>CM077010.1:58130894-59615139 GCA_039090855.1 Macrothele yani
GTTAAATAAATAAATATCTTTTCCAGTGGGAAATGTGGTCATCTGGAACTGAAAAATCTGTTGTGATTTGGAAAGCTGGAAATTGTTTCTTTTGTGCCTTTAAAATGTAGATAAAAATTTATTTTATATCTTCGTATTATTTGCAAATGAAATTTATGCGATAGTGGTGTAACAGTTTAAAGCTGTCATCCTTTCTGTATCTTTGTCTTCTTTTTTTCCTGCATTCATTTAATGAATGTATCCTTTTCATTTTCTAGTGGAGAAAGTGGTGCTGGCAAAACAGTTGCAGCAAAATATATTATGTCATACATTGCCCATATATCAGGAGGTGGACCAAGAGTACAGGTTAGTAATGGATTGTAATATAAAAATACCTTGTATATTTACCTATCGGTGTGATTTAAGTAATTTTTTTTTTTTTTGTTCAAAATGTAGCAAACTATATCCCAGTATAAATGCCTTCAGATTGTTCATGCAGTGATGCAGTGTTATTTGTTATGTTGAACATTTCTGTTTGAAATTATTACCAAAGAAATACATTGCATAACATGCTAACTATTATGCATCTTCTAGTAGCGAAATCCAACTCTATACTTCAAGTCAACCAGAGGGTGTGCCACAATGTAAGATATGGAACAGCCACCTTTGCTGCAAAAAGAATTTCTTAGCATTTTAATAAAAAAGCAACAGAATTATTGCCCAGAATCCCTTTATGTTTGTTTATTGGACAAAATTGCTACATAAGACAAATTTTCCAAAAATGGAGCATTTTTAGAAATAAATTTGATATAAGGGTCTGTTACTTCTGTTCAGCTGGGAAATAACTTGGGAAGAGGTGGAAGACCTCTCTCAACATTCACAACAGAGAAACAATAAATAGACAATCGGGGAAACTAGGGGGAAGTTTGCTTAAACAGGCAATAGGGGAAAAGTTTGGACCCCACCACAACCCCATTCACAATCCCCACTGTTTGTGTGATGTGTGAGTGGAAGGGGGGATCAATGCGAGTGTAATTGCTTGACAGAGAGTGAACAGCAAGAGTGCACCGTAACGCAGATCGATACCTTTCTTGCGTTCCATTAAGAGGTCATGATAAGGCTCTCCGCCTTGAAGAACAGTACACTCTTAGAATGACTTGGGAGTATAGGATATGCTTACTAATTGATTGACAGTCTTAGTGATGATTACAGCTGTCTGATGAAAAGTGGATTTTTCCAGTCCTGCTGCTAGAAGTAGAGATATTGTACATGATACATCTGACTTTGTTTACTTTGTTTGTGACCTTGGACAATAGATGGCATTACCTATAAAGTATTATTGGCATGGCAACAAGAATGACTTTTGGTACTTCAGAGTTACTGACCCACAAAATTTCTGCTGTGTGTTTGCCATCCCAATATTGTATATGTACTAAGTTAATTTGTGTTTCCCTGTAATATGTGTACTGGTTTTTTTTGTCAATTAAGCTGTTTGGATACAATGTGAATACTTCCTTACTCTGGAAATACCCCTACATCCAGTGTTTAAAAACCATCACATGTGTTTTCACCAAATGTCTTCTTATACTGTTTTCCTGCTTTATGAATTAGTAGAAAAACGTTTTTTTTAAGCAAAATGGAAGTCTCAGATCTGTACTTACTATATCTGCCATTATTTTGTGACATATAAAATTGCTTTCATCGCAAAGTGAGCAGAACAGAGGCTATGCCAGTTTTCACTGGAATTTAAGTAAGAAATAAAAAAAAAAAATTAAAAATACTTGCTGTGTTTATTGATTAGGAAGAAGAGACTAAGGAATGGGAAGAACTGTATTTTAAGTGAGATTAAAATTTAAAAGTCAGTACTATATCTTTCCATGTTGCCATGAGCACAACTTTATAGGTCACAAAAGTTTGTGGCATTTCTGGCACGGACAAGGTAAATACCTATTTTAAGAATTTGACTGATGTTAAAAATTCAGAAATGCTTGCACCATTGATTGATATAGTGATATAGCAAGAAGGCTTTATTAATAGAAAAACATGTGTTTCATTAGGAAAATTCAATAACAAATGTAAATGCATTATTCAGCACTATTAGGAATGAAATATTTAGTTGAGAGGCAGAAATTGAATTACAGGTGGCTGAAAATGAGAAGGCATTTAAAAGTATGGCCAACAGGGGCATTGGAACTTGGAGGGGGGGGTGTAGGAGCTTCATGCAAAAATACCCAAGAAAATTCAGTTTTTCTGTTTCTTACTGAAAATTGATGAGATGAACTTTGAAACTTCAATCCTCCTGTTTGTGCCCTCTCAATCAATTCGCCCCAGAGGTGTTCTATGTAGGTTGATATCGAGGCTCTGTGCAGGCCAGTCAAATTCTTCTACACTCTCCTCGTTAAACCATTCCTGCATAGACCTTGCTTTGCAGACAAAGGCACTGTGCTGCAGTAAAGGAAAAGGCCTTCAGCAAACTGTTGCTATAATATTGGAAACACAGAATTGTTGAGGATGTCATTATCTGCTACAGCGTTAAGATTTTTTGAGCACTATAACTAAAGAACCCAGTCCAAGCCATGAAAAAGAGCCTCAGAACATGATCACCGAACTTCAGAGTTACCATAGCACCACCAAACTTCAGAGTTACCATAGCACAGTTGGGCAAGTGGCATTTACCTGGCATTCCCCACACCCAGATTTGTCTGTTGGATTTTGTGATGGTAAACGAAGATTCATCACTCCACATTACCACTGCTCCAGAATCCACTGGAGCCGAACTTTACACCACTTCAACTGATGCTTTACACCACTGCAACTGATGCTTGGCATTGATCTAATTGATGTTGGGCTTATGTGTGACTGCTCAGCCATAGCAACCCATTCTCTTCAGCTCTTGACAAACCGTTATGGTGCTGGACTGCTTCTAGATGCATTTTGTAACTTGGTGGTGAGCATTGCAACTGGGACAAGCGATTTTTTCTCACCACTTGCTTCAGCACCTGGCAGTCCTGCTTTGTCATTTTATGTGGCTTACCAGGTCGCTATTGCGCTGTTGTTACCCCTAGGCATTGCCACTTCACAATAACATCACTAACAGTTGATCAGTGCAGAAATTCTTTCAACTGATTTGTTGCTAAGATGGTATCCTATGTCACTGCCATGTTGAATGCCACTGAGCTGTATCTTATGGCCCATTCTACTGTTCATGCTTGCCTATGATGTTTGCCAGGCCACATGCATTTTTTTTTTATACCTGCATAGGCCATAGCTATATATATATAGGGATGTAAGGTCAGGTGATGCGTAACATCACAGCCTCTCCTTGACAAATGTCAACCCCGCCTTCTCGTGGTACATCCTGTTGCCACTAAAGGGGCTCTGACGACCGCCAATAGCGGTATAACTATACCATCGGGATTAGAGAAAATGCTATCCCACACTCACCAACCCACTTGGCCAGCGTGGTGAGTTATGGCCAAACACCTCCAAAATGACTCCACAACTTAAATCTTGGCCCTCAGTCTCCGGCAGCTGGAATGCACCTGGCCAAGGCAGCGGCCAATGCGACATGAAGGCAGAGGGTGCTAAGAATCCCCGGAGGGCCGGACTAGGCTGCCATGTGATGCTGACCTTGGCTACGTATAATGGACGCTCCCTATCTTCTGATTCAAGGCTTCTTGAATTGGAAGAGGAACTACAAAGGATCAAGTGGGACATCGTCGGGCTAAGTGAGGTAAGGAGAAAAGCAGAAGATCTCATTGAACTGAAAAGTGGGCATCTTCTACTATTGGGGGACAGATACTGGCAGAACTAGTGGTGTTGGATTTATAATAAACAAGAAACTGAAGGATAAAGTTGTAGAAGTTGAAAGTTCTTCTGACAGAGCTGCACGATTCATTATCCAACTCTCGAGAAGATACCACGCTCAGATTATTCAAACTTATGCACCCACCACAAGTCATCCTGAAGAAGAAATTGAAGAATTTTATGATGAATTTCGTCATCTAAATAATAAAGGTAATCAGCACTTGAAGATAATTATGGGAGATTTCAATGCAAAAATAGGGCAATGGCAACAGAATGAAACTTCAGTAGGTAAATTCGGTCACGGCAACAGAAACCAGCGTGGAAATACTCTCGTTGAGTTTGCAGAGGCAGAAGGGTTTTTCATCTTGAACTCCTTTTACAAGAAAAAGCCACACAGGAAATGGACATGGAGATATCCAAATGGGACGACAAGTGAAATTGATTTTATTATGTGTAACCAAAAATTCGTCATAGAAGACTGCAGTGTGCTAAACAAGTTCAACACAGGTAGTGACCATAGATTGGTGAGATGTAAGATGCACCTCAACACTAAACTCGAACGTGGCAGGCTCATGAGACAAACAAAATGTATTGACATAACCAACCTTAAAAAACACCATAATACCTTCAAGTTGGAACTGAAGAACAGATTCTCTGCTTTAGAAGGCCTAACATTGAAAGAAGTGGATATTTCTGAAGTTAACAGAAAAGTAACCGAAGCTCTTATGGAAACAGCAACAAAATTAGCTGGGTCTAAGAACAAGTTGCATGTGAACAAATTATCAGGAAAAACCAAAATGTTGATGCAAAAAAGAAGAGAGATGAGGACAACTAAAGAAGACGTGACTTCCAAAGTGGAATATATAGAGCTATGCAAGACAGTACGAAAAAGTATCACTGAAGATGTAAGGAAATTCAACTGTGAACTAGTGAGGAAAGCAATTGAAAACAACCAAAGCCTAAAGATAGCAAAGGGATATCTCAGTAAGGGAAGAAAACATATTATGGCACTGAGAAAAGAAGATGGTTCTGTAACAAGAAATAGAGGCGAAATTTTAACAAGAGTGAAATATTTCTATTCCAAATTATATGAAAGGGATGATACATGTACTCCAGACATCGTGAAAGGTACCAGTACCAGAGTTCTTCCAGTCCTTCCAGCAGAAGTGTTGCCCATGCAATCAAGAACATGAAGCTGGGAAAAGCTCCAGAAGAAGATGAAATGACTGTAGACAGCATATAAGAAGCAAGTGACAAAATTGAAACAGTACTCGCCCAAATTTTCACTCGATGCCTTAATGAAGGGAAGATTTCTGAGGATTGGAACAACGCTACAATGATCTTGCTACATAAAAAAGGTGACATTGAGGATCTCAGGAACTACAGACCTATCAGCCTCCTATCAGTGGTTTATAAAATCTTCACTAAAGTTCTTTCACACTGCTTGAAGGTAACACTGGACATGGCTCAACCGAGAGAACATGCTGGATTCAGGAGTGGCTACAGCACAATAGATCATATCCACGTAATGAGAGAACTAATTGAAAGAGCAAGGGAATATGAACTTCCATTGTGCATGGCTTTTATCGATTATGAAAAAGCTTTTGATTTGGTGAAACCATCAGCAGTTACAATGGCTCTGAAATCCTATGGTATTGAAGATGCATACATTAATATTATTAATAACATCTATGAAAATGCAAGTGCAAAGATTCGGCTGTTTGAAAATACAACACACATAAAAATTGGGAAGGGAGTGAGACAAGGTGACACCATATCTCCGAAGCTCTTTAATGCTACATTGGAAAATGACTTTCAATCACTGAACTGGGAAAACAAAGGGATAAAGATTAATGGAGATTATTTAACCCACCTTCGTTTTGCTGATGACGTAGTAATTTTTGCAACTACCCCATCAGAGCTGCAGAGTATGATCCAGGAACTTGCTGACAAGAGTAAAGAAGTGGGATTAAAAATGAACTTTCAGAAGACGAAAGGGATGTTCAATGCTTTTACAAGAAATGAAGATTTATCGATTGATGGAGAAAAGCTGGAGAGATAACAGGCACGTACATTTATCTTGGACAGCAGATATCAAGTGAGGGTCACGTTGATGAAATTAATCAGCGTACAAAACTTGCTTGGAGAGCTTTTGGAAGAAACAGCATAATTTTCAAGAGCAATATGCCATTATGTCGTAAAAGAAAAGTGTTTGATCAATGCATCCTTCCAGTGCTTACGTATGGTGCAGAGACATGGACCTTAACTAAAAAAGACATACAAAGGCTGCAGACAACTCAAAGAAGCATGGAGAGGTGCATGCTTGGTGTAACCAGGAGAGATAAGAAGAGTAACTCGTGGATCCGAAAAATGACGAGAGTGGAAGACATCATGATCAGAGTTAAATCCCTGGAATGGCAATGGGCTGGACATACTGCCAGAAGGTCAGACCATCGATGGACAGCCGAAATTTTAGATTGGATTCCAAGGGACAGGAAAAGACCCAGAAGAAGACCACATGGGAGATGGATGGATGAAATTCGAAAGTATGCGGGAGTGACATGGAAGAGACTGGCACAAGACAGACCGTTGTGGAGGAAACTTGGGGAGACCTTCGTCCAACAGTGGATTGATAATGGTTGACAATGATTATATATATATATATGATGTATGTAGGCAAATCCACTACTCAAAATGTCCAGATACTTTTGATCATATAGTATGTACCCATCTCTTTCAACCCATTGTGAGAGTATATGCAGCTTGCATATTGTTTCCTTGATCAGTAATGGATGAAAAATGCATATAGCTTACCCTGTCAAAGAGTAAATTAAGTAACTGTTGCATGCCTTATATAATGGAGGTCTTTGTCATTTGTGTAAATAATTTATTATATTTGTTGAACAATGGGAATATTTGGTCATTAATATACAATATAATGAATTTCAACAATGTAAAATAACACACTAAATTGAAAACATCTTCCTAATCAAATAATAAAATTCCCAGTTTTTGTTAAATTTATTGAGTTGTATTCTTTTACAGAAAATATCTAACTCTCATGTTTATCTCTAGAAAGTCAAAGAAATCATTTTGGGGTCAAATCCTTTACTAGAAGCGTTTGGGAATGCAAAAACTGTGCGGAATAACAACTCGTCCAGATTTGTAAGTTTTTATTTTTCATAGCTTGTGAATTAACAAGTTCAGAATTATGTAGTTCAAAAAGAGCTTAAGAAAAAAACTGCTAAAAGTATTTGCATATTTATTGTTTTTTTCTTTTTTTATGAAGATTTAAAGGTATATCGTACCAATTCACCTTTTAGTTCTTTACATTCTTATTTAGTTTTTATAACAAAATATTCACAAGGCATGTGGTATACAAATTAACATTTCAGTAGAAACAAAACAAACTTTAATTGTTGTTTTTATAAAGGATTGTTTATCAAGATTATGACAACGGTATGTATACAAATATTCTTTAATAAATGGGTACTTCATAGCAAGGTACCATATTGTCAACTGCTTCTGAGGCATCAAGAAAGGTTTTGGCAATATTAAGTAAATTAAAGAGAAATATTACATATTTTCATTTTAAAAGGTTATCAAAATGAAAATATGTAATATTTCTCTCTAATTTTACTTAATATTGCCAATATTACTGTGATAATAAGTCAGTTCTCAAAACTAAAGGAGCCAAATAATTTGCCTGGTACTTATTTTACTTAGGCAGATTCAAAAACTGCTGTTTTATTTAAAGTTTCCTTACTGTGTTTAGAAGTGAAAAGTCTTTTAGCTCACTAGAATTTACTTTCACTGGGATGGTAGATGAATAATAAACACAAAAATGTTTTACGCATTTTGTCCCATTCATTAGATGCATTGGAAGTCCAAATACCGGTAGGAGTAATATGGACTGAAAGCTTTGGGCCAAATGTACATGAAAAAAGTAATAATTAGCTGAGCCAAGTTCATTACTAAAATACCAGGTTGAAATATGAAACATAGAATGTAAAATAAGGAGCTTGAATTTAAGTATGGAGTGCTTCAGATTGATATTACTTGATTATGGGAAAAAATCCTTTCTATTTGTGAAATGTTTCAAACAGGGGAGCACATCAAAGAATTATGAGGGAAAGATGTGAAAAGTTGAGTTTGAACATAGTTTGTCCATGATCTACCATACTGAGAATGGTTTTTTCATCTCACGCTTAATATGGTCGGCAAGACAAAGTTCACATTAGAAATTAGAAAAGTGAGTGATTGGGGGGGGGGGGTTGGTAACACAAAGGGACACTAAATCATTTGAATTTAAAAAAAATAAAAACAAAAATATGTGATGTATCCCATAAGTTTTGTTATATTACTTTGGTAAGGTCACATATTGGTTAGAATTAGGAACATTGGTAGTTTGATTCCTTAAAGCTTTTTTTTTTTTTATTTTACTGGAATATTTTTTGGCTTTGTGCTTCTCAGATTCCTTTTTACAGTCCTCAACATTACTGTTAGCGTGATCTTCTCATACATGGTGTTTCTTCAGGCTGACTGAGAAGACTTCTCAGTTAATGGCTTAAAGCAAGAAAGATATTACTTTATGCTTCACAGTTTGGCTAGCTTTCACAATGTAAGTCAAGTCAGGCTAATGATTGTAAGTAGGGCACTCTCAATCCCCTCGGTTCCAGCTAATAGTGCTTCAGGAAATATGGAAATGCCATGTTATTTCAAAATATTTAGCATCACTTTTTCTTTTTAAAGAAGCATGAATTGTAGCATAATTTCCCACTACAAGCTACTTTAAGCACTTCTTCTGACCACTGCATTATACCACCCAGAAAAATGACGTTTCAAGTAACTGAAACTAAGTAATTTGTGACCTATATATGATCCTGGATTTGAAAGGGTTATCGATGCTACAAGGAAGTTTTGGATTGGTTTGAATAGCGCAAATATGAATTTGTTAAGATTGCTAATCTATAATTGTTTATTTTCAGTTACCTGACATTTCATTATCATAGGTGGTGTGATGATAGCATTCTTGAATGGAAATTAAGAGATGTAGATTTGGTTTCTGCTCCAGGGTGATGTAATTTTCAGGTTTTTTGAAGAGGAGTTACATGGATAACTTTGAACTAAAAACCAATTCCATGCTGCAATCTGATTGCTGAAAATAATGCAGTTTGTGTGTGTGACTAAGAATTGCAAACACAATGAATTCAGCACTTAACATAGATTGGCATATGATGAATATGCACATTAGATCAATGTAGATGATGGATTACACTGGTCGGCAAACAATTTTTTTTTTTTGAGCCCTGACACCATTCCTCCTGCTGATTCTTATGTAACAACCTCCTGAAGCTGAATATGACCTCCGTTTTCTCCCATCACCCACCGTTTTCGGGGAGGCCCCCCACCTAATTTTATCACTTTCCGATAATTTGGAGGGATGAAAAGGATTATTTCAGCCTTTACATTTCTTCTGAGGGGCTACAGAGGTGAAAAGTTATAAAACACGAACATCTGTAGCAATGATGTAGATTTGGGGGGATTAGCCCCCCCAATTGTAAAGACATTAAAAATGATCGATTTTTTATGATTTTTTTATCAATTTTCGGTAATATGTTATGGACATGAATTTTATTTGGAGGAGTGAAAAGGATTATTTATTTTAGCTGTAAAGAATAATATATAAAAAATAAAATACAAATGTAAAGTATAATAAATAAATAAGTACCTTCATTTGGTGCCTGCTTTCCTTTTGTACCCTGAGGTAGAATTTTCTCGTACCAAACACCAGCAGTACTCTGCTAACATGCTCGTATTCCACTTCCCTGAAAATCTCCTCTCGATCTTATTGATGTCTTGATGGAATCGTTCCCCGTGTTCATCGGAAACTGCTCCTAAATTTTCAGGGAAGAAGTCCAGGTGTGAGTGCAGTAAATGCACTTTAAGAAACATGTTACACCCCATGGCCTTGTACGCTGACAGCAATTCCTCGACATGAGCGGCATAAACATCACTTTTGTTGTTACCCAAAAAGTTCTTACACACGTTTTGGAATGCAAGCCAAGCTCTTTTTTCTTTTCGATTCAGGTGTTCAATAAACGTCGAATCTTTGAAAAGTTGTCTAATCTGGGGCCCACGAAAATTCCTTCCTTGATTTTAGTCTCACTAAGATGAAGAAATTTATTTTTTAAAAATTGAAATGCATCACCTCTCTTGTCCATTGCTTTCACAAACTGTTTGATCAATCCCAGTTTGATGTGCAAAGGCGGCAAGTAAATATTTTCCTTCGGGACCAGAGGATCATGAACGACATTTTTCTGACCGGGAGTAAAACTTTCTCGCAGAGGCCAGTTCCGTACGATGTAATGTTTGTCTCGTGCTCGGCTATCCCATTCGTATAGGAAGCAGCAGTATTTTGTGAAGCCTGATTGCAGGCCCCCGAGTACAGCAACAACTTTTAAATCAGCGCAAAGTTTCCAATTATAATCATGATAACAGATTTTATCAAGGATTCGGCTGATGTTTTCGTACGTCTCCTTCATATCCACAGTTTATGCAACCGGGACTGATGGCAACTCATTCCCATTGGCCAACAGGACAACTTTCAAGCTTGTCTTTGATGAGTCTATAAACAGTCGCCATTTGTCTGGGTCACATGTCATCTTCAGTTCTATCATCAATGCATTTGAATTAGGGCAGAGCACTAAGCCTTCATCTTCCGAAAAGTAATTGCAGGGTTGACTGTCTGGTCCTGTAAGAAGAGATCTTTACGCCCTTTTCTAAGAGATTCCACTGCTGAAGTTGAGATCCAAGAAGTTCAGATTTAGTCTTAGGTAACTCCAAATCCCTGACGATATCATTCAATTCCGACTGAGTAACGAGGTGAGGTTTTCGATGAGCTGAATCAGCAGAACACTCTTCAGCATCGGTGGATGTATCATGTGATGGTCCAAGCTGTGGCTCAAAGTATGTCACATCCGTTTCTGGCTTTAGAGTATAGGTTTTTGGGGGCACTAGGATTGGCAATGATTCGTTGTGAGGAACTGCTCTTAGAGCTGAAGGGATATTAGGATACTGAATTGTATGCTTACTTTTGTTGCTAGATAACCGGAAGGTGGAAGTCATAGAAAAGTAACAATCTGTGAGATGACAGCGAGGTTCGCGCCAAACCATGGGCACAGCAAATGGCATTGATTTACGGGTACCTTTGAGCCATTTGGTCAAGCTACTGTAACAAGTAGTGCAGCAAACTGTGGGAGCCCAATTCCTGTCCTGATCGCCAACTTTGCAATCAAAGTAAAATTTATAAGCAGTTTTAAGAAGCGGAGAAAGGGGTTTTCATTGCGCTTTAAAAATCAATTCGCCGCAAACATAGAATCTGTTGGGATGATTTATACACTCGCGTGGCATAATTAAACAGTAAATAAATGCTCTATATTAATCAGAAATTACACTCACGTACTGTAATTCTCTTGGAAAAGGCGGGTGTAAACAAATTTCTACCGTTTGACACAATTTAAACAACTTGGAAACACAGAATCCCCGCCTAGAACACCGACAAGTAGACTCAACGATCGCTACAGATCAACTGAAGGAAGATAATGCTCACAGTGCAGGATTATCGTGATAAGAGCAATGCAAGTTTGACCTTGTCAAAGCCCGTGCAAACCTGTGAGTGATTCCTGTGGGAACCTGTTCGCGCAAGGTGTTGAGAGAGCCAGCGTGGTAGAGTGAATGTTCCGAACTGTTGCTATATATTTTTATTACTGTTGCTATATATTTTTATTATTTACGGGTTTTTTGGGGAAGGATGAGAGGAGCTGGAATATGTAGCAAATAAGTGAAAAAATTGCCAAAAAAATGGAAAAATCAATAATTTGTAATGATTTCTTTACAAGGGGGGGCAAAATCCCCCAAATCTACCTCCTTGATACAGATGTTCATGTTTTATAACTTTTCACCTCTGTAGCCCCTCAGAAGAAATGTAAAGGCTGAAATAATCTTTTTCATCCCTCCAAATTATCGGAAAGTGATAAAATTAGGTGGGGGGCCCCAAAAACGGTGGGTGATGGGGGGAAAACTGGGGTCATATTCGGATTCAGGAGGTCATTTTACATAAGAATCAGCAGGAATGGTGTCAGGGCCGATTTTCATGCCGACCAGTGTTATTGTATAACCATCCAGCTGAGTTTTAATGCCCACATTACTGATTCTTTTCTTTATTGAAACCTCTACATTTTCTTTGCTTGATATTCCTCTTGCTACCTTTAGTTTGCATATTGCTGATCAGCAAGTTTTAACCTCCTATATACAGCTGCCATAAAAGAAGATTGCATTGTGAATAAACAGTTTTTTTTCATTGACTAATATTTTTTTTCTTATTACCAATAATTATATATATACAGGGGTCATGCTGCCAACGCATTCTTTGCAATTTGCAAGAAAAAAAAAAAAAAGAATTTGGTGAAAGAGTTGGTGAAAACTTAAAAATCCAGAACAACCACTGTATAATGTATATATATTAAAAGTTTTGAATGGTAGAATGTTCATGGATATTTATTCAAGAGTTGTTTGATCTTATTCTAGTTTTTTGATCCTACACCGGAAATATATATGTTGAAACATCATTCAAAGATGTCAGTTTTTGAGGTGCCCCTTCTAGCATAGTTTTATCTGTATCTTTCTCTTAGCAAAACATCTACAAAAATATGTGTGACTATAAATCTTATTTTTTTGAAGATCTTTTTTTGTATTTTCTAAGTGACTGTGATTTTCTGAGATTGTCATTAAACTCTCTACTGATTTGTAATTTTTCTTTAGAGCTAATGAGAATAGTTTTTTTTTTCTTATTGTTAATATCTACAGAAACCCTAAATCATCACCACTTTGTTCTTACTGGCCATTGAGCTGTTGTAGAAGAACTGGGATGTAACAAGTTCTTAACATCTGTGAGGCAACAAGTTAATGCTTCCTAAAGATAGATTTATTCTACTGAGTGAATGCAGTTCTTTGTGTTAACTTGCTTAGTCAAAGTAAAATGTGCTTCATCCGTCAAGAGAATGCAAATGAGACAGTTCTGTTCAACATAGAACTGGGTTGGATATTCCATTGAATATTTCATGCACTTCTTGGCATCCTCTTGCTGTAATGTTTGAACTTAAGGGTCCTCCATACCTCGTGAAAAATAGCTCAAAACACGCATTTGCAGAACGAAATTACATACATAAAAAAACAATTTAGAAATCCGGATTTTGTTTTCACATGTAGAATAAACATTGAGCCATCTTTCTGCGTTTCTATATTAGTGTCACTTTGCAGAGTAATATTTTAATTATTATCCCAAAAGTATAAAATAATAGGCAGATTGACAATTATTTTTAAAAAGTTCTAATCTTGATATCTGCTAGGTTAAAAAGCAGAAAAATAGTTTGACATTTGCTCTCGAACTATAAAAATTTGGGAACACATACAAGTGATATGATATATTGATTTTTCCATCTGCATGATGCTATATTTGTTTCAATTTTGCATTCGGTGGGAGTGAAACAATACGGGGTATGGAGGACTCTTAATGATATCATATCTGTATGTAAATATGCGTAACATGGATCTTAGAAGCTATTGCCCCAGACTTCTGAGTAATTCTAGGCTGTGTGATAAGCACTGTGGGCACTACTGGTAGGGACTGTGTGATAGCTTGGTTAACTATGACCACAACTACCATATTCATTATTTCTCTGCCTCTTTGGGTTTTTTATTGCATGTGAATCAGTGTCCTCAAACTACAGGCCCTAGTCCTCATGGTAAGTGCTAACTACATACCAGATTTGATTCTTGTACATCAATTACAGTCAACCCTAAGCTACAAGGGTTGTTCCAAAACAACTAAGAATGTTTTTATAAAAAAATATGTGTACCTTAATTATCAAGGAAGTGGTCATCTTTTTCAAAATGCTGTCCATTGAATCGAATACAGATGTCCTAATGTTTCTCATCCTTTTTGAATGTCTTCTAGAATTATTCATCTGAAATGCTGTTGATGCACCCCTGTGCAGCTGTAATAAGTTATTGAGCAGTCTCAAATTGCTGTCCCTGTACTGTCGTTTTTAAAATGGAGAACAACCAGAAGTCACATGGTGACAAGTCTGGACTATATGCATGTTGGGGTATCAACTTAATATTCATTTTCTCCAAATAAGAAATGACAGAACTGGTCATGTGCAGTCTTGCATTTGGCCTCTCATGAAAAGAAATGGGGAACCCAAGTTGAACAAATTCAGTCTTGCATTTGACCTCTCCTGAAAAGAAATGGGGAACCCAAGTTGAACAAACTCGGTCTTGCATTTGGCCTCTCATGAAAAGAAATGGGGAACCCAAGTTGAACAAACTCGGTCTTGCATTTGGCCTCTCGTGAAAAGAAATGGGGAACCCAAGTTGAACAACTCGGTCTTGCATTTGGCCTCTCATGAAAAGAAATAGGGAACCCAAGTTGAAGATAGTATTTGTCATTTTCTTGTAGGACTTCTGTCCATAGTGAGTAGAGTTCAGGTCCCAGCCACCTATAGTGAGATCGCCTTTTGGACAGGACACAGAAACGGAAGGAATGAGAGCAAGTCTAGCGACTTTTACAGAACAGTTTGTAGTGAGATTAGAGTACAGTAGATGGCACCACCATACAAGTACGATGTTGCACACAGAGGGGTGAGAGAATAGTTGGACAAACTCAGTCTTGCATTTGGCCTCTCATGAAAAGAAGTGGGGAACCCAAGTTGAACAAACTCGGTCTTGCATTTGGCCTCTCGTGAAAAGAAATGGGGAACCCAAGTTGAACAAAGAAATGGGGAACCCAATTGAACAAGTCTGGACTATATGCATGGTGGGGTATCAACTTAATATTAATTTTCTCCAAATAAAAAATGACAGAGCTGGCTATGTGCGGTCTTGCATTTGGCCTCTCATGAAAAGAAATGGGGAACTTAAGTTGAACAAACTCGTTTCATGTCCAAATGCTCAGCCAAAATTCTGTGAATTGATGATTTTGAAATGTGAACCATATCTTTGATATCTCTACTTGATAGGTGTCAGCCTTCCCATATAATAACATCTATTGTATTGATGTTTACCTCTGTAACACTCATTGAAGTTTTTCCTCCATGCGCTATTAAAGCCGCTGACTCACGCCCATCCGTAAATTCTTTATGCCACTTGTAAATTGTTGATTTTCCTAGACATTCATATTTATAAGCCTCTTGCATAAGATAGAAAGTCTCTCAAACAGACTTCTTAAGTTGACAGCAAAATTTAATGGTGCATTTTTGTTCCTCTTTCACATTCATTTTTTCAAAAAAATCACAGCACAAAAACACTTGTTAGGGGTTCACGACACAATGCTTATTAAACTGCACCCTACCGACAATGAATGCATGATAAATAGGTTCAGCCGGTTGCTATGGTTACTACAACAACTACCGTTTTTTCGAGACTTGTGCCAATGTCGAACGCAATATTGCGCATTTTTAATGAAAACATTCTCAGTTGTTTGGGGACAAGCTATGTAAAAATCACACATTACTAAATCTGGAGCCTTCTGAATTGGGTTACTAACTTAATAATCATCTTGTATAAAAGCTTCCATTGTTAAATGCTATGAATGACCTTACAGTTTTACTTATGCCTATAATGTAATGCAAAATAATGTTTGCTACAAAAAGTGTGTTTGTGTACTTGACAATAGAAAGGAAATAAGTTCATGTTTGTATTTTTACAGTTTTCAGTCTCCTGATATTTGTTTATTCATTGTAGGGAAAGTATGTGGAAATACAGTTCAGCAGAGGTGGTGAGCCTGAAGGGGGAAAGATATCTAATTTTCTTCTCGAGAAGGTAAAAATTCAAAACTTCACATCCTCAGTATCAAATTTTATTTATTCTCAATAACGTCATGCATTCAGTAGTAAGATGCAAGTGTCATTCAGAAATGTTTTGAGGTGCGAAACTGTGGTTAGGATATACATTTTTACTTTAAGTATGCTTAGAATAATACTGTGCAGCTGCTCTATAAGTGAATTTTCCAGTTGTCAGTTGTCAGATGTTCTTAGAAAAAAAAAAGAAATGTGTGGAACTGCATAATCACTCTCTCATTCTCTGAAAAGAATTGTTATTTTTATAAATATTTATTGAGGTGAAATGTAATTAAAAGTCTCATTGCCAAATCGAGATAATTGATTGGGGTTCTGAATAAGTGAAGTTGTGATTTGTGTTCAAGAAGTCAACTGCCTATTAGCTGTGCAAAAATGCAAAAGCTTTCTGGCACAAAACAATAAACCTTTTAATGTGGAGCTAGTTCATATGCAGAACTGAGGGCAGATGTTTTGTGGTGTACCAGTAAATAGTTTCTGTCTTCTGGTCTTCCAGTTTAATGGCTTTGATGCGGCTGTTACTCCTGAAAAACACGCACAGTATACAATACTTTTTTAATTGAATAATGTTTTTGCACCATTGTTGGTGTATCTTACCAGGTTGGGGTGTCATAAAATGACTGCAAGTTTTGTTGTGTATTGTGATTTTTGAAAGGTTGTGGTGACTGCCTCTGTGTAACTCATTTATAAAGTTACTTGTTTGAATCTCACACACACTATTTTTTTAAACTATGCTAAATTATGTAGCACTCAGCAAGAAGTAATTTTTAAAAATAAGTTCATAATTTTCAAAATGGTAGGGACTGCTGTAGATTCTATGCTAAAAGTCTCCTGTGTAATCCTATAAGTGCATTGCATTAATTTCCACCATCCTTTACATGGCAGCCACATTTTTAGCGATCACAGTTTAGCTAAGTCTTACCCAATGTAACTTGCCCCTGAGTGATTTATGGTCTCCCAGGAATTATTTAAACACCAAAACACAGTTCCACAAAAAGGGAAATTGTCACCAAAGGTCGTTGCAAATATTTGTATGCATTTATTTCCATTCGAGCCAATATTAAAATCCTAAGAAATTATCACATATTGCTCCCTCTTGATGTATTCATCCTTACTTCCATAATCAGCATCACCGCTGTAGCTAAATATGAGTTAGAACAATTTGTAAAACCCTTATCTGGTCCACAAAAGTCATTTGCTTTTTCTGTACACTGTTGTCAGCATTTGGCATACTTTTTTTTTTTTAATAACTCATAATACTTTTTTTTATAAGAAGGGTACTTAACAGTTTGATCACATATGAGTGGCTTGGCCTAAATTTATCACAAACCACTCAACTAACTGAATTGGTTACCCTATACTGTTGTCACATGGCAGCATCATGTACCTTTCTTGAAAAGTCTGTGTTTGGAAAACTGGAAAATTTTTTGCAAAGGAGTGTAATATTTGGAATTTTAACTCCACTTCCAAGAATCATCCTTTTAAAAGGCAAACAGGAAAGACCAGAAAGCATTAAAAACTTGATTTTGGAAGAAAATAAGTAAAGTTTCTTAATAGAATACAAAAAGTTTTCATAATATGCTAAAAGTGTGCAGAACATGTGAATAAAACGGCAAAAGTGTATCTCAGAAATAGTGTAAATTTTTAAAAGTAGTTTTGTGTCATTATAATGCCTGTGCCAACTATCATGATGCTTATGCATGAAATTTGGAGATTCAATATGAACTTCTTTTTCAGAGTCGTGTGGTTAGCCAGAATCCCAATGAAAGGAACTTCCATATTTTCTATCAGTTGTGTGCTGGTGTAACTACTGAAATGAAAGGTGAGCTTATATTTATGTCAGATTAACGTAAAAATATTAATATATTGGTGGGTGGGGGTGGGGTCATTAATTATGTTGGCTGAATTTCAGTTTTTAGAAGTATGACTTTTATGATGCTGTCACTGCTCCTCACTACAGTAAAATTGCTCAACAGCAGACACCCTGGGACCTCAAATTTGCCCCCTATTTGAATGGTTGACTCTGAATCCACCTTGACTTACAATACAAAAAGTTGCATACTAAATGCGTACATGCAATATACAATTAAAGTGATGTTTTTTGGTCACATGTTTTATTTTTTGCTACTGTTTAACAGTGGGCAACAGTGCAGTATGTGTTCATACATACAGTACATACAATGCTCATGTGTTGATGTATGTTGAAAGATATGTACAATGGCCATTCCATAAAAACAGAGTAAAATCGTACAAAATGAAGAAATATAGGTACAGCAAAATATATGTTATTCTTTCTCAAAGTGGTGTCTGCTGTTGAGAGATTTTACTGTAATCTTCCCTCAGATGATATGCAACTGTCCCATCGTTCAGTCCACTTTTCAAAGCATGTGGCGAAGGCATTTTATGGAAGCTGCTTTAGTGGCTCCTGTACAGATTGAATAATGTCAGCATCTGTGTTGAATGTTACGCCACAGAACTAATTTGTGAAGGAACGGCATGATGGTAGACTACACCTTTATGATCAAAGAAAACGATCATCACCACCTTCCCAACTGATTTGGTTTGGTGGACTTTTTTTTTTTGGAGAAGGCCAGCCTGTGTGTTTCCAGACAATTGTTATGCACTTCACGGGGGGGGGGGGGGTCGAAATAGTGGACCCATGTTTCACCGGCAATTATTACTGTGCTTAAAAAGTTTGGATCTTTTGCAATCATTTGTTTCCACTCGTGACACACCTGAACTCTGGCTAACAATTGTTCTGTCGTCAGGTGATGATGTACCCATCTGGAACACACATGATGCAGCAGTAATTTGTCATGTAGAATGTGGAATGCTGTTGTTTTTGAAACATTAGTTGACACCACTGTCTCCACACGTCATTCGTCGATCTTCTTGCAGGATTGCCCAAACAGTGTTAACAATACGTTCTGTAACAACACTTTCAAGTCAACCAGGCCTAGGAGCAAGTTCTGCAGACAAACGCCCGTTTTTGAAATCATGATGCTATCTAAATATCGTTGACTCACCCAAACATTTATCTTCGTAAGCTTTTTTCATGAAATCAACTGTTTCCGGAGCCGTTTTACACAAACGATAGCAAAATTTTATCGCGTAACGCATTTCACCTAACTCTGAATCACTCGCCTCCACAGTTGTATGGCGAAATGAAGATGTACCTTAAACAACTGCGCAATAACAAAACCAGTATCGTCTGCTATGGTTAATAACTGTTGCCATAGATACTTCCTTAATTCAGTTAGTCATCTGCGTGGTTATTTGTCCCCTTCGCACTGTTGCCAACTGAAAAAAATTACTCTCAGTTTTTATGGAACAGCCTTTGTGCCTAACAGATAAGTATGTTATACCCAGAATTTTAAAATGCACCTATGCTTACTGCTCATTAATTAAACCAGTAAGCAGTTTTTGGCTGTAAAAAATCCGATAAAAATGTTTTTTCTTTTGCAATTCATAGCCTCTTTTATCAATATGTATTTTTAATTTTGTCAGAAGTGCTGATCCTTTCCTACCCTCTTTGTTTACAAAAAACTTATGTAACTCTTCACTACATTTTACAGTGACTTTAAAGTCCTTGATGTCACAACACATTCTACAACTACATCAGATGCTTTCTCAATCAAAGCCTTTTCTTCTAATGTTTGTAAAGCAATGAACTTGTTTCCATCATTTGTGCCTTTCAATACAGATTTTCATTGACCATAAAGAAGCATTTTGGA
The DNA here is from genome assembly GCA_039090855.1 of Macrothele yani. Lineage (NCBI taxonomy): Eukaryota > Metazoa > Arthropoda > Arachnida > Araneae > Macrothelidae > Macrothele > Macrothele yani. The sequence goes on from CM077010.1 coordinate 58,150,333, forward strand.
TTTCTATTACAGTTTAGATCCTAATTTTCCCTTCACAGTTTTTCTCCATACTAATAATCATTTCAGAAATAGTGTCTGGATTGACAGTAATTCCCCATTTTGTAAAGGAAGAAAAGAGAAAGCATGCCTTTCTGAAACAGCAATACTTTGCAATTTCGCTATTTCACAACTGATGAAATTCAAGTAATAGTGTTGAGAACAAACACTAACTGAGTTTGGAAATTCTGTAACTGATTTGCAAGAATCCAATGTTGAAATCGCATGGCATACAAAAAACTTCATGTACCACATTTTGAAGTTACATATTAGACTCTGGCCAAGTGTTGACCCGCAGAAGTTGTACTGGGAAGAAAAATATGACGTTAACATCTTACAACATCAAATCCATAGGATAAAAAGTTGCGTTATCAAAAAATAACATCAGATTTCTCTGTTCTTTTCATATCTTGGCATCAAAAGTAGGTGACCATTCTGTTTTCACTGCACATGTCATCCATGCCTTTTTGATTGCACACTAAATAATGTGCGCCTTTTTGATGTTTATGAGTTTAAATCACTTAGGCTTTGAAGATTTGCTTATAACAAGAGGTGTTGGAAATTCTCCTAACATGTTACTGCTTAGCAACAGTGTAAGTAATTCCTTTGACATTTTCCCACTGTTGCATTCATTTCCATTTGTGCACATTGATTTGTTTAAACATAATTCTGAAGGATAGTCCTGTTTTGCCTGCATTGAAAATGTCGTGGTCTTCATAACTTTGCATATTTTTTTGTAAGTGGAACTTGTTTTTGTTTTAACATATATCTTCTTATTTCTCTGTGATCAGTAGAAACCTGTCTTTATTTTTGGGTGCTCATTAACAGTTTGTAAATAAAAGAAATCCCATTTTTTTTAACACTTGGTTTTAGAGATGTGTTGTTCGTGAATGATTCATTCAAAAAGATCGAATCAGTAAAGTGAGTCATTGGCAAACAAATCTTTCCTGAAAAGAATCGATCCCACAAAAGAGCTGATTACCGGAACAGATCAGTCAGAATTACTGTTCACTTGACATCAAAATTTCACCAAGGTGTCTGTGAGGTTCATGTTCTGGCCAAAAAATCTTACCATATTCAGAAGTGTACAAATGTAATAAATTGTGTGAACGTTTTGAAATGAACTTGCGTGAAAATTGAGGAAAAAACTTTTTTTGTAAGAATTAAAAACAAATCTAAACTTAAAAATTGTTTTCTACGTAAACCAGAAGTGTTTTCAAAAGAATTGGTTTGCCCATCTCTACTTAGTTTATCCTTAGGCAATTTCTTTTGGTAATTGCAAAACTTGACCACAGAGGCTATGTCATTCGTCCCTACATCATGTCTCTGTTAGGTTGTTTCTCACTTTGCTTGCAAGATTGGATTACTATTTTGGAAGCTGCATGGCTGTTAAATATGTATGTGTGTGTTTGTTCAAAGGTTCATCAGCACCCATTAGTGCCATGAGGGTGATGGGATAGATGTATGTCAATCTACAAATTAACTGAATAGAAAGAACAAAGTCACACCCACTCCATGTTTTTTTTTCAAGTCGAAAACAACTTTTTATTATTAAGTGCATTTATTGCATTCTAATGCAGTTTATCACATGCACAGGAAATTTTCACAAGTGTGATTTCCATTTATCTTAGTCTTGTTTTTGACTGAATTCTGCAACAACAGGAACAAGTTAGTAAAATCATGCAATGCATTGATTATGATATGCTTTCCAACATACCAGAAATAAATACTCAAGTTATGAGGATAATGGCTGTAGAATAAATCTCGCTCCTGTGCCCTGACCTTTGATCTTATTTCAATGATATTCAACAGAACCGGCTCAGTATACCTCCAGAACATGATAAAGTTTTGTCTCAATCGAAGCATTTTTACGTAAGTTATGACTCATAAGGGCGATGGAATGGATCCCGCTGCTATGTTCCAACTTTTGACCCTATTTCGTCCATTTTCAATAGAATTTGTCCCCAGGTTGTTTCCTACCACAGACTTAAAATTTCATCGAATCGAACCATTTTTATGCGAGTTATCATGCGGACAGACAGACATACAGATGGGCAAAGCTGGAGCATTATACGCTTCTTCAACTTATGGTTGGGAAGCTTAAAGAACTGTCTTTAGTGCCCATGAAAAAAAAAAAATTATAATTTGTGGGTTCAATAAAAAAAAAAAAATTGCTCTTCAAGTCAACAGTTCATTGTGAATCATTCTTAAAATTTATTTGAGGAATGTATTGACTGGCAGACAGCGGTAGATTTCCAGAATAAAAAATGCAAGTGATTGGGTTTGGAAATGCCATTAAACTCAGTAAAGAAAAGAAAATAGGACAGACACGATAACCTGGAGCAAGCTCTAGTATTATAGATAGAGAAAATGAACGCAAAACATGGTGTCATTGTAGATGAAATTATTCGAGAAAAGAGCCATAACAATTTGGAACAGTTGGAAATTTTCATTAGTAATGATATTCTAAATGGAGTACAGCTAGAAATTCTCATTAATAATGAAATTTTAAATTATTATTGCTCTCCATTGGCAGCATCAGTTGTACCTACAGAACTAGATAATGCGTCCCCCTTGAAATGTTGTACAGAAAATTTGTCTTCCTTATTTCATCAAATTTTTGTTAAAAGAGGAAAATAAATTATAAGCTACTGTTCAAAAGGACTTCTAATTATAAGAAAAATAATCATCTAAATCCATTCTGTATAAATATGGATGTTAGTTAAGAAACATACATAGATCACCCCCACCTGTATTTTTAAAGATTCCCCACCAATGTCACTCACCCACTGTATACCACCATCTTTGTTTACCACCAGAAAAAACATGTGAAATAAACACTGGCTGTTTAAAGAATGTTGACTATATATATATATATATATATTTTTTATTTAACATAATTTTATCTTGTACTACTAATTTGTCTTAATTCAATTTTCCTGATCTCCTTTGTTTAACTGATTACATGACCCAGTGCTATCTGCTTTTAATAAAACTGCATGATGTGATCTTTAACTAATTCTGTCTTGGTATGGAATCTGTTTTTGTTTTCAGTTGATTGTGTTTTCCTGTTAATTATTTTTGAATTTCTTTTGACTCTGACATTTTTTTGGGGAATTACCTCTCCACCAATATTTTATAAAAACACAAAACTGTTGTCTTGAACATTTTTGTCTCACACGTTTTCATATCTACCTTATTTTTTATGTATCAAGACGTATATATTATTTAATTTAATTTAATTTAATATGGATTTGTAGTGCTGAAATTCTTCTTACATGCCAACTTGTGGAATCTAGATTCCATTTTGAATACTATTCTGAAGTTGTGTCTCCTTAATAAGGCCACACACTGGTTATTAACTCCCTGTATATTTGCTTTTTCACTTGACCTTTTTTTTTGTGTGTGTGTTATAATTTTGGAATGTATTTTGGAGCTGTTAGTCATTATTGAAGTCTCAAAATTTCTCTCTTGACCATTATTTTTTTTGGCGCAAGTGTGTGTGTGTAATATGTGGAGCATTACACAACATGCATTGCCACATGGAATTCATCATTTTAATGCTATTTTTTAATTTTTATATTTTTCAAGAAACTCTTGGAATAACTAATCCAGATTATTATTGGTACTTGAATCAGAGTGGTGCATTTAAAGTGGAAGGAACAAATGATGCACATGAATTTCAAGAAACTTTAGTAAGTATTAAAGGCATTATTATTAAAATTTTTATGATTGGTCATTTTTGTAGCAATAGTTATTTATTTATGCCTGCTATCAAAACAGACAGAAATTTAAGATCATGAAGATCACTGTTTATTTTGGTGATGAAAAATAGTCACTCATAGACTCAGTGTACACAGATAATTAAGTGTGACTTTGTCAAAATGTAAATAAATGTGTGATGTATTTCATTGGAGGTTTTTTTTTTTTTTTTTTTGTAGACTAGTATTAAAAGAAATCTATGTACAGGTTAAAAAACACATGAGCACTTTCGGTGTCACATCAGATGTGATTTCCATCATGTGGTTACATGCTGGTCTTAAATATGTGGAGCAGATGCATCATGGGAAAGGTAATGTCAGTGTCACATGATATACCAGATAACAAGACAGTCAAAAAAGCATAGTTAGCCAATGAAAATTACTCAACAGAAACAATAGTTATTGTGCTGTCCTTCATAATAAGATTGCTCAAGGGTTCAGGTAAAACACAAGGATAATAGTCATTACAGCAACGTGTATTATAAGCTGAAATAGAGAGGCTTTCTGTAAATAACAAGGAATAAACAGAGTTAGGTGTGTTTATGATCTTAGCGTTGTCCCAGTCTGGGATGAAATTTCCAGCACTTACAGTTCTTGCAAAAGAGGTGCTTTGGTGATTCATTTTTAAATTATATCTGTGTTCATTTAATCTCAAATCAAAATTTTTTTTGGTAGAACCCACATAATGATTGTTTAGTTCACCAGAAATAGTGTCGAGCATAGGAATAACATACACACCCCATTTTTTCCCTTTGTTAATTTTGTCACGATCATTGCGGATAATGGAATATAGATTGCATGATCGTATTCCAAATTGTATTTTATGATGGGAGCATATGTTGGTAAGAAGGTTTACAATATGTGGATTGAAATCAACAGATCCAACATACTTTTTAGGCACTTGTTCACTAATTAAAGCTGTAGACATAGCAAACCATACTTTATTGTGCACCCCTTAACAACGTCGCCCGGATAACCATGGTTTTTAGCAAAGGATGATATCCATTGTAGTTCTTGAGCTCTTGCAAAATGGCTAGAAGAATGTGAATATGCTCTTCTAAATAAGAAGTGCAGAGCAGAAATTTTATGCTGAAAAGTGTGGGCAGAATTGTACGGAATTAGAGTGGGTGTGGAAGTGGGTTTTCGATAAATAGCATTCAAGAAAGCAAATATGTTAAGTATCGAATCAACAATACTTAACATATTTGCTTTCTTGAATGCTATCAAATTACTTTCTGCAAAATTAGTTCACCAAAGTATTGCATGAGCTGTTTCATTTGTGTGTGTGTGTGTGCGTTTCATTTTATTTACATTTTTTTTTTTTTTTTTTTTTTGCCGGATGAAAAACATGTTAAGGATATTTTCAATTGTATTTTTAAGTTTGTTATTTGATTTTGTTTTTAGCTGATAAAAAAACTTTTATTCAAATAGGATGCAGTATTTCCTTGTGCACCCTTTCTCTCTTTCTCTCTCTGTCTGAAACATGTGCATTCAGTAGTCTGATTTGATCTTGGCCAGTTCTTTAGCTTATAGAGTTCTGTATAATTATTTTGACCCAATGATACAGGTCTTCAGCTATGAGATAGCCAGTTTGATCAGATTCGCCAGACATTTTTCCTGCAATAGGCTTAAATCCGAGGACTGTGCAGCACACTGAAACAAGGAAATCTTGTCAGCCATTTGGTGATGGTACAAGCCTTGTAAGCCAGTGCCTTATCTTGCTGGATGTGTCCATCTGCATGAGGATAAACTTTTGCAATGAGGGTTGCAGTTTGGTTAACAATAATGTTGAAATAGGCCATGTTGTTCAGTTGCCTTTTGATGGGTACCAGGGTGCCTTATGCATGGCAGGAAAACATTCCCTTGACTAGCACACCACTGTCACCAGACTGTACTGTTGACACTTGACAGGGTGTCTTCATAGCCTTGTGCCAAATTTGGATATTCAAGTCTTTGATTTTATCTCCTTGATAGAGATAAAATCGAAGACCTTGATATTCCTGGGGTGTGCAAAATTCCCAGTTCAACTTCTGTTGGTACCACAGTTTACACAGGATTCCCACAGTCCTTAAAAGATGCTTAATTTTTTTAGGGTGCTTAAAATACTTAATAATACCCCAAAGTCCTTAAAAGGTACTTATATTTTTCCCGACTTCCTGCACGAAATGCAGGAGTTACAATGTAATGCATACATTTTCTGCTGCTGAATGGCTATGTTGATGATGACACCATGTGACATCAGTAGAGCGCGTGGCAGAATAAGCTCACAGTCAGTGGCTCAAAGTAAACTTCCATGTTCCCGGATGGTGCCTAACATAACAGCAATCAATTAGAAAAAACTTACGCTGTCTGTGTTTCTTATATTCAGGGATACTTACTGTTCATTTACTGTTGTTGCAATGCGCATGTGATAGTGTTATTTGTGAAGTACATGTAATTGCAGTTTCTTATCTAACTTAAGTGAAAGCCATGCCAGGAAAATGTTCATTCACTGTTGTGTGGTGTGACTGTCCACTATATAACAGGTGGATATCTCCAGTGGAAAATTAGCCTCATAAAGTGTTTTGTTGGCCATGAAGAAAAGACCTGGACATTTGTGAAATAGGCAAAGCGACTTTGAAAATGCGCATGAAAGGTAAGCCAGAGCAGTAGACGATCTGCAGATAAGCTTGCTGATAAAGCTGAAAACACAAGTGACATAAAATTTATTTGCCAGTCAAATAGCTTTTGAAGAACTGTGAAAGATAAGAAAATGAAGCTAGAAGATATAAGCCTGAAAATAAATAATTTACAACAAAAAGGGAAGGACAACATGCTGCATTAAACACATCCAACAGATTCCACTGAGCAATCCACATCACCAATTGATTGAACTGATATTCGTATTTCTTCTTTTTGTATATGCAAATCACAGTTATTCTGTTATACAATAAGAAAATCCTGTGCCAAAATTGAAATCTTGAATACGTAATTTTGACTTTTGTTTTGCAGTTCAAGTGATGAAATGATTATGTGCAATATTCAAGTCTGAAACTTGTAACCTTAACTAGAGTTTTACAATTTACATTCTTTTTGTTGCATATGATTATTCCCTCATATGAAAACTGATTCAACAAGCTGAACTGTCTTTTAAATTGCATAAATTCAAATTTATTACATCCACAAACTTGAACTGTATGCAACAATATTGCAAGCTTCATTAGCATGCTTTTGTTTATATAAGTACATAAGTCATGTGTAACAGTATATTTGTATATATGTTAGTTTTGCATGTGCTTCGCGTAGGGTGCTTAAAAGTTTTTAAAAAGTGATTAATTTTTGTGAGACAAAAAGGGTGGGGACCCTGTTACACTGAGAGCACATTTCATAGCATTACTAAACTGCTGGCTGAGCATAAAAGTGACATTACCCTTAGAAGACTTTATTCTTCTGTGGCATTATTAACTCTCCCCGATACTTCAGCAGTGTCTTTCTGGAAGAATACTGAGAAAATTGCTCCTTTCATCGACAAAAGGGCTGTATGTTTTCATGAAAGCATTGAAATAGCTATCATTTCAAACTGCAGTGCTGAAAGTCTCTTATTTTATCCTCATCATTTTGAAATCATTCTTATCATTTGGCAGTAATGAAGCAGTTGAAAATCCAAATATGACAAACAGTTTTGCTCTGTCTGTTAACAGGTGATCAGTACCCAAGCTGGGTCAAAAGTCTACTGTGCTATTCTTCAATTTTCTTAACGTAACTGGTGTGCTTACCTACTACCTCATGTATTATTACATGCATTGAACTGAAAGCGGGGACCATGTATTTAAATTGTGCTAGCAGAGTTATGTGTTGCTTTATTACTTTTACCAGAGGAAATTTGATTTGTGATTTTAATTATTCTGTATGGTATAAAAAGTACATACTCGTACCTTAAAGAAAAAGAAAAAAGTCAGTTTTAGATTTCCTTTTTTAGAGTTAGAATCTAATTATGATAGTTGCTACTGAGAAAATTCTGATTAATTTTGGGCATTTCACTTGTCCATGTATTGTTTATGCATTGCCTTCTGTTTCAATGATCTAACACCGTGTTATAATTATTACATAGAAAGCTATGACAATTATGGGGATGAGTGAAGATGACCAGATGAATGTTCTTCAAGCAGTCACCGGAATTCTCCACTTAGGAAATGTTACATTTGTTGAAAAGGGAAACTATGCTGTTGTTGAAGATGATCAGTGTAAGCATAATATTTAAAAATTGTATGTTTTTGTTAATTTTCACTTCATTTTCTTGTGACCGAGCAAATTTGTCACTCTTTGTTGCTTATTTTCATTTAACTCCTTTTCTTGATATATCTACAGATGTATTGTATGTGCATGTGTGTGGGTGTGCAAATGTTAGTTTATATGCATATGCTCATATGAATTAGTTGTTATTAGTTAGAATCACTCTTCCTGTGGGCTTTAAAGTAATGCTTATGTTGTTTTATCAATGTAAGTTAGAGAAGAAATTTTAATACAATATTAACAAGCATTCATAATATTTACACTGAAAACATTTGTTAAATATTATCTAAAATATCATTTCAGAATATGTATGGAAATATTACTTAAACAATCTGCTACAAATGTACATACTATCATGATTTTGTTTTGTGGTGTACCCTTGATTATCCAAATGTAAGTTATCTGGTTTGAGGATTATCCTTGCATGATTTTTTTCTTTATTGATTCACAAAATTGTGCAGTAAAAATATATACAAAATATAAATGTAAAAGTGGGTATGCTGCTTTGTAACTCACATGGATAGTTGAAGTTAGCCCTTGTGAATGTCGGTTGCCAGTCACCAGTGGGCAATTATATTTTTTTCACTGGCATGCAAATTTTTAAACATGATCACCAAATGTGATCATAATCTATATGGACCTCCTGAAATCCTATTGAAAGACACCTTGAGGATTTGTTTAATGTTGAAATAACTAGTGATGAAACTTGACTTCATCAGTATGACCCATAAGGGGGGGGGGATCTTTGTAATGGTAATTTAAGAATTTACCTGCCTCCAAAAAACGGAGGTTGAAAACTTTAACAGGGGAAATTGTGGCCACTGACTTTAGGACTTAAAAGTAGTGCTTTAGAATTAATAAATAACTCCAAGGTAGGTAAAACTTACCCTCAAATTCGCTTACATACATGGTATGTTATAATCTCTGCCAGCGTGCTCCCACACGCTGGTAGAGATTATAACATACCACATCTTCTAAATACATACATACATCATACATATCACTAAGCTGTTCTCTGAGATTCAGAGGTTAGCTCCAAAAAGAAATACAAACTACCAGATATTTTTACTTACTGTTGTCGTATCAAACTTCTCCATTTACAGCGATCTTGACATACAACTCGGGCTTCACTGATATCCATTAGATGCTGTACACAAGATCTTTTATACTTCATACTCATAATTTTTTTCTCATGCAGACACTCCTGAATCTGATCCACCCATGTCTTCCTTGGCCTTCTTCTGCCTTTCCTTCCTGCCACTTGGGCTAAAAAGATTTTCTTAGTAAGCATCTCATCACTCATTCTTTCAACATGGCCAAACCACCAAAGCATATTGGTCTCCACCTTGCTAACAACATTTTGCTTCACATCACACAACTGCAATACATCTTCATTCCTCACACAGTCAGACTGTGTCTTGCCACAAACCCTCCGTAAGTAATGCATTTCTCCAGCACACAAACGACTCCTATGTTTCTTCTGCAGTACCCAGGTTTCACTGCCATGCATCAGCGTAGGAACAATTACACTTTCATACACAGCCATGCAGGACTCTCTAGAGAACCCATCATTCCTGTGAAAACCTCCCAGAGCAGCTATGACTTTCAATGAAGAATTCACTCGCCTACTAATTTCACCATCCAATTTATTCTCTTTGTCAAACATGCTTCCTAAATACACAAACTCACTCACCTGGTCAATCACAGTGGCATTTAGACTTACATTACATTCAGTGCTACCAGTTCCTCTCTCAAAAACCATAACTTTGGTTTTTCCCTTATTTATACTCAGTTTGAATTTCATGCAAACTTCGTACATCCGAGGCAACATACTCTGCAACTCACTTTTGCTCTCTGCCAACAGGACAGTGTCATCAGCATACAGCAATCTGCACACATGGATATCACCAAGACATAAACCACTATAATCTATTATGGCATCACGCATGCACACGTCCATAAATATATTAAACAGCCATGGTGACATTACACAACCTTGTCTAACTCCTGCACCAATAGAAAACCATTTTGATAAAACACCATTCACTCGTACACAAGCTCTACTACCAGCATACATGGCTTTTACACTATTAAGTAGATTCCCAGTAACACCATATTCATTCAATACCTTCCACAAAAGTGTCCTATTTACTCGGTCGTAAGCTTTCTCTTAATCTATGAAGGCAGCAAAAACTTTCTTACCAACAGCCAGATACTTTTCAATCATCGTGCGTAATGCAAAAATCTGGTTAGTGCAGCCTTTACCAGTCATAAAACCACTGAACATCCCACACTTTCTCTGATGTAAGACCCTGTACTTTTTCAATAACAACCTTGCCAAACACTTTCCCTGGCACACTTAGTAGGCTAATAACACGATAGTTTTTGCATTCAGTCTGATCACCTTTTCCCTTATACAAGGGAACAATAATAGCATCATCTTCCAATCCCGAGGGACCATTCTTAACTCCCAACACAACTGGCAAATTTCAGTTAACCAGTCAATTACAGAGTCACCACCATATTTCAACATCTCTGCAGTTATGCCATCAACTCCCGGAGCCTTACCATTAACATCCTAAATCTTTAAACTGTTAAAATAATTAGTACTAAAAAAACATGTAAAAAATACCGTCACATCAGATAGGGAGACACTGCTCTGAGTAACATTTGAAGCTAGTACTTTCACCAGGCTGTGGATGGTGTCTTCGGCTTCCAAGATGTCCTCTAAGGCTCAGCCTCCTTTGTGCAGTAATCTGAAGTTTCTCTCCAGGGCGAAGGGAAAGGGGTATGGCACTCTTCCATTGTGCATGTCGGAAGCATTATGCTAATTGATTGTGTTGCGATCTGTCACAAGTTTGTATTATCATTTAGACTTGAGGAACAAGAATACTGAATTATATATTATCTCCTTTCCTACAATGGAAAAAAGTATTATAATTTAAGCTTTAGGAACAGGAATACTGTATTTTAGTTATTATTTCTATTTTTATAATATTCTTTTTTCTTTTATATATAACTAGCAATCATGCTCATTCTCGGAACAGTGAATCTATAAAATAATTTTTTGAACATAAAATTAAAGAAAGGGAAAAAAGTAATTTAGAATCCCTAACTGTTTTATGATTTAGAACAGTGTCGTGATGTTAATGCACACAATGTGACGCTAACTGAAGCAGGTTTTAGCGCCCCTTAATTTTGAATCAGAATTTGAAATTTTCAAAGCATTTCAGTGATTCTGACAAAATTCTCTTTAAACCTATCAGCAGTTTGAAACACTAAAGCCCAGCCACCCTTTTGAATTTTTTGGTTTTCAGACTATTTTCTAGTTGTAGAAGTGGTAGGAAAATTCAAGCAGACAGTGTTTCAAAGCACTGTTTTTTGTTGTTGTTGTTTTCGTGCATTTTCAGGTATCTGGACTTTAAGACATGACAGTTTTTAGACCTCTAGGTTATTTAGAAATGGGCTAACAATTCGGGAAAAATTCAGGCGAAGAATGTTCCAAAGCGGGGTTGGGGGAGGGGGGGGGGTCAAACGTTTCTAGGTATCCAGACCTAAAAGCCTATCAGCATGCCAATTTTCAGATCTCTATGTCATTTAGAAGTGGTCAAACAATTTGTGAAAAATTGAAGAAGATAATGTTCCAAAGCCGCCATTTGGAGGTTGTTTTTTTTTTCATACTTTTCTAGGCATGCGGATCATTAGGCCTATCAGCATGCTAATTTTCAGATATCTAGGTGATTTAGAAGTGATTGATTCACGGACACACTCGCATTTTCCCTCTTTGCATTTTATATATGAGGTAAAAGTCTATATTTACATAGGTATTCACATATGCCGGCTGAAAACACCGAACTTTAAAAACGTCACTACATCATTAAGCATTGCATCATTACCAGTTTGATTGTAGCCTGTCCTTTCACCCAATGAGAAGAGAGATAGCTAAAAATAGCTGCATCACCATGGCAGCAGGTCACGGGACCAGAACTTTCCTGTGTTGTTAACACTGAAGATAGAGTAAGCTGCTCATCCCTCTTGTTTGCATTTTAAAAAATGCTTAAACATCAGAAAATGACTTCTTAAAAAAAAAAAATTGTAAAAGAGGGATGATAGTTGTGAGTTTATGCTGTAAAAATTGCAATGAATGATTTATAGTTTGCCGTATATCTGTTTTTTAAAATGGATCCCATCGGGAAATAGAGGATTTCATAAAATTTAAAAATGTAATTTCTTCTAAACTAAATCAAAATTAAAAAAAGGGCGACAAGGTGCAAAAATTCGGCCATGGCCCCTACATGCCTACAAAGTTTTGTGGTTCTGTTGCTGTTAGTGTGTTCGAAATGCGAACGGATAGCACTTTTTTGCTTGCCTTAATTTTGATATACAATAGCTCTTGAAGTATCATCAGAATAAAAAAAAAAACGGTTTATTTCAGCGTGTTCTCCGAACAATTATCTACCAACGATGTAAATTTCATATTTTTGTGTTCAGTACTTTTGCGCTGCAAGCTAGAAAAGCGTGAGTGTTGCAAAATTTCTAAAACAGTGGCAGCGGCAGTTACTTTTTTTTTAGAATAGAGATATTTTTTACTTTTGATAAACGATTGCCAGGCTGGATCTAAGATAGTAGGGTCTTGTATATTACAAATATTATCTGTTTTCATTTCTATTAGTACACTTCCTAAAATTCTTAATTCATTTTCTTTGGTATGGGTGACCAACATTTTAACATTTTCAAAATCAAGGTCCTTGGGTTTATTCAATATTGAATAAGAGCAGTTTTTTCTTCTTCTTTTTTGTTCCAGTTTTTTATATGTTGTTGTAGTCTCTTGAGCAGCTTGTTTTTATGTGCTTTTAAATTATTTTCTTTTAAGAGGTCAGACAATAAACAAAGAAAAATGCTGAGAGGTACATGCAAAATTAAGAGAAACTACAAAAAGGAAAAGAATGTCCACAAATATGACAATCAACCACAATCCATGGTTGCCTGTTTCACTGTTGGGAGAATTTCATTGCATACCCTGGCCATCATATAGCTGAACATTGCCACCACCTGATTTTTGATTGTTGCTTTAATTTGGATACCGGACGGCCCTTACTAAAGGGTAACCATTATAATAATGGTGGAATTGTAGAGGACCGTGAAAACATTTTCATTGGACAAAAAAATTAACTTTTGTGTTGTAGTTTCAACTCCTGGGCAGTAGGGAAAATGTATGAATAGTGATAATGGGTATATACAATAATATCTATCTGCTTCACATATCTATGGTTTACTTATTGTAAATTTCAGCTCTATAAGTGACATTTAAAATATTAGATTTTTTTCTCATCTGTATCATTCCTGTTGACATGCACATATATTTTTAGAAACTATCTTTTTGCTTTCTCTTTCACTTTTATTTAGCTATAAAAAGTGCTTTTCTTTTTAATTCCAGTTCTTGCCTTTCCCGCATATTTATTTGGAGTGGATGCTGAGCTCATTCAATCAAAACTTACTAGTCGAGTAATGGACAGCAAATGGGGGAACCAAACAGAAACCATTCACATGCAACTGAATGTTGAGCAGGCTTCTTATACAAGAGATGCTTGGGCAAAAGGACTTTATGCTCGTATTTTTGATCACCTAGTTCAGGTATGTTTTTTTCTTTTTTCCATGTACAGAAGAAAATTTTAGTTTCCATAATATGAATAGTCCTATTGTAAATGAAAATATTCATGTATGTTACACAAAGGTTGTGTTTGGCAGTATAAAACAACTGTAAAGCTTTAAATGCTAGAGATTAGTTTTAACAAATGTATGGATTATTTCTGTAATTATTAAACATTGGATACATTTGTGTAAAAGATTATAGTAGTAGGCACAGCTGAAATGTGCTGGCAGTTCATTTCAAACATGTCTTGAATGTAGCACTCATTTTGCGATAGATATGCTTGTACTTTATAGTTTTGGGATCTGTGTAAAGTACATGTGTAGCTGTTTTGAGTATTTTAAAAAACTTACTGTAGAAGATATGAAGGAAAACTATATAAAATAATGGCCTTTAAACATTTTTTTCCACAGTTTGGTTATTCATTTAAGTGTTATTTGTGTAGCACAAGTTTCTCTGGCACCATTTGTCTTACATACAATTCCATGTTCCCTTCCTTGAAAATATATCAGATGCCTCCTCCATAGCCATAAATATCACATGTGGTAGTGATGCTCTTCCTTCTATGTATTTCTCCACCAGAATGGTACAGCCACATGTATTTTTCTTAATGCACTTGATTTTGTCTTGATCTTCACCAGAAAAATTGTAGCCAACAATTACATTGGCACACTTAGCTGTTGTTATCTTCATATTTCAGTTCCTGTCCAGTTGCTTAATGACATAAGCTGTCTTAGTTTTGTTGAAGGTTATTTTTTATGTTTAATAAGGTGTATAGAGGTATATGGGATGTAAGGTCAGGTGATGCGTAACATCACAGCCTCTCCTTGACAAATGTCAACCCCGCCTTCTCGTGGTGCATCCTGTTCCTACTAAAGGGGCTCTGACGACCGCCAATAGCGGTATAACTATACCATCGGGATTAGAGGAAATTCTATCCCACACTCACCAACCCGCTTGGCCAGCGTGGTGAGTTATGGCCAAACCCCTCCAAAATGACTCCACAACTTAAATCTTGGCCCTCAGTCTCCGGCAGCTGGAATGCACCTGGCCAAGGCAGTGGCCAATGCGACATGAAGGCAAAGGGTGCTAAGAATCCCCTGAGGACCGGACTAGACTGCCATCTGATGCTGACCTTGGCAACGTACAATGGACGCTCCCTATCTTCTGATTCAAGGCTTCTTGAATTGGAAGAGGAACTACAAAGGATCAAGTGGGACATCGTGGGGCTAAGTGAGGTAAGGAGAAAAGAAGAAGATCTCATCGAACTGAAAAGTGGACATCTCTTCTACTATCGTGGGACAGATACTGGTAGAACTAGTGGTGTTGGATTTATAATAAACAAGAAACTGAAGGATAAAGTTGTAGAAGTTGAAAGTTCCTCTGACAGAGCTGCACAGCTTGTTATCCAACTCTCGAAAAGATACCAGGCTCAGATTATTCAAACTTATGCGCCCACCACAAGTCATCCTGAAGAAGAAATTGAAGAATTTTATGAGGAAATTTGTCATCTAAATAATAAAGGTAAGCAGCACTTGAAAATAATTATGGGAGATTTCAATGCAAAAATAGGGCAACGGCAACAGAATGAAACTTCAGTAGGTAAATTCGGTCACGGCAACAGAAACCAGCGTGGAAATACTCTCGTTGAGTTTGCAAAGGCAGAAGGGTTTATCATCTTGAACTCCTTCTTCAAGAAAAAGCCACACAGGAAATGGACATGGAGACATCCAAATGGGACGACAAGTGAAATTGATTTTATTATGTGTAACAAAAAATTCATCATAGAAGACTGCAGTGTGCTAAACAAGTTCAACACAGGTAGTGACCATAGATTGGTGAGATGTAAGATGCACCTCAACACTAAACTTGAACGTGGCAAGCTCATAAGACAAACAAAATCTATTGACATAACCAACCTTAAAAAACACCATAATACCTTCAAGTTGGAACTGAAGAACAGGTTCTCTGCTTTAGAAGGCCTAACATCGGAAGAAGTGGACATCTCTGAAGTTAACAGAAAAGTAACCAAAGCTCTTATGGAAACAGCAACAAAATTAGCTGGGTCTAAGAACAAGTTGCATGTAAATAAATTATCAGGAAAAACGAAAATGTTGATGCAAAAAAGAAGAGAGATGAGGACAACTAAAGAAGATGTGACTTCCAAAGTGGAATATATAGAGCTATGCAAGACAGTACGAAAAAGTATCACTGAAGACGTAAGAAAATTCAACTGTGAACTAGTGAGGAAAGCAATTGAAAACAACCAAAGCCTAAAGATAGCAAAGGGACATCTCAGTAAGGGAAGAAAACATATTATGGCACTGAGAAAAGAAGATGGTTCTTTAACAAGAAATAGAGGCGAAATTTTGACAAGAGTGAAAGATTTCTACTCCAAATTATATGAAAGGGATGATACATGCACTCCAGACATCATGAAAGATACCAGTACCAGAGTTCCTCCAGTCCTTCCAGCAGAAGTTGCACATGCAATCAAGAACATGAAGCGGGGAAAAGCTCCAGGAGAAGATGGAATTACTGTAGACATCATACAAGAAGCAAGTGGAGAAATCGAAACAGTACTCGCCCAAATTTTCACTCGATGCCTTAATGAAGGAAAGATTCCTGAGGATTGGAACACCGCTACAATGATCCTGCTACATAAGAAAGGTGACATTGAGGATCTCGGAAACTACAGACCTATCAGCCTCCTATCAGTAGTTTATAAAATCTTCACTAAAGTTCTTTCACACCGCTTGAAGGTAACACTGGACATGGCTCAACCGAGAGAACAAGCTGGATTCAGGAGTGGCTACAGCACAATAGATCATATCCACGTACTGAGAGAACTAATTGAAAGAGCGAGGGAATATGAACTTCCATTGTGCATGGATTTTATCGATTATGAAAAAGCCTTTGATTCGGTGAAACCATCAGCAGTTACAATGGCTCTGAAAACCTGCGGTATTGAAGATGCATACATTAATATTATTAATAACATCTATGAAAATGCAAGTGCAAAGATTAGGCTGTTTGAAAATACAACACACATAAAAATTGGAAAGGTAGTGAGACAAGGTGACACCATATCTCCGAAGCTCTTTAATGCCACATTGGAGGGTGTTTTTCAGTCACTGAGCTGGGAAAACAAGGGGATAAAGATTAATGGAGATTATCTAACCCACCTTCATTTTGCTGATGACGTAGTCATTTTTGCAACTAGCCCATCAGAGCTGCAGAGTATGATCCAGGAACTTGCTGACAAGAGTAAAGAAGTGGGATTAAAAATGAACTTTCAGAAGACAAAAGTGATGTTCAATGCTTTTACAAGAAATGAAGATTTATCGATTGATGGAGAAAACCTGGAGATAACAGACACGTACGTTTATCTTGGACAGCAGATATCAAGTGAGGGTCACATTGATGAAGAAATTAATCGGCGTACAAAACTTGCCTGGAGAGCTTTTGGAAGAAACAGCATAATTTTCAAGAGCAATATGCCATTATGTCTTAAAAGAAAAGTGTTTGATCAATGCATCCTTCCAGTGCTTACGTGTGGTGCAGAGACGTGGACCTTAACTAAAAGAGACATACAAAGGCTGCAGACAACTCAAAGAAGCATGGAGAGGTGCATACTTGGTGTAACCAGGAGAGATAAGAAGAGGAACTCGTGGATCCAAAAAATGACAAGAGTGGAAGACATCATGATCAGAGTTAAATCCCTGAAATGGCAATGGGCTGGACATACTGCCAGAAGAACAGATCATCGATGGACAGCCGAAATTTTGGATTGGATTCCAAGGGACAGGAAAAGACCCAGAAGAAGACCACATGGGAGATGGGTGGATGAAATTCGAAAGTATGCAGGGGTGACATGGAGGAGACTGGCACAAGACAGACCATTGTGGAGGAAACTTGGGGAGACCTTCGTCCAGCAGTGGATTGATAATGGTTGACAATGATGATGATGATAGAGGTATATAAATTGCTAAGGGTACTGTTGTTGCAGTCAGATGTAATAAACTACAGGATATATGTATCTAGTAGGTACATATTTTTTTACATAGCTTCTAGCACTGTTTATTAATTTTTCCGTCTCTTAACCCAGGAGTCAAAACAGTGTTGAAAAAAAAAAAAAAAAAAAGCAAAAAAAAACCCCAAAACCCTTTTTCTGCCTATTGCAACAATTTATTACTGTTCTATATAATTTCTGCATTAAAGAGGGATACCCTTTAGCAAGGGCCTCAGGTGTTCAAAAAAGAAACCGCCAGAAGAGTCTAGTTCCTAGCTTATATATATGATCGCAGAGGTAGTATTGTGGGATCTTTTCCTGATTATGTCTATTTTATTTTCAAGGATCTCACAATATATTTCCTTATAATTGTCTTAGCACTAGGAAAAACAACAACAAAAAAAAAAAAAACAAAAAAAAAAAAAAAAACACCGAAATGTTTTGCCTTTTAGTCCCAAGAGACAGTGGCCAAAACTTTCTTATTGGTTTTGTTAGCATAAAATATTTAGAACCCTTATTGTAACATCCATTCCAAAGATAATTTTTAACCCTTATTTTACCATTCCCCAAATTTTTTGAACCCTTATTATACCACTCCCAAGATTTCTTTGAAACCTTTATTATAGCATTCCAAAGACTTTGAAATCTTACCAGAAGCATAACAAGGCATGCCTGCCTGCCCCAGGCTCAGCTCGAGAGAGAGAGAGAGAGAGAGAGAGAGAGAGAGAGAGAGAGAGAGAGTGAGTGAGTGAGTGAGTGAGTCAGTCAGTCAGTCAGTCAGTGAGTGCACAATTTGATTAAAACTGGATTTGAAAGTTTTGCTCTACTCTCTGGCATGCCATACTTTTACTTTTCCATTTGTCCATTTATAGAATTTGCTTATATCTTTTGCCAATTTCATTAGCACTGGCAGCCTAAATTTTGCGCTTCTGCCTCAAAATGCTCTCGTTCAGAAATGAAGGCACGTATGTATATTGCAAGATAAGGATGTCATTCACAATGTTGGAAGATTTTCTGGCGGCTATTCCATCATTATTATGACTGTGAGCCACGACTGCCAGCTGCATTCGATCTGTTTGATGTGGAGCCTAAGGTCCAAACTGAAGCAGTTCAGAAAAGCGGTACAAACAATCAATTTGATTGTACCTCTCATATGGATGTGATGTTAATTTTGTTTTGCTGAACAGTGTATATTTATGTGGATATTTGTGTGTATGCATGTATGTAAGATAGAAAGACAAGGGGGGGGGGGGGGTTGCAATATTTTGTGGTTTGCTCCAGGCACAGAAATTCCTAGGTACACCTCTGATCCTTACTTATACCATTCCAAAGGTGTTTGAACCTTTTTTATAATGTTCCAAAAATCTCTCCCTCTCCCCTTTTGGCTTACAGTGTTACCCAAATTACATTACTGGTTATCACTACATTAAAAAAAAAAAAAAACTTTTCAAGGAAGCACCTGCAAATATCAAGCAGCTATTCCTGCATCTTCCATGTGAAGTGTCTTCAGACCCATTTAAAGCATAACTTAATGTTGAGTTAATTGTCATCATTTGCACACATTTCAGAGAGCATTCCAATGGAATTACTTAGTATTTCTATCTCATGTTCAGCAGTGTGTTTTGATGATTTATTAATTTCTATCAAAGTGACATCTTTTGGTCTTCTTCCTCTGGGCTCACTTCTCATCTCTGTAGCCTCCCCTTTTTATTTTGAAAATCTACTGCCGAAATATCTGTTGTTTCATCTTGATACACAAGTCTTAAATTTTCATAAAGTTTTGCAGTTTCTTCACCAGACATGTATGGAATTTTATGAAAATCCTATGTGCAAGATACAAGTTCAAAAGTTGGTCCATCTCAATAAAAACTGTCAAGCAAAAACATCTTATTTAGTGTACGTTGAATTATCTTGATGTCACGCTCAGAAGAAATAAAACATCCAGCTTCGATTTTAACGTTTATTATAAACCAACCGCAGTACCGAACCTTGTCCCTCCTGATTCGCACTGCCCAAAGGAATACAAACTTTCCGCATTTAGAGCGTGGTTCCATAGAGTGTACAATGTATGCAAACCCGACTACCTAAATAATAAAGAAGTTGCTAATATCTATAGCAAAGGTCTAAAGGCTGGATATAAGAAAGATGACATAGACAGTGTACATAAGACTGTGAGAAATCGTATAATATCAGCAATAGAAAAATTGCCAATGAGATACGCAGGATCCATCACATATATCCCAGGCTTTACATATTGGCTAAAGAATTTATTATGCAAATACAGCATATTAATAGCAATGAAGTCCCCGACTCCGTTATCACATATAATATCAAGTTGCAAGGAGAGACAGTGCGAGAAAAAAAAAAGGCAGGTGTGTACGCTATACCGTTGGTATATCCTGACAACACGGAAGAGATATATATAGGAATGACAAAGCGATCCTTGGACACTAGATGTAAAGAACACGTACGAAGTGTGAAGCAGGACATGCAGAATACAACCCTCGCCAGAGAAGTCATGCATCGTTCGGCCGCTCCTGTATGGAATAATATTAGAAGAATTGCCCCTTACACGAATTTCAAAGAGACTGCCATCAGGGAAACTGTGGAAATCCTATCCAGCAAAGTGGCGTGCAATGATATTGTCTCTACAGAACTACCAATGGTTTGGCATGCATTATTAAAAGATGGAAACACATCACGGCGCTCTGTATAATTACGTGATAAAAATTTCATGTAATATGCTCGCGATGTCACCCGCGTTATTTTAAAAAATCATCTTCGTTCTTTACATGTTTCAATTCTCTGCATTTTCGTGTCTACCATTGCCTTGAAAAAGCCTCCCAGTGGAGTGCGAAAGCTTGGCGAATCTTTGTGCTGACTACACCACAAAAATAAACGGATTTCATACACTATATGTGTTTTTTATTATTAGTTTTATCTTGTTTTTCTTTCGAGTTTTTGGATTTTCACTTAATTATATTCTCAGATTTTTTGTGTGACCACTCAGAAGGTTCCTGATTGAATGGAAATTACTTTTTTTTCTGTACTTTAAAATAATTTTTTCATGTTTCTTATTTTACCTTGTGCACCAGTATTTTTATTGTTTGGGAGCTATTCTTGTCTGATTTGCTAATGTATTCAGTTATGGCACTGTATGACAGTTTTTTTCTCTGATTTTAAAGCACTGAGGTGTAATATAATTTTTTTATTAAATTATTTATAAGATATTCCTTGTATCCACTTTCAATTGCTGTTTTTTTATATCTGTTTATATGAGACAAATGTACATATATTGTACTTGTGAAATTTTCGAAATTCAATATTTTTTGCTTAAATGGGTAATGTAAATGAATAGTAGTAATTAGAAATATCAAGGGGTTTGTTTTATATATTTATTTCTAACACATATGCTTTTCTGCTTATTTTGACTACTTGCAGGGCTGTTTCTAGAGATTTTGCAAAAGTTCTATTCATTATTTTTTTTTGTTGAAATTAGATGTGAAATACTCAACAGAACTGAAAATATCATACAAAGGAGAAATAAACAAAATCCTCTTAGAAAATATTTATCCAGATGAAATAATGTACAGTCGACTCTCGATAACTCAAACTTGATAACTCAGAAAATGTAAAATTTTCTGCACATATCCGGTGTGTATAATGTTTTCTTAATTACTTGAATTTCTGATATCTCAATTTTTTTTGCACTCCTTCTTTTGGATTCCACTTATCAAGAGTTAGCTATATTATAAAAAAAAAAAAGCAAAACACAAAAAAGAAAAAGAAAAAAAAAAATGTTTGAAGAGCAAATTGGAAGCCTACCTAAAAAAGAAATAAAACTCAACAGAAAGATTGTTTTAGCAGGGCTTTATTTGAATTTCTCCCAAAATTATGAAAATGCAAGATTTACAGTGATCTTAATAATGCTATACTTTTTTTTCTCTCATTGAGCACACTTAAAAGCAAAATTGATATGCTGTTTTAGCAAGGAATTATTTGCCACACTTAAACTCTGGCTTTTATACTGTTCAACAACTGAAAATGTTTCTGGTAAAATGCAAAACACAAATCAGGAATCAAAAATCAATATTAAATAATGCAGTTTCATTAGCATTTTTGAACTTCACTTTTAGTTGGTTAAGTTCGATGAACACTTACCGCACGTGGGGCTTGGCTTTCAATTCCTATTTCCGTTATGTGGATGCCGCACGGGGGTTTTCATTTGGCCACGGGTCCGCTTCTTTTTTTCCCATTGGAATTTATTTTGTCTCATCACCAAATGAGTTTTTCCTTTGCTGCATCCTCATTTACTTCAATATTTATTCATACCCGAGTACTTTCAGTAAAATTCCTTTACCGTCTTCGAGGGGACGTTTTGCTCCGACTAGCACGGACCGTGTCAGCTGGGCATTTCGGTGGTTCTCGCGGGCTGCTTCTGTCATCGGCTATCGCATCTTCTTGGGCGTTGTGGCGCCATCTCTTGTTGGTCAGTGATCTCACTTTTCGAACTTTTTCATTTTTTTGCTCAATTTTAATTAAATTTTTCCAGCTGTTTCTCAAATTATTAGGGTCATTGTGGTTGCAAACTTTTGTCCTATTTTTTCAATCATTACCGACTCTGCTATTCTGAGGTGTTTTTCGGATTTACAGCTTTTGATGATTTTTATATTTTCGAATTTAGGATATTTTTGGTTATCCAGACAGTATTGGATAAGTGCTGTTTTTTCTTCTTTTTTCTGCCAGTTTTTTACGTGTTGTTTTAATCTGTGTTTAAGCTTATTTTTGGTACTTCATAAAAATTTTTGGTAAATTCATAAAAAAAAAAAAAAAAAAAAAAAAAAAATTGCAGGCAACTTTGGTTATCCTAACCATTTAATAAAAAATGGGACACTGAAGTAATAAAGAAAATAAAAAATAATGCTGTAGTAAATAAAAAAGATGTCAAATATTTAAATGGTTTTCCTTACGTAAAAGGTACTACCAATGAAATTAATAACATTTGTAAAAAACATAACATTCAAATTGGAGGAAAAGTAAATACCATCAAAAATATAGTAATAAAAAATGAAAAAATAAAAATGTTAGAAAAAGCAGGTATTTACTCAATTCCTATTACTGAAAATCCTCCAATGGCTTATATAGGAAGTACCAAAAATAAGCTTAAACACAGATTAAAACAACACGTAAAAAACTGGCAGAAAAAAGAAGAAAAAACAGCACTTATCCAATACTGTCTGGATAACCAAAAATATCCTAAATTCGAAAATATAAAAATCATCAAAAGCTGTAAATCCGAAAAACACCTCAGAATAGCAGAGTCGGTAATGATTGAAAAAAATAGGACAAAAGTTTGCAACCACAATGACCCTAATAATTTGAGAAACAGCTGGAAAAATTTAATTAAAATTGAGCAAAAAAATGAAAAAGTTCGAAAAGTGAGATCACTGACCAACAAGAGATGGCGCCACAACGCCCAAGAAGATGCGATAGCCGATGACAGAAGCAGCCCGCGAGAACCACCGAAATGCCCAGCTGACACGGTCCGTGCTAGTCGGAGCAAAACGTCCCCTCGAAGACGGTAAAGGAATTTTACTGAAAGTACTCGGGTATGAATAAATATTGAAGTAAATGAGGATGCAGCAAAGGAAAAACTCATTTGGTGATGAGACAAAATAAATTCCAATGGGAAAAAAAGAAGCGGACCCGTGGCCAAATGAAAACCCCCGTGCGGCATCCACATAACGGAAATAGGAATTGAAAGCCAAGCCCCACGTGCGGTAAGTGTTCATCGAACTTAACCAACTAAAAGTGAAGTTCAAAAATGCAAATGCATTAATGCACGTTAAATAATATAACCTCCAATATCGGAAGTAAATTGAAAAAGCAGTTTCATTAGTTGTTTTTTTAAATAAAAAAACAAATGAAACTGTGTTTGACTAATGTATAAGAGAAACTGGCCATAAAATAAACTAGGAATCATTTATGATCTTTTAGCCATCAACTGGATATTATAAAAAGGGAACTGAAAGTAGGACTTGAAATTAAGATTTTCATTATGACCAATAACATGAGTTGGTTGCCTCTGAAAGAGTGGCTCTGAGCAGAGTGGTCATTCTTAAAATATATCTATACATATATCCTGTTTTGGGGGCACTTCACCAGAAAGCAAAAAACATTAGGAATTAATTTATAAAATGTATTAATAAAGGCAGAGTCGGGGATTCATTTCATACTACAGCGAAACACTGTTCACTTTATAAAAACTACTGCCCATTCAGATAAGCACATAAATGTATGTTCTTAGAGTGAGAGGAATACATCACAAAGAAAGTTCTGGGTCAGAGAACTGCCAGGAGTATGTTGACTCCATTTCCACTATAGAGATTCTCAAGTGTCAATGGACTGGACATTTTACTTCAAAAAAACAATCATTGAGCAAAAGAAGTTTTATGGCTGTGATAAATTAAGCTATGTGAGGCCTATGGTAATAGTTGCATGGGGATTAGTAGAAGAGTAATTTTTGTGTGTGAGATTTTTAGACAGTAGCATTGCTCCCCCAATAAGAATGGGGCCAACCCAGTGGAAAAGACCAATCTTTATAGTAATTTATTATGTTGTTTCATATACCATCCATCTCCTGGCCTTCCATTAATTTCATTTTGATACAGTGCTTTTTTAACAACAAAGTTATATTATCTCTACATTTTGCTGAAATTGGGCAAGAAAATAGACTGAAGTCTTATAAAAAAAATGTGGGTACTAATAACTTATTAGATTGCAACTCTTATCATTCTTCATATATAAACAACAATGCCAAACATTTTCTGAAAAAAAAGTTAATTAGTTGGAGTCCTCAGCAAATTCAAGAAACTCTCATGAAGCAAAGTTGAAGAAAAATTTAATAGCAGTTGACTTCTCCACTACATGGTAATAATTTGTTAATAGAAAAGTGCTAATAAGAATCTAATAAGGAAGTGAATTTGACTAGAAATCAAATTATGATAAGGTTAATAGTAAGATGAAAAAAAAAACATCTTTATTCTTAAGCAACAAATAAATTATATCTTGTTTAAGAAAGGAATAATTTATTGTGTAAAATACTTCTTGCAAGCTTCTGAATGTAGGAGAACAGGAAGGCTGCTTAAGACGCATATGACTGCATTTAAAATATAGCTAATGAAACTGGACTAGACAGACATGATTAAAAAACAAAATATCCTATAATTTCGGACTGTGAAAATAATAAATCATCAACAATGTATTTTCAAAATAGTAAAAATACCAGAGATGGAGAAAGGAGAGGGAACCACAGTAAATGACTACAAAGGTTGGCGAATACATTAAGAAAGGCAACACCAGCTTCCACTGTAACTATTGTGACAGGTGAGGTTTTTACCAACAAGTTCAGTTGTGAGTTAATTTTGCCATTAAGAAAACTCATAAGAATAGTTTAAATTTCATATTTAGATCTAAGTACTATATCTTGCCATTAATTCTGCTATTGCTAAAATTATGTTTGCATCATTACTACTTTCATTTATTGTAAACTGCAAAGAGAATTATTGAAGGAATTTGGAAAATTATAGATATAAATTTTGAACTTTTATAAGAGATTCTAGTTTTGTATTACACTTAGTAGAATGTAATGGTTCATATGGAATGATGCTCCCCAATTTTTTTTTCTTATTTAGTTGTAACAAAGTTTAGAACAGATGATTTTCATGTGCCATTCATATTTAAACAACAAGTTTGTATGCTGTTGTTCACATGTCTAGGGTTGGACCAAAAGTTTGTTCATATTTTCCCCAAGAGATGTCACTGAATGGGATATGCACAACCAAGTGCATTAGCAGCTATAAACAGTGTGTGCTTTTGACAATTAACAGTTGCTAGTGTTTCTGAGAAACAAATCGTACAGATTGATTGAGTGATATTTATGTACAGTAAGTTTTGAAGATATTTTCAGACTATAAGATGCATTTTCACCATCTTATGTTCTTTTCTTTTCTGAAAGTGGGAAAATGCACAACACAAACCAAAGACCAAAAAAAAAAAAAAAAAAAAAAAGTTTGTGCTGTGTTAATGATCAAATGTGCCGGGAGTGGTTCACAAATGTGCCGGGAGTGGTTCACAAAGTTCCAAACCTAGACTTTCTCTCCAAAAGATGACCCACATTCATGAAGGTCCTCCAAGGCATGACAATGACCAAATCATCACATTAATTCAAACTAATTGTTTACTATTCGTTCATTAATTGAACCCATTTTTACTGTTTCTCATGTTCGATAAAGTTCTGTGGAAAATGGGAAAACGGCGTCCCGATTCTGCTATATGTGTATCCCATGTACCAGATTGTGAACAATGAACATCAAACTTACCCCTTCTTTGTTCTTTGCTGCAAATCAATTTGCACCTTCTTCTTCCTTCTTGCTGAACTTCATCAAGAATTTTAATTCCTTCTACAATTGCTCACTTGTGATGATGTTTTTGCAAATTGGTGCTCTATGATATGAAATGCTTGCTGTTTTTCGTATTATCATTATTTGTCTCTTAACCGTGCAATGGCCTTTAGTAAGGCAAATAAATATTTTCAAGCGTTTAAGGACAGTTATACTAAAGAATTTCGCTGCATAAAACGATCGCAAAAAGTTGCGAAGTTTGCGTTTTGTACAGTGTGCCGATCTGACTTCAACATTTCCCATGATGGGGAAAATGATATTACTCAGCACGTGAAATGGCCCAAGCACATAAGCAATGCACAATGTGTTGAAAAAAGTGTGAAAGTGGACTCTTATTTCAAGGCGAGCGACAGTCAGTCGAATGTGCTACGTGCTGAATTGCTATTTACGTCATTTTTAATTGAACATAATGTTCCAATAAGAGCCACGGACCATACCAGTCCCCTATTCCGGAAAATGTTTCCGAAATCCGAAATAGCAAAGAAGTATGGGTGTGCAAGAACTAAAACAACAAGCTCTAATTAAAGAAATTTTTGGAGAGAGAATTTCTTCAGTGGTTACATATTTGCAAGAGGGCCCATTTGCTGTTGCATGCGATGGGAGCAATGATAGCAATGACTACAAACTGTATCCCATTGTTGTCACCTTTTTTAACAAGTCCAAATATTTGATCCAAAGTAATTTGCTAAGCATTCCAAATCTGTTTGTCGACTCTACGGGAGAGAATATAAGTGCCTTAATTTTAAATGAATTTGAATGCATGCAAATTCCTTTTGAGCATTGCAAGGCCTTCATGTCTGACAATGCTAACATAATGCAAGGCAAAAAGAATGGTGTTGTTGCTTTTTACTGATGTGATGTGCGATTTTACTGATGTGCACATATAATTTTACTGATGCACATTTTCCCAGGTTGGCAGGTATGTCATTAAAAAACATCTGGAATTGATGAATCATAAAAGAGTTGTGTTCCACAATGAAAATGCAAGACCACATGTCTTTCACCTCCTGGCAAAAATGGTTACAGTTGAATTCAGATGTTTTGTACCCCTTTCCATACTTGTCTGACATACTCTCAGATTACCATTTACTTTGGTTGCTGCAAAACAGTGTGAACACTAAAGATTTCTTATAGTCGGAAGCCATCAAAAACCACCTTGTTTGGCTCTTCAATGGAAAATCAATGAAGTTCTTCATCAATAGAATAATGAAGTTCATTAACATATGGCCTAATGTAGTTGAACAAAATGATCAATACTTTAGTGATTAAAGGTATTTATTACTATTGGGTTGATGCATAAGTTCATGCCTTTTTTTCACCGCACTAAAGGAATGTATTACATCAGAAGGGAAAACGGAATCAATCAACTATGTATCCCCCCTCACTGTTTAAGATGGTGTCCCAACATCTGAATAGGTGTGCAATGCCATTCTTGAAAAAATGTGCAGATTTTGCTGCAAAGAAATCAAGGAAATTCTGGAGATCAACATCATTTTTGAACGTTCTGCCACAGAGTGCATTCGACAGAGATCGGAACAGGTTATAGGCTGAAGAGGCGACATCTGGGGAATAGGTTGGTTGGATGTGGAAGAATCTCCCATTTCAGGTCCTGAATGGGCATTTTGGTCATGTTTGCACTGTGAGCGCTTGCATTATAATGTTGGATAAGGACACCATGGTGCCGATGTGGCTGTTACTGCTGAATTGCTCCCTCCACACAGCAGAGTTGCTCAGAATGGAGTGCAGCGTTGATGGTCTGATTCCTCAGCAGCATTTCCCAGTGAATAATGCCTTCCATGTCCAACCAGGCACACAACATGATCTTTGCAGGATGAAGGTCACGTTTTGGAAGTGGTGGGATGTCTTGTTTGGGCTTAACCATTCCCTCTGATGCCTGCAATTCACATACAGGCACCACTTTTCATCTTCAGTAACAATACGTGGCAGAAAGGGTTTGTGTTGCTGCGAACATTCGCAATAACAGGTGAGGAAGGAACCACATATGGCAACATGCTGATTCTTGTTTTCCTCAGTGAGAGTGTGAGGCACCCAAGACCCCAATTTCTAGACCTTTCCCATACGTTACAGGTGTCAGACCACTGTGGCCTGATCACAGTCCATCTCAGTGGGCAATTCGTGTGTGGTTTGACGTAAATCCAAGTAGATGAGATGGTTCAAACAATCCTCATTAAAGGGAGATGGACGACCTGAGCGTGGAGAGTCATTGAGGTCAAAATTGCCACCTCAGAAATGCTCAAATGATTTGCATGTTGTCCTCGGAGCAATAGCATCCTCCCCATACACAGCACAAATTTGTTAAGTAGCCTCAGCAGCTGTGGATCCCTTGTTAAACTCGTAGAGGAGCAGATGACAGAAATGTTCATTCCTTTCTACTTGACATTCCATACTTCTGGAACTGAAAACCAAAAACCATTAGCCACAATCACACAACACAATATGATTTCAATACACGCTATTACTGGCTAAATTTTGCTATACAACTGGCCATCTGCACCGTCACTACTAACCTGGGAAACACTCGTGAAATAAAACGGCATGAACTTGTGCATCAACCCAATATTTAATATTTGAATTTAAATTTTTGCTTAAAATCCAAAGAAATGTTTGGTTTAACCTTATACATGAATGGTTTAGGATATTTTGTGCATGTCGTCTATTGAATTGTTTAAAAATGCTTTTGTATCTGCAAACTTTCTAAAGTATTTTATGTTAGTGAAATCATGTCTCTCTGAGTAGAAATCTTATAGCTGAAATGTTTGTTTGTGATCCACAGGTTGTCAATTCAGCTATGGAAACAGAAGTAACTGAGCTTACTACAGGAATCCTCGACATTTATGGCTTTGAAATATTTCAAAAAAATGGATTTGAGCAGTTCTGTATTAATTATGTCAATGAAAAGCTGCAGCAAATATTTATTGAGCTCACTCTTAAAGCTGAACAAGTAAGTCAAAGGAATAACCTTCTTTTTTTTTTTTTACCAGTGTTTAATAATAACCCTAGTTTAGAGGCTAGAAGGTGTTACCATTTCCTGTTTTGTACCCACTGATACCAAAGATTCAAACCCAGACCCTGTAGTGTTAAAAGTTAGAAGCCCATGCACCGGAGCATGCAATCATAAGGTGGCTAAATTTGTGTAGTGCATATTTTGTCCATCAATGTAATCAAAGTTCTCAATTACGTGCTATGATGTGTTGAATCAAAATGTACTGTAATTTACTATGAGTTTTGCAATACAATCTGTAGCTGTTTATGTGTGACTTCCTTATCTGTTATCCATTTTGTAAATTGAAAAATTGAAAATACTGCCTAAGGAAATGACATTTGTTGAAAACAGATTTCTGGATAAAAAGTTGGCTGTATTTAAGGAATTAGAATGAAAATCAAAAGCAAATCGAATGCGACAATGCATGTGATGAATGAAGAATAACATATGTATATATGTGTGCTCATGATTATGATTTTTGTTATCATACCCCAGTTCTCCATTATGTGCCATGGTATGAATATCGTAAGTGAATTGTACTATAAAAAGCTTGCCACTGTTTCGTGATATGACTAGCAAAAGGCCTGGCTTTGCTTGGGTGTGCAAGCAAAGGAAGAGCAATGTTAAGCTTTGAAAAAATGATGTGGTGGAAACTTCCTATTTTTCACACATTTCACTTCTTGTATTCTATTTGCATTTCGTTGATATATATTTCCTCTCTAAAAGAATCAGGAAACTATATTTTTAAATAGTGGAACCGTGTATAGCCCATAGTAAAAACACAAAGCTACAGTCTGAAATGTATGGAAGAATGCACACAAGAACATCAGATGTCTAACATAGTAAACAGCAACACCAAATTTCTGATTGTAAATTGCACATGTTATGTTGAATTTGGAACAGCGGTTGAAGAAACCTAGTTGAAAACTAAAAATTAATTACAATTTTGCAAAATTGAATTAAAATAAAATACACTGAGGTGTTCCATTTCAAGTTCTATTCATACGTTGTATTTGAACCCCTTTTTACATGGTGATTACTTCATACATATTCCGCAGAATGACATTCTGCTGTAAAATACTGTTACTCGCGTTATGTTAAACCTGAGCTATGAATGACCAGTCGACACATTTCAAATTTATAATAACATTTTAAGAGTTTGTACTATTATAATCTTGAGTTCTAGAGGATGTGGCAATTTCACTGTAAATCATATTCAAACAGTCAGATTAGGCTTACTGGTTGTTGGCTGTTTGGTAATTGATGCTGCATTTTAAGTTCAAAGATTATCACTGGTTTCTGGTCCTATAATATAAGTATTTATGTTAGAAGAATCCAAGATTTAAAACAATGATAATGTCTATTTTCAATGAAGTGAATACACCTAAAAGAAGACAAATAATTAAACACTATCAGTCAGCCAACAGCACTCAGTCCACCATATGATCTTTGCAAATGGATATGAAAAGGACTTTGTCCTATTGCAATTTTGAGTTCTAGTAAATGTGGTAGTTTCATTGTAAGACATACTCAAACCGACAGATTAGGCTTACTTGTTATTAGCTGCTCTTCATTTTTCTGCTTGATTTGCATGCCAGCATATGTGCCCTTTCATCTAAGCTCTGTTACTTGACTTGGCAATTGATGCTGCATTTAATATAACCTTTGCAACAGAATATGGAAAAGAGTTTGTACTGTTATAATCTTGAGTTCTAGGGAATATGGTAGTTTCACTGCGAATCATATTCAAACAGTCAGATTAGGCTTATTTGTTGTTGGCTGTTTGGTAATTGATGCTGCATTTTAAGTTCAAAGATTATCAGTGGTTTCTTGGTTCTATATATAAGTAGGGACAGCCTTACTACTTTGGTGGCCCGTAATAGTATTTTTAACTGAAAAACGTGAATGATGCTTAGTTGTTAAAATATCAGTTTTCAATCATATTTGAGTAATGTATTTTACCCTCAATGACAGGAAACTAAAATTTAAAACAATTCACGAAATTAGTATTGAATATACGAACTTAAGGCTTACCTGAAAATTTCTGAACTTCTCAGAATGCTGCCTACAATATGCTTACACTGTAGCTTGCTGTTTCGGAATTATTCCTGAATAAACTTTTGGGCACATGACTTAAGGTTTAATGTTAATCCCACTGCTTACAACTGTTGTAGAAAACTCAAATGAGAAAAATATGCTTTTCTAAAGTGTAATAAATTTTGTAATTTGCTTTAAAAATTTCTCTTATCGGAATTTTAGAGTATATTTTTGTGTGCAATGTCATACAAATATTGTGAAAGAAATTTAGTGGTTTAAAAAGTCACTTTTCTTGCTTTTTCAGAAGCAAAATCTGCAAGTGCTTGAGATAGGTCTAATGATGAAGCAATATCATTTTCAAATGATATTAAAGATAGTCCAACTAATTGTTCTTGAGTCATTGTCGATCTCAAATAAGTTTTGAAAAGCTTTAATTTTGAAAAACTTCTCTCTCCTGATGCAACAGTGATGGGAATCGTTAGTAATATCCGCAAGGCAATGGAGATGTTCGGAAGTGCTTTGTTTAACCTGCTCTCATAAAGATAACATAATAACTGTATTGGAGATAAACCTTCGGGTATAATGTTAATTAATGATTTTAATTCTGTTAGCAGACATGTATAATCTATATCACTCTCTGTGCCATCATTTGCTGTGAAAAATATTTTAAATTTTCTGTTTATAAAATTTAGAAATATTTTCAATTTTCTGTTTTAAAGCCGACGGAAAAGAAAGTAAACTTCACTGCAAAGCATAAAGAAGGAGAACAGCTGTTTTGATATAAATTCACTTAGCTGCATTCCCCAAAAAACTAGTGGGACAAGAGAAAAGGAGTACTTCGACTGTTTATCTTTTTAGTGATTTTTTTTTTTTAAGATAACACAGATAAAAAAATTGAATGATGACAGAAAATTGATATATGATTAAAATCTGCAGCCCTAGGCAACTGCCTTGCTTGCCTATGCCAAAGGCTGGCCCTGTATATAAGTATTTAGGTTAGAAGAATCCAAGATTTAAAACAGTGATAATGTCTATTTGCAATGAAGTGAGTACACCTAAAAGAAGACAAATAATGAAACACTATCAGCCAGCAAACAGCACTCAGTCCACCGTATAACCTTTGCAACTGGATATAAAATGGACTTTGTACTATTATAATTTTGAGTTCTAGGGGATGTGGTAGTTTCACTGTAAGACATACTCAAACTGACAGATTAGGCTTACTTGTTATTAGCTGCTGTTCCTCTTTCTGCTTGATTTGCACTCCGGCATATGTGCCCTTTCATCTAAGCTCTGTTACTTGACTTGGCAATTGATGCTGCATTTAATATAACATTTGCAACAGAATATGAAAAAAGAGTTTGCATTATTATAATCTTGAGTTCTAGGGGATATGGTGGTTTCGCTGTTAATCATATTCAAATAGTCAGATTTTATTAGGTGCCTCAGCAGATTTCTGCCAGATTTCAAACCTCTGCTTTCCATAGTTTCTTCTCCAGGTGACTGTGACAGACAGATGGGAATTTTATTATTACAGATGAAAATTTTTTCCGGAAGTAAAGATCTCAAAATAGGCATAATTTTTTATGAGTCTCATTCTTAGAAAAAAATTAAAAAGAATTAGACATGATCCTATGCAGTTTAGCTAGTTTTTCTAAAGTAAGTTCTCTATCACAGCATATGAAAATCCTAGATAGGTAATTCCTGTGAATTGAAATAAACAGAGATGTGGAATTGATTGCACTAGTGCATGAAGAAAGGGAAATCTGTGAAAGTAAATGCATTAAAGGAGAGAAAAAAATTACTTTCATGTTTAATTTATTGGGGGCACTTTCCTAACATTATCCAAAATTAAACGTGCTGCATATGCTGAAATATTCAAGAAAATTCTAATTTGTGTGCAATTAAAAAAATTGAATAAAAAAAACAAGTGCTATCAAACTTACTGCAGAAATAGTGTTAAAAAAACTTCTAATTTTTCTTCTGTGATATGGTGCCATTTTTGTAAGACATTTTCTCTTACAACACAAGTAAAACCTGAGAGTGAAATGTTTGAATGGGTCACTCATGAGACATGGGATTTTTGTCGACTAAAAGTGTTATATTTTATATTTTTGCTGACTGAAGCATGTATTTTAAAAAGTATTTCCAACTGAATGATGCATTTTTCTCTCCTTTTTAGGAAGAATACGTTACTGAAGGGATTAAGTGGACATCTATAGACTATTTCAATAATAAAATTGTGTGTGATCTCGTCGAAAACAAAACTTCTCCACCTGGAATTATGTCCATTTTAGATGATGTTTGTGCTACAATGCATGCTGTTAGCGAGGGATCAGATGAACAACTTCTTGGGGTGTGTATTTTGTTTTTCATGATTTTTGTCATTGAAGTGTTTGAAAATGCCTTCACCTTCTCTCTTGCCTATGTATTTATTGTATGTAGAAGACTGATGTCAACAGGTATAAAACCTATATAGCTGAAGTTTTGAGGAGGTTGTTATTAATAGAGAATGTGCATTTTTTCTAAGGTTTAGACATTCAGAATAAGTTATTAGTATTTAGTGCAAATACAAGAATGC
This sequence comes from Macrothele yani, assembly GCA_039090855.1. Classification (NCBI taxonomy): domain Eukaryota; kingdom Metazoa; phylum Arthropoda; class Arachnida; order Araneae; family Macrothelidae; genus Macrothele; species Macrothele yani. The sequence continues at coordinate 58,184,148 of CM077010.1, forward strand.
AGGGTGAAAGAAAGCATTATTTTTTGTTATTAGTATTTAGTGCATTTTTTTTGTAGGACTGAAATGAATACAAACTGATGGTAGAGTGAAGGAGTAGGGTGTTAACTTTGCTCTTTGGAGCCCGATAAAAGTTTTCAGGCTTAGATAAAGGAAGATCGCTTTAGACATTTGCAGGATGTTCACACAAGGCTATTCCATCTCTGCTCAGAATGAATACAATGGTAGGGGGCAGGGCTAGGGCTGAATTGCATAGTTATGTATTAAAAATTAAAAAAAAAAAAAAGAGAGAAAGAAATAAGACAAACTTCTACCGAAGCAACTGATTGATTACAAACATTTAATCAATTTAGGAATTATCATGAAAGCATGTAGTATATTGAATCCATTTATTTTTTGTGGTGTAGTCAGCACAAAGATTTGCCAAGCTTTTGCACTCCTCTGGGAGGCTTAACTACACAAAAATAAAAAATAATAATAAAAATAAAAAAATAAAGGGATTTAATACACTATATGCGTTTCATGATTATTCAAGTCTGGTGTATTTAAAATAAAGTTACCAATTTAGGAATTGATGACAAAAGGCAAAAGTAAGGAACTTTTGTCAACGATAGATGAAATTTTGTTATTAATTGTTATAAGAAAAATTCTTGTTTGTAGTTGTACCACAATTAAGTTTTAAATTATTATTTTTATTTGTACTTTTCTTTGGGTAGGCTACATTCCCTCTAACATTTCGTTTTGCTCCTGAATCAGATCAGAATGAGTTACATGAAATTGTAGCCAAAAAATTCTTTATTTTAAATGGGAGTAGGGGTGGCAAATTTGTTCAGGCCTGAGGGTGGCAAAGTCTTAAATCCATCTCTGAGTGGGATATGGCTGCTGTTTGTATGCCATGGTTCATGCCTTCACCTCTCTCTTGCCTACTTTCCCCCTCAGGGAGTGGAGGGCTAAATTTTGCTCTCCTTGTTTTTATGGGTACCTTCTCTCTCACTATCTATGAATGCACAACATTGCTGACCCTTCAGTGATTCTCCTCTTCATCTCCTCCCTAGCTGGAAGGTTAAAGCCAGGACAGCAAAGCTACTACCTTTCATGATGGAGTTAGGGCACATATCTCTCACACATGGTTAGCAATAACTTAGAAACCAAGTATATATAACAGGAATTTGTATAAGTAATTGTATAGCAATGTGTGAAGGGTGAATTGTTTGATGACTGAATGGAATCATGTGTGTCGTATATTTATAAATGCTTGTGAATTAACTTATGTAATTCAGTATTTGCAAAAGCTTACCTGTTAACACACACAAATGCATTATTTACAGAAGCTTACCAAATCTGTTGGTGCCCATCCTCACTTTCAAGGCAGTGGTGGAGGTTTCATCATACATCATTATGCTGGCAAAGTAAGTACATGTAATTTCAGTTGGATTTCTTCACTTTTGTTTTGCAAATTACACTAAATTGGCAAATTACTAGGAATACCCAATAGCTATCAGACAAGTGCCATCCTTAATTATGTACACACTGTGACATTGAGATGACTTTATAAACAGCTCACCAAAAAGGATTCAGATATGTACAAAAAACACAGATAGTTGCAATATATTAAAATCTCGTGATTTAATAAGAAACTTTGAAAGAGGCATGATTGTGTATCCTGGACAGACATATCAGAAATGGCAAACTTTTTGGGCTATGCAAAGAAAAAAACTGTGTCAAGGTTGCACAATGAGTGGTGCACAAACAATAAAACAAGCAGTCAGTGGTCTTCTTGTGGGTGGAAACAACTGGTAAGTGTTCGAGGGCAGTGGTTGCTGGAGAAGATTATACAAAGTAACAGAACTCCATTGTGGCAGGTAACTGCACAGAACAGCTGTGATATCAAGAGGAGAATTTCAGCATAGACATCCTGCTGCACATTGGTGCAAGTGGAGTATAATGGCGGATGCCCCCTTTCTGCTAAAGACTGACAAATTCATGTGTAGTAGTCACTGGAGCATCAAAATTAGACCCTTAAAGACCCGGTCCAATGAATAATGTTTTCTGTTAATACACAGATGGATATTCCAGAATATGCATACATGAGATTCTTCTGCGGATTCGCGAAATTCTCCTTTTTCGTCATCATTTGGGTCCTTCTGAAGATGATGGAGAACTGAAGAGAAAATTTTTTTGGGTGCAGGGGGATAGGGATGGGTTGTTTTCCATCTGAGGGAGATATTGCGTCTATCAAAACTTTCGAAAACATAAGTTAAACGGAGTAAAGACTTTTTCTGTAATTGCTATTCCTTTTTCTTCACAATGTTGCCTATGTCAAGTATTGTTGCACAAATGTCATTTTATTGCATAAATGTTTGTATTTCAGCATGAAACTGAAAGCAACGATTTCCGTGAATGGAAATTCAGACGGCACGAAGATTTCCGTGTAGTTTTTTTCAGGCATGAGATTCTTCTGTGGAAATTTCCAAGAATTCCACCCTTTCTGTTATCATTTTGGGCATGCTTGAGATCAATGCACAACTGAATAGAAATGGGGGGGGGGGGTAGTAGGTGGATTCATTTTCCGTTTGAGGACAGAATCCTGTCCTTCAAAAGTGGAAGTTAGATGGAGCAAAGATTTCTCCTCTAATCGATTTTTTTTCTCGCGATGTTCCTTCTGCCCAGTATTGTTCTTAAATATCCTTTTATTCTATAAATGCTGCATTTAAGCTTAAAAACGGAAAAAAATAAATTCTGAAAACGGAAGTCAGTTGAAGCAAAGATTTCTTTCTTAATCGTATTTTTTTCTTCCTGCTATGTTCTCACATCCTGTGTTGTAATTAAACATTACTTTCCCACATAAATGTTTGCACTTGTGCTTGATAAGGGAGGGGAAATTTTCCAAAAACGGAAGTGATGGAAGTTTGAAAATTTGTTAGACTCTCCAGGCAAGTTTTATACGCCGATTAATTTCTTCATCAATGTGACCCTCACTTGATATCTGCTGTCCAAGATAAATGTAGGTATTGGTTATCTCCAGCTTTTCCCCGTCATTCAATAAATCTTCATGTCTTGTAAAAGCATTGTACATCACTTTTGTCTTCTGAAAGTTTATTTTTAATCCCACTTCTTTACTCTTGTCAGCAAGTTCCTGGATCATACTCTGCAGCTCTGATGGGCTAGTTGCAAAAATGACTACGTCACCAGCAAAACGAAGGTGAGTTAGATAATCTCCATTAATCTTTATTCCTTTGTTTTCCCAGTTCAGTGATTGAAACCATTTTCCAAATGTGGCATTAAAGAGTTTGGGAGATATAGTTTCACCTTGCCTCGCTCCCTTTCCAATCTTTATGGGTGCTGTATTTTCAAATAGCTGAATCTTTGCACTTGCATTTTCATAGATGTTATGAATAATATTAATGTATGCATCTTCAATACCACACGATTTCAAAGCCAGTGTAACTGCTGATGGTTTCACCGAATCAAAGGCCTTTTCACAGTCAATAAAAGCCATGCATAATGGAAGTTCATATTCCCTCGCTCTTTCAATTAGTTCTCTCAGTACGTGGATATGATCTATAGTGCTGTAGCCACTCCTGAATCCAGCTTGTTCTCTCGGTTGAGCCATGTCCAGTGTTACCTTCAAGTGGTGTGAAATAACTTTAGTGAAGATTTTATAAACCACTGATAGGATGCTGATAGGTCTGTAGTCCCTGAGATCCTCAATGTCGCCTTTTTTATGTAGCAGGATCATTGTAGCGTTGTTCCAATCCTCGGGAATCTTCCCTTCATTAATGCATCGAGTGAAAACTTGGGCGAGTACTGTTTCAATTTCTCCACTTGCTTCTTGTCTGATGTCTACTGTAATTCCATCTTCTGGAGCTTTTACCTATTTCATGTTCTTGATTGCATGTGTAACTTCTGCTGGGAGGACTGTAAGAACTCTGGTATCTTTTGTAATGTCTGGAGTACATGTATCAACCCTTTCATATAGTTTTGAGAAGAAATCTTTCACTCTTGTCAAAATTTCACCTCTATTTCTTGTTACAGAACCATCTTCTTTTCTCAGAGCCATAATCTGTTTTCTTTCCTTACTCAGATGTCTCTTTGCTCTCTGTAGGCTTTGTTTGCTTTCAATTGCTTTCCTCACTAATTCACAGTTGAATTTCCTTACATCTTCAGTGATACTTTTTCGTACTGTCTTGCATAGCTGTATATATTCCACTTTGGAAGTCACATCTTCTTTAGTTGTCCTCATCTCTCTTCTTTTTAGCATCAGAATTTTGTTTTTTCCTGATAATTTGTTCGTATGCAACTTGTTCGTAGTACCAGCTATTTTTGTTGCTGTTTTTGTAAGAGCCTTGGTTAGTTTTCTGTTAACTTCAGAGATGTCCACTTCTTCTGACGTTAGACCTTCTAGAGCAGAGAATCTGTTCCTCAGTTCCAATTTGAAGGTATTATGATGTTTTTTAAGGTTGGTCATGCCAATACACTTCGTTTGTTTTATGAGCTTGCCACGCTCGAGTTTAGCATTGAGGTGCATCTTACATCTTACCATTCTATGGTCACTACCTGTGTTGAACTTGTTTAGCACACTGCAGTCTTCCATGACAAATTTCTTGTTACACATAATAAAATCAATTTCACTTGTCAATCCATTGGGATGCCTCTGTGTCCATTTCCTTTGCGGCTTTTTCTTGAAAAAGGAGTTCACGATGAAAAACCCTTCTGCCTCTGCAAACTCTACGAGAGTATTTCCACGCTGGTTTCTGTTGCCGTGACCGAATTTACCTATTGAAGTTTCATTGTGTTGTTATTGTCCTATTTTTGTATTGAAATTTCCCATAATGATCTTCTAGTGCTGCTTGCCTTTATTATTTAGATGACGAATTTCCTCATAAAATCCTTCAATCTCTTCTTCAGGATGACTTGTAGTGGGTGCATAAGCTTGAATAATCTGAGCCTTGTATCTTCTTGAGAGTTAGATAACGAGTCGTGCAGCTCTGTCAGAGAAACTTTCAACTTCTACAACTTTATCCTTCAGTTTCTTGTTTATTATAAATCCAACACCACTAGTTCTGCCAGTATCTGTCCCACGATAATAGAAGAGATGAATCAATAACTACCATTTATAGTAGCAAAATACTGCTCTACACGTGTTTATACTAGCAATTTTAAGCAGAAGTCAACAGGTTCCTGGTAATATTAACTAAAAGCAAACGACAAGCAGCACAATCAAAAGGAGTTACCCCAAATTTGAAAAGTAGGCCTACATCCATTGTCGTCCGGCTTCCTCTGCTAGTGAATGTATATCAGCATTCGAAAAGACAAATATCACAACGAACAGTAAAAACTTCCTCTGCTAGTGAACGTATGTCAGCATCAAAAGGACATATCACAACGAATGGTAAAAACGACAAACTGAGTAAAACATGAATGAAACAGCACAAAACCGAGTACGAAATGGTGAAATTCAAATGAAATGAGAACATTAAAAAGTAAAACCAACAAAGTTAAAAGCTGAAAATGACAAAACCACGGAACCTATCTATATTCTACCCATGCTACCAGCATCCAAACATGTTTCGGCAAATATTATGCCTTCATCAGTGGAAGAGTTCACAAGTGCCCAGTCCTCCGTAATTGACTCAGATGTAATATGACATGCCTGAATGAAAAGATAGTATGTTAACTTTATCGCGTAAGCTATGAACACCTATACCCTAACGCGCAGTTCTTGTATAGCGCCATCTGTGGGGAATTTGCCGACATATTCGTCCTGCTGATCAACCAAGCCAAGCAAGCAGATTTTATCTAACTTCCGTTCAATATTACGTTGTTTATCAGAATGTAACAGGTATCTCCGTTCATGTGGAATATCGATAGATGAATTACTGTTACAACATTTCCCTTTATATTTTTCAATAATTAGAGCCTCAGAAGTGAGAATTTGTTTATGAAATCGAAGTGATGTTAGAATTTTGACATTTTCCCAATCGGGTACAGCATTGTGTTCGATGCAATATTGAATGAGTGCTGTTTTGGATCTTTTCTTTTCCCAATCGTATACATGTTCTTTTAATCGGGTACTAAGGCGTCTCTTAGTACTGCCTATGTACATAGAATCTTTGTGATTGGGGTTAGTTATTATCGGGATGCAATATACGCCCGATTTATCGAAGATTGACTTGTTGTCATTGTAAGTCAATAAGGCACCATTATCGATGATAGTTTCAGCCAAAAATATTTGATGCTCTGCACATTCTCTCTTTAACAAATTGGTAATAGGTGGTAAAAAAGGAATTGAAAAGTAAGCTTTTATATTCACTTTTTTTATTATGCAAAATCTGAACGTCATTTTTGATATTGTTATAAATGGAAATAATCAATCAACCACTATAACAAAATGCTTCTGCCATATTCCTGATCCACGGCAACTCAGCCTGTTCAGATTGTGAGGAAGAGGAATGTGTAATTGCTCTTTTGATATAGTAAGAAAAAGCAGCTGTTTTGTACTTCCAGGGATGCCAAGAATCGCATGGGATCAATGCTGGAACATAAGTTGGCTTTCTAAAAACACTATATTCAATAGAATCATCATGGCGGAATAAACTCAAATCCAAAAAATTTAGTTTGTTACCAATTTCTTCTTCTAATGTGGTCCTAATAGTAGGATAAATGCTTTTAAATGCATTTATGAATTCATCAAGTTTCTCTCTAGAATGTTGCCAGAAGAGAAGAACATCATCTATGTAGTGTAGGTATAAACAAGGTGAGTCCAGGTTAGGTTGTTGGAAGATAGTTTTTTTTTTTTTTTTTCCCCTCTAACCTGGACTCACCTTGTTATATGGCCAAACCCCTCCAAAATGACTCCACAACTTAAATCTTGGCCCTCAGTCTCCAGCACTGGTATGCACCTGGCCAAGGCAGCTGCCAGTGCGACATGAAGGCAGAGGATGCTAAGAATCACCAGAGAACCGGACTAGGTAGCAAATATATTAACCCACACTCACCAACCCACTTGGCCAGCGTGGTGAGTTATGGCCAAACCCTTCCAAAATGACTCCACAACTTAAATCATGGCCCTCAGTCTCCGGCAGCTGGAATGTACCTGGCCAAGGCAGCGGCCAGTGCGACATAAAGGCAGAGGGCGCTAAGAGTCCCCGGAGGACCAAACTAGGCTGCCATCTGATTCTGACCTTGGCTACATATAATGGACGCTTCCTATCTTCTAATTCAAGGCTTCTTGAATTGGAAGAGGAACTACAAAGGATCAAGTGGGACATCGTCGGGCTAAGTGAGGTAAGGAGAAAAGGAGAAGATCTCATTGAACTGAAAAGTGGACATCTCTTCTACTATTGTGGGACAGATACTGGCAGAACTAGTGGTGTTGGATTTATAATAAATAAGAAACTGAAGGATAAAGTTGTAGAAGTTGAAAGTTTCTCTGACAGAGCTGCACGACTCGTTATCCAACTTTCGAGAAGATACAAGGCTCAGATTATTCAAACTTATGCACCCACCACAAGTCATCCTGAAGAAGAAATTGAAGAATTTTATGAGGATATTCGTCATCTAAATAATAAAGGCAAGCAGCACTAGAAGATAATTATGGGAGATTTCAATGCAAAAATAGGGCAACGGCAACAGAATGAAACTTCAGTAGGTAAATTTGGTCACAGGAACAGAAACCAGCGTGGAAATACTCTCGTAGAGTTTGCAGAGGCAGAAGGGTTTTTCATCTTGAACTCCTTTTTCAAGAAAAAGCCACACAGGAAATGGACATGGAGACATCCAAATGGGATGACAAGTGAAATTGATTTTATTATGTGTAACAAAAAATTCGTCATAGAAGACTGCAGTGTGCTAAACAAGTTCAACATAGGTAGTGACCATAGATTGGTGAGATGTAAGATGCACCTCAACCCTAAACTCGAATGTGGCAAGCTCATAAGACAAACAAAATGTATTGATATAACCAACCTTAAAAAACACCATAATACCTTCAAGTTGGAACTGAAGAACAGATTCTCTGCTTTAGAAGGCCTAACATCAGAAGAAGTGGATATTTCTGAAGTTAACAGAAAAGTAACCAAAGCTCTTATGGAAACAGCAACAAAATTAGCTGGTTCTAAGAACAAGTTGCATGTGAACAAATTATCGGGGAAAACCAAAATGTTGATGCAAAAAGAAGAGAGATGAGGACAACTAAAGAAGATGTGACTTCCAAAGTGGAATATATAGAACTATGCAAGACAGTATGAAAATGTATCTTTGAAGACGTAAGGAAATTCAACTGTGAACTAGTGAGGAAAGCAATTGAAAACAACCAAAGCCTAAAGATAGCAAAGGGACATCTGAGTAAGGAAAGAAAACAGATTATGGCTCTGAGAAAAGAAGATGGTTCTGTAACAAGAAATAGAGGCGAAATCTTGACAAGAGTGAAAGATTTCTACTCCAAATTATGTGAAAGGGATGATACTTGTACTCCAGACATCATGAAAGGTACCAGTACCAGAGTTCTTCCAGTCCTCCCAGCAGAAGTTGCGCATGCAATGAAGAACATGAAGCGGGGAAAAGCTCCAGGAGAAAATGGAATTAGTGTAGACATCATACAAGAAGCAAGTGGAGAAATCGAAACAGTACTCGCCCAAATTTTCCCTCGATGCCTTAATGAAGGGAAGACTCCTAAGGATTGGAACAATGCTACAATGATCCTGCTACATAAAAAAGGTGACATTGAGGATCTCAGGAACTACAGACCTATCAGCCTCCTATCAGTGGTTTATAAAATCTTCACTAAAGTTCTTTCACACCGTTTGAAGGTAACACTGGACATGGCTCAGCCGAGAGAACAAGCTGGATTCAGGAGTGGCTACAGCGCAATTGATCATATCCACGTACTGAGAGAACTAATTGAAAGAGCGAGGAAATATGAACTTCCATTGTGCATGGCTTTTATCGATTATGGAGAAGCCTTTGATTCGGTGAAACCATCAGCAGTTACAATGGCTCTGAAATTCTGCGGTATTGAAGATGCATACATTAATATTATTTATAACATCTATGAAAATGCAAGTGCAAAGATTAGGCTGTTTGAAAATACAACACACATAAAAATTGGAAAGGGAGTGAGACAAGGTGACACCATATCTCCGAAGCTCTTTAATGCCACATTGGAAAATGTCTTTCAATCACTGAACTGGGAAAACAAAGGAATAAAGATAAATGGAGATTATCTAACCCACCTTCGTTTTGCTGATGACGTAGTCATTTTTGCAACTACCCCATCAGAGATGCAGAGTATGATGCAGGAACTTGCTGACAAGAGTAAAGAAGTGGGATTAAAAATGAACTTTCAGAAGACAAAAGTGATGTTCAATGCTTTTACAAGAAATGAAGATTTATCGATTGATGGAGAAAAGCTGGAGATAACAGACACGTACATTTATGTTGGACAGCAGATATCAAGTGAGGGTCACATTGATGAAGAAATTAATCACTGTACAAAACTTGCCTGGAGACCTTTTGGAAGAAACAGCATAATTTTCAAGAGCAATATGCCATTATGTCTTAAAAGAAAAGTGTTTGATCAATGCATCTTTCCAGTGCTTACGTATGGTGCAGAGACGTGGACCTTAACTAAAAAAGACATACAAAGGCTGCAGGCAACTCAAACAAGCATGGAGAGATGCATGCTTGGTGTAACCAGGAGAGATAAGAAGAGGAACTCCTGGATCCGAAAAATGACAAGAGTGGAAGACATCATGATCAGAGTTAAATCCCTGAAATGGCAATGGGCTGGACTTACTGCCAGAAGGACAGACCATTGATGGACAGCCGAAATTTTAATTGGATTCCAAGGGACAGGAAAAGACCCAGAAGAAGACCACATGGGAGATGGGTGGACGAAATTCGAAAGATGCAGGAGTGACATGGAAGAGACTGGCACAAGACAGAATGTTGTTGAGGAAACTTGGGGAGACCTTCATCCAGCAGTGGATTGATAATGGTTGACAATGGTGATGATATATATATATATATATATATATATATAAGTTGTATTTAGAGCAATGCCTTTGAAAGCAATTTTATTCTGCTGTGAATTCAGTAATTTTATACATCTTAGTGCCAAAAGTCATCAGATAGCAGTATGCAAATTTTTAGCTGGTGCTGTCATCGTATAAAGGCTTCAACACATGTCATGATTTTTATCAGTTGCAAGGTGTAATCTCGTGAGTCAAGTTGAACAGCCGCCAGTAGAATCATGGCAGGCTGACGTGAATTATCGGAGTTTGAACGAGGCATGGCAGTGGGAACCAGATGGATGGGACATTCAATTTTCAAAGTTGTGTGAACATTCAACATTCCTGAATCCACGGTGTCACTTGTGTACCGAGAATGCCTCATGGAAGGCATTACCACCTACCGTGGACAGTGCTGAATGGCCATGACCAGCAGCGTCTCACCAGGATTGCCCATGCTAACATACAAGTGACACTGGCTGAAATAACGTTCACACTCAATGCAGGAGGAGGTATCAGAGACATATCCATCAGGTCAGTGCTACGTAATTTAGCATCCATGGGGTATGGGAGCAGAAGACCTACCAGAATGCCTTTGTTAACACCATGACATCCAACATAATGCCTCACCTGAGCTCGTGAACACGATAATTGGACCGACCCTGGAAGACTGGCAACATGTGGCATGGTCCGATGAGTCACGCTGCCAGTTGTTACGAGCTGATAGTGGGGTTCAGGTGTGGTGCAGACCCCATGAAACCATGTACCTAAGCTGTCGACAAGGCACTGTGCAAGCTGCTGGTAGTTCCGTACATGTGCGGGGTGTCTTTATGTGGCACGGTTTAGGTCCTTTGGACCTCGTAAACATGTCATTAACCGGTAATTGCTTTGTTTCTCTGCTGAATGACCATTTGCAGCCCTTCATGGACTTCATGTACCCCAACAATGATGGGATTTTCCAGGTAGACAATGCACCATGTCATTGGCCCAGGTTGTCCGAAATTGGTTCGAGGAGCATTCTGGACAGGTCCGACAGATGGTGTAGCCACCACGTTCGCCACCACGTTCACCCGACATGAACCGAATAGACCACTTATGGGACGTGATGGAAAGGTCCATTCTCACCCAAGATTCTGCGCCTGTAAATACCAGGGAATTGTGGGTGACTGTTCAGATGGCATGGCTCAACATCTCTGCAGAAGTCTTCCGGCCACTTGTGGAATCAATGCCATGTTGAGTTGTTGCATTTTGCTGGGCTATAGAAGGTCTTACACAATACTAGGGACGCATCACATAACTTTTGACACTTCAGTGCACTGTGAATACAGAGGTGTGCACTGTAAATATATATATAGATAAATTGCAGTAACTTATTCCATTTTGCACATGCTGCATTACATTCACACTTTTTCATTGCAATTTATCTATGTATATAATATATACATAGAAAAACTGCAGTAAATAATTCCATTTTGCACATGCTGCATTACATTCACACTTTTTCATTGCAATTTATCTATGTGTATAATATATACATAGATAAATTGCAGTAAATAATTCCATTTTGCACATGCTGCATTACATTCACACTTTTTCATTGCAATTTATCTATGTATATAATATATACATAGGTAAATTGCAGTAAATAATTCCATTTTGCACATGCTGCATTACATTCACACTTTTTCAGTGCAATTTATCTATGTATATAATATATACATAGATAAATTGCAGTAAATAATTCCATTTTGCACATGCTGCATTACATTCACACTTTTTCATTGCAATTTATCTATGTATATAATATATACATAGATAAATTGCAGTAAATAATTCCATTTTGCACATGCTGCATTACATTCACACTTTTTCATTGCTTGTTCGGATTTTTCCCCTGATTAAAGAGTTCAGCTTCTTTGTTCCTTGGTCGGCCTCAAATATGAATATAGCATCAAGAGAACAAATCTGTGAATCCCAGCTGCTTAGCATTAACTATACAAGCTGGTGTAATGGTCTGGAATCCATTTTCACTGCAGGCATTGGTAGTGGTGACACCAGCCATTCACATTCAGAACTGGGTGAGCTGTCAGGGAACCTAAGCATGATGGGAGTAGGGGGCGTAAATTTTGAAGTGTTTGGTAGAAATTTTCGCAAAAAATTCCATTCATGTGCATTTCATCCGACACTGATAATGCTATCCCTGGTTAAAAGAAAAAAAGTTTTTAAGTAAATACTGTAGTTACCCAACAAAAACAGTGTTGCTGGGCCAACAGTGGCCCAGCACTATGTTGCTACCACCCAACCATCAATAAAATGTCCTGGCGGCCACCACATGGGCCAGCAGTTCAGGCCAGCAGCTGGCCAACAGTTGGCACCCCATCAGTTGTCATATGCCAGAACAGGGCCATTAGTTATCCATCACAGGCAGTGGTTGCCACAAGTGGCCCTTCAAGCACGTGCCATTAATGATGGCTAGCCTAATGTGGTCCGCTAGTTTTCCGGCAGTGGCAGCAGGCGATCACGTGACATAACTGAGGGCTTGCCGAATCTTGCCTGCTAATTTCCCAGTAGAAGCCATAAAAAGAAAAAAGAAAAAAAAAAAAAAAAAAAAAGATAACCACAGTTTCCCAAATCCACAACTACATTTTTTTCCCCCTAACGAAGAAACTTCTGCACGACCGCACCACTCTGGGGAAATTTTCTCAACAGGTCCTGAAAAACATACGTTTGGATCTGGCTGGAAACGAACCAAGAACAATCTGTGTGCGAAGTGAGGTGTCTGCCGACTACACTGATTTGCCACACACAAGTCTTTGCTTAAAGCTGAGCCACTTTCCAGTGTGATGTGAAACTAACGGTTCTCTTTTCAATTTTACAATATTGCGAGGTATTTTTCATAAATGTCAGTTTCATATCATTCATAAATTTATTTTTTCAAAATAACGATTGTTTTTATTTACCTTAAGGGAACTTCACTCATTTCCGACGAGTGTACCAACATAAAGGCGCTTTTCAAAGTTTTGTGCTGTCCTTGTGGTCTTCAAAGGTGATTGTTTAATTAATATATTTACCCGTTCATGTTCCATTCTGTTACTTTTTTAACGTTGTATCTTTCCTTTCTGCGGTCCGAAGCTACATTTGTTTTAAAGAGGAAAGATAGTTTATTTTATTTCTTATTATTTTTAGAAGTGAATTCCTCCAGTCTTCTGTATTCAACCCATGGATGAGTACATTATATCCACATAGCGTTGCTTTTTTTTTTTTTTTGCTTTTTTTCTCCGAGTAATTGATATTTTTTATGCGTAAATTCTTTTTTTTTTTTTTCTTGTGTAAAACAAGTTCAGTTGCATTCATACATTTTTTGTGTAATGAACTAGTAATGCATTCAAGTCATTCAGCTGCAAAATTGCTATATAATATTTTATGATGACTTTTAGTAATTTAATTACTTTGCTATGATTACACATACACACACACGCATATCATTAAGCTGTTCTCTGAGATTCAGAGGTTAGCTCCTGAAAGAAAGACCATGTGCCAAGTACGCATTTAACTGATACACATCTTCATTCCTCACACGATCAGCGCATGTCTTACCACAAACCCCCCAGCACACAAATAACTCCTATGTCTTTTCTGCAGTACCCAGGTTTCACTGCCATACATCAGAGTAAGAACAGTTACACTTTCATACACAGCCATTCAGGACTTCCTTGAGAACCCACCATTCCTGTAAAATCCTCTTAAGGCAGCTACGACTTTCAATGAAGAATTCACTCGCCTATTAATTTCGCCATCTAATTTGTTCTCTCTATCAAACATACTTCCTAAATACACAAACTCATTCACCTGGCCAATCTCTGTACCATTAAGGCTTATCTTGCATTCAGTACGAACAGTTCCTTGCTCAAAAACCATAACTTTGGTTTCTTCCTTATTTATATTCAGTTTGTGAATTTCATACAAACTTCATTCATCCGGACAACATGCTCCGCAATTCACTTTTGCTCTCTGCCAACAGGACTGTGTCATTGGCATAGAGGAATCTGCACAAATGCTTATTACCAAGACACAAACCAGTATTATCCATTTTGGCATCACGCATGCATGCATGCATGCATTCATAAATATATTAAACAAGCAGGGTGACATTACACAGCCTTGCCTGACTCCTGCACCAATAGAAAACCATTTTGATAAAACACCATTCACTTATACTCAAGCTCTACTGCCAACGTACATGGCTTTCACACTAAGTAGATTCCCAGTAATACCATATTTATTCAGTACCTTCCACAAAAGAGTCCTGTTTACTTTGTCATAAGCTTTCTATAAATCTATGAAGGTCGCAAACACTTTTTTACCAACACGCAGATACTTTTCAATCATCATGCATAAAGCAAAAATTTAATTAGTGCAGCCCTTACCAGGCATAAAACCACTCTGTACATCCCACACTTTCTCTGACGTAAAACCTCGTACCTTACCAATAATGATCTTCTCAAACACTTAGTAATCAGTTGCTATGATTAAAAAATAATCAATTGCTATGATTATTATAAAGTGAAAACATAATAGTAAAGATGAAAATAAATAAAATGAAGCCAATTATTAAAATCTCCAGAGATTCATTTGAAAATCTCCCCAAAATGAATAAAATGGTAAACATAAGACTTACACCATGATCCAAACAATGAAGTATAAATTTTTTGTGCAACATCATGTTTGAACACATTACTAAAGAAATTATTCATGCTAGCAGTTACATATGACATAAATTGTAGCTGTGGCTTTTATGCATAGAAGTGACAAGTTGTCAACTAAAAACTCATTTGGCCAAAAGTGAATCAGCACTTGTAAAAAAACATGTCATATATAATTAAAACTGGTCACAAAATGAACTAGGATTCACTTAAGGCTGTCTTTGAATGAGTGTAACAGAAATTATGTCCTATATCCGTAATGCAAATTCTTTTGTACACATTTTCTCGAAAACTATTACTTTGTAGAGTTTGAAGTTTTGAGCACAAATAAAAATGACCCATAGCTAATGCGTGTCGCAGTTATTTTTCTGAAAAAGTTGTTAGAATTTTTTTTAAATTCAATTTATCTGACTCGAAAGTATTCCAATGTGGCGCTAGATAGCGCCAGAAGTTAGCTTGGCAGTGTTTCTGTCTGATTTTTTTAATTATCTAGGCCAATAGAAATCAAAGAATGGGCACTGAAGTGAGATTGGAATCTTGTCTTCTATAGATCATCTTAAATTCTACTGTACATTCATTTTTTGAAGAGAAAATGTGTACATTACCAGAAAACACCTGAATTTGAGACAGAAACTACGCCTACCTGCTAAGCTCCACCCTCAAACAAAGTCATTGGTTAAAACGGAACAGCACAAATTTTGTCTTTTCATTGTGGAGCCAATGAGAGACCGTTTCCCTTCTGAATATGGTAAGGTCTTCAGTCATTCGCTGACGCCAACTTCTGGGACAATCCCTCAAGACGTAAAAGCCACGCCCAAGTAGTGATATTTTGCGCCATCTATCGCAGAAGATGAAACCTAACACTCATTCAAAGACAGCCTTAAAACAATTGGATGTCAGTAAGTCATATCAAAAAGGAAATGAAAAAGACTCCATTGTGAATGGTCATGTAGGTTGATTAGTGAAAGGTCCCAAGTAGTCAACCACTTAAATGAAGGGTTTTACTTGAAAATTCACCTGTGAAAAAACAATTGTGTAGAGAACGTACAAACTTCAGAAATTGTTAATAATAATTATCTTTACCATGGTTCTTTGAGTTATATTTCTTCTCACTGAGTTCTTTGCATCATTTATGTCAAAATCTACTGGGTATTCCTACTGTTTTTGAACATCTTAATTCTTTCCCACATTATTCTTTCCAAATGATAAAGTAAATTCTGTGTTGTTTACATAAATATATGTTGCTGAATTTATCAAATAGCATGAATTAGTTCTGTTTTTGGATTTTATTTTGTTCGGATGCAAATCATGTTATCACATTGGGCATGCACAGTGCACCAGTCCTGCTCACTTAAATGAAATGTTAGTATATACCAATGATATGAAGATAATTTCTGTTTCTCTTCTTTGTGGTGTGCATGAAGCAGAAGTTTTGGAAACTTCCGTGTATATATTTTTGTTACATACATATAATTTAGTAAGGTTTTATTTGTTTCATGAAAAGTTCAGAGAAACTGAAGTTTCAGCCAATTAACTGTAGTTGCACTACTGTGTGGACATGAATTCTGTGCTTTATTAAAAATAAACAACTAATTACCGTTCATGAAATGGGAAAAAACAATCATTTCACAAATGATCTAGTGATATCCCAATTTTTTCTCCCCATTATTTAGGTTACCTATGATGTTGATGGATTCTGCGAACGGAATCGAGATGTTCTCTTCACTGATATAGTACAAGTTATGCAAACAAGTGAAAGGTGAGGTACAGTGAACTTTCCCATGCAGATTGATTGATTGTAAACATCATTATGTTTGGATGGCTCATTTGAAATTTAAAAATGAGAGAGAAGCAGAGAGAAGGAACATGCTTGTCTGTTTGTTTGTGCACATGTATGCACACAGCAAACAGGGTTTGAATGCTGTGCAAATTGAGTTATACAAAAAGCTACTGTTGCACCAATCTGCTCCATAACAATGATATGATTTGGTTAATGATGTTTAACCAATCAACTTACATGGCAAAATTAGAAGTCAGTAGTTGAACAATTATTCATATCTCTGTTTCACATGTTATTAGAGTATTTTCAAGCCACGTGCGCTATGCATATACTGTAATTTCGGGTAGATAAGCTGCGACATATATGAATTCAAAATTAAATTTTCGGCCTGCGTGGCTTATACACCACAGCGGAGTATATGTTTTTTTTTTTTTTTTTTTTTTTTTTTTTGCAGAGCGAAATTATGTAACAAAAAATGGTTTTGGCTTGTCCCATTCTTTTTCCCCGCAAGAAGGAATCTCAATAGAGAGGGAATAGAATAACGATGTTACTGCCACATGCAATAAATTCCACCTCCCCCTCTTAAAACAAGATGTGACAATTGTTGGATGTTAGCGTCCTTTGCTAGTTTCTTTTTATTTTCATCGAACACCTGCTGCAAGTTTGTTTACGATTTGCGAGTTTCAGTTGCGAGGATGCAGAACAAAACAATCAGCGGTGCGTTGCAAATAATTATGGGATTACAACCCTGGACAATTGACAGAGTGAAGATGAGATGGCCTTGTCGCTTCGCTGTGTGTGAACACGCTGTGTTGTTGTTCTTACAAAAGTGCTCTAAAAGAGTACATGTTTATGACGATCCTAAAAGGACTGTAGCCGGAATAAGCTGTGTGTTGTATGAACTCCTGAAAGGAATATTAATCATGGTAAGACTGTTTAAAATAGACTAAATAGAAATCAAAGTTCGTTGTTAACAATAACTCGGTCGTTCTATGTTTATTATATATCCGTCAACTTTTGTTAGCGTGTTAGTTGTGTGTTTAATCAAGAATAAATAACAAAAAAACTTAAACCAGGAGTCTGTCAATTATGAACATAGTTACTGTTGCAAATCATTTCTTA
Organism: Macrothele yani; assembly: GCA_039090855.1. Taxonomy (NCBI): domain Eukaryota; kingdom Metazoa; phylum Arthropoda; class Arachnida; order Araneae; family Macrothelidae; genus Macrothele; species Macrothele yani. Next base: position 58,201,760 of record CM077010.1, read on the forward strand.
GTTTTTAACTTACACCATCAACAAAAATAGGTTATAGGATTGAGGTCGGACAGGTAAGAGAGAGGTGACTCTGATAATACTCGGAAAAAAATCCGTGGGGGAGGGAAACTTCGCAGGGAATCGCCCTTGTTTCATGCTCCAAGCAACTAACTCTCTTTGAACTCATGATGTCATCAGCTTCGCTCCGAGGCTAACATAAGAACAGCATGTGCAAAATTTGTCCATGACGTGGGTGTTCATTGCATTCAGTTCACCAAATCGCCTTTTCTTGGTTTCGCGTAGTTCTACGTTATCACGGAAAGGAAAATGATGCAATGCAGAAGTTATACTTCTAGTTTTAAGCTAATGGTAAATAAATATGTTTTTCCGAATCCAGGTAAAACATCAGAACTTTGACGATTATTTCGGGCTTCACTGAAGCAAACATTATTTTTCTAAAAACTGCGGTGAAATGCCAGAAGACAGCAAAAGTGATGCGGATGACCTCGAAGTTTTTTTAGATGATGAGCTTTTAAAACTTCTTAATTTGGACAGTGAAGTTTCCGATTTTGATGGATTTGATTGAAAAAATATGTGTACCACATATTTTCAGAACGTTGTGCGTGTATTTTTTTTAAATTCTTGAGGTATAAATGTTTTTTAATTGGTTTAGCGCCTTATGAATTCTTCGAGTAAATTTTTATAAAATAGGTAGTACGGTCAGTGTTATACTTAAGATTAAATCTTGTTTAACTGATATTTTTATTTATTACACTAGTGTGCAAAACTTAAGCAACTTTACTGATTTTGTCGTAATTCCGCAAAAACTCACCTGTGAGACATGAAATTCACACTACAGAGGCACAATGCAGTACCTAAAGGATGACGAAAGCAGCGTAGCAAACAAATGAATAGAACGCATACACGAAGGCAGGCAGCAGAAAATGGTTTATTGACAGCACGGTATTCGTACACCTAACCGACAGTCCATGAGGGAGAACAACAATCCAAAGTCCCTTAGTACGGGATATGACCTCCCCGAAGTGCAATGGTTGCGTGGCACCGTCTGGCCATACTCAACACCAGATGATCCAACAGTTCTTGAGGTAACAGTTCCCACTCCTCGATGAGCATCTGTGTCAGTTATCTGGTGTTCTCCGGGGTAAACGATCGTGCCGCCAGGCGTCTCCCCAAAACATCCCACACATGTTCGATGGGATTTAAATCAGAGGAGCACGCTGGCCACTCCATTCTGCGAATATCTTCAGAATCTAACAGGTGCTCACCTGCTTGGGACCTGTGTGGGCAAGCGTTGTCGTCCATAAAAACAAAGTCTGGACCAGTGGCACCTCGGAACAGACGCACGTGGGGGCGGATGATCTCATCACAGTAACGCGCTCCGGTTACGGAACCTGTGTCAAAAATGTGGAACTCCGTCCAACCGTTCAGCATAATGCCACCCCACACAAGTACGCCAGGACCACCCCAACGGTCTCGTTCCCTGATGTTCGTGGGATGAAAGCGTGTCCCTACCTCTTGCCAGATCAACTGGCGCTGAGAATCGTTTGTCCGACTGAAACGACTCTCATCGGTAAAGAGGACGTGACTCCATTGATCAGGTGTCCAGTGTGCATGTTCGCGACACCACTGTAAACGGTGCCGCCGATGGACTGCTGTCAATAGTATGCAGCGTTCCGGCCGGCGGGCATATAGCCCACCCTTATGAAGGCGTTTGGCCACAGTAAACCGGGATACCTGTCGTCCGGTTGCTATACGCAACCGCTGCGCCATGCTGCCAGCTGTCTGGTTCCGGTCTCTTTTCGCTTGCACGACGAGATATCAGTCATCACTCGTCGTTGTTTTCCTGGGGCGACCACCACCTACCTTTCGTACAGCTGTACCTGTCGTTCGGTAGGCTTTCCAAGCTCGTGACACTACACTTTTATCGATTCCAAACTCTTGGGCAACACTCATCACGGTACGCCCTCCTCCAGCTTGCCGATCATTCTACCACGTGTAAAGGCATCCTGATGGCTTCTCCTAGCCATATTGCACGATCGATCTCACTTTCACTTGCAGCGAATGTGAACTCCTGCTATTTGCATATGCATCACATTTGCCATGAGTTGTTGTTCCCTTGTACAACCCGCAAATCGCCCTTGTCTCCCCTGTCATGACTGTATGCTGTCAAACGACGTTGTTGCTTAAGTTTTGCACACTAGTGTATTTGAAAGATCAGGTACCATATTTTTATCTACGTAATGTTTTCAAGGTTCCGTGGTGGTACTCCCCACCTTACTACGAAGGTGCGGTGTATACGGAGGTGCGGCGTTTCTGGTGATTTTTTTTTCATTCCACCCCCTTTTTTATCGCTGCAGCGTATATGCCAGTGCAGTTTATTTACCCGAAATTACGGTAATTAAATTCAGCCATTTTATGAACTTGTTGAAAGTTGAATTATAAATAAGTCAATAGTTAATAATTGTCATGATTATGTTACACTTACCTAGAGATGTAATAAAACTTGGAAGGATGTTATTGATTGCGTTATTCTTCAGGTATATTTATGAGTCACATGCTATACACACTGAAGTACCAGAAAAACTGGTACACCAGTCTAATACTTGGTAGTTTTCCCACGGGAGCGCAGTACTGCAGAAATACGACGGGGCATGAACTAGCTTCTGGAAACATGCTGTAGGCAATGCACACCGTACTTCCTGCAGAGCGTTCCACAATTCAGGTGTATTCTGAGATCTTGGATTCCTGTGTTCGATAGTGCATTGCATGGCATCCCAAATGTGTTCTATCATGTTTAGATCTGGAGACTTGGGTGGGAATGGCAACACCCAAACTCAGATGAATGCTCCTCTAACCATAACGTGGCATCCCGACACTTTTGTGGAGGTGCATTGTCCTGTTGGAACAGGCCAAACCCATCAGCATGAATGCAGGACATGAACGGGTGTACCTCATCAGAAAGGATGCGCACATAGCGTTGGCTGGTCACAGACGTTTGTAGACGTACCAGGGGTCCCAGTGAAGTCCAGCTAAACACACCCCATACCATTACGGACCCCCACCAGCTGGTACAGTTCCCTGTTGACAGGCGGGATCTATGGCTTCATGGGGTTTGCGCCACACACGAATCCTTCCATCTGCCCGATACAGTTGGAAACGCGACTCGTCAGACCAGGCTACTTGTTTCCAGTCATCAAGTGTCCAGTGGCGGTGTTGCCGTGCCCAAGCGAGGCACATCGCTCTGTGTCGTGCACCCATCAAGGGTACTCGAGTTGAGCGTCGGCTCCCAAAGCCAATATCGCACAGGGTACGTTGCACAGTCCGGACGCTGATGCTTGTTGAGACTCCAGCATTGAATTCCAATGATACCTGCGATAGTGTTGCACGCCCATCGCGTGAAACGATTCTTGACAGCCAACGATGGTCACGTTCACCCATTGTCTTTTTATGGCCACACTGGTATCGTAGGTTGGGGTTTTTGCCGGAATTCTTGTAGTCACGGTATGCCCTTGCTATGGTTGTCCGTGAAAATCCGAACTTCGTTTCTACCTCCGAAATACTATGGCCCATCTCACGAGCGCCAACTATGACACCTCGTTGAAAATCGCTTAAATCGTTATTACTTGTCATTCTCATGCCGAAAACAGCTCTGACAGCTGGCAAGGATGTCTATCGCTTTTATATGCGCACTGGCAGACGCAACCGAGTACACACATAGGTGACGTTGCTGTGTATTTTGCATAAGCTCGTCTGTACCAGTTTTTCTGGTACTTCAGTGTATATATAGTTGAGTTATAAAGGGTGATTCATATAAAACTAACACATTTCATTATCAATTTATGTGAACAAGAATAAAGCGAACAACAAGATATGCCATCTGAAATGTAGCATATGTATGGGAGTTTACATTACATAACGTTTACCTTTACATCAAATGCTGAAAATGTCTGCACCCCTTCTGAGAGTGCATCTGGACATGTTCCTGGCTGTTTGTTGGAGCATAGTCCTGTCAGTACTGTTGATTTCATTTGTAATGATCTCCTTCAATTTGTCTAATGTTTAAGGGTGTGTAGAGTACACTCTGCCCTTAAGAAACCGCCACAGGAAAAAATCTGCTGTCAAATCTGGTGATCTCGGTGGCCACAAGTTATGGAAAATTATCCAGGATTCCTCAAAGAAACTGGATCAGCATCACAGACTCATTTGATATATGTATGACACATGGTGCTATCCTGTTGAAAATAGCCTTGACACAGCTCTATGTCATCCAATTGCTCAATAAAGTCCATGAAAATTGATTGGTACTCAGCAGTGTTTGTTGACAGTCCCGTTAAAAAAAATGGGGCTTACTATTCTTTCATCGGATATTGTGCACCAAACTCCGACTTTTTGTGGGTGCATAAGTGCTTCCTGAAGGTCGTGCTGATGTTCTGCGCCCCAAACGCGTCTGTTCTGTAAATTGACATAGCCCCATGAGTGGAGACACACCTTGTCCGTGAACCAGGTGATGGATAATATGCCAGGATTTTGAGCAATGAAGTCCTGAAACCAGCGACAATAGCGCACTCATTTTCCCTTATCTGACTCTAGCAACTCATGAGCAACCATCAACCTATACGGCTTTAGCCTCACTTTCTTAGGAGCTCTCTGACACATGGAGTACGAGTACCCAGTCTCCTGTGACAGATGCCATAATGACTTCCAGACGTTGAGGCTGCAGTCATGCCTCAACGTCCGCAGCAACCGTTTGCAGGGCAGATGAACGATGCTTGCCGGTTTCACTCACAAGATATCCTGTTTTTTCCAACTTGCATACAAGCACCAGTATAGGGTTCCTTTGAGGAGGTTTGCGAACACCAAATTCCCTTGCTTATGCCCTTTTGCATAGCTGAGATCGAGTTTGTAATCCAGTGCGTTTTCACAAGGAATACCCATTGCTGTAGCATGTACTGCATCTTCATAGTGACTGAGGTAATCTGGCGGTGCCAGCTACGACATCCTGCTCAGCAGCGCCCTCTCGTGAGAATAGAGGAATCTCACAGATGCCCCATGGCGTTTGACACTAACACGGGCCATTACGATTTATTCCTGCTGAAATAAAACGAATATGAAATGTGTTAGTTTTCTGTGAATTGCCCGGTATATCACAGAAGTTCTGATTAACAAGTCCTTGAGGAATCAGTTCATCAAATTACAGATATTCCTCCGGTATATTTGAGAATGTACAACAGGATCGAGAGTAGGAAAAATAAAATAAATCTCTTTAAGAATGAAACACGACTGAGCGAGTAAACATCAATATGTAGAAGGAGATCAGCATGCTCGGCACTCCATTCTTCAAGTAAAGCTCGGAAATTGCGTCTTTGGAGGCATCTGGATTGAATGGAGTTGACAATTTTAAAGACTGGAGTCAAAACATCATTTGAACTCAAAATGTTAGAGCACAACACTTGCTGATGGATAATACAGTGATACTGCGTGAAGGAGGGTTTATCTTCGTCATCTCTGCACAGTGTGATGAAGCCTACTTGATTTCCTACTATAGCTGGGGCACCATCAGTTGACATGGACACTAACTTAGAGATCAGAGACTTCGTGTTGGTAATAAACAATTTAAAACCATTGTAGTTATCTTCACCTCTCATCTGTTTCTTCAGTGGGATCATTGTTAAAAGCTCTTCTCTGAGTGTCAAGTCGGGAAAAACCATTCTAATGAAAATAAAATAGCTGATCCGTGTCAGTAAAATCTGTAGACTCATTGAACTGCAGAAACAGAAAAGTACACCTGTGTAAATCTTCCATTAACTGTTCTTCTAAGTTCTTACTCATAATTTCTGTCCTACTCATTAAAAGGTTTCTGTAAAGCAGGAGAAGTTCTTTTCAGTGATTTTAAAAATCACTGAAAAGAACTCCAGCTTTACAGAAAGCCTCTTTAATGAGTTCTCCGTCTTCAAATGGTTTGTTTCATTTCATAAGTACTTCAGTAATCTTGAATGACGCTAATATCACCGGTTTTGACTTACTGTTAGTCTTTGTGAATGCAGACTGCTGAGTGCCCAAATTCGACTTAAGTTCACAAACTTTAGTCTTTCGAAGTTCACTACCACTTGGGAAACTCGTAGCGAATGTTTTGTGAATGGTTTTAAAATGGCTTTTAACATTCGCTTCTTTAGGCAACGCAACACTGGAGTTACAAATAAGACAAAACACTCATCTTTAACCATAATAAATAAAATCTCTTCCTCCCATTCACTGTGATAGTGATAAGTTTTTGCGTTCTTACTACTATCGCCTGTTGCACTCATATCGGTCAGAGTGTACCGAATAACGTGGAACTTGGAGTACCTAACAGCAACAATATACTCCACTGAACAATAAGTTCACTGCAACACTGTCTCTCCATGCTGAATCTCTGATGTTCGTGCGCAAAGCAAGATGCCAGAATCAGGGGAAAGGGGGAAAATTTGGGGCCGCTGCCGCCGAAGTAGTAACATATTTTTCTAGCACTAGAAACCAACAAAATCCATTGCGTTTCCAAAGGCCTAGGTCCCACGTTTAAATTGCCTTCAGAAATGTGACCATACTGAAATTCTGCAAATAATACGCTTTTCCACTGTGGGCTACCATTTTTCACCCTGCAGTGGACTCGTAAACCCCGTTCGACGCTTTGGCCATTCCTGGCTTATACCATTGTTCAGTTTTCCATAATTTGCCATATGTAGATATTTTGAAGTTAAATTATGAGGATTATTGTGCAATTTCTTTGTAACACTGTAAAATTTTCAGGTTGCACTCCAACGTTATCATATGGCTGATGACAGGATGGAGTACAAGCCAAAAATTTGACAAATAGGAAGTTTTAAAAATACCTTAGTGATCTTCATAATTTAACTATAATTTAAGTAATGTAGCCTTATCCCTGGGGTTGCCATGACTTCATGAATCCAGGAGGTATGCATCTTCTTGGTTCATTCTTCCTTGTAGGTTTACAGTTACATTGTTGTGTGGTGTTTATCCTTCCTTTACCTACTTTAAGGTACTTCATAAGATGGGGATTCCAAATGCAATAATATTATATTTCTGTAAGTTTATTTTAAGGGATGTCTTATACACTGAGTGGCCACTTTATTATGACCACTACCTCAGTACTTTGTTGGGCCATCTTTTGCCTTTAATACTGCGTCAATTCTTAATGGCATGGACTCCACGAGATGTTGATAGGTGGTTTGTGGAATCTGAGACCATGCTTGATGAATAGCACTTTCCAGGAGTGTGAGATTGCAGGGTTGTGGATCCAGCTGTCTGAGGGCTCGTTCAACTTCATCCCACAAATTCTCGATGGGGTTGAGATCTGGAGATTGTGGGGGGCCACCTAAGCAAAGTAAACTTACCGGCATGTTCCTGAAACCAATCCTGTACAATACAAGCACTATGGCAGGACGCATTATCTTGTTGAAAGTAGCCATTGCCATTGGGATAAACCATCCACATGTCAGGATGCACTTGGTCTACAATGATGTTTAGATATGATGTGCCAGTCAGACTTTAATCAACACGAATCAAAGGGCCCAAAGCATGCCAGGAAAACATTCCCCAAACTATAACATTTCCTCCACTAGCTTGAAGGGTTGTGGCAATGCATTGGGGTCCATGCTTTTGTGCTGTTTCCGCCAAATTCTCACTCGGCCATCAGCATGGTGCAACTGAAAATGTGATTCATCGGACCACATAATTTGTTTCCAATTATCGACTGTCCAATCCTTGTGCTCCTGTGCAAACTGGAGATGTTTTCTCTTGTTAACTGCAGACAGCAAAGGTGTTCGAACAGGCCTTCGGCTGCCATATCCCATTCAATGCAGTGTACGGCGAACAGTGCGTGCAGAGATCATTTGAAGGAATCCTTGATTAAGATGGTCTGTAATTTGCTGCACTGTTGCCCTTCTGTTGTCTGTTACCAGTCTGGACACTCTCCGTTCCGCCCGAGTAGTCACTAGTCGATGACGACCACACATTGCATGTAGAGATCCAGTTTTTTGGCTGACAGTCCAGTCTTTAAACACTTTAACAACAGCTGCTCTGGAACATTTCATGAATGCGGTGGTTTCGGTGATACTTGCTCCATGGCTCCAAGCTCTTACAATCATCCCACGTTGAAAGTCCATCAAATCACATTTTTTACCCATCTCGTCACCTAAAAATCACTTTTACTACTGTCGCAAGCACTGAGCTTTCTCTTTTTATACTAGCCTCGCCCTCTGGCGGCAACAGCGTGTAGCCATAGCTCATTTGCTTAAAACTGCCAGGTGATCATAATAAAGTTGCCATCAGTGTATAGGGAATGTTGTATCATTATTATTATTATGTGACAACTATAACACTAATGTAAAATTAAAAGTTAAATAAGAATTATCGTTATTAAATCACTTGTACATGTAAAATAGGGAGGATGAATATATTTGTCTGATTTATAATGTGAGACTGAAAAAAAAGAAGTTCGGCAAATTTACGTGCCTATAACAACATATGCTTTAAAAAAGCAATAAAGAGGGCAAGTAATATATTTTCTTGCATTTTTTCACGATTGCTTACACCTATGGCATTTATTATTTTAATGCCCTGCGGGTGTATTTTTAATATTAACAAGGACAATTTTTTTATTATTGCCCTCGGATATTTTTTAAAGCTTTTAAATTCCATAAGAATCTTTGCAAATCATCTTCTGAAGTAGGGAATAGCTGTGCCTCAGTAGTTGCTTGTGTGCTACTCATATCCTGTACAGCATTATGAATTTAACATACACTATAACAGACACGTACGTTTATCTTGGACAGCAGATATCAAGTGAGGGTCACATTGATGAAGAAATTAATCGGCGTACAAAACTTGCCTGGAGAGCTTTTGGAAGAAACAGCATAATTTTCAAGAGCAATATGCCATTATGTCTTAAAAGAAAAGTGTTTGATCAATGCATCCTTCCAGTGCTTACGTATGGTGCAGAGACGTGGACCTTAACTAAAAGAGACATACAAAGGCTGCAGACAACTCAAAGAAGCATGGAGAGGTGCATGCTTGGTGTAACCAGGAGAGATAAGAAGAGGAACTCGTGGATCCGAAAAATGACAAGAGTGGAAGACATCATGATCCGAGTTAAATCCCTGAAATGGCAATGGGCTGGACATACTGCCAGAAGGACAGATCATCGATGGACAGCCGAAATTTTAGATTGGATTCCAAGGGACAGGAAAAGACCCAGAAGAAGACCACATGGGAGATGGGTGGATGAAATTCGAAAGTATGCAGGGGTGACATGGAGGAGACTGGCACAAGACAGACCGTTGTGGAGGAAACTTGGGGAGACCTTCATCCAGCAGTGGATTGATAATGGTTGACAATGATGATGATGATGATGATATTGACAAAAGTCACTGGACACCCCTTCGAAAGCAAATGAACGGATTTGCTGCATTGTTAAGATGCACGGTACAGCTGCAAACGGTATAAAAACAAGCTTGCAGCTGACCGCAATCATATCGCACTCTGAAGTTGAGTGAAAATGTCGTAGCGGGAGAGAACTGACTTTGAGAAAGAAAAGATTGTTGGGTGTTATATTAGTGGGTTGCCCATAAGAGATACCAAGAGATGTTTAAACATACCCAAGTCAACTGTTTTGAATGTACTGAATAAGTGGAAGACACTTGGTGTGCCTGAAGCAGCAAAATGTACCGGCAGACCAAAGAAAATCAGTGATAGAGGACATCGAAGCCTCTGGAGAGTTGTTATAGCTAACCAATGGAGTACAGCACAAGACCTCAGTGTACAGGTGAGTAAAAAGGCTGGAATCTCGGTATGTGCGCGTACCATTCGCAGAGAACTTCATTCCATGGGTTACCGTGGTCGTACTGCTGCTCATAAGCCTTTCATCTCCACTTGGAATGCTACTCGTCATTCAGCATGGTGTGAAGAACATTTATCGTGGACTGTAGATCAATGGAAATGGGTCCTATGGACTGACGAATCCAGATATACGATCTATCAGTCTGATGGCTGTGTGTGTATGGCAGCAGCCGGGGGAACGCTATTTACCACAGTGTACTGTTCCTACCGTCAAGTTTGCAGCTGGCAGTGTACTCGTGTGGGGTTGTTTTTCGTGGTATGGTCCCGGCCCATTGATTATTGTGAACAAACCTGTTAATCAGCACGCCTACCTCGATATTCTGGACAATTATGCTTTACCAACTCTGTGGCAATACTATGGAACCGAGCCTTGTTGGTACCAGCAGAATAATGCACCGAGCCATAAAGCAAGGACTGTTATGGCATGATTTGACGATAATTCTGTATCGTGTGTGGACTAGCTAGCACAGAGCCCTGTTCTTAATCATATAGAGCACCTATGGGATGAATTGGAGCACCGCATAAGAAGTTTGAAACCAAAGCCTGCTAGTAAGCAACAGTTAGCGGCAGCATTACATACTGAATGGAAGTACATACCAATCGCTGTGTTCCAAAACCTTGTCAAAAGCATGTCTCGAAGGGTCAGTGCATGCATTAAGGCCAAAGGTGGACCAACACCATACTAATGTATGTCAATAAATGCTATGCTGTGTTTCTCTTCTAGGTGTCCGGTGACTTTTGTCAATATAGTGTATATCCCTCCCTCTTTTCGTTTTCCCATGGTTATTATTTTATTATATCTCAGTTATGTGAGGAATTTATTATATCACAAGTAAAGAATTTATTGTATCTGATTTATGCAAGTTTCTTTGATTGAAATTATTCCGAAATTTTTCCCTATGATGTGTTATTTTCCATGTTGCTATGTTTGGGTAAAAAATTTAAAGATGTGGTGTAGCATGTAATACAAGTGTCCCTTGAGATATGTTTTATCACTTTCACATCACAGGAAAACCAAGTCCAAGACTCAAGATTTGTGGTCTTGACTAAATTGTACAATAAATAAGTTTATGGTCACAACATATTGTATCTCAGATTTTTGGGATCTTGCTTTTCCAAATTAATAAAAGCAGGAACATCAGAAATCAAATAAATGTGACAGAGGTTTGGTAGCAGTTGGAACATTCTGTTTACCATCAAACTTGTCACTGAATGTTTCTAAGTGTGAAAAGTATAACATCGGACAGAGTTTGGTATAACCTTTGACCTAAGTGTTTTTTGTCACTCAAGAAAGTGCTACTGTAGTGTCTGTAATACCCAAATGTTGCAATGGTCAGGGAAATCAGTATGGAAGGAACAGAGAGATGAAGGATATCAAAGATATTAGAATTCTTTTCAGATTTAGAATTATTGTAATCAAACACAGAGAAATTACTGTCTGAAGAAGATGAAAAAGCATTGTCAAAACATTAAAAGAATTCTTTAAATCGTCATCCCGCGCTTAAGTTACGTTGAAAATTACAAGCGGGACTTTTAATGTTTTGTGTGTTACGTGTTTTCCTGCCAATTCTTCTCACAGTGATTCCTATAGTTAACGCAACTTCTAGGCATTGTCAAAATATATATTTTTGATAATTTGCTTAAATTGAAAATACATGGAAACAGTTTTGCAATATGGATCCAAAAAAGGAGCATTGTATGAAGTTAGCAGGGAGACAAGCAGTTCACGCCAATGCAATGTGAAAATTTGTGAAGAAATGAAGTACTAGCAGTTCCTTGTGGATCCTTTTTGTGCAACACCTTCCGTGGTCAGAGAACAAAATTCTGAAAAATTCAGTCCATCTGTTGATGTTGATTCTGACAAGGGACAACCTTCACTAGATTCAGACTTTTTTAACCTTCACCAGATTCCTACTTTTTTAGATTAACATTAAAATTCTTCACTGTCTTCAGATTAATACCACAAATTCTTTATTCTCATTTATCATCTTCGAATATGTTAGACATATTTTCTTTTAAATCTGTACTTTATGTGTTATGTTTAATATGTATTTTGACTATGTTTTTATTTTTATTTTTACTAGTTTTTTTTTCCGATCAACCACGAAGCATATGGTTTACTCGAGTCAAAAGTGTCAGAAATTTAGGTACTGATTTTATACGTGGTCTATGCTTAAGAACTGTATTTTTGGCTATGTGAAAGAAGGCTTTTCGTAAAGAAGAAGATAGTAGGATTGTCCATGTAAAAATTGATAAGTATTTATTTCATTTAGTAAGGAACTCAGTTTTAGGAGACTTATCACTGCTCGGAGATGGGAAAAAGGTATTATGCCGAAAGTCACCAAAAGAGTACTTCGGGAGCAGACGACTCTTGCGGTGCAGATAAGATAGTTGTTCTAAAACTTGTTTAACAACAATAGTGATGAAGTTTGTAAAAGTAAACATGGAGGTGTAATAATAACAATACTGCCCTTTCAAACCAACCACATTTACTGCGATTATATGGTTGGTTTGAAACAAATTCCTACAGTACTTACAGGCAGCCTATGGTGTTTGCAGTTCTCGTTCACTGCACTCTTCTAACAGTTTAAAGTGCTACAAAGGTCTGAAAACTTCTCAAAGAAGGAATCTTTTGTGGAAGATCTTATGCAGAGATTACACCTTTATACACATACATAGTTTTATGCCAAATATGATGGAAGCCCGACACAAAATATCCATATGAAGAGACAAAGAAAATCCACAACACAGTAATGTCTACCATTTTACATCAAGAACTTCGTTTAAAGGAAATTGTGTCTCTTTGAGTGTGTTAAGGTTTCACTGTTTCAAATAGCACGGCACGTCTGTACCTTTTTTAAGGGGTTTAGCTACCATCATGAGCAAATCTAATGGTGTGGTCTGTCCTAAATTTCAAGCCTCTGCTTCTCGGGGAGAGAGAATGCTAGTTGAGTAGAAAACACCACCACCATTGCCTCATTCGGAACTCTGACATGGACCTCACTCGGCGGCCTGTCCGTCTGTCTGCACGATTACTCACAGAAAAATGGTTCGATGAAATTTTAGTATGTGGTAGGGGACCACCTGGGAACGAGCCCTATTGAAAATGGACAAAATGGGGTCAAAGGTCAGAACATAGGAGCGGAATCCATTCTATCGCCCTTATTCGTCATAACTTAGGTAAAAATGCTTCGATTGCGACAAAACTTTATCATGTTGTTTTGGAGATATACTGAATCGGTTCAATTGAATAGCGTCGAAATGGGGTCAAAAGTTAGAACACAGGAGCGAGATTTATTCCACAGCCATTATCCTCATAACTTGACTAAAAATGCTTCGATTGCGATCCTGCAGACGATCGTCTGTTTCAGCAGGACAGTGCCTTGCCCCACCAGGTCGCAACAAACCAGGAAAGGCTAGAGCAACACTCATCTGGGTTTAGAACCATCCAGTGGCCGCCAAGGTCCCGAGATTGAAACCCTGTAGAAGCACACTGGAATTCCGTGGAGCGAAACATCAGATCCATGGATCCTCAACCGACGTATTGTTCGGAGTTGTAGACTATGCTGCAACAGGCAGGACTAGCATTCGGAAACCCTCCGACATCTGGTGGAGTCGATACCTCGGTGTGTACAGGCTGTTATTTGCACTACAGGAGGACCAACACGCTATTAGATAGGTATCTGTAATGTTTTGTTCATTGAGTGTATACAAGGGGATGCTGATAAGTTCTCGTCCTCACCAAGAAGGAAATGGGCAAGAGCCATAAAACTTGCAGACTATTCCACTTCTTCACCCCGAAGTTTAACACACTTGGCACAGCGTTTCTGGAGTTTCTTTAAGACTTCCGAAATTTTTTTTTTTTAAGCCTGATCACTCAAGTACTGCTGTACTGCTATCACCTCCAAATCATTCGAAAAATGCTTCCCTTTTAAACTTTTTTAAGGTTTGGGAACAGGAAATAGTCCGATTAAGCAAGGTCTGGTAAGTAGGGTGGATGGTCTATGCACTTAAACCCCAGATCCCTGAAAACATCCATTGTCTTGCTAGCCCTGTGAGCCAGCGCATTGTCCTGCAAAAAGGGAACACCTTTCCGCAGTTTTCCTCCCTTTTTTTTACTTCAACACCTCCTTTAATCAGCACAGCAAGTTGAAATAGGATTCAGCATTTATTGTTTGGCCCTTTAGGAGAGAGTCAGTCAGTAAAAAGCTTTACGAATCCCAAAACAACCGTTGTCAAGACCTTTCCTGCAGACCTTTGAGTCTTGAATTTCTTTAGCCGTGGAGAACTCGAGTGCCACCACTGCAGGGACTGTTGTTTCGTCTCTGAATCGTAGTGATGTAACGTAACGACGTTTCATCAACAGTGATAAGTCACTGCAAAAAATAATCACCGGATCGCTCAAAATGCTGCAAAACCGATTTGGAAGTGTCCACCCGTTTTCGTTTCTCATCAGCGTTCAAACATTTGGGCACCCACTTCACTGACATCTTCTGCATATCCAACTTCTCATGAATTATGAACCCAACACGTTCCCTGAATATCTCCAGTGTCTCAGCTATTGTTTTAGCCAAGATCCACCGACCTGGAGAAATTAAGTCATGAACACGATCAACAATTTTGGGTGTTGTCACTGTCTTCCAGATCTTGCTGCAACTTTGGACTCAAAGCTCCATGCTAAAAGTTGGCAACCATTTCTTCACAGTGGAATATGAAGGCCACTTGTCACTTAATGTTTGCATCATACACTCATAGATTTTCTTTATAGTTTTCTTCTGCAGGAACAGAAATTTCATGACAACCCAGAGTTCCACATTCGAAAATTCAACACTTTGCATTGACATGATTCAGTTCAAGACGTCAAACATCTACAAAAAAAAAAAAAAAAAAAAAAAAAAAAAGAAAGAGCTATTAATCTGAAAATTGGCACTTTAGAATACAAAAGAACACTCGAGTTGCAGTGACAAAATAATGCTACAATTACAGGAACAGGGTAAGACCGAGAAGTTTTCAGCACCCTTCGTATTGATATATAAAGATTCGCTAATGTTCAGCAACAGTAAGAACACATCAAGACACCAAAGAAAATATAATAAGTAGCATGTCCTGTCCTTTAAAACTGAAAATTCCATCAAACCTCTTTGGCTCGAAGGCTAAAAGAAAGATTATTTGAATCACTATATTATTGAAAATGATATTTAATATATGGCACTTCTGAAAGTTAAACCATCATCATCATTCATCTGATTCTACTGTTTGATGAAGGTCTCCCCTATTTTTGCCCAAATTCCTGGCCATTACCCATTTTCTTCAATGTCCTTCTACCATGCTTTTGAATTCCAACCACTTAACCTCCACGTGGTCTTCATCTTTCCCTTTTCATCACCTTTATTAGCCAGTCTAGTATTTCAATTTTCTAACGCTGGTTAGTTTTTCTTGCAAGATGTCGAGCCTATTGCCACCTGAGAAACTTTACTTTAATCATGATGTCATCCATTCTTCTCACTTTCTTGATCCATGAGTTCCTTTTCCTATTCCTTTTTAGTTAAACCAAAGTTGTATCTCTCCATACTTCACTGAGTCAGGGTTTTATTTTAATGTACCAGGGGCTGCGCCTTTAGGCTCGCTACGCTCGCTTCCAGAGTAGCGCTCGGGTCCTGCAGCCCGATCTTCAAGTACATCACATGAAATAAAAACTGGAAAATTCATATAAATATCAATTTTTATTTCATGTCTAAAGCAAATAAGGCTTGTTATTCCGAATTTCAGAGTTTTTTACTGTCGTTAATTTTTGGAAGGTCGTACTTTTGTCATTTGAACTTATAGCACTTACTAAATTTACCACTAAGGAAAACAAAAACGGTTCAAAAAGCATTTCCGTAAACCGGTATGCTAAACTGTTAAGGTGGACGTCAAGTAATTTTGCTTCCTATACTTCCAATAGAAAAACTTTTGTACACATTTCTTTCACAATTAGTGTGTTCCCAAGGATGGAAATTTGAACATCAATTAAAATAACTTCATATTATAACTTGGAATACTTAATATTTTCTAAAACATAAACATAATTATATTAAAAATCAATAACTTCTCCTTTGGTGGTGTTGGAACCAGAAAAAAGGTGGCGCGACCTGCACTTTGATGACGTTAGTAGACAAACAAATGTTGGATTGCATAATTATGGTTATGTTTTCGAAAATGTTAAGTATTCTAAGTTATAAAATGAAGCTATTTTAATCAATGTTCAAATTTTCATCCTTGGAAACGCATTAATTGTCCAGAAAAAAGATGACGTGACCTATACTTTGATGACGTCAGTAGACAAACAAATGTTGGATTGCATATTTATGGTTATGTTTTAGAAAATATTAAGTATTCAGAGTTATAAAATGAAGCTATTTTAATCGATGTTCAAATTTTCATTCTTGGGAACGCATTAATTGTGAAGAAAATGTGTACAGAAGTTTTTCCATTGGAAGTATAGGAAGCAAAATTACTTAGATAGCTGTACCAACATAGCATATGCACAAATTCTCTGCATCACCATGGCAGCAGGTCATGGGACCAGAACGTTCCTCTGTGGTTATCGTGAAGACAGACGAGCCGTTTGTTTCTTTCCTTTGCGTCTTTAAAAAAATGCTTAAAAATAAGAAAATGACTTTATCTTAATTTTTTTTTTGTAAAAAAGTGATGATAGTTGTAAGTTTATGCTGTAAAAATTGCAAAGCGTTATGATTTATAGTTTGCCATATAACCGTTTTTTTAAATGGATCTCATCGCGAAATTGGGAATTTTTTTGAAATTTAGAAATTTAATTTCTCGTAAACTAAATCGAGATTCAAAAAAAGGGCAACGAGGTGCAAAAATTCGGTCATGGCACTACATGCCTACAAAGTTTCGTGGTTCTGTTTCTGTTAGTGTGTCCGGAACACGACCTGATAGCACTTTTTTGCTTACCTTAACTTTGAAATACAATAACTCTTGAAGTATCGCCAAAATTAAAAAACTGTTTATTTCAGCGTATTCTCCAAACAATTCTCTACAAACGATGTAAATTTCGTATTTTTGTGTTCAATACGTTTTGCGCTGTGAGCTAGGAAAGGAAGAGTGTCGCAAAATTTCTGAAACAGCAGCGGCGGCAGTAACGTTTTTAGAATAGAGAGATATATTAAACAAAACTATCTGAAGTACATAGTTTTGAGTGTTTAGTTGAAATTTAAGAGGTAGGAATATGCATCATATATGGTTATATGGGAACATTCCTCTCAAGATGTGATTTTTCATGATACATATGGCTTTCCAAGAATGCATCTATAACATGATTTAAATGAAACTTGCAATATAAGATTCATTGTAATCAGTTTGGCTGTATTAGGCACCATATAGCCAGATATTGCTCTTGTACCAAAAATTGTGGTAAACAAACAAAAGAAACATAATTTTGCCTCTTCCTTCTTTTGTAATTTTTTTATTATTTATTTATTTATTTATTGTATGTGTTACTTGCATGAACACAAATGTGATTCTTTAAAAAAAAAAAAAAAAAAGTACTCTGGGCCCTTTACTTAAATTTTTTTTCTGTAGCCCAAAAGCCCTGTTTTGGGACCAGTGGATCAACTGCTATTCAATTGGAAAAGTAATAAAAATAAGGGCAACTGTAATAGCTTCAGGCAAAAAAAAATTGTTGCAATTTTGTATCTTATCGCATTTGAGCAGCTCTTTCAGTACATTGTGGTTTTTTGCATGATAATTGAAGATCATGTGTTCTATTTTAAAAATATCAGTATTCATTAAAATAAAATCATATAAATTTAGTGCCAATTGAAATGCAGTTTCTTTTCTCTCTCTTTTCTTTCTAGTGCATTTATCAGAAGTCTGTTTCCAGAAAATGTTTCAGGAAAAATACGTAGTCGACCGACAACAGCAAGTAGCAAAATTAAGGTAACATACTGAAATGAAAGGACAGAATGGATGCACTAGATTTACATTAATCATATATGTAAATATAACATGACTTTGCAAGTGTATACACACACTCACACATTCATAACATGTTATGGGCAGACTATACATAGGATTATTCCGCTGTCTGAGCACGATTAACACAAATTAAAATTGTATCGCGAATTAAAAGCATTTAATATATATACAGGTTAAAAAATGCCTTAATACACATGTACACATAACACGAAATCCTTTGTGTTGGACAGACTATGTTTATTTTTGCTGTTTAAAATGATGTTTATTACTGGCAACATTTTTTCTTTGTATGCCCACATATGGCCTGCATGACCCATCAGGTGCCACATGAGTTGTCATCACCACAAACTCCATGATATTTCATTGCCAGTTATTCAGGCAGTTGGTGTTGTAACTCCTAAGCTGTGGAAGGGAAGGGGTTCCGATCTTACACAAACACACCTCCCATGCCTCAACTGAAACTTGAACCCGGCCTGAATTGGATTACTACACAGAAGCCTGTGCCTCTGACCATTTGGCCACTGGGGTGGTCACCGATGACCTTATCATTTGTAATCTTATACCACTAAAAATTTATGACCACTTTTTTCCATGTGATATACATGGTTGAGTCACATTATTGTGACCATCAGCTAATATTCAGAGTAACTGCCGTGTGCAGCATGGACAGCAGCTAGACGGGCAGGGAGTGACTCAATAAGGTGCTAGAAGGTGTTCCCAGGCATGTGGAGCCATGCTGACTGCAGTGCATCTGACAGCTGCTGGTGGGTGTGTGATGGAGGATCCATAGAGTGAACAACACAATCAAGGTGGTCCCACAAATGCTCAATTGGGTTTAAGTCTGGGGAATAAGGGGGCCAGGGAAGTACTTTGAAGTCTTCATCATGCTCTTGCGACCACTATTGGACATTTCTAGCTGTGTGACACATCGCATTGTCACGCTGGAATATCCCATCTGCCCCAGGGAAGATGCTCAGCATGTGTGGGCGTACGTGGTCTGCAAGGATGGATTCATAACGAATTTGGTGCATAGGGTCTTCCACAGGTGTGAGTGGATCCAGGAAATGCCACGAAAACATTCCCCAGACCATAACGCTGCCCTCACCAGCTTGTGTTCTTCCAGCAGTGGTTGAATAGTGTTTGCTCTCCGATGTTTCTCACCTTATGCGCCAACGTCCATCCGTCCAATCAAGCAGAAAACGTGACTCATCGGAAGAGGCAATCCTTTGCCAATCACCGGAGGTTCAATTCTGATATTGCCGTGCAAATGTAAACCTTTTCTGCCGATGTGCCTTCGTTAGCATAGGTGCAGTGTAGCCCCATATGCAGCAGGATTTGCTGAACTGTCATTTTTAGATACACTTCCAGTAGCCCTCCTGGTTCATTTGGCCAGTGAGTTGCTCCACTGTAGCATGTCGATCGCCCTTCATGCACCTTTGCAGCAGACGTTCACCTCTCACATCAACAGCACGTGGTGCTCTGCAGTTTCCACATCACTTACTCGCAATGGTGCCATTTCTCCAATCACTATACGCTTTAATCCCACAGCACAGCACACAAACAGTTCACAAACTGCGCTGTTTCAGATATACTGCCACCCTTGGCCCGAAAGCCGATAAACATCCCTTTTTTCAAATCTGATAAATCACTCCTTTTATCCATGACAGCAATGAGTGATATGTTTTCAGAATGCCTATGGCACACCTTATGTACCCTCCAAGCCTGCTCAGGACACATGCTTTCTTTCATTGGCTACACGCTGTTGACGTCAAAAGTAGGAGGTGGTCACAATAATGTGATTCAACCGTGTATATCCTATAAAACTTCGGCTAGCCGTGACACAAGACATTGGGCCACATTATGTTTATTGCAATGACTTGGAGCTATGAAGCATTTGTCACCATTTTTGAAGCACCTGGTATTTCTGCAGATCTGGCCAGAGTATCATTTCCCTGTTTCTTGGTGCCTGTCTTAATGTACGTTCACCATACCAAGTAGGCCACCAATGAGTTTTGTAACTTGGCATCTACCATCTCTCTTCTGTGGAGCAAGGTATGCAGCTCTGTGTCATCCCACATGGTCAAAGTGGTAGCAACAGATTAAGAGTTCTTATCCTCTTCCTTGTGATAGAGATTGAGTCCAGCTAAACACTAATGTGATATTGGACCAAACACTAAGGAAATTTAAGAAAACTGTCAAATAAAAATTGTTTTGTATCCAATGCTACGAGTTGCTAATGCACATACTATTTTTTTTTTAATTCTTGCTCTCTCTCCTCTTCTTGATTCCACTCAAAATTATATGTATTGGCAGTAGCAAAATCTATGATCTTATTGTAGTGAACTAAGTGGGTTTGCTGGTGTTCCACAGCAGTTGAAAGACAGCTCTGCAACTAACATCAGATAAAAATGCATTCATGAATCATTCAGAACTGTCTGTCTAATATTTATACAGTAAGACCACTCTGTATGATGTATCTCTGTTTTGTAGTGTGGGTCTGCATGGCATACTTGTATTACACCACATTTAAATGTCATTTTACATGAGATAATCCACCAGTTTTACAATTCCACCTAAGTATGAACAGAATGATCAAGTTGCATTTTCCAGCTTTACTGATAATATGTAATTTTAAGAGCAGTCAGATGTTTCCACTTTCTTGGCAACAATGAAAACATAGGAAATTGAAGTATGGTCAACAAACACTTGTCTGTCACTTAGCTCAACAATCAGTCCTTTTTTGCTCATGTTAAAATGTTTTAAACAGGTTTGGATGAACAATTTGTATTACTGTGTTTCTGTGAAGAAGCAGGGAGTGTCCCAGATGCCAGAAGAGGTTATAATCCACGGAAACAAGGCCTGGGGAACATACAGAATGTGGCAGAATTATGTAGTTCAGCTGGTGGATTTGTTGGACAGTCCTTTGGGAGATGTGGGCAAACATTGTCATTCAACACAAGGACCCCTCATTCTTTTGACCAAAACTGGCTGCTTGGTATGGAGCTTTTTATGCATCTGCTACATTTCTCTACAGTAATGGTCCAAATTGATGGTCTCAATTGGTTGGGGAAATGAAGGATGGATCAAGCCACTAGCAGACCACCATACAAGAACCAGCACTTTCCACTGGTGTGGGAGGTGGCTTTGGGCAACGTTTAAGTTGCTCTGTGTTATCCAACCACTATGCTGATCACTTACAATTGTTGTTGAGGACCCAATTTTCATCACAGGTTGTGATCTGATGCAGGAATCCATTCCACCATGTATGACAAGGAGGGAAATGCACACCTCTAGATGCTGTGTCTTATTATTGGCTGCTGTGGCATCCAAAACGTCCAGCTTTTTCACTTTCCCCCATGGCCACCAAGTGCCAGACAACCATTGAATTATGCACACAGGTCTTTGGTGTGATCTCACAGACACTTTGCTGTGGGTTAGCTTCCACAATATTCTTCAGCTCCTCATCTGTTACAGCTACTGGTGGATGACCACAAGGCACATTTCCAAGGGATGTGTTTCCTGCTTGGAATTTTGCGAGCCATTGGCATGTGGTGCATTAATTTGCAGTATCCTGGCCAAATGTCTCATTAATATTTCAAGCTGCAGAATGTCCGAGTTTGAACTGATTCTGAAAAGTTACATGCAAGTGGCCTTTCTCCGTGATCCACTGTGATCAGAGCTTGTTCACTCGCAGCTGAACCTAGAGATGAAACACGGAAAATTTGAACCTAGTTGCGGCACAGTTGAGCGTAGTTGCTTTGACTTTTTTGAGGTACACAGCATGTACACAAGATATATACCAACCTTGTGATGCATGCAATATAATGTTGTTGGATATCACCATTCATTTCTACTTTTTATTTTTTTTTCATCTGTGAAACTAAATTTAAGTTAAAGAAGATTACTAAAATTTAAAATCAGGATTTGCTGAATCTGATCATTCATAAATTTTATACATGGCGGCACACGAAAATATAGCCCTACTCTTGGGTAAGGAGTCCCTTCTAGTGTTTAGCAACAGCAAGCTTAGTCATATGATCATGGTAGCCCCCATGGGCAATTGAGATGCCCTGAGACTTACCACTAGTGTTTTGTTAGTTTATTTGTGTGCATGCTGGAGAGAGTACATGCCATATTCATTGGAACAACTCTTGAAAAAGGTTGTTGGAGAATTTGTGAACCTATTTCCCTTTTTTTCAACCAGTGATGCTTGGTTTCATGTGGTGGGTTATGTTAATGTGCAGACTATGTGATATTGGTCTCCAGAAAATCCACATGCTTTGACAGAAACCACTCCATGATTTAAAAATTAGTGTTTGGTGTGTGGTCTCAGGGAACTGGATAGTTGGGCCAATCGTTTTCAAGGAGACTATTAACACCGATTTGTATCTATATATTTTTTATTAGTTTGTGGGACAGTTTTCTCGACGGCTCATTCTTTTAGTAAGTTGGAGCAACATGCCATTCGTCTTCTCAGTTATTCGGCCAAATACACAACATATTCACTGAGGAAAGGACTGTTAATGCAGGTCTGTGGCTGATTCTTACTCCAGATCTATTGTCTTATGAATTTTGCTTCTGAGGCTTATTAAAAGGGAAAGGGAACATGAACGTTGGAAGAGTTGAAAGATGCCATATGCCAGGAGATAAGCAACATCTCAGTAATTGAACTGAAGTTTTTTTCATGAACATATTGTGGCATGCAAAATTTGGTTTTGCTATCGGTATAGAACATTTTCAGCACAATTTTTAAAATGGTAAATAACATTCTTTAAAAATAGTAAAAGAACAAAACTTGTGAAATGTAAAATAGCATTTGTTATCCTTTTATTACTAATAAAACTGTTACTGACATTGGGGCTGCTTTTTTCATGAACCACCCTATGTATTGAATAATATCCTAAACATGACCCTGATTTGTTAACTTTTGTGCTACATATGGGTTTTGAATACAATATGTTAAACAATTTGGTGTATGATTAGTGTACGATTGCTGTGAAACTGAATTTGTATTTATTTTCTTTTTAGACTCAAGCCAATAAATTGGTTGATGCCTTGATGAAATGCACACCTCATTATATAAGATGCATTAAACCTAATGAAACAAAAAAACCACATGATTGGGAAGAAGATAGGTAATTAAAACATTCTTTGTTTCATTCTAAAATGTTTGTTGAAGTGTAAAATGAAATTCTTTGAAACTGTTCATAATTTTAATATAAAATAAAGCAAAATGTCTTGAATAACATGCTAAACTATCTCTTTGTGGTAAATGATGGGTAACTGAAGTGTGTTTTTATAACAAATGGTGCCTGAAATATACCCCTGAGTGAAAGAAGTAGTTCATTAATGTACAGTGAATAAGTGCTCCATGGGAAAATGCTACAGACCATTAAATCAAAAAATAAATTTTTGATAGTTTTTAAGGTTTGGAGAGAGAGGAAGGACCCCCCCCCCTGGTGGATAGCAGAAAAAAGTAAAGCTATGAAAAAAAGGAAAAGCTTGTAGGAAGTGTTTAAATTGTGGGTCACAGACTAACTAGGAAGATTACTAAAGAAGGTGCTTGTCCTAAGGTAAAGTAAGATGCTAGATGAAGGAAAAAAAAAAAAAAAAAAAAAAAAGGAAGGCATGTGGGGTAGAATTCAGAAAATATGTGGAAAATAACACTTGAAATGGTTAAAAAATGTTTTGACTCTTGGTGAATGTATGAGGAAGGAGAGAAAATTTGTAATCTAACATTTACATGAAAAAGATGAGTGGCTTCTTGTATTAGAGGATGCTGTATTGAAGGAATTCATGATGTCGTAAAAGGAAAGTGTTTTAACAATCCTTCCATTCATTAGTAAGAAATAGGAAAATGCATTTCCATAAAAATGCATCCTCCTAGTTCTTACTTATGGATTAGAGACATTGACTTTTAACTGAAGACAGATGTACAGAGGCTGCAGACAACTCAAAGAAGCATGGTGAGATGCATGCTTCAGACATGAGATCCTTCTGTGGATTCGCGGGATTCCGCTTTTTTTTTTTTTTGTCAGCATAGAGTCATTTTTGAGATTTATACAAAACTGAAAAGAAATGGGGGTGTCTTTTTCCATCTAGGAATGGTATTCTGTCTGTCAAAACTTTCAAAAGCAGAAGTTAAACTGTGTGAAGATTTTTCTTTTAATCATAATTTCTTTTTTCTTGCTATGTTGCCTCTGTCCATCATTGTTGATTAATATTTTATTGCACAAATGTTTGTGTTTTATCTTAAAACTGTAGGGAACAATTTCTGAAAATGGAAGTTAGATAGAGGGAAAATTTCCCTGTAATCATCAGGCATGAGATTCTTCCATGTATTCGAAGAATTTTGCCTTTTTTGCCATCATTTATGTTATTTTCATGATCAATAGAAAACTGAATAAAAATTTTGGCAGGATTGGTTTAGGTGGTGGGGATCGTTTTCCGTTTTGGGACACATCTTTCAAAACTTTTGAAAATGGCTGACAGATAGGGTGAAGATTTCTCTTGTAATTGTAATTTTTTTTCTCATGATATTTCTTCCATCCAGTATGGTTGCTAAACATAATTTTGCTGCTTAAATGTATGTATTTCCGTTTGAAACTGTAGGCAACAGTTTCTGAAAACAAAAGTTAGAAGGAGTGAAGATTTCTCCTGGAATCATAATTTCTTTTTGCCTGCAATGTTCCCACTATCCTGTGTTATTGTTAAATGTTATTTTCCCTCATAAATGTTTGCATTTCAGTTTCCAAAAACAGAAAGTGATGAAGTTGGGAAAATTTAAGAATTGATGCATGGCACACAAAGTATTCATATTCTCATAGTTAGACCATATATATAAAATAGTGAAAGCTTTGGTATCACGCATTCATGATCCTCAGACTGAAAGTTCATTCAGCATGATGGATGAAATCATAGTCATCTTAGGGCATAAAAAGGAACAGCAACAATCAAGAAATTGGAATAGAAAGATATCAGCAGAAAGAAAAAATAAGCAATAGATACCGTGCGACTGCAGAATCAACAAAAGAAAAAATGGTTGTGAAAGTTGCTGAAAAGAAATCAAGGCTGGCTTGCAAAAGAAAACTTGAGCTGATATTCTAGCGAGTGCAACAACAAAACAACAAACAAAAAATATTCTGTGTTTGAAGCAATATCTCTTAAAACCATTTTATTTCATTTTGAATTCAGTAATTTTTTATTGTAAATATAGTGATGTGCTCCAGTTCAACAGTTTTGTAAATAACTTACAGTGAACAAAATGGTCTTGCTGATGTGCTATTCACACTTTTTTGCTACTCATTCCGATTTTTCACTCAGTTAAAAGTTGAGTTTTTTCTTTTTTTTTTTTTTTTTTTTTTTCAGTCTCTTGTATGATACTCAGTGTAACCAGGAAAGATAGGAAGAGGAACTCGTGGATCAGGAAAATGACAAGAGTCAATGACATCACGATTAAAGTAAACACCCTTGAATAGTATTAAGAAAAAGAAAAAAAGTATTTGCTAGAGAGAAAGGCAGTTTGTGAGGAAGAAGGTGCAATGTGCAGGCCATAAGTGCCACAGGGTAGGAAATTCCAACTTTTTATACCACATAGAGCTACAGCAAAAGTAATTTAAAAGCCATATAAGATGGAATTCATACTCAGCTACACAAAAAGCTAATAAATGCCAGTAGATTATCAGGTTGAAAGCCACGCTATCCTTCAATAAAAACAAATATAGCTAGCCAATTTGTTGTTAAAATAAATAATTTCGACTCGCGCACATTAAGTGACACTTATAGAAAAGTGTTTTTCAAGTATTCATTCATCAGAAGTATTAATTTACTAATCTAAAACAACTATTATGGGAATTTTACTAGGAAATTTTTTCATTTAAATTGCAAATTTTCGGAGAAAACTCTTCTCGTTCTTCAGGCTGTCTTTTTGTTGTCACTTATTCCTGTCACTATCGCGGTTACGGTTACAGTTAACCTTGACGGTTTAGGTTATTTTTCATCAAATCCTGCCAGATGTTAGGCAGGAAAAATCCTTTGCAGTCATTGATGATGGAATTTTGATTTTTCTCAATCTCTATTCCTTCTTTCAGCTTTCTTTTTGAAAATTGCTTTGGAAACTGATGACTTTAAGGGAATTCCAATCCATGCTGTGACTAGTTTCTCTAACATGCCTATCTAATCCAGTCTTGTTGGAGCAATTTTCTTATAGCTGCTTTATGCTCTGCTATACGAGTTTCTAGTCTGCGACCTGTTTCACCTATGTAAGATAGTCCACAATTACATTTTACTTCATAGACTACTCCTTGCATTTTTAAAATATCTTCTTCTCTTTGAACTATTTTAGAGAAATTTTTTTAAACTTTGTTCTTTAAACTTGGAGCTAGCCTAATATTGTCATCATCATCATCATTGTCAACCATTATCAATCCACTGCTGGACGAAGGTCTCCCCAAGTTTCCTCCACAACGGTCTGTCTTGTGCCAGTCTCCTCCATGTCACTCCCGCATATTTACGAATTTCATCCACCCATCTCCCATGTGGTCTTTTTCTGGGTCTTTTCCTGTCCCTTGGAATCCAATCTAAAATTTCGGCTGTCCATCTATGGTCTGTCCTTCTGGCAGTATGTCCAGCCCATTGCCATTTCAGGGATTTAACTCTGATCATGATGTCTTCCACTCTCGTCATTTTTCGGATCCACGAGTTCCTCTTCTTATCTCTCCTGGTTATACCAAGCATGCACCTCTCCATACTTCTTTGAGTTGTCTGCAGCCTTTGTATGTCTCTTTTAGTTAAGGTCCACGTCTCTGCACCATACGTAAGCACTGGAAGGATGCATTGATCAAACACTTTTCTTTTAAGACATAATGGCATATTGCTCTTGAAAATTATGCTGTTTCTTCCAAAAGCTCTCCAGGCAAGTTTTGTACGCCGATTAATTTCTTCATCAATGTGACCCTCACTTGATATCTGCTGTCCAAGATAAACATACGTATCTGTTATCTCCAGTTTTTCTCCATCAATCGATAAATCTTCATTTCTTGTAAAAGCATTGAACATCACTTTCGTCTTCTGAAAGTTCATTTTTAATCCCACTTCTTTACTCTTGTCAGCAAGTTCCTGAATCATACTCTGCAGCTCTGATGGGGTAGTTGCAAAAATGACTACGTCATCAGCAAAACGAAGGTGGGTTAGATAATCTCCATTAATCTTTATCCCTTTGTTTTCCCAATTCAGTGATTGAAAGACATTTTCCAATGTGGCATTAAAGAGCTTCGGAGATATGGGGTCACCTTGTCTCACTCCCTTTCCAATTTTTATGTGTGTTGTATTTTCAAACAGCCGAATCTTTGCACTTGCATTTTCATAAATGTTATTAATAATATTAATGTATGCATCTTCAATACCGCAGGATTTCAGAGCCGTGGTAACTGCTGATGGTTTCACCGAATCAAAGGCTTTTTCATAATCAATAAAAGCCATGCACAATGGAAGTTCATATTCCCTCGCTCTTTCAATTAGTTCTCTCAGTACATGGATATGATCTATTGTGCTGTAGCCACTCCTGAATCCAGCTTGTTCTCTCGGTTGAGCCATGTCCAGTGTTACCTTCAAGCGGTGTGAAAGAACTTTAGTGAAGATTTTATAAACCACTGATAGGAGGCTGATAGGTCTGTAGTTCCTGAGATCCTCAATGTCACCTTTTTTATGTAGCAGGATCATTGTAGCATTGTTCCAATCCTCAGGAATCTTCCCTTCATTAAGGCATCGAGTGAAAATTTGGGCGAGTACTGTTTCAATTTCTCCACTTGCTTCTTGTATGATGTCTATAGTAATTCCATCTTCTCCTGGAGCTTTCCCCCGCTTCATGTTCTTGATTGCATGAGCAACTTCTGCTGGGAAGACTGGAAGAACTCTGGTACCTTTCATGATGTCTGGAGTACATGTATCATCCCTTTCATATAATTTGGAGTAGAAATCTTTCACTCTTGTCAAAATTTCTGCCTCTATTTCTTGTTATAGAACCATCTTCTTTTCTCAGAGCCATAATCTGTTTTCTTCCCTTACTGAGATGTCCCTTTGCTATCTTTAGGCTTTGGTTGTTTTCAATTGCTTTCCTCACTAGCTCACAGTTGAATTTCCTTAAGTCTTCAGTGATACTTTTTCGTGCTGTCTTGCATAGCTCTATATATTCCACTTTGGAAGTCACATCTTCTTTAGTTGTCCTCATCTGTCTTCTTTTTTGCATCAACATTTTGGTTTTTCCTGATAATTTGTTTACATGCAACTTGTTCTTAGACCCAGCTGATTTTGTTGCTGTTTCCATAAGAGCTTTGGTTACTTTTCTGTTAACTTCCGAAATATCCACTTCTTCCGATGTTAGGCCTTCTAAAGCAGAGAATCTGTTCTTCAGTTCCAACTTGAAAGTATTATGGTGTTTTTTAAGGTTGGTTATGTCAATACATTTTGTTTGTCTTATGAGCTTGCCACGTTCCAGTTTAGTGTTGAGGTGCATCTTACATCTCACCAATCTATGGTCACTACCTGTGTTGAACTTGTTTAGCACACTGCAGTCTTCGATGACGAATTTTTTGTTACACATAATAAAATCAATTTCACTTGTCGTCCCAATTGGATGTCTCCATGTCCATTTCCTGTGTGGCTTTTTCTTGAAAAGGAATTCAAGATGAAAAATCCTTCTGCCTCTGCAAACTCACTTGAGAGTATTTCCACGCTGGTTTCTGTTGCCGTGACCGAATTTACCTACTGAAGTTTCATTCTGTTGCCGTTGCCCTATTTTTGCATTGAAATCTCCCATAATTATCTTCAAGTGCTGCTTACCTTTATTATTTAGATGACGAATTTCCTCATAAAATTCTTCAATTTCTTCTTCAGGATGACTTGTGGTGGGTGCATAAGTTTGAATAATCTGAGCCTGGTATCTTCTCGATAGTTGGATAACAAGTCGTGCAGCTCTGTCAGAGGAACTTTCAACTTCTACCACTTTATCCTTCAGTTTCTTGTTTATTATAAATCCAACACCACTAGTTCTGCCAGTATCTGTCCCACGATAATAGAAGAGATGTCCACTTTTCAGTTCAATGAGATCTTCTCCTTTTCTCCTTACCTCACTCAGCCCGACGATGTCCCACTTGATCCTTTGTAGTTCCTCTTCCAATTCAAGAAGCCTTGAATCCAGAAGATAGGGAGCGTCCGTTGTAGGTAGCCAAGGTCAGCATCAAATGGCAGCCTAGTCCGGTCCTCCGGGGATTCTTAGCACCCTCTGCCTTCATGTCGCACTGGCCGCTGCCTTGGCCAGGTACATTCCAGCTGCCGGAGACTGAGGGCCAAGATTTAAGTTGTAGAGTCATTTTGGAGGTGTTTGGCCATAACTCACCACGCTGGCCAAGCGGGTTGGTGAGTGTGGGATAGCATTTCCTCTGATCCCGATGGTATAGTTATACCGCTATTTGCGGTCGTCAGAGCCCCTTTAGTGGGAACAGGATGCACCACGAGAAGGCGGGGTTGACATTTGTCAAGGAGAGGCTGTGATGTTACGCATCACCTGACCTTACATCCCTAATATTGTACTTCTTACTAATTCTCTTTAAAGACTCAAATAAACCTTTGTGATAAGAAATTTTTCTAGTGAATTTTACTTGTTGCTTTTGCGGGTTCTTCGTACCATTAAAATTCAGAAGTTTCTCAATTTCTTCTTTAGGATAGTTATTTTCTGCAAGTATGACTTTAAGGTCTTCTTTATGGGCTTCTTTTTTATCTGCTGTAGAAACTATTTTATTAATTTTTCTAAAAACTGACTTGCTACATTTTTCTTAATAGAAACTGGATGATAGGAATTGAAATCCAATAGTCTATTTTTCAATTCCTATCATCCAGTTTCTATTAAGAA
Source organism: Macrothele yani (assembly GCA_039090855.1). NCBI lineage: Eukaryota > Metazoa > Arthropoda > Arachnida > Araneae > Macrothelidae > Macrothele > Macrothele yani. The sequence goes on from CM077010.1 coordinate 58,231,542, forward strand.
AAATGTAGCAAGTCAGTTTTTAGAAAAAATTAATAAAATAGTTTCTACAGCAGATAAAAGAAGCCCATAAAGAAGAACTTAAAGTCATACTTGCAGAAAATAACTATCCTAAAGAAGAAATTGAGAAGCTTCTGAATTTTAATGGTACGAAGAACCCGCAAAAGCAACAAGTAAAATTCACTAGAAAAATTTCTTATCACAAAGGTTTATTTGAGTCTTTAAAGAGAATTAGTAAGAAGTACAATATTAGGCTAGCTACAAGTTTAGAGAACATAGTTAAAAAAATTTCCCTAAAATATGAGGATAGATCCAAAAAAAAAAAAAAGGTTACAAGCAGCAGCATTGGAAAAGTAATTAGTGTGGAGGGTACATTTGTTGCCCAGAGAATAGACAGATGGCGCTAGTTGTCTGACAGCGGTTGTTTGGGAAGTTAGTGCAAGTTCGCAGACACGTGAGAGCGATTGAAATGGCAAGACGTTTAGAAAAGTGGTCCCGCTTGGAGGTGCGAGCCGTAATTCGGTTCTTATGGGCAAAGAATGTGTCCGCATCTGCAATTCACAGTCAAATAGTGGAAGTTTATGGTGAAGAAGCAATCAGCTGACAACATGTAGCGAAATGGTGTCACTCTTTTCAATCGGGCAGAGAGGATGTGGAAAACCGCAACAGGGCAGCGAGCGGCTGTCCAAGTTTGTCAACGACAGAAATCAACACGGCACGAATTGACGAAATGATTCAAAATGATCGACGAGTAACTGTGTGTGCAATGGTATCAGAGCTGAGACTCAGCTATGGTACCGTTCAGCGTATTGTTTCTGATGTTTTGGGATATTCCAAGGTTTGTGCCCACTGGGTACCACATGCGTTATCCGAGGAGCAGAAAGCCACACGAATGATTTGCAGCCTCACGTTTCTGCAGCGTTACCATGCCGACGGCCAGCAGTTCATTGATCACATCGTTACTGGGGACAAAACTTGGCTTCATCATTTCGTCCCCACAACCAAAAGAGCCAGTTTGATGTGGAAATATGCTGGATCACCAACGAAAAGAAGTTTAAGGTTACACCCTCTGCCGGTAAAGTTATGGCAACCATATTCTGGGATGCATGCGGTGTTATCCTTATCGAGTATCTGGACGTGACCATACCATTAATGCTGATCGTTATTGTGCCACTTTGACAAGGTTACGTGAAGCCATCCGATGCAAATGGCCTGGCATGGTGAGTGATAGTGTCATCTTCCTGCATGACAATGCCAGGCCCCATACTGCACGCAAAACTCAAGAATTGCTGCAAAAGTTCAAGTGGGAAGTCTGGAGCCATCCCCATACAGCCCAGATTTGGCAACCAGTGACTACTTCTTTTTCCGAAATTGAAGGAACATTTATCTGGAAGAAGGTTCTCTTCCGACAGTGATGTGAAAACAGCTGCCGAAAACTGGATCAATGGGCAGGGACGTGATTTCTACCGAGCCTGGTTAAACAAGTTGGTCATGCGTTTTGATAAATGCCTGAACAGATTTGGTGATTATGTGGAAAAGTGATTGGCAAGTATGCCTTATAATTTCCCTTTTGAATTTTCTGTCTATTGTTAATCAATCATTTTTTATGACCCTTGTAACCTTTTTTTTTTTTTTTTTGGATCTATCCTCGTAGTTCAAAGAGAAGAAGATATTTAAAAAATGCAAGGAGTAGTCTATGAAGTAAAATGTAATTGTGGACTATCTTACATAGGTGAAACAGGTCGCAGACTAGAAACTCGTATAGCAGAGCATAAAGCAGCTATAAGAAAATTGCTCCAACAAGACTGGATTAGATAGGCATGTTAGAGAAACTAGTCACAGCATGGATTGGAATTCCCTTAAAGTCATCAGTTTCCAAAGCAATTTTCAAAAAGAAAGCTGAAAGAAGGAATAGAGATTGAGAAAAATCAAAATTCCATCATCAATGACTGTAAAGGATTTTTCCTGCCTAACATCTGGCAGGATTTGATGAAAAATAACCTAAACCGTCAAGGTTAACCGTAACCATAGCCGCGATAGTGACAGGAATAAGTGACAACAAAAAGACAGCCTGAAGAAGGAGTAGAGTTTTCTCCGAAAATTTGCAATTTAAATGAAAAAAATTTCCTAGTAAAATTCCCATAATAGTTGTTTTAGATTAGTAATTGAATTAAGAAACTAGGAAGCCATTTCTCAACATGAGCTTTATTCAAAGAAGAAGTATTAAGTAAGTTAATGTTTATGGGCTAAAATTTGATCAAGTTATCATTTGAGTGCTGTTCTCTGCTGAATTATTCCATGATCTAGTGTAATGGACTCATTTCAGTCTCATCCTAGATGTTGCATCAGATTTGTTTTTCAAGTATTTTAGCTAATTTTTGGCTATGATATGCTACAGCATGTTTTGAAGGGCATAAGTGGCACTTTGTATTACATTCCCTGGCAATTTTGTCCTAACAGCATGTCTTTTCCCAATTTATAGTTACAATCTATACATTGTACACTATAATAATTATTTAAGTAGTGAATGCAATGTTTCACTGTAACGTTTAAATAGGAAAAGGCATGCTTTTAGGACAAAGTTGCCAGGGAATGTAATGCAGGGGACATTAATCTTGGTGCTCATTTCATGGAATTTCCAAAATTCTGGAAATTAGCAAAGAAATGTTCAAGAAATGTTTTGCCATTGTACTCCGGTAGTTAGCAAAGAAATGTTCAATGTTTAAAATGCTTGGTGTTGAAGATCTAACCACCATTGCAGTTGACAAAACTTTGTTACAGAACATGTTGCAAAGCTGGAAAATTCATCACAAATTAACTAAGGAAAAGTATGCTAGAAGGCATGAAGTAATTGGAGATCTCATTTTTCTGAAATAGATAAACCATCTGCAGCTAGCTCTCTCTGTAAGTACAAAGATTGTGGCAATCCCTAAAATTTCAACACAAAATCTGTCAACACAAAAACAGGAATCTGGATGCAGTAAATGTAAATCAGAGGTTTTGCAGCAAAATAAATACAAAATAACCAATTTTTTAAAAAGAATTTTGAACAATGAGGTCTTGCCTTTGTCAGCAGCATTAATATGTTCAACAAACATGAATGCAGCTCTGCATTCATTGAAACATTTTATTCAACTGGAACTATAGTTTATTCCATAGTCCTACTTACACCAAATACTTCACTGTGAATTTATAGAGACTATGGCTTATTACATGAATATACAAATTGTTCAATGTACAAACAACCAATTTTGTAATTTACATTTCATAGTCTTTTCTGCTCAAGAAAACACATTGTTGACACAGGCAGGCAGGCAGGCAGGCAGCAGTTATGTAAGTTGCTTTTTTATTTTATTGTTTCTCAGTAATTTGCATTTTATTGTAGCTTAAAGGGTCAAATGCTAGAAATGTCTAATTAATAAAATTTTATAAATTTAAAGGCCACTGTTCTTCAAAGAAATGTCAGAACTTGGGAAATAAATTATGAATGTAACACATATATATTCTAACTTTTTTTTCTTTTTTTACGTAAAAGTATTGATCTACATTAATTTCAGGAAATTTTAGTTTGGTTTCAGGAAGTTTGTTTCACAGGATAAGCTTGATGAAATAAGTTACTACAAATCAAACTGTAAGTTTTTAAAACCTTGCAGCAACTTTAGTTTATGGCTGATGAAGGGACTCATTCCATGAGTTGTGAGAATGCATTTAGCCTCAGTGCATTGGTTGGGGAGCCTTTATCAAAGGGAGCAGTGTAAATAAATCAGGTTCTCAATAAAAACTAAATTACTGGTATTTTATCAAAGAAAATACCAGTGTTTCATACATGCATACATATCCTTAAGCTGTTCTCTGAAATTCAAAGGTTAGCTCCTCAAAGAAAGACCATGTACCAAGTACACATTTAACTGATAGAACTAGAATTCACCTACTGTTAGTATATCAGATGTCTCCATTTACAATGATCTCTGCACACAGCTCGAGCTTCATTAACATTCATCACACACCAAACACAAGACCTTTCGTACTTCATACTGATAATCTTTTTCTCAAGCAGACATTGCTGAATCTGGTCTTCCCATGATTTCCTTGGCCTTCCTCTACCTTTCTTTCTTGACACTTGGGCTGAAAAAATTCTCTTAGTCAGCACCTCATCACTCATTCTTTCAACATGGCCAAACCACCTGAGAATATTAGTCTCCACCTTACTGATAACATTTTGCCTCACATTACACATCTGCAACACATCTTCATCCCTCACATGATCAATGTGTGTTTTACCACAGACCCCACCCCCCCCCCCCCCGTAAGTAACACATCTTCCCAGCACACAAACGACTCCTATGTCTTTTCTGCAGTATCCAGGTTTCACCGCCGTACATCAGAGTAGGAACAATTACACTGATGTACTTATATGATTTCTATGACTCAAAGAAATTTCCAGTGTTTCAGTATGTAAAAATAACATAGTATACCAATATTCTAAAATATTGTATTGCAATTGCTAGTTCCTTCATGTATGTCTAGTTTAATCTTCACTTTCCAACCCAGGCATATTTTTTTATTATGATTGCCTGCAGTAGATTTTATTTTATTTATTTATTTATTTATTTATTTGGTATTTTCAATGCGAGAAATAGTGCAATGTTTTTTTGTTTCAGAGTTCGGCATCAGGTGGAATACTTGGGGCTGAAGGAAAACATTCGTGTCAGAAGAGCTGGATACGCCTATCGTAGACAGTTTGATAAATTTTTACACAGGTAATTGTAATTATATATAATTATCATTGCTTTTCATGCATGCACAAGGTATTTTTTTCCACAGTGAGCTTCATTTCCAGTTTTATTTTAGTGTGTAGAAAAAGAAAAATACAGTAGGGGACCCCCTTATAACGAGCCCGTATTAAGCGAGACGTGGGATTTAATGAGTAAAACAGAAACTTTTGTTTTTGTATAATGCTGATTTAAAAAGCTGATGTAATCATTTTTAGCAAAGAAAATTTAATGAATTCCCCGGATTTAATGAGGAAGTGAAAAGCTAAAATGATCAATTTTAGTAAGCAAAGTAAAAAAATCTAATGAAATTCCATATTTAAGGAAGCGAAGAAAATATGCTGCACACTGTCCTGGAATGAAGGAATAGAAATTGTGGCATACAGGACAAACCTTCATCAGCTCTTGGATAATCCTGGTGTATAAACATATAAATTGAGCAAAAACACACAGAGTCACGTATGGTAAAAAGATCCGTTTAGTGGTAGCTTTCCGTCATCCTACGATCTTGATCACCCGCGATCGACTGGATGGGTTGGTTTCCAGAACAGGGTGTCTACTGGTCATGAAAAAGTAATGAAATTGAGCAGGTGGTCATGAAGTAATGAAAAAGTAATGAAATTGAGTGGATGGTCATGAAATTGTCTTTTTTATATCAGCACCTGAATGAAGATAAGTTTGCACACCTAGAAGAAAATGCGAACCAGCACCCTTATAAACCAGCGTGTAGTTGATGCCCCATGAAAGCAAAAAGCACCAACCGATGCAAGCAAGAGTACAGAGGGACAAGAATGCCTGGTAGAAACCAGAGACATCGATTTATGCAACTTATGGACTTTGAGAGAGGCCTGATCATCGGGCTGAAAACATTTATCACCTGAAGTTATGCAGAGTTTCATTTTGAGAGATTCTCGAGTGCCAGTTGCATTGCAAGAATGTGTGTCAAAAAACATATGGCTTCATCAGAAGCTGATGTTGTGAAGAGTGAATATTTGCAATTTTGTGAATCTTCTAAAAAACAACTGAAACAGTTCAATCCTAAGGAGGACAAACTTGATCACTTCCTGATGAATTTACTACAAAGTGTGAACCATGACTTTATCAAATTCTTACAGAAGCTGCTATGCATGTTTCATGGCAGTGCTGCAGTTGAAAGAGGCTTTTCTGTTAACAGAGAACTTTTAATTGAAAACTTAGAAGATGCAGTTGCTGCAGAAAGAAGTGTTTACAGTGCAATACAATCGTGAGGTGGTTTAGCGAATAGTGAGAAAGAACTGAATGTGGAATCACAAAATCAATGATATTAGCTGTCAAAAATGCTTCATCAAAAAAGAGTAGAAGACTTAAAAAAGAAGAAATCTGACGAAGATGAAGTGGCCAATTGTAAAAGGAGAGCAGCCCAAGATCTAAAAGAACTCAAAGATAAAAAGAAAGCTTATAAGAAAAGCAAAAGAAAAAGCTGAAGTTCTAGATTCTTAGATAACAAGTTTAGCTAATACAAAAAACTAGCGGATAATGCTTACCTTGGCATTCCTTTCTAGCGACGGGAACATTTCACGCACGTGTTTTCCGGTCCTTTGTTGATGTTATTGTCCTAAAATCCGTTGTATGCGATGACTGGCTTTACTTCTCACACTTTTCGCTGGGTATATTCATTGGATCTTTGCCTTAGGATTCAAACATCAATTTTTACCGATCTTTATACTCGAAATTTTCGCCCATACTCTGGGCATCTTCAGGAGCGTGGCGACTTTACCACCGATGTTCGTGGCTAACTTCGCGCTAATGGAGTCCGATACTCCTTGTTGCCATTCGTCGGAAAAACTTTCCTGGATATATTTCGTTAATGCTTTCGGCTGGCGCCATCTATGTTTAGTTAAGAACACTTTTTTTTTTTTTCCCGTAATTTTTTTTTTTTTTTTAATTTTTTTTTTAATTTCTTCTCCTATCCTGGTTTTCTTGTCTTTTTTGCCTGTTTTTCTTTTGTTGTTGTTTTTCTTGTCTTATTAGTTCTTTCCACAGGCCCGATAATGTGCTAGGGTCGTTCTGGTTACATACCCTTGCTTTATTTTTGTAGATTAATATTGCTTCTTCCCTCCTCATTTGCCTTTCCGATTTTTTATTCTTTTTAGCATTTTAATTTCATCGAACTTTGGGAATGTCCGGTTTTCCAAGCTGAATTGCACTAAAGCCGTTTTGGCTTCTTTTTTTTGCCAGTTAGATATGTGTTGTTTAAGTCTTTTTTTTAATCTGTTTTTCGTACTTCCAATGTACGATATTGGGGGGTATGTGTGCTATTGGAATTTCGTAGGTTCCTGATTCTTCTAGCATTGTTTCCTCTGTTTTTTTGTTGACAGTCATACTTTTCACGGTGTGCACTGAGCTTCCTAGTTGTAAGTCATATTTAGCACAGTGCCTATTGATTTCTTTACTCACTCCCTTCCAGGTATGGGAAAGCTCCAATGTATTTCAATTTTTTATTTCTCATCTTCCTTTGGTTGTGCACTTCTTGGCCTTCTTTCCTCTGAGTCATATGCTTTTTACTCTCATGTATCCATTTATTAATTAGCTTGCTCGGGTACCCATACTCTTGTGATATTTTCGAGATAAACTCTAGCTCTTGATTTTTTAGCCTGTTGTTAGATGTGTGTGTGTACGCTCGCCGTATCAAGTTTACTATGCTGTTTTTTTATGTATCACTGGATGGTGCAACGAGTATGGTATCAGTACAGGTATGTAAGTTGCTTTTCTGAACGCAGAGTATTCAAAACTATTTTTGTTTTTCTTTAGTTTAATGTCCAGGAAGGATAGGCAATTATCCTCTTCAAACTCAATAGTTAGCTCTATGGTGTTACATATTTTGCTAAACTGCTGTGCTAGATCTTGTAGCTCGGCTTTGTTAAGTTTAGACATTATAATAATGTCGTCTACATATCGAGCATAAAGTATTGGTTTTTCAGGTAAATTTTGAATAATTTCTTTTTCGAGGTATGCCATAATCACTTCTGCGTATAATGCCGATAATGGGGATCCCATAGGGCCACCTTGTGTTTGTTTATATATATTTCCTTCAAAATGGAAGATGTTGTTTTCCTTGATGAAATATAAGGTATTCTTTAGCTCTTTCAATTGTGACAAGTTTAGTTCTTTGTTGATGCTTAGTTGTTGCATAATCAATTCGATGGCTAGCTCGACAGGAGTGTTTGGGTATAACGCCTTAACATCCATGGAGGCCATAGTTATTTGCTCTAGGTCTTGATTAATTAATTTGATTTTTTCTATAAACTCATAGCTATTCTTTAATGTATATTGATTCCTCATGAATATTGGGGATAGATAGTTGTATATCTTTTTTTCTAGGTTGATGAGTGGTGAGATTTTTTTCGATAGAATCAGTCTTAAAGGTGTGTTTTCTTTATGAGTTTTAATTTTCGAGAATATTTTTGGCATCCCTGCTCCCATTGGAGGGTTTGCATTTTTTATTTCTGTTGGTAACGTGCTGTGGTTCCTTATATTAGCCAGGAAGGTAAGTTGTTTGTCGGTGGGATCTTTGTTGATGCTATCGCACTGTAGCTCTGAGATGGCCGTCCGCATTTTATCATTATATTCCAAAGTGTCCATAATAACAATTTGCCCTGTTTTGTCCGCTTCGCAGAATTTGATCGTGGGGTCTTTGCAAAGATTTACTAGTTGTTTTCTGTCATACTTTAATTTATTAATCTTACAGTTTTTTTTGTGCTTAGCATTATACTCTTTAAGCATGATTCTGAATAGCTTAAACCTTAGATCGGTAGCATGTTCTGGATGCACTCGCTGCACAATATCTTCTAAGATAGGAATGTACTCTTCTGTTCTTGGGGTTTTAGGTGGAAATGCATATTTTTTCCCACGTTGTAGCACTGCCTTTTCACTAAAAGTTAGCGCTCTCGATGATTGATTCACAAACACTGGGTATTCTGTGCTTTCATCACCTCTCATTTTGATTCCATCTAAAAGGGTATTAAATTTCTTGGCAGTTGAGCTTTCTGCCGCCTTTTGTTGGCTTTCGACTATTTCATTGATTTCAGTGAGAACATCGTCTATAATAAGGGTTTTCCATGTCCCGTTAAAATTCATATATTCTGTATTCAGTATCTGGTTCCACATATTATAGCACTGAATGTGGTTTTGGTATAGTTGTTTTCTTTTATAAATGATTTCTGCACTTAGTCTTTTCTCTTGACACGTCAGTAGCAGCCTTTTGTCTTTTCCATGCATAGGTTTGTTGGAAATTCGTAAGTATTTTGGTATAATATTAAAGTCTCTACAGTTCGTTAAGAACTTTATTTGGATATCTTCTTTTACCAGTTTAATTTTCTTTTTTTAAACTTCCTTATGATGTTTAGTTCTTTAGGCGTCAGCAGGCTTCTATACTTCATTATCCGTTCACGTATCGTTGTTCCGCCCGTGGCCGATTCTAATGCATGTATAACGAATCAATTCTACTTAGTAGTTCTAATTCTGACTATTATATAGCTCTAATTATTGTACTATTCTTCTTATGCGATATTTCAAAGTAACTTGTACAGTTACTTTGAAATATCGCAACGTAAAAGAGAATAGTACAATAATTAGAGCTATATAATAGTCAGAATTAGAACTACTAAGTAGAATTGAAGTTTAGCTAAGATACTTAAACACCAAGTCTTTCACTGTGAAATTTCAGTCTCCATAAATTTTGTACATTCATAGTTTTTATATTGCCTTAATAAAAACTTGTAAGTTTTTACAGCATTACCATGTTAGAAGAATTTGTGTATTAATAGATGTAGTGATAAATATTTCTGAAAATAGCTATACCCCGTCCTAGATGAGAGTTGAATGTTTTTATTTTGTTAAAGGCATAGACTTTGGTGAATGGCATACTGCAAGTCATGCATAATTACATTATTCATGTTAACAAGCACAATTTTAGTGACATAAGAATTACATTCAGCTTTCATCTCAACTGGCTTTCAGGTTCATTACACCCCCCCCCCGTATAGCCATTTTAGCAGCAATGATATTATAGACACATCAGTTTTGCTTAAACTATTGTTACATGAAATTAATTTCAGTGTTTGTAAAAATAAAAAATAACCTGGATCTCAAGCCAAGGGTACCAGATTATGAGTCTAGAATGGTTGTCATTGTGCCACGCATTGTCGAGAAGTCATGAATGTAACTGAAGATGTCATGAAAAAGTCATGAATTTGGTTCATTGGAAATCAGTAGACCCCCTGCAGAACTACAATTTGAAATTAGGATGCTGGAACTGTTTCCAGAATTTAGTAGAGAGATCCAAATAAATGGGATTTGGTGAGGAGTCTCTGAATTGCAGTTTTTGATGAACAAAATTTTATTATTTTTTGATAACAATTAAAACAATCCTGGTGTTTTATTATTTTATGATAAAAATCAAAACAATCCTGGTGTGCTAGCAGAAGAATGTTGATAGAAAAGCAATGGCAAAGGATTACATCAAATACTCAACAAGCAAGTCCTGCAAGAGACTCTCCCTGCCACCAACTCTAAGGGGGCTATGGCTTAGGTGTATTGCATCAGCAGAGTTGACAACAGGTCACTTACTCCTAAGAAACAAATGGATGGATGGGGCTCATGCACATTAAAGTGGGTTTCTGGGAGACAATTGCAGAGATGGATAGGAGAGTAATAGAATGGGGATGTCCACTGAGGGCTGATAGGAGATAAATACTCCTGGAATTGTGTCCATTTCTCCTTTCACCCCCCAAGTAAGTGTTGCATTGTGCTGTAGGTCAGTGCTATTTTTGGTTCATGTGTGTTGTGTAGTTAAACTGTGGTCAGTTTCATGTGGCTTCAAGTTGATTATACTGGGAAGTTTTCATTTAACTATAGTGCATTAGTAGTTAATCAATTAAATCTTTCAAGTGTATCCAATTGTTATGGATGCATAATATAAATATATATGTACGTATATGCATATTGCTACATGGTGGGAATTTTCACCACAGAATGGATTTAGTGAGCACCCAGATTTAATGACCATTTCTGCTGGTCCCGAGCCTCCTCGTATTCACCGTTTTAAGGTAGGTGTTCCCTGCATATATATCTATCATATAAAAGTTTTGCAAACACACAAATATAATAGTTTCATGCACACATGCATGCACACCAGTCTGTTTTTTAATTTCTTTTTTGATTCTTTTATGATGATTTATATATTATAACTCTTTTTTTCATGAAATCACACGCTTTTTCTAATTTTGTAACTTGGTAGTCTTCTACGAGATTCTTTGTAAACAAAATGTTATGAATTAATAGGACTTCTGCTGCAATTCATGTTTTTTTTAAAGATTGTGGCCTATTTTATTACAAAGGAATATAAACAACTGAAATTATTTTTCTATGTGTGCTTAAAACTGAGAAAAATCCTTTTGTTTTTTTATTTCAGCCATTTATGATATTGTGTTTCCACTGGTCTTTCTGTACTCTTGCCTTTTTTTTATTGAATGGTGTGTAGGGTTTGTTTTCTGCTGTCTTCATGATAAATTTGTTGGTTCTTGACTCAGTGGCTTATATCTCAGGAAATTGAAATGTGTGTGTGAAGTCTCATGGGTTCAAAATACTTCTCATGCTTGATAGTTGTTTTATAACTTATATTACATACTCCTATACATGCTACATTTATGCCCAACTGCTGTTTTCCAATTTTTTTTTATCTTTCTCTTATGGTTTTTGTTTTGTCCTACAGTTCTGGTGTCAGTGACTGCTTTTGCACATGCATGTGATCCTATCATTCTGCCAGTGAATCTCTTGTGGTGGTGACATCATCACTTGTTCATTGGTTATACTTTTCTTCTTTTTTTTTTTTTTTCTGTTTTAGCTTGCTTTCTACTTATGTTTATTTTTTATAAAAAAGTTTTCATAATTACTATTTATGCTGGAAATACTACAATGTAAAAGTGTAATTTTGCGTCCTAAATTATTCAGCTAAAAATTTTGTGAAAAAAGCATGTACATATTTTAAAGTATGTAATTTGATAGAGAATGGTGGAAAAATTTCGGCTTTAGAATGCTTTTTAAGATTTTTATCATTTACCTACAAGCATGGGGATGCAACAATTCTGCTACAGTGCCTGTCCCCAGCACTTCTGCGACATCACCCAAGATGCTGCTGATGATTTTCTGGTTGTGCTGCGCAGCCATTTCATGGGTCAACCAAAACGAAGGTTGTGGTTGTGATTTTTTTTTCTTTTTTTCTTTTGTAATCCACTTAGAAACTGAGTCTTTAACGACCTTTCTAGAGGCAATAATGATAAATTTAGAACTCTTTTTCCAGAGCGAAGCAGATTGGTTGTAAGTTGCAAAAGTTCATTGTCTTGCGCTTTTCCGCCCATAAAATGGCTGCAGCAGCACAGGGACTTTGTTAGCTTTTCATTGAGGGAAGGGGGGGGGTCTCTATTTTAATTAAAGTCCATACTTTGTTCATTTGTTTGACACAAAGATTGTTTTAGCAAAGCCTTGGGTGACATTGTGGCTGCGCTGGGGACAGGCTTATTGTAGCGTTCATTCACATCCCGTACTTGCAGGTAAATTTTCTGATAAAAATCTTTTAAAATGCTTTGTAAGGCTGAAATTTTCTCACCATTCTCTATCAATTATATACCTTAAAATATGTATATACAGTAAAGCCTGTGAATAATGGTCACTGCTAGGACCGGAAGAAAGTGACTGTTATTGGGAGGTGGCTGCTGTTCAGAGGTTAGGCCTAAATTAACATTCCTAGGCCACTGCGTTTGTGCAAAAGCTGAATAAATACATGGTTATGCAAAATAAAGAAAATGCTGCAGTGTTTTTTTCAAATACTCACTGCTGAATAAAACTGAATATAATAATTAAATAAATATATATTTTTTTTTTTTATTGAAGGTTCAATGACCACCGTGAGCAACTCAATGGGCTATAAGCAGTCGCCCGTCCCTAATTTAGGGTCACTGGTTCCAGGGAAAGGGAGAGCGCCAGTGCCATAAGACAAACACAATATCCATGCCTCACCAGGATTCGAACCTGAACCCCTTTCAGACGAATGATCAGAAGCCATCGCTTAGACCACTGCGCCACTGGGGCGGTGGTCTAAGCAATGGCCTATGATCATTCATCCGAAAGGTGTACAGGATTAAAAAGAAGGCAGTTCATGGTATACAGGATTTGAAGAAGGCAGTGTCTGACATCTGGTGCTAAACAGCCCTTAGAAATAGCAAACTGGGAGGTTAGGGTACACTAAAGGAAAGAAAATAAGAAAAATGCCAGATAGTAAAGCGTAACTTCACAGTTAGCTGCTCGCATGCCGTAAAGCAGGAACAGAGACCACAGGAACCAAACCAAGAGACATCGCCTAGAATGGGCAAAATTCCAGGTCCTATCAACCACCTCAGCAGCCCCTGTGGTTGATTGAAACATACATGGAAGTTGCTGCTCACTTCATGTAGAATTAAACTTTTTAACTCCTTTCTTTTCACTTAAGCATACCATGGTACCAGTCATAATCCAACCATTTTACCTTTAGCAATAAATATTCTTTGTCCCTATCTTATCCTCTTGCTGAAGTACCAGAGGAACTATGTAAACTCCAATAGACAGTGTGTCCATTAGATCTACTTTGGGGCAGACTGGGGTGTCCATTGACCACTGTTAAGAAGTTTCATTGTTCGGAAGTTATCACTAATGTTAATACTACAGAAGTTGCTCAGCACTAACCAAAACTTACCGTTGCTCAGAGGTCGATGTTGTTTGGAGGTTTCACTACTTTTTTGTTGAAATTTTTAGCTGAATAATTTAGGATGCTAAACTACAGCTTTACCCATTTTTTTTTTTTTTTTTATATATATCAATGGGAAACAAATCTCTCTGAAGAAATAATTCTTCACATATACATAGAAGGCAATACAAATGCCACTGTTGGCACAAATGTATATACTTGTGAGCTACATCCCATACTTACGTAGATGTGAGAAAAGGTTGTATAGACGCTACGAGGAAGCATCGGTTTGTTTCAACAAATGCAAATCTGAGTGGTACTTAGATTTCTAAGCTACATCTGCTTAGCTTCAGTTGCTTGGAACTTCATTGTCCTGGATAGTGCAATGCTGAAACATAAATTGGGAGGTATGAGTTCGATTCCTGCTCCAGGGTGATTTTTCAAGCTTTTTCAAGAGGTGGCTGTGTGGGGAACAGTGAAAATATGGCACATTTGTGCTGGCAATGGCATTACAGTCTTCATTTTCTACTTTTTCTTTCTTTCTCTTCCTTTTGCATTCAATGCTTCCAGTAAATGTATTTTCAGACCTGTCAACTGTTATGATTTTATCGTATTTAGTACGATAAATCATGCTGCAGTATGCTAATACGATTTTGCAGACAAAAACATGATTGTTTTTTTAAATAGTAATGTTTTCCCCCATTTTTTCCCTTTTCAGACAAAAGCCTTGTAGCAGAATCGCGGTGACGGGTGTTATACTTCGCAGATTTGTTTTGGTCCTGCAAACAAAAACGACTTCCCCAGAACTCTGTTAAACCATCTTGCAGACTCCGCATCATAGATGCAAGTTTTCTGCCTTCCAAAATTTCCGTAAACAGAAGTTAGGCGTAATGAGGATTTCTTGCGTAATCATAATTTTTTTTTCTCATGAAGGACAATGTATGTCGCAGAATTATTTTGTACTCATCCCCGTAGCAGAATCGCAGTGACGTACACCGCAGGTTTATTTTGTACTCATCCCCGTAGCAGAATCACGGTGACGGCCGACGCACATCGCAGATTTATTTTTGTCCTGCAGACAAAAATTACATCCCCAGAACCCGATTAAACCATCTTGCACTCCTAAGATGCAAGTTTTCCTCCTTTCAAAATTTCCAAAAACAAAAGTTAGGAGGAATGAGGATTTCTCCCATAATCATAATTTTTTTTCTAATAATTAACAACATAAAAGTGTTTGCTGATTAGATTTAATTAGTTTCTCCATAAAATTTTGATGTAGGGAAAAAATCTCTACATTCTCATCAAGAATTTATATGGCTGAAATAAGCTTAAAAATTATCAGCATGTGTCATGTTACGATTTTTCTATCTGAGTGTTACGTTTTTTGGTTCTGAGAGGTTGGCAGGTCTGTATTTTATTTGTTCTTCCATGGTGCCAATGTATGGTGTGTTTTCAAAATGAGGTTTATGATTATTGTTTTATCAATTCTATGAGTGCTGGCTTGTCTTCTTGTTTCCCCCTGTTGACTATGAAAAAGTATGTTTGAAATATGTTTCAGAATATCAATCAGATAATTGATTTGTTAACAAGATAGCCAGTTTTCTATCATTAATTCTTGATAAATTAAGTATGTTGCCCAGGGCTGTATATAGAATTTTTTTCAGGGAGGGGGGGATAAAAAATGGAAGTTTTTGAAATCCATCAGAACAAAATTAAAGTTAATGAAAAATAGAAGAAAAAATTAAAGCATAATTTTCTAATGTAAGTTGATGCATTTTTATTAAATTAATGCATTTCTTTCCAATGTAAGTCACATTTTAACCAAAAACTTAAAAAAAAGAAACACTTTTTTGGGAGAGGGGCAAAGCCCTCTCTCCCTCTAAATATGCCCCTAATATTGCCATTGGTTCAGGTGTGTTAGGAAATAATGAATTTATGCTGACAGCTGCAAGTGTGCAATATTTCAAGCTGTTTGATCACTTTTACTTTGTTAACAACTTCTGTGTAATGATTATTATGTCATCATAATGTCTTCTAATGGTAATAAATGCTTCTTTAAGCAGCGCTTTCATTATTATTCATTCATCTGAAATGATAGATGGTATACACTGAGTGGCCACTTTATACCTTTTGCCTTTAATACTGCGTTAGTTCTTTATGGCATGGATTCCACGAGATGTTGATAGGTGGTTTGTGGAATCTGAGACCATGCTTGATGAATAGCACTTTCTAGGAGTGTGAGATTGCAGGGTTGGGGATCCGGCTGTCTGATGGCTCATTCAACTTCATCCCACAAATTCTCAATGGGGTTGAGAACTGGAGATTCTGGGGGCCACCTAAGCAAAGTAAACTCACCGGCATGTTCCTGAAACCAATCCTGTACAATATGAGCACTATGGCAGGACGCATTATCTTGTTGAAAGTAGGCATCGCCATTGGGATAAACCATCCACATGACAAGATGCACTTGGTCCGCAGCAATGTTTAGATATGATGTGCCAGTCAGGCGTTGATCAACACGAATTAAAGGGCCCAAAGCATGCCAGGAAAACATTCCCCAAACCATAATGTTGCCTCCACCAGCTTGAAGGGTTGTAGCAATGCATTTGGGGTCCACACTTTCGTGCTGTTTCCGCCAAATTCTCACTTGGCCATCGGCATGGTGCAACTGAAAACGTGATTCATCGGACCACATAATTTGTTTCCAATTATTGACTGTCCAATCCTTGTGCTCCTGTGCAAACTGGAGACGTTTTCTCTTGTTAACTGCAGACAGCAAAGGTGTTCGAACAGTCCTTCGGCTGCCATATCCCATCCGATGCAGTGTACGGTGAATGGTGTGTGCAGAGATCATTTGAGGAGATCCTTGATTAAGATGGTCTGTAATTTGCTGCACTGTTGCCCTTCTGTTGTCTGTTACCAGTCTGGACACTCTCTGTTCTGCCCGAGCAGTCACTAGTAGATTACGACCACACGTTGCACGTAGAGACCCAGTTTTTTGGCTGACAGTCCAGTCTTTAAACACTTTAACAACAGCTGCTCTGGAACATTTTATGAATGCGGCAGTTTCAGTGATACTCGCTGCATGGCTCTGAGCTCCTACAATCATCCCACGTTGAAAGTCCATCAAATCCCATTTTTTACCCATCTCGTCACCCAGAAATCACTTCTACTACTGTCGCAAGCACTAAGCTTTCCCTTTTTACGCTTTCCAACCGTAGGTTGAAGAAGCGTATATGCTCCAGCTTTGTCCGTCCGTCTGTCCGCACGATAACTGGCGTAAAAATGGATCGATTTCGATGAAATTTTAGTATGTGGTAGGGGGACCACCTCGGGACGAACCCTATTGAAAATGGGACAAATGGGGTCAAAGGTCACGACGTAGGAGCGGGATCATTCCATTACCCTTATGCGTCATAACTTGCGTAAATATGGTTCGATTTCAATGGAAGTTTACTATGTGGTAGGAGACCACCTGGGGACGAACCCTATTCAAAATGGGTGAAGTGCGGTGAAAGGTCATGACATAAAATCGGGATGCATTCCATTGCCCTTATGCGTCATAACGTGCGTAAAAATGGTTCGATTTCGGTGAAATTTCAGTATGTAGTAGGGGACCACTGGGGACGAACCCTATTGAAAATGGACGAAATGTGGTCAAAGGTCAGGACATAGGATTGTGATCCATTCCATTGTCCTTATCTCATATTATTAAGGTGGACGTCGCCGCCCCGATGGCGCAGTGGTCTAAGGCGTTGGCCTCTGATCATTCGTCCGTAAGGGGTCCGGGTTCGAATCCCGGTCAGGCATGGGTGTTGTGTTTGTCTTATGGCACTGGCTCTCTCCCTTCCCTGGAACCAGTGACCCTAAATTAGGGACGGGCGACTACTTATAGCCCATTGAGTTGCTCACGGTGGTCGTTAAACCTCCAATAAAAAAAAATAAAAAAAAAAAAAAATAAGGTGGACGTCAAGTAATTTTGCTTCCTATACTTCCAATGGAAAAACTTTTGTACACATTTCCTTCACAATTAATGTGTTCCCAAGGATGAAAATTTGAACATCGATTAAAATAACTTCATATTAAAACTTAGAAAACTTAATATTTTCTAAAACATAACCATAATTATATTAAAAATCAATAACTTTTCCTTTGGTGGTGTTGAAACCAGAGAAAAGATGGCGCTACCTGTACTTTGATGACGTCAGTGGACAAAAAAATGCTGGATTGCATAATTACGGTTATGGTTTAGAAAATATTAAGTATTCCAAGTTATGAAATGAAGCTATTTTAATCGATGTTCAAATTTTTAACCTTGTGAACGCATTAATTGTCCAGAAAAAAGATGGCGCGACCTGTATTTTCATGACATCAGTAGACAAACAAATGTTGAATTTCATAATTATGGTTATGTTTTAGAAAATATTAAGTATTGCAAGTTATAAAATGAAGATATTTTAATCCATGTTCAAATTTTCATCCTTGGGAACGCATTAATTGTGAAGAAAATGTGTACAAAAGTTTTTGCCATTGGAAGTATAGGAAGCAAAGTTACTTGACATCCACCTTAAAGTAGCAATTCTTGTATGTATGTATGTATGTATGTACATTTTATTTTGAAAACGGCTCTAAGAATTTTTGATGAAAGTCGTTAACCTACCGTTTTCTGGTACTAGAAATCGATTTAGCTTGATCTCGACTTTAGAAGAATTCGTTTAGTGGGTTAAATAACCACCCGAATTATAACGTTTTTAGTGATGGCGTTGTTCCATTAATGTTACCAATGCTTAGAAATCTTATGACGTCACAACTCGCTTTTGAGAATGTTGGCGCGCAGTCATGCCATCTATCTCATTACGTCACGCGTTGTTTGTGGATCCTATTAAAGATTTATGACGTCACACCTTGCTAGCAGATGGTCGCGATTCCCATCTGCCTCATTACGTCACGCATTGTGTGCGTATGTCCGTCAGCACAATAACTCGCATAACAACCGTTGGATTTCGATGAAATTTTAGTATCTGGTAGGGGATCACCTGGGAAGGAACCCTATTTAAAGTGAATGAAATGGGGTCAAAGGTCAGTTCATAGGAGAGGGATCCATTCCACTGCTGTTATGCGCCATAACTAACGTAAAAAAGGTTCGATTTCAATGAAATTTTAGTATGTGGTAGGGGACCACCTGGTGACAAATCTTATTGAAAATGGGCGAAATGGGGTCAAAGGTTAGCACACAGGAGCAGGATCTATTCCATAGCCCTTATGCATCATAATTTACATAAAAATGCTTCGATTGCGACAAAACTTTATCATGTTATTTCAGAGGTATACCAAGCCGGTTCTGTTGAATATCATCGAAATGGGATCAAAGGTCAGGGCACAGGACTGAGATTTATTCCACAGACATTATTCTCATAACTTGAGTGACAACTTGAGTAATGATTTCTGTAATGTTGGAAAGCGTATTATAATCAATGCATTGCGTGATTTTACTAACTTGTTACACTAGCCTCGCCCTCTGGCGGCAACAGCGTGCAGCCATTGCTCATTTTCTTAAAACTGTCAGGTGGTCATAATAAAGTGGCCACTCAGTGTATAACTCTGCTGTTTTAGCTGCCCTTCCTTCACACATCTCAGAGTAATGAAATCCTAGTTTATATTCCAAATTGCTAACCATTGTTAAATTTAGTATGCCTTGTAAAAAAAAAAAAAATGTGGTTCTTTTGTGTTTTAGGTATGCCATATTAACTAATGAAACATGGCCCCATTGGAGAGGTGAAATCAGGCAGGGTGTGCTTCACATTTTGCGGGCTGCAAACATGGATGATGACAATTATCAGCTAGGAAAAACCAAAATATTTATTAAAGCACCTGAATCTGTAAGTAAAAGAAGATCGTTTTTTTGCTGTTATATATATACTTACACGCTCCTAAGTAGGTAATATCATTGTTGTTTCACTAGTATAATTGTCTTATTTCAGTTGTTTTTATATTTTTGTATTTTTCACAGTATTTTCTGGGATTAATGTACTGTGGCACTATTTAAAAGGGAAAGACCATTTCTTGCTGCAATTCTTGGGTATCAACAAATTGTGCAGTCTGAAAATAACTGAATATTTATGAACTATAAATATCTCAAAATTATGGGTATTTACTAAGGAATAAATGGATATATTTATAAGTCAGATTTTCCAGTAGTACCTTTACCTTTCCTCAGGCCTGCAGCTATAGTAGGTGTTGTCATTCATGAGGTAAATTCCAACCATTTAAATAATTTAATGCTGTACCTCTTCTTCCTATTTCCAGTTCTTCTGACAGTTTTCTTTTGAAAAAGTGCTGTTGATGTCACAAAGCACTTTTTTATGTCTAGTATTTTGAACATATCTCTCTCTCTCTCTCTCTCTCTCTCTCTCTCTCTCTCTCTCTCTCTCTCTCTCTCTCTCTCTCTCTCTCTCTCTCTCTCTCTCTCTCTCTCTCTCTCTCTCTCTCTCTCTCTCTCTCTCTCTCTCTCTCTCTCTCTCTCTCTCTCTCTCTCTCTCTCTCTCTCTCTCTCTCTCTCTCTCTCTCTCTCTCTCTCTCTCTCTCTCTCTCTCTCTCTCTCTCTCTCTCTCTCTCTCTCTCTCTCTCTCTCTCTCTCTCTCTCTCTCTCTCTCTCTCTCTCTCTCTCTCTCTCTCTCTCTCTCTCTCTCTCTCTCTCTCTCTCTCTCTCTCTCTCTCTCTCTCTCTCTCTCTCTCTCTCTCTCTCTCTCTGGGTTTAAGCTGTCTGCCTGTTTCTTTTTCAGGTTGTATGTCATCAATTATTATCATAAATATGTATGGGTTTTTTTTTCTGCATTTTGATTTCATGGAGGATATGCTACTTGGGTGGCCCAAAAAGAAGAGCAAAAAAATCCTTTGGTACCAGTTTTACTCTTATGCAAATTAGTTTTATTTTTCAGTAGTGAAATGCACATTTTCATTCGAAGATGTAGCTTTCTGAATAATGAATAGGGAGAGACATAAACCAAGACTGCTGTTGCTTTCTGTGGTGTGAAGATTTTTTTCCTCCAGTCTTTTATGAGATTCATTAAAGTGTTTGTTTTTAATACAGTGATGTCTCTGTGGAAGTTTATGGCTATTTTTAGGCCATAGATTGAAAGCTGCTCTAAAGATTTAACACAGGTTATAAGAAATTAATTAGTACAATTGGATTAAATACACTGGCACTCAAAATTAAAAGCTAATTTATAAATTTGTACATAAATTGAAGTATTTATGAGGACATTCAATTAAATTTGGTAAAGAGGTTTTTTATTACATTACTTATGTAACTCAAGCAGAGGCAAATCATAATTTATACACTGAAGAGCCAAAACATTATGACCACCTGCCTAATATGTTGTTGGTCCTCCACATGCTGCCAAAACAGCTCTTACCTGGCATGGCATGGATGCTATAAGATTTCTAAAAGTGTTTTCTGGTATCTAGTACCAACACATAACCCAAGATCCTTTGACTTTTGTGAGTTATGTGGTTGAACCACCACAGATTGGATTTGCTTTTCCAACATAAAGCACAGATGCTCAATTGGATTGATGTCTCAGAAATTTGGAAGTCAGGGAAATACCTGGAAGTCTTCCTCATTTCCCACAAACCATTCTTGAACAATCTGGGCAGTTGGCATGGTGTATTATCCTGCTGAAAGAAGGCACTACTAGAGAAAATTATGCCATGAAAGAATAATCTACTCTGCAATGGTGTTTAGGTAGGTCGTAGACATGAAAATTTCCTCCACATGACTGAGCTCAAGGTTTCCCAGCAGAACATTGCCCAAAGCATTACTTTTTCTTCAGTGGCTTGTGTTCATCCCACAGTGCAACCTGATGGCAACACTTTCCCAGGCAAACAACTGGCATGTACCCTCCCATCTACATATTGCAACAGGAAGCAAGATTCATTGGACACATGACCTTCTTCCAATCATTTGAGGTCCAGTTTTGATGCTTACATGCCCATCCTATGCACTTGTGACGGAGAACCGAGGTTAGCATGTGTTCCTGGATCAGTCTGCAGCTACTCAGTCCCATTTTCAGCAGGGTTTGATGTACTGTCTGTCATGGCACTTACTCCCATCAGCAGCATTCAAATTACCAGCAAGTTGCACCACAATATCCCTCCTGTTAACCTGTACCACACAGGATAGCCTTTGCTCACCTCTAGCATCAATGAGCCATGGTCAGTCCACACCTTGCTGGCAGTTCATGGTTTTTCTTTACTCTGGCCACTTTTTGAAAGTACTAATCACAGCTGACCATGATCACCACACAAGCCTTGCCATTTTGGAAATGCTCTGACCCAGTCGTTTGGCCATTACTCTGTGGCCTTTGTTGAACTCACAGAAATCTGCTGTGTTTCCCATCTGAAGAAGAAGAATAACACTGATTAACAGAGCTCAGTATCAGGTTTTATTTGTACCCTTTCATGACCTTCATACAAGCCATCGTTTGCCTGCAGTTGCTTCAATGTGCATAAAGATGAGTTAATCATAATGTTTTGGCTCTTCGGTGTAATTTGCATGTGTTAATATGATCTTGTAATTTACATGAAAGAGCAGTCCATGGAACAATAATTAAAGTCTTTTGCTTAAAACATGTTGTGTTTCATTGTGGAGTATGACCACCCTTGACAGCTGTGCAGCTCAAGCAGCAGCTGCTCATGCTGTTTATAAGACTCGACTATGATGAGGTCTTGAGGGATTAATAACCACTCCCACACACAAGAGCTATTCTGAGTTCTTGAAGTATTTTTGCAGGGGTCTGACAAGCTTCAATGAATGTCCTGAGAACAATCCCATACATGCTCAATTGGATTGAGGTCAAGGAATCTGGGTGGTCACTTCGTTCAATGAATATCTTTCTTTTCAAGAAAATATCTGAACAAATGAGGTTGGGCACTATTGTCCATAAGAATTGAATCTGAGTCAACTGCTTCTCTGAGTGGTATGCGATTTGGTTTCAGGATTTCGTATCTGTACCTCAGGGCATTAATAGAATAACTCTGACAGATGTGCAGGTGCGTGTGCCCATTTGGCATGATTCTTTTGCAGACCATCGTGTCACTGCCACTAGAATAGTCCCTTTCTTTGATGTTTTTTTCTTTATATGTAGATCTGTCAGAGTCATTCTGTTAGTGCCCTGAGGTAGAGAGATGAAATTCCAAAACCATGTCGGGCTATTTATAGAAGCGATTGGTCCACATTCTATTCTTATGAATGATAATGCCCAGCCTCGTGGAGCTCATTTGGTTGGCAATTTTCTTGAAGAGGAAGATATTTGCTGAATGGAGTGGCCAGTCAGATATAACATATAATGGAGTGGCTGCTGACTTCAATCTCATTGAGCATGTATGAGATGCTCTAGGGAGATGCACTGGACCTTGCCAAACCCCCTTCCTGAACACTTCAAAAACTCAGAACAGATCTTCTTGAGCAGTTGTTATTAAGCCCTCAAGACCTTAGCTGCATAGCAGTCAAGGATGGGCATACTCCATATTAAAATACAACATGTTTTAAGCGAAAGACTTTTAAGTATTGTTCCATAGATTGCTGTTTCATGTAAATTACAAGATTGTGATATTAACACATGCAAATTATATTATGATTTTGTTCTGCTTGAGTTACATATAAGTAATGTATAATAAACCTCTTTACCAAATTTTATTGAATTCCTCATAAATACTTAGCTTTATATAAGAGTTTATAAATTATCCTTTAATTTTGAGCACTGGTGTTGATTGAAATGCCTCTTCATGAGTCCAATCTCAAAATATGGCAACTTCTGTTATGTTTAGATCTCACTACTAAATGTTTCATTATATCCCAAGTTCATTTATGTATTTAATTGAATCTTAAATATTTTTACATCCATCTTATGGATGCATAAAAAAACCTGTTCATACTATCTCTGATTTTTTAACGTCTTGATCTTTATATTCAAATTCTAAATCTTGGCTGCATGTATTCCTTTAAACAGGCGATTCAGTATTACTGTCTAAGATGCAAGAGGTTTTGTGTTACTACTGAACTGAATAAGTGTTATTTGCTTTAAAGTGATCATAAAAGCTACTGTTTCAAAATTTTGACTTTCATAATGTCACTTTTGACATTTTAGGTGTTATTAACGTTTCAAAAATTTGACTTTTATAGTGTCATTTTTGACATTTTAGGTCTTATTAGTAGTCTGTAAAGTCTTAGTTCATTTACAAAAATTAAATATGAGTGTATACATTTTAAAGAGTCAGTCCTTGATTGAGTATCTTTTAATATGTTTTGCAGCATTGTTTTTTAAATCAAAGTTCATTATTGTAATCCATCTTTTAAAGTTATTATAAAAAATCAGAATTTTCACATTCAGCGATTAAATTCATTTCATTGCAAATATGTTTAAAACTTACATACGTACACATCTCTAAGCAGGTTCTCTGAGATTCAGATGTTAACTTCTCAAAGAAAGCTCATTTACCAGATTAAGGTTTAAAGCTAATGATGTTAAATCTTACTGTTGATGTATCAGATGTCTCCATTTATTGGGTTGATGAATAAGTTCATGCCGTTTTATTTCATGAGTGTTTCCCAGGTCAGTAGTGATGGTGCAGATGGCCAGTTGTATATCAAAATGTAGTCAGTAATGTCGTGTATCTAAATAATATTGCTTTGTATGACTGTGGCTAATGGTTTATTGAGGTCCGGAAGTATGGAGTGTCAAGTAGATAGGAATGAACATTTCCAATATCTGCTCCTCTACGAGTTTAACAAGGGATCCACAGCCACCGAGGCTACTCGACAAATTTGTGCTGTGTATTGGGAGGATGCTATTGCTCCAAGGACAACCCGCAAATGGTTTGAGTGGTTCTGAAGTGGCAATTTTGACCTCAAAGACTCTCCATGCTCAGGTCGTCCATCTCACTTTGATGAGGATCGTTTGAACCATCTCATCCACTTAGATCTGCATCACACCACACGCGAATTGCCCACTGAAATGGACTGTGATCAGGCCACCGTGGTGCGACACCTGTAACATATGGGAAAGGTCCAGAAATTGGGGTCTTGGGTGACACACTCTCACCGAGGACAACGAGAATCAGAATATCACCATATGTGGTTCCTTGCTCCCCTGTTATTGTGAATGTTCTTAGTAACACAAACCCTTCCTGACACGTACTGTTACTGGAGATGAAAAGTGGTGCCTGTACATGAATTTCAGGCATCGGAGGGAATGGTTAAGCCCAAACAAGATGCCCACACCACTTCCAAAACATGACCTTCATCCTGTGAAGATCATGTTGTGTGTCTGGTGAGACATGGAAGGAATTATTCACTGGGAAATTCTGCCAAGGAATCGGACCATCAATGCTGCACTCTATTGTGAGCAATTCTGCCATGTGGAGGGAGCAATTCAGCAGAAATGGCCACATCGGTGCCATGGTGTCCTTCTCCAACATGATAACGTATGCCCTCACAGTGCAAACATGACCAAAATGGCCATTCAGGACATGAAATGGGAGGTCCTTTTACATTCGGCCTATTCCCCAGATGTTGCCCCTTCAAACTATCACCTGTTTTGATCTCTGTCAAGCCGCCTCAGTGGCGCAGTGGTCTAGGTGATGGCCTCTGATCATTCGTCCTAAAGGGGTCCGGGTTCGAATCCCGGTGAGGCATGGATGTTGTGTTTGTCTTACGGCACTGGCTCTCTCCCTTCCCTGGAGCCAGTGACTTTAAATTAGGGACGGGCGACTGCTTATAGCCCATTGAGTTGCTCGCGGTGGTCGTTAAACCTCCATTCAAAAAAAAAAAAAAAAAAAAAAAATCTCTGTCAAATGCATTCCATGGCACAATGTTCAACAATGATATTGATCTCCAGAATTTTCTGGATGATGTCTTTGCAGCAAAATCAGCACATTTTTTCAAGAATGGCATTTCAGACCTATCCAGACATTGAGACACCATCGTAAACAATGGAGGGGGGATTCATAGTTGATTGATTCTGTTTTCCCTTCTGATATAATACATTCCTGTAGTGTGGTAAAAAAAACAGCATGAACTTATGCATCAACCCAATACAATGATCTTGGCACACAACTTGAGTTTCACTGAAAATCAATGACTTGTCTTTCACAAGGCTTTTTGTACTTCGTACTCATTATCTTTTTCTCATGCAGGCATTCCTAAATCTGGTTCTCTCATGATTTTCTTGGCCTTTCTCTACCTTTCTTCCATGCCATTTGGGCTGAACAAGTACTCTTCGCACCTTGCCACTCATTCTTTTCAACATGGCCTAACCAGTTAAAAAGATAGTCTCATGTTAAGAAAATTCTTTAAAAACAGTCTCAACCTTACTAATAACATTTTGCATCACATTACACATTCACAACACAAAGAAAGTATATGAAGTAAATATCTTTAATGATATTTCATAATTCTTGTTTAAGTGCTTCTGTCTACTTGGTTAAAAAGACTGACCCCAATAACATTACGTAATCAGACAGTTAAATAGAGTTTGAGCAGGGCCGGTCCGAGGGGTAGGGTAGGCTAGGTAGGCAGCTGCCTAGGGCACCACCAAAGGGAAGGGGTGCCAAATTAGCCCATGGATTTGTAAATTTTCTTTCATAGTAAACTGATCTGCTAACTTTTCTTTTATGAGCTGGTCTGTACTTGCCACAAAAATGAAAGCTGAACTGTCCTTTGTTGTTTTTCTGACATGTGTAGAGTTTCTAGATATATATATATATAACAATAAGGCTTGAGTGACAAGTAGAAATCTTAGATTTCCTTGCTCTGCTGAATCTTTTCCTTTCCCACCCATGGCAGATTTATCCCAAGTCCCCAGCAAAAGGTTAACAAAGCACTGGGGGAATTTTAACCACTTCCTGGAAAGGATTCTGGGTTTGTTTACTGCAATCCCCATATGTAAAGCCAGTTGTTTGCTATCCTTTATTTACTTCTTCTCCTTCCCAGACGAATGTTTCATGTAAATAGCGCAGACAACTATGTATGATTCTGTCATTTTATGAATAAAATTATTATTATTATTATTATATTGGACTATTTATTTGTAGCATAGCATATAATAGTGAGTTAAGGAAATATATACTGAGCATACTAAGTTGAGATTAGAGCTATTTCTTACTGTGTTTGGGTGCTTCTTACTGAAAAAAAAAAAAAAGATCAAAGGGAGGGGAGGAGGGGGGATTTAGCACATGCCTATATTCGTACTTACACTCAGACTGGCCCTGAGATGACTTTGAAACCAGGCAGAAAAAGATGCACTTAGGTAAGAGCATCATTACTTCACAACAGATAGAAAAAGGATGAAAGTAATGATCTAAAATCAGTATGTTTTTTTATTTGAAAACAACTTTTGTAGTTACTAAACTGAATATTTAAAACAACTGTCAAAATTATTTAAAGAAATTAAGGGTGATGAAGAAGGTAAAAACAAGGAATTATAAATATTAAATGAATTTATAAATGAATTCTGTTTATAAAATTAATTTCTATATACCATATAAATGAACAAATTAATAAGAACTAATGTTAATTGATAGTGAAGATAGTGAACTATCCTGGTGTCCAAAATTGAAGTCCAGAAGGCATTCACAGTGATAAAAAGGATATATAATCATAAGAGTAATAAACATTTTGTAACAACAGACAAATATGTACTTATTTTGCATATACAGGGTCACATCCACAAATGTCACCAGGATGAGCTGTAAGAATGCAACTTAAAAATGTCTTAGTAAGAAATGTGACCACTTTGTACGGACAAAGAATTCTCACAACAATGTTATATACTCTTCACCAGGTTGTCAATAAATTCTGGAACCAAAGAATTCCATTCCTCAATGAGGGCAGTGCTTAGCTTGGGAAGGGTTCTGGGAGGGGTGGCAAGCTGTTACTGCCAGTTATGCTGTTTGGGGTTCAGTTCTAAAGACCTGGCTGTCCAGTCCATACTCTGAAACAAATTAAGTCGAGCATTATAATCCATTAAAAAAAACTAAGGGCCAACTGCTCCCTGAGAAAGTCTGACATAGGGCTTTAGGATCTTGTTCCTATAGTGCTTAGCATTTCACATTACCTCCTGTGAACAACACATGGAGTGGTGTGTGGCCATTGAACATAATTCCACTCCACATGAGCAGGCCTCCACTTCCAAACGAGTGTCATTTTTGAACATTTGCAGGATTATTACGGGTTTTCTGTTTTCTTCAGATGAAATGCTAATGATAATCTATTTGTAGACTGAATCTTGACTTGTCTGTAGAAAGAAAACCAGCCCACTCCTCTGGGCTTCAGGAATGATGTTGCCTGCAGTAGTTCAAGCGATTCCTCCTGTGAGAAGCGGTTAGCAAGACACAAAACATGGGTTTCCTGGCATAAAGGCCAATTACATTAAACCTTCAATATATTGCTTTCCTTGATACCTTACAGGGCTGTTTGTGTTCCGGGTTTAGGCGATCTTTCATACCCGCAATTCCGGATGTATAGCTTTGAAGACATTTTTAAGACTGTTAAATTTTGAGTTCTAATAAGTAACAAAGCAAAAAAAAAAAAAAAAAAAAAATTGAAACGATTCATGGCAAAAGTACACTGCCGGACAATTGCTAAGGACGGATGATAATAGCAACGATAGCAACCATAAAATGGAAGGCAGGAAAATGTGAAAATTAGCATTAGTGCGGGATACAGTAAAACGTGTTGTGCGTATGCAAATTTTGGATTGCCGAACTTGTTCGTGACGTCATAGCGCTGATAAGAGATATAAAGGATTTGACGCGTATTGACCGTTGTTGTTCAAACGCAAAGTTGAAAGGGAAATAATCAATTGACGAACTTGCAATTTTCAGTATGTCTTCCCGACATCACCTAGATGATTTTACGCGTGGCCGTATTATTGGCAAGATTGAAGAAGGGCGAAAAATAACAGATGTTGCCAGGGAGTTCGACGTCAGCCACAGTGTTGTTTCAAGGCTTTGGAAATCATTTCGAATAAATGGAGAGTGTAGAAAACGTCACGGGGGAGGTCGTGTTTGCAGTACGACACCTGCAGAAGATCGGTACATACTGCTATCAACAAAAGACACCGGCGCAGCATAGCTAGTGAGGTAGCAAATCAGTTTATGGCTGCTACTGGCAAGCGGATCTCCCGAAAAACTGTCGCCAGACGTTTGCATGAAGGAGGACTATACGCCCGCCGTCCTGTTGTGTGCATCCCATTGTCCAGACGTCACCGTACCGCCCGTTTGCAATGGTGTCATCAACATCGCAAATTGGACTGATAACGACTGGTCTGCTGTCCTCTTCTCAGATGAGAGTAGATACAGTCTATCGTCTGATTGTCGACGACAACTGATCTGGCGTGATAGTGGTACTGCATATTGTCCAGCAAACCTACAGGAAAGGGATCGATATCCGACATGTAGTGTCATGGTATGGGCTGGCATCATGATCAATGGCCGTACGTCCATCTATGTGCTTCCAACTAGGACTATGACTGGCCAACGATACATTAATGATGTTCTGCTACCTCATGTTTGCATGTTCCGTGGTGCTGTCGGTGATAGATTCATTTTTATGGACGACAACGCAACATGTCATCGAACAGTCGCTGTGCAGGAGTGTCTTGCGAGCGAGGATATTGAACGCCTCGTATGGCCAGCACGTTCTCCAGATCTGAATCCCATTGAAAATATGCGGGATGCTTTGGGGAGGAGTCTTGCTTGTCGCCAATGCCCTCCAATAAACAAGGACACCCTCATTCATACACTGACAGAGGAATGGGATAAATTACCCCAACAGCTGCTTGATAATGTTGTGCAAAGCATGACACGAAGTGTGGAATCTTGCATCGCCCTCCATGGTGGCCATATCCCGTATTGACATCTTACGCCGGAACGCCTGCGGACGGTAATTGCATTTTTTTCACGTTTACGTATTCTGCACAAAATGGCCTGTTTGTCCCTTGAACACGTTCCAAAGCCTTCTGGATTTCAGAGAACAATAAATTGTCTTTCTTGTAATGTCCTGGCATTCTAGCATTATTTTATTTCACTTGGCATCCAACCACACTTACTTTTTTATGCGCTATATAGCCGTTTATGATCCGTCCTTAGCAATTGTCCAGCAGTGTATTTACTAAAAAAAAATTGCTTTTCACCAATGAATTAATGTGATAATAATATTGTCTTTCTCGCCGATGCGAGCTTGATGCCTGAAGTCTCGACATGAAGCCGGCAGTTCGTGCTGTGGTTGTCCGTTGTCCTGTGGAGAGGCCATGTGCGCAAATTCTGTCATTTCGTCGGCGCTTCTGCTCCTCGATGCAAAAAAACAGTTTTTCGCTCTGATGAGTGATGTATGATTGGAACTTGGAGATGGCGGGAGTGGCGAGTTAAAGCAAATAAAGTATGTCACTCACGGGTCTGCACCTACGCGTGGGAGCAGCCTGCCTCATTGTATTAGTAAGTCAGTGATGGAGGAGGTGTCTTTGTTTCCCTGCTGAAACGTTTGTGGTTTTTTTTGTTTAGGCAAAAGTGTGCGTGTGTGTGCGTGTGTCTGTGTGTGTGTGAATGTTTTTAGAGGTTTGAAAGTTTACACGATTCCAGTTTAAGTTCCTCATCAACGATGAAATTTTTAACCAAAACTGACGATCTCAAGACGTTAGAGGCCTCAGTCAAAAATAAATTCCGGTGGGATTGGATAGGAAAAAAAGACACCCAGAAGGAGAAAGCTGGGATATGGTGTCGGAAAATTGATACAGCTGGGTCATGTTTCTGCATATATAAATGGAGTGCATGCTACAGTTCTGCCTCCAATACCTGTTCAAGCAATTATAACGGCTACTTGTAATAGTAAAGGTTCTTCCTCTTCGGTACACAAGCAAGACACTGCAAATGAAGGATGTTGTAAACGTAAGCATCAGCCTGATAGCGTCTCCGCTAAAAAACAAATGAAGATTGCACGGTTTTTTTTTTAAATAGTTTTATTTTATTAGTGAATATAACTTTAGATTAACACCACACCAGACTGATGTTTTTTTATTAATAAATGGGACTTTAGATCAACATCCAATTTGCTAAATATATTGTTATTTTATTAGTAAATATAACTTTAGGTCAATACCACCTGACTGAAACTTAACGACTAAAATTTCTGTTAAAAAAAGATCAATATCCTATGAAAAAGAGGAGTTGCCCTTCTAGTAACATAAAAACTTGACTGCAGATTTTCTTTTATTTATTTGCCAAATGGGTAATTTTGCAATTGGAAAGAAAGGCAAAACTTTTTTAAAAGGTATGTTATGTGTGTAATTGGTTTATTTTATACAAATGCAAAATTTTTATTAACATTCTTAGTGTGGTATATGTTAAAGACAATATCATGTAGTTGTCAAAATCAAAGGTACTTAAATTTCACTGAAGGAATTAATTTTTTTTAGCAACAAATTAATACTGCAAGCTCAACCCCAAAATAATTTACTGTTGTGAGCAAAAGGTTTAGGTAGGTAGTAAGTAATTCCCAAAGTGAAACCATTTTATCTTTCGAAGTATCGGTAACAGCTTTGCTGATAAGTATAATAATTAGAGGTACTAGTAGTAACGGAAATACTTTTGTGGTGGGGGGTGGGGGTTACCCTCACATGTTGATTTATGTCTCGAGTTTATTCATTGGCACCGTTGGGAGACGCCGATGATTTCAGGGTTTCGTGCCTTGCCTTGCAAACACCTCTGACCTTAGTCCCAGTGGCAGCAGAGAGCTCCAAAGACAATTGCCAGGACGTATAGGACTTATGACACCTCGCTGTTAAATTGATACAACAGTCCTCGTGAGGTGTCGTGCACTTTGAATAACCTTGTCAGGCCTTCATGACATACTAAGTTAAAAATTTTTTTCCTGAGATGAGCTCTTTACACCTAATAATTATGTGGCATCTACCTTGTTGATAAACTTTCTGTTGGTGTATGCTCTTACATATGACGTTGATATTTATTCATCATCATTAGGAATGCATTAAATGCTGCATTTTTTTGTGTGGTAGTGAATATAACTTATTTATTACTATTTTCACATGTGTTCTAATGCTAAGTTCTCTTTCCCATAGCTATTTTTGTTAGAGGAATTACGAGAGAGGAAATTTGATGGTTATGCTCGAACAATTCAAAAAGCTTTCAAGCTGTATTTCTCTAGAAAACAATTCTTAAAACTGAAGGAACAAGGTGTGTTTTGTTCTTATTTTTCTTTTTTTAAGGTTTAGTAAAATATTTGAAATAATATTATGTACTTCATTGTGTGCTTATTTTGCACTGTTTTGGGAGAATTTTGTCAAGATAGCTGTACCAGAAAAAAGGTGTTCTTGCCTTTGGTGAGGACCCTGTCTTTCCTGGCCAGCCCGGTCATTAGATAAAGCAACAGGGTGCCACTAAATTCTTAAGAATTGATCAATGTATCCATGGATGTTTAAATGATAAACTGGACTTTGTAACAATGGCCCATATACACACGTAAGTTCCTTTTCTACATCATCTTATTTGTGACACTTTTACAAAAAACTGCCAGATCGTTTAACTAATTACTAGTACTGGCAGCAGTCATCTGAAGCTATAAGTTAACATCTGCAACAATTAAAAAAATGTTTTAATCATGATTCCTGTTTTATTCTAGTGAAGAAAAGGAAACATATTGAAGTTAACCTGGTCTCTTAAAAAGCCATAATGGAGTAAGGGCTGCATTCAGTTATATTGAATGACAAATATCATGCAAAGTCAAAAATTTGTTACGTACTAGGACTCTAAAGAAGGTAGGAATGTAATCAAGATAAGAAATGTATGCTAATTGAATAATTGAAAAAAAAATGTTCTTTCATTACTACATAGAAAAAAATAGGAATGCAAAAAGGAAACAGAAAAGGAATGGGGGGGGGGAGAAGAAGGGGGTATGTATGTATTGATATCTGTTTCCTGCACTTTACTGAATTTTGCTGTTCATGCATAATCTCAGCTAATACAAATAAATGTTTGAAAGATTTTAGATTTGTAGTACATAGGTGTAATGAACTCTTTTCTTTTTCTAATTGCAGTGGCTGTCAATCCCTGTTATTCTTTTTAATGTTGCTGACTATATATATATATATCATGATTTAAATGTAAATTTTTATTGTTTATAATGTTTCCATTACTTCATTCCAGTTTTACTTAGTCTCCAAATCAATTGTCCCCATTGTGAATCCCCTTGATTCTTACTTAGAAACAGATCTATCAAAGACACATACTGGGCTCATTTCTTATATCTTTCATTGATGTTGAATCTTTTATAGCCATTTATTAACTTTAAAACCATAATTTTTTACTTTAGTACCTGAAAGTACAATACAAATTTCACCTTTTTTGCAATAAAAATGTCACCAGATCATTGTACTGCCAAACCTTGATAAACCACCTCTCTTTTAAATGCCGCATATGCCCACTGCTCACCAATCTCATCTTATTCTACTAAATGGAAATTTACCCCTTTAAACCACCCCCATGCTGACTGCCATCCACCAGGACGTTCTAGCGACATTTTGGTGTTTCTCATTTACCCCGTTGAACCTCCTCTCAAAATATTCCCTTACAATGCACTCCAAATCCCCTACCTTATCTTTCTAAGTGTGACTCAAAAGCATGTTAGATGGGTCCTCCTCAAAAAAGTTTTTGAAATGAGTGAGATAACAGCCACCACCTTGCCCACTCCCCTGAAAAAAGAATGATCTTGTTAGCAAAGTATGGTCAACTGCAGAAAATCAAGGGTAGATACACTCATCTGTGATTTATTGCATCTGATGAAAGTAAGACAACTGGTCATGCATATGGTTGTGTGTGTGTGTGTGTGCTTTACATATAGAGGCCATACTCCCTCAGAAAATGACATTTCCTGTCTCACATTTCACGTTTTGGATTCTAGAATCTCTGGTTATCAAACACCTTTAGTAGTCACTGCTTGTGGTAGGGATTGCTTGTTGTGGGGTCTCATTTCATTCATCAGTTTTTGTATATTTTAAAGCTCCTTGAAATGCTGAAATGTTCAGGATAAAATTTTGATATGTGAATTCAAAGATCATAATCTTGGATCCAGCCTTAAGGCATTAGCAAATCCCTTTTCCAAACTTTTTGGCAAGTCAATTAGCAGAAGAACAGCAGGAGATATATTAAGCAGTGAACATAAATGGATGGGTAGAAGCAAATAAGTGCAACTTCAGAAAGATAATCCTGTTTTTATACAGTGGGTGTAAAAATTATGTAAGATCTGCCAAACTTTCACATGCCAACGGGCACCGTTTTCAAGGCACTAGAACAGCATACGCTAAAAACTGAAAAGCATAAATAAAACAGAGGTTTAAATAAAATAAACAATAATCATGTGAGGTAACATTAGGTTAATATCCCATGTTGTACATCCCATATAGTTACTTTTTGTTAAAGCACAGCCGTGTTTTATCCCCAACAGAGCGGTCCATGCATGAAAAATCGTTGCATACCTCTCTGTGAGAGAGAGAATTTCTATGGTCTCTCTTAGTAATGTTCCTCTTATGGTATACAGGGAAATAAATACCCTTGATGTCACGCCAGAGGGGGCTGCTTCATTATTTGACTCTTTCCTTGACAGTGCAGTTGTGAGCCTGCCATCTGAAAAACAGCTGCACTCAGTTAAAAAATTTAAAAGTGCTCTTCTTCTATAGATTGGCCAGGTAAATGCCAAGCATGGGGTTATTACTGATAAAGTTGTTCTTGTGAACAAGAATTCAGCTACAGTAATAGTTTGGTTCAAAGATTCAAAAATTGGCACGAATTATCATTGAGTATATGCCACAGTGAAACAGTCGAAATCTCGGAAAGTTCAGTGGATGAGGCAAGAAACAATGTGTTAGAAATCAAATATTTGGCTGTGAATTAAAAGGCACCTATAAAATGGATGAATGTTGTTTGTTTTATGGAATGATACCCGATAAATTGAATTAAAAAGAAAGGAAAGAAAATGAGAAATGTCGCAAAAATTTAAAGGCCTATTAACAACACTCACTGTGTAAATGCTGATGACATTGATAAATGAAGCATTGATGTTATAGGAAAAGGTAACAAAACATGTTTTAAGAACTTTTGTCATGAACTACATTCTCAGAATTAGAGATTCAGTACATAAGGATGTATGTTTGTTTTATCTCTTTATTATGTACTGTCATTCAATTAGTTTTACCATTTTTTTTATATGAACCTCTTTAAACTGCCACCCTCATTTACCACCAGTTTAGCACAACGAACAAAACAGGATGGTTTAATGAGGTTCAACTTGTATGTCACAACTATACTGTACTATATTTCTTATACTTTTATTTAACATTGTAGCATCAGACTTGTTGGTTGGAAAAAAGGAACGTAGAAGATTCAGCATAAATCGCAATTTTGTTGGTGATTACATTGGATTAGATCATCATCCTGGTTTAAGGGCATTGGTTGGGAAAAGAGAAAGAATAGAATTTGCACAAACTGTCAACAAATATGACAGGAGATTTAAGGTATGTCTTTTGCTTTTCTTGTTGTCTCTTCTCTACCACTCAACGTTATACATAGTGACTTTGAACATAAAGTACAAAGTAATTTTGGTGCTTTGTTTAAATCTATTCAACCACATTTTGAAAACATTCAAATGCACATCACGAAATGCAGTATCTTAAGTATTAAATACTTTTGCTTAAAGTTGGAACAGAGGTAATTTGTGGTTATACAAATGGCCTTAATACATAAAATCAGTGTCATACACATGATTATTCGAGCAACTGCCCAGAACTCCATTCCTAAAGAAATGTATTCTTGGTAGGCCAAGGATATACCAGGATCTACTGGAAAACTCTTCAAAGAAAAGAACACAGTATATGGAAAGCCCCAAAAGACACATAAGAAAAAGGTTAAATCAACATATTCCAAATTGGAATAAAGGTGAAGGCAAACAATCAATGATTCAATATTGTAAGAAGAATCAATGTTATCAGATTTTTAAAGATGTGAAAATATTAACATCTAAAACTGAAAAAGAATCGAGAATTGCAGAATCCATCCTAATCAAGAAGAATAAAGGAAAAGATATATAACTGTAAGTAATTCACAAAGAAATAATACAACCATAATTATTCCTTATTCTGTGCTGTTTGAATTATCTGCAGAGATTTTGTGTCCCTTGGTGTTCATCATGTCATGTTATCATTGCAGTATTGATTTATTTGCATTGACCCAGAAAGCTCTTGAACTGTTTCCATTTGAAATTGCCAGATTCCTACAAACCCTGTCTATTGCCATTCTCCTAATCTCATTAAATTAAAGCTGTAAAGGGTTTTCTTGAGATTTTTGTCCCTATTAGGGATTGATCTATCTGTTGAAGATGTAGCTGATACATTTTCTTGGTTGGTTAATAACTTGCCTTTTTAGGATGTAAAAGCTTTGCTTAATGAGTCTTTTATTAAAGTTTTTTTCCCCCAATCCAGTACTTGTGCACCCTCCCATTTATGTCTGCGACCCCACATTTGAATGTGTTGGGATAATGATCCCTCCTCAATTGCTGCAAAATGTTCAGATTCTTTGTTTCAAAACCCTTGAAGTCTGTCCAATATACTCCTTATTACAGTACAAAATAGCAAAGTCCAATATTGTCCTGGATTCATCACATACAAGATTGATAAAAATCAGCACAGCAAGGAATCTTATTTGAAGAGCTCAATAACTTTCTTCACAGGACTTTCAGCATAAATCAATGGTCGACATGACTAAAAGGTTAACAGACAATAACTGTCTGAAGAATATAATTTTGGAAATGTTATGTCAAGTAAGCCAAAAGAGAGGAAGACCAAAGAGTCAGAAGGCACCTGATAAAGTCACTTCCAAATACATCAAATTAGAAAATTATGGGAGACTCAACAATTGAATCAACAAAATATCATGATGAACAAAATCAAAATATGTATGTCAACAAACTATCATCAAATTGTAAAACAAAATTTTGAAACCCACTCAAACCAGAATTGCAACTTCATTCTCTAACAAGGTTTCAGAATTGGCTTACAGATTGGATTCATTCATGAAAAAAGACATACATATGAGAAGAGATGTCATTTACAGCATTCCTTTAGATTGTAATAAGGAGCATATTGGACAAACTTCAAGGGTTTTGAAACAAAGACTGAACATCTTGCAGCATTTGAGAAGAGGGATCAAAACAGTACATTATCCCAACACATTCAGACATGTGGTTGTAGATCAAAATGGGATAGTGTACAAGTACTGGATTGGAAAAAAAAACTTGAATAAAAGACTCATTAAGGAAAGCTTTTACATCCTAAAAAGGCAAGCTATTAACCAACCAAGAAAATGTGTCAGCTACATCTTTAGCAGATGGATCAATCCCTAAAAGAGACAAAAATCTCAAGAAAACCCTTCACAGCTTTAATTTATTGCAATTAGGCGAATGACAACAGATAGGGTTTGTAGGAATCTGCCTATTTGAAATGGACGTGGCTCAGGAGCCTTCTGGGACAAATCAGATCAATCAGTACAGCATTGATAATGTGACCTGATGGATGTCAAGGGACACGAAATATCTGTAGATAATTTAAACAGACCAGAGGTATGGAATGATTATGGTTGTATTATTTCTTTGTGACTTACTTATATCTAATCTGGGCTAGCCAACCTTTTAGTTTCAGTTATTGTATACAGAGAAAAAGTACATTGAAGAGAAAAGGCTGAGTGGCATCAAATAAGGCCTCCAGATGTCACCTTGATTGGCAAGAGATAGGAAATCCAGCACAGAAGGCCATATAAAAATCAATCAAATCTGCCCAGTGAGAGAAATTTTTTGTGAGACGAACTCCAAAGTTTGATGTAGCAAACATGTGCTAACAAGGAAGAACTATGATGACTTGTGAATGGAGTAATGACCATCCAAAACAAGTAGGAAAGTGTTTTTAAACTTTCAACACAGTGTATACTGCATGGACAGCCCTGAAGTTTCAAGTATAAAAGAGACACCAAGAAACCTTAGGATCTTTCCAGTCATATGGGAAGACTGACATATAACAAATAATCTTACACTCTGACCTCCCTTTTTTTCTGTTCATTTTTACAAGTTCCATAAACTGCTTTTAGGCCTTTCAGGCTTTTGTAATATGAAAGAGACAAAGGTAAAAATGAAAATAAAAAAAAAAAAAAAATCTGCCAAATAAAAGAAAGAGAAAGAGTGTGTACTGGTCTTATGCATGGAGTTCAAATATGCATGAGAAGCTGCTGGTTTTTCCTTTTTGTGTAAGTTATACAAATTTCCATTCAAGTTGATAATTTTGTGTGGTAAACCTAGGGAAAAAAATTATTTAGTGATCTAAATACACTCTAAAGGCAATAAAAAGATGTTTTTATGTGCGCTAGTGGGGATGTACAGTAAGTCATTTTTCTTAATGTGTTTTCAGCTTTCTTTCTTTCCAAGGAAAAATTGTGTGCAGTTATCTTCATCAGGCCCATATGAAGTTGCTGATGTTGGAAATATTCAGTCGATTTTGATGGTTCTTTTTTGCATAAGATAAAGGGAAAAGGTCAAGTTTTCCATGCATAGGTTTTTTTGGTCTGTCAGTCAGTAAAAGCAGCATCTCTGAAACTAAACAAATGATTGTTATACATTGTGCTTTCAGTTGAGCAAAGTATCAAGTTTTGCACATGCAGATTTTAAATTAATTTCTTGTTATGCTTTAGCACTAATTAGTCTACTGGAGAACAGCAGGTTTTCCGTATTCCATAGGAAACTTGTAAGGAAGCAATTCAGACTTGCTCATTTAATGAACTGCAGAATGTAAGATATTGCTCCCATTATTTTTTGCCACTTAAAGGCAAAAATAGAAAGTTTTCATTTTTATGTGAATTCTCATATAAATTTCTTTGGCTTTCTATTTTCTTCTACTTTGATATATCTGTGAAGGAAAACAATAAGGTGGGAGCTGTATAATTCATTTTAAGAGTGTGCAGTACACATGCACTAACAGATTTTATGCATTTAATGAAATTTGGTCAGAAGGTTCCCATTTCTCATTACTTTCTAATTTTTTGCATTTAACAGCACATAACACTAACTGTTGTTTATAGATACAGCCTGTGCCTATTTTGTAATACTGCTAGAAAATATCAATGGTGCTTATTTTCCGGAAATTTACACCATTTTTTGTTTGTTTGTTTTGTTTTAGAATTTTTCTACATTTTTCTGTTGAAAAAAAAAATAAAACCAAAGTCAAAAATTTCTTTTTCTTTTTGTATATTGTAGCCACTGGCAGGGCCCCTTACAAAAGAGTGGTATTTCCCTGTTTTGTTGGTGGGTAAAGCAAAACTGAATTCCACTGGGAGTTAGGAAATGACACTGCCAATCTACCACCACAGAGGAGAAGAGACAGAGGTCCACTGTGTCTACCCAATTGCACTGAGAAAAATACCCCCCACCCATCCAATGTTTTGTTTCTCTTCTGATAGTGTTTAACTGTTTGCTTTCCTTCATGGTTTGGTGCTGGGTTCACCTGGAGCTGCTCCAAACAAAAGAAGTTCCTCACCCCTTTCTTTTCCAGGCAGCTCCTGCTCCACCCCAGGGCTTAGTGGCCCACCCGCTCTGCTGTAGTAGTCTATTCCCTTGCCAACTGCTTTTGACCTTCAGCACTTCATGGAGAGATCTAGGGAGAGAGGGAATGGGTGCTGACTATTTTTTCATCCTCTCCCTTCTCCCCACCCCTGGTCATCCTTGCCACCACTCCTCCTGGTGAAGTGCTATTTTACAGAATAGGTTGTGTTCCTGACATCTCAAGTAATTCATTGAAATTATTTTACTCAGCTGCATTCATTGAAACATTTTATTCAACTGCAACTACTAGTTTATTCCATAGTTTTACTTACACCAAAAACTTCACTGTGAATTTATAAAGGCTATGACTTATTACGTGAATATATACAAATCATTTAAAGTATAAACTGAATAAAATTTGTCATTTACTAGGGGCTGCGCCTCTAGGCTTGCCACGCTCGTATCCAGAGTAGCACTCTGACCCTGAAGCCCGATCTTCAAGTATATCACAACTAAATAAAAATGTTCTCCCAATTGTTCAATACTTTTTGCACTGTATCAATCCAAGATTGCAGCTTGTTTACAGTTTTTGTTTCGCTCTTGGTGAACTCCCTGTTGGATTTTTGTGGAACTTTTTCCAATTTCCTTCTATTTTTATTGAAGAACTTTGCTCCACCACCATTCTGAAGTTTCCAAGTTTTTTTACTGTCGTTATTTTTTGGAAGGGCGAACTTTTGTCGTTTGAACTTATAGCACTTACTAAATTTACCACTAAGGAAAACAAAAGCAGTCCAAAAAGCATTTCCGTAAACCATTATGCTAAACCGTTAAACAATTGAGATAGCTTTACCAACAAAACATATGCATAACAAATTCTCTGCATCACCATGGCAGTAGGTCACAGGACCAGAACGTTCCTCTGTGGTTATCGTGAAGACAGACAAGCCATTCGTTTCTTTCCTTTGCGTCTTTAAAAAATGCTTAAAAATCAGAAAATGACTTTTTCTTAACTTTTGTTTGTTTGTAAAAAAGGGATGATAGTTATAAGTTTGTGCTGTTAAAATTGCAATGCGTTATGATTTATAGTTTGCCATATATCCGCTTTTTAAATAGATCCCATCGCGAAATAAAGAATTTTGTGAAATTTAAAAATTTAATTTCTTGTAAGCT
This sequence comes from Macrothele yani, assembly GCA_039090855.1. Classification (NCBI taxonomy): domain Eukaryota; kingdom Metazoa; phylum Arthropoda; class Arachnida; order Araneae; family Macrothelidae; genus Macrothele; species Macrothele yani. Next base: position 58,271,884 of record CM077010.1, read on the forward strand.
AAACCGAAATTAAAGAAAAAGGCTACGAAGTGCAAAAATTCGGTCATGGCGCTACATGCCTACACGTGCCTACAAAGTTTTGTGGCTCTGTTGCTGTTAGTGTGCCCAGAACGTGACCTGGTAGCACTTTTTTGCTTACCTTAACTTTGAAATACAATAGCTCTTGAAGTATTGCCAGAATTGAAAAATGGTTTATTTCAGAGTATTCTCCAAACAATTCTCTACAAACGATGTAAATTTCATATTTTTGTGTTCAATACATTTTGCGCTGTGAGCTAGGAAAGCAAGAGTGTTGCGAAATTTCTAAAACAGCGGCTGCAGTTACTTTTTTAGAATAGAGACATATTTCATAGTCTTTTCTGCACAATAAAATGCACCGTTGACACAGGCAGGCAGGCGTCAATTATGTAAGTTGCTTTTCTATTTTTTTTTCTTAGTATTTTACTTTTTATAAGTAGCCTAGCTTTTTTAAAGGATCAAACACTGGAAATTTTATAAAGGCCACTATTCTTAAAAAAACAAAAAAAAATATCAGAACTGGGAAATAAATTATGAATGTAACACATATATTCTGACTTTTTTTTTTTTTTTTTTTTTCATTTTGTAAAAGTATTGATCTGCGTTAATTTCAGGAAATTTGGGTTTGGTTTTAAGAAATTTGATTCTACAGAATAAGCACCCCTGAAATACACTATATTGACAAAAGTCACCGTACACCTAGAAGAGAAACACAATGTAGCATTTATTGACATACATTAGTATGGTATCGGTCCACCTTTGGCTTTAATGCTTGCACTGACCCTTCGAGACATGTTTTCAACAAGGTTTTGGAACACTGCGATTGGTATGCACTTCCATTCAGTACGTAATGCTGCCGCTAACTGTTGCTTAGTAGTAAGCCTTGGTTTCAAACTTCTTATGCGGTGCTCTATATGATTAAGATCAGGGCTCTGTGCTAGCTAGTCCACACACGATACGGAATTATCGTCAAACCACGCCATAACAGTCCTTGCTTTATGGCTCGGTGCATTATCCTGCTGGTACCAACAAGGCTCGGTGCATTATCCTGCTGGTACCAACAAGGCTCGGTGCATTATCCTGCTGGTACCAACAAGGCTCGTTTCCATAGTATTGCCACAGAGTTGGTAGGGCATAATTGTCCAGAATATCGAGGTAGACGTGCTGATTAGCAGGTTTGTTCACGATAACCAATGGGCTGGGACCATACCACGAAAAACACCCCCACACGAGTACACTGCCAGCTTCAAACTTGACCGTAGGAACAATACACTGTGGTAAATAGCGTTCCCCGACTGCCGCCATACCCACACATGGCCATCAGACTGATGGGTCGTGTATCTGGATTCATCAGTCCATAGGACCCGTTTCCATTGATCTACAGTCCACGATAAATTATCTTTACACCATGCTAAATGACGAGTAGCATTCCGAGTGGAGATGAAAAGCTTATGAGCAACTACACGACCACTGTAACCCATGGAATGAAGTTTTTTGTGAATGGCACGTGTTCATACCGAAGTTCCAGCATTTTTACTCACCTGTACACTGATGTCTTGTGCAGCACTCCGTCGATTAGCTATACAGACTCTCCTGAGGCTTCGACGTCCTCTGCCACTGATTTTCTTTGGTCTGTCGGTACATTTTGCTGCTTCAGACACACTATGTGTCTTCCACTTATTCAGTACATCCAAAACAGTTTACTTGGGTATGTTTAAACGCCTCTTGATTTCTTTTATGGACAACCCATTAATATAACACCCAACAATCTTTCCTTTCTCAAAGTCAGTTCTCTCCCGCCGCTACATTTTCACTCAACCTCACAGTGTGATATGATCACGGTCAGCTGCAGGCTTGTTTTTATACCATTTGTAGCTGTATCGCACATCTTAACAACACAGCGGGTCCGTTCATTTGCTTTTGAAGGGGTGCCCGGTGACTTTTGTCAATATAGTGTATGTATAATGTGGAAACTAAGCAGCCCCCGAAATTCCTTTGAGCAACAGGAATTTAATAATTGTTTCTTTTATCACTCTACCTTTACCTATGATGTTTTCTGATGTAGTTCTAATGGTAATGAAATAGATTGATAAGGAAAATGAACAAAATGTAGGGCATAAAAAAAAAATGAGGTTGATGAGCATCAGTGCCGACTTTCAAGGCCCCTAATTACATTAGAAACAATTTCTTCTTAAAATAAAACCTGAATTTTATAGAATATATATTTTAACAATATATCAAATAGAAATATTTTTGCTGTGCATTTTTGTTTACTTAACACTTATAAGAAAAATATCATGTAAGCTGTTTACTATTCATATAGTTTTTAATAATTATTTGGTAAGTATTGTTGATTCAAATTATTTCATTTTTTGTTGACTTATAAGTTATTGGAATTATAAGCTTGAATATTCACTGAATCATTTTTTTGCAGCAAAACTTGTTTGAAATGTTTATTCTGAGGATCAAAATCATTTCTGGTAACATTGCAAAGAGGAGAATAAATCTGCATGTAATTCATTCCCCAAAATTAAGTTGCATAATATTTACAAGCTAATTAGTTCAAGTAGGTAAAACTGACATTGGATGCATCATATATCGTGAATAGATTTGAATGAAATGTAACATTAGACACATGGGCATTGGACTAATCATAGCTTTTGTTGAATGGGCATTAGACTAATCATAGCTTTTGTTGAATGGGCATTGGCCTAACCATATCACTGAATGAATAGCTCATTGGACTAATCAGGATTGGACCAGTTGTCCTCTTTGTAGGAAATGTAAGAGTTCGTGAGGTGATAATGAATTTAGCCTGGATGTATGGTGGTGTGAATTTCTGGGCATTTGGCAGAGAAATGGAATGAGCCTATCATAAGCTGTGACACATATGATTTTGCTTTTGTCATTTGGCTGAATTGTGCCAATAAGTAAATGCAAACAATGTACCCATGATTTAAAAAAAAAAAAATTGTGATTTATAGAATTCCATCAACTCAGCAGCTGTTAAGTTTATCACTTTGTAATTGCATTTGTTTCTGTACTATAAATTGTCTGTTAATGATAACAACAAAGTAAAAGATCTTCCAGCAGTTTCAGAAATGTTTCATAATAAAAGAGTGTTCAGGTGATTTCTTTAAAAATATATATATTATCATGAATTTAATTTCTGTCACTTTTTGGGATTATCATTGAGTGGTGAGTAAGATAAGTATTAAATTTTCTTTTCCAAATTCATCATAACAGACAAAAGGTATAAGGAATGGCACCACAATTTTGAAATATAGAACTGCTCTTGATTTGAATAGTTGAAGATATTAATTTCTTTGCCAACTCATATAGCAGGAACATGCATTCCACCATATCAATTTTTTCATAAATATAAGACATCTTTAAAGTTTAAAGAACACTTCACAAGGGTTTGAATGAATTTACGGCACACATGACACCAAAATTGTTCAAAGGAAAAGTGCCATCTAGCTGAGAAGAGAAATACTGGCATTATAGGAATGGATATGGCTGTAGAAAAACTGCAGCCACCCTAAGACAAATTGGGAAGAGAAAATAGCCAGAACAGGTAGAGCAGCCATCTTTGTCAAGCAACAGAAGTAAAATTTGTTTCTTTTGCAGCTTGCAAAGTTGTTCTTTCCCCCAAAAACAAGTGACCTGAGTATCGCACTTTGAGAAACCAGCAATAGTGACTGATGTCGATTAGCTCTACCTTAATAATCTGCAATATACACTAAGTGATCATTGAATTACCACGTACCTAATACTTCATAGGCCCTCCTTTCTCCCTCAGTACAGCAGCTATCCCACATGGCATCAATTCAATAACAAGCCGGAAGTAGTTGGGAGGTATGGCCAACCAAGCTGTGTGCAATGTGACCTTCAAACCTGGTATGGAGTTGATTGGTGTATTCAGACACCTGGTATGCCATTCCATAATGTTACAAGTGCTCTATGGGATTGATATTGGGGGAGTTCCGAGACCAATTGATATGCTTGGTAGTCCAAACTGTGTTCCTCAAACCCTTCTTGCATAACATTGGACCTGTGGCTCGGAGCATTGCTATCTTGGAAGACACCATCACCATTTTTGGAAAAAATGCAACATTGTTGGGTGTACAGTCAGCAAGCTATTCACGATAGTGAGCACTAGTAATATACGTTGTCCCACATGCACCAGGGGTCCAAGTTCCTTGCAGGTGAACATGCCCCACACCATACAACTGTCTCCACCAGCTTGCTTTGTGGAGACCATGCAGGATGGATTGAGTGCTTCATGTTGTTTGCTCCAAATATATACATGACCATCCAGAGAGTGTAGTAAGAAATGCTACTCGTCAGACCAGCACACTTTTTTCCAGTCTTCTGACATCCAACTTGTATGATCTTTGCACCAGGTGAGACTTTTGCTCCTATGAACCGTGGTTAAGAGAGGATGTTGTCGGGGTCATCTGCTGTTATAGCCCATATGTGTGAGAATGTGGTGCATGGTCATAACAGATACTGCTCTGGATTGACCTCTGTTGTATTGGGTAGTCAACTGTTGAACAGTGCTGTGTTTTTTGGTGTGTACGAGTCGTTGGTCCCAGTGCTCACCTCTCACATCAACTTTTCATTGTCCTGTGCAGTTTTGCCTCTGGGTCGTTTTTTGACTATTTTCATGCAAGTCTTGATATACTTTTTAAGTATTGCGGCTAACAAACAACCCACCAGTTCAGCCATTTGGGAAATTGCGGCACCTGCTCACCAATCTCCTATACTCTGTCCTTTCTCAAAGTCCAATAAATTTCCTTCCATTACTACCTACTGCTCCACAAACACCTTATGTATGCTTTGTCGGTCGACTAATCACATGATCAACGGACCGCATTCTCTTTTCAGCCTTTTGAGAAATTGCGGCACCTGCTCTCCAAGCTTCCATACTCTGTCCTTTTTCAAAGTCCGATAAATTTCCTTCCATTGCTACCTACTGCCCCACTAACACTTTATAGGTGCTTCGTTGGTCGACTAATGATCCCACTCTCTCGGAAATCACATGATCAATGGACCGCATCCTCTTTTGATAGTGGTGGTCATAAAAAAAAAAAAATTATCAGTGTATAACATGCATACTGAGAATTAACATTAGAGAAATTGTAGATTAGATTTGCTCTAATGGGAAGAAGATATACCAAAGAAAAGGAGCATGGGATTTAAGTGATTGCTGGGGAATGCTTGCATTAAGGAAGAACTCAACAGAGAATGTGCCTTCAACAACTGCTCATATGCTACAACCAAATAAGTAAATAAAGTTTGAGTGCTAGCAACCAACATAGAATCAAGACTGCAGTTTTTTTAGCAGGTTTTGAAGCCAGATTTGATTGGAAGTCTGTGTAAATCTAAATGCTTTGACTCAAATTTTGTAAATTTGTTGTTGAAGCAAGATAACTGGTATATATATTTTGTGTCAACAAAAGCTTATTACTAACTTTGTTATGAATAATTACTTCCACCTTAGAATGATATAGATTAAGTTCACATTTGACAGTTTTCTAATTTCTCTGGCATTCTTTGCTCTTATGTGGCTTGCATACAGTGAAATTCAATCTGTCTGCTGTATGTTTTGTACATTTAGGATACATAAATGTACATAAAATGAAAGTAATTTTTTTATTGCTGTTATGATGGGCTCAGAAGAAGACTGGTAGGTTTTGGAGTATCATTCAAATATGATGTTTACCACTTTTGCAAGGTTCTTAAATGTTTCTTCATTATAACCATTGATAGAGCTGCAATAAAAATATAAGCACCAACCAAAATAGTATTTTAAGCATTTAATCTTTCTTAACAATTTTGTTTCAAGAAGTTATTAATTTTCAGAAATTGAACGGATTGTTAAAATAATAAAAATTGTGAGAAAACTTAGTGAATAATTTAGCTCACACGCTAAAACTAATTTCTTATTTCTAGTTTACCAAGAGAGATTTGATTCTCACACCCAAGTGCGTTTATCTTATTGGCCGTGAAAAGGTAAATTTTTTTCTTTCTTAGATAATAAAATGTTGCTTGGAAAATTGAAAAAAGGAATTTTGTTTATCTTATACATATTATCTTTATTGTGATTTCTTTATATGATATTGAATTAGAATTCTGTTTTTTTTCTTTGTTATGCTTTTCATTCAGAACTTTTTGTTTTAAAAGTTTTGATAAGTATTTGTGTAATTTGCCATACCTCTCAGATGAAGAGTGTTTTGCATAGTAAATTCTTTGAAAACAAGAGCTTCTTAAGAGCTTATGCTGTTGTAGTCTTACCATAAAACAATTTTTTTGTGCTTGCAATGAATCATCATTGCAAGCACAAAAACATTATTAATTTTATTTCTAGATGTCCCATAAAAACTGTATATTTTTTTCAAATACTAGTACTCATTTATTCATTTGCATGTTTGTCTTTTTTTTTTTTTTTTTTTTACACTGTCCAATTTTTGAATTACTTTGGTCGTAGGCTTGTTTTATTGCTGTAGTAATCCTTGGAAAGTAAGTGAAACTTCCGATATATTTTATTTTATTATTTTTTGAACTGTTTTCTCATTCTTTTGTTTTTTTTTTTTATATTTAAGTGTTTAACCACTTTCTTTTGCTAATTATATTGTAATTAGTTGGTGATTTAACATGGAGAACAGTTTTATTGCCTAATATATCCATTGAATTACTGTAACAAAGTAGCTCATGAATTTGTATCGTACTTAACAATATTTATTGGCATTCTGCAGTATTGTATCTCCTTATTGCTTCATCCACTGGTTGTTTTTGAGAAATTTTGTAACCTATATAATAATTCTATAAGGTTTTTTACTATGAGTTCTATTTTAGAGAACGGCTGAACATAAAGATATGGCTAAGGTATCAAAATAAAGGTCTTACCATGTAGATGTGCCAGTCGAAGAAAAAAATAAGATTGGGGCAATGGTTCAGGCATTGTGGGATGGCAAAGTTCCAATATAAAGTCTATGGGAGAAGCATGCGGTTGACATTCGATTGCCTGCGATTGACTCACACGCTGTTGAAGGCGAAAGCATGGAGGGACTGAAATAGTCCAAAGTCTCTTTTCTGAGCGACCCGTTGCACAAAGCAATGCTAGCAAGTATTCGTATCAAAGTTCTTCTCATTGGAACAGTGAAACACTCTCAAAGACCTGCTTGCATTATGCCGTTGGACTGCGTGATGTATATATACAATTTAATATTAATTCGATCCAGTTTATTCACTTAGGTAAGACGTTTCCCATTAGTAAATAAATTTTCCATTGACCATTGTTAGTGAAAATATTTAGAATGTACATATTGAGTTGTGCCATCTATGTATTCATTCTATAAGGTTTTTTACTGTGAGACCTATTTTGAGAGAACGGCTGAACGTAAAAATATGGTTCAGGTATCAAAATAAAGGTCTTCTCACCATGTAGATGTTCCAGTCGAAGAGAAAACTGAGATTGGAGCAACGATTTGAGCGTGGCAGGGTGGCAAAGTTCCCATGTAAAGTCTATGGGAGAAGCGTGCGGCCCTTATCTACATCAGGCCCTCAGTTCAGTATCAGACTTTGTGTGCATGGTGTTCTGTGATCAGTCCTAAAGTAAGTAAATACTTTATTGCATACTTACCCATAACAGAATGTCTCTCCCGCAGAAAAAGAAAGAAAAAAGGAAACGTAAGAGCCTTACTGGAAGGCGTGAGCTATCAATGAGTCGCAACTATATGTCTCAGACAAGAGAGAATAAAGAGTATTCGCAACATGAATCTCATTCCAACAACATTCAGACACAATGGGCATATACGTACCTATCTGTGTGGCTGTTCTCATACTCTCAGTCATGTTTCTCTTCATTTGTGTGCTTAATGAGCAATCATCTTCTGTCTTTTGTCATGCTCAGACCCAGGAAAAACTGGCAAAAAACACCCTTCTACCAGTTGGTATGCATTTTGCAGTTACACTAGTTTTATTGATCAATTTTTAATTGCTCCATTTCTAAATCTTTTTATGCGCTATCTAGATATATAGCTATGTTTTTGCCAATCACGTTTTGCTTATTTAAGTTGCTATCATAGTCATTTGCTAACTACTAAGTTTACTTACTTGAAAAAATTTCATGGTAAAAAACTGTGGAACTGAAATATCAGAGAAGCATTTTCATAATTGCTTTCTTTTCTATTTTTTTTTTCTTCTTAACTTTAAATTTTTAGCAGTTTCAGCGTGAAAATCCCTTGCATTTATTTACTTCAGGAAGAAGTGAAATAAGTTTTAATGATTTTCCTTAAGGAAAATATCTTGCACTGTGGGTTAAAGAAGGCCAACAAATACTGTGCAACATATGAATATAAGATTTCTTTTGTTAATCATTCAGATGCTGTACTTAAAAAGGACTGCCCCTGTGGTGCAGTGGTCTAAGTGCTGGCTTATGATCATTTGTGCAAGATAGTCCTGTGTTCAAGTCTCAGATTAGGCATGTGTAGTGCGCTTGTCTTACATCACTGGCTCTCTTCCTTCCCTGGAACCAGTGGCCTCAAATTAGGAATGGGCAACTGCTTATAGCCCATAGTGTGTTCCAACAGTGGTTGATACATCCCCATCCCCAAAAAATCAACTCGAAAAGGTCTGATTTTGTTGGTTTGTTTATTTTTTTATGTAGAGGGTTTTTGAAAGCAATATGATTATATCAAATGTTCCATGTGTTAACTAACAATTTCTGTAAAGTAAATTTTATTGGAAGTAATTCTGATTAGTTCACGCTATCTACTGTAGCTGTATTTTTTCTTTCCATTGCAGGTTAAAAAGGGACCACAAAAGGGGTTCATTAAAGAAGTGATAAAAAGAAAAATTGACCTTGAAAACATCCCTCTTGTTAGTTTGAGGTGGGTTTATTTTTTCAGTGGCAATTTTACTGAGATTTAGTTTGGCATTATGATTGTATTAGAAAGTTTTTGATATTTTTTTCTGTTCTTCTTGTTTCAGTACTCATCAAGATGATTTTATAGTACTTCATGTGAAGAATGACTATGGCAGTCTCCTAGAAATTTCCTTTAAAACTGAATTTCTGACACTTCTTCACAAAAAGTATCAGGAACGATTCAACAAGCCATTGCATCTTCAGTTTTCAGATGTGTAAGTAATTTAAGTGTTCTCCAGAATTCAAATTTATGCTTTTAAGTTGGTTTATAATTATGGCTTGAATTGTATTGGATAAAAAATAATTTACAAACTTCTCATCCAGTTCATTTGTGAATTCCTGAAGAAAGATGTTTTCAGTGTAGTTAAGTTAGTATGTTGTCATGCAAATGCTGTGCCTATTTGCAATGTGATAACACCTGTTACAGAAACAAACAGAATTCCCCCTTTTTTCTTTGCCTTGCACTAAGACATCTGAGTTCTTAAGCAGCATGTGTGTAACCAAGTGTTAACTATTGTTTCACTTTTTTTTTAATGTGTTCCACATAACGATTCAGATTTGGCCATTTTGGATGCTGGTGTGAAGGATCAGTTAAGTTATAAATTTTTTATATGTACCTTATTTATTTGCATATAAGCTTACCCCCCCTTACTTTACTAGCTAAAAAATTGGTAAAAACCCTTGACCTGCATATAAAACAGCCTTAAAATTTTCCAGATTTTGGGAAAAAATATGTATAGAAATAAATTGCAAATTTCTGAGATTATCTTCTGTAAAAACCATCAAAGTATGATTCAGTATCAGAGTTTCAAATAACTCCTGTAACATCCACGGTATTATGTAGGCATAGAGCCCTGGACAGGCCTGGCCCGAGGCCTGAGCCCAGTAGTTTAAAACTTACGGGCCGGGCCTACAACTTCGTAGGCGGGCTTGGACAGGCCCGCACTTACATGTGTACCATGTAGTCAGGTTGTTGATAAATTTATGTCATTCTGTTTTTGAAGTCTCTTTCTTTCCCATCATCATATTTCTTAAGACGTCAGGCCAACAGAACAAAATCATATTCTGCATATGAGAGTTCATTGTATTAACTATTAGCCATTAAGCATGTTAGTGTGTGTGCATGTGTGTAACTGAGCATCAGTTTATATTATGTTCTGGGCAAAAGTTTTAAAGAAGACAGTACTTGACTCATATAAACAGTGATCTGACCCTACGAATGGTTTGATTATGAAATGACAATAATTTACTTAAGTTTACTCAATACTATTTATTGCATTTGCTGTATTTCTGGTTACTGGTGGGTTAGTTAACTTGCCTATGCCTTCTTTTTACATGAGTTTTGAGTTATTTTAAAAAGTTACAGTACAAATAGCGTCTATGTTAAAGCAAGTGATAGTTATGTAAATGAAACCTATGCCGGGCCGGGTCGGACCTGGCATTAACCAGGTGGGCCCAGGCTGAGCTCGGGCCTAAAAATATTGCCTCTGCAGGGCTCTATTTTGGCTCTATTTTATGCTTGCTGTGAAAACTCAGGAAAGAAGATGCCTAATTGGTTGTGTCCCTCCTTAACATCCAAGTGATTTTTCTGTGTCTAACACGGCATGTGCAGTTCCAAAGATGGAGTGCCACGGTTCCATGGGAAATAACGAACGGATTTCTTCATGTCTCAAGAAATTCCTCAGTATCAATTTTAAATGTGATTAGGTTTTACCTTATCATATTAGTGGCACCTATTCGCATAGTAATCCTACTCTGGGTAATAAAAATATATTTCATAATTTTTTTCTATTTTTGGAATTACTTCCAAAATGTTAGGTGAATCCTCTTACTGCAGGTGCCAGCAGTTTGTTTACATTTAAGATTGCAACTGTTCGTGTGCAACTATGTAATAATATAAATAGTGAAATTCTACTTCAAAAGCAGGATTTTTTCCAAAAACTTTCAACTTATATGCGAGTATATATGGTATTTACTTGTGCTGGACTTACACTAGGATCTGGCTTAAGAGAGGTAGCTGCATGTAAGAAGATCTGCCTATTCAAGTTTTGCATTGTTTCCAGTATGTGGCTAACATGTCTGTTTGTCTGTGGTGTCTGTGGGGGTAACAAAATATGCTAGTAGGAGCAGCTGATTCCATTAATATTGATAATAATTGTTATTGAAAACAACATCTGAAACACTTTATCTAAAAAATCTGACTTTGTGGCAACTGTGAATGTAAGGCTATAGAGACATGACAGAGTTCCAGAAATCTCAGGTAATAATGTTCTGGAATTGGATGTTTTCCTTTGCACTCAGAGATCTACTGCCACCAATTTCCAAAGGAAGTAGTATAGATGAAGTTATTCCAGGTTGATCATTCTAATGCTTTGTTCTTGGCCATTACATATGACAAACCACTACATATTTTTAATTTTAGAATGCCATAGCCCCTATATTAATTATACAGGCCTACATGATTCTAGGGTTTACAAAATTTCAAGTGTTTTATAGTAATTCAATTGTGCTGATCTTGAAAATCACATCCGTTTTTCTCTGCCACACACAGATTTTTCATAATTTCCCATGTTACTTATGTATTACAAAAATGAATAATATTATAAAGTAATCTGCAATTCTAAAGATTTAAATATACTTGCTAAAGCAGATTGTGACAATTTGAAAATGATACAGTAGATGGAAAATTTTTAATTCGAAAATGATACAGTAATGGAAAATTTTAATTCGAAAATGATACTATAGATGGCACTACTGTATCAATGATTGTCACATTGTGTGAAATTGCCATTTTGAACACTGTGCTTCAAGAAATAAGACCAAAGTGTATTTTGTTCATTTTAATTGTTGTGTTGTTCTTTATTACTGTGTTATGGCATCAAGAGGTTGCATTAATAGTCCCGATTCATTTTGTTACATATGTAGTAGTTTTGTGGTGAAAAAAGGGCAATGCAATATAACGAATTTTGTCAAAAAGGCATATCATGCGTATTTCGGTATAAAACTTGGAGACCAGGACAAGAAATGGGCCCCAGATCAAGTTTGTCACATGTGTGTTGAGCAACTGAGGAAACAGACTCAAGGTAAGAAAAACTCTCTTCCATTTGCTATTCCAATGGTATGGCAAGAGCCAGTGAGTCATGAGGAATGTTATTTTTTGTTTAAACACACCAGTAAAGGACTACAATTACAAAACCATAAAGAATATTGTCTGCCCAAGGATTCCCAATGCTATCAGACTTGTACCATCACCTTCTACATCATCAGATTTTTTGTCAGCTTCAGAAGTTGAGTTAAATTGCAGTGAAACTGAGGACTTGCATAGCAATCCTAAAATACGTAGCAAACTACAAAACTTTACACAAAATAAATTAAATGACTTGATACAGGATTAAAAGTGCACAACTTTTATGATCAAGACTCAAAGATAAGAATCTGCTTGCTCCAGGAACAACATTTTCATGGTATAGAAATTGAGAAAAATAATTTACTGAATACTTTGCTCAAGAAGAATCGCTTGTATTTTGCAGAGACATTCCTGGACTAATAATGCATTTATCTTCTACTGTTCATGACCCATCACAGTGGAGCTAGTTCATTGATTCTAGTAAGAGAAATTAAAAGGAGTTCTTTTACATAATGGCAACATTTCCCATTCAGTACCAGTTGCTCATTCAGTACATTTGAAGGAATCTTATGAAAATCTTGATTTTCCCATTAATAAAATAAGATATCAGGAATGAAACTGGCAAATTTGTGGAGATTTTAAAATTCTGAGCATGATATTAGGGCAGCAAAGTGGTTACACAAAAATGCAATGTTTCATCTGTGAATGGGAAGTACAGCTTATAAGCAGCATTGGGTCCCAAAAAGAATGGCCTAAAAGAGGAAACTTAATTCCAGGATCAAAGAACATTCCCCACACAAACCTAGTGGGTCTAAAAAAAGTTATTTTACCACCTTTGCATGCAAAATTAGGATTGATGAAACAATTTGTCAAGGCTTTGGACAAAAATAGCAATGTTTTTACTATTTGATTAACTTTTTCCACATTTATTAGAAGCAAAAATCTATGTCAACAGTAAGCAAAAATTATCTAGTAGTGTGTATTTCTTTGTGGAGCTAACCTCTGAATCTCAGAGAATAGCTTAGTGATGATGTGTGTGATGATGTAAAAATCAAGAAAGGAATGTTTGTTGGCCCAGATGTAAGGCAGTTAACTAAAGATAAAACTTTTGAGGAAAAAATGACTACAACAGAAAAGGAGACATGGGTTAGTTTCAGAAATGTCATTCAAACTTTTTTGGCAATAACAAGTATCCTAATTACAGAGCCATCGTGGCAACTATGCTGGAAAAATTTAAGAACCTGTGTTACAACATGAGCTTGAAAATTCATTTTCTGCCCTCTCACCTTGACTCTTTTCCTGAAAGCCTTGGTGCAGTGAGTGAAGGGCAATGTGAGATTTTTTGCCAAGATATAAAATGTACGGAAAAAAAATATCAAGGATGCTGAAATGTGTATATGATGGCAGATTACTGCTGAGGTATAAATAGAGACTCTGCATCTGAAATTTCACTGTGTAGCAAAAGCCTTAAACATTTGTTTGACAAAAAAGGAAAATGATTAAATGATTTTGTAAGAAAACAAACTTAGTGCCAGGTATTAGGAGTAAACAGCTTCCTTATTTATACTGTGTCCAAGAAAAGTAGTAATAGAAGATGAAAAATGCATTAATCAGGATTGAGTATAACTCTGGCACTTTCAAATCTTAGAAACAGCTTTTACTGTTTTTCATCAGGCTCTGTCTGATTTTTGTCAGTAATACACAACATGTCACGTACTTGATTTATTGCTGCTGATAAGCCTTCCAAAATATGAGTCTTTTGGTGGAACTGTTCTGGTGCTGACACAGTCTCAAAGAAAAAATCAAGAGCAATTAATGTATCACACTTTTTAAGGAAAGCAGTTTCAGTCAAAGTTTGTAAAACATATGTTTTGTGCTAATAAACTTTGGAAAAGAAATGAGAAAAAAAAATTTATAGAAAAACAATGAAGAAATTACTTCTATGCCTCAGATATGCTGATGACATTTTCGTGTAACAGCAGTCCCTAGAACGAGACAGAACAGAGTTTGAAGAATTTTCAAGTCCCTACACCACAATAAATATATGACCTTAGAAAAATAAAATAACAAACAACAATGCTTCTTATACTTACTGTTTCACCCAGAACTCCCCCCCCCCTTTTTTTTTTTGGAATATAAGATGCACCCTTATTTTTTGAGAAAAATTTAAGAAAAAATAATGAAATGATAATACATACGCCAACTACATGTTCATCTATCCTCCTGTTAGAAAGCCTATTGATACATAAACATAGGGCTGAATGCTGTAACGACGATACCCCTATCATTATACCGTTGCCATGGAAACTACTCTGTAACTATTACAACGAAAGAGACAATACCGGCTGCTCTGATGAAACGACATGATTATGTAGTGAGCATGCGCATGCCAAAACATACTGTTTCGTCAGTGTGCATACTACATAATATATACCCTCCCAGGGCATAGTGCAACCACACCATCTGATGACAGGTCCACAGTGGACTTGAAGTGCTCATGTATATATCATTTTAACCGTAATGTTTTTAAATCGTGTAAAGACGGCAAAACTGTGTTCTTAATATCCTTCGGCACGATAAATCGACTTCCTATAATAATAAAATGACATTTTAATGGTTCTTATTGAGGAAAAAACAAAACTTTATGTGTAAAAACAGCAGTTTATGAATCATAGTGAGAAGGATTGGCAGTGAAACATGTAACAAAAAAAATAGAATAATTCTTAATATCATCATATCACTCATAAGTTATGTTAAAAAAATTATAAGTGGCGGGATGTTTCGGTAGTGATTTCTACCTTCATCAGCCATGGAATGAAACACGTGGAATGAACCATATCATATAAGTATCAGTTATTGCCAGATTTCAAAATAGCTTTCCAAATGATAGGGATGTAAAAAGGTGTGTCTGTATTGCAGGTGTTAGGGGTAAGGTAGATTTCAATGCCTTTGCAGTACCTGAGGACTTTCCAATTGCTGAATGGAGCGATTCGTTTAACATTTTGCCAATCGGGAATCGCGGGCATATCAATAATAGTTAAAATTGGAAGGGAGGTGGAGGGGTTGCTTTTCTTAGCATCAGTGATATGCTCCATCAATCGCCAGTTGATGCTGCGGTAAGTACTACCAAATGTAGTGGGTAACACCTGTGAAAGTGTCAACAGGGATAGAGTAGACACCTTGTAACTCTAGGAGTTTATTGGGATCTCTGTGTTTAAGGATGAGATTAAGAAGATGTAGAGGTAGTTAAACTGCAATCCTGTAGCCAAAAGATTTGAAAATGGAGCAAACTTTATGAATGAAAGACAGGCTAAAGGGCAAAGTACCCTTTCAATTTTAACTATCAGCGATACATTTGTGATTCCCGATTGACAAAATGTTAAACGTATCGCTCCGCTCAGCAATCAGAAAGCCCTCAGGTACCGCAAAAGCATTGAACTCTACCTTACACCTGCAATACAGACACACCTTTTCACATCCTTATCATTTGGAAAGCAATTTATGAATCTTTGCAAAATTAGCGATGTGCGATACTGCTGTTGAAAACAGTGTAAAGGAACACCATTCAGTCCACCAGCCAATGGTGTACACGCATTGCAGAGTTTGCCCACAACGGCACACCTTCATACAGCCAGTGGCCTTCATTATTGGTTTTGATAGTCATCCTCGTTGCATGGCTAATGTGTCAAAGACAGCCATGGTCAAAGTCTTTTGGCATCCTGTGGCATACAAACAATTCCTGGGAACAGGAATTCCTCCTTTTTAATCTAAAGCTTTGCCAAGAACAATTGAAAATAAAAAAAAAATATCACCACAGAAGTGAACAAGCTAACCTCTGCATGTTGTTAGAGAACAGCAAAAAGAAGTGAGAGACAGGACCCTAACAAAAGATTGTCAAGTGCCACAACATGATTGTCAGATGGACGGCATCTTCCATTGTAAACAGCAAATAAAAGTGTGTTCCCTCCAGTTGCCAGTTAACGTTCAAACTAAACTTGCCTGTTTCATGAATGAATTTTTGTGAAAAAATTTGTTTGTTTGTTTGTTTTGAGGTTTAACAACCACCACGAACAACTCAATGGGATATAAGCTGTCGCTCATCCCTAATTTAGGGTCACTGGTTCCAAGGAGAGAGAGAGCCAGTAATGTAAGACAAACACAACATCCATGCCTCACTCAGATTTGAACCTGAATGAATGGTCAGCAGCCAGTGCTTAGACCACTGCACCACCAGTGCAACTTTCTGAAAATTGTGACTCCATCAGTATTTACGTTACTGTGAATTACTTTCTGTATTAACCGAAGAATTTAAAGTAGCACTATTTCTTTGCCCCTCCTCCCCTGAAGGGGGGGTTACTTGCTATTGATGAGAGCTTTAAAATTATGTATAATACGATGGGGTGTAACCTGTAGATATCCTAGCCAAAAGTTACCATTCTCCCCTCATTAACACACTTGTGATTCCTCTTGAGGTCAGATTTTAGTGTGCACATGTGCAGATGGACTTTCATAACTATGTCACACTTCATTAGTGTCAGGGTTGTTTCTTACATTCATCTAAGTCAGAATAATATGTAATAATAATAATAAGAAGAAAAGCGAAATACTTACTATTACCATCTCCATAGTTTAGATTCTTGCATGAGGTAAAGTGATTCATTCACCTGCTTCTGGCATTATAATTTTTTTCCAAACTACCAATTTCAAAAGTCTAGTGAAATCTACATCAGAAAAATAAATGTTACCTAGTGCTTTTCATGTTAGAACCATTCTTATGTGCCATTTATTGGGTTTCTGTAATTTACTGAATGACCCTCAGTCTTCTGAAGTCGACTTAATTTTTTAATATTTTTACAAAGAGTTATAAGTACACATCAGGCTATATTCACATGATAAGGATCAATCAAACTCTTTCAAGGTAATTTCTTTTTTGACTCTGTTCCGAGACTGCTTAACAGTTGGGGGTATTTTGATTTATTGCATCCTGTATCAATATTTTGTGCTGCTTTTTTAATCTCAAGATCATGTACAATAGATTGTTCCAACAGAAATTCATTAATTCAACCACACTCAGAATTTGCTTTGAGTGCTTATTCTGAGTGATCAGTATGGTAAATGGTTAGTATTTCTTTGTCTGTCTGAAGAACTATCAATCAGTCTTAACTTCCTTTTCAAGGGAGGTGAGAGTGATGACAGGAGTTTCCTTACCTGAATTAACTTTGAAATTAGCTATGGATCATTATACAACAGCCCAACACAGAAAGTTTCTATATTTGAATCAACTTTGAAATTCACTATGTATCATTATATCACAGCCCAAGCAGAGGAGTTTTGAGGCAAGCTAGCATTTATCTTTTTGCAAACTATCAATAGAGCACTCTGTTGATAGTTTATATCTTTTATAGAGCACTTCTTTTTTTTTTTTTTTTTTTTTTTTTGAGGAATGTTAAAATGTTATGAAAATGTAGAAACTGTGAAATGTTTAAATTTTCTTGAGCTATAAGCTTTGCTGAGTGCTCATGTTTTCAATTATGCTCTACATATTCCTTGGTTAACTGGGTACTGTCTTACAGAATATGAACTAGTGATTATATTTTGCTGAGAATCAGTGTTTTTTTCCCCCGTTTTTTTATAGTTCAATTAGATTAATGGGTTGACTATGAATAAAGGTTATCTTCCCTCAAACTCTGATGCTTGTACTCCCTATTTATGACTATGAATAAAGGTTATCTTCCCTCAAACTCTGATGCTTGTACTCCTATTAATTAACTGCAGAGTTATGTATGTATGTATGCAATTGTTATGTCAATCATCCTGTGGTTTAACAAACTACATATTTTAATTCTTGTGGTTTGCTTCTTTCCAAACCCATTGCAGCCTACCAAAATCCTCTATGGGACAATGCTGTATTAAATTAGCTGAAATTGCATTTAATTCATGCCCTTTTCGTTTTATGACATGGTATATAGATGAACCTATCATTTCCCTGTTGGTCACTGTAAATAGAAAACTCTTTTGCTGTATATTTTGTACACCTAAGTATGATTTATCTGTTGATATTAATTTTTTTTTTAAAATTTAGCCAAATCTAAGATAATTGTTCCAGTATTTTTAAATAAAATTTGGTATACATCTTGGATATTCTAGGTGTCAAAAAAGTATATATACATGCATTCTCAATAGCCTCATAGAGTTTCACTGATTGCTTTCCCTACAGGCTAGAATTCAAAGTTAAAAAAGAAGGGTTTGGTGGTGGGTCTACGAAACAGGTGAAGATAACAACATCTGGTCAAAGTGACCAACCAATCTGCAAAATTTCTGGAAAAATGATGATTGCTGCTATTGGACCTGGATTGCCTAAAGAAACACGTAAGTAAAAGGACTCTCTTTCTCTCTCTCTCTCTCTCTCTCTCTCTCTCTCTCTCATTTTTTTTTTTTTTTTTACATACTGTGATTTGCTTGCCTTTTTTAAGATGTCAGTTGTTCTAAACTTTATTACTTATTAGCATTTTTATGAAGTGTTGTGGAAATAAATATATGTGTAATTTTCATGAACACAGCAATCTTAAGCATGATACAATAGGCATGGAAATGCTGCCTATGTAAATAACTCCTCATATAGTTAAAAATCATAAATTGGTTGTGAATTATTTTTGGAATTAATAAATATTTAGTTTTCTAAACACATCATAATCTGTGAACTTATTATATTGAGTTGGTGTGAATGAAATGCCCAGTGTGAACAGGCAGTGGAGACAGGCCCCCACCACAGCGGAATGGAACCACCTACAGGTGTTGTGGGTTACTATAAATAGCTAGCACATGTGTGAAGAATAAGGTTCAGGCATGGTTTGTTTGGACATAATGTGGCTTGCAAAGGAAATATGCAGGTGCCAGATTTGAGAGTCATCTTCCTGTATGAATTTAGCTCCTTGAAGCATTAGGGTCCTACCAAATTTCAGTTACTGCTGATATATCAAATATTTTAAATATACGGTGATCCTGGCACATAACTCAAACTTCACATGCATCCATCTCTGATTTCACTCAACCTTTTATACTTTATACTGATCATATTTTTGAGACAGTCTTCACATGATTCCTTGATCTTCTTTTACTCTTTTTTCCTCTGTCAGATGAGCTGAATAACTTCTCTTTGTTAGCAGGCCATCACTCATTCTTTCAGCATGGCCACCAAACCACCTCAGAATATCTGTCTTCGCCCTACTAACAACATTTTGCTTCACTATACACATCTTTGTGTGCAACATGTCTTCATTATGCACTTGATCAGAATGAGCCATGCCTCCAGCCCCCCATGAATAACTACTCATCTTTTCAGTGTGCAAATGACTTCTGTGTCTATCTTTTGCAGTACCCAAGTTTCACTATCTATTTTTTGCATACACATACAATTTCCCTTTGTTTTCATGCATCCTTGCTATTTTTCTTGCTTAATGGTAAACACTTCATTTTATTAACCACTGCAAAATTGAATGTAAATAGATCTCGCATTGAAAAAGAAAATATTGAAATTACAGGTTTTGTAGAAGTAGTTTGTACATATTTGGTAGTCAAATTTTCGAACTAGAGCCTAGTTCTTTATCAACACTATGTTTAGTAGTCCTGATGATGAACCATATTTTAGTTAAAAAATCTGACCACCAAATATATGCAAATTACTTCTACAAAACCCATTATTTAAATTTTTCACTATAACAATTAGAGGTGCCATGATGCCATTAATTACTGAGATTGAAAAGGAAGTAAAGGCATTCAGCTATGGCCATATTTCTTTTAAGAAATAGGAAGTTCAGAACTCTGAAGATTTTTATATCATCTTCTAATTTCAAATAGCTACAGAGTGCAGACTCAAAGGTACTTATATATTTGGTACTTTGAATTACTTTTAAGGTATACATAAACATAATGCATAACAAACATATGAAATAACTCTTTAAGTAATCCAAAGATTCATATTGTCTGCAGGCTTTTGTTATAATAGTTTCTTTGTTTCATTGTAGGACCAGGTAATCGAAGATTTACTTCAAATAATTCTAGACAGTCAGTTCGACCTCTTGTAAATCAAAAATCTCGCTCTTCAATTCACTCTGCTTCTAGAAGAAATGCACCTGGTCCACCACATGCCGATGGCAGTTTAAATCCTGCATTTCAGCTAGCTCAAGCACTGGAATCCAAAAAGCAAGGTAATTGAATATTTAACTCTTTTACCTTCTTGTAAAGTGCAGAATATGTATGAGATGGCTGAGATATATCTTCTATGACTCATGCAAAGTATGAACATTCATAAAAAATTATGGTAGGATCCCAGGCTTTCACTTAATAATAATGAAATGTATTGATGCATTAAATTTAGAGTGCATGAAGAAACTGTAAAAAGAGGCACTCTAATGACCTGTGACCCAGACATTTTCCTAGTCTTGCTTGAGGATACTCACATATATGCTCTTGATGTAATGAACTATGAATATCATTTGGCCTGGATTTCAAATTAAATTTATTCTTACTCTGCGCAAGTTGTTGCATTCATTGGTTGAGAAACCACTTGTCAAGTGAAGAACTGAAAGGTCTTCCTCCTTTCAAATGATAGTTATATTCATGGAACATTTCATATTGCTGGAAATATTTTAACTCAGTATCATAAATTTAAATATATTCTCAGGTAATTTTTGGGTAGTAGTACTAACACTAATCATACAGTGGGTAAATATACATGCATAAAGGATATTTAAGTACAAATAAACATTAAATTCATTTAAAGAAATGTAGAAAATAGTATTTATGTATTACATTATCTACTCAAATCAGCACAAAGCTCTATGCTGAATCAAGCATATTTTTACGTGGCTCAAAGTATTACTATACTAACGTATAAACGTTTAACGTTTACTGTTCATCCCGTTCTTGTTGGTGTGAATATAGCTCTCCGACGTGACGTCCAACGTATAATGTGCCACAAAAGTTATTCATATTGAAATACACTGAACATTGTATGAACCGCAAAAGTTATTCATATCGACATACCAAGCAACTCACTCCGAATTACATATATATAAAAAAAGTGCTCTACCTACGATGTCGATGAGTATGTCCCAAAAAACATCCACTGCCAATGCTCAATGTAGGTCTTGTCAAATATTCCTCTTTCTTTCAACATCCAGGAATGCTGGTGGTGAAATTGTACGCGTGATAAAATATGCGGTCCCACTGGACGAAGTCAGAATTAAAACGAGACACTACAAACGACCACAAGACAAAAAAAGACACAACAATATAAAATGGAACCCAGATTAAAATGAATTAAAAACAGATGGACGGTCACAGTCGTCAAACTACATCACCAGACCGGTTTCAGCAAGTTCCATGTTATCATCAGTGGTACTTCCAACAGTGCTTCTTCATCCTACAAACATGCACACATCAATGCCGAACTCATCAGACATGGTGGCCACACCCTTGGTCTTCTAAACGCAAAGTATCCTGGGATCACAAGAACACAACACCCATGGCGCCATCTATGGTGAGATCAAGGACTTATTTTCTTTTGGGTCTTGTATTTTCTTTCTTTTATTATAATAATGTTTCTTCATTTTCTCTTCAATATCTATCAAGTACTTCCAGGCGTACGGTAATGCAACTAGTACATTATTGTTACAATTTCTGTTTTCCATTTTTTTTATTACAACTGCTTCTGAAATAAACTGCTGGTCGTATTTTTTATGTGACGTATTGGATTACACAGTGTACAACGATAAGATGATGACAGCTATTGATAATTTGAAAGCTATTGAAGTTACGTAGGATCCCACTGAATCAATTCTGCGACAGTTGGCAAAACTTAGAAACCATTCTCAATTACCTGAAGACATAAAAAGAAGAGCGATACCACCAGATGGGGCCAATATTCCATATTTATTCAGAAAACTGAAGACACATGAAGACGAAAACCCTGTCCGGCCCATTGTTAACTGATGTACGGCCCCAACCATCAACTTAGAACGGGCATTGTTCAAATATTTGGAACATTTATTCAATGAACATGTGTACACAGTTGGGAATTCAAGGTGAGTGATTGAGAGGGTTAGGAAAGTGAGGACAACCAATTTTACAATGTTTAGCCTGGATGTAGAGTCACTATATAGTATAAGCACTCCCACTGAAACAGCAATTGAAATTATTGATAGTAGGTTAAGAATGTTGAAAATGATTGATACTGAAAGGAATAGCATCATATCATCATTAAAGTTCATTAGCCAAAATAATTACTTTAAATATAATAAAACCATCTTTAGACAACAGTTTGGCACCCCAATGGGTTCGCCTGTGTCTTGCTTAATAGTTGAGGTGGTGCTACAGGATATAAAGAAAAGGGTATTTTCGTTGGATAACACTCCCTTACCTTTAATTTTTCTAAGATACGTGAATGACATACTCATCTTCTGGAATTACTCTGAAAAGGATCTAAATAAATTCATGCAAATGTACAACAGTTATTATCCTACTATAAAGGTTACTGTCAAAAAAGAAATTGATAACAAACTCAACTTTCTTGATATCACTTTATTTCGTAACATTAATAAGAACTGCATAGAAACATCAGTATACAGGAAAGATACATATATTCCAGCGATCATTCCTTATGGGTCTTCACATCCATGGAGATATAAAACAGCAGCCTTTGTATTTTTCATTAGAAGAGCCATTAGTATGTCATCTTCGAAAGAGGCTGAAGAAAATGAGATTACCGTAATTTTTGGGCTAAGAGCCGCAGCTCTTACGTTACTAAAAGTGAAATTTTTTGGGTGTGCGGCCCTTATGCCGAATTTTTTTCGATAAGAATTTCTTCCCTCCCTTTTTTTTTTTTTTTTTTTTTTCATGCAGATGCTTAGTAAATTTTTTCAAACCACGTCTTTTTTTTTTCACGAACTCGACTGTGATCATGCCCCCCCCCCCTTTCTACTCATACGTTAGACAATAACTCCGCTGTCCTGATGTTGGTTTAGGAGGGAAAGTGGGGGAGAACAGGAATGCCTGACTCAAATGCCCTTTGCATGGGGGATGGAATGGGGACATAAGCACACAGACGAGTAGTGTGACGTCCGAGGCTTCTGTGGATAGAGGGCCCAGCGGTAACAGCTCAGTGCGCAGTAAATGAAAGTAGGTCAAACCACTTGAAAGAGAGAAAGCGCACCGCCGTTTTGAAGTGTTGGCGGCAGATCAGCGAACACGGGCGAGGCAGCTGGTAAAAGGAAACGTCTCTACATGAGAAAAAAAGCATAACATAGAAGGAACATATTATTAAAGAAAACATTAATCGAAAGCATAACAAGCGATAATTTATAAGTTAATTACTTCTAAGACGGATTCTATTGCGGTGAACAGAGAACCATCCTGTAGCAGACATCCACATTGAATGGAATTTAGACAATTGTGCGGTTTTACGAGCAATGCGATATTCTAACGGGAGTCTTAAGATTAACTGTGATTTATATTGATTATATAAATGGTTCTTAGCATTTAATAAAGGCAAACAAATAACATCATTAGCATGATTAATAAAAAATGTATAAATAAAAATGTTTGCCAGTATGAAAAAATAAGTGTATAAAGCAGATCGACACTGAGTTGCAGAATTAGCCTTTGAAGTATACATATAATCACATTGGGCGTGAGTTAATTCATGAAAATAAGGAAGATAATTTAGCTTTCTGAGCAGCACCACGACTTCACAGGTGCGGCCCTTATGCCGGTGCGGCTTTTACGGCAACTTTTGCTTCCAAGATTGCAAAATTTCTCACCTGCGGCCCTTATGCTGATGCGGCTCTTAGTCCAAAAATTACGGTAAATGAATTGAATCGATTGCCCAAGAGTTTGGATATAATAAACGCTTGGTAAGATCAATGTATACAAATGTTAAAAACGAAGTGAAGAATAAGAAACCAGTAATTATGGAAACTGAAAATAAATGTTTTATAAAATTTCCATACTTACCACCCGTGAGTTATATTTTTAAAAAGGAGTGTGTTGATCACAATATTAAGTTGGCAGAGACGGTAATTGACAATGGGAAATTACTGACTGCCAATAAAACTTCCCCTGGAAAGTTCAGGTATATATTCTATTCCAACGATTAACAAAGAGGAAGTACAAATGAAATCATATATAGGGAGCACCAAAAGATGATTACAATGCAGGTTGAATGAACATATTTCAAATTGGTGCAAAGGGGAGATGAAGACGTCTCTGATGCAGTATTGTTCTGAAAATAATTTTTCACCAGACTGATCACATATCAAATTAATAACATCACATAAAAAATTAGACCAACAGTTTATTACAGAAGCAGTTGTAATTGAAAAAACGAAAAATAGAAATTGTAACAAAAATGTACCAGTTGAATTACCGTACGCCTGGAAGTACTTGATAGAAACTGAAGAGAAAATGAAGAAACTTTATTATAATAAAAAAAAAGAAAATACAAAAGACCCAAAAGAAAATAAGTCCTTGTTCTCACCATAGATGGCGCCAAGGATGTTGTGTTCAGTTTATTTCAGAAGCAGTTGTAATCGAAAAAACGAAAAATAGAAATTGTAACAATAATGTACCAGTTGAAGTACCCTGGAAGTACTTGATAGAAACTGAAGAGAAAATGAAGAAACGTTATTATAATAAAAGAAAAAAATACAAAAGACCTAAAAGAAAATAAGTCCTTGATCTCACCATAGATGGCACCAAGGGTGTTGTGTTCTTGTGATCCCAGGATACTTTGCATTTAGAAGACCAAGGGTGTGGCCTCCATGTCTGGCGAGTTTGGCATTGATGTGTGTATGTTCGTAGGATGAAGAAGCACTGTTCGAAGTACCACTGATAATAGCATGCAACTTGCTGAAACTGGTCTGGTGTTGTAGTTTGACGACTGTGACTGTCCATCTGCTTTTAATTCATTTTAATCTGGGTTCCATTTTATATTGTTATGTCTTTGTTTATCTTGTGGTCATTTGTAGTGTCTCGTTTTAATTCTGACTTCATCCAGTGGGACCGCATATTTTATCACACGTACGATTTCACCACCAGCGTTCCTGGATGTTGAAAGAAAGAGGAATGTTTTACAAGACCTACATTGAGCATTGGCAGTAGATGTTTTTTGGGACATACTCATCAACATTGAAGGTAGAGCACTTTTTTTTATATATGTAATTCGGAGTGAGCTGCTTGATATGTTGATATGAATAACTTTTACGGAACATTATATGTTGGGCGTCACGCTGGAGAGCTATATTTACACCAACAATAACGTGATGAACAGTAAACGTTAAACGTTTATACGTTAATATAGTAATAATATGTATGTATATATGTTAAGTTTAAGCTATATACAGAATAAGTTTTTCCTTGCCTAATTTATTACTGTTGATAGGCAAATCAGGTAACTTCATTTATGCCAAGTCTTTATGTCTAAATGTACAGTAGTGTAAAGAATATAATTTTTTGTGAAACACAAGTGGTAGATAATCTCAGGTTAAAAGTGATTGTTCTTGTCACTTTATCAGAATAGATGGTTTGTTAGACACATTTAGTGTGGTACATTCACGTTTCAGCCCTTGCATGCTGCATGTTAGAGGAAGCATCACTGATGTTGTAAAGGACAATCAGTGTCATTTTGTGCCAATCAGCATCATTTTGATTCTGCTGGTTTCTGTCAGTTTTTTGGATGGAGAGAGCATGAATTGCTCAGATTTTTTCAGCTCTGATTTTCTCTTTGGATTCATGCATCCACTCCTAACATCTGTGTAAAGTTGCAATCCGATTGCATGAAAACTGTTTGTTCCATTCCAATTACTAAAGAGCTCTTGAATTGTGTGAAGCAGTCTCATGCACTATGTACTTTGTACTTAGAACAGCAAAAAGGTAAAGAAAAGAAGCAAAAGGGAAAAAGAAATGAAAGGAAGGATTTTTTTTTGAGATATTAAAACCAAAAAAGAAAAAAATGTGCAAAACTTGAGACGAATAACTGATTTATTGAATGCAGGAGAAGTCCTTGGTGATTGAACAAGATACATCCACAAGCTCTTGGTTGAATCTTAAAAAAAATTAGACAGTGGTATTAAAAGAAAATAATACAAGGAAAGCTAGAGTTGCCCAAATGATGCTGTTTATGGGAAATGAGCAACTGACAAAATCATGAAGAAACTACTGTATATTTAAATAGTATAACTATACTAGTGATCCAAAATTTCTTGGTGTAGAATAGAAATCAAAGTTTCCAAGCTTTCACACATCAACCAGTTGGCTTTTTCAAGGAAAGTAGACAACAAATTGAATAATAGAACGGTTCAACAATTTGAACACAGTGACTTGACTTGACAATAACGAAGAGATGCGAACATAATCAGGTATTCAAAGACACGAGGCGTTATGCTTGTTTAGCATGTGGAATCATGGAAGGAAAACCAAAAGGCAATCACTATTTGAAGAACTGGTTCCAAACTCGTGGCAACTCCAGTGAGATGCTATTTGCATGACTCGCTATTGGTTATGATCTCCAAAGTTTCATGAATAGCAGTAAACTTTCGGGTGGAGTAGGAAGCTAATTTCTTTATGTCATTCCACATAGGAACAGTGGACAACTTAACTTCTGAATAGGGCAGTGGTTACTTTGCTGTTTTTTTATGTCCCTTTTATGCTCGTTGACTCTAATTCTAAATCAATGTTTAGTCATTCCAATGTAGTATTGCTTGGAGCCATCCGTATATAGTAGGGGAAGGGCATAAACACTTGCCTCATTGAAAGGTGGGGACTTGCCAGTGTTTCCCTTAAGCACGGTATATAAAGACGTCGGAGACTTGATGCCAACACCAAGGTTCATCTTCTTGAACGCGCTCTTGAGCTGATAGGAAACATTTGTATATACTCTTATAAAAACTCAGTATATACTGCATATACTCGCATATAAGATATCTCGTGTATAAGCCAACCCACCTACTTCAAGAGTTAAAAATGTGTGGAAAACCTTGACCCACATGTAAGCTGACTTCAAATTTCAAGATTTTGGAAAATATATTTATTGAAATGAATTATGCAAATTTCTGAGATTATCTTCTGTAAAAACCTTCAAAGTAGGATTCACCGTCGGAGTTTCCAAACAACTCCAGTAACTCCATTGCATTACTTACGCAGCATTTTTTGAGAGAATTATAACTATTTCTGGTGAAATTGCATCCCACAATTTTTTCATCCGAGAAGTAACATGACTGTGTTGGCCTTCTTTCAAGTTACCACCTTTTGCTAAACACTATGTCTTTGTTATTCAACATCATGAATAACTCACCAGTGCAAACATGAACACCCATGCTTGCTGTGAAAACTCGTGAGAAGAGAGATACCTGATTGACTGTGGCTCACTCCAACCAGCTAAGTGGATTTATGCTGTGTCGATGGTGTCCCCCAATTGCACTCAGGAAGTAATGAGGTATCCCATGTTTAGAAGCAAGAAATTTCAGTCTCAGTTTGAAACGGGATTAGGTTTTTCACTTATCATATTAGCGGCACCTATTCCTGTAGGAATTCTACTCTGGGTGGAAAAATATTTCATAAATTAAAAATAATAAAAAAAATATCAGAAGTTCAAAAGGCTATTGCGCGGAAAGACATGGTAAACAAATCCGCCGATAAAATTCCGCGGGATAATTTATTGGAATTGAGTGCTAAATTTTAGTGACCCATGTATAAGCCGACCCCGAAAGCAGGATTTCTTCCAAAAACTTTCAGCTTATACACGAGTATATATGGTAAGTGAAATTTGCCAAGCAATATCCGCATTTTGAAAAAAAAAACGAACTTTTAAAGTCACAATAAATTTTTTCACTACAATCATAGTTTATGTTATAGAATAATAGCTATATACCATATTCACTACTGTTTCACACGTTATATATGTTCTGTGCGTTGTGTGCATATTTGCAGCAAAATCATCTTGGCATTTATATATCATATGAATAGGAATAATATTATAAGTTTTAATTATTATATTATCAAGGACTCACCTTGTATCGGTATTCCAGCTTAGTAAGCTTCCTCTTGTATCTTGAAAAAAAAGTTTATCTAGCGTGTCATTAGCCACATAGAATCATCGTATTAAAAATAGGCCCAATTGAAATTTGCGACCAGGGTTTAAATTCAAATAAAACACGACTATGGATATCATACAAAGAGAGTGTGAAAGAACTATATACAATGTAATTAAGAAACATGTGTGTCTAGCGTGTCATTAGCCACGTAGAATCATCGTATTGTAAATAGGCCCAATTGAAATTTGCGACCTGGGTTTAAATTCAAATAAAATATGACTATGGATATCATACAAAGAGATTGTGAAAGAATTATATACAATGTAATTAAAAAACCTATACCATCAACAGGTATTGTCAATCTTTAAAAGAAGGAATGGATAAAATCAATGACATTACAAACAGACCTCAAATAAAATTTTCGTCCATTATTGAACAATGCCAGACAATCTCTGTAACACGCACACAACTCCACGTAAACCACCAGACATGTTTCGGCACGACTGACTTTCGGCCATTATCAACGGTATGCATCCTGGATCAATGTTCAAAGTTGTTATATATCTAGGTCACCTCGGCATCACCTTCGCTATAGTTGTTCAATGTCGACGTTTTCCATCATCGTTACATATACGCAATTGGGCCTATTTTTAATACGATGATTCTACGTGGCTAATGACACGCTAGATAAACATATTTTTCAAGATACAAGAGGAAGCTTACTAAGCTGGAATACCGATACAAGGTGAGTCCTTGATAATATAATAATTAAAACTTATAATATTATTCCTATTCATATGATATATAAATGCCAAGATGATTTTGCTGCAAATATGCACACAACGCACAGAACGTATATAACGTGTGAAACAGTAGTGAATATAGTATATAGCTATTATAATGTTATATAATACCACATATTTTATTTTTGGTTATTTTACTAACCAAAATCAATTATAGTTTATGTTGCCTCCCTATGATCACCTTATCAACAATTATGTTGAATATCTGTGATCTCCCGTGCTGTACAATTTGAAAGTGTAGCTCAAGAATAAATATTTTTTTCTTGCTTGGTCTATTCTCATATTCACTAAAGCAGGCAAAAATATGACCAGAATATTTTTTTTTTTTTTTTTTTTTTTTTGTCAGTGAAATTTCTGCATTTCAGGTAATGACCATATATGGCCCATATTGCATGTCCTGAAATTGAAAAAAAAAACTTGTCTTTAAAAATTTTTTGTCACTTCTAGCCCTGCTAGTGTCATAAGTGTCCCCACTTTTTCTCTTCTGAATTGGTGCAAGAACCACTGTGTTTTTGTGCATGTTGAGTATGAAGACAATGAAATCACAGTGAAATTCCAAGGAAATTCCACTTCCTCAGCTAATTGGTGCATTATCCGACACATATTCCTGTATGTTTCCAGCAGAAGTTGCATGAGCTGTGACATGTTTGTGTTATGCTTGTTATTGCTTTTACTTGAAGAAAAACCTAATGTTACTTTCCAACAAGATGGATTATCCAGCCTTTCCAGGCTAATATATATTTTTTAGTACAACATTCCCTGGACCCTAGACCTACTGGGGAAAGGGGGCAATGCCCAGCCTCTGCAGTTTCCAAATATTGTTTTCTTTTATTTTTTGCATTGGACAATTTAAACAATCAAATATGAACAGCTGTTTCACAAATGGATTGCCATTCATTGAAAAGCATTTGGCAGACAGTTGACTGTTATTTGGTTGTTTTGCAGAGCAGCACGTGAAGTGCATAACATACTTTCATAACTATTCCTATTAGTAGTTCTAATTCAGACTATTAAATAGCTCTGATCATGCTAAGCACCATGGAGATGATGATGAAGTCTTCCAAGTTACACAAAAGGCACAGGAATAAAAAATCTGAAAGGCAAATGAGGAGGGAAGAAGCAATCTTAATCTATAAAAATAAAACAAGGGTATGTAACCAGAACGACCCTAGCACATTATCTAGCTTATGGAAAGAACTAATAAGACAAGAAAAAGAACAACAACAAAAATAAAACCGACAAAAAAGACAAGAAAACAGGGGGGGGGAAGTTATATAGAGGAAACATAGATGGCGCTAGCCCGGCTTGATAAAGAAATGTATCCAAGAAAGTATATCCGACGAATGGCAACGAGGAGTATTCGGACTCCATTAGCGCGAAGTTAGCCACGAACATCGGTGGAAAAGGCGCTTCTGAGGATGCCCAGAGACTGGGCGAAAATTTCGAGTATAAAGAAAAGTAAAAGTTGATTGTTTTGAATCCTAAAGTGAAGATCCACTGAATATACCCAGCGAAAAGTGTGTTGAAGTAAAATTATACATCTCATACAACGGACATTAGGACAATAACGTCAACAAAGACCGGAAAACGTGCATGAAATGTATTCATCGCTAGTAAGGAATGCCAAGGTAAGCATTATCCTCTAGAATATTGTACAAACTTTCATAAGATGTGATATAAAACTGAGTTACTGTCGCACAAGTCTTACCTTTGTGTGCGTATTATTTTTTGAGTTCTGGAGCATCATTCTGACCCACCCTGTAAATTAAAAGATGAAATTGTATAAGTGAATCTGAAGTTTTTGTGTAAGCACCATGGAGATGATGATGAAATCTTCCAAGTTACACAAAAGTCACAGGAACTCATTATTTTATGGCATGGAAGTGCTGTAAGAAACTTCCATCCATGTGACTAACACTGCAGGACGTGATAATTCTTCAAATTATAATAAGTTGACTACCTTTTGTACACATTTCCCTTCACGTTTTATTCTTTTGGTTGTCTAGCTTGGTTCAAGCCTCTGTTGCGGTGGCCCTTTTTCGTCTTCAGGTTCATTCAATGCCTGGCGAATGTATAATTCCTTGAAGTGTACTGCATTAATGACTTTAGGCCCCAACAGCGTCTATTTCCCCTCCAACCACTCTTACCGATGTGTAAAACCCAACTTTATTTGGTTGATTTGACATTTATAAAAACCAAAATTCGTAAACTCAAAACAAACTGACATGACCAACTAACATAAACTTCCTATTTACATACACACAAAAATTCCAACCAAAAATATTAAAAACATATATACAACTATTTACACACAACTAATCATATTACCTTCTATGTCATTCCTTCAATTCCCGTTCCCCACACCTCACGACAACCAGAGCATTCAGTCACCACACCTCAGCCATTCCCACGCAGACTGCCTCAAGTACTTTCTACTCCCGTCGGGGTCATCTTCAGGAGGCGTTGCAGATGCTATCTCTCCTGCCACCGCAGTGTGAGTGAGCGTCACAATCATCTTCCTCGCCCCTGCTCCGACGTCATCTACGAAAAACTTCCACCGTAGCTCCATCTTTTATGAACTTTAGTCAAAACTTCATTTTCTTCTTCTGTGTTTTTGGCTTTTTTGTTCAAAATTGAACAAAAAAGTCAAAAAAAAAAAAATGCACACAGAAGAAGAAAAGGAAGTTTTACTAAAGCTCATAAAAGATGGAGCCACGGTAAAAGTTTTTCGTAGATGACGTCGGAGCAGGGGCGAAGAAGACGATCGTGTCGCTCACTCACACTGTGGTAGTAGGAGAGATAACATCTGGAACACCTCCTGAAGATGACCCCGACGGTGGTAGAAAGTACTTGAGGCAGTCTGCGTGGGAATGGCTGAGGTGTGGTGACTGAATGCTTTGGCTGTCGTGAGGTGTGGGGGAACGGGAATTGAAGGAATGACGTAGAAGGTAATATGATTAGTTGTGTGTAAATAGTTGTATATATGTTTTTAATATTTTTGGTTGGAATTTTTGTGTGTATGTAAATAGGAAGTTTATGTTAATTGGTCATGTCAGTTCATTTTGAGTTTGCAAATTTTGGTTTTTATAAATATTAATCAACCAATTAAAGTTGGGTTTTTCACATCGGTAAGAGTGGTTGGAGGAGAAATAGATGCTGTTGGGGCCTAAAGTCATTAAAGCAGTACACTTGAAGGAATTATACATTCGCCAGGAATTGAATGAACCTGAAGACGAAAAAGGACCACCGCACCAGAAGCTTGAACCAAGCTAGACAACCAAAAGAATAAAACGTGCAGGGAAATGTGTACAAAAGGTAGGCAACCTATTATGATTATAATTGTATGCACGTAAATTACGAACAGTTATGGCTATGCTATAGATGTTCTAACACTGAATTCTTCAAATTGTGATAATTTGTGCTAAGATCACTAGGTATATAAATAACTCCGTCTCTGCACGATGCGAAGCATAGTCATGAATCAAGTGAACGATGAAAGACACTTTAATTTAACAATGAAATGATATTAAAAGTATAAATATTCAATATCTATATTTTTAATATCATTTCATAGTTAAATTAAAGTGTCTTTCATCGTTCACTTGATTCACAACTATGCTTCACATCGTGCAGAGACAGCGTTATTTATATACCTAATGTGAGAATTGAATTCTGAAGTAGGGTTTTAGGAAAATTCAGTTTTCAATATTTCTGAAAAGTTAATCACATGGGTGAAATTTAGTTATCAGATCAAATCAGATCATATGTAGAGGATTTTAGTAAGGGAGTGTCTGATCCCAGGTCTTAAACAACCCTTAGAAATAGGAAGCTGGGAGATTTGGGCTAGAGTGCCCGATAGGAAAGTGACATGGGAGCGAGGTAGAAAGGGGGAAGAAAACACCCATATTGTTTACTGGGGGCCAGTACCTGGGATCTGACAGCTTAACGTGCCCAATCCGACGCACGGCGGATGTTTAGTGGTTCAAACTTTCGTACCTGCCTGGGATTGAACCCGAGGTCCTCTCCATGGCAGTCACGAATGTTGAAATTTAGTTATGGTATTCCTATGGCTTTAAAAGTGAGTTTCTACCCACTCCTATGTACAATGCCAGTTCTAGGTGTTTCGGCAAGTGCTTTAATTTGAGGCACAATTTTTTTTTTCAGAGTACTTATTACAAAAGTGTCACTTGACTGGCTGTATATTATGAATTTTTAGCTTTTATCAGATAGCCTTTGTTTTTGTATTTTATAGCATGCTTTGTAAACATTTTTAGGGCCCATGACGAATGCAAAAACAGACTTACAAAGAAATCAAAACAAGTCAGCCAGCCGAGCACCTGTGTTATCTCAAGAATTATTGGTGAAACGTAGCAGCAACCCTGCAAAGGGCTCTACAAATCTTAAGAATTCTCAAGCATCAAATGATTTCTTGAAGCCTCCTGAAGCTGGAGTTGCCAGGTATCTTTTTTTTTTCTTCTTCAAAACTGTGTGTTCCTCTGAAGCATGTAAAGATATAATTTGTGGAAAATAGTTCATACAGGTATTAGTTGAGGAGTAATGATATCTGATTTTTAGATTGAATGCTATTCTGTCCTTGGAACTTGTGCCAGCAAAGTAAGTGTTGCCATTTAGGTAAAAAGGACTTACCTTATTAGGTCATTTATTGAGTCACTTCATGTGCCAGCAGTTTACTATTCTTCTAACAGTTTCCTTTTTGTTCGAGGCGTTTGATTGGTAGTTTTTTCTAAGAAGTCTGATTTGATCTCATGTCATGTAGATTGTACCATAATTTTCATCATGTAATCCACAGACCATGAAATTCACACAGATTTTTATTTCCTTTGCACAACCTACAGAAGCTGACATTCAGAAGAGAAAAAATCGCCGTGTAATCTGCACAACATCACAGATGTTGATCCGGAACTGTAATTTTTGACAGAAAAATTAGTTAGAGGATGACACATGAGTCCAAATAAGTAAGGAAAATAAATGATCTTATTAAATAAAGAAGCTCATTTTTTAAGTGCTTTGGGGTTACTTTTGTAATATTTTTATCCCTTGACAAATAAAGCTGAGTGGCATGGTATCCACAGAGAAGAAAGTTTATTCATGCTGATGCAACTCCATATTATGGTAGTACACCTTGCCAATGACAAAACACTGAAACAGAAAAAGTCATAAGAATACATTTATAAGTAAAAAAAAAAAAAAAAAAAAAGTTCTGAATACAGCAATAAAGAAAAAAACTTAAGAATTAATCAGAAAACAAAAATTTTGAAACCCTTCAAAATCAGATTCTGAGGAATCGAAAAGGGCAGGGCTGTAATATGAAAATAAGCAGGGCTGTTTGGTTCTTCTTCACCTCTGCTGCAATTCCTTCATTTCATGTCTAGGATTCTGATAATAAAAATACAGCAATAAAGGAAAAAACTTAATAATTAATCAGAAAACAAAAATTTTGAAACCCTTCAAAATCAGATTCTGAGGAATCGAAAAGGGCAGGGCTGTTATATGAAAATATAAAAATAGGCAGGGCTGTTTGGTTCTTCTTCACCACTGCTGCAATTCCTTTTGTCTGTTAGATTTTGACTAGGATTTTGATAATTCCTGATTTCCAGATGCATTTATAATATCATAGTTTTTAGTGAAATGTCCCCCCATGCTATTTTCACCCAGGTTGCAACTTCTATGTAAGTCTCTCATCACATCCCAGCAAAAACAGTCTTGCAGGGCCATCACTGGGCATCTGCTGACTGCCAGCGGTGGCTCAGCACTATGTTGCCGCCACCCAACCATCAATAAAATATCCGGGCAGCCACCACATGGGCCAGCAGCTGGTCAACAGTGGCACCCCCATCAGTTGTCATATGCCAGAACAGGGCCATTAGTTATCCATCACAGGCAGTAGCTGCCACAAGTGGCCCTTCAGTGGCCCTGCAAGCATGTGTTAGAAATGATGGCTAGCCAAATGTGGTCCGCTAGTTTTCCGGCAGTGGCAGCCGGCAATCACGTGACATAACTGATGGCTTGCCGAACCTTGTCTGCCAATTTCCCAGTAGTAGCCATAAAAAAAAAAAAATAAATAAAGGATAACCGCAGTTTCTCAAAGCTACTACTACTTTTTTTTTTTTCACCTTACGTAACTTCTGCATTACAGCACTGTGCTGGGAAATTTTCTAAACAGGTTCTGAAAAACGCTTGTTTGGATGTGGGTGGAAACGAACCAAGGACTGTCTGCAAGGGCGCTCTACCAACGGGACTGATTTGCCACAAACGAGCATTTGCTTGAAGCTGAGCTTCTTACCTGCAGAATGTGTAACGAATGGTTCTCTTTTTTAATTTCACAATATTGCGACATATTTTTCATAAATGTCAGTTTCATATAATTTGTAAATTTATTTTTTCAATGTAACAATTGTTTTTTTTTACCTTAAAGGAACTTCACTCATTTTCAATGAGTGTACCTACTTAAAGGCGCTTTCCAAAGTTTTGTGCTGTCCTTGTCATCTTGAAAGGCGATTGTTGAATTAATATATTTACTCGTTCATGTCACATTCTGTTACATTTTTAACGTTGTATCTTTCCTTTCCGCTGTCCGAAGCTACATTTGTTTTAAAGAGGAAAGATATTTTATTTTTTCTCTCGTTATTCTTAGAAGTGAATTCCTCCAGTCTTGTGTATTCATCCCATGGATGAGTACATTATATCCACATAGCATCGCTTTTTTTTTTTTTTTTTTTTTTCGAGTAATTGATAAATTTTGTACACGTATAATTCTTTTTTTTTTTTCCAACATGACATTTTTTTAATATTTTTCCAAGACTTTTGTTTCAAGCAGTTTTAGTGTATGTTAAAACGAAAGATTACACAGAAATTATTTCTTGTTATTCATGGGAATGGAGTGGGTGTATTTCATGGCTTAATCTGATATCTTCGTCAATGCGGCATTTCATTATAGGAAATTATTTTGCCTCTCTACATATGTCTTTTTTTTTCTTAACATCCACTAAAATAACACAATGGTGATAGTGTCGTCTTCAACTAACTGGTACCACAAGAGACACAGCACATGTTGCTTCTGCACATGCGCAGTCTCGTTGTTTCCACCTGGTGTTGGGGTTGCATCGGTTGTCAGCTACGGGCCACTAGTGGCACTTGCTTGTAGGCCCGCTATTTATGGCGATGTTGCAGGGCCATCAATGGCTGCCACCAATGGACCGCTACCAGGCCTTGAGCAGCAGATTTCAGCCAGCAGTGACCCATCACTACCAGCTGGTGGCCAGCAGTTTCCCAACACTTGTGTTTTTGCTGGGATCTTACTGCTCTTGGTGAATGTGTGTAATCCTTCTGTCATGCAATTTTCCCAAAGCTTCCACACTTTACATTTAAACAATTTTTGTTAATGCCAGCATCCAGAACTACGCACAAGACACGGTGCACACAAGATCCAGAACAAGAAACTTTGAAAGGAGGTATGCATAGATTCATGCAGCAAGTGCTGTGTGTACTGTTTCATTAGCTCGTTAACAAATACAGCGAGGTTCATTTGCTCTGGGACACAAAATCAGTTAGTGTTGTCTTTCTCAACAATACAAAGTAACTCTACCATCCCTCCCCACACACTTCCCAGACCTTTCATTACAACACCCCTTCTCCCTCTACTAAATACAAACTCCTGAACTGAGAAAATGTTTTCTGAGTTACTTTTCAAACTGTACTGCCTCTCCTGCACAATTACCCTACAGATGTTTTAAAGACCAAAAAACTGCAAAATGGTTTTCTTTTGTTTTTAAATTGGTGTATTATCTGCAGAACCTAAATTTATATTACATCTCATACAAATATAAATTGAACAGCCAACCCTAAAGCTGAGGCAACAATGAGATGAATGTCTTCTACATTTTTGTACTGGACTGCAGTTATTAATAAATATTATTGCATACACATCCTATCTGGACTTATTTAGCTTTTAATGCCTAAACAATGTGCAAAGAAGAGATTGACCTGATGAAAATTCATTATTATTTTCAAGATATGTATGATAAATTTACAACTTATTTAGCAGATAATCCTCACATTATATGGCAAAAATTACGGTACATGTCAATCGAATCCTGTTTTATTAGAAACATCTTTGATTAGAACCTCTACCCTTGATTAAAAGCACAAAATATTTCAGATAAATTAGAACTTTTCCTAATGCTGGAACATCTCTTTGTAACAAGCTGAGTTGTGATCTAGATGTGCACTTATACTAATCTGGAATGCCTCATTCATTGCTTGCTGACCTAGCAAGAAAAAAAAAAATAGTGCTGTTGAATACATGTAATGGAGTATTTGTTTTTGTTTGTTTGAAGGTTAGTGACTGCTGTGAGCAACTCAGTAGCCAATAAGCATTTGGATGTCCCTCATTTAGGGCCATTGTCCTTTTTTTGGAAACAGTGGCCCTAAATTAGGGACAGGCAACTACTTATACAGCGCACAGAGTTGCATATGGTGAGTGTCAAATCCCAAAACAAACAAAAAATTAAGTGAAAAAATAAAATATTTTGTAGTTGCAGAGAAATGTAAGTGAAATCAGACAGAAGTAGGTAAGAAGTTTGTCATTTCACAAATGCAAATGAGTTGCTAAAGAGAAAAAGTGTTATATGTTACTGGAGAAAATCAGCCAGCTTATACATAGTGGAAGAAATATTCTTCTCATAATACATGGCAAATAGGTCATGATAATTACCACAGCATCACGACGATTAAGTTTTCATTGCTGTGTTAATTATTATGACGTATTTGCCAGGTATTCTGAGAAGAATATTTCTTCTACTCTGTATACCTGAACAACTGGAGATTTACTTAACAACACTAGATGGCAGCAGAATCTGCATTAATTAAGAACACGGTCAGAGAATATTCCGATGCTCTTAACACTCAGATACTTGCGAATTCCCCATCATGGGTGATGCAACGGATAGCATGCTGGGACGGTAATCGGGAGATGCGGGTTCGTTTTCCGCTCCACGGCGAGGAAATTTTAAAGTTTTGTGATGTGATTGAATTCACTTGTGAAACAGTAATTACAGTCAGTTCAGCAATGTCTGATTGATGCATTAATTATCAT
The DNA here is from genome assembly GCA_039090855.1 of Macrothele yani. NCBI lineage: Eukaryota > Metazoa > Arthropoda > Arachnida > Araneae > Macrothelidae > Macrothele > Macrothele yani. The sequence continues at coordinate 58,309,967 of CM077010.1, forward strand.
GATCAGCCAGCATTTTTTTAAACTGGAACACTCAACATGGTAATTACAGCACCATGAAGGAGCTGATATATATTCACAAAAATCACATGCAGAGAGCTGCTGAAGACTTGTAAGTGATTAAAAAACAAAATGTGAGAAGGACGTACACATACTTTTGTTCAGGATTGCTCAGTGTGGAATTGTTCCACCTCAGGCAGCAATACAAGCTTACAGATGAAAAGGTATGCTATCAATGAGATCATCAGTGGTTTTGCTAGGTATACTATTTCAAGCAGCAACCAGCTGGGCATGTTGCTGTTGTAGGTCAGGAACTTACAGGAGTAGCAACCACACATACTCAATGGGTGACAAGTCTGGTGAGTTAGATGTCCATGGAAAAATTCCCATGCCTTGGACACTTGTAACACAAGTGGTGTATGTACAGGCCTGGCTTCTGTATGTATGTTTGTGATGTGGCAGCAAGGAAAGGAAATGTAATGGGATTTATGATGACATCAGTGTAGGGTCTTGCCATCACAATACCCGGAGTATGGACAAGAGATGTCATGATGCCACATCAGATTCCACCCCATGCCAGTGTTGGGACATAGTTTAATAGCTAACTGTAGATGGTTTATGTGTTGTTGATAATGATGGTGCCATACAGATGTGCAACCATCTGGCATGCCAAAACAGAAAGTAGATTCATATGTGAATAGCATGCTCCTCCATTCACAGTCCAGTGTTGCTTATCTGTGATCGATTCTATATGACAGACCTTGTGATGTGATAGTCACAGAAGGTTCCTGGCTGGGCATCTTGACTACAGTCTCATGTGTAGATGTCATATATTGTCTGAATGCATACCTCTGTTCCTGTAGCAGCTTGCAAATCGCACCACATTACAATTGTCATCACGAATGGGTTGTGAACAACCTATCTACTGTGTACACGATCTTCACATGCTGTTGTTGAATATCTTGGCCCACTTCTTTTGCATCATGTCATTCAGTGCTCTTCGGCACAGCTACATTGCATTCTCCTCTCAATGTGAAAATCCTGTTTGGAAATTCCTAGTTAGCTGAGAGCCAACTTTTGCATATCAACAATCCTCTGCTGCTTATGTGACATAGGTGTCCTGGCACAGGGCTGGAAAAATTCATGCCCAAGATGCCTAGCTCAGAGCCATCTCTTGCATATCAACAATCCCCTGCTGCTCTGTGTCTTTGTATTTGAACATGCTGCTCTGTGACATAGGTGTCCTGGCACAGGGCTGGAAAAATCAGAGTCCAAGCTGCCTAGATGAGAGCCATGTCAACAATGCTCTGCTTGTTGACATGCAAGAGATGGCTCTCAGCTAGGCATTGTGTTTGAACATGTTGCTGTGTGACATAGGTGTCCTGGCACAGGGCTTGAAAAATACCATGCCCGAGATTCCTAGCTGGAAGCCACCTTTTCCATATCAACAATCCTCTGCTGCTCTGTGTTATTGTGTTTGAACATGCTGCTCCGTGACATAGGTGTCCTGGTACAGGGCTTGAAAAATACCATGCCCGAGATGCCTAGCTGGAAGCCACCTTTTCCATATCAACAATCCTCTGCTGCTCTGTGTTATTGTGTTTGAACATGCTGCTCTGTGACATAGGCGTCCTGGCATAGGGCTTGGAAAATACCATGCCCGAGATGCCTAGCTGGAAGCCACCTTTTCCATATCAACAATCCTCTGCTGCTCTGTGTTATTGTGTTTGAACATGCTGCTCTGTGACATAGGCGTCCTGGCATAGGGCTTGGAAAATACCATGCCCAAGATGCCTAGCTGAGAGCTATCTCTTGTATATCAACAATCCTCTGCTGCTTTAAGTCATTGTGTTTGCACATGCTGCCCTGTGACATAGGTGCCCTGGCACAGGTCTTGAAAAATACCATGCCCAAGATGCCCGGGGGCATGGAAATTATTGTCCTGGGCAGGTAAATAAAAATCTAGCTGCCTGGTCGGGGCAGCTGGATCACTTCTTTAATTATATTATGCTCTAGGTCTAGAAATTGGAACCATACGAGGGGGTATCAAAATGTTCGTTCAATCACCAAGAAATAAACAAGCTAAAAAAATAAAATTTATTCAGGTACTTGGGCCCTCTCTACATAGGCACCACCCAGTGCCACATGTTTCTCCCACCTTCACTTGACCTTCTTAATTCCCTCAGTGCAGAACACCTCAGATTGTGCCTGAAACCACTGTTCTACCTCAAAAATGATGTCATCAGTGTCATCAAATCGCCTCCCACGTAGTGGACGTTTCACCTTGAGGAAAAAAAGAAGTCACTTGGTGCCATATCAGGAGAATATGGCTGATGAGATATATTGTAATTAAGACGACTCGCAGTGACAATGGTGCTGACTGCTGAATGAGCTGGTGCATTGTCGTGCAACAAATGGACCCCTTTTGTGATCATTCCACTTCTTTTGCTTTTAATTTGCTCTCTTAATTTGGTCAGTAGGTTGCAATAGTAGTCAGAGGTAGTAGTTTGACCTTTCTGAAGGTAGTCTGTTAAAATAATACCTCTTTTATCCCAGAAAACAGAGAGCATCACTTTGGCACTTTTGCCTTTTTTGGGAGTGGTGAAGAGGGATGTTCCCATTGCTTACTCATTTCTTTGGGTCCTGGATCATAGAGGTATAACCAACACTCATCAGAGTAATAAAACGGTAAAAAAACAAAAAAACATCGGAATTCGCATTACGAAGATCCAACATTTTTTGCGCAGATTGTGCCCGAACTTCCTTTTGGAATGGGGTGAGAAGTCTAGGTACCCATCGCGCTGAGACCTTAGACATGTTCAATTGGTCATGTATGATTGTCCACACTGATCCATAGTTTAGATGAACTTCTCGACAAAGCATTTCAATGGTTGTACGCCTGTCTTCAATGATTAATTCTTCACTTTGGTCACAACTGTCTGGTGACAGATGGCCATCCGGACAGTGGTTCGTCAAAAATGGTCATATGACCACTTTGAAAATTTCTTTTCCACTTTGCCACAGTCTCGTATGCTGGACACTTATTTCCATATGCACTTAACATTTCTTGATGAATTTTTTAGCTGCCTTTCCTTGGAGATGAAGGAACTTGATCACACTGCGAAATTCCACTTTCTCCATGATCTTGGACTTTTCGATTCCTGAAAAAGGGGGGGGTGCTAAATATTATTTATGTTGTACAGTATACTGAATGTATATTTGACAAAATAAAAGAAAAATGGGGTTTCCATAGCTTAATAATTTTGGGTGATTGCACGAACTTTTTGATACTCCCTCATATGTAGTTTTGCTCCAATTGTTCACAGTCAGCAATGGCATACAAGCCTCAGGTGTTTAAAAAATAAATTTTCCTGGACATCCAGCTTTTACTACCTGTGCAGGTAATAATTTCAGCACATGCTCACCTGGACATGTTGTAACTTTTCAGATATTTTTCAAGTTCTGTAACAACATATTCAGAATGTTTTCAATTAACACATTTGACTGTGAGTTTCTGCTTTACTATGAGCTGAGTCCAGACATGTGCTGTCTTTAAATCCTGCTCAGCCACCACTTATGTGACCAGGCACTGTGAAACTTTGATCCTTTGCGTATCTTTGGCAGCCCATTATGAACCTCATGCAGTTTGCATGTCTACATTAACTCCTTTTCCATGTTGCAACTTTTGTAGTGAACGGTGTAAAAAAAAGCAATACTAGGTTGACCCTGGCAGTTGACCACTGAAAATATGGTGAAATTAGGTTAGTGTTTTTTAGCATCAGCAGCATGTACATGCATGATGAGTGTTGACCAAGATAATTTATTCAGCCCAAATGTCAAGAAAGAAAGTTAAAGGAATGTCATGGAAATCAAGGGAAAAGCAGACTCGGACATATCTCAAAGACAGAAAGGTAATATAAAGTTCAAAAGGTTAGGCGTGAAATATGTGGTGGTGTGTGTCAAACCCAAGTTGTGTGCTGAAATTGTTGTAAATGGAGCTGTTTGATGTATCTACAATAAGTATAGTTAGCAATTTCGATTTGGCGGGGCTATCTGTGACGGGCCAACCCACAGCTTAATGATATATACGTACATGTGTAACATGAAGGATATGTTTTGCAGATTTTTATATTTAGCAGAGTCCTTCTTGCAGGGGAAAATTGCAGTGGTGCTTGCTCTTGTTATCTTAATTATATCACTGCAGTTTCTACAGATAATTGGTGTGGAGAGTTACAGTGGAGGGTGAAAGGAAATGTTTACTTCAAGTTTTAGTGAATCGTTAAAATTTGAACTGCCAGTTCTCTTATAAAAGAAGTATTGTGCAAAGCTTCATAGCAACTAAGATAGTAACTTCAGGATTAGAGGATAAGTGACCCTCCCCATGTGTATGTGTGCTTAGATGTAAGCTATAAGCCATGAAGATAATGAATGCACAGTGAAAATGAAAATGACGAGAAGAGGTTACACACAGAATAAACTTTATTTATTATAACAGAAAATGAAAATAGTTGGCAGACCAACTATTCACATGCAGCACTTCTGTAATTAGTTAACATCTTTTAAATGTTGTAATCAAGATTATTTAGATTTCAGTACATTTCGAAAACACTTGTACTACATGCAAGTAGCATATTTTAACAGTATTTCAAACATTTTTTATCGCTTACAATTATGTAAGTTCAAATAATCTCTCTATATATAAAACTGAAAGTTTGTATGTTTGTTCTGCATGCGTTCCTAAACGGTTTGATGGATTTGCACCAAAATTGGCATACATACTCTTCATCACCCAGATTAAAATACAGGCGGGGCGATTTTTAGAAATTCTATCCCTAAGGAGGTCAAATGTGTTTTTACGGGGCCCTCTATAGACTGGGTGCAAGTCGGCTGCTGCGGTATTACTCCGCGTGTCAGAGAAATGGACGTCAGGCGACGCCTCACTCCTTGCAAGCTTCCGCGGTTCAGGCGTATGGGGAAGAGTGATTTTTGAAAACACGACGTACCGGCGGAACATATTGTCATAAGTATTTTTTTGTTTATGGCATTTTCTTTGTAAGGATTAGGTTTCATTAGACTCCCAACAATTGGCGCAGGAGTCTCAAATACGGGTAGAGCTACAGATTCCCACCAATAGGCATTGTCCTCTCAAATAGCATCAAGGTTAAGTTGAAGTTAAAACAGACGGTCTTCTTCATACATAAAATTTAAATACAAGATTAGTATTGGTATTAGCATAGATAAAAGAAATAGCCTGTGTCCACCGGAAAGAAGAAAGCTTCCCAAGGTGAAAGAATTATCCGAATGGGTTTAGTTTTCAAGATTAGTAAAAAATATTCCGTATATTATCGTGAACTAATTTCTTTCACGGTGGGTGTGATCAGGTTGTATGTAAACAAAGCAGAACAATACATGTGAAATTGAAAACTACTTGAAAGCGATGTTATTCGGTAGTACAACCAAAAATAATAAAAAATAATAAAGCATAATACAAAAAATAATAATAAATAAACGAAATAGCCAATGTCCTCTGGAAAGCTTCCCAACGGTGAAAGAATTATCCGAATGGGTTTAATTTTCGAGATTAGTAAAAAAAATTTAGTATATTATCGTGAACTACTTTCTTTCATGTTGGGTGCGATCAGGTTGTATATCTACACTCTAGGAAGCTGAATGCGGATTGCAGGAAGTGCATTATTGTGCATGTTTGCTATTTCGAGTTTTTAGCGCTCAGGACGGCAATTATAAATTATGATTTTTATAATAAAATTTTGATCAAGTGTGATGAAATGCCTCCAAAAAAAACACAAACCCATCGGACAAGTTCAGCTGAAAGCAAAGAAAGTAAAATTACTTCGAGAGAGTGAGACAACCGAACAACGTGATCGAAGACTTATGGATCAGCAGGAAAGAGCCAGTGTATCTAGGGCGGCAGAAACCTAGGAACAGTGTGAGGCCTGACTTGAGCATTGTTCATCATGGTAGGATTTTTTTTTATAGTGCGATTTACATTGTTATTTGAAAACAAACTTTATGTCTATCCTGGGCAACGCCTGGTATCTCCACTAGTATTCACATATTTTCATTAATCAGCGCTTTTTTTTTCCTTCCTTTCCTAAGGCTTCAGAGGCATAATGCTCAGGTGGAAAAACCATGCCCTGGTGGGGGACGTCCAAAGCCACCAGCAAAGCCTAAACCAAGTCTACCTCAATGTCATGCACTTTATTCTTACGATGCCCAAGACACTGATGAGCTGACCTTCCAAGCAGGTGATGTAATAACAGTTATGAAACAAGGTGAGAAACAGTCAAATTATGTGTTTAGTTTTCAGAATTCATTTATTTTCATTCTAGCTGAAACAGGATGAACACTTTCATTAACTACTCAGGTAGTTGTAATATAACTTCCAATATTTTGTGAAGTAAAATTACAGCTGACCAGTGCTGTTGCACCAAATATAAATAGTGAATTTTACTTAATGGTCATAAATAAGCAGCAATTCATAAGAGATGGTGGTGACAGCTGCATCATCACCTAATTGACAAATTCTCTCCTTCCCTATGAAAATGAACTGTCTCCAACTTTGGGTTTGGATACCAGTGTTTATTATTATTATCATTATCACTTTGGGGTTTAATGACCATCACGAGCAACTCTGAGGACATGGGCACCAGCAGAATATTTTCTAGGGGAGTCAAAGCAAAGTTCCAGCACACGAGACCTGTCTAAGTAAGTCATTCAAGATAAATGATAGAAATATACAGTCTCACTGTGTGAAGCAAAATATATTTATTTCTTAAGACAAAGAGAAAAATAATGTTACAAAGTATTTAATGACAATTTAAATAAAAAAACAATCCAATAAATGGTGCAAAACCTATGTAGCTAGCAAAGAACAACTTCTTATGATAATTAAGCTGAATTATAATTGTGTCACTCCTGGTTGGAAGGAAAAAAATTGCAGTCTTGTATTGCTTTTCCCTGGATCAGTTGACAAATTTTCTTGTAAAATCTGCATTTCTGTATTCCCAATGTTGATGGATACTCATTATACACAGGCCACCTACTCCTTCCTTGGTCATGGTTGATCTCACCTATGATATGCAGAGTACTGAAAGATCTTTCAATGGTGCATGTTGCGTGCAGTGTGGCAACAATTTGTAGTGCCCTTGAAACTGCCGGGTAAAATTTCTCTGCTTCTTCTATACCTTCTGAAATGGAAATCTTTTCTGTTTCAGGTACAAACTCGTCTTTCCAAAAGTGATGCCATGACTTTGGTATCTGCCGTATGCTCCTGAAATGTCTTTGGCTGAAAAATTAAATTTAGCCTCAATTTGGAAGTAAATTAAAAAAAAGAAAATGAAGGCTTCTTTTCTTTTAAGAATTTATTTTTAAGAGAAGTTATCGAATTCAAATATGGTGTAGATAGATAGACGGTAACAATCTTCCACTGAATTTGATGGTATATTAGATCTATGCACTTGTTTGGCCACATTGGAAGGAAGAGGGGGGGGGAGAACGGGTTTTGGCTGTCGAGTGGGACAACAGTGAGCAAGGACTATGGTGAGTGTGGTTTTCTCTAGTGAGCATAGCAAGCAAGACTGGAGGCTCAGCCTCTAGTCTTTAAAAAAATAGAAATTTATCCCTTCTGTATTCTTTTGGTGCCTTTATTTTTATGTTTTTAAATTTTACATTTTCTTTTCAAGTAATTTCCAGGGGGAGGAGTCACTTGACCCTCACTGCAAGTGCTCGTGTTTGATGATTATAAACTGTCACTCACCCCTAATAATGTAGGGCCACCTGGCCTAGCAATATGACAGAGTATTACAAACACAGTGGTCTGTAATGCTGCTTTCTATTTTCTCAGGATTGTCTCGTATTCTTTGCAGAGTGCTCTCTCCTAAATTAACAACCCAGTGTATCACAGTAGTTGTTTGGCCCTCTTCATACCATTTCATCACATCCAAAGTTATTGACTTTTGGAACTTGTTATGAATACTTGGATGAAGTGTTACAAGCTGATGAAAAAAATTAAAGTGTAATAAGAGTGAATGTTATAATAACTCCACCAAGATTATGATAACCAAGTTTATCAGCTTGGCTCACAGAATACATACCTGCAATGCATGGAGGGTATTTCTGTTTAGTTTGTGACAAAAGTTCAAACACAATTTACACTTCGCTCTGCTCACCAGCTTTGAAATAATGTAATACACTGCTGGCCGTCCAAAATGCAACACCAAGAAGGAAGCATCCGATTGGCCTGAAATTCGCAGCATGCGTCGCCCATGAGAGGACATGCAAATGATTAGCATTGCAAGGCATATGCAAATCATGTGCGCCCGGCATGCCACCGAGAAGCACTATAAGAAGGGTGCACAGAAAGCGGGCTGTAAGTAGTGGAAGTGTGTTGTGCTGCCAGACGTGTGCGTGGCAAGCTTCCTGATGCCTCGTCGCAGAATACGGCAGTCATCCCAGCACGTTTCGGAGTTCGACAGAAAACGAATAGTGGCTCTTTGCGACAGCGGTTTATCGTATTGAGACATCGCCGCCCGTGTGGGACGACATCCAGCCACAGTGAGGCGAGTATAGATTCGATGGGTGCAGGAGAGACGGACGGAACGACATGAGCGATTGCTGCAGCCGCGGCACACCACCGAACGAGAGGACCGGCATGTTGTGCGGCGGGCATTGACGGCTTGCACCGACACATCACGAACGTTAGCGCAGAAATTAGGGTGTGTTGCGCAACAACCTGTGTCAGCACGTACCGTTCGATGACGTCTGCAGGAGCAGGAACTTGTCGCACGGCAGCCATTGCTCCAATTACCATTGATGTTACACCACCGGTGAATGTGGCGGCATTGGGCCGGTAAACGCCGCACCTGGACTACGGAACGGCACAGCAATGTATTCTCGGATGAATCCCGCTTCTGCCTGCAACACCACGATGGTCGGATCCGCGTGTGGCTGCACCGCGACGAGAGGATGTATGACGCCTGCACTATGCATCGCCATACTGGTCCTTCACCTGGCATTATGGTTTGAGGCGCAATTGGATATGACACCCGCACCCTTCTGGTATGCATCGCCGGTACACTCAAGAGCCACCGCACCATCTCCGACGTTTTGGAGCCTGTAGTCCTCCCTTACCTGCAAGACCTGCCAGTGGCCACATTTCAACAGGACAATGCGCGCCCGCACGTGGCATGCATCGTGCAACAATTCTTCACATCCCACCAGGTGTCACTGCTGCTGTGGCCCACCTGCTCTCCCGATAAGTCGGCCATTGAACACGTCTGGTCACTGATCGGCAACCGAGCGGCCCGGCAAGCACCACCCGCGGCTACGCCTGATGAACTGTGGCAACGTGTGGAAGCAGCCTGGACCGACATACCCCAAGCCCACATCCAAAGCCTCTTTCGTTTGATGCTGCAGCGTGTAGTGGCCATTATCGCCAGCCATGGGGTCCGCATGAACTATTGATGTCTGTGTTCCGCAAGTCGCACAGGCTTATAAGTTCAATCGTTTCATCTTTGTATCTGTTGTTATGTGTCCAGTAAATCTGGCTTTGCTGTCTCGTGTCTTTCTTGGTGTTGCATTTTGGGTAGCCAGCAGTGTAGCTGATGAACTTCCTTAATTTTTTTGGATACACATTAGTTTAAATTTTGATACATAATGTGAGGCTTTATTAATATCTATGTATTGCACTATTTCAAATTCCCATAAAGTGTGATCACCTAGTTATTGGTTCGTAGAGGGCATGATCTTTCCCTTGGGACTGGAGGGATGTTATCATAGTTCTCTTGTATAGGGAAAAAGGTGATCAGACTGAATGCAAGAACTATTGTGGTATCAACTTGCTGAGTGTGCCAGGGAAAGTGTTTGGAAAGGCCATTATTGATAAGGTATGAGTTCTTACATCAGAGAAAGTGTGGGATGAACAAAGTGGTTTTATGCCTGGTAAGGGCTGCACTAACCAAATCTGTGTTACATATGATGATCGAAAAGTGTCTGTTGGTAAGAAAGTTTTTGCTGCTTTCATAGATTTAGAGAAAGCTTATGTACGACAAAATATAACACAGTAAGTATCTTAGAGCTATATTTGTCTCAATTTAGATGGTTATTATACAGGGTGTTTCACTAGGTAGTCCCCATAAAGAATCAGTCGTATTTCGCAACACACTCTACTCAGAAACACGACATGTGGTTTACAATGTACCTTAGTTCATGGAAATGTAGCACCATTCACATGAAATGTTGGAAATGTCCTCCACCGACATCCAAACACACTTGCACACAGCGCTGTATATTATCAAAGGTCCTCTGCAGCATGTCCCCATCAATAGTCCTGATTGCTGCACTGATGTTGCTTTCTAAGTCTTCTAATGTGCAAGGCTTATTGTGTAAGCACAACTCTTCAAATATACCATAAGAAAAAATCAGGAGGAGTCAAATTGGGTGAATGAGGTGGTCACAGGCTTTTGGAGATCACTTGGTCACTGAAGAAAGAGGAAATTCACTCATGCTGACATGGTACGTTTGGCATGTCGTCCATCCTGTTGAAAAGTACCCCATTGTCAAATCGACATCAGTTATTTGGTCCACAAATTGTCTGAAAACTTTCACATGTAACACTGAGTTTACTACGCTAGAAGAAAATGGGTCCAATTATTTTGGTTCGGGGCACAGCACATCAAATACCGACTTTTGCAGGATGTAATGGGGTTTAGTGTAGTTCATGTGAATTATCTGTAGCCCAGATGTGGGAGTTTTGGGAATTGACATACGTGTCCTAATTAAACCATGCTTCATCAGTGTACCATGTGAAATCCAAAATGTTCGGAATTGTGAGTAAAGATGTCAAGAACCAGTGACAAAAAGACACATTTTTGAAAAACCGATTTTCCCACACCTGTCACATGGTACAGATGAAGCAACACTTTCTTTCTTCATGGCTTTTTGGCTAGTGGAAACAGAATACCCAGTTTCTTGTGACAAATGTTGTAGTGACTTCTTCACTGATGCCAGCAGCCTGTGCTTCACCTCTTCGATTTTTTCTTCCACCAAAGGAGGATGTCCTTCACTGTATTTGTTCAAAACACTGCCTGTGGTATCAGATTTCTTCACTAACCTGGCAATGTAAGGTTTATATATATATATTAAGAGAATCCAACGTGGTTCGTCACAAATATTTAATTTTTCAAGTCGACCATGGTTTCGCCGGGTATTGACCTAGCTTCATCAGGACAAATGGCACGTAAATATTCAAATTGTATATAACATAAACAGTGTTTACCAGTGGCGTCGCATGCCTATTTAGGTTGGGTGTGCGCTCTTATGGGAAAAAACACGTTAAAATTTTATTATGTATCCCGAGCTGTGAAATATGCGCATTGATTTTGAACATACGAAAGTATTTCTTTTATTTACGTATCGTCTAATAACGTACGAAAAAGATCTTTACATACACTCCGTTGTAAGAAAAATCTGAATTTCCTGTGCAAATACTAAAGTGATGAACTAATTTTCATTATCTTTATATATCATCATCATCATCATCATTGTCAACCATTATCAATCCACTGCTGGATGAAGGTCTCCCCAAGTTTCCTCCACAACGGTCTGTCTTGTGCCAGTCTCCTCCATGTTACCCCTGCATACTTTCGAATTTCATCCACCCATCTCCCATGTGGTCTTCTTCTGGGTCTTTTCCTGTCCCTTGGAATCCAATCTAAAATTTCAGCTGTCCATCGATGATCTGTCCTTCTGGCAGTATGTCCAGCCCATTGCCATTTCAGGGATTTAACTCTGATCATGATGTCTTCCACTCTTGTCATTTTTCGGATCCACGTGTTCCTCTTCTTATCTCTCCTGGTTACACCAAGTATGCACCTCTCCATGCTGCTTTGAGTTGTCTGCAGCCTTTGTATGTCTCTTTTAGTTAAGGTCCACGTCTCTGCACCATACGTAAGCACTGGAAAGATGCATTGATCAAACACTTTTCTTTTAAGACATAATGGCATATTGCTCTTGAAAATTATGCTGTTTCTTCCAAAAGCTCTCCAGGCAAGTTTTGTACGCCGATTAATTTCTTCATCAATGTGACCCTCACTTGATATCTGCTGTCCAAGATAAACGTACGTGTCTGTTATCTCCAGCTTTTCTCCATCAATCGATAAATCTTCATTTCTTGTAAAAGCATTGAACATCACTTTTGTCTTCTGAAAGTTCATTTTTAATCCCACTTCTTTACTCTTGTCAGCAAGTTCCTGGATCATACTCTGCAGCTCTGATGGGCTAGTTGCAAAAATGACTACGTCATCAGCAAAACGAACGTGGGTTAGATAATCTCCATTAATCTTTATCCCCTTGTTTTCCCAGCTCAGCGACTGAAAAACACCCTCCAATGTGGCATTAAAGAGCTTCGGAGATATGGTGTCACCTTGTCTCACTCCCTTTCCAATTTTTATGTGTGTTGTATTTTCAAACAGCCTAATCTTTGCACTTGCATTTTCATAGATGTTATTAATAATATTAATGTATGCATCTTCAATACCGCAGGTTTTCAGAGCCATTGTAACTGCTGATGGTTTCACCGAATCAAAGGCTTTTTCATAATCGATAAAAGCCATGCACAATGGAAGTTCATATTCCCTCGCTCTTTCAATTAGTTCTCTCAGCACATGGATATGATCTATTGTGCTGTAGCCACTCCTGAATCCAGCTTGTTCTCTCGGTTGAGCCATGTCCAGTGTTACCTTCAAGCGATGTGAAAGAACTTTAGTGAAGATTTTATAAACTACTGATAGGAGGCTGATAGGTCTGTAGTTTCCGAGATCCTCAATGTCACCTTTCTTATGTAGCAGGATCATTGTAGCGGTGTTCCAATCCTCAGGAATCTTTCCTTCATTAAGGCATCGAGTGAAAATTTGGGCGAGTACTGTTTCGATTTCCCCACTTGCTTCTTGTATGATGTCTACAGTAATTCCATCTTCTCCTGGAGCTTTTCCCCGCTTCATGTTCTTGATTGCATGTGCAACTTCTGCTGGAAGGACTGGAGGAACTCTGGTACTGGTATCTTTCATGATGTCTGGAGTGCATGTATCATCCCTTTCATATAATTTGGAGTAGAAATCTTTCACTCTTGTCAAAATTTCGCCTCTATTTCTTGTTACAGAACCATCTTCTTTTCTCAGTGCCATAATCTGTTTTCTTCCCTTACTGAGATGTCCCTTTGCTATCTTTAGGCTTTGGTTGTTTTCAATTGCTTTCCTCACTAGTTCACAGTTGAATTTTCTTACGTCTTCAGTGATACTTTTTCGTACTGTCTTGCATAGCTCTATATATTCCACTTTGGAAGTCACATCTTCTTTAGTTGTCCTCATCTCTCTTCTATTTTGCATCAACATTTTCGTTTTTCCTGATAATTTATTTACATGCAACTTGTTCTTAGACCCAGCTAATTTTGTTGCTGTTTCCATAAGAGCTTTGGTTACTTTTCTGTTAACTTCAGAGATGTCCACTTCTTCTGATGTTAGGCCTTCTAAAGCAGAGAACCTGTTCTTCAGTTCCAACTTGAAGGTATTATGGTGTTTTGTAAGGTTGGTTATGTCAATAGATTTTGTTTGTCTTATGAGCTTGCCACGTTCAAGTTTAGTGTTGAGGTACATCTTACATCTCACCAATCTATGGTCACTACCTGTGTTGAACTTGTTTAGCACACTGCAGTCTTCTATGACGAATTTTTTGTTACACATAATAAAATCAATTTCACTTGTCGTCCCATTTGGATGTCTCCATGTCCATTTCCTGTGTGGCTTTTTCTTGAAGAAGGAGTTCAAGATGAAAAACCCTTCTGCCTCTGCAAACTCAACGAGAGTATTTCCACTCTGGTTTCTGTTGCCGTGACCGAATTTACCTACTGAAGTTTCATTCTGTTGCCGTTGCCCTATTTTTGCATTGAAATCTCCCATAATTATTTTCAAGTGCTGCTTACCTTTATTATTTAGATGACAAATTTCCTCATAAAATTCTTCAATTTCTTCTTCAGGATGACTTGTGGTGGGTGCATAAGTTTGAATAATCTGAGCCTGGTATCTTTTCGAGAGTTGTATAACAAGCCGTGCAGCTCTGTCGGAGGAACTTTCAACTTCTACAACTTTATCCTTCAGTTTCTTGTTTATTATAAATCCAACACCACTAGTTCTGCCAGTATCTGTCCCACGATAGTAGAAGAGATGTCCACTTTTCAGTTCGATGAGATCTTCTCCTTTTCTCCTTACCTCACTTAGCCCCACGATGTCCCACTTGATCCTTTGTAGTTCCTCTTCCAATTCAAGAAGCCTTGAATCAGAAGATAGGGAGCGTCCATTGTACGTTGCCAAGGTCAGCATCAGATGGCAGCCTAGTCCGGTCCTCCGGGGATTCTTAGCACCCTCTGCCTTCATGTCGCACTGGCCGCTGCCTTGGCCAGGTACATTCCAGCTGCCGGAGACTTAAGGCCAAGATTTAAGTTGTGGAGTCATTTTGGAGGGGTTTGGCCATAACTCACTACGCTGGCCAAGCGGGTTGGTGAGTGTGGGATAGAATTTCCTCTAATCCCGATGGTATAGTTATACCGCTATTGGCGGTCGTCAGAGCCCCTTTAGTAGGAACAGGATGCACCACGAGAAGGCGGGGTTGACATTTGTCAAGGAGAGGCCGTGATGTTACGCATCACCTGACCTTACATCCCCTTTATATATATATATATATATATATATATATATATATATTTTTTAATACAGCACGAGGCTTACTTTCTTTAACCTGCTTTACAAAATCTGCAAAGTCTCTGGCAGAAAGTGGGACACTTAGTACATCGTCAACCTAAATGGATGTCAAAACTCAAATTGTATATTTAAATCTGTGCTCATAAACACACCAATTCATACAGCGACAAAAAGACAGAAAAACATTAACTCATAACAGAACGTTGAAGTGTGTTTATAACTCCATGCTATTTCAAACGCAAACAGGTATGACCAGTGTTGCTTTTTTAAGTGCGCACACCCTGGGAATTTAAGCCTCTGCATTGGATCCACGAGGAAATAAAAACATGACCTGTAGCGTCATCTGGAGAGCTTTGAATTGCAGTTGCTTTGATGACTTAGGGTGTCCGCTAGTAAAATAGAACTCCTGCAGCTGCAAATATTATTTACTACGTTTTGTTTACTGCACAAAGCAATGAACCTTCTCCTCTTCACGAAAATATTGCACAAGGGAATAAAGTTTAGCGGACAAACTTTAGCGAGTCTTATTGGAAATACATAAAAAGAAAAAAACAACAATGCAACAGCGAATGGTTGCACTGCTCAATGGGACTGCAACAGTGCTCATTTTGGGTAGCACACCTTGAAAGTTCCATTGTTAATGTTTGAAACCACAGGAAATTTGAACGTGACCCGCAACGCCGTCGGGGAGCGCTTGTACCACAGCTGTTTTAAGGTCGTCGAATGTGCGCACGAGAAACAGCACACCCGAGGATTCTGCCGCGAATCTGATATACTTACTGAATGAACCTTCTCTTCTTAATGAAAACATTATGTGGAGAAGTTAATTTTAACCACCACTCGAAGCCTTAGGATGAACTCTGGCGAGTTTTATTAGAAATAAATCCGTAATTGCGACTCTGTGTGGGTGTGGCACACCCCGAATATTCGCCCCTGGTGTTTACAGTCACGGGTTTTGGTTACTATATATCTTCGTGTATAAGTCGAGAATGTTTAGACTTTTTTTCACCACTGAAGTAGGGGTGTCGGCTTATATACGAGTCAATAATTTTGGCAATTTTTTCGGTCATAAAGACGACCACATTCAACCCCGCCTGTATTGATATACCGGTACGACTCTGGACCAATGGCCCACCAAAACTCACTTAATAAAATATGCATAGCAATAAAACATGTTTACTTTAATCAAATGCGAATTAAATATGTTTAAATTATTTAAAAAACAATGTACATAATAGTCCATATAGATAACAACACAGAATAAGTGACTAAAAAAGAACTTTACCTTTATTTTTAATTCATCCATCCTCATTCGCCCTCGAGGTCTGTATCTGAGTGCAAATTCCTGAACAGTTTTTGGTATTCAGTCTCTGTGATGGGAATATCTGGGTGGATGTCATTGTGCTCCACCTCACTGTTGTCGTCGTCATCCTCCTCGTGCACAATATGGTCCTCACTTCCGTCCATAGCGTTGCTGATACAACACTTTTTAAAAGATCGGATTATCGTTTCCGAAGGAATGTCCGACCACGCTTCCTTCACCCACTCCGCAATCGTGACGATGCCCACCTTTTTCAAATTGCCACCCTTTGTCACCGCCTTATCCTCAGACGCCATCTACTCTATCCATTTGGCCCGAAGCCTGTCCTTAAACGGCTTGTTCAATGAGACCGAACGGCTGCATTAGGGAGGTGAGACCTCCGGGAATCACAGCCACAGAAGATTTCATTTCATGACACCTTTTTTTTACTTTATCGGTGAGATGGGCCTGAAACGAGTTCCACACGAGCATCAACTGCTTCTTGAAAACGCCACCCTTTCTCTTGCTCCACACATTTTCTAACCATTCCAAGGTTCCACTCTCATCCATCCAACCATTGATGTGAGCACGCACCAACACGTCACTTGGGAACTTCGCCTCCTTAGGCACAGTCTTTCGTTTAAAAATAATCATAGGGGGTAAATGTGACCCGTATGACATGCAACACAAAATCACTGTGAATCATGTCTTTTCATGTCCAGTTGTTTTAACAAAAACTGTCTTCGCGCCTTTAAGATCCAAAGTTTAATTGGAAGGCAAATCGAAGGAGACAGGAGTTTCGTCCATATTGCCAATTTGGCACAATTCGGAATTGTATTGCTTCTGGAGATGGATAATAAATTTTTGTAACGATTCAACTTTCGTTTCCAACTCTCTCAGCAGTTTTTAGGAGAGCTTAGTGCGGGTTCGTAGACTTAAGTTATATCTGTTCATGAATCCATCGCACCATCCCACGGAAGCAATAAAGTCCACTGGTTTTAGTGGCAGGAATTGAGGGTCTTTCGACATATTGAGCGCCCTGATTCGGATATTTGTGCGGGTTATAATAAACCTGCTCTGCCGTGACTCCCTAATCCACTGTGCCAATTTCTTCTCCAGGTCAGAAAACATCGGCGGACGACCACGTGCAGCCTTCTTTGTCCTCGGCATCATCGTAAGTTCCGGCTTATTTTTCCTCCACTCACGCACTTGCTTTTCGTTGACAGAGAAATGACGAGCAGCCATCGAATTGTTTGATTGCTCGGCAAAAGCGACGACTTGCAGCTTAAAACTAGCCGTGTATGCAGTCCTTTTTGTCCAGGCATCTTTCAATGTAAGCAAAGTTAAAATTGTGAGAGAAACTGAAGAGCTGAAAAATTTCTAACTATCATAAAAGCAGAGCAATTTGATAAAAAAAAAAAAATTCTCCTTGTTTCAGAAAGGTTACCACAATTGAATTGAAACTATCATTTCGTTGGCTCTATTTCCTTAGCAAATCAAAAGCATTACCGTGTGGCTGGGCTTCCACTTTTCTTAGACTGGTTGGTAGTGGGAAGGAACAACAAGCAGATTGTATTTCATGGATGCGGGAAGGGGGTGTCATTCAGTTCCTGACACTTTGTCCCATTTAGTGGTGCCCCACCGTTGCCCTCTCTCACTCTTCGTGGAGGGGGAGGCCGGAAGTGAAACTGTAATCTTTCGATTCCTCACCCCCCCCTAAAGAAAGAAGGATTTGGTTCGCGTGTGTGTGTGAGAGAGAGAGAGAGAGAGACAGAGAGAGAGAGAGAGAGAGAGAGAGAGAGAGAGAGAAAGAAAGCCTGTGATAAAGACCCAGCTGGAGTCTCTTCCCCGTCCCTTGTACGGACGCCTGCTTAACATCGGGTAGAGGTCACGTTCCCCTCCGTATATAAACACAACCAAGATTCGCAAATGCTTATAAGTTACAATCAGCTTTTAACACTCAGTCCAATACCTAATAAGATGGATTACCGTAGGTTTGTGTTTGCTTCTGTAGTGTGTAGCTGCAACTTAAATCCTTACACACCTAATATCCTGAGATAAATAATATGAGAAATTTTGTAATTTACACGATACACGAGTTTTCGATTTTCGTCAAATTTATGCAGTGAAAATCATACTCTCGGTTATACACGAATCAGCTTATACACAAAGATATACGGTAGTTGCTTTTACGTGCTTAATAGAAATGGGATGGATGCCATGTCATTAACAAGTAGCAAATACTTCTGATATACACTGGTGTGCAAAAATTAAGGACGAAGAGGAGAAATTAGTATAACAGCGGAATGAGCAGGCAGAACGGACCGAAAGACCTCTCAGGAGATAGACTAGGGTCCAGTACGGTAGGGCATATGCGCATATATGCAGCATGACATAGGAGGGGAGTGTCGGAAGGGTATAAAGCAAACTGGCGGTGTAGTAGACGACATCTGGATGACTTTACCCAAGGTCGCGTGTGACTAGTGTGGCCGAAGAGTTTGGGATCGCTCACAGCATCGTTTCACGAGCTTGGAGAGCATTTCAAACGACATGAACAGCTGTCCGAGAGTTTAGCAGTGGTCGTCCACGAGCGACCACGGCGGCGGATGACCGGTATATTGTCCTACAGGCGAGAAGAGACAGAAGGCAGACAGCGGGAGAAATCGGAAGGCACATGTAACAGACAACTGGACGTTTTTACCGTGGCCAGGAGGCTGCACAAAGGTGGTCTATTTGCACGACAACCAGTATGGTGTGTGCCATTAACACCTGCTCATCGGAGACTGCGGTTTCTGTGGTGCCAGGAACACAAGAACTGGACACATCAGCAATGGGGTCGAGTTCTCTTTATGGATGAGAGTCGATTTAGTCTGACGAGCGATTCTGGACTTATACACATCTGGAGAGAGCAGGGAACACGCAATCACACCTCCAACATTATCGAAAGGGACCGGTTTGAAGGTGGCGGAGTTCTCGTTTGGGGCGGTATCATACTTGGTAGCCGTACTGACCTCCACATCTTCCTAGGAGGTTCAGTCACTGATGCCCACTATTGTACCGAGGTACTCCTGCCTCACATGCGTCTGTTTAGAGGTGCTGTGGGTCCTCAGTTCCTCTTCATGGACGACAACGCTACACCTCATCGTGCAGTGGCTGCCGCAGAGCTGTTGGAGAGTGAATATATTCAACGCATGGATTGGCCCGCAAGGTCCCCAGACCTAAATCCAATCGAACACGTGTGGGACCTTCTCGGGAGGTGCTTGGCAGCACATCACCAGCCGCCAGCAACGATTCCGCAGCTGCGATTGCTACAAGAGGAATGGGCCGCGATGCCTCAACAGCTCCTTGACAACCTTGTCCTCAGCATGGACAGACGTTGTAAATCCTGCAACGCAGTCAAGGGTGATCACATCCCCTACTAAAGACTGGATTTTTCTTGGCAGCCGCTTGTCACATGGACGTTTCTGTCTTCTGTCCAGTTGTGCTCGAAGCTACCTTTTCAATAAAGTGCCTTTGTATCCTTTGGATTCCTTGTTTGGACGGTTTTGCTCACTTGTCCCATATTCTTACATCTTGGGGATCTTATGGTATGATTTGAGTTGATGTGGAGCACTTCTGCACAAAGTTACATTCGAAAAACCATCTCATCCTTAATTTTTGCATGCCAGTGTATATGGAAAGCTTCCAAAATATCAAGTTTGGTGGTTGAATCTGTCTTGTCAATTAGTTTTGCTCTTCAAAGAGAAATTTATGGTCCTTTTC
The DNA here is from genome assembly GCA_039090855.1 of Macrothele yani. Classification (NCBI taxonomy): domain Eukaryota; kingdom Metazoa; phylum Arthropoda; class Arachnida; order Araneae; family Macrothelidae; genus Macrothele; species Macrothele yani. The sequence continues at coordinate 58,329,797 of CM077010.1, forward strand.
ATAACAGTGTTTAGCCATCAATGACTTCTTTAGATAACAGTTCCGAATGTAGGTTTTGTGCTCCTTCAATCGAAAACACAAGGTTCTACGGGTCTGTCTTGTATACACGAAGCGCCACATTCACATGGAATTTGATAAGTTCCCCATGAGTTTTTGTCTTGAACATAGTCATTTGATCCTAAAAAGTTCATTTTGTTTATGGGTTTAAAAATCACTTTAAAATGAAAGGTTTTGAGAATTTTTGTAATTTTGAAGGCAATGTCATGGGAAAATGGAATAATGACAACATTTTCTTGCAGTGGACACATCATAGGAGTTAAGGTGGAGATCGGCTTTAGTTTCCGGAATTTTGTTACAGCTTTGTCTATAATGTAAGGGCTGTATCCTCGCTGTACTGCAACATGTTTAAGGAAATAATGTTCTTTTTCCAAAAGAAAAATAACTTATTTCCTTAAGTTCTTTCTCACAACCACAATTTATCAGAAGCCTTTCGCAGTTTTCTCGCCTCTACATGCCAAGTCCAATCACCCTTGGCAACAAAATCTCAGTGCCTTTTATAGTTGAGTATATCGCACAATACATATATGTTCAGATAAAGACAGTTTAGAAAAATAATTTTATTTCTTTAAACGTGTTGCAGTACAGGGAGGATACAACCCTTCCATTATAGACAAGGCTCTAACAAAATTCCGGTTACTGAAGCCGATCTCCACGTTAACTTCTGTGATGCTGCGAGAGAATTTTGCCATTATTCCATTTTTCCGTGACATTGCCCTCAAAATTTCAAAAATTCTCAAAACATTTAATTTTGAAGTGATTTTTAAACCCATAAACAAAATAACCTTTTTAGGATCAAAGGACTGTGTTGAAGACAAAAACTCGTGGGGAATTTATCAAATTCCATGTGAATGTGGAGCTTCATATATAGGACAGAACTGTAGATATTTGCATTTTTGATTGAAGGAGCACAAGACCCTAAAGAAGTCATCGATGGCTAAACACCGTTACGAAAAGGACCATAAATTTCTCTTTGAAGAAGCAAAACTAATTGACAAGCCAGATTCAACCACCAAATTTGATATTTTGGAAGCTTTCCATATATATCAGAAGTCTTTGCAACTTGTTAATGACATGGCATCCACTCCATTTCTATCAAGCGCATGGAAGCAACTAACCAAAACCTTTGACTGTAAACACCATGTATGATATCATATACAATTTGAATATTTATGTGTCATTCGTCCTGATGAAGCTAGGTCAATACCGAGCGAAACCATGGTCGACTTGAAAAATAAATATTTGTGACAAAACAACTTTGGATTCTCTTAATACACATATCATCGTCACAAGACTAGTCTTTGAGATCAAGAATGAAATGTTTGTCTGGTGCTTTTCTTACCCCAAACTTCTTCAGGAATTCATGCTGTGTTACCTTTATAGATTTTGTTATCCAGTAACTTTTTACAATAAACACCCACTCTGCAATGGTATACACAGCCATCCTAAAGGATGTTCCATGACACAGTAAAACACGTAGATTTTCTCTTGACAGAATTAGTGTGCCCAGCCATATAGTGGGGTGGCACCACAATGAGTCATCGCCTTATCAGGAAAATCACTACTGCGCATTTCTCAAGGATCGAGGTCATTTGTAAACCAAACGTCATGTTTCTATGTAGAGTGGGAAGAAAACAATAGTTGATTATTTGGAGAGGACACTACTTAGTGAAACACCCTGTACTATGCATGTTTAATATCCACAAACTCTTGGAAAGTAAAATTCTTAGCTTAAAGAAACAATTTTTGTATGATAATATCTGCCATGTGCTTTCATCAACACATGACATTAATCACAAAGTGTGCAACATTAATAGTTTATATTAATCATCTCGCAGGACTAGTCCCCATTATATCGTCCTCAGTACATGACAATATCTGTCCGTCAAAAATGAGCTATTGTTAAGATATTATCTTCAAGTAAAAAAAGGTTTTAATAAAGCTCTTCATAATTTCAGAATTCGTAAGTTAAAACACTTGTTTTCGGTATATCAAAATTAATAATTAGAAAAATGTAGCAATATTCAATTGGAAGAATTTTGTATATTCCTATATTTTCTAGTTACATAGATATTCACATTTGTTGACAAAAAAATGATTTTTAATGAAAGCATGTGAAAAGACAGTATTGAAATGTTTGTGCTCAGGGACCTATATTTTCTTTGAGGTACTAATTGCTTTTAGAACATCATCTTTTGATGCAATGTTTGTTATGTCTCCTGTTGGCTTGCACATGCAGGTTTCATTATTATGCCTTTTGTTATGTGCAATAGGTTTTACTTATCTGGCACTCTGCTTGTAAGCTAATTTGAAATTCTAGTTTGTATTTAAGTATAAAGTTTTTGTTTTGTTTCTTCAATACTAAATAATAATAGAGTGAAATGTTTAAAATTCTACAGTTTCTCTCTCTCTCTCTGTTTCAAACAATAAAAATATATTTTCCCAGAGCAACAATTGTTAAATCCATACTAGATAAAGAAAATTGTTTATGAAAATTTAAATTAGGTCTTCACTCTTCCTAATGAATCAGGGGTTAGAATTCAAATTTGAAATAGAAGAAAGTCTCCCCACTTGTGTTTGTAAATGGAGGGGATTGAAAATTTCAGGGGGGGGAGTTTTGAATATGTGACTTAATATTAAAAGACTGGGAAAACAGTAGTAATTTTTCAAGCAATATAAGCTATACTTGGTTCTTAAAACAAACAGGTTAATAGATAAAAAAATGTACTACATTCATGCATACATACATATCACTAAGCTGTTCTCTGAGATTCAGAGGTTAGCTCCAAAAAGAAATCCAAACTAACAGATAGTTTTACTTACTGTTGTCATTTCAAACTTCTCCATTTACAATGATTTTGACATACAACTCGGGCTTCACTGATATCCATCACACGTCGTACACAAGATCTTTTGTACTTCATACTCATAATCTTTTTCTCATGCAGACACTCCTGGATCTGATCCACCCATGTCTTCCTTGGCCTTCCTCTGCCTTTCCTTCCTGACACTTGGGCTAAAAGGATTTTCTTAGTAAGCATCTCATCATTCATTCTTTCAACATGGCCAAACCACCAAAGCATATTAGTCTCCACCTTACTAACAACATTTTGCCTCACATTACACAACTGCAAGACATCTTCATTCCTCACACAATCAGAACGCGTCTTGCCACAAACCCAGTCTGATCATCTTTTCCCGTAAACAACTCCTATGTTTCTTCTGTACCACCCAGGTTTCGCTGCCATACATCAGAGTAGAAACAATTACACTTTCATGCACAGTCATGTGGGACTCTCTTGAGAACCCATCATTCCTGTGAAAACCTCCCAAAGCAGCCATGACTTTCAATGAAGAATTCTAACGCCTACTAATTTCACCATCCAATTTGTTCTCTCTGTCAAACATGCTTCCTAAATACACAAACTCACTCTCCTGGTCAATCACAGTGTCGTTTATACTTACATTACATTCAGTGCCACCAGTTCCTTTCTCAAACACCATAACTTTGGTTTTTCCCTTATTTATACTCAGTTTGAATTTCATGCAAACTTCGTGCATCCGAGACAACATACTCTGCAAATCACTTTTGCTCTCTGCCAACAGGACAGTGTCATCAGCATACAGCAATCTGCACACACGGATATCATCAAGACATAAACCGCTATCATCTGTTTTGGAATCACGCATGCACGCGTCCATAAATATATTAAACAGCCATGGTGACATTACACAACCTTGTCTAACTCCTGCACCAATAGAAAACCATTTTGATAAAACACCATTCACTCGTACACAAGCTCTACTACCAGAATACATGGCTTTTACACTATTAAGTAGATTCCCAGTAACACCATATTCATTCAATACCTTCCACAAAAGTGTCCTATTTTTACTCGGTCTTAAATCTATGAAAGCAGCAAAAACTTTCTTCCCAACAGCCAGATAATTTTCAATCATCGTGCATAATGCAAAAATCTGGTTAGTGCAGCCTTTACCAGGCATAAAACCACTCTGAACATCCCACACTTTCTCTGATGTAAGACCCCGTACTTTTTCAATAACAACCTTACCAAACACTTTCCCTGGCACACTTAGTAGGCTAATACCATGATAGTTCTTGCATTCAGTCTGATCACCTTTTCCCTTATACAAGGGAACAATAATAGCACCCTTCCAATCCCGAGGGACCATTCCTAACTCCCAGCACACCTGGCAAATTTCAGTTAACCAGTCAATTACAGAGTCGGCACCATATTTCAACATCTCGGCAGTTATGCCATCAACTCCCAGAGCCTTACCATTCTGAAGAGATTTTAGAGCTTTACACACTTCTTCTCTTCTCCTGTGATTCCATCCCTTACTGTGCCATCATCTGTATCTGTCTCAGAATCATCTTTGCTTTCCTGATCTAATAACTCACAGAAATATTCACCCCATCTTTCACTTAACTCATTGGGCTCCCATATCATTTATCTGATCTGATTTTTCACACAACTTACAACTTTGTTTCCCCTATTTTTCCTGAGTCTCATGTACTTCCAGAAAGACTTCCTATCTTTCCAAAAAGCCAGTTCATGCACCTTGTCCTTCCTATCTTTTGCCTTACTCTGGCGAACCAGCTTCACACTTCTTGCAGTGATATTCATCCACAGAGACTCTACCTTGCAACATCCCCAAATAGGCTTCCTTTTTTCTCTTTACTGCCTCTTCAATCTCACTATTCCACCAAGCATCACCTCTATTGTTACCCACTGTTGTGGTGCCACAGACCTGTTTAGCAGCAGTGACAACACAGGTCTTAAAAACATTCCCACTTCTTTTCTACATCCCTCTCACCAGACTTCAGCTCCTTCAATCGTTCTCTGAGTAAGTCAGAATAATGCTGATGATCTTCAAGGAGCCTATCAACCTTTATTCTTTTTATCCTGGGTCTATTCCTTTTCCTCCAACCAACATTAAGTTTCACTTGTGACACTACCAAGTAATGATCAGAACCAACATCCGCACCTCTCATCACACGAGTGTCAACAACTAAGTGTTTCAGATGCTGATCATAGACAACAAAATCTATCACTCTTTTGACCAAGAATACAATTTTCCCAAGTATATGTGTGGATATACTTGTGGTTGAAAAATGTATTAAATACCCGCAAACCATTCTCAATGCAGAGTTCAATTAACCTTTCACCATTATCATTCACACAAGGATCATTAAACTTACCCAGAGCATTGTCAGAAATCGCATTCTGCACACCTACTCTAGCATTGAAATCCCCTGCTATTATAACTTTTTCTTTAGCACCAAACTGGCTCAAAACAGCTCTTAGCTCATTCCAGAAATCATCCTTCTTATCAGAAGGTTCAAAGTCACTAGGAGCATACACTACAACAATTACAATTCTCTGAAGTTTCACTTTCAAATGAATCCAGAGAATTCTCTCACTTACGCAACTATAGTGAATCAAGTTGTTATTCATCTTTTCACTTAAAATCACACCTACACCAGCCTGTCCTCTCACATTATCCAATGCTCCAGACCACACACTCACCATGCCATTCACTTCTTCTACCACAATTTCTTTCTTTTTGGTTTCACTTACACACAGCACATCCAGTCTATACTTATTCATCTCTTCAATCACCGCATTCATCTTGCCATTTATACCTCTAGTATTCCATACACCAATCCTACATTCACTCAGCTGAGATCTCTTTCTCATACGCAGTTTAGAAAGTCCACGTCGATTCTGTGGTGGACCAGCCTTCTCAAGTGTGGTAGGTCCACCATATCCCGCACTTGAGTCCGGATATTGATTTTGTTTTGTCTTTTTAATCAAGTAAGTACATCAGTGTGGGGGATCAGCCCACAGCTGAGGGTTCCAGTTGGTCATTCAACGTAAGGATTCTGGAACAAAACCCCAGTGAGTTGGGGTCTTTTCGCCAATGTCACACAGAACTAGCTGGCACCTCTCCAAAATTCACAGAGGCCCTAGTTGCTGTTGTGTGTGCCATTGTTGTCATGGAGCGCCCCGAGGAGGCAAACCAATTCATTTTAGAAAACTAGAGTAGTTCGTTTTGCAGTACGTTAATATCATAAAATTGCTCCTGAAGTACATATGTCTGTCTTTCATTCCTTACCACAGTTAGCAAACTTTAATCAGCTGTTGTTTTATTTCAGAGGGTTTATTTGGCCGAATTTCAAAAATGTGCATTACGCATTAAGATTGTTTTGCTCAGTGAATCTCTAAATTTTGACTGAATTTTGTTTTGTGTGTGCTAAAAGCCACATTCACATGGTACATTTGTTAAACATAACACAACACTTACTTTCAAAAGAACCTTTCGACACTAATGGAAAAGTGTGCAGATCAGTGGCATATATTCGAGGCTAGCTGCGAAGCCCAAAGAATGCACAAATGAAAGTCAATTAAATATACACAAATAAAAGTAAATTATCAATGGTATAAAGATATCTCGATGCTTTCGGTGCGAGAAAAAAACATGAGCCGATTCACTTCTTCCGATTATGAGAATCAGTCTGGCAAGCGATGATCAAGAGCATAACACAGTAGGTCTTCGAGCGCCTTCACTGTTCTGATGCGAAGAGCTTCAATACTATTTCCTGCTAGCGTTTCCATGACAACATGAATGAGCTACGGAGCACGTGAATGGACCATTGCTTGGCTCAAAGGGTTCACTCAAAAAACGAAGCCTTAGGACTACCTCAGTCCCTCCATGCTTCCAGCGCAAGTTTTGCGGGAGTTGTTTCAGTTTGTGTGAAATGTCAGTGAATTAAAAATCAGTGATATTATATCTTAAATTCGTGGCTTTGTTGGATTCGAACTGTTTTGATAAATTTTGTGAAAGCTTCTCTGAACATCTACTATCAGAGCTTAAAGAACGAACTCTATGCTTCAAATTTTGATACAGCTTGATTAAAAAATGAACTGAAGGTGTTTTATTCCCTTGGTGAATACAAAACAAATCAGTAAGAGACATTACTTGTTACATAAAGTTGAATAAATTGGACATAGTGTTTATTGAGGTGTACAAATTAGCAGATCTAATATTAAACTTTTCATCAACAACTGCAACTGCTGAAAGAAGTTTTTCCATATTAGAAAGAATCAAGATATATCTTAGAGCCACACAAAACATGCACATTCGAGCAACTTGGCTGGTTTCTTAGTAGAGAAAAACATTATTTTTAAATACGAAAAAGTATTCGGAAGAAACATTTTTGTGAAAACGTAACACTCAAGTTCACACAAAAGGAAAGAAGAATGGAGTTCATGTACAAATAAGTCTTCAAATCATAATTCTCATAATAATTTGGTATCATGTTAGCAATAGCATGTACCTAAAATTTAGAAAAATGTTACTTCTATTATTCTATTACTTAACAATTAAAAAATAAACTTTGCAATTAAAAAAAACAGTAATGGGGGGGGGGGGGGGATAGCCCAGGTCTCGGACCCAAGATATGCCACTGGTGCAGATGGTTGCTTATAAAACTCGTAGAAAACTTTGGACATTGGCACATATACTCTTATTTTTTTACAGCTATGTTTGAATAGTGAATATTCCATAACTGCATCTTCATTAATTTTCAAGAAAGCAAAAAAAAAAAAAAAAAAAATCCTAGTCTACCAGGCTTTTGAAAGACTGTACCAAAACTTGTGTGTGTGTGTGTGTGTGTGTGTGTGTGTGCTGCTTCACAGATTCATATTGTACATTGTACACACTCACACACTCAAACTTCACAAAGAGTTTCATTGTGGAAGAAGGAAATCTACAGTCTATCTCAATCACAAAAGACAAAATAAACCTTCATTGGACATTGTGATATGCAAGTTTAGTATTACAAGGGTCAACTAATTTATTATTTTTTTAACATGTTTCCCTTCAGCTCTGAAAAAAAAAATGTCTTCTTGAATACTATGTATGAGATGTTTACAGTTCACATAATTGAGATTTGGTTATTTCAACCATTCTTCTGATATGAGGAATGTCCAGTTTTTCCCTTTGCAACTATTTATATGGGGAAAATAACATTTAACAATAATTCAGGACAGTGGAAACATCGCGGAAAAAAAATTACGATTACGAAAAAATCTTCGCTCCGTCCGACTTCTGTTTTTGGAAAAATTTTCTCCGTTTTCAAGCTGAAACACAATCAGTTATCAAACAAAATTACATTTTACAATAACACTGAGCACAGGAAATATCGCGAGAAAAAAATTACGATTACAGATTAAATCTGCAGTTCACATAACTTCCGTTTTTGAAAGTTTTGAAAGACGAAATTCCGTCCCCAGCCGAAAAACGCCCCCTTCCACCGCCACACACACCAACACCCCATTCCCCCAAAAATGATCTTCAGTTTTGCATCTTCTGAAGAACGACACAAATAATGACAACAGAGTTCCTCGAATCCGAGGAAGAAACTTTTGCCTACAGTTTACAAAGAAATTTTTACTCTGTCGAACTTCCATTATCGGAAATTGTTGTCTACACTTTCAAGCCGTAATACAAACATGCAATAAATTGATATTTAATTACTGGACAGAGAGAGGAAACTTCGTGAGAAAAAGAAATTACGATTGCGAGAAAATTTTTCACGTTTAACTTTCTTTCGGAAGTTGTGAAAAACGGAATACCATTCCCCAAATGGAAAACAAGCCTCCCTCCCCCCCTAACACTAATCCTCCGAAAATAAAACATTAGCTTCAGTTGTTTTTATTTCATCAATCTCGAGTATAACCGAAATGTGGCGAAAAAAGCAGAATTCCACGAATCCGAAGAACAATTTCATGCCTGATTCGTAACAGTCCGCGATATGCAAAATGAACTAACTGCTCATGTGGCTGCTATGCATGGAAGCCAAATCATGGGTCCATAAACTGGTTATGTTCCCGATATGAACGATGTATTCGATTTCAATTTTCGGAACTCTGAATGGTCCGTTTCTAAAGCCTGTATCTTTACAAAGAATACGTTTTTAACTCGCGAATTTTGCGAGTGGTCCAAAAACAGACCCAAGATTTTATATTTATGTACATTTTTTCTTAAAATTTCGTAAGGCGGAAGACTCCCGCCTAACAACTTTATTTCGGCGGGAATCCCGCCATCCTGCCCTGAATTTTATCTCCTGTGAATATGGTAAAATGTGCTGTTCTGCCAAACTCACTCAGTTCATTAAAATGAGAAGAAAAAGTTAATTCCAAAAATAAATTGTTTTTTAGTTCCCTCTAGTATGTACTACTATACAGTCATTTGCAAAAGTTTAAGACCACCTGTTGGTATTAGGAAATTTCTGTCGATTGCATCAGCTACTGTCTGTAGGGACAGATTGGCCTACCAGGATACCGGGACATTTTCCGGTGGAGCACTCAAGAAATGGCCCACTTTCTTGTATTCTCGTTTCCCTGAATTTTTGGGAACGGACGTATAATTATTTTGAAAATTATAAAAAATAATCGTTTATTTCATTTGACCTTTATTTCTACCTGAAAAGTTATTCCCTTAAAAAAAAAAGAAAAATTTCCTTCTATCTTTGTTGAGCGTTTGCTCAGACAGGAAGGATGCATTTGCTTGGGGAAAGGGCCACCGAACCAAACAAGCTGTTATAAATTAATCCAGCTGAAGACATGTCATTAGACTTGGAGCCTGGTATGCCCAAGCCCTACCCTTCTGTAATCTTGAAAGGGACACCAGTACCCATTGCGATGGCCCATCACTACCCCCCCCCCCACACACACACACATGCACCTCCTACCCTTATCCACGGACTGACAGAACACAAAGCAATTCTCTCTCAGAGATTTTTTGGCCTCCGAATCCATCGAAGTGCTCTCCTTTCTGCCTTGAGCGAAGGGCAAAGCCAATGCTATATTCGGCACAAGTGTATGTAGAAGACGATAGTGAGCATACCGCGCAATCAGTTCCTTTTGTCCCATGATGTGGTACTAGCATCTTAAACCTATAGCCAGCGTGAAGCGAAAGTGTTCGGTGAAGTGTGATAATAATCAACCTGGGATATATTAATAACGGAAAAAACAAACAAACAAAATGTAAAGGTGAATCACACAAAAAAAACAAAAAAACTCTTGTTGAATGGCAGAGGGAAATGTGAAAAATGAAGTAAGTACTGCACCTATTTATACATACCTATCAATTCTTATATGTTTAGGACTAGTGTAAGTCAGGTTTCATCACTCACTTCCGATTATCAACAGCTTTTGAGGGGAATATATATTTTAAATTTGTGCGATCACCTCACATTTACGCTGCCTTTGCAATGTAAATTTTAGATTTTTGAATCTAAAAGGAATGTAAAAAGTTAAAAACATAAACCAATTACTGAAGCGATGAAAGATTTCCGTCTTTAGCACGATTTAATGATTAAAAGATGAGAAATATATACAATTAAAAACAATTAAAACCATGAGCACTTTCGAGGCAGCGGCTGCCTCTTCTTCAGATGTAATAAATAGACACACATTTAATCTATATATAATATAGATCATTGCATTGTGGGAAGCATGGTAAGTTAGCCAATAGCAATCTACATGCGTCAAAAATGTTGCGTATACTGTTGGCCCAATGGTCTGAAGAAGAAAACATGGAAATATATAATAGAAATAAATGGTGTAGGGTGAACATTCAATTTTAAGTTTATATTACAATTTATAATTTACATTTTTAATAAGGGATTTCCAAACGTTATGTAACTCATAGGGAGCATGTGCATTACAACATTGCTCACCGGAGGCCTCTATATACACACTTTCAGCAATTAAAAGATCACCAGGTTTACTAGGAGTATTAATTATTCTAACATTGCTCATTGCATTGTGGCTATAGAAAGACTGCGATCGCTTCAGCCACAATCGCAGCCTTTCATTTTGGCATCTCTTGATGTGGTCTCATTGTACCCTAATGTACCTGTTGAGGCTACACATCAGATTATTGAGGCAAAACTTGCTGATTCCCATATCCCGAGTTCAGAAATTAATGCTATTATGAACGCACTTCGTCTTGTTAAGAAACGTTCATATTTCAAATTTAAAGACAGCCTTTATCAACAGTTGGAGGGCTCCCCAATGGGTTCCCCCTGTCTGCTGTTCTAGCTGAAATTTTGTTACAGCACATTGAAAATCAGGTCATTGGTTCCTTCCCTCACCGCCCGTTGCTTTATTTAAGGTACGTTGACGACATTCGGGGTTGCATGGCCTCACAACCGGGATGATTTACACTTATTCGCCAACGAACTATCATCCATGTTCCCAACTATCAGGCTCACGATAGAATTTGAAGCTAATAACTGCTTACCTTACTTGGATATTCTTATTCGTAAGGACTATAGCCTTAACTGCATTACCACTTGTGTATATAGAAAACCCAGTCATACACCTGTTTTAATACCTTATCATTCATCACACCCTAAACAACATAAGTTGACAGCATTATTCTATATGTTTAGAAGAGCTCACTCACATTCATCAACTACTGAATTATTTCAGCAAGAAGTTAACTACATTTTTGGTTTGGCTGAGCAATATGAGTTCCCTAAATATCTGATTAGGCAAGTGTTTGGCAAGGTCAAATATGCCCTACATACTGCCCTGTTAAGAAACTCCAACTGCAATTTCATATATGTTGGCTCTATGCAATACAATCCACATTTAACGAGAGCCTTAACACAACTATGTAAACCATATGACTTGAAGTTTGGTTCACGCACACGAAACTTATTTTCACTAGTTCGTAAGGATCGTGAACGGAATAGCAAAATGGGACAGTGGGGTATTTACAATATCATTCTGATTAAGGCAACTACAGGACAAGCAGCTTCTAATTATGTGGGTTCTACAAAACGCAATATTGCATTACGAATTAAAGAACACAAATACAATATTAAAACAGGCATGTATTGTACATCACTAGCCAAATCTGTTACACAAGATGATCTTAATCCCGACTGGAGCAATGTTAGAATAATTAATACTCCTAGTAAACCTGGTGATCTTTTAATTGCTGAAAGTGTGTATATAGAGGCCTCCGGTGAGCAATGTTGTAATGAACATGCCCCATATGAGTTACATAACGTTTGGAAATCCCTTATTAAAAATGTAAATTATAAATTGTAATATAAACTTAAAATTGAATGTTCACTCTACACCATTTATTTCTATTATATATTTCCATGTTTTCTTCTTCAGACCATTGGGCCAACAGTATACGCAACATTTTTGACACATGTAGATTACTATTGGCTAACTTACCATGCTTCCCACAATGCAATGATCTATATTATATATAGATTAAATGTGTGTCTATTTATTGCATCTGAAGAAGAGGCAGCCGCTGCCTCGAAAGTGCTCATGGTTTTAATTGTTTTTAATTGTATATATTTCTCATCTTTTAATCATTAAATCGTGCTAAAGACGGAAATCTTTCATCGCTTCAGTGATTAATTTCGCACGAGTCTTCAATATTTGTTGCTCATAAACCAATTATTATTAATCACATTTACCTAATTTTTGGAACTACAAAAACATTAAAAGAATGAAAATTAGTAGTGATGTACTGCTAAAAAATGTATTAATCAACGAGTACTCTGTGTTTTATCGAGAAATTGACCCGAACGAGAATGGTGCTAAACTCATAGTACAAAATCTCAACTGAACAAAAGTATAAAATTGTTGGATGTATCTAATCCACCCAGATTACCATATGTAATTTCTGAAATAAATATAAGTTTAAACTTACGGGTAGTGAGACAATCTCAGTTGGAGGGATGGTGCGCTTCACCTCTTTTGATGAGAGAAGAGTTTTGAGAAAGTGAAGAGTTGTTGAATTTCGAATGCCCCCCCCCCAATCAGTAAAATTATGACAAAGATTTCTCATTTCCATACACGATTACGTGCCCACATTGATTTTAAAAGAAATAACGATTCACCGGTACTGGTTCACACGAGTCAAAAAAGACGTTTTTACTCGGAGAGATACCAATACGATTGTGTAATCGGCAAACAGTGGCCAAATAAATATAAAAATTAATTTCATAGGAAAATTGCCATGTACATGTGTATGTTTGAACTTTCAGAATGATCTTCATAATGGTTTAGTTGAAAATGTGGCTTTTAAGAGACTCAAGTTTCTTTTTTTTTTTTATATAAAAAGCAAATTTTTCTGAAGGGAATAATTGCCAGGTGCAAAACACCGTTTTGAGCGTAACTTGAGGCTACATTATATCGGGCGGGTTTAGTAAATCCACCGCTAAATTTTAGTTAAAATTTGTTCAGGCTTGAATTTGTTTAACTATGCTTAGCACACTTCAACACATTTTCCTTTCATCCAAGATCTAACAGAATGATTTTCATGAAAGAATTTCTGAGGTATTCACCGGTGGATACGTATATTCCTATAGTGTAGGGGTTTATTATATAGGTCTGGGAGAAGGAGGTGTTGAAAAACTTTTGGGGAAGTGTTAGATAAAAGGAAATTTTTCGAAGGCTGAAAATTTTTATCGACATTTTTAAAGCTTAAAATTGAGGATTAAAAATGCGAAAAATCTGAGAAATGGATAACTGCTTAATCTTTAATAGTTCAGATGATTATAGCCTAGCTAAGAATCTTTTTATCAAAAGCAACAGGCAGGCTTTGTTTTGTTGTTTTTATGTATATCGCTCTCGTCTAAATGCTTCCCTAAACAAGGCTAAAACCACCAAGTGGCAATGTCACCAAACTTGTGCATGCTAAAATGATTCAGAGATATACCTGCACAGTCTGTAACAGACTAAAATCAAGCAATGCACACATGCTTCATGGTTGTAATGACTGACTTTAAACATATAATTCAAACAAGAAAAACTGAAAAATACATTAGACTGCTATGTACATTGATCTCAAATAAAATATAATAATAAAGAGAACTATATATACAGACAAAAGTGATGTTCAATGATTTTACAAGAAATGAAGATTTATCGATTGATGGAGAAAAGCTGGAGATAACAGACACGTATGTTTATCTTGGACAGCAGATATCAAGTGAATGTCACATTGATGAAGAAATTAATCAGCGTTCAAAACTTGCCTGGAGAGCTTTTGGAAGAAACAGCATAATTTTCAAGAGCAATATGCCATTATGTCTTAAAAGAAAAGTGTTTGATCAATGCATCCTTCCAGTGCTTACGTATGGTGCAGAGACGTGGACCTTAACTAAAAGAGACATACAAAGGCTGCAGACAACTCAAAGCAGCATGGAGAGGTGCATGCTTGGTGTAACCAGGAGAGATAAGAAGAGGAACTCGTGGATCAGAAAAATGACAAGAGTGGAAGACATCATGATCAAAGTTACATCCCTGAAATGACAAAGGGCTGGACATACTGCCAGAAGGACACATCATCGATGGACAGCCAAAATTTTAGATTGGATTCCAAGGGACAGGAAAAGACCCAGAAGAAGACCACATGGGAGATGGGTGGATGAAATTCGAAAGTATGCGGGAGTGACATGGAGGAGACTGGCACAAGACAGACTGTTGTGGAAGAAACTTGCGGAGACCTTCGTCCAGCAGTGGATTGATAATGGTTGACAATGATGATGATGATGTATACAGTATATATATATATATATATATATGCCTAAAACAACTATGGAGGAGTGTTTAGGGTTTTTATGGGGTCTAAAGAAATTGAAACGGGGGGAAGGGACCACAAGGCTAAATTTCCCGGCCTGGTTTGGTCGTCCCAATCCGCCCCTGACTTGTCTGTATTACTCAACTTCCTGTTGGTGTTGCATCATCATCCTACAGCGTCAGCTGTTGATAGAGTTGGGGGAAGTGTGCGAGCATCAGTTTGCTTCTGGTTTTAATGCTGTGAGGTTTTGTATGTATATTCTATATTGTGAAAAATGGGCAGAAAAGCGTCATTAAGTGTTACTCGGAGGACACAAATAGAGACTTCATATCATGAAGGATACTCCAAACGTGACATAAGCAGAAAGGTGAATGTGAGTAAGGCTGCTATTCATAATGCGATCATGAAATATAGAGACACAGGTGAATTTAGTGACCGAAAAAGAAGTGGACATCCAAGAAAAACAACCCCACGTGATGACAATACCATAAGGCAAATAGTTATGTATTCTCCGAAGAGTTTGTGCAAGAAAATTAAGGCCTTTCTACATTCAAAAGGGTCTGATATTAGTATCAGCAATATTTTCCGACGTCTTAGCAAAGATTTTGGATTAATGTCTTTTAAAGTTGCACATGAACCTAGCCTAACCTCTGTCAATGAAAAGAAGCGGCCGGTTTGCGAAGTGTCATCGATCGTAGAGTGCTCAAAAATTGGATCCAAGTTCTTTTTCTGATGAATCAACTCTGCGTCAATTTAAATCGCGTGAAGCACGTTTGATGACCAAAGGGCAAATGGTTTGATGAAAAATACACCATTAGCACCGTGAGGTCAGATGTTATGGGGTGCTATGTCAGCATTCGGTACTGCTTCATTATACTTTTTGCTGACAGGCACTAACTGTGACTGGTTCTTTTTATGTGGAAATATTATGTGAGAAGCTGTTAACTCATTTGCAAGTGCACAGATGCACAATCTTTATGCATGATGGTGCTCCATGCCACAGATCAAAGACACTAAAGGACTACCTGCAGAGGAAAAACATAACTGTGCTTGACTGGCCCAGTAATAGTCCTGAACTTAACCCCATCGAAAATTTGTGGACCCCTTTAAAAGACAAAGTAGCAGAAAAACAGCCATCAAATTCCCAATTTTGATTGGCGTGATAAAGTGCGTGTGGTGCAAAGACATTTCAAGTGACTACTGCAGATCCCTCATTAAATTATGCCACATCATATTCTGTCTGTTATAAAAAAACAAAGGTGGCCATACAAAGTACTGGTTTCGGTCATAGAGAGGTGTTCTAAAAAATGTAAGTATTCATCTGTGGTGTCATTTTTTCAAATATCTCTGACTAATAATTAGTGGTTTCTTTGAAAATATTAATTTTCAATAAATTGACAGGTGGTCTTAAACTTTTGCAAATGACTGTACATGCATTTTTGTTAAGTCTTATTTTATTGCATGTGATACTTTTTAATTATTATTTTATTGCATCTATATTTAAATTTTTTTTACAGACCCTTCAGGTTGGTGGCTTGGGCGTCTAAAAGGAAAAGAAGGATTATTTCCATCAAATTATGTACAAACTGTGTAGATGTCAAAAAAAGTAAAGTACCATTATGAGACGTGCATAAAAGATTCGTTCTCTTATGCTATGCATTTTTATCCTGATGGTTAAAGAGTTTTTGTATTCTAAGTTATGAAAAATAATGGGTGTTGTTTTTAAGAAAAACTTGAATTTTATATTTGGTCTCCATTAATTTTATATTTGGAAAGCATGTTCATTACACATGCTTTCCAAAAGACTGGTCACTAATATGAAATGCTGATGACACAATTTTCTTAAAGCAATTACCAGATTTTGTCATGCAAAAGTAACAGCATATTATATAACTTTTGTAAACTTGGGTGCATCAAAATTATTTTATTTTCAACCTCAAAGTTGTGTAAATAAACTTCAGTCATTTGGTTTACATCCTGTTCTGTCCCACTGGCTCTCTAGTGTCCTTTCCGGTCACACAACAGCTATTGTTGTTTATGATGCATTCCCCATTAATGCAGGTATATAGTTTGAGGGTTTGCTGTATCTTGTAGTGCCTTTCTTATGCACATCTTACTAATGACAGAACTCTTCTTACATTACATTCATATAAGTATTTGTATCACCTTCTTAAACTGTGATATTGAAGCCATTTGTTGATTGCATGAGAACAATCCTGTAGTGTTTTAAATCCTGAAAAAAATATTTTTGCTGTAAGAACAAGAGATAAAAAGTTTATCTTCATGTTTTTAAAAATGACTGGAAAAGAGTGCTACTCTTCCAGTCTCTCTCTCTCTCTGTTCTTAATATATTTCCTGTAGCTTGTCTTAGCAACCATATTTCTTACATTGCTAAGTCTACACCTAAAAGCAGTGTGGATTGGATGTGTACAATCAAGCATTCGTGATACATAACATTGCAGGTCTTGTGCTTCAAGACTCGTGCTCCATTATAAAAAGATTGCAGTTTATGATGGGCATGTTCCTCTCTTTGTGTGGAGCTTCATCACAGTGGCCATGTAAATGATTCTTGATATATTAACTGACATTGTGTAGTGTTGTGTCAATTAAGAAGGTAGGTTTTCTACCCAGGACAGAAACAGCAATTACATGTAATTTTTGTCTGGATAACTTATTACTAACATAATTGGTTGTTCCTATATTTTGTCATATTTCATATCCTAATACAGATTTTCAGAAAGAGTGCAATATATTTGCTCAGCAACATTCAGCTAAGTCTTAAGAAAAATATTCAAATTGCAACAAACTTTGATTGTGCTTAAAGAATTGATTTTATCTATGTCCATAAAGGCTTTGTCCCAAAATATTTAAAAAATCATGCCCTTGTATCCAAAGGATTCAACAATATATAGTTTAAATTGTGGCTTAAAATTAAAAAAAAAAAAAAAAAAAAGAAGGAAATTGTACTGTGATAAGTAAGGTTGGCATGACATCACTGTTCATGGAATATTTGCTTTGTTGGGGCAGTTAGTGTGAATAACAGTTTAGCAACTGTAGTAGCAGAAATATGTGGTGATAAAAATGTTGCTATGCTCGCATCAGTGATTACAGTAGTACTCACTGATCAGCATTTCTCTTTCATTTGCCAATGTCACAATTCTTGATATAGCCACTTATAGTTGACCATTACTGAAGTAACTGTACTGTAATTTTGAAAAAGAGATGTGGTAAGAAATATCTACTTGAGTAATCTTAAATGTTTACTCTTACATTTAATTACTACATGGCAAATGTTACATGAAAAGGAATTCTGTCTCTAAAATCGGAATGCCATGTCAGTCAGTATTAGCAGAATTTTAATGACACTTTAATCTTAGCTCAGTAATAAAAATTGTTTGATAAATCATATTGTCATTCAAGATGGTGTGTCAATTGCAGTGACATAATTACTTTTAAGCATGGCTAAATGATAAGGGGCCATGACATTAGGGGGCCCAAAGAGAATTAAGAAAATAAAATTTAAACCTAAATCCACCAACTAAAATGAGAAATGCAGGGGAAATAAAAGTAACTGGAAATATAGTAAGCTAGGGGAAAGAAGATATATTTTCAGTTCACTCATCTGCTATGGCATTAACAGTACAGAGGGCATTGTGCCAAACACTGGATTACAGATTTAAAAGAGGTTAAGACACTTTCAGGGTAAGAGTGTTAAACAGAGTTCTATACGTTTGTATAACGCAAATTAGCAAAAGATTTATCAGAATGCAAAAAAGAGCAAACAATTTCGCATTTTTGGAACCTCACAACTTCCTTACGTTAATGGAAATTGATATTTTACAATATGCAGGCAATTTGCAAAAAACATGATAAAGATCTACGTAAAATTTTTCCATTCAACTTTTGCAAATAGTTTGAAATAGCCTTCTTTAAAATAAAAGAACAAATTAAATCAGTAAAAGAGCTCATCATGTATAAAGTTTAACAATTTGTCATGTAGTTACCTGGACATCTACAGCACTTATTTTATATTTTACACCACTTGTAACACTAGCTACTTCTGTAAGATTATTCAGCAAACTGAAAATAGTCAAAAAATATTTGAAAAATACAATGTGTCAGGAACAATTGAAAAAAAATCTTGCACTGATTGCCACACTGAAGCTCAAGAGGCAGATAAATTAAATACCAAAGACTTGATTAGAGATTTCGCCAATGCAAAATGTAGGAAGAACGATTTTTAAATTTTATAAAAATATCTTTTAATGAAATAAATATTTCAACAAGTTGAAACGTATGTGTTTTTACTTTCTCTGTTAGTTTTGCGAATAGGGCAAAAATAGGTGGGGCCTTTTTTATAATTCTTCTTAAGGGCCAAAAATTTGTAGTTATGCCATTGGTCAGTTGGCATATTCTTTTAGGGATGGTAATGGCATTTTTACGTAGCTATTAATCATTCGTAGTTTTGAATTATATTTGAAAACACAGTTGTTACATTATTATGCTGATGGCACTGCAAAAGTTATTCTACAGAATAACACAGTATTTAGTTTGATAGTTTTGCTTCCTTTGCACCAATGGCTAGAACCTACATTGACATATCCACACTGTTCTGATCTCATACATGTCAGTTCACCCACTGTTGTGCTTCAAGAAATAAATTAAACTTAACAAATTTCTCCCCAGCTAGAATAACTCTTTCATTTATTAAGTTGTTTCCACCTGTTGTATTGTGTTTATTGTGAATGAGAGCCGAATTGAGTACTTTTAAGGTATGTTATGAATTATTGTGCTTTAATACTACATAATGAAGTCTCACTTACACATAGATTGCATTGCAACCTTATCATTAAGTGAGCAGCTTGTGTTCTTACAAGTGAAGTTGTTGCTATTATCTTGGAAAATTATTCATATTTTCCACAATCTTTTTCAATCTGCTTTGCATTGTTTTTTTCTCTTGGACATGGGAAACAAGTATTAATATTTTGATCCATGGAGAATATTGCTTCCTTTTTTATTTTATTACTCAGAGGCAAAAATAGTATTTATGATTGCTAAGATGTATTTGTAAATGCTCTAAAAAGTATTTATAAAAAAATGCTTCTCTACATGAAAAATAAAAAATGTGAAGAATGTTTAAAAAATTATAGGAGATGAATAATCTTTCAAGATAAGATTTTGCATTGAAATAATATTTTCCCCAAATAGATATATATGTTTGTTGAAAATAGAATTAAAGTTGTTGCTGTTTCAAGAAAATGCCAACTGTTGAACAGAAATGTTTTCTTACTGTATGCTTAACAAATATTTCTTTGTGTCACTAGATGCCTTATAAAAGTATATCTCACTTGCATTGCTATCAGTTTATCTGAATATTGCATTGTATACAACCTTTCTGATTATTATCTGCTAATGATAATTTGTTATCTGTCATATTATTCTGAAATTACTGATATACTTTTTTCTCTGATTGCCTTTCTTTGTAACCTGATTTATGTCTTTCATAGGATTTCACTTACTAACTTCCAGTATTTTTTTATACTTTACAATATTTTATCTTGCAAGATTATTAAAACATGATTAAATATGCACATCTTTATTAAATCAGTTTTTAATAACACTGGTCTGCATGAAAATCGGCCCTGACACCATTCCTGCTGATTCTTATGTAAAATGACCTCCTGAATCAGAATATGACCCTGTTTCCCCCATCACCCACCGTTTTCGGGGGAGGGCCCCCACCTAATTTTATCACTTTCCGATAATTTGGAGGGATGAAAAGGATTATTTCAGCCTTTAAATTTCTTCTGAGGGGCTACAGAAGTGAAAAGTTATAAAACATGAACATCTGTATCAAGGAGGTAGATTTGAGGGATTTTGCCCCCCCCCCCAATTGTAAAGAAATCATTACAAATGATTGATTTTTCCGTTTTTTTGGCAATTTTTCCCCTTATTTGCTACATATTCCAGCTTCCAGCCCCTCTCATCCTCCCCCCAAAAAACCGTAAATAATAAAAATATATAGCAACAGTAATAAAAATATATAGCAACAGTTCGGAACATTCACTCTACCACGCTGGCTGTCTCAATACCTTGCGCGAACAGGTTCCCACGGGAATCGTGCACAGGTTTGCACGGGCTTTGACAAGGCCAAACTTGCATTGCTCTTATCACAATAATCCTGCACTGTAAGCATTATCTTCCCTCAGTTGATCTGTAGCGATCGTTGAGTCTACTTGTCAGTGTTCTAGGCGGGGATTTTGTGTTTCCAAGTTGTTTAAATTGTGTCAAACGGTAGAAATTTGTTTACACCGGCCTTTTCCAAGTGAATTACAGTACGTGAGTGTAATTTGTGATTAATATAGAGCATTTATTTACTGTTTAATTATGCCATGCGAGTGTATAAATCATCCCGATAGATTCTATGTTTGCGGGGAATTGACTTTTAAAGCTCAACGAAAACCCCTTTCTCCGCTTCTTAAAACTGCTCATAAATTTTACTTTGATTGCAAAGTTGGCGCTCAAGACAAGAATTGGGCTCCCACAGTTTGCTGCACTACTTGTTACAGTAGCTTGACCAAATGGCTCAAAGGTACTCGTAAATCAATGCCATTTGTTGTGCCCATGGTTTGGGGCGAACCTCGCTGTCATCTCACAGATTGTTACTTTTCTATGACTTCCACCTTCCGGTTATCTAGCAACAAAAGTAAGCATACAATTCAGTATCCTAATATCCCTTCAGCTCTAAGACCAGTTCCTCACAACGAATCATTGCCAATCCCAGTGCCCCCAAAAACCTATACTCTAAAGCCAGAAACGGATGTGACATACTTTGAGCCACAGCTTGGGCCATCACATGATACGTCCGCCGATGATGAAGAGTGTTCTGCTGATTCAGCTCATCGAAAACCTCACCTCGTTACTCAGTCGGAATTGAATGATATCGTCAGGGATTTGGAGTTACCTAAGACTAAATCTCAACTTCTTGGATCTCGACTTCAGCAGTGGAATCTCTTAGAAAAGGGCGTAAAGATCTCTTCTTACAGGACCAGACAGTCAACCCTGGAATTACTTTTTCGGAAGATGAAGGCTTAGTGTTCTGCCCTAATTCAAATGCATTGATGATAGAACTGAAGATGACATGTGACCCAGACAAATGGCGACTGTTTATAGACTCATCAAAGACAAGCTTGAAAGTTGTCCTGTTGGCCAATGGGAATGAGTTGCCATCAGTCCCGGTTGCATACACTGTGGATATGAAGGAGACGTACGAAAACATCAGCCGAATCCTTGATAAAATCTGTTATCATGATTATAATTGGAAACTGCACTGATTTAAAAGTTGTTGCTGTACTCGCGGGCCTGCAATCAGGCTTCACAAAATAATGCTGCTTCCTATGCGAATGGGACAGCCGAGCACGAGACAAACATTACATCGTACAGAACTGGCCTCTGTGAGAAAGTTTTACTCCCGGTCAGAAAAATGTTGTTCATGATCCTCTGGTCCCGAAGGAAAATATTTACTTGCCGCCTTTGCACATCAAACTGGGATTGATCAAACAGTTTGTGAAAGCAATGGACAAGACAGGTGATGCATTTCAATTTTTGAAAAATAAATTTCTTCGTCTTAGTGAGACTAAAATTAAGGAAGGAGTTTTCGTGGGCCCCCAGATTAGACAACTTTTCAAAGATTCGACGTTTATTGAACACCTGAATCGAAAAGAAAAAAGAGCTTGGCTTGCATTCCAAAACGTGTGTAAGAACTTTTGGGTAACAACAAAAGTGATGATTATGCCGCTCATGTCGAGGAATTGCTGTCAGCGTACAAGGCCATGGGGTGTAACATGTCTCTTAAAGTGCATTTCCTGCACTCACACCGGGACTTCTTCCCTGAAAATTTAGGAGCAGTTTCCGATGAACACGGGGAACGATTCCATCAAGACATCAATAAGATCGAGAGGAGATTTTCAGGGAAGTGGAATACGAGCATGTTAGCAGAGTACTGCTGGTGTTTGGAATGAGAAACTTCTACCTCAGGGTACAAAAGGAAAGCAGGCACCAAATGAAGGTACTTATTTATTTATTATACTTTACATTTGTATTTTACTTTTTATATATTATTCTTTACAGCTAAAATAAGTAATCCTTTTCACCCCTCCAAATAAAATTCATGTCCATAACATATTACCGAAAATTGATAAAAAAATCATAAAAAATCAATCATTTTTAATGATTTCTTTACAATGGGGGCAAATCCCCCCAAATCTACATCCTTGCTACAGATGTTAGTGTTTTATAACTTTTCACCTCTGTAGCCCCTTAGAAGAGATGTAAAGGATAAAATAATCATTTTCATCCCTCCAAATTATCAGAAAGTGTTAAAATTAGGTGGGGGGCTCCCCCGAAAACGGTGGGTGATGGGAGAAAACGGAGGTCATATTCGGCTTCAGGAGGTCGTTTTACATAAGAATCAGCAAGAATGGTGTCGGGGCTCGAAAAAAAAAATTTTTTTGCCGACCGGTGTAATCGAGCTTATCACATTGTTTGCATTAGAATGTCTTGCATCTGGCTGTTTTTATATTTTCTATGATAAATATTGTGGATTAGAAAAGTCACAGCTCAAGATCAAAACTGCAGGAAAGAATCTTGTTACTGTTAGTGTTTGTAGACTTTCTGTTTCTTCCATTACTTCATTTCCCCATTTTAAACAGGGTAATGAAAAGTTTTTAAATAATACGAAAGAAAACTGGAGGTGTAACAGTAGTTTGAAAATGATTATTATCTCCCAACTTCCTTCCTTTTTTATTTTTATTTTGGCAGGCATTTTTTTAGTATATTGCATAAACTTAGTCATCAATTGATTTTAAATCATGCAAGACCAGTTACCTTTTTTATGGAATTATAATGAAAGGCAAAATATATAGCCCATAGCACAATGATCAGTTATTTTCTTATTTTATGTAGAACTGCTTAAAACAGTTGATGTGCCCTTGTTTTTAGTTGTTGAAGGCTGTAATGTGTACATAAAAGATAAACCAGACAAAGGATTTTAAAGCTTTAATGTAGAACTAATGAAAAAGCTGGGGAAGCTAATATTGCATGATTTATTATGGTGACTACTGGGTAACCATGTCTTCTTGTTACACAGTTCGAAAGTACAAGCTGGACAACAGCCAACATCTTTTAAAAGTTTTACGTATATGATAATATCAGTTAAATATGCACAGAGCTGCCACTGTTTGCCTTTCAAAATGCGCTGAAAAGAATTGGCGAGTGTTAATTTGTTAAGAGGAGTAAATTCTCACCTGGAATCAGGAAATTTTAGAGTTGATTTGGGAGTATTATCCAAGATAATATGGAAACAGTACTCTAGAAGTCTTTTAGGGAAAAAATAAACCTCAAAGGAGAATTCTATCTTTAAAAAAAAAAAAAAGATTTGGTTATGAAAAATACACTATCTGGTGAATAGAATCCAGATATGTGCCCATCCACAATCTTCCTGTAATAGGAAAGGAATTAATATCGAGTTGGTCTACCCCTTGTTGCTATCGCAGCCTCCACTCTTCTGGGAGGGCTTTCCACTAGATTTTCATACGTTGCTGTGAGAATTGCCTTCCATTCTGCCTCAAGCCGATCACCGATATCGAGTGGTTTGCAGTTGGTGTTCCTATTTATCCTAAACGTACTCCACGGGGTTGAGATCATAGCCGTATGCAGGTCTCTCAAAGTTCTTCCACACCCATCACATCAAACCATTCCTGCACATATCTCGCTCTGAGGACAGTGGAATTTTCTTGTTGGTAAAGGAAAAGGATTTCACCAAACAGATGCCATAATGGTGGGGACACAGAATTGTCAAGAATGCCATTATAGAATGCAGCATTACAATTTCCTTTTTCATGGTTTTGGGCTGGGCACTTAGAGCTATGGGGCTCAGCTCAAATCATGAAAAACAGCCCCATAGCATGATGTTTCCCCCATCAAACTTCACAACTGCCACAACACAGTTGGGCAGGTAGCATCATCAAGCATCTTTCACATCCACACTCATCTGCCAGATGGGGAAGCATGATTCATCACTCCAGAAAACTTGATTCCACTGGCACTGAGCTTTACACCACTCCAAACTGATGTTTGGTGTTGATCTTGCATGTGGCTGCTTGGCCCTGGAAACCGATTTCTCTCAATGAAAAACAAAAAAAAAAAAAAAAAAACCCTGCCTCCTTGTTATGCCAATATTGGATTGCGTAGGGATGGTCATAATTCAACAAGTGCTCAGTGTATATATGTATACATAAAGAGGATTTTGAAAGGTTAAATGTACAGTTCAAGGCAGCATAATTGTTATTTGTTTTTCAAATTTTAAAATGGAAAATCATTTTCTCTTGATTTAGGAATAACTGAATTTCTAAAAATCTGAAATGATGTAACTAGGAAAGGAATTTTAATTTTTGATGTAGCAAGAATGAATGTCTAGGCAAAGTGGTTTGTGTAGCACTTAATGAACTGCATGCAAGACTGATTTTGGATGACTACATTTTTTGTACAGTAAAGGAAAACTACCGGAGGTGGAGACAAGGACTAACAATATTTTAGACTATTTTGCACAGCATTAACAGAAATTGAAACAATTCAGTGAATGCTGGGCTTGTTAATCAGGTTAGCTGCCCTTTTCTGCACTGCCCCGCACCAAAAGTTTTGGAGTCTTTACGTGTACTTTACTCCAAACCTTATAGTTGGACAAATGCATGTTTCACGTGCTGTCAAAGTTGTTTGGAACAAAAGGTAGCTGAAAAGACAAATCTCAGCATTTTTGAAGCAAACTTAACAGTGGAAGAAATGTGACCATGCAAATTGGTTGTAGAAAAGACTGCCCTACAGTTTGTGGAGAAGTGTTACTGCATATGAAAACAGGTTGATTGCTTTCAACAAGCAACTGAGTTTTCATGTTAAAGTGTTATATTTCGGTTATTCTTGATTCTTAACATAAGATATCTCTTCAAAGATTACACTATGCAAAAGCTTTACCTTTTGCTTTAGGATTTTGAACTACTAGATGGTGCTGTTTGATTTTCTTACCTTATAATGTTACTACCTATAGGTAATATTATTGCTTTGTACTTTCTATTTATACTGTAAGTTTAAAGGAATAGCTTCAGTGTACCTTCAAGCAGTAGATTTTTTAGCAGTTCAGGTGCTTCTATTAAAATTTCAAATCAACTTTTCTATCCTGCCAAACTTAATGTATTTAGTTTAACATTTCTATATGTTACTTTAAAAAATGTGTTTTCACCTGTTAGGTTATTTATGCTCAATTTGTACACATATTGCTTGATCACTGGCATTGGTTCTCTCTCTCTCTATTTTTGAACTTTACACTATTGTTATATCCTACAGTGTCATATGCATTCATGCTTTCCGGTTTTATGAAATGTGACTGAAACTGTTCCAGAAAATCCAAAGTATGCCTGCTATGTTACAGTTTAATTATTGTCACTTGCGTGAAATTTTTGATTGAAACTGCTCAGTCATTGTTAATGTGCTTATATACAGGGGCTAGACAGAATAATGCGGATGCTTTACATACCTAATAGGGTGTGGGACTGCCTAAATCCTCCTTGGAATGGATGCATACAAATCCATAATGGTGGTTAATGGGATGTTACACAATTCTTCAAGCAAAAAACTGCTCCAGGTCCTTGAGAGATGCAGGAGGAGGATAACGAAATCCGACTCTGTTTTCCAACACAGTAACTCGATGATGTTTAAGTCTGATGATTGGAGAGGCCAAGGAAGGTGTGAAAGTTCATCCTTATGTTCCTCAAACCATGATATTGGACATTCCAAGTTCTGTGAATTGAGACGTTATCATCTTGATAGGCATTGTTTCTTACAGGGGGTGCCACTGAGCCATTGAATGGACTTGGTCTGCCAAAACGGTTTCATACGCCCTCCAATCATTCGTCCTTTCAAGGTGATCAGGGGAAAGGCTGAAAACCTCAATGACTGCCCAGAGCATGACAGAACCACCACCATGCTAGACTGTTGGGAGCAGACAGTCGGAGTTGTATGCTTCTGATGGTGTTCTCCACGTGTAAACAGGTCCTGCGGTGAGGAATAGTGTGAATGCGGATTCATCCGACCACATTACGCACTTCCGCGCATCAGCAGTCTCGTTGTGCATTCACCCGAGTCACCAGAAGTTTTGTGATATCAGCTGTGCCATGAACATCTTGTTTATGCAGTTCCCTGTGCACTGTTTTCATTGATACTGGGGTTTAGATATGCAGATTAAGTTCCGCACAAATTTTTGGCGCTGTGGTCTTATTACGGGTAACAATCCACTTTAATGCTCTCCTGCCTCTCTCAGTCTGGGTCGTTTTCCAGCCAATCTTGTGTTTTGCAGACAAGGTGCCACGAAAACGGTATGCTGTCATGATGCTAGACACAGTAGCTCTCAATACTCCCACTACCCTGGCGACTGTTGTCATGGAAGCGCCAACTGTCTGCCCACCAACAATTAGCCCTCTTTCAAAGTCTGTTAGGTCGTTCACTTCATTGTCACCCTAAAAGAAATTTTGCAACAAGACACTTTAAATGCACTTAAACAAAATCTTGAGGATCTAAACAATGCTATTACAACCAAAAAGTGGTGGATACCTTTGCAGCTGCATTAAAAGTAACTTCTATGAACGTGGTGTTCATATTATTCTGTCTAGCCCCTTTATCTATCTATCTATATATATATATATATATATATTATATGTTATCATGCATGAACCTTCATACCAAGTCTATTTGATGTTGATATAAGGCTGGCCTTGTTAATTCAATTAAAGTAACAATAATCTTCTCATGTAGAGGTATTTTGTGCATTCAACCTTCCTAAGTATTTTACTAAACTTGTTTGTAATCATATACTATATCTTCCATAACAAACTGCTTCAAAGAACTCTTTTGAGGTGAGCCACATAATTCTTATTAAGACATTCAACCATGAGTACATCTGTCTGCCTAGTAATCAACTGGTGAAAAGGTTGCAGGTGCTGTTGTGGGAGGCTGTTCATAACCAAATACATCATGAGAATGTCAGTGAAAGAGCAAAGTTGATTAGACCTTGATTTGGCATATAACGCTGCACAGCTTGTCATGACTATATGGTAAAGTACTTTTACTTTTGTTGGATGATGGTAGATAGTGTCCCATATCCAAGTTTTTGCTGGTGTGCTGGCACATCCTACTGAGGTTAGCACATTCACTCCCTTAACGAGGGTGTTTTTTCTTTTAAGAGTGGCTCTTAAAGGGGCTTTTTTGCATGTGTGTGTATGTATTTATTATTTCCTTTTTTTATGTTTTTGGGATGTTCAGATGGAAAAGCAACATTTTGTTTTGTACGAATAGAAACTTCCATGTTGGAAAAGATCTGCCTTTCAGCACAGCTGGTCCTCCAAGCTGCTTGGGACTGTACCATGTAGTCCACCATTAGTTCTTCTTTGAAGTGCCCAAACCATTTAGAATTTGTATTTGTCACACAATATTTAGTATAAATCCCACTATAATTTTCTCAAATGCCTTGATCATATGATTTTCCAGTGAAAAAGAATATTATTACCACATTAACAAAAATATCAGCTTCCTGCAGTTTGTGCAAATCACTCCATTTCCTCTTATACAGGAGTCTTCACAGTGCTGTTAAATGATAAAAATTTGCAGATCAGCACTGGCTGAATCAAATAGCTGTCCAGTAGGTCCACAGCAGAGAAAGAGAACAGACATGGTGCCATGTTTATTCTGCTAGTAGAAACACGTTTCTGTATTTAATCCTTTACACAACTAAAAATTCAGATTGGGCAGTTGCAGCATCTCAAATGATCATCCTTGTTCAATGCTGAAGGATTTTGTGGAAGCCAATTTTAAATTACTGGGGAAGAAATAGTGAAGTTCAATTTATGGGTCCCACACAAAGCACTTGCAAATGAGCCAGTGTCTTTGCAAAGTTGTCAGACTACATTAATAGCATAGACGTGGCTCTTTAATACCAAAATCCAGCATAGATTACATGGAATATCATCCTGAATGTTTAATAAATATCAAAGGAAGTGTCCACACTTTTGAGTTGCTCCCATCAGTTGAATCCATTGCCACTAATATCTATCATTATAAACTTGACTATTTGAAGCCTGTTTTACATCATAATCTAGGAGAGTCATGCTTCACTGGGATAACACTTTCCCTATGTGAAAGAAAAACTTGCCTTGCCCCATTGGACTTTCACTTATTCTTTGTGTTGCAGCAAGATCTTAGTAATGGATTTCAGCTTGTGAAATATGAACGAGGGCATCTGTTCATTTTCTGCTTTCAAACTTTTTTTGAGTGAATAATAAAATATCAAGGTATTGCATACCTAATACTGAAATGTATCATCATCATTGTCAACCATTATCAATCCACTGCTGGACGAAGGTCTCCCCAAGTTTCCTCCACAACGGTCTGTCTTGTGCCAGTCTCCTCCATGTCACTCCCGCATACTTTCGAATTTTATCCACCCATCTTCCATGTGGTCTTCTTCTGGGTCTTTTCCTGTCCCTTGGAATCAAATCTAAAATTTCGGCTGTCCATCGACGGTCTGTTCTTCTGGCAGTATGTCCAGCCCATTGCCATTTCAGGGATTTAACTCTGATCATGATGTCTTCCACTCTTGTCATTTTTCGGATCCACGAGTTCCTCTTCTTATCTCTCCTGGTTACACCAAGCATGCACCTCTCCATGCTGCTTTGAGATGTCTGCAGCCTTTGTATGTCTCTTTTAGTTAAGGTCCACGTCTCTGCACCATACGTAAGCACTGGAAGAATGCATTGATCAAACACTTTTCTTTTAAGACATAATGGCATATTGCTCTTGGAAATTATGCTGTTTCTTCCAAAAGCTCTCCAGGCAAGTTTTGAACGCCGATTAATTTCTTCATCAATGTGACCCTCACTTGATATCTGCTGTCCAAGATAAACGTACGCGTCTGTTATCTCCAGCATTTCTTGTAAAAGCATTGAACATCACTTTTGTCTTCTGAAAGTTCATTTTTAATCCCACTTCTTTACTCTTGTCAGCAAGTTCCTGGATCATACTTTGTAGCTCTGATAGGGTAGTTGCAAAAATGACTACGTCATCAGCAAAACGAAGGTGGGTTAGATAATCTCCATTAATCTTTATCCCTTTGTTTTCCCAGTTCAGTGATTGAAAGACATTTTCCAATGTGGCGTTAAAGAGCTTCGGAGATATGAAATGTATATCACACGTTATATGCTCAGTGAGCCACGTGCTCCCACCCTGAGAGAAGCCTAATTATGCAACAAGTCTTAGTTAAAATATTAATTTACAATCAAACATTCATTCACTAGAACACTCATACAATTAAAACATATCTCATTAGAAACGGCTAATACTCATCGGGTCGGGAGACACGGCTCACTCAAAAAACACTTCGTCGACATTAGCACGGCGAGGGCTTTCACCGTCCCGTGGACAGTATCATCAGGCCACCAACAACCTGCAGGAGGATTCCTCAAGTGTGTAGCTGGGAAAGGGGACGGTGAAAGCGCTAACGCCGACGAAGTGTTTTTTGAGTGAGCCGTGTCTCCCGACCCGATGGGTATTAGCCGTTTCTAACGTGATACATTTTAATTGTACGAGTGTTCTAATGAATGAATGTTTGATTGTAAATTAATATTTTAACTGAAATGTTTTATTTATAAATATTTTTAACTAAGACTTGTTGCATAATTAGGCTTATCTCAGGGTGGGAGCACGTAGCTCACTGAGCATATCATCATCATCATCATCATTGTCAACCATTATCAATCCACTGCTGGACGAAGGTCTCCCCAAGTTTCCTCCACAACGGTCTGTCTTGTGCCAGTCTCCTCCATGTCACTCCCGCATATTTACGAATTTCATCCACCCATCTCCCATGTGGTCTTTTTCTGGGTCTTTTCCTGTCCCTTGGAATCCAATCTAAAATTTCGGCTGTCCATCGATGATCTGTCCTTCTGGCAGTATGTCCAGCCCATTGCCATTTCAGGGATTTAACTCTGATCATGGTCTTCCACTCTCGTCATTTTTCGGATCCACGAGTTCCTCTTCTTATCTCTCCTGGTTATACCAAGCATGCACCTCTCCATGCTGTTTTGAGTTGTCTGCAGCCTTTGTATGTCTCTTTTAGTTAAGGTCCACGTCTCTGCACCATACGTAAGCACTGGAAGGATGCATTGATCAAACACTTTTCTTTTAAGACATAATGGCATATTGCTCTTGAAAATTATGCTGTTTCTTCCAAAAGCTCTCCAGGCAAGTTTTGTACGCCGATTAATTTCTTCATCAATGTGACCCTCACTTGATATCTGCTGTCCAAGATAAACATACGTATCTGTTATCTCCTGTTTTTCTCCATCAATCGATAAATCTTCATTTCTTGTAAAAGCATTGAACATCACTTTTGTCTTCTGAAAGTTCATTTTTAATCCCACTTCTTTACTCTTGTCAGCAAGTTCCTGGATCATACTCTGCAGCTCTGATGGGGTAGTTGCAAAAATGACTACATCATCAGCAAAACGAAGGTGGGTTAGATAATCTCCATTAATCTTTATCCCTTTGTTTTCCCAGTTCAGTGATTGAAAGACATTTTCCAATGTGGCATTAAAGAGCTTCGGAGATATGGTGTCACCTTGTCTCACTCCCTTTCCAATTTTTATGTGTGTTGTATTTTCAAACAGCCAAATCTTTGCACTTGCATTTTCATAGATGTTATTAATAATATTAATGTATGCATCTTCAATACCGCAGGATTTCAGAGCCGTGGTAACTGCTGATGGTTTCACCGAATCGAAGGCTTTTTCATAATCGATAAAAGCCATGCACAATGGAAGTTCATATTCCCTCGCTCTTTCAATTAGTTCTCTCAGTACGTGGATATGATCTATTGTGCTGTAGCCACTCCTGAATCCAGCTTGTTCTCTCGGTTGAGCCATGTCCAGTGTTACCTTCAAGCGGTGTGAAAGAACTTTAGTGAAGATTTTATAAACTACTGATAGGAGGCTGATAGGTCTGTAGTTCCTGAGATCCTCAATGTCACCTTTTTTATGTAGCAGGATCATTGTAGCATTGTTCCAATCCTCAGGAATCTTCCCTTCATTAAGGCATCGAGTGAAAATTTGGGTGAGTACTGTTTCAATTTCTCCACTTGCTTCTTGTATGATGTCTATAGTAATTCCATCTTCTCCTGGAGCTTTCCCCCGCTTCATGTTCTTGATTGCATGAGCAACTTCTGCTGGGAGGACTGGAAGAACTCTGGTACCTTTCATGATGTCTGGAGTACATGTATCATCCCTTTCATATAATTTGGAGTAGAAATCTTTCACTCTTGTCAAAATTTCGCCTCTATTTCTTGTTACAGAACCATCTTCTTTTCTCAGTGCCATAATCTGTTTTCTTCCCTTACTGAGATGTCCCTTTGCTATCTTTAGGCTTTGGTTGTTTTCAATTGCTTTCCTCACTAGTTCACAGTTGAATTTCCTTACGTCTTCAGTGATACTTTTTCTTACTGTCTTGCATAGCTCTATATATTCCACTTTGGAAGTCACATCTTCTTTAGTTGTCCTCATCTCTCTTCTTTTTTGCATCAACATTTTGGTTTTTCCTGATAATTTGTTCACATGCAACTTGTTCTTAGACCCAGCTAATTTTGTTGCTGTTTCCATTAGAGCTTTGGTTACTTTTCTGTTAACTTCCGAAATATCCATTTCTTCCGATGTTAGGCCTTCTAAAGCAGAGAATCTGTTCTTCAGTTCCAACTTGAAAGTATTATGGTGTTTTTTAAGGTTGGTTATGTCAATACATTTTGTTTGTCTTATTAGCTTGCCACGTTCCAGTTTAGTGTTGAGGTGCATCTTACATCTCACCAATCTATGGTCACTACCTGTGTTGAACTTGTTCAGCACACTGCAGTCTTCTATGACGAATTTTTTGTTACACATAATAAAATCAATTTCACTTGTCGTCCCAATTGGATGTCTCCATGTCCATTTCCTGTGTGGCTTTTTCTTGAAAAAGGAGTTCAAGATGAAAAATCCTTCTGCCTCTGCAAACTCAACGAGAGTATTTCCACGCTGGTTTCTGTTGCCGTGACCGAATTTACCTACTGAAGTTTCATTCTGTTGCCGTTGCCCTATTTTTGCATTGAAATCTCCCATAATTATCTTCAAGTGCTGCTTACCTTTATTATTTAGATGACGAATTTCCTCATAAAATTCTTCAATTTCTTCTTCAGGATGACTTGTGGTGGGTGCATAAGTTTGAATAATCTGAGCCTGGTATCTTCTCGATAGTTGGATAACGAGTCGTGCAGATACCAGAGCATATAATGTGTGATATACATTTTAGTATTGGGGACGCAATACCTTGATATTTTATTATTCAATTAAAAGCACGTTTTTATCATGAAACTGTCCCTAGGGATATGTCTTATGATATGTATATTTCTTTTTTTATTGAGTGGGTACCGACTATACTTGTTGGCAAGATGTACAGTATTGTCAAATTTAAAGGTTCACATATTGTCAATTAAATATGTTTTTTTGTTATCACCCCTATTTTACTTTCCAACCGTAGGTTGAAGAAGCGTATATGCTCCAGCTGTGCCTGTCCGTTCGCGCGTTAAATCTCGTAAAAATGGTTCGATTACGATGAAATTTTAGTATGTGGTAGGCCAAGACATAAGAGCGAAATCCATTTGATTGTTACTGAACTGGTTCTGTTGAATATCATTGAAATGGGGTCAGGAGCGAGATTTATTCCACAGCCATTATCCCCACAACATGACTATAAATGCTTCTATGGTGACAAAACTTTAGTATATTGTTCCCGAGTTACACTGAACCAAGGGTTTGTCTGCACGCAATTTCTGGTATGTTGAAAAGTGTATCATAATCAATGCATTGCATGATTTTACTAACTTGTTTTTTCATGAGCTGCTTATATTTCTTAACTTATTTATGAGATGACTGCTGATACAAACATCATGGGAATTGCCCCAAAATAAATTTATTAGCACTACTAGCTTTATAATTTTTTACTAACCTTCCAGATAGTTACAACTGAGGTGGCTTTGTTAAATGAAATTCCTTTTAGCTTTCAAATTCCCTGCCACTCACACATACACTGAGAACCTGGACTCAAGTTCCAGCTAAGACATCAGGTCTAAGTCTTCCTCCCTTATAGCCCTGAAAGCAATATTTGGCATGCAAGGCCTCCTAGTCATTAGTGTTTGTGGTGGGTATGGGGCATTATGCTACAACAATTATTCTGCTGAGTATACTTTTCTCTTATTTTTATGCAGTCACCATTTATTTAAATTATGTGCAATCAAGCTAATTTTTACACTTTCAAAATATGATCATGGTGCTATGTGCTGTAGGCCTTATGCAAGAAATAAATTTATCATTGCATGTGCCTGTATATATCCAAATAACATGTTGCTAGTTATTTTCCATATGAAGATTTTATTGTATCTTTACTATTAATGATCTCACTGATCAATTCTTAGTAAAATTTTAATGTATATAAAAGTTTACTTATGTATAATTTGTGATATTTTGATATAATAAAATTAACAGTAAAATTTTAGTGTGTGTTTTCTTATTAATGCAATGTACAAGTTATATTTTTTAATAACAAGCCACTTGTGATTTTTATGGTGGATTTGTTTTCAAGATTTAGCAAAATTTTGGTATTTGGCCCAGCAAAGTTATCTTTTGCAAAAGCACTGAAAAAATTGACCCTTCCTTTCTCTTCATTGCAGAAAAGCTTTAAAAAATTATACAATCTTTTCTGTGCTAAAAAACACATTTTTCAGCTGCTTGCTTGAAGGTTTCAAAACCAGTTTAATAACTAAACTTGGGCCCTTGTGGTATATTGCAAGTCTATTGCTTGATTAAAGCCATGTTTTGCGATTAAAAAAAAATGTCTTTTCAGTTTAGAGTTACAAAATTACATTAATGCCGATTGCTTGAAATTCACAGAAAATGTTTGCTGTGGTGGGAGGGGGCATCATGCTTTACCATATCTGTTGTGCTCCGATTTAATTCAGTGTCTTTAAAGCACAATACAAAAATTGAATCATGTTCATATGAGTAAGTATGCCATAACATCCACTGAAAAAGTCTAAATGTGGTGCAAATTTTTACAGCTGTTGCCTAAGTTATAATTGGGTGATAGTTTAGTAGAAGGGTTTTCCTGAGTATTAGCAACAAAAGATATCCATAACTGTTGGCAATGGCTACAAGAAATTAAATTGGGAATTAACTCCAGGTGTAGTTCAACTGATTTATAAAAAGGTTCACGAAGTATTTCTAACAATTTTTGAAATGAATTCTGTGCTTTAAGTTGGATAAATTATTATTAGATGGAACTTTTAAGTAACGATTGCTATCATTAGCCATGGAAAGTACAAGAACATGAGGTAGTAACAATTTTCGATTCAAATGTTACCAGATCTGAGAATGTATGCAAGATGTGTTGTCTGTCATAAACACAGTTATATTTGCAAAAGGTATTTTCCAAATGATTGAAATCTCACATGGTATGTTACAAGTATTATGTGAAACATCAATTTTGATACTTTCATGATATCCAATCAATGAAAAGTGCAAGATATTTCATGTTTTCAGGTATGGCCACATTACTGAAAGTAGATGGACTATCTCTCTTTACATCAGCAAAATGTTCCACTACACCAAAGGGCCGAGACATTATATGATTAGGGTAATAATTTTACATCAGAAATTTGTTCCACCACCACAAAGAGCCAAGACATATGACTAGGGTAGTAATTTTATCATGGGAAAAGGCAAAATTCGCGGGGTAAATTGCGGCTTTTTGCAAAACTTCACGAAATACTATATTAACTCAAATATTCGGCTTTCCCCACCCTTTCGACATGTAAGATGTGTTTGTCATTCACAAACGCGGTTATGTTCGGAAAAGGTATTTTATACCTATTACATAGATGCCGCGGGCGGTCGTAGTGAGCGATGGGTTTGCCTCCTCGGGGCGCTACGTGGTAACGATGGCACACAGAGCAGCAACAAGGGCCTCTGTGATTCTTGGAGAGGTGCCAGCTAGTTCTATGTGACATTGGTGAAAAGACCCTAACTCACTGGGTTTTGTTCCAGAATCCTTAAGTTGAATGACCAACTGGAACTGTCAGCTGTGGGCTAATCCCCCACACTGATGTACTTACCTGATTAAAAAGAAATATTAAGAATGACTCAAGTGTGGGATATGGTGGACCTACCACACTTGAGAAGGACGGTCCACCACGAAATCGACCTGGACTTTCTAAACGGCGTATGAGAAAGAGATCTCGGCTGAGTGAATGTAAGATTGGTGTATGGAATACTAGAGGTATAAATGGCAAGATGAGTGAGGTGATTGAGGAGATGAATAAGTATAGACTGGATGTGATGTGTGTAAGTAAACCCAAAAAGAAGGAAATTGGGGTAGAAGAAGTGAATGGCATGGTGAGTGTGTGGTCTGGATAATATGAGAGGACAGGCTGGTGTAGGTGTGATTTTAAGTGAAAAGATGAACACTTGATTCACTATAGTTGCGTAAGTGAGAGAATTCTCTGGATTCGTTTGACAGTGAAACTTCAGAGAATTGCAATTGTTGTAGTGTATGCTCCTTGTGACTCAGAACCTTCTGATAAGAAGGATTTCTGGAATGAGCTAAAAGCTGTTTTGAGCCAGTTTGGTGCTAAAGAAAAAGTTATAATAGCAGGGGATTTCAATGCTAGAGTAGGTGTGCAGAATGCAATTTCTGACAATGTTCTGGGTAAGTTTAATGATCCTTGTGTGAATGATAATGGTGAAAGATTAATTTAACTCTGCATTGAGAATGGTTTGTGTGTATCTAATACATTTTTCAACCACAAGTATATCCACACATATACTTGGGAAAATCGTACTCTTGGTCAAAAGAGTGCGATAGATTTTGTTGTCTACGATCAGCGTTTGAAACACTTAGTTGTTGACACCCGTGTGATGAGAGGTGCGGATGTTGGTTCTGATCATTACTTGGTAGTGTCACGAGTGAAACTTAATGTTGTTTGCAGGAAAAGGAATAGACCCAGGATAGAAAGAATAAAGGTTGATAGGCTCCTTGAAGATCATCAGCAGTATTCTGACTTACTCAGAGAACGAATGAAGTCTGGTGAGAGGGATGTAGAAAAGTGGGAATGTTTTAAGAATGTGTTGTCACTGCTGCTAAAGAGGTCTGTGGCACCACAATAGTGGGTAACAATAGAGGTGATGCATGGTGGAATAGTGAGATTGAAGAGGCAGTAAAGAAAAAGAAGGAAGCCTATTTGGGGATGTTGCAAGGTAGTCTCTGTGGATGAATATCGCTGTAAGAAGCGTGAAGCTGCTTCACCACAGTAAGGCAAAAGATAGGAAGGCAAAAGTGGAAAGGCATGAACTGGCTTTTTGGAAAGATAAGAAGCCTTTCTGGAAGTACACGAGACTCAGGAAAAATAGGGGAAACAAAGTTGTAAGTTGTGTGAAGAATGAGTTTGGGGAAATGATATGGGAGCCCCATGAGTTAAGTGAAAGATGGGGTGAATATTTCTGTGAGTTATTAGATCAGGAAAGCAAAGATGATTCTGAGACAGATGCAGATGATGTCACAATGAGGGATGAAAGCACAGGAGGGATCTCAAGAGAAGAAGTGTGTAAAGATGTATAATCTCTTCAGAATGGTAAGGCTCTGGGAGTTGATGGCATAACTCCAGAGATGTTGAAATATGGTGGTGACTCTATAATTGACTGGTTAACTGAAATTTGCCAGTTGTGCTGGGAGTTAGGAATGGTCCTTTGGGATTGGAAGGATGCTATCATTGTTCCCTTGTATAAGGGAAAAGGTGATCAGACTGAATGCAAGAACTATCGTGGTATTAGCCTACTGAGTGTGCCAGGGAAAGTGTTTGGTAAGGTTGTTATTGAAAAAGTACGGGTTCTTACATCATTGAAAGTGTGGGATGTTCAGAGTGGTTTTATGCATGGCAAAGGCTGCACTAACCCGATTTTTGCATTACGCACAATGATTGAAAATTATCTGGCTGTTGGGAAGAAAGTTTTTACTGCCTTCATAGATTTAGAGAAAGCTTACGACAGAGCGAATAGGACACTTTTGTGGAAGGTATTGAATGAATATGGTGTTACTGGGAATCTACTTAATAATGTAAAAGCCATGTATGCTGGTAGTAGAGCTTGTGTACGAGTGAATGGTGTTTTATCAAAATGGTTTTCCATTGGTGCAGGAGTTGGACAAGGTTGTGTAATGTCACCATGGCTGTTTAATATATTTATGGATGCATGCATGATGCCAAAATAGATAATAGTGGTTTATGTCTTGGTGATATCCGTGTGTGCAGATTGCTGATGACACTGTGCTGTTGGCAGAGAGCAAAAGTGAGTTGCAGAGTATGTTGACTCGGATGCACGAAGTTTGCATGAAATTCAAACTGAGTATAAATAAGGGAAAAACCAAAGTTATGGTGTTTGAGAGAGGAACGAGTAGCACTGAATGTAATGTAAGTATAAATAGCACTGTGATTGCCAGGTGAGTGAGTTTGTGTATTTAGGAAGCATGTTTGACAGAGAACAAGTTGGATGGTGAAATCAATAGGCAAATGAATTCTTCTTTGAAAGTCATAGCTGCTCTGGGAGGTTTTCACAGGAATGATGGGTTTTTTAGAGAGTCCCGCATGGCTGTGTATGAAACTGTAATTGTTCCTACTCTGATGTATGGCAGTGAAACATAGTCGTTTGTGTGCTGGAAAAATGCGTTACGTGGGGTTTGTGGCAAGACACGATATGATTGCGTGAGAAATGAAGATGTATTGCAGTTGTGTGATGTGAAGCAAAATGTTGTTAGCAAGGTGGAGACCAATATGCTTCAGTGGTTTGGCCATGTTGAAAGAATGAGTGATGAAATGCTTACTAAGAAAATCTTTTCAGCCCAAGTGGCAGGAAGGAAAGGCAGAAGAAGGCCAAGGACGACATGGGTGAATCAGATTCAGGAGTGTCTGCATGAGAAAAAGATTATGAGTATGAAGTATAAAAGATCTTGTGTACGGCGTGTAATGGATATTAGTGAAGCACGAGTTGTATGTCAAGATCGCTGTAAATGGAGAAGTTTGATACGACAACAATAAGTAAAAATATCTGGAAATTTGTATTTCTTTTTGGAGCTAATCTCTCAATCTCAGAGAACAGCTTAATGATATGTATGTATGTATGTATGTATGCATAGATGCCAAAGCTTCCGATTTTTCATTCTCATACCAAAAATCTTTTTTTTTTCTACCCATTTCAAGAGCAAAAAAAAAAAAAAACCTTTATTCCACTTCAAAAACTCCTTAAAAAGAAAAAATTCTCCTTATTTCCGCTG
This sequence comes from Macrothele yani, assembly GCA_039090855.1. Lineage (NCBI taxonomy): Eukaryota > Metazoa > Arthropoda > Arachnida > Araneae > Macrothelidae > Macrothele > Macrothele yani. The sequence goes on from CM077010.1 coordinate 58,369,004, forward strand.
TGACGAGAAAGTGCGAGCAGCATGGTTTTCTGCTTCGCCGGGGACTTTTGGATGGATCACAACGGCTGAAAAGTCACATGCAGCTTCACCTTCCCCTGCACAAGTGGCACAATGCTGGTTACCTGAATTCCCATGAAGCTATGCAGCTGGTGGCCTTGCTCTGCAATCACGTTCTCGTTCGTTTGTAGGCGGAGTTATTGACTGTTGTTGCTGCTAGTTGATTTCTTTTTAACTTATGTGGATTTTTTAATGTACTTTTGAAATGTCAAGTTCGTCAAAAAAAGCAGTATTGTCAAAGCTATAAAGAAAATTATTCAAGTATTTTCAGCTTCATCCAGAAATCAAGTCTTGGTGAAAAGTATGTGTTTTGCACGTTGTAGAAGTGATATCAGTATCGCACATAGTGGAAAAACTTGCATTGTCTTGCATGCAAAGACGGCAAAGCACAAAGATAATTTTAAAGTTGTGGAAACTAATTACTTCCATAAAATCTGCAATTCTCTCAAGTAAGGATTTGTCTGTAATAAATGCGGAATGTTTGTATATTTTGTTTCTCATCGAACATAATTTGCCTGTAACTTGCGGTGATCACGTCAGCTTGTTATTTCGTAAAATGTTTCCAGAACACTCAATTGCGAAGAATTATGGCTGTGCACAAACTAAAACTTCCGCAATCCTTCAGGAAACGTCAAAAGAACAAAATGAAGTCATTGCATCCTTAAAAATCCATTCTTTTGCAATAGCTATTGATGGAAGCAATGATGCAAATTCGAAGCTATATCCCATAGTCGTAACTTTTTACGACCCGAAATGTGGCTTTATTAGGAAATGTCTACTATCTGTGCCATCTCTAGAAAGTGATTCAACGGGATTAAACATAGGAAATCTTCTGGTGAGTACTCTTCAGTCATAAAATATTGCTATATCGAATTGTATTGCACCTGTTATGATAGGTTGTAAGTCAGGTGCAGCTGCTGTCTTAAAAAAAGTGCATGAAAATATTAAAGTGATTGGATGTAGTTGTCATCTAATAAATTTAGCAGCTAAAAAGAGTTCAGCATGTTTGCCTTTTAAAATTGACGAAGTTTTGGTCGATATTTATTATTATTTGCAAAAGAGTTCAAAAAAGAAAGACAGGCTTAAAAGATTTACAGCAGTTTAATGAGACTGGCATTAAACATGTTAGTACACACTGGCTATCTGTTGGAAAGTGTGTTGGAAGAGTTCATGACCAGTGGGAAACTTTAGCAAGCTTTTTTTTTAAAGAAGAAGCAATGAAAAAAAAATGAACTTTCTTCATTGTCATTTAATTCAATCCCTACCATGAAAAGGTCACAAAATATGCCAGCTGGGCCTGTAACTTCTCAGGAAATTTGTAAGGAAAAACTTAAATGTAAAAAGACTTTGCAGAATCTTAAAAGAAAATCACACATTATTCAGCACGAAAATGTTAAGAAGCTGGTCAACAACCCAATTTCTAGGAAAGAAAGATTATTTTATTTATTAACAAGGCTTTCTGTATGTTTCTTTCATACATAGTGTCGGTTTTTGAAAAAAAAATGGGATTCTCCAGTCTGTGACACCACATATTCACGTGTTAAGGTCACTACTTCATTTATTTAAAGAAATGCTGGTGAAGTTCATTAAACCTTCTATTATGAAATCATCTGAAACATATCTTAAAGTTAATTATCATGAACTTAAAAATCAGTAGGAAGATTTGGATTATCTAATTGGACATACAACTTCCCAATTTGTTTCTGACTTGAAGCCAGATGAAAAGAGTGCATTTTACTCACATGTCAGGAAATATTATACTACAGCTTGTGATTACATGTATAATAAATTTATTTATAATTCTGAAGTGCTTCTGCATGCTGAGGTTGCACATACTTCAAAAATTGAAAACTCTTCTTTTTCCAGCTTAAAATTCTTTGCTGATAAGTTTCCTGTTTTCCTATTTCTGAATGATAATGAAAGAGTAGATGATGCTATGAATGCATTACAGGCAGAATTCAGTGAATTTCCTGAAAACATAATAAAAGATCGCACTGATGTGCAGTGGGTCAAAGTTGCCCAGATCAGAAATGAAGTCGGTCAGCCAAAATTTAAGAAACTTTCACAGTTTATGTTTTCAATCCCCACAGTAATGCAGAGTGTGAATGAGTTTTTAGTCATGTGAGGAAAATAAGGACTGATTTCAGGGCTTCAATGTCTAATGAAACTTTAGAAAAACTTTTAATAACAAAATTTAGACAAAGTACAAGATGTTATGAAACTATATTTGATGAAAAATTGTAAAAGCAAAATCTTGTTCAACAGTATTTGTAAATGAGGTAAGAGATGTTAAAGTAAAATTTTAATTAGCTTTTTTTTTTAAATTATGGTGTAAACTTCACGATTATTGAAAACATAGCAAGTTTTTCCCCCGTCAAAATTCTACAGATTTTCAGCTCTGCTATTGACGTATTGCATTGCCGACTGCTTTAAAATTTATGGATTCCAAAGTGAAGCACTTGATGAAGATTGCATTCAAAGGGGTTTCAGCTGATGGAACAGCAAGAATATTCAAAATTTACCTATCTTCAGAATCGGTTGTTTTGTCTGCTACGATGCTTACACCAGATACTGATTTTTAAAAATCCTGCACCTGTTGCTTGTGAATATCGTATATTTTCGGCAAATAACATTTCTGCATCCAATTTGCATTTGGAATAATATCTTTCAGCGAATTTTTCAAGTAATTCTTTAATGTAGGGTTATCCTGTTTGGGATGTGGTATATTAGCTGCAAAAAAGGCACCAGTTTATTTTTTTTTCTCAATTACTTCAACATATTTCTGCATAATTTTTGGTTGACTGTTCAGACACACCTTTTTTTATACAGCTTGCTAGCTAAATGCTTTTCACAACTGTCCTTTCTTGAAAAATCCACTGGTATGTTGCAACAAGAACAGAACAATATATTTTTGTTCACATGAAACATTCCCTTGCTGTACTGCTTGCTTCTTTTAGATGCACTCATGTGGCTCATTCTAAAAAATATCCAGAAACTTTACTCACATGAAAGCACAAAAATTTTCTAAGCTAAGAGTCTGCAAAACTCACACACTCTTTTCTGTAAGCTGCTTTTCCCAGCTATAATGCAATTGACAACATTTGATTTACTAGTGTGGTAAGTTGCTAAGATCATTCAACAGTAGCGGCTGTGAGTGTGTATGGAATGGAAATTGCAAAAGACCACATGCATTCTTCAGTACAGTGCTTGCGACTTGAAATTACCCATCAAACTTGTTTGATAAGTTTCTCTTCTTAATGAACAATCTTGAGGGGTAATTCAAGGGTTCTGGTTTGGACTTTGGAGTAGGATCACTTTGCAATATATGTTTCATGTAAATTCTAATGAAGGCAGTAATAAAATGATCTAAAAATTATAATAGAAATTTGGCAAAAATAGGGGGAAAAAAATCTGAAATTTGTGGATATATTTGATATTCTCAAAATCACAAAAAAAAAAAAAAAAAAAGTATGGCCATTTTGTTCTACATTTCCAAACATTTCAAATAATGCCCAGAGAAAAGCATCAACCAATGATATTTTAACCAGAACATTTGCTCTGTACACTTGAAAAATGCATTGATCTTCCTTCCATTTCCTTATTTTGGTTGGGATGCTACTTCTTGAAAAAAGGAAAGATAAACATAATGAGAAAGTAAGAAAAATAGACTTTATACATAAAACAACAGATTGTATTAAAGTTCTGTGGGAAGTCTGAACTTCCACTGTGTGTCCAAAATAAAAGCCAGAATTTTTACAAACCTTAACTTTTTTTTTGTGTGAAAATCTAGAAATTGCTGGCAAGCTTGATGGAAATTTAAAAACTAATTTTTGAATCTGCTGTTTGGTTCAAACACCTAAAATGACCTGTCAGACTGGGTCTTGGAAGTTTGCTAAGATAAAAATAGCTGTTGGAATTAGTCATACAAAATTTCATGTTGCATCACATGAAAACACATTTTTGAAAAACATAGTAGTCTACTTTCACCAAGAAAACGAAAGGTGCATTAAAGGCTTTGGAAATTTCACAACACGAAAAGCAGAAGGCATGTCGGAATATCTTACTAAGCAACTGCACGTGGTTTTGGAAAGGTGACTTTAGGAAGTTTGCAATGAGTGGATGAAAAAATAGAAGTACAAACCAAATTAAGGAAACACACAAAACTGTCCTTTTTATTCACTGTTATTCACAATGAAAAAAAAAATCACAAAATCCATAAGTGTATATTTTTAGTAGCCTATCAGTCATACAAACTTTTTCTCAGTACAATACCTTTATACACTCGACTGTCTTAATGAAAAAAAATCATGAGGTTCCAACAATAACTGAGATTTTGACTCCAGGGCCACAAACATAGTCTATGAAAATATTAATGGGCTTAATAGGTATTTTAAAAAGTTACAGTCCAAGAAGCTTCTAAGATGTTGAATTACTTCACCATATCTTGCCATGCATTGACTTGTACAATCAGATTCAAAGTTGTAGTGTAACTCAACTGCCCATTCAGATTTCTAAAATGCACTCTGTTCTATCAGGAATGAAATTTTAGCACCAGAATTTACAACAAAGCCACAGGAATTTAACAAATGAAGTAAAGATCTATATTCTTGCAAAATATTTCTGTGGAACAATGCTATAGAGCAAAGGAATGGTTTGAGTTTACCAGTCATCTTTCTGCAGCAAAATTGTTGGTGTCTAAAGCATAAATCTCTACATAATCGAGAATTTCCGGTAAGAGAACTTCATGAAACTGTACGAGACTAAAAAATGCCTACGTAGTAAGAGCTTTAAATTTTTAAATAATAAGCAGTGAGCTCCAAAACATCCTAGCTGAAGTGTATTTTTGATGATAATCATACTTACCATGCTAAGATCACAAAAACACTGGGAAACTTTCCCACACAGGAAAGAATAGACATGTTTTTTTACAGAACACTATCTGAAGAGTGTCTGTCAGTAACATCTATTTTACTAAGTGTGGGAAATGAACTAATCAAGTTGTCATGTAATAATAACAGCTGATTAAAGTATCTTATCTTTTAAAAAAAATGAATATATAGTTTATTTACTTTCAAATAGGCTATGATTGTGAATTTTCTTGTTAGCAAATTAATATTTACTAAGTTACTTAAGGTGGAGTTGGATCCACCTAAAAACTTTATCCTATGTTTCTAAGAACTTAGACATTTTCTTCACAATTAATGGCATCCCCAAGGATGAAAATTTGCACATGGATAAAAATAGTTTTTTATTATAACTTGGTATACTTAATATTTTCTAAAACTTAACCATAATTATATTAAGAATATAAAACGTTTCCTTTGGGGGTGCTGAGACCCGCAAATAGGTGGCACATCTATATGTGACTTGCTCAATGCAATCACATCCCATTTATTTATATATATATATATATTTTTTTTTTCAATAATTTTTGGACTAGAATTTACACTTAAGTCCACGCGATAGTCTGGAATGTTTAGAATAATTCGAGCCACTTAGATTAAATGTTCTGACAATTATTTAGCTGAAAACGCCACAGAGTGAGCTTGCTGGTTTATTTTGGAATTAAATATAGTCAGTACCTACAGTTTTGTTAACATTTTCAGCTAAATTAACAGAACATTTAATATAAGTGGCTCAAATCATTCTACACTACCTCATGGATGGACTCTAGTGTTGATTTCAATCCAAAAATTTATAAAATTATTGAAAAGAAAAATGCAATGTAATTGTATTTAGCAAGTCATGTGTAGATGTAGCATTATCTATTTGCACGTCTCAGCATCACAGAAGGAAACATTATTGATTCTTAATACAATTATGGTTAAGTTTAGAAAATATTAAGTATACTAGGCTATATAATACAGTTATTTTTTATTGATGTACAAATTTTCATCCCAGGCAATGAATTACTGAGAAGAAAATTTCTACAGAAGTTTTTACCATTGAAAATGCAGGGCAAAGTTTTTAGCTGGATCCACCTTAACATTTATTAATTTGCTAGCTTTTTACCAGAAATGACAGGCATAAAAAATGAAATTAAATTAATTCAACTGTTTGATAATTACATTTTCAGTACATGTGCACCATTCGTGGTGCATAACATACGTCATCACTGCTAGCAACAACTGAGAGAAAAATATGTGAGATATTAGGCCAGACTTTGTGTTTTTAAGTAGGTGTTCAGCGAATATAAACTTCCTAGATGAAATTACAGCTATAAGACACAGGTTAGCTAATATGTTCTGTGTTATTATTACCAATGGTTAACATTAATTGTATATGGTATTCAGTCAATGTATCCACAATAAATTAATACACATAAATATAAACAAATACAGGGAAACATGGGTTATGTTTAATTTTAGCACATTATAATTAAATGAAAATATTCTATTGACTCAATGTATCCACAATGAATTAATACACTAAATAAATACAAGAAAACATATGTTAGCCTTTAATCAAAAACTACTTTTAAATATCCAGTTCTGCAATGAGCTAATGAGTTGCTGTTTCAAAAATGATGTCATTAAAAACATGATTGGACCTAAATTCAGTGTATTTATTTGACACTTACTCCTCTCCTGTGTGCAGTTACAAAAGAAATAAAAGGAAATATGTCATGCAATTATTTGTAAATTAGTATATTTGTTCCTTAAAGGTTGTTTTTGAGCAACAAAACAAAATGAATATTCGTGGCATAATGTTTTCCTGTTTCTATGGAGTCTTCAAAATGGCTTTAATCATGTGATGTAATGTAGCTCCGATGTCATAACAGAAAAGCTTTGGATGAAATGTCACAGCAGCAGCTGTGAAAAGTCTTTTTTTTTTTTTTTTTTTTTTTTTTTTTTTGTTGCTATGGCAGCAAAGCACAACTTTTATGTACATAATTACAACAGAAATTATATACGATGATTTATACTGTTCTGTACTGTAAAGATGTTCTGAGTTTTTCCTGTATATACAGTATCAATACTGCTCAAATTCATGGGCAGCTACTGAGTGCCCTTATACATAAATCAGAAATATGTTTAGTTTATGAAATATTTATTGCTGGCTGTTGATGTTTAAATTTGTTTTTCATAAATATGTATTTTCTTTTTTATTGTCATTAGTAGACACTCAGTAGGAAAGAATAATTTAGCTTTTATATTAAATTTACTGCTGGATTTTTTTTTCTTGAATTTCGTGTGTATATGCAAGACAATTTTGCACTAAAAGCCACAAACATCTGAAAATATTAAATGAGAAAAGACAGAGAATACATAATATTACGCTTCTGACTAATCATGTGTAATCAAAAACCTATGGGGTAGATGTAGCACTTTAATTATTTCATATGTAAACATTTTATACAACTGAGAAAGACTACGCTGGCTCCAAGGGGTAATTATTTCTTCTCTTGATGTGACAGGTAATGCACTGAAAGAGATATTTTTTTCTTTATGTGACAGGTAATTCATTGAGAATTATTTAGTTCATGCTAGATTCAAGTCCCTATTCAATATCAATTTAGCAACTTCATTTTGGTTTCTATAACTACTTTTAAAAGTATAGAATAAATACACATGCATATATATACATATATGTATGTACATAGCAGGTTACAGAAATAATTACAGTGGAACTTCTGTACAACCACACAGCATGTTATAAACACAGGACAGAAAATAATGTGACCATTTCATCAGGAATAAATATTCAAAATAGAACTTTGGTAGAATTTAAAATAAATGCATGCACAACAATAATCTTGAATCTTTGATTCATAGTGAGTGTAACAATTTGTAACTTCCTGTACAAAGATTCTACAATAGGTTGCATACAACAGAGCACCTAATTTGAAACATGTTTAATTAGATATTCATGGTCTTATGGCACGTGAGATTACTGGCTGCGAACGCACAAGAATGCCTCCAAAAAGTCATTTCGGTCAACTGAGTTAAGGAAACGCACACATAGTGAAACACCAGATTCAAAATCCATGAACAGCCATGGACCACACCTGTACAATTCCTCTAAAGACTTTTCATTACTCTTCAGTGGTGATCCACTAGATGTTTCAGAAGAAGCAGAACTTTCTGAAGGAATATTTCCATTACATCGACCACCAGTTTCATCCTTTAGATGGATATTCTGGATATTTGAGCGAATGCCAATCGCCATACTGATTTGGAAAGCTGGATACATAATGCTATCTAACCCAGAAACATGTGTGAAACTTAGCACTTCTTCAATTAAAATAACATGCGATGGTGTAACTGTGATGTAATGAATGGCATCGAGATTGCAGCACAGAGATGTTTCAGACATTAAAACCCGGCGACAAAACACAATCTGACGTTGCACAAAATTTTCCACCACTAGTGAAGTGGACTGAAATTCTTCCAGCACTAAAGACTCTTGAATAAATGGGCTTTCTTTTTCAGTGCATGTTAGGTTATAAGCATTCTGCATCATATCCATGAATTTTTCAGCAACTATAATACTTGGCATAAAAAATAAGTATAACTGCATACCACCCACAGAGCCAATCTGCAACTCAATATAAGCCTTACGAGGACCAATGTTGACTCCTAAAATGTTCGTAGGAGACAGAGTTTGCATGTAGCACATCTTAGGAAACCTACGGTCTCTTGACACTGTACTTTCCATATCACAGTTATTTCTCAGACTTTCTATTTTTAGCAATACTACTCTGGCTGAGAACAGCAGAATGCATACAGGAATGCGCAAAACAGACGTTCCATGATGCATGGCAACAACCGACCATATCAGTTCCTGTAACTGTGAGACACAAAGAGTAGCATCTTTCACACATTCTTTGTGAGATTCGGAGGACGATAACACAGCTATTTTTTCTTGAATCAGATCCTGAATATATCGTTGTAGACTTGGACTACTACCATCAAGAGAAAATAACCATTCTGGTAGACATATTTCTGAACTAACAGAACAATAATCAGGAGATGATGACTTGCTGTCTGTTTCAATATGAACTCCGGTACCATCCTCAAAATTTTCAGCTTCACAACACAAGGCCTTTTCAGTAGTTTCACAAGACACAGGTTTTTCAGCAGCCTCACCTAGTAGATTTCTCTAAATACAGGAAATATAAGAGAAACATGTGAGTCGCACAGTTTAAAAAAGACAAAACTGAAGCTATCGTGCATTAGAACAATAATGCAAAGGATAAACCAAAGAGTAAAGGCAATTTGTGATTTAAATTAATACCGCAAGTGACAGCAGCTGAACAACAGTAACACGTCATAATGACAGACAAGATGTCATCTTCACTGTCCATCACTACAGGTGAGTCTGACTCCAGTGGTGAGTGAGTAAACATGGAAGCTCCACTTTCCAATTGCACAGCTGCTGAAGAATGTGCCATATTAAGGTTTCTTTGAGCAGAAGGGGTCAAGCCTACTGAATTTCATGGATGAAAGGTAGCATAATACTGTAATAAATACAGGTGTCCCACTCGCTACTAAACCTGGCATTTCTTTAATAATATTAACACCAATGAAGATATTGCTATGTAATTTGAAATGGACTTACCTCATTTCGTGCGAAATGTGATGACATTACAACATTTGCTGGAAGAGGCCACCATTTGCATCCAGACAAATGGTGGCATCTATGTCTTGCGGTTTCTTTTGGTAATCTATGGCTTGCGGTTTCTCTTTCAAGGCATCTATGCCTTGCGGTTTCTTTTGGTAAACTCTTTCATAAAAAGTAATCAGGAGGCATCAGACCGGGTGGGCGCGGTGGCCATAGACCCTTCGAAATGACGTGGTCGCCGAAAAAGGACTAAATTTTGGCCATATTGGTGTGTGATGTCACTCCATCAATGCTGGCAATATACAATGGAGAGTTCGTCATCCAATTGATTTACAAAGGTGTTTAAAATTTCCATATATCAGCTGTTGTGATGGTTGTATCGAAGAAATGTGACGCCGGGTCATCCACACCAAACACCATTTTTTGTGAATAAAGGGGTTCTTCATGTATCGCGTTGAGATTTTCACTGGCCCAAATACGGGAATTTTGAGAATTGACATATTCGGACAGGTGAAACCATCGACAGTATGTCACTCGTTTCACGTAGTCAGGCTCTTTCAGTTCGTGGACCGCGGAGATGCGGTACACATGCAACTTTGCTTTTTCACAGCACGCTGACAAGTGCTTTTGGACAACCCTGTTTCCTGCGACAATCGGTGAAGTGACTTCCTGGGAAACGCAAATAGTCAGTCCTTTACATTCTGGATCGTCTCCTCGGACATTTGTGGACGACCTCCTGCAATAAAGTCCCCTTGGGACTAATAAAGTCCCCTTGGTTTCCAATTTCTTTGACAATGCCCAAATGGTGAACTTGCTTGGCGGGTGTCTGCCTGCAAACCTCTCCAGGAATTGCTGTTGACAAGACTTTATCGATTCTGTTTTCCAATAAGCGCGAACAATAAACACTTGCTCCAGAGTATACGGATACATTTCTACAAGTATACGAACAGCCACAAGCACTCACTATCAACAACCGTATTATGTAGACACGCTCAGAAAAATGGCATAACGAAGCAGCAGAGAGGCATGGCCGGCGGACTGCTGCTCAGCGGCGCCACACTTAGGAATGTCCGCCACTAAGGAGCACTCTGGCTGGCTGGCGGACAGTGCGGGGTTCAATGCCATCTGGATGCAAATGGTGGCAACTTTCAGCACATGTTGTAATGTCATCACATTTTGCACGAAATGAGGTAAGTCCACTTGAAATTTCATTGCAAAATCTTCATTGGTGTTAATATTATTAAAGAAATGCCGGGTTTGGTAGCGAGTGGGACACCCTGTATATAGGCAAGAGAAAAGTTAACAAAAGGGTAGAAAGCATGGCTGCCATTCTTCCATCTTCAGGACAGACTTCTTTTGAAAATTTTGGAAACCTGTCATGCTTGTCAGATTATTTGAAAATTGCCCCCCCTTCTTTTCTCCCCAAAAATTTGCAAAATTGTATATCTGTAATCACTGGGGCTAGGATTTTTACGATTTTACATTTTTTTTTTTTTTTTTGGCAATGCTAAAATGTTGTTCAAGTGTTTCAAACAAAAATAAGCTGATTTTAAATACCTTTGTTAAGGCACTTTTTTCCATGATTTTTATGGGATATGGCATTTTCCCAGGGTTTTTTTTTTTTTTTTTGGTTTAATTTTGTAATTTTTGAGTCATATTTTGCATATTTTGGTATTTTCAATAAAAAAAGCATTTTTTGGATGAAGAAGATAGACTCATTTGACAGCAATGAAGTGGCTGGTCTCAATTAAAGTTGTGCAGAGACTGATCCTGAAATATCAGGTAAAGTTTCCTACATAAAGTTAAATTTCGGGTTTCTGCCTGGTGCCATTACTTTCTCGGAGAAGTCAGCAGTGCTCATCAAATAAATTTGATGAAGAAAATTGTGAGCTGACGAGTCAACACAAAAAACACTGTGTATGGAAATTTTCAACTTTTTTTTTAGTATTATCTACATACATGAGACCGACCAAGGAACAAAAAAACTGAACTTTTTAACTGCATGAAAAATTAGAACATGTGACGAGAAAAAAAGTATGAATATAACACGGACGAGCAAGTTGGAATTGTTCACTGAAATTTATTTATTTAAATATTTAGAGCACACCACTGCATTCACAATACAAAATTACAAAATTCAAAAACAAAATAAAATTGTTTTAAAAGACAATGCTTTGCTTCAAACACAGCCTTTTTTTTTTTATTTTTATTTATTTTTTATTTTTTTGTACTTTCTAGAACATAAGCTTAATATTCCTTTTGTGTTGCTTTCTTAGCAAGTTCCATGGCCATATTTGTCTTTTGGTGATTCTGCAATTCCACGGCAATCTTTACTTAGTTTTTCTTTTTGTTGATATCATTCCCTTCCCATTTAATTGTCACTTTTCTTTTATCTTCTCTTCTTTTTTTGTTTTTATTCTCCCAGATGACAATTTATACATCATGCTGAAAGAACTTTCAGTATGATATCAAAGCGTTCACTACTTTAGATAAATGATGTAACCCTCAGAATATTAATACTTTTGAACACCATGCATCAATTATAATAAATTTTAAAACATAGTCACTTCCCTTTTTAGAAAATTTCCCCTCCCACATCGAGCTTAAGTGCAAACATTTCTGGGGGAAGTAACATTTAACAACAACACAGGATAGTGAGAATATCGCAGGAAGAAAATACGATTACAGCAGAAACCTTCACTTCAACCAACTTCCGTTTTTTGAAACTTTTTCCTCCATTTTTAAGCTGAACTGCAGTATATGTGGAATAAAAGGATATTTAAGAACAATATCGGGCAGAAGAAACTCCGAGCGAGCGAGCGAGAGAGAGAGCAATTACAGGAGAATTCTTCGCTCCGCCTAACTTCCGTCTTCAAACAGAAAACAAGTACCCCTATCCCCAAATTTCTGTTCAATTGTGCATCGATCTCATGCATACCTGAAATGATAATGAAAATGGCGGAGTTATTCGAATCCACGGAGCAATCTCATGCCTGAAGACTACAAGAAAATCTTTGCGCCGCCTTAACTTCTGTTTACGAAAATCACTGCCCACATTTTCGGGCTGAAATACAAACATTTATTCAATAAAAATGATATTTAACAACAATACTGAACACAGGCAACATCACGAGAAAAAAAGAAATTACGATTACAGGAGAAACCTACACTACGTTTAACTTCCATCTTTGAAAGTTTTGAAAGACAAAATATCGTCCCCAGATGGAAGACGATCCCTCCCTAACTTCCAAAAAATTTCTCTTCAGTTCTGCATCGATCTCGAGTATGACCCAAATGATGACAAAAAAATCTGTGGAATAATCTCGTATGTGTTATGAAGACTCAGGTTTAAAGGCCTGAGTACACCCTTTTTATCCCAGAGGGCAAGTGAAACAGTAGCTATAGAGGGGAAACATCCTTCATCCTAGCAAAAAAGGAAAAGAAGCTCAAAAGTGTTTCCTGTTACATTTTTTTTTTTTTTGAAAACCTTGTTTTGGGATATGCATGACCCCATTTTGGAATGTTATCAGGAATATGGACAAACTGTTGACATACACTGTCATATTCGGCAATGTCGAAAAGTCAAGCTTAAACCCTGCAATTTACAACAAAAGAAGAGAATTGTCAAAAACTGTTCTTTTGCACCACAACACCATGCTCACTCTCATACAGTGGCTGCAACCAAGAGGTCAATTAAAAACCACACGCTTTAGGTTCTGCATCCATTTTACAGCCTGGAATTTGCACCACACGATTTTCATCTCTTCGGCCAGCTTACAGGAGCATTACATGGCCAGTGGTTTGGCAGTGATAATGAGGTGATAAAAGTTACAAATGGGCAGTATCTGAAAATTGAACTTTTATGATAGCTCCATAAAGCACTTAAAAAGCAATGCACTACTTTCTCATAAAATAATATATACTCTAAAATTTCACCTATGACTTGCATGCAGATCTAAAGATTTAATGAACAGCTTTGAACCCACAACAATGATAAAGTAATGACTGTCACTTTCATCAAAGAATATGATATCAAAATGACCATTGCAAAAAAATGAACCGGTACTTCTTTTAATAAGGGATATATGATTTCTGCTTTTCGAACTGTATAACACATTTTTAAAAACTTTGTAATTAAATGATTGAAACACAAACACAATTTCACACAGTTTCTCGAAACTATGTTCATGGGTTTCAATGGTTACATAATTACAAAGATTTAAAAATATGCAATACAGTCTGAAAAATGAAAAACATGTACCTTATTAAAACAAAGCCATCAAAGTGTCATATCAACACCAAATTTCATTGTGGAAAAAATGTTTAGGAATGTGATTGAGGATACTGGGTTCCACATACTTTTAGGAAATTGCCAGTGATCATTTTTTTGGTGGCACCTACTTTTTACAATTAACTGCCATGAAACCATCTGAAGCACTGTGACACATAAAAGTTCAGAAACTGAAAAATATTAAAGGCACACAGGATTTTCAGAAGAGAACTGTAGAGAATTATGCTAAAATCTGAAACCTTGCTTTGTGAGAGCATCGAGGTTCAGTGGAAGTTCAAAACTGTACCGTTATGGCTGTAAGAACATGTGATAGGGTGGCATGTAAAGACATGGTAGCAAGAATACACTGGTGGAGAGTGCCAAAGAACAAAGCTGGCTATTTACAATGCAGTATTCAGACCTACCCTTCTCTCTGGAAGTTAGAATTGGACACTAAAGCACTCATTAGGTGAGTGGTTAGATATGACCTTCGTGAGAGTGCTATAAAAAAAAAATGCGAGGGAAAAAACAGATGGATTCAGTGATGTGACATTATTAGAAATAAAGATATTAGGTCTGAGCTGCATATTTCTCCTGTAGGAGGATAATAGAAACACTTAAATGGTTTAGGCATATGTTGTATGGGAAAGAGAGAGCTTCCACGGCAGGTGTTGCATTCTAACACACTGTTCACAGACCAAGGAGAAGACCTAGAACAAGATGGATTGATGGCCTAAAATCGGCCAATTAGTGAACAAGACTAATGTTTTTAGAAGCTAACTTGGATTTTTGTCAGATGATACAAAGTTCATTTTCTCCTGGATAAGGTGGATATTCATTAATTAAAAGAACAGCTTTATCTTCCAAACCAGTGTTTCATAAATGCATGTGTGCTTGGAATGAAGTTATGATAGAACCAACTCTTGAACATAATGTTGGTCATCCAAGCAATTTTCAAATTGTCGTAAATGATTGGCAAGCTCTTACGTTTAGGCTCTTTCCCAAAAGAAGCAAATTTAATTTGATCTTTTAAGCAGAAAGTAATGCAAATCTTTTCATTTGCTTCTTATATCTGGTATTAGTATCATGATTCTTAAAATCTTGCATTCTACTAGGAAGGAGTTTCCAATAAAAAAAACAGCCCAGTCATTGCTGTAGATTTGTTCACCAAACTTCTTCAACCAAACCAATATTTCAATTTGTTTAGAAATGCAACTGCTTCATCATGATCAGCAGACTACTTTTTGCCATGCATTTTACGTGTCATGTGGTATGTCTTTTCTGCCAACATCAAAACCATCCATCACTTGTTTCAAATCGTGTTTCTGCATTAGGTTTTGCATTTGCTTTAATAAGTGGGCCTAATAATGGTGCGCCCACTACACACTGTTCAGAAAACCATAGGAAACAATGCTTTACCCAATTCATTTCATGTGAAAAATCAAAAACTTGTCATTTTCTTTTCTAAACTTTCAGTTTCAATGAATGAAATACGGGATTACACCAATGTACAATAAAATTTTTGAAGTTGTGAATCTGTTTATTGGTGCAAATATGACATGAATGGTATATGTCAGATAGTATCAGAAAACTTGAAAATTTTGTCGTCCTGGAGAGGGAATCGAACTCACATCTCCTGGATAGCGTCCAAGTATGCTAACCACTACACCACCCAGAACTGTGATAGTTATATTCAAATTAATTGGAAACTTGAGACTTGGTCTTTCTGGGTGGTGTAGTGGTTGGCATACTTGGGCGCTATCTGGGAAACACAGATTCAATTCCCGCTCCAGGACGACGAAATTTTCAAGTTTTCGGATATTATTTGACATACCATCCATGTTATATTTACACCAATAAATGGTTCAAACTTTCAGTTTCATCAACATTTTTCTGTAAATAAATGTTCTTAGTTTTGCAACATCTTTAATCTATGCAAGATCAGCAACAGGGCACATTCCCAATTCTGTTACCACAGCTACCAGCTTTACCCTTTTTTTTTTAATTTATATATTGTTTTCAATTTTAATTTTACAGAGATATTCATTTACTTTGATGGCATTTTCTCAGAGAAAGTGCCACAGACAAACAAGACGTTTATTATGCATATCTCAAATTTAACGTTTCTTTTAATTTTTTTTTTTTTGATGTAATTTTTTTTTACTTCCGATAAATTTCCTGGTACATTTGGTAATACTGACAGTGAGTCTAAACGTCCAAGTAGGGGCATATATAGATTGGGGGGGGGTTGAATTGAAGTTTTGTTTTTGAAATCCATCAGGCTCAAATAGAAGTTAATGAAAAACATAAGAAAAAATTAAAAGCATTTTTTCTGATATCACATTTTAACCAAAAACATAAGAAAATGAAACATTTGAGGGTCAAAGCCTCTCCTTCTGAATATGCCTGTTCCAAGGGCAAATAAAAATGTTGAGAGCATAACAAGTATAAAGTGGTGCAAAGATGTGCAATGCTGATATTGTCAAATGATTTATTGATTACTACTGTTAATTGCATACTACTAAAATGTGATTTTTGCTATATTCTACTGATGTAATATCAATGTTCCACATCAGTGTCACTATTATGAGTAGGAAAAAGTAGTTGGAATTGTTATGTAAGTTGGATTACTTCTACAATCCTTGGCTGTTATTCAGTTAGTCAAACTTAGTTTCTTATATCAGGTAAGAAAAAAAAGTTGTCATGGCAGAAAAAGGCTGAACTTTTCCCACATTAAAAAATATGCAAAAATAATGAACTTTTCAGCATTTATTAACTACCCTTGAAGCAACATATGTGCATATATAAGAGCCATAAAATTGCCTAACATTTCTTTACAAACGAATAAGAATTTTATTTTAGTCAATGTGCTTACATCAAACCAATAATGTCAATCTCATATTTATATTGATCTAATTTGTTTTATTGCAATAACTGCATTTCTGCATCAATCTCAGGAACTCTCCAGATACTTCCAACTCTTTCACCCCTGTTATATGTTCAAGTGTTTTCAGGTTAAGGACATAAATCAGTTTTCAAAATAATTAAGACACTGCAAGTTCTAAAATTGCAAACACCCTGCCACTCGCTCAATTATCTGACTTGGCATCAAGTCATATCTCGCTTCCTCAGGGTACTTGTTACCTGGCTTTAACTGAATCCCCCTCACCATGTTGTAGGTCAAAATGCATGTATGTTCTACTGTGTTTTGGAATGCTGGTGCTTAAAGTTAGAAAGAAGCACTTGAAAACTACCAGGTAACCACATGATGGAGTTCAGCCAATGCACTCTTTTTTTCTCGGCTTGTTTATTGGAGAAGACTGCATCACCTTAACTTGGAGAAGAGAATGGGAGCAGCATTTCAGCCACGAACACAGTATTCAAAAAGTTGTTCACGATTGGAACTACTATCATAAGGGAATGTTTCAATTGGCAGACAAGAAAAAGGCATGATTTATCAGAATATACAGTGTACATGTATAAGAGCATGATATAACCATGGGTTAGTGTACTGAATACATAACTTGTCCAACAATGGGCACTTAATATAAACATTTATGAGCAAAATGAATGAGAGGGCAAGTCAATAAAGACTTAGAATCAGTTTATAATTCAACACGCGGACAGAAAGGCAAGGAAATTATGCTTTTGTGAAAGCAGGGGGACAATGACCTTAGTGATGCAATGGCAAGCATGTGACTACCACTTAAGGCAAGGAAATGATGCTTTCGTGAAAGCAGAGGGGACAATGACCTTAGGGATGCAATGGCAAGCATGTGACTACCACTTAAGGCAAGGAAATGATGCTTTCGTGAAAGCAGAGGGGACAATGACCTTAGGGATGCAATGGCAAGCATGTGACTACCACTTAAGGTAAGGAAATGATGCTTTCGTGAAAGCAGAGGGGACAACGACCTTAGTGATGCAATGGCAAGCATGTGACTACCACTTAAGGTAAGGAAATGATGCTTTCGTGAAAGCAGAGGGGACAACGACCTTAGTGATGCAATGGCAAGCATGTGACTACCACTTAAGGCAAGGAAATGATGCTTTCGTGAAAGCAGAGGGGACAACGACCTTAGTGATGCAATGGCAAGCATGTGACTACCACTTAAGGTAAGGAAATGATGCTTTCGTGAAAGCAGAGGGGACAACGACCTTAGTGATGCAATGGCAAGCATGTGACTACCACTTAAGGCAAGGAAATGATGCTTTCGTGAAAGCAGAGGGGACAACGACCTTAGTGATGCAATAGCAAGCATGTGACTAACATGCTTGCCATAAGGCAAACATCGGAGGAATAAAGAGTAGCAGCTGCTTGCCTACATGAAATGTCATCTATTTGGGAAGAGCAATTTGTTGCTTTAAAATATTTTCATTTATGGAAAGCAGCCACAGAGGCCTATGAAACGCTGAAGGAGACCTATGGTACAGACACTCTTCCACAATCCACAGCATTTCCATGGTTCAAGGAGTACAAGGAAGGCAGAGTTTCCACCACAGAGTGTGGTGGTCCAGGGGCACCTTCGACTGCCATTAACGAAACGTCGGTCAACACAACTCTATGACTGTTCAAGAAGATCGCCAAGTAACTTTGGATAACCTCACTGCTACATTACACATATCACATGGTAGTGCATGGACTATTTTACACAACACTTGCATATGAGATATGTCTGTGCATGTTGGGTTCCACATTTATTGACACCTGAGCAGAAACGGGTACGAGTGGATGTCTGCAGAGAGCTTCAAGGCCTACTTGCTGAGCATGGTGAAGCGTACCAGAATTCCATTGTCACAGCTGATTAAACCTGGCTTCATCATTATGATCCCGAAGGAAAACAAGCAAGCAGCATCCGAAAATCGCCATCTTCTCTAACACCAAAGAAGGCTAAAGTTGTTCCTTCTGCAGGAAAGGCCACGGTGATTTGTTTCTTTTATAACCGTGGAATGATTTACCAGCATGAAGTCCCTGCACATACCACTGTTACGGGACAGTATTATGGGGAAGTTTTGAAGATTCTGACCAGACACATCTAACGTAAATTCTCTACTCTTCATCCACGTGCTTGGTGCCTACATCATAATGCAAGACCACATGTTTGTAACATGATTTCGCAATATTTGGACAAGAAAAATGTAAAATATATGCTACACCCACCTTATAGTCCAGACTTAGCACCCTGTAATTTTTCCTCTTCCCAAGGTTTCTTGGCCAAATATTGCAAAATCGAAATTAAGGGGGAAACATTCTGCGTGATCCACAGCCATCATAACAAAGTTGGAGGCAATTCTAAAGAGGCTGTTGCCAGATGGATCCCAACATGTGTTCCAGGACTGGCAACGGCATTGGACAAAATGTATTGCAATGGATGGTGACTACTTTGAGAAAGACCATACCCCAAAGAATCCTGCGTAACATGGCTGGTGAGTAATACACCCATTCTCATTCTTTATTGACTAGCCCTCGTAGAACATTAAACACTATAAACCTGGGCAAAAACACATATCAAATACTGAAGAATTTAAAAACAAAAACCGAGCTTTGAGTGTCCCTATCTCAGTTACCTGAGATAAATCCATTTTCTGCATTTGGTTTAACAGACGTAACCAGTCATTTCCCCCAAGCTTCCTCAGTCTCTCAACTTGCTTTCGGAACAAGGAAACACTGTCAGATTTCACCCAACTGCTTCCCTGCTGCAGCCTAGCATGTGAATCTGGAGAGAGAGAGAGAGAAGAGTAAGCTTTAATGTCCAACTCACATTTTAAAATACTATTATTCTACAAAGCACTAGAGTCAGTACAAATAAGCATTGAAAATTTTGCGTATACTAGGGGCTGCACCTCTATGCTCGTCTCCAGAGTGGCGCTCGGGCCCCGCAACCCAATCTTCAAGTATATCACATGAAATAAAAACTGGAAAATTCATATAAATTTCAATTTTTATTGCATGTCTAAGCAAATAAGTATCGAAAAACTGATAGAAACATGAACACTTAATTTAAACATGTACATGAACTTAAAGTAATAACATTTTAAGATAGTATTTCCTTGTACACTATATTTTGAACTTTTTTCCCATTCCTAATAAAAACCTGCAACCAGGATTTCTTCTTCAAGTTTCCCCATGAAATAGTTTGCCAGGAATGTGGCTAAAGGCGATCCCATAGCAAGGCCAGCAGTTTATTTAAAATTACTGTCTCTTTTTGGTGATGCCATCTGATGAAATGAAAACGTTCTCCTAATTGTTCAATACTTTTTGCGCTGTATCGATTCCAAGATGGTGGCTTGTTTGCAGTTTTTGTTTCGCTCCTGGTGAACTCCCTGTTGGATTTTTGCGGAACTTTTTTCAATTTCCTTTTATTTTTATTGAAGGACTTTGCTCTGCCGCCATTCCAAAGTTTCCGAGTTTTTTTACTTTTGTTATTTTTTGGAAGGGTGGATTTTTGTCGTTTGAACTTATAACGTCAGAATTGTCAACAAATGCGTTTGACTGTCTCTTTCCAGTGATGCCTTCTGACAAAATGAAAATGTTCTCCCAATTGTTCAATACTTTTTGCACTATACTGATTTCAAGATGGTGGCTTGTTTACAGTTTTTGTTTCACTCCTGGTGAACTCCCTGTTGGATTTTTGCAGAACTTTTTTCAATTTTCTTCTATTTTTATTGAAGGACTTTGCTCCGCCGCCATTCTGAAGTCTCAGAGTTTTTTTTACTGTCCTTATTTTTTGGAAGGGCAGACTTTCTCGTTTGAACTTATAGCACTTACTAAATTTACCACTAAGGAAAACAAAAGCGGTGCAAAAAGCATTTCCTTAAGATGTATACTAAATCATTAAACAACTGAGATAGCTTTACCAACAAAACATATGCATAACAAATTCTCTGCATCACCATGGTAGCAGGTCACAGGACCAGAATGTTCTTCTGTGGTTATCATGAAGACAGACAAGCCGTTAGTTTCTTTCCTTTGCATCTTTAAAAACTGCTTCAGAATCAGAAAATGACTTTTTCTTACTTTTTTTTTTTGTAACAAAGGGATGATAGTTGTCAGTTTATGCTGTAAAAAGTGCAATGTGTTATGGTTTATAGTTTGCCATATATCCATTTTTTTTAATGGATCTCAGAGAATTTTCTGAAATTTAATTATTTAATTTCTCGTAAACTAAATTGAATTTAAAAAAAAAAAGGGCGATGAAGTGCAAAAATTCGGTCATGACACTACATGCCTACAAAGTTTCGTGGTTCTGTTGCTGTTAGTGTGTCCGGAATGTGACCTGACAGCACTTTTTTGCTTACCTTAACTTTGAAATGCAATAGCTCTTGAAGTATCACCAGAATAAAAATACTGTTCATTTCAGCATGTTCTCCAAACAATTCTCTACAAACAACGTAAATTTCATATTTTTGTGTTCAATACGTTTTGAGCTGCGAGCTAGGAAAGCAAGAGTGTCACGAAATTTCTAAAACACTGGCAGCAGCAGTTACTTTTTTAGAATATATATATATATATATATATATATATATATATATATACACACACACTAAGCTGTTCTTTGAAACTCAGAGGTTCAAACAATACAACTAAAAAATACCAGGATTATTTTGTGGAATGCTTATGTGAAGCAACTTATAGAATAAAAAAATATAAAACTCAAAACTACATAGGCAAAAAATCTACAGTAAGACCATCAACACACCATTACCTTTCAAATGCTTTCGTGTACCACAATCAAAATTTAAACTACATACTGTTTATATTTAGAAATTTTGAAATAAGGCATTAGAAATTTAATGATAAAGAAAGCTGAAATAAGGAATAATAATAATTATTATTATTTCAGTGTCTGTAATGGTAGCAAACAAACACATTACAGCAAAAAATGAACAAAAAAATTATAAATTATTAAAAGTACTCAAAAAATTGGATATTTTTTGGAGAAAAAAAAAAAACGAATTCCTGGATACCAGGTTTTGGAACCAGACAAAATCTGATTAAATCATTACATTGGGACACTTTGCAGCTACGCCTAAGCGCAACACTAGAAAAATCCTGAACTACAAAAATATTGTGTAAGGGGGAGGGGTTGATTTATTTCCAGGACATAAAAGAATTTTACAACATTCCCAGAACAAGTACGAAACATTTTAAAATGCTGTTTGACGTGTTCACTTTTTAATAGGAACAATTCCATAAATGATAAAAATATTGATCAAGTAAAAGAATTCAGGAGAGAGGGAACAAATTGATAACTGAAAGGTAAGTCAGTATAACACGAAGCTATCAAAAGGTCCAGTCATACAATAATTTTACTAAGCAGAACTATTAAGAGTCAGAAGTACCATACAATAAATATCAACCCACTGAGATTTTAGATAATGCAAATTATATTGGGACTGTGAGATCAAAACAGATGTAACCACCTCTGCCAATCATCCAGACATAGTGCAACATGAGAAAAGGCAGAAGGAAGAAGTCATTGACATATGGGTATTATTAGACTAATATCCAGACTATCTATGCAACAAGTATGTGGAATTGGCTGCAGTGATTAAACAGATGTGGAAGTTGAAAACAGTTCGAATATATCCACTACTTATCTCTACAACTGGTATAATTCCACAGACTTATAACTCAGCTTGATGCTTTGGGTCTACAGCACCTAAGGCCCAAAACCCACAAGGCAGTGATTCTACGACAGTTCTTAAACCATGAATGACTGTCTTTATTTAACTTCATGCCTATACTAACAAATGGGCCATGCTATAGATGAGAAAAGCAAATAGTAATAATAAGACATACACTAAAGTAGCAGATCATTAGAAACACCCATGAGCAATCTGACTCGTGCAATCCTTATTTATGTATGCAACTATGATGTTGAAATGAAATGTGAAGGATTCAGATGTGTGTCAAGTGTAAAGAGTGGCAACATGGGAAAGACTCATGATTTCAGAGCATTTGAACGAGACATTATACTTGGCCTTAGGCGAGCAGGTGCAAACACATAAAAAATGGCAAACCTCTGCATGAAACATAGAGGTGGAGCTAGTTACTTCACCCTGTGATGGTGGGTGTGACAGGTCGTATCGTAAATGAAGCACATTGATATGCAGAACTACTTGAAAAACTGATAACTGGAAGTCTGCCCATATCAACCAACAATAAATTAAGCACAATGATAATAATTCAGTCATGGTGATTACTTGGTTACCACTGTTCAGTAATAGAATAATAACTGTTTTAATTTTAGCAGTGTGCATGAGAAATGATTACGACCAAATTTAAAAGATAATTCCCTTTTTTTCCCCAAAGCAAACTTCCAAATATTTATGCTTCCATAACTCAAGAAGCATCTCAAATTTGGATGCTTTATATAAATTTTGTTCAGTTCTCATACACGAAACCAACGGGGAAAGGGGGGCTGAACTTTTTAACTGGGTGAAAAATCAAAACACATGGCAAGAAAGTGTGAATATAACACAGACTACCTTCCATTTATCTTTTGTTGACTCTGAAAGATGCACAGCACCAATTGCTTAATTTTTCTTTCTGCTGAGATCTTTCTCTTCCCATTTCTTTGTTTCTTTTCTTTTCTTTTACACCCTCTGATGAAAATAATTTAATCTATCATGCTGAAAAAACTTAAAATGTAGCCTGAGCACCATGAATGCATGATATCAAAGCTTTGACTATTTTAGATAAATAGTTCAACTTTGAGAATATGAAGAATACCTTTGAACACCCAGCACATCAATTCTTACAAATTTTCCAACTTCATCACTTCCATATTCGGAAATTTTTTCTCTCTTGTCAAGCTTAAATGCAAACATTTATGGGGGAGAAATAAAATTTAACAAAAACAGAGCAGAGTAAGAACATTGCGGGGGGGGGGGGGGTATGATTACGGTAGGAATCTTTGCTCCCTCAGACTTTAGTTTTCGGAATTTTTTTCCCATTTTCAAGCTGAAATACAAATATTTATGGAATAAAATTATAATTAAGAGTAATACTGGGCAGAAGATACATTGCAAGAAAGAAAAAAAATTTCACTTAGTCTACCTTCTGTTTTGGAAAATGTTGAAAGATGAAACTCTGTTCTTCGACTTACCCCCGACCTCACTACCAATCCCGCAAAAATTCTCTTCAGCTGTACACTGATCTCGTGAATAATCCAAATGATAACGGGAAAGGCAGGAGGAATTCCTAGAGTCTGAGGAACAATGTTAAGTCGGAAAATTACAGCAAAATTTTCACGCCATCTAACTTTTGTTTCTGCAAATTGTTGCCTACAGTTTCAAGCTGAAATGCAAACACTTGTGCAATAAAGTGATATTTAACAACAATACTGGACACAGGCAATCTCACGAGAAAAAAAAAATTACTAATACTGCAAAATTTTTCACTCAATTTAACTTCAGTCTTCGAAAGTTTTGAAACACGAAATACAGTCCTCAGGCGGAAAAGGAACCCCCTCCCCAAAGATTTGTCTTCAGTTTTGTATCAATCTCAAAAATGACACAAATGATGAAACAAAGAAAGAAAAAAGCGGAATTCCACAAATTCGCGGAAGAATCTCAAGTATGAGTTCTACATTGTGACCAATTAAAAATTAGATAAGCTATTAAAAATAGTTTCTGGACCACTTTTTAGTCTCAATGTAAGTTCAGTATAAATATAAGGATCCTTGTTTCCCATCACTTATCTGTTTGTCAGGTAAAATTGTCTGTAGACAACGAAGAATTCTATAAATAATGTACTAACTGCAAACGTTACATATTTACAATTATTGCAATCTTGATACACTTTGCACAACACCATAACTGATAATACATGCAGTATTACTTTAAACATAGTCACAATATGGATGAATATCATGAAAAAAGCTTAATGCAATAACATAAGTTTTCCATTTAAAAATCAAAGAATTGAGAGCACTAATTATTTAAATTCATGTTGCAGCCAAATTCTTGCAAGGTTAAAAAAACCTTCCATTGCATTTGCTTTAAATAACTATTGTTTATAAAACTTTCATATACCAAAAACATACATGAAGCATCATTACATTTGAAGTGTTACACAGTGTGAACTGAAATGTAGTTATCAAAAATATCAAAGAAAGTCACTACTCTTCTGATGCTTAGGAGCCTAGTGATTTTTGTATTTTTATTGTAGTCATGTTTTACAATGGGCTGAGTAGCAGTTGTGTTTATACTTTAGGATGTAACTGGAAATGATTTTCTATATCGCCAGTATGAAAACTCAAACTCTATCATTGATAAAACAAAATATCTGAGCAATCTAGCTTTTAAAAATGCTAAACTTGCTTCCATTATTCATCTTCCTTGATTTTCATAAGCTTTAAAGAAAGAGATACCAGGCTAAAAATATAAATATGCCCTAATCAGATACATAACTTCCTTGAAATCAGTTACACATGATTTTTAGTTTATGTTCTTCCATGTCATTAATTAGTGCAGCAAATAGTGAATGAAAAGTCTTCACAGTACTTGAAAAAGCATTCCCATCCATCCTTCCTTGTTTTGCTCATTTTATCTTTGCATCTGAAAACTGTGCAAACCAATGAAAGACCATTTTAACCCTTTCCGCTCTACTGTCGGGTGACACCCGGCATTACAAAATCACTGTTTGGGTGTCACCTGCCATGCCGATGATGCCTCTATAGCTCATATTTTGGGGTTTGCAAGACATTTCTTTTTTGCCAAATAGGTTGGGTGTCACACCACCATGCTGATGATGCCTCTATAGCTTGTATGTCGGACTTGTCAAACATTTCTTTTTCACCGAAAAGTGAAAAAGAAATGTCGGATGTCCTCCGTCACGCTGATAACGCTTCTGTAGCTTGTATGTCGAGGCTCGCAAGACATTTCTTTTTGCCAAATAGCTCATGTGTTGGGTGTCACCAACCATACCCATGTGCCTCTATAGCTCGTTTGTCGGGGCTGGCAAGCCAAAACTCAACTTTCATTGCTAAATTGTGGCATCTACAGCAGGAAAAAAAAATAAATAAAAAAAAAATACGAGTGCTGGGTGAAAAGTTATTTGAGTGGAAAGAGTTAAGTTTTGCTCAGTCTAAGGAAACACTTACGCTCTAGGTTTTACTGCAGCAGAAATACCAACCATTACCCAGCTTTCTAGTGGTGCATCCCGTTCCCACTAAAGGGGCTCTGACGACCGCCAATAGCGATATAACTATACCGTCGGGATTAGAGGAAATGCTATCCCACACTCACCAACCCGCGTGGCCAGCAAGGCGAGTTATGGCCAAACCCCTCCAAAATCACTCCACAACTTAAATCTTGGCCCTCAGTCTCCGGCAGCTGGAATGTACCAGGCCAAGGCAGCGGCCAGTGCTACATGAAGGCAGAGGGTGCTAAGAATCACCGGAGGACCGGACTAGGCTGCCATTTGATGCTGACCTTGGCTACTTACAATGGACGCTCCGCTCCCTATCTTCTGATTCAAGGCTTCTTGAATTGGAAGAGGAACTACAAAGGATCAAGTGGGACATCATCGGGCTAAGTGAGGTAAAGAGAAAAGGAGAAGATCTCATTGAACTGAAAAGTGGACATCTCTTCTACTATTGTGGGACAGATACTGGCAGAACTAGTGGTGTTGGATTTATAATAAACAAGAAACTGAAGGATAAAGTTGTAGAAGTTGAAAGTTCCTCTGACAGAGCTGCACGACTTGTTATCCAGCTCTCGAGAAGATACAAGGCTCAGATTACTCAAACTTATGCACCACAAGTCATCCTGAAGAAAAAATTGAAGAATTTTTGAGGAAATTTGTCATCTAAATAATATAGGTAAGCAGCAGTTGAAGATAATTATGGGAGATTTCAATGCAAAAATAGGGCAACGGCAACAGAATGAAACTTTAGTAGTAAATTCGGTCACATTAACAGAAACCAGCGTGGAAATACTCTCGTAGAGTTTGCAGAGGCAGAAGGGTTTTTCATCATGAACTCCTTTTTCAAGAAAAAGCCACACAGGAAATGGACATGGAGACATCCAAATGGGACGACAAGTGAAATTGATTTTATTATGTGTAACAAAAAATTTGTCATGGAAGACTGCAGGTGCTAAACAAGTTCAACACAGGTAGTGACCATAGATTGGCGAGATGTAAGATGCACCTCAACACTAAACTCGAACGTGGCAAGCTCATAAGACAAACAAAATGTACTGACATAACCAACCTTAAAAAACACCATAATACCTTCAAGTTGGAACTGAAGCACAGATTCTCTGCTTTAGAAAGCCTAACATCGGAAGAAGTAGATATTTCTTAAGTTAACAGAAAAGTAACCAAAGCTCTTATGGAAACAGCAACACAATTAGCTGGGTCTAAGAACAAGTTGCATGTGAACAAATTATCAGGAAAAACAAAGATGTTGATGCAAAAAAAGAAGAGAGATGAGGACAACTAAAGAAGATGTGACTTCCAAAGTGGAATATATACAGCTATGCAAGACAATACGAAAAAAAGTATCACTGAAGACATAAGGAAATTCAACTGTGAACTAGTGAGGAAAGCTATTGAAAACAACCAAAGCCTAAAGATAGCAAAGGGACATCTCAGTAAGGGGGGGGACAGATTATGGCACTGAGAAAAGAAGATAGTTCTGTAACAAGAAATAGAGGCAAAATTTTGACAAGAGTGAAAAATTTCTACTCCAAAATATATGAAAGGGATGATACATGTATTCCAGACATCATGAAAGGTACCAGTACCAGAGTTCTTCCAGTCCTCCCAGCAGAAGTTGCACATGCAATCAAAAACATGAAGCAGGGTAAAGCTCCAGGAGAAGATGGAATTACTGTAGACATCATACAAGAACTAAGTGGAGAAATTGAAACAGTACTCGCTCAAGTTTTCACTCAATGCCGTAATGAAGGGAAGATTCCTGAGGATTGGAACAACGCTACAATGATCCTGCTACATAAAAAAGGTGACATTGAGGATCTCAGGAACTACAGACCTATCAGTGGTTTATAAAATCTTCACTAAAGTTTTTTCACACCGCTTGAAGGTAACACTGGACATGGCTCAACCGAGAGAACAAGCTGGATTCAGGAGTGGCTACAGCACTATAGATCATATCCACGTACTGAGAGAACTAATTGAAAGAGCAAGGGAATATCAACTTCCATTGCGCATGGCTTTTATCGATTATGAAAAGGCCTTTGATTTGGTGAAACCATCAGCAGTTACAATGGCTTTTAAATCCTGCGGCATTGAAGACGCATACTTTAATATTATTAATAACTTCTATGAAAATGCAAGTGCAAAGATTCGGCTGTTTGAAAATACAACACACATAAAAATTGGAAAGGGAGTGAGACAAGGTGACACCATATATCCCAAGCTCTTTAATGCCACATTAGAAAATGTCTTTCAGTTACTGAACTGGGAAAACAAAGGGATAAAGATTAATGGAGATTATTTAACTCGCCTTCGTTTTGCTGATGACGTAGTCATTTTTGCAACTACCCCATCAGAGCTACAGAGTATGATCCAGGAACTTGCTGACAAGAGTAAAGAAGTGGGATTAAAAATGAACTTTCAGAAGACAAAAGTGATGTACAATGCTTTTACAAGAAATGAAGATTTATCGATTGATGGAGAAAAACTGGAGATAACAGATACGTACGTTTATCTTGGACAGCAGACATCAAGTGAAGGTCACATTGATGAAGAAATTAATCGGCGTATAAACCTTGCCTGGAGAGCTTTTGGAAAAAACAGTATAATTTTCAAGAGCAATATGCCATTATGTCTTAAAAGAAAAGTGCTTGATCAATGCATTCTTCCAGTGCTTACGTATGGTGCAGAGACGTGGACCTTAACTAAAAGAGACATACAAAGACTGCAGACAACTCAAAGTAGCATGGAGAGATGCATGCTTTGTGTAACCAGGAGAGATAAGAAGAGGAACTCGTGGATCAGAAAAATTATAAGAGTGGAAGACATCATGATCAGAGTTAAATCCCTGAAATGGCAATGGGCTGGACATACTGCCAGAAGGACAGACCATCGATGGACAGCCGAAATTTTAGATTGAATTCCAAGGGACAGGAAAAGACCCAGAAGAAGACCACATGGGAGATTGGTGGATGAAATTCGAAATTATGCGGAGTAACATGGAGGAGACTGGCACAAGACAGACCGTTGTGGAAGAGGCTTGAAGAGACCTTCGTCCAGCAGTGGATTGATAATGGTTGACAATGATGATGATGACTGTGCAGGTAAATAGTCAGTATCTTACTCCTTTGTATGAATGACTGTGGGTGATTTATAGTGACCAATATTTCTTGGTACGAAGAAGAAAAAAGACTGCAGTAATTACATCATAATGCTATGTAATAAAATTAACAGGTATATCCAAATTTAAAATTCATATAGACGCATGTTCAAACTCAATCTGATTTTTTTTCTTTGACATTATCTGCTGTTTGATAAACTTAAAATCCTGTATCTGCCAGCTCTGGAATTCTAAAAAGAGAAAGGACATAAAATTCCAGAAAAGCACATGCAATGTTTTTGCCAACACAAAATATAATCCAGAACGCATTAAAAAAAATCAGATGCTAATAAAAATCATCACACCATTACACCATCACATCTACATAAATATTTTTAATGTGTTGGTAGAAACAAATACATACACTCACTAATAGTATGAGCCCACATCTGCATGTGAAAGCTAGCAGACATAGCCAAGATTGAATTTTTTCCCTTCTAGAACAATGTCACCCCTCACTTTAAACTATAGCAAATTAGCATTGTGTTTGCATTCATTTTGCATGTAATACCACCTATAAATGTATGTGTTTATTCATGTGCATATTAAAGTGCCACCTATCATATGTGGAAAAAGAAAAATTCTAAATTTTTAAAGTCTTACCCCTTAAATTTATTCTTATTTGTAACATCTAAATGCTCACATTTTTAACACAATCAAGAAATATTTAGAGGTTTCACAGCACCATCAAATTTTAACATGCTTTTCCCCTGAATGTATTTATTATCATAATATTATTGCACATCACTCCAAAGGAGTCAAGGTCAGCAGATTTCTGCCATACCCAGAACATTTGTTCAATTGAATGCTTTTCAAAGCTCTAAATGTGAAGAAAATTTCAACTTTCTCAAACTGAAATACAATCACTTATGGAAGGAAATGATATTTAACAATACAAGACAGAAGGAACATCATGAGAAAAATTACCATCACCAAAATTGTTTTTATCAAATTTCCATTTTTAGAAATTTTTGCTCCCATTTTTGAGCTGAAGTACAAACAATCAATGAAAAAAAAAAAAAAAAAAGGCATTAACAATATGAAACATCGAAACATTAAGACAAAAAGAAATTTTGACAATAGCAGATATTTTCTTCTCTGTCTAAATTCAATTTTTGGAAACATCTGTTCACCTTTTTTGAACTGAAATACAAGCTTCTAAAGATGGGAGCAGAGGGGGGAGTCATTACAGGTCAGAGGGAACATGGAAAGAAAAAGAAATTATGACTATGAGAGTAACTTTTGCTCATATTTTCAAGCTGAAATGGAAACATTTATAGAATGAAATGATATATAAAAGTGATCAAGGACGTAAGGTACATCACGTTAGCACAAAAAAAAAAAAAAAAAAAAAAAAAAAAAAGATTTATGATTAAGGGAGAAATTTTTGCTCAGGTTTTTGAAAAATTTTGAAAGATAGAATTGCGTGCCTAGGATGAGAACTTGAACCCATGGATACACATGCATAAAAAGAAAGAAAAAAGAAAAAATACCACCAGCTTCTCTTTAAAATTGGCCACAGAAATTTCACCATAGGATGTGTTGATGTTTTTCTACGAGTATTTTCGAGGGGTAAGGGCCCGTTTCTTGATCTCACTCTGAGAAACATCACACATCCACACATTCTTGTCTCCAAGAATGACTTCTTAATTTTTTTCCTCTCATTGACTTTTTTTTTTTTTTATTTCTTTTTCTGAGGCAAACCAAGTGACAGGAACAAAACAATTATTTTATTTTTTCCATTTTCTGAACCATTTGGTCCAAGATTTTTTTAGTAATTGTGCATTTATATATATATTTTTTGTGTACTTTGGAACAAGAACTCCGGAGATAATTCAAAATATATTAATGGCTTAAAATTATTATTAGTCTATATGTGGAATTAGAACATTAGTGTACTAAATTATTAGCTTCACTTTAGAAATTAAATAATTTTTATATACATATGTGATAATGGGTAACATTAAATCATAACTTGAAATCATGCATAATTAATTTAAGCTGACATTAATGACTGGGATTAAATAAGTGTGTTCATAGTATGTAATGGGAGGCATTTCTCGGTGCAAAAGTTTGTGACATTCAGGTGTGTTAGTAAGATACGAAATTTGATAAACAATCTTACTTTATGTCGGTTGAAATGATAACCTTAGTATAGGATTTTTTTTTTTTCCCCCCGAATTCTGAAATTTCTTTTTCGGCGATTTGTGATGTAAATGATGTGAAATTATTGTACTTATGAGTTTTCAAGAAATATTAATTTGTGTATCTGCTGTAAATTTAATGTGAAAATTAGGATTTCCTGAATCTGCACCATTTCGTTTTTTCACTTGAGAAATATTTCCAGGACGATTTGCAGACAAGGAGACGCCACCTTTAAGAGATAAGAATCTAATGAGGACTTCATAACCTGTTAATCCAGAAGATTCCTTGCAGAGGTCACCTTAAAAATTGCAGGTGTTCTAGCTCTGGGGCAAAGAAGGATGAACTTCAAGGTTTTGCAAGTCATGTTAAGGTATGTGGAAAGGACACCATGATGACCAGAGATTTTTTTGTTCCTTTCCCCCACACATACACACTTTTCGTCCTTGGCTTCCATGATGAGGAAGCACTTCTAACCCAATCGCGAGGCGATGGCTGAGGCAAGATTTGACGCATGCACGAAAAGTTTTGGAACGTTTGGTCAGAGAAGAGAGTTCACTTTCACTTGCCTCCTGTTGAACTTAAGGTCAACACCCGCTCACTGGTTCTCGTCCCGCATTGATGTACCCGATGGTCAAAATTCTGTAATATTTTTTGCTTGACCATGCTGATTGAGTGAAAGCAATACCTCGGCCAGCCTCTCGTATTCGTCGGACACGAGTCCGTAATACTGATTATATCACTTCCCCATTTGGAAGCCATATTGGAAGCAGCTCCTTAGACGTGAAACCAAAAGGCGAGATGTCTTGGGTCACCCCAGCCAGTTCCAATAACTCTCCAAGCAGGACCAATAAAGCCAGCAGGAAAGAAAAGCCATGTCAGCCATTTTCTTTTTTGCCTGTGAACCAGAGGATGATAAATTGAAACAAGACCCTCAGAACCCCAGAGCATACCCAAGCCTATTCTTCTCAACAGACGTCCGGAGATGATCAGCGACGTCCACCACCCTTCCTTGAAGTGAAATCTGTCTAAAGAGAAAAAGGTAATTTGTTTTGAATTCTTTGCAAGATATCACAGAAATCCCGTCATTCTTCTGTTCCTCACATTTTAAAAAAAGGGTTCGTTAAAAATCACGATGTCCGGACTCCATAGCTTCCTATTTAACCAATGGGTGTCATACTGTTAGTGAATGATATATTTATTAAAATATGAACTAAAAACAATTAATTCCTAAAAAATGAGGATAAAATAATAGCCTTGTTACCTTTTATAAAATGAACACTGTGGTTTTCAGAGTGTAATGCAATGAAAAGGTAACAAGGCTATTATTTTATCCTCATTTTTTAGAAATTAATTGTTTTTAGTTCATATTTTAATAAATATATCATTCACTAACAGTATGACACCCACTGGTTAAATAGGAAGCTATGGAGTCCGGACATCGTGATTTTTAACGAACCGTTTTTTAAAAACGTGAGGAACAGAAGAATGACGGGATTTCTGCGATATCTTGCAAAGAATTCATTATAATAAGCCATGTACGTGGACGTTCAAGGGTTAGAAATAACGATTTGAACCGATATTAGTAATTTGTTTTATCTGAGACACTTTCGACCACCTGTAACACCACAATCTTTTTATTACTCAGAAGAAAAAAAAAACAAAAAAACTCAACTTGCTCTACCTTCAGCTCAAGTGGCAAATGATCATACAAAAAAAAAAAAAAAAGCAGGGTTGTCCTGCAAAAATGGTGTGATTACCTCTGAATCCCACACACTGTGATGTAAATTACTCGAAAGTGAATTTTTCTTTTGTTGAGAAGTGCATTATTAAGCCTTAGCTTCTAAGCACCTTGATACTGTTTCATAATCAAAATTTTATTACGTCCTGGTTCATAGTAGAATTGTATTAAGGTAATATGTTGGTTAAAACAAAATGCAAGAAAATTTAAGAGGGATTGAAAAAAGGGGGAGGTAAAAAATGGTTTGAAGTAACCCAACAAACAAAAACCTTCCTTGCATGTGGTTTTCATAGTGTTCATTGCATTACACTCTGAAAGCCATAGTGTTCATTGCATTACACTCTGAAAACCATAGTGTTCATTGCATTACACTCTGAAAACCATAGTGTTCATTTTATTTTGGCCAAAGTGAATTGTCGTGCATTGTGTTTTGTGACGTCGTTACAATAAAACTGAGGTATCTAAAAGAATGTAAGTTAAGAGGAGACAAAACAGTGAATTTATTTGAAAAGAAAATCTTTTCCAATGTCTACACAACCTCTCCAAAAGAGTGCAAATTGATCTATACTGAAATTTTGTATGTTATATGAGTTAAAATTTAGCAAATTAGAATAGTATTAATGAAATTTTTAAAATTCAGAAAAAATCTATGTAACAAATTGAAAGTATACACCCTACTAAATTGAATTGGACTCAATCTCTTATTTTTTGGCATTTGTGAGTGTTTTAAGAAAAGCAGTTTTTCTGCCACCATTGGTTGTTTATATCAAAAAGAAAAAGCTAATTACATTGTAAAAATCACCAAATTTTAGCCAGGCGTGAGGCCTTGGCCAAATAAATGTAACTGAAGTCAGTTTTATAGCTCAAAATTCTGAATCACCTTTGTTAATTGTTTATGTGTGTTCAGTGAATCCAAGGTGTTGGTGAGTTAAATTTTGTGTAGGGTTTTTTTTTTTTTTTTTTCAAGCTCATATTATCACCTCTGCATTTGGCAGAATTCAAGGATCTGAACTTGGGTAAATTACTTAAGTGCTATTGTGACAACTTAAATTTTGGTGTGTTTGTGCATATTATCTTTTTAGTTCTACCACTACTTTTAATTTTTATTTTTGACAACCTTCACGAGCCATCTGTGAAATCACAAGTGCATTTAGATATATATATATATATATATAACAAATAGTCCTTCGTGACCAAAGAATTTTTACTATATAACAAATGGTCCTCGTGACCAGGATATTTTTACACTATATAACATACTTTTTGTTTCAAACTGTTTACTGTATAGCACATACAAATGCCACATAATAGAAAAGCAGGAGGCTCACAGAGGCAAGCAAGAGGGCAGAAGACTTAAAATCAGGGAACTCCCACAGTTGGCAGGTACGAAATCTGTGTGTTTCTTCACCTAACTCTAGTACCTTTTTCAATAACTTCATCCCAAAGCAACATCAACCGACAAATCACATACAGGCTAAATTTCAGCATAGTTCAACAACTGACAATTTGTTTTACTGAAAGCTAGTGCTGTCAGTTACCTGTAAATTAGATTTGAATTTACTGCTTTCTTTCTAGTTTGCAGTGCATAAGTGAAATGTTCATGACTTTTTCTTTTCTAACTCTCCACTTTTGTACACAGCCTGAAGAAGAATGTGTTTTCAGCACTAGCAAGACAATAAGATGTTATATCTAATTTATTGTTCAAGTGCTATTCTGAGTATAAGGGCATATATATGGGTGGGATAGGATTTCAGGAATAATGGGGACACCAACTACTTTGTAATTTCCTCTAGCTAAGAATTGTCACCTCTTCACTATTCCAGAGAATCACAATCTTACATTATGAATTCTAATGTTGAACACTTCCACATATGCAATAAAATACAAATTTAATTCAGAAAAATAAAAAAGAGAGATGGTGATTTGTGCATACCAAAAAATGGGTTGTTAATTGAATAAAACAAATGTTCTAACATCTTAATATCATGTCCCAGGTTTGGGTCAGTTCTTTGCTGAAGTACTATAATACAAACACAGGAAATGGTATGAAAATGTTAGAAATTTTAGTTTTGAGCTCTAAAACTGAAAGATTTTTTTTTATATATATATATATATATATTAAGAAAAACTGTGCATTAAAGCTCATCAAGTGTTGTGGTGTCAGAAATAGGAAATTAAAAAAAAAAGAAATAGGAAATTAAAAAAAGACTAACTTGCACAAATACAAAAATAAAACTATAATCACTGAGAATGCCATTCATAATGATTCCTTTACAACATAACTATAAATTCCAACCTCATAATTACTCTCTTCTTTCCCATTCAAGTTCAAAATATGAGTTCTTCGCCACTTGTGATATCATCATTGTCAACCATTATCAATCAACTGCTGGAGAAGGTCTTCCCAAGTTTCTTCTACAACAGTCTATCTGGCACCAATCTCCTCCATGTCACTCCCACATACTTTCGAATTTCAGAATTTCATCCACCCTTCTCCTACATGGTCTTCTTCTGGGTCTTTTGCTGACTGCCAAAATTTACATTGTGAAGTCATGGGGGGGGGGCACAACTCACCATGTTACTTTGTGATATATTTTCTTAGAAAAAAGTGAAATTTGATGGTGTCAAAAACTGAATATCTTCAGAGAATAAGGCATTCATGATTTACAGCAGCATGCATGTGATTACAAAACCAACCTCTTTTCTAGGTTTACACAGTTCAATGTACCACTTGAGCTCGAAAACTCATTCAAATACTTCAATAACAACGTGCTCAATATAGTTACATGCATACAAACAACGGCACTACTTACAAAAGTAACGCAGCCCATTGTTCAATTTCTTACCTAACATTTCAGGCATGTATAATATTCTTTCTTATCTTCTTGCCAGACGAGAGGATAGAGATGTCTTTTTATAATTCTTATGCAGCGATATTGAGCTGAAGGAAACTTGCGGTCCCACATTTTACTATCGTAATTCTACTCAGCTCCAAGATGCATTACTATGTGATGAATTCAACTTTAAAAACGTATGCACAACACGGGAATTCATGATACTTCGTATCACCGACGACGCAAATTGCAAGACACATTCAAAAAGCAACTGAAAACCCAAAAACTCCATTGTGACTTTGAACTATCAAAACACATTATTAAACCACACGGACCATAAACCAACTAACACACTTTAAAAATAGTATAAAAACTGCATGCACAATTTAAAAAACCTATTAATGAAAGCTTTGAGAAATCAAACACGCCACAAACTATGAAGACCTTAAAATTCACACTATTAAAAGCACATGGAAGCCAATTAGAAACTGCATCTATCTTTGAAATATTAACACATTACACCATATTAAACACCGCTATGTACAAAACGATAAAATAATATATCAACCACATCAAACTTCTGCAAGCCAAAAAGAGACATTAACTTCAATTGCACACACACCTAGAATAACCACGCCTTATCGTTCCGACTCTTTATCAAAACACACCTGAAGTACATACTATGTGAGAAAACTCAAACATCTACCCCTCCCAGCCAACAAATCGACCTTGGAACGCTTTCGTCCAATCGCCATGGACATCCTCAGCAAGCCGTTGTTACCCGCTGGTCGGCTACCAGCGTTATGTGTCAGCATAAGTGAATTCACAATCCCGCCTCAGATCAAACATCTGAAGCAAAACTGAGGTGGCGCCATCCATAAATAGAAGCCATAAGTATCTAAAATAAAACTTTGTCATTTTAAATCTATTCTCCAGAAAAACTTTTTTTTTCCCCTCTTTTTTTGCGCCTTAATATTATTTTATTTCTTTACCTATTAGTTTTATTTTTTATTATAAAAAGCAGTTTTTCTGGAGAATAGATTTAAAATTACAAATTTTTGGATACCTCCATTTTGCTTCAGATGTTTGATCTGAGGCGGGATTGTGAATTCACTTATGCTGACACATAACACTGGTAGCCGACCAGCGGGTAACAACGGCTTGCTGAGGATGTCCATGGCGATTGGACGAAAGCGTTCCAAGGTCGATTTGCTGGCTGGGAGGGGTGGATGTTTGCATTTTCTCACATAGTATGTACTTCAGGTGTGTTTTGATAAACAGTCGGGACGATAAGGCGTGGTTATTCTAGGTGTGTGTGCAATTGAAGTTAATGTCTTTTTTTGTCTTGCAGAAGTTTGATGTGGTTGATATTATTTTATCGTTTTGTGCATAGCGGTGTTTAATATGGTGTAACGTTAATATTTCAAAGATAGATGCAGTTTCTAATTGGTTTTCATGTGCTTTTAATAGTGTGAATTTTAAGGTCTTTGTAGTTTGTGGCGTGTTCGATTTCTCAAAGCTTTCATTAATAGGTTTTTCAAATTGTGCATGCAGTTTTTATACTATTTTTAAAGTGTGTTAGTTGGTTTATGGTTCAAGTTGTTTTGATTGTTCAAAGTCACGATAGTTTTTTTTGGGTTTTCAGTTGCTTTTTGAATGTGTCTTATGTTTTGCAATTTACGTTGTTGGTGATACGAAGTATCATGAATTCCCGTGTTGTGCATACATTTTTTAAAGTTTAATTCATCACATAGTAATGCTTCTTGGAGCTGAGTAGAATGACGATAGTAAAATGTGGGACCGCAAGTTTTCTTCAGCTCAATATCGCTGCATAGGAATTATAAAAGATATATATCCTCTTGTCCAGCAAGAAGATAAGAAAGAATATTATGCGTGCCTGAAATGTTAGGTAAGAAATTGAACAATGGGCTGCGCTACTTTTGTAAGTAGTGTCGTTGTTTGTATGTATGTAACTCTTTTCTAGGGTTTTCAACTTTTTTAAAACACTTTCAAGGCATTGAAAATAACGAAATTTCATGCACCTGACCACAATCAAATTTTCAAGCACTTTTCAAGGGTTTCAAGCAGCATGTGATCAAGTAAGAATTGTCTCAGTAAGATACTTAATGACAACAGAAAATCTATAAAGCACTTTCTACAACAATAAACAAATTTACATTAACAACATATTAACACATAAATTGTAGTAACATGTTACAGCCCTTCTGTAATCTTTATCTAAAAACAATAATAATGGAACAAGATATTATGAAAAAGAACTCATCGAAATTGTTTACTCTCATATCAACAGATATACCTACATAAACGATACCTGAATAAGAGATATTCTGGCAAGTATCTTTCTTCAAAAGACATGAAAAGATAAAAATGGAAATTAGCATAAATGCAAAGCAGCAATAGTAAAATGCACACATAACTGTAAGCACTAAAAGACACTTATCAGAATAATATCAAAAATGTGTATTCACTATAAATTTAGAGAAAATTTCTTTAGTACGTACATTACAGTTCATTGAAAACACACTGCTTAAATTTTGAAACCTACTATATTAGAAGTTGAATTTAGATTCTTACAAAAATTCTAAGATCGCCAGCACTCAACACCTTTCGAACCATATTTTTAGGGTATCTGCTTATAGTACAACTATGTCAATTTGTCTGTCTGTCTGTGGACACTATATCTCTGCATCAATTAGTCTGATTTAAAAAATTCCTTTTGCACTAGGAAGCCTGAAATGCAAGAATGGTAGTCCTTGCATATTGGTCATTTTCTGATGAATAACTTTGCTGTTATACGGCATAAATGCAATGTTTTCGAATTCAAAGTACATTTTATTCCATATTACTGGTTCTACCGCATAAAAAAAACTTTCATTTGACAGCATTTACACGATGAAGACCATTTGGGTGCAGAGTTTCTTTTCCAAAGAATGCACAGTTTTTATGCAAATATAAATTATGCTTTCCCCAATATCCATGATTCTAAAAGTCCAACAGAAAAATTCCTTTTGTGCAGGATAGTTTGTAGTAGTGAATGCTTTGCAAATATTTTCTAATTTTTGTACAGAACATATCTGTCATTAGTGATACATCAGAAACATAATTATGATTAAATGCATAATTATATTTCTGATGTATTTCCATCATACCTGCACACTTTATAAATTTATTGAAAGGATTTTTTTCATTCATTGAATAATTTTTTCCGTTCATTCAGGAATTTTTTTTTTAATTTATTGAAGAATTTAATCTTTTTATCATACAATCTTATGCTTACAAAACATTATTAAGTCCTTTAAGCACATTAAATTTACCTAAAAAATTCTTAGGTGCTTTTGACTATGTATAGAGTAAAAACAACTGTTACAAAGGGCAGGTAGGGTGTGGTCTTTACACTGCACCTTACCTGTCCTACTGTGAAAGAGCGCCACTTCAATTATATAACACACGTGCAAGATCTGTCTGCCTTACAGGCATATTCAGCTGCTTGAAAAAAAAGCTCTGTTTCTGAAAGTGCACTAGCAGGATTGCAATGAAGAATTGAAGTCACTGTTCCCTTGGAATCGTTTTCCCTTTCAAATTTTTAATTATCATTTTTTATCTGTCAGAAATTTTTAATCATAGTTTATCTTTGTTTTTAATATTGTAAATAATGCTATTTTAGTTTCAGATG
Organism: Macrothele yani; assembly: GCA_039090855.1. Taxonomy (NCBI): domain Eukaryota; kingdom Metazoa; phylum Arthropoda; class Arachnida; order Araneae; family Macrothelidae; genus Macrothele; species Macrothele yani. The sequence goes on from CM077010.1 coordinate 58,408,635, forward strand.
CAATTTTTAACCTTTGCTAATGGAATAGTCAACTTAAATTACATACACTATGTTTTATGTAAGCTAATACCATAAACATCAAGTTGTAAAATCCTTTTTTAGTCAGATCCAGCCAACTACAAAAACAAATTTATGTGGGTTTCCTACCCAAAATAACAAATTTACCTGCTAGGGGTGCTAATGTATAATCAATTTTTATCAATATCTCTGCTCCTAAAAGCATAATTTGAACAAATATCTTTACGTCAGACACCATTTACTTTTAAAAAACATTTTGCTTATACCTTTGAATCAGTTCTGCCACTAGACGGCATGTGTATTTCTGTTTGCAACTGCATGTTGCACTTCTAAAAGTACAGCTGAAAAATCATTTTGTACTGGAAGCCATTTGCTATGGTAAAGATGGAAACATTAACCTCTTTAAATAATGCAAAGTTTTTCCACTAGGGGGTGTAGGCCTCTATATCTAAAAAACTTGTCAGCATACAGTAAAAGTTAGGCTTAAATCACGATTCTGTGCAGGCAACCAGCCCTAATAAACCCCCATTTTATCTTATTTAGCTTATGGCCTGCATGGCACACAATTGTTCATGCAGTTCTTGATTCTAATCGATACATGATGAACAGAATGTTATACGGTGTAGATCATTGACTTATGTACCAATTATACCTAACTGGTACTAGTCAATTAAACTTTCTATATAAGCCCTAGCATGACTGGAAAAATAAATAACTGATGTAAACAAATGTCAACTATTCAGTTGTTGCATTATTTACAGGTTCTCACGTTGTTGTTGAAGTGCTTTCGGGAAACATCTTTGTTTGACGAACGGTTATAATCATATAATATGCCCTAAAGTTTATAATATAGAGAAATAAATCGATAATAAGAGGTTAAGAATGTTACTCACATTTGGTCACGAAGCATTCCGTGATATTGAAGGGTCCTTTGTAGTCCTATTGTGATGAAATCCTGTTCATGTCTACCATTTAAAGCATGATGAACAGGATTTCATCACAATAGGACTACAAAGGACCCTTCAATATCACGGAATGCTTCGTGACCAAATGTGAGTAACATTCTTAACCTCTTATTATCGATTTATTTCTCTATATTATAAACTTTAGGGCATATTATATGATTATAACCCTTCGTCAAACAAAGACATTTCCCGAAAGCACTTCAACAACAACGTGAGAAGCAGTAAATAATGCAACAACTGAATAGTTGACATTTATGTATAATATGAATTATAACCATGTAAAAAAGTCAACACCTTGAAATGTTTGAAGAATTGATAGAATGATATAAACAAGAAATATAGCTGAGCTCATCAAACCATAATGATGGCTATTATCAAACTAAGTGTAGCTCAAAGCCACTTAAACACAAATGACAAGCTGTATAGGTACTTTGGAGTACAGGAATGCATACAACTTATTGGTTATGTGGATGTTGATCATGCAAGTGACAACTTTAGTAGAAAATACAATGGTTATGCATTTGATTGGTCACAAAGAATTTATTCATGGTGTTCTAATCATGTGTTGTAATATGTACTGATAAAAATATTTGGTTAACAGAGTAGGATGCTATGGTGAATGTTTCTTATAACTGCTTTCCCCCACCCCTTTTGAGGTTTAACAACTTACATTTGCATCTAACTTTATAAGGAGTCGCCCATCCTAATTTAGAGCCACTGGACACACACACTACATATGCCTCATCTGCAACTTGGATGATAAGCCAGAAGCCTGCACCTCTGACCTTTCGATAACTGGGTTGGCCAGTTCCACTTTTCCTTCTACATTCCACTAATTGAAATCAACATACTTCCACAAAGTATAATGAGTTTCACACCACATGTATTACCATACATCTGATTTAAAAGATCTTGCATTATTATTACATTTAATCCACCCAACACTACCAACCTAATAGAAACTGCAAATACACAAATGCATGTAAAGCACAGCGGGCGATCTTAGGGAAAGATGGGTTTGCCTCTTCCGCTCGCTATGTGGGAACGATGGCACACAGAGCAGCAACAAGGGCCTCTGTGATTCTTGGAGAGGTGCCAGCTAGTTCTATGTGACATTGGTGAAAAGACCCTAACTCACTGGGTTTTGTTCCAGAATCCTTAGGTTGAATGACCAACTGGAACTGTCAGCTGTGGACTAATCCCCCACACTGATGTACTTACTTGATTAAAAAGACACAAAGAAATGTAAAACTGGAATATGGTGGACCTACCACACTTGAGAAGGATGGTCCACCACAGAATAGACCTGGACTTTTTAAACGGCATATGAGAAAGAGATCTTGGCTGAATGAGTGTAAGATTGGTGTATGGAATACTAGAGGTATAAATGGCAAGATGAATGAGGTGATTGAGGAGATGAATAAGTATAGGCTGGATGTGCAGTGTGTAAGTGAAACCAAAATGAAGGAAATTAGGGTAGAAGAAGTGAATGGCACAGTGAATGTGAGGTCTGGAGTATTGGATAATGTGAGAGGACAGGCTGGTATAGGTGTGATTTTAAGTGAAAAGATGAAGAACAACTTGATTCACTATAGTTGCGTAAGTGAGAGAATTCTCTGGATTCATTTGAAAGTGAAACTTCAGAGAATTGTAATTGTTGTGGTGTATGCTCCTTGTGATTCCAAACCTACTGATAAGAAGGGAGATTTCTGGAATAAGCTAAAAGTTGTTTTGAGCCAGTTTGGTGCTAAAGCAAAAGTCATAACAGCAGGGGATTTCAATGCTAGAGTAGGTGTGCATAATGCAATTTCTGACAATGTTCTGGGTAAGTTTATTGATCCTAGTGTGAATGATAATGGTTAAAGATTAATAGAACTCTGCATTGAGAATGGTTTGTGTGTATCTAATACATTTTTCAATCACAAATATATCCACACATATACTTGGGAAAATTGTATTCTTGGTCAAAAGAGTGCAATAGATTTTGTTGTCTATGATCAGCGTCTGAAACACTTAGTTGTTGACACTTGTGTGATGAGAGGTGCAGATGTTGGTTCTGATTATTACTTGGTAGTGTCACAAGTGAAACTAAATGTTGGTTGGAGGAAAAAGAATAGGAAGAGACCCAGGATAGAAAGAATAAAGGTTGATAGGCTCCTTGAAGATCATTAGCAGTATTCTGACTTACTCAGAGAACGACTGAAGGATCTGAAGTCTGGTGAGAGCGATGTAGAAAAGAAGTGGGAATGTTTTAAGAACTGTGTTGTCACTGCTGCTAAAGAGGTCTGTGGCACCACAATATAGTGGGTAACAATAAAGGTGATGTTTCGTGGAATAGTGAGATTGAAGAGGCAGTAAAGAGAAAGATAGAAGCCTATTTGGGGATGTTGCAAGGTAGAATTTTTGTGGACGAATAACGCTGTAAGAAGTGTGAAGCCGCTAAGCTGGTTTGCCAGAGTAAGGCAAAAGACAGGAAGGAGAAGGTGGAAAGGCATGAATTGGCTTTTTGGAAAGATAAACTTCCTGGATGTGCATGAGACTCACAAAAAAATAGGGGAAACAAAATTGTAAGTTGTGTGAAGAATAGGATCAGGAAATGATATGGAAGCCCAATGAGTTAAGTGAAAGATGGGGTGAATACTTCTGCGAGTTATTAGATCAGGAATGCGAAAGTGATTCAGAAGCAGAAGCAGGTGATGTCACAGTGAAGAATGGAAGCACAGGAGGGATCTCAAGAGAAGAAGTGTGTAAAGCTCTAAAATCTCTTCAGAATGGTAAGGCTCTGGGAGTTGATGGCATAACTGCCGAGATGTTGAAATACGGTGGCAATTCTGTAATTGACTGGTTAACTAAAATTTGTCAGTTGTGCTGGGAGTTAGGAATGGTCCCTCCGGATTGGAAGGATGCTATCATTGTTCCCTTGTATAAGAGAAAAGGTGATCAGACTGATTGCAAGAACTATCGTGGCATTAGCCTACTGAGTGTGCCAGGGAAGTGTTTGGTAAGGTCGTTATTAAAAAGGTAAGGGGTCTTACATCAGAGAAAGTGTGGGATGTTCACAATGGCTTTATGCCTGGTAAAAGCTGCACTAACCAATTTTTTTTTTTTTATTGGAGGTTTAGCGACCACCGTGAGCAACTCAATGGGCTATAAGCAGTCACCCGTCCCTAATTTAGGGTCACTGGTTCCAGGGAAGGGAGAGAGCCAGTGCCATAAGACAAACAAAACATCCATGCCCCACTGGGATTCGAACCTGGACCCCTTTTGGACGAATGATTAGTGGCCACCACGTAGATCACTGCGCCACCAGGGCAGCAACCAAATTTTTGCATTATGCATGATGATTGAAAAGTACCTGGCTGTTGGTAAGAAAGTTTTTGCTGCCTTCATAGATTTAGAGAATTGTAGAAGGTGCTGAATGACTATGGTGTTACTGGGAATCTACTTAACAGTGTAACAGCCAGGTATGCTGGCAGTAGAGCTTGTGTACCAGTAAAGGAGTGAATGGTGTTTTATCAAAATGGTTTGTGCAATGCCACCATATCTGTTTAATATATTTACGGATGCGTGCATGCCAAAATAGATAATACTAGTTTATGTCTTGGTGATATCCATGTGCGCAGACTGCTGTATGCTGATGACACTGTCCTGTTAGCAGAGAGCAAAAGTGAGTTGCAGAATACGTTGTCCTGGATGTACTAAGTTTGAATGAAATTCAAACTGAGTATAAATAAGGGAAAAACCCAAGTTATGGTTTTTGAGAGAGGAACTGGTAGTATTGAATGTAATATAAGTCTAAATGGCACAGTGATTGACCAGGTGAATGAGTTTGTGTATTTAGGAAGCATGCTTGACACGCTTCCTAAACACACATTGTAGTAGGCGTGTGAATTCTTCATTGAACAAGTCATGGATGCTTTGGGAGGTTTTCACAGGAATGATGGGTTTTCAAGAGAGTCCCACATGGCTGTGTAAGGAAGTGTAATTGTTTCCACTCTGATGTATGGCAGTGAAACCCGAGTACTACAGAAGAAACATAAGAGTTTTTGTGCTGAAGAAATGCGCTACTTACAGGGGGTTTGTGGCAAGACATGTTCTGATTGTATGAGGAATGAAGATGTGTTGCAGTTGTGTAATGTGAAGCAAAATGTTGTTAGCAAGGTGGAGGCTAATATGCTTCAGTGGTTTGGCCATGTTGAAAGAATGAGTGATGAGATGCTTACTAAGAAGAAAGGCAGAGGGAGGCCAAGGAAGTCATGGGAGGTTCTGATTCAAGAGTGTGTACATTACAAAAAGATTATGAGTATGAAATACAGAAGATCTTGTGTACGGTGTGTGATGTATGTCAGTGATGCCCGAGTTGCATTGGGTTGGTGTGAATGAAATGCCCGGCGCGAATGAGCAGTGGAGACAGCCCCCCCCCCACCACCACAGCAGAATGGAACCACCCATAGGTGTTGTGGGTATTACGTCACAGAGTTACTATAAATAGCTAGCACATGTGTGAAGAACAAGGTTCAGGCGTCATTTATTTGTACGTAACGTGGCTTGCAAAGGAAACGTGCAGACGCTGGATTCGAGATTCATCTTCCTGTATGAATTTAAACTGGGCCATTCTGCTGGAATTGCCACTTAAAAGATTGCCAAAGCATTTGGGGAGAATACAGCCAACGAACGAACCATTCGGCAATGGTTTGTGAAATTTCGAAGCCGAGATACGGACCTTGCAAAATGAAGCATGTGGTCACTGACCTGTTGCTGTTTCCGACAATGTCCTGTTACGTGTGGTTGAAGCGAACCCCCGAAAAATGTGTCGGGAGATAGTGGCAGAGGTAGGCTGTCCACCACATGACAGTCGTTCAGCGTCTGGCTGCACTGGGTAATAATGTCGAAAAGCTGGACACGTGGCTGCCGCATGAATTGACAACTGCCAACAAGACTAGGTGTTTGGAAGTCTGCACATTGCTGCTTACCAGGAACCTCTACTGCAACTGCATCGAATCGTCACCTGTGACGAGAAGTTTTTTTTTTTTTTTATGATAATCGGAAATGATCTGCAGAATGGTTAAGCAAGGCACAGCCTGCTGGACGGCATCCTAGGCCAATCCTACGCACCAAGAAGATGACGCTCCTTGTCTGGTGGTCCACAGCCGGGATAATTCATTGGAGTTTCTTGGCAAGAGGCTAAACCATCACTGCAGAACATTATTGTGTTGAATTACACCAGATGCACCTCAAATTGCTGCAGAAACAACCGGCTTTGGTCAACGGACATGGTGTTCTTCTGCTCCAGAACAACGCCCGCCCTCACGTCGCACAACGAACGTTGCTGACACTAAGTGCCTTGGGCTATGAAGCACTGCATCATCCTGAATATTCCTCGGACTTGTCTCTGACAGCCTATAATCTGTTTCGTCACCTGGATTACTTCCTGTCCATGAAACAGTTCACGACAGACAACGAGGTTCAACGTGCAGTTGACGACTTCTTCGGGTCCCAGCCACAAGACTTTTTCGTTCCGGAATCATGGCCTTGCTGGATAGATGGCAAATATGTGTCGATGTCAAGGGGGATTATTTTGCCTAGGTAAGTTGTTCTACTTTCCGTCCTCCCCATCCACATGTGCTTGTCCTTTGCCAGACATTTCATTCACCCCAACCCAATATGTCAAGATCGCTGTGAATGGAGAAGTTTGATACGGCAACAGTAAGTAAAAAATTACCTAGTGGTTTATATATTTCTTTGTGGAGCTAACACCTCTGACACACACACACAGGATTGACCTGGGTGAGGTGAGACAGCAACAAACAGCCAGCCATATTTAGTGTCTAGTGAGTCATGTGCTGTAGGTACATGTACACTGCCATCCCACTGTTCCATAAAGTAAAATGCCTTTCCGAAGAGAAAATTAAAACTGCTAAGGTGGACTGTGGGCCAGATGCTGAGCACCCTTGACCTAAGGCGACCAGAAAGACAAATGAGCAATCACGCACAACCGACAAAAATTAGTCAGTGCCACTCTTTACAAATACCTTTTCTTGTTTCCCAACGTCTTAAAAACACTTCCCAAGTATATAAACTACACACAAAGAACTTTTATCTTTTTCCCTATATGGAGTGATAAATTGTATAGTACACCTTGCAATGAATTGTACTTCTAGAGAGAAACACTTGATCCGTACAGCACATCTTTTCTTGGTTCGGAATGGTGTTTTCCCCTCGAGCTACTTCAAGAGCTTGAAGAACGGCAACTGTATCAACTTCTTTTGGCTTGGTTTTACTCCGTCAAGAACTATCTAAAGACAAAATGATATTGCTCATATGTAACCTACAACAGCCATGACCATAAAAAAAAAATTAATTTTTAAATGGTGGTAAGAATCAAAGTAATATTTTCAAGAGAACATAAATTTATTTTCACTTTTCACCAATTAGAACAGAAACAATTTGTCATGCAGAAAAATGATTCTATCAATTTTCATGCATTCATAATAATATTTATGAATGTGAATGGAACTACAGGCATAAATTGGAAAAATTACTTTCTCTTTCAGATAATAATAATAAACACGCTACAAGCTAAAGTAAATATATATATCCCCAAACTCACCAAAGAACTTAATGTCTTCTGAGAAGTATATGGCATCAGAAACCAAATTATACAATGTGATTATTTTGTGCTTTGGAGCTTAAATATTAAAATCTTAACTTTACAGCCTAATTTGATTTTCAAGTTTGTCATTAAAGTAAGATACCCACCTTCATTTCAGCTGAACATTTTGATGTTCTTAATACATTACATTTATGTTAAATTCACTGATTACATCATACTAATAAATTCAGTGCCCCACAGACTATATATTCATGGTGAATTTCATGCACAATGTAATGTATTCAGTTCACCATGAATTATATACATTCACAGCAAATTCATTTTAGCATTTATTATTGTCTTCATTACAAATTCAATTTGGCATTACTGAGAAAATTCAGTATCATTTCAAGGATGTGTTTTTGCCTGATATTTTCATGTACAGTTTAAACTGCAACACAAAGTTCCCTAATTACAGCATTATTTGAACTTTGTGCTATTTAAAAATCAAACGAAACAATATGCATGGTCAATATGAAGAAAAGTAAAATTCCATCGAACTCTAAAGGTTAACAGTCAAAAATTTATTACGTTTAGCACATTACCACTTATGACACTTCCATTTAAAAAACAAGGCAATGATCAATGCAACAAAACTGCTTATTAAAAATAAAAAAGCTATATGGCTCCATTGTAAAACTTCCTGCCTATTTCAAATTACTACCTCTACCACTAAAGGTCAATTTTACACATCCAATTTGTTGTAAGTCTTCCTGACAGCACAAGATGTAAGATAAATTTGAGTTTCGGGTTCTAATAGGAAAGATTTAATTCTTACTGCTAGTTTACTTTTTTTTTAATTTTGGGGTTGCACATCACCATTCCTTGATATGCCATCACAAAAATTGGTATTCCAGTTCCTTCCTTAATTTCTAGTCCCCCTTCATTTTTTTCTTTAAAGTTTGTTCGATGTGCCAAAATTTCTGAGCAATCCAAATTTATTTTATAGCCTGTGATTTGAACATACCTTTTAAAAACTATCTTGTTTCCAACATTCTTTTTTGCAGCCTTGTGTTGTGTTATTGTTTGTCTTATGCTGTCTACTGGACTCAGCCTTATACCTAAAAAACAGTGTTCACATTTCATATTTTAGATTACTCTTTCCTATAATACGATGCTATTTCCTTTTTGCTTAATGTTGGCAGAATTTTTTTCACTTTATTATGCAAGCCTGGTGTTAATCGTATATGGAATTTTTGCTTATCATCTGTAATTTTTTTTTTAGTCATGTTCATATTTGAATACTTTTTGCTGCCCTATTTCTTAAACAATTATTTATTTGAATACTGGAGTAACTATTTTCTATGTTAGGATTACTGTACACTTTTTTTTTAAACTGCAGAACAATTTAATGAATTTTTTATCTTAACTGAAAACTGTGTGGCCACATTAGCTTTCCTACAGTTAGGGTAATAGGTAGGTTATAGTTCACCAATTTATAACAATCTGCAGCTTTTTTTTATAAAATGTGTGTGCATTGATTCCTCCCCTATTTACTGAGGTAGTTATGTTGAGATAAATTTAAAATGTTTTCTTGCTGCATCTTAAGAGTAAATTTAATAACTTCATGAGGGCTAATGTCTTTTGAAGAGGTACTTTTTTGTATACATAGGGGTGTTGGGAGAAAGAAATGTACCCGTATTTTAGTATCTTTATTCCCAGACAAGGTATTGAAATAAAAAAAATGCATACATAGTATTAAACTGCATCCAAGGACAAAAGTATTTTCAAGCAAAGTCAAGGAATCAGTAGACCTAAAAGGGACCAAAAAAAAAAAAAAAATACAGTATCACACTCTAGGTTACGGAATAAAATCATTCTTTCTAAATGGCAATAAGTAGTGAAAAAAAAAAAAAGCAATAATTAGTGAGGGCTGGAACGTGAGTTAAAAAGAATTCAATTAATGAAAAGGAAAGAAATTAAAGTTTGATCAGAAACCCCCACCCCCGCACCGATTGCTAATTTCACCCTCTGCTAATTGCTACAAATACATACCTACATATATATATGTGTACACTGGAGAGCAACTGAATTAGAGATACATGTCTCGCAACGTGTAGAACCACCTTTCGCCCTGATGACGGCAGCGATTCGTCTCGGCATGGATTCGACAAGACACCGGAAGCGTTGGGAAGCCATACGGATCCACGACCCCTGAACAAGCTCCCACAGTTCACGAAGATTTGATGGAGGGGGGTCAGAGCCTCGAACATCTCTCTCGATGAAATCCCAGATCTGCTCCATCGGACTGAGGTCAGGTGACCTAGCTGGCCAAGGAAGAGAGGTCACGTCGGTGGAGTGTTCACCCAACCATTCGGATACAATTCGGGAGCGATGGCACGATGCATTGTCTTGTTGCAGGATGAGGTCCCCAGTGGGATGTTGAAGATGCACGAACAGGAGCAAATGCTCGTCCAGGATATCCCGGTAACGTTGACCTGTGAGGGACGATATCACATGTACCAGGGGCCCCATTTCAGTCCACGTAAACAGTCCCCAGATGAGAATGCCACACCCACCAGCTTGAAGAGTACCCTGCTGGCAAGAAGCAGGGATCATAGCATACTTCTGGAAAATTTTAGGTAGGAATTTTAGGACTTTTTAGAAAAATTTTAGGAAAATTTTAGGAGTATTTCAATAAAAACTAGATGTATATTTGTATACATCTAGTAAAACAACTTTGTATATATTGTAAAGAGTTTGCTTCACACCCTTCAACCATATATACTGATAGACTGCACATGACATCAAAATTTCTGGCTCCAACATAAAATCACATGACAACAGTCAAAAAGATGGGTTACACCTGCTGTGCTTATGGTTGCTCTGAGCGATATAGTAAAGAAAGTTCTATGATTTTTCATGGGTAAGAAACGAATTAAATACCTAAGTCAATAAAGTTCAATTACTTAACCAGAAACTTGCAGCTATTGATATGAAAATATAGTAACTTAAGAAAAAAAATGGAATGCATGTTCCAAATTCTTCGCAAATGTTCATCACATTATAAATCACAAAATGTAAACAACACGATCATGCATGTATATAGCTCATAAGTAAACTTACCTGAAGAGTTTTCATTATATATGAGGCGCATTCACATAATACACCGAAAACACTGAAGTTCTGCAGCATAAATTAGTAATCATAACAGCATTTTTACACGAAATTTGGAGTCTGATGATGACGTGCCCAATGTTGGAGCCATGGCGGCTTTGATGCAGCTATTGCCAATGCGCAGTCCATTAGTATATATGGTCGAAGTTCACACCCAAATTTTTTGCATAACATCTAATGTCTAAAGTTTAAGTATGATTTACTTCTAATGTTCAGTTCTTATCTTTTCACGTGTTATTATCATATTCAAGTATATTTACAACATTCAAGTTTCACTTTGAACATTAATATGCTGTTGAACCAGAAGCAATTCACGATTTTCACAGTAAAGTTTTCAGGTTTCACATTAAATTATAATATCCTAAAAAGGTAATTGAACACCAAGAACTATGTACAATTGTTCACTGAATTACTTTTTTCATATTATTGTTTTAACCTTTTCCTGATTAGCCTATCTTTTTCTGCTTCCACCACAACTAATTTACTTTCAGTTTTCTTTATTTCAGCTGAACCTTGTATGATCAAGTTAGAGGCAGCTGCTATTTCAACAGTATTTTGTTTTTCTACAGCTTTTCTCATTCTTTCTGTTCCCTCTTGAATTACTGCTAGGGAGGCTTCTTTATCTTTTTAAGTCTATTTATTTCTGCACCATTTTCTTTTATTTTGTCATCAAACTCAGCTTTTCTTTTTTCTCTAGCTGCTTTTCCTTACTTTCCCTCTCTTTCTGCTTCCTTTCTTTTACCTTTTTTTATTCTTCTTCCTTCAGCTTATCAACATACTCTTTATAAAATTTATGTGAATCACGAACACTATTTAACAAATTTCTTGTTATGGGAACTTTACTTACACATCCATAGTGTTTAATGGCCCCTTTAACTATTCTTAATGATGTTATACTTGAGTCTTTTAAGTTAGCCTTGTCCTTCCTTAACAGAGCAGTGTTAACCGGAAATCCCCTTTCTGCATCAGCATTACCATGAGGTAAAACTAAAATTGACTTTATGAGTTTAGCAAGATTTGAGTATTTTTCTTTTCCGCTAGAGTCTTTAATACTAAATATATTACGCCAGTAATGATCAATCCGCACTGGAATATGCCCTTCCTCTGAAAATTTCACTAGTTCATCTAGAGTTATCTTATCGCAATTTAAAAGTTTCCACTCTTCTCTTACTCTATCAATTTGTTCCTCAGAAAGATGCAAAACACTTGAAATTCTGGTTATTTCCGAAAGTCCTTCAGTGACTGAAAGTTGAGTTGACTCTTTCTTTGGTTCTTTTACCTTTAAAACTTCTATGTCTCTTAGCTTTTGATTGCAGAATGGCAAATTTGACTTTAAATATTTTGTGGTTGCAATTAGTGATGATCTTACATCTGAGAGAAATAATTTCTGCCTGGTCTCCTGAACATTCCTGAGGAGATTTTTTGTCTTCATACCAACTTCTAACTCCCCTAGTTTTTTCCATGAATTTTTGTTTTCAAAATCTACATTCTTTAGGTCTTCTCCAAATTTCCCTGCAATAACATCATCTTGGATAAACTGAGCCATAACATTAATCATTAAAGTATTTAAATCAGAATATAACTGGTGTATTTTTGGTTCTTCACTCTGATAACATAATGAAAACTTTTCAAAATTTTGGCGTGAAAATGAAATTAATGCTAAATAGCAAGGAGTTAGCTCATTTTTCAGGAAACAGTGAATTCTTTTACACCTTGCTGAATTGCGTAGTTGTTTTTCAAATATTTTTTGAGATGGCAAGAAGTTTAAAAAATATTCTGTAATATTTAGCCATTGATCCAAGAGCCTCTGGGCTACAGAACCAACGGTTAACCATCTGTTGCTGACATGACGCAAAAGAAATTTGGCAGTGACCAATGTTATATCCTCGACAGATTTATAATCCTCTTGTCTTGCAGCACTACTCTTTAAAAAGTAATGCATATCAGTAGCAAATTCGTCAAAATCTATATTTAAGCTTGTCAAAAAATTTTTAAATGCATTACTAACAACATGCAGGTTGCAAAAACCTAGTTCCAAAGATTTCTGGCCTGTTTCTTGTTTTACAACTTCATTGAATTTGCGTAAAAAGCACTTATTTACATTTGGGCTGTCCATGGATACACAAATAATTCTGTTCGACAAAATATTGAAGGATGATAACACATCAAGAATTTCTTTTAGCAACATATCTGCTGTTGCATGACCCAGAAAAATGCTTGTTAGGTATCAGCAAGAAACTGAATTTATTTCTGAAGACCAGTACCTGAGATACACATCCAACTGCCGTTTCACTTGTGTATTTGTAGTTTCATCAAATGCTATAGTAACCTTTCCTGGGCTATTAGATGCAGCAATGTCTTTTTTCAAATCCTCTTCAAAATATTTTGACAATCCATGTGATATCACATAAGCAACTTTTTTTCTTTAAGTTGCATTTTGGCTGCAATAGCAGAATCAGGAAACATTTCTTTGAAAAGTTCAACTGTTTCAGTGCATGAAACAAAAGACATATTGTCCTTAGAAACTTTCATGGCCCATAATGCTTCGGCTTTAGCCAACTGTAAATCATGACTCAGTACTTCACTAATATTTGTTTTGGGCTGAAGATTCCGTCCTCCAAAGGCTTTCAGGATGGACTTATTTTGAAATTTACTTTGAAATTTCTGCAAATGTTTTTCCCTTTATGATGCGCTTTTACTTGTGAAAAGCCACTATTAGAAATGTTGAAAATTTCTGAACACAATATACACTTAGCAGAAAATATTGCTTCAGTTGCAGAACACCATTCTTTCAACTTCACTCCGTCCAATTCTTTGGCGAGCCACGCATCTTGAAATTTCGTTTTGGATTTAGGCATCTTAAACACTTGTATTACTAACCAGAAAATGAAAGGGAAGTACAAAAACACGTTCCAATATTGCAAAACCAGACAACTTCCCGAAATTTGGCTGCGAGGATGTCAGAAAAAAAAAAAAAAAAAGCAGGTCATCACTAGAGAACTGAACCTGCACAGAGAACACCATAAAAGACACAAAACCAGAAACTATCATATGTCATCTCACGCAAGTTCAGTCAAAGCGAGTCGGAGCCGAGATATATTGCGCATCGAAGGTCGCTGTCGCCGACGCACGATCGAAGGTCAATGATCACGTGCTCTACTGCCTGTCACGATAACACTCAGCTACCATCCCATCGTCATTACCGGAGGTTACGGAAGGAGATCACATGTTTCTCCTCTTTGCTTCCACCCACCTGCGGTTTACAATAACAAAACATCAGCAGAAAGAGGAGGTTCCACAAGGCATGTACAAAAATAAAGTACGATCTTCTGCGTGCCACGGAGTTCGTCTGCAAAGCGCAAACCAGGGGTGAAAATGACCCCTCCCCTTTTCCCTTAGATCTCTTGTTACTCTCGAAAACTGTCCGAAGGCAAAAAAGTGGAGCGCCCGCCCCGAAGCAAGGGCATCTCGATGGCATCATTTTCCCTCCCTTCAGCAGCACAGCATATAGGCCGTGTTTCTACAATAACAGGTCTTTTTACTTTACCGTAATGGTAAATTTATTGGCGTTAATAACGGTTGTGTTTTTAATAAATAAGCTTACGAAAATTTTAGGATGAATAGCAAATTTTAGGTATAATTTTAGGAATTTAAGGAGGGTCACAAAATATTAGGAATTTTAGGAGGAATGCGATCCCTGAAGAAGGATCCATCGCTTCATGTGGTTTGCGCCATACTCGTATCCTGCCATCCGCATGTACCAACGTGAATCTCGACTCATCAGTCCAGGCAACATTTTTCCACATGTCTAAGGTCCAGTGGCGATGTTCCCGCGCCCATGCTAATCTTTGCACCCTGTGATGTGCGGTCAGCACCGGTACCCTCGTGGGACGATGGCTTCTGTACCCCATAGCAAGGAGATGGTTCTGGATGGTGTGGCTGCTTAAACGTTTTTGTGCACCAGCGTTAAATTGTAGAGTGATTTCTTGCACTGTGGCCTGTCTATCCGCTGTTACAATGCGAGCTAGCCGACGATGAACCCGCTCATTCACACGCTGTTGTCTATGGCAGTTGGCCCTTGCAGGGATGGTTTTACTGGATTTGATGTACTTATGGTGCACCCGTGACACAGTGGCTCGTGAAAATCCCAGTGCCTGCTCGACTTCCGAGATGGAGTGACCCATTCGTTGGGCCCCAACAATTTGCCCACGATAAAATGCGCTTAGATCCTTCATCTTACCCATATTGCGTCCGACTCTTACTGATTCCCGTTGCATCACTCCTTATATTGTCGGATCACTGCATATGCCATGTCGTTTTTGTTTACAGGGCCGCCCACAGCGCCACATTTGCATAACGCCAGCTGTCTCAAATTCAATTGCCCTTCAGTGTATGTATGTATACACACACACTCATTGTCATAAAAATCTGCACACCAAGAAAAAAAGAAAAAAACTGTCTGATTAACATGAAACTCGGCGAATAGCTACAGGGAGGGTAGACATGCAAATGATTAAAGTTTCGTGTGATTCCACATGCCTGCGCGTCCAAGACCGGCACTGCAATCACAATACTTGCTTATAAGACGCCGGCCGCACAGGGGACTTAACATTTGTGCTGAAGTGCACGATAAGAGTCAGGTGAGATCCCTGAACGACAGACATGCCGAAGAGCCGCTATAGCTGTGCATACAGGCAACCAACAGAGTTTGAACAAGGCCGTATCATCAGGATGAGAGAGGCAGGGTGGCTGGCGTGTCGAATCGGCCGCCATTTGGGCCGGTCGCACAGTACGGTGCAATCGTGTTGGGAGCAATGAACATGGGAAGGAACCCAGAGACAGCAGACTGGCTCTGGATGATCCAGACACACCACCAGAAGAGAGGACCATGGGATCGTGAGAGCGGCATGCACAGATGCAACAATGTCCTTGTCCAATATCCAGAGACATGTGGTGGCTGTACAAGGGATTCCTGTGTCCGCCCGAACCATTTCCAGACGCCTGACAGAGGCAAATCTGCACTCTCGATGACCCTTACGTTTTCTGCCATTAACACCTGATCATCATCGGCACTGATTGCAGTGGTGTCAGCAGCGAACAACGCGGAATGCTATGGACTGGCGACGTATAGTGTTCAGTGACGAATCCAGCTTAAAACAGACCATTTTCTAAATTACTGGTCCTGAAATTTTAGGTGCCATGGTTTTCAAAACTTTCTATGCCTTGCATTGACCAGTATCTAAAAAAACAATCACTACATTAATTTTCAATGCCTTACCTCACCTGCTCGAGATCCAAACGCCAACAAAACATGAGGTCTGTAATCAACTATGGTGTTTATAGGATTATTTTCTAAACTTAGTTTTTCTAAGCATGGAAGGTTTCCCAAATGAGCTACTTCAGTCAGTGATAAAATGCGATTGTCATTCAAGAATAATTCAACAACAGAGTACAGTTTTGAAAGTCCTGAAAAGAAAAGAAAATGGACACAAAAATAAAAATATAATGAACAGCAAATTCAAGATTGTATTAAAGCAGACACAATGATTGAAACACACTTTATTTATTATTATTATTATTATTTTTGATTGGAGGTTTAACGACCACCATGAGCAACTCAATGGGCTATAAGCAGTCGCCCGTCCCTAATTTAAGGTCACTGGTTCCAGGGAAGGGAGAGAGCCAGTGCCGTAAAACAAACACAACATCCATGCCTCACTGGGATTCGAACCCGGGCCCCTTTCGGACGAATGATCAGAGGCCATCGCTTAGACCACTGCGCCACCGGACGGCAAACACACTTTAAACAGTACATGCAAATATAAATGCACACACATACAGAGTGATTCAAGATAATTTCTATAATCAACAATTCTAGGATCCTTTACCATGAAAATGTGACCTCACATTCTTCTCTTTTCAAGGAAAGCATTTATCTAGCACTAAACAGATCCAAATATCTGTTGGTTAAAATTTATGACAGCTTTTAAGTTGGAAGCAATTTCCAGAACTGTTACCAGCAGTGGAAAAGTCGTTGGGCTAAGTGTGTTAAACTCCAAGGACTACTGTGAAGTATTTCAAAATCCTGCATCTCTTAACAAAAAAATGTTTATACATCAGTCTTAAAACTTATTTGTCTAAGGGTTTATATGTGAGAGATAGTTTGGAACACCCCACAAAAATAAATGGGGAGACATCAAGTCTGGTGTTCTTCGACATAAAGCTTTAGGCCATAGTTTCATGAAATGTATGGCTTGTGGTGTCATCTTGCTAAAACCTACAATAATATTAATCCTCCTCCACTACAGAAAAGAAGTGGATTTTATAGGGTCCATACACATTAATAGAAAATAATTCCTTAATGAACGGCTGGAAAATAAATCTTTTCCAGCAGTTCATTAAAATTTCAAGAGCTTAGACATTTGCTAGAATCATTGTACTTTGTTTTATAGTTTGCAAATTGGGGTGAAATTTACTATTCATTTATAATTCTTATGAAATCTTATGGGTTCTGTTGTTACAAAGTGTTCTTGAGTGTGTTACATCTTCAATAAAGTGGCAAAATTTCTCCATATAAAAATTGCTCAGTATAAAACTTATATGGAACAATTTGATACTTAACACAATAATGCAAAACAATTTTGCCATGACACTGAAGATTCCCTATTCCAGAGTGATCTATTCTCTCACACACTGGCAGCAGGAAGCCAGTTATCAATCTCCTTTAGTGAGTGAGGAAAGCGCGTGCTAGAATGAATGGTCATCTTGGACTTGCAGAAAGGTTTCCACGAGCAGTTGTGACTCCAACTGCACACAACTGTTATGCGACAAACCAAAGTGGCTGGAAGTATGGCACTCAAACATCTTGGACACCAGCTTCACACGAGATGACATCACATCTCTACACTCCATGAAAGGAATTGATGTCATCATAACCAGATGCCAGATGGAGCTAGAACAAAGTGACACAATCAATCCAAACATTTAGACCAATTTTTTATTCATTGCAAGAAAAAATTCCAGGACTACTTCTGGAAATTTCACAAAAATGTGAAAAATCAAGGACTTCCCAGGCCTGGAAAGGGGGGGGGGCAAATTCCAAAACTTTTCCAGGATTCCAGGGGCTGGGTGAACCCTGATTACATTATGGCCCACTATACCTCATGATCAGGTGCCAACTTACTTGAAATCCCGAGAGAGAGAGAGAGAGAGAGAGAGAGAGAGAGAGAGAGAGAGAGAGAGAGAGAGAGAGAGAGAGAGAGAGAGAGAGAGAGAGAGAGAGAGAGGGGGGGGGGTTTCTATAACAGGATATATCAGCACTACAACAATTTTTGCATCCTCTCTGAAAGCTGTGTAGCAAAATGATGTCCAATAGTGAATACTAACTGCCAGTAGAAAAATAACATGTTCCTTACTAATCAAACTGGCGTGCAAAAATTAAGGACGAGACGGTTTTCCGAACGTAACGTCGTGCAGAAGTGCTCCACATAGACTCAAATCATACAATAAGATCCCCAAGATGTAAGAATATGGGACAAGTGAGCAAAACCATCCAAACAAGGAATCCAAAGGATACAAAGGCACTTTATTGGAAAGGTAGATTCAAGCACAACTGGACAGAAGACAGAAACGTCCATGTGACAGGCGGCTGCCAAGAAAAATTCAGTCTTTAGTAGGGGATGTGATCACCCCTGACTGTTTTGCAGGATTTACAACGTCTGTCCATGCTGAGGATGAGGTTGTCACGTCGTGCAGAAGTGCTCCACATAGACTCAAATCATACCATAAGATCCCCAAGATGGTGTCCGCTATTGTACCGAGGTTCTCCTGCCTCAAGTGCGTCTGTTTAGAGGCCCAACAGCGTTGGTGGCGGCTGGTGACGTGCTGCCAAGTGTCTCCCGAGAAGGTCCCACACGTTCGATTGAATTTAGGACCGGGGACCTTGCGGGCCAATCCATGCGTTGAATATCTTCACTCTCCAACAGCTCTGCGACAGCCACTGTACGATGAGGTGTAGCATTGTTGTCCATGAAGAGGAACTCAGGACCCACAGCACCTCTAAACAGACGCACGTGAGGCAGGAGACCTCGGTACAATAGCGGACACCAGTGACTGAACGTCCTTGGAAGATGTGGAAGTCAGTACGGCTACCAAGCATGATACCGCCTCAAACAAGAACTCCGCCACCTCCAAACCGGTCTCTTTCGATGATGTTGGAGGTGTGATTGCGTGTTCCCTACTCTCTCCAGATGTGCATACGTCCAGAATTGCTCGTCAGACTAAATCGGCTCTCATCCGTAAAGAGAACTCAACCCCATTGCTGACGTGTCCAGTTCTTGTGTTCCTGGCACCACAGAAACCGCCGTCTTCGATGAGCAGGCGTTAATGGCACACACCGTACTGGTCGTCGTGCAAATAGACCACCTTTGTGCAGCCTCCTGGCCATGGTAAAACGCGATAATGGACGTCCAGTTGTCTGTTGCATGAGCCTTATGATTTATCCCACTGTCTGCTGTGTCTCTTCTCGCCTGTAGGACAATATTCCGGTCGTCTGCCGCCATGGTTGCTCGTGGACAACCACTGCTCAACTCTCGGACAGCTGTTCCTGTCGTTTGAAATGCTCTCCAAGCTTGTGAAACGATTCTGTGAGCGATCTTGAACTTCTCGGCCACACTAGTCACACTTCGACCTTCTTTCAACTTCCCAATGACGTGACTTCAGGTAAAGTCACCCAGATGTTGTCTACTGGATTGCCTGTTGGCCATATCACACGGTGGCAGCAACTCGACATCGTTCAAACCGATGTACACCGTGCAATAGCTTTCACCGAATTGCTGAGCGTACACCGCCTGTGTGCTTTATACCCTTCCAACACCCCCCCCCCCGTCATGTGCTGCATATATGCGCATGCCCTACCGTACCGAATCCTAGTCTATCTCCTGAGTAGTCTTTCGGCCCGTTCTGCCTGCTCGTTCTGCTGTTATGCTAATTTCTCCTCTTTGTCCTTAATTTTTGCACACCAGTGTAATACTTCCAATAGAAAGATGACTTTAGGAGGTGACAAGATGCCTTCTTGGCACTTTCGTGTACTATGGGTACTACCTGTGGGCCAATAAAGAAATTTTCCATGTGCTATGGTGCATTTATATATATTTAAATTATAGGTAACATGTCTTCTGACAAACTGCATTAAAAATTAAAAATATTTTTTACTCTATGTCAGATTTTGACATGTCTAACTTAGATTTAAATAAGTAACATTCAGTTGAAATTTAATCTGAATTTTTCTCTAACAAATGAACTCAATAAATGAATGTTTTTAACTGAAGATAGTGGGAATTCACCTGCATTTCATTACTATTGTCTGAGTGTTGCACTGGCAATACAATTTTATTTTTCTTACTACACACTGACACAACCTTGATTTAATGGTGTCATTTGCTAGGGTGTAAATTATCTTTTTTCAGCACCAGATCAATTTAAAATACTGGAAAGGAGTTTTTAAGACATCTACTACATGAAAGATTCTTAATATCTGTACTGCACATATGAAAGTGGGTAACCAGAAATGCCTAGCAGAAACTCTGGTGTCATAGGGTACCTTGTTGTACATCTGTTACAGAGAAGTATTACAAAATAATTGGAAATTTCTGTGATAGGATAGTACTGCCATATTGTATTTAATGAAGTTTATGCAAAGCAGCTTTATTTGTGATGGCATTTAACCAGAATTTTGGCTATTCCACATGTCACAAATAAAATAGTTCTAAGAGAAACATTTGGTTGCACTGGGCAAGTCAGTTAATGGATATGTATGGTTGAGCTGTGAAACCCATTTTACTTTGAAACAAGATTTCAGTATGGAAGTATCATAATTCAACAAATTTACAGAATTTTGCAAACTAATGATGTAACTTATTATAACTACAATAAATATTATTATCTACCTCCAACTTTACAATTTTAGCTAAAACAAGATTTTATGAAAAAAAAAAACTACCGTATATACTCGCATATAAGTCGACCCCCCTCCCACTTTCAGAGGAAAAAATCGTAAGAAATCGGAAACTCGCGTATAAGTCGATCCCAGAATGAGAAAAAAAAAAAAATTAAATTAATTTATTCAAAAACATTTAAAAACGAAAAAAATTATATATATAATACTAAATTTAATTTGCATACCCAAAAACTTCATCGGAACCCTTCAAAATCCGATTCCGAGTCAGACTCGCCAAACAGTTCAAAAAAGTCTTTCTCCGTCATCGGCGCGTCATCATAAACATCAGTATTCCCATCTATGCCTGTGTCATCAGAATAACTGTCATTATCACTCATAAAAATCTCATCATCCTCTGTGCCATCAAGTTTATTACTAATGCAACATTTCTTGAATGATTTCACGACCATTTCCGCAGGTATCGCATCCCAAGCATCCTTTTGACCCATCGCGCAATCAAAACGATATTCGGCTTCTTTAGATTTCCGCTCTTGGTTTCAGTCGGCAAATCGGAACTTATCCAATCTGCCCAATACCTTCGCACATTGTCCTTGAAGGGCTTATTAAGGCAGACATGTAGTGGTTGAAGAACAGATGTCAACCCACCTGGGATGACAGCAAGAGTTGTTTTTGAATTTTCTGCAGTTTTTTTTCACTTCTGCACAACGGTGTGCAACAAACATATCCCACACCAAAAGAGAAGGTTTCCTCAAAAGTGCACCTGGCCTTTTGTTCCACACATTCTTTAACCAGTCAATTGTTCTGGATTCGTTCATCCATCCTTTTTTATGGGCACGAACGAGCACACCAGACGGAAAGACAACGCTTTTCGGCAGAGTTTTGCGTTTGAAAATAATTATCGGAGGTAGCTTACTGCTGTCGGCCAAACAGGAAAGAACAACCGTGAAACTGGATTTTTCGTGGCCAGTCGTTTTGATCAAAATATTTTTTTCGCCCTTTTGGTTCACCGTCTTATTTTTAGGAAGGTCGAAACACATGGCGATTTCATCCATGTTCCCCATTTGGGAAAGTTCAAAAGCAGTCTCTTTTCTCCTTTGAATTACTTACTTTTGAAATTCCATTATCTTTGCTTCTAGGTCACGAGGTAACTTTTGTGCAATTTTGGTGCGCTGGCGTAGACACAACCCATAGCGGTTCATGAACCATGTGCACCAACCTGGTGAGGCATGAAAAGTGTTATTTGCAGCTGCAAACTTTTCATCTTTTGCGAGCTTCATTGCTCGCAAACGTACACCAGTTCGCGTTACAATATAACCCTTTTATCTGCAGCCCACAATCCAATCATTCAAGACACTTTCCAGCCCTGGGAAAGATGTCGTTCCACGGCGCAGCGCCTTTTGGGATTTTCACCAAGTCCGTTTTTTTTTTACGCCAATCTCGAATCAGTTTTTCGTTAATGCCAAATTGACATGAAGCAGCACAGTTGTTAGTATTTTCTGCAAAAGAAACCACTTTCAACTTGAATCCTGCGTTATAGGACATCCGTTTCTTTACACAATCCGTGTCACCCATAATAGGAGAAGCGAGACACGTGCGATTAAGAACAAGCAACACCTAACACTGCCTGTCGCATGGCTCCGTTACCAAAGAATATAAACGCTTCGCGTGATATTCTTTGCCGTTACGTCGAAGATCAGTGCAATCAACTGGTAGTCGGAAGGGCGGAGCTTTCTATGCGCGGCTGTGACTGCGCTGTGGACACGCAAAGCCAGGAGAAAGGATCAAAGCGCGGAGAAATTTGGAGGTTCGCGATTTCGTAATTCTACCACCGGCGTTTTTTCTTTCTTTCTTTTTTTCTTTTCTTTCGGAGGGTTGCGATTTCGTAATTAATACCGCATCGGCATTTTTATTTCTTTTGGGATGGATTGCCTTTTGACTCACGGGAAGAACTTTTGGACTTACGATTTTTTTAGACCCCGCGTATAAGTCGACCCCATTACTTTGAAGCTCTCATTTTGTCCCAAATTTCTCAACTTATACGCGAGTATATACGGTAATTCATTTAAACTGCATTACAAACTAGAAAAAAATAATGCAAGAGAAACAAATGAACAGTTTTTACCTTGCAGGTTCTCAATGATATTCCCACCAAGGTTAAGTGAACGAATATTACCAAGACGTGTATGTAACACATCCAAGTGGCGTAGTTTATTATGGGACATATTTAGAACTGAAAGATGAGGCAAAGCTTCCAGATTTTCAATTTCTTGAATACTATTAAAGCTGAGGTTTATGCTCTCAACGGATGACAGCAATCGCTAGGCACAAAGAAAACACAGGAATCTGTTACATAAACACAGAATTAAAGTCATCTAAAACAAATTACAAATACACAGTACTACATCAATAACTGAAGAGAGAACAAAATTCATGTTCATACTAAAATTTTCAAGTTTTCTAAGAAGCTGGCAATGTGAATGACAGTTAACCACTACAAGATGTAATGTCAGGACAGCTGCCAACTGTTCAAAATAAAATGTAAAAAACTGTAGATTTTTGCTGCATAGCACCCCCTTCCCTATTAAACTATGGCAAAACACCTTTTTCAAGGCTTGACTGTACCCCTTAAAATTGATAAAAAAGAATAGTGAATAGAGTGGATAAAACTGTATAGAAATTTCTGATGTTTATGAATTAAAAATTATAATTATTGTGTAGTTATTTACATTTAAGCACATATGAGATTTACACATAAGAAGAAATGCCTGCTCGTCCATAATACAGAAAGAAGTGACTGAGCAATCTGAGAATGTGTATCTTAATTGAAATTTATTTTCAAAAATTGGCACTGCCATTACTTATTCTCTCAAGAAAACAGTTTTATGGGTCACAGAAATGGAGATCATTCCATCACCTTCAAATTAAATACTGGTTTTCAAATGTAATTTTACTTAAAAAAGGAAAAACTAATGCAAAAATGATAGTGCTATTGATTTTGAAAAAAAAAAAAAGACTAAGGTATACAGAAACACACATTTGATTAGGGAAAACTCTTAAAAAATACAAAAACATCTGCACTATTATAAAAAAAAATAAGAAATGAAGAACATTGGAAAACAAGAACTTTGTCATAAAAATTCAAAATGCAAAAAACTACATAATGTTACCATCCCTGCTAGAACATCTCATGAACTACCCTGATTCTTCCCAGTTTTCATAATTGTGAAGTCCCATGACAGTTTTGGCACACAAATTTCCTTTCGTACGAGATGATGCAAGATTATCATTTTGGCAAGTAATTGCTACTTCTACACTTCTTATTCATCTCAATGAAAACATTGTACAAAGCCTCCCTTCATTCATTACCACAAACTCATGTCACTTCAATATATGAAACACAGGGAAGGACAAAGAAAAAAAAAAAAAGTCAGTATGGCAGAATAACAACCAGGCTGTGAGATTCTTGAGCAATGACAAACTCTGAATCAGAGATACCCTGGGCTGGAGGGCAAAGGCATAATGAACCATGGTGAAGAGGGCACTTCATGAGAGGTTCCCTTCTGAGGAACGACTAGTTGCTTTGATTCTCTTTTTTGACTTGGATGCTGCTGCACCATTGATCCTACGCCACATCCCCACTGAATTCCCACTCCTGCTACCACAGTGAAAACATTTGTTTAGCTGGCACAATATGAATATGAACACCAAGGAACAACTTTAAAAATTATCAAATCATTTGCAAAAGAATGGTATTTTGTAATTCTCTTAAAAATTTCATAAAAAACCAGGAGATTCTGGCAGTACACTGGAAGATGGCATTAAAAAACAGAAGTTATCCAGGGAAAGTAATAGGGTTGATAGCTATGTACTCGTATAACTAAGAAATATGGGGTAGCACAGTGATCAAAGGTATGAACTTATAACTTTTCATACTGTTGAGTCCAGTTTTTAATCCTGGTAGAGCTCTCCACAGGCCAGGCCCTGGCCCAAGGCCCGAGCCAAGCCTGCCTGTAATTTAAAACTTATGGGCCGGGCCTACAATTTCGTAGGCGGGCCTGCACTTACATGTGTACCATGTAGTCAGGTTGTTGATAAATTTAGGTCATTCTGTTTTTGAAGTCTGTCTTTCTCTTCCCGTGATCATATTTCTTGTTTCTCGTTATCATATTTCTTGTTTCTCGCAATCATTCTTCTCTCCTGACCTTGTGCTATTTTTTATTTATTTATTTATTCTGCACGCATCTTTTTGTCTTTGGCAATCTCTCTCTGCCCTTTGAATCCATATTCCATTTATTTCGGAAGTTTACACCCGAAAAACACTTGCTCCGTACGATGATTTTTATTTATAGAATTTAGGAATCAATTAAAGCTTCAATATGCGCTCTCATTGCTCATTCAAGGCAATTACTTGTAAGCGCTTCAAAGCTTCAATATGTGCTTTCATTGCTCATTCAAGGCAATTACTTGTAAGCACACACATATAAAACAACAAATTATATACTTATAAATGCAGCAAATTACTTACTAAGCTGTCAAGACAGAGGGAAGGGTTAGAAAATGCAAACTGCTCTTTCAAGTGAAAGAAACAGAGGAAAGCCATTTCCATAAAAAAATATCTAGAAGAAATGCTTATTTGTTTTATATATTCTGCTTCTGTTCTGCTCTGTAATTACATTCATTTTCACAGCACAAGCTTGGGTTTACGAAGAGTCGAAGACCCAATTTCCGGCGGCAGTGATGTAATGCAATCGTATAAAACAGTGATCTGGCCCTACGAAGGGTTCAATAATGAAATGACGACAATTTACTTAAGTTCAATGAATACTATTTATTGCATTTGCCGTATTTCTGGTTACTGGTGGGTTAGTTAACTTACTTATGCCCTCTTTTTACACGAGTTTCGAGTTAGTCCAAATAAAGTCTGTGTTAAAGCAAATGACAGTCACGCAAATGAAATCTATGCCGGACCGGGTCAGGCCTGGCATTAACTTGGTAGGCCCGGGCTGGGCTCGAGCCTAAAAATATTGCCTCTGCAGGGCTCTAAATCCTGGACCAAGATGTGTGATTTATTACTTCAAATTCCAGCAGCTATGTATCAGACTCGTAATGGATAGATTTTGTGTATTTTGACCACAGCATTTTTCTTCATAACAAGGTACAAGCTACTTTTCTATTACATATTTCTAATTCTATAATGAAGCAGAAAGAAATTTTCAATTGAAACTGTAAATGCACAACTACACGAACTTACTTAGGTCTTCAAACACAACAAATTAAAACTTCAAATTTTCTTTAAATAATTACCTTTAATCTAACATGTAAAATCTGGACCAAATGTGAACATGAATTTTAATTAATTTAAGCCAACTGCTTACAAAACACTTTGTGAATTTAACAGGATGAAGAACACTACAATGCATATTTACTCTGGGAAACATGACAAATTTCATGTCTAAAAATTATTTTTCAGAAACTGAAAATATTAACTTTAAATTTCTGCCCCACATTAAATACAGTCACAGACAATGAAATTTGTGCACCTAGAATAAAAAATGCTACAACCATGAAACTTTGCAAATAGCTGGAGTGCATGCTGGAATGCAAATGATCCATGTTTGGTTGAGTGTGTATGACTGCACACCTTGAAGTGGCACGGCAAGTACGAACCGGCAGCCTTGTAAAACCGGTATGCAGTCGATGCCCCATGAAAGCAAAAAGCACTGGTCGATGCAAGAAAGAGTACAGAGTGACAAAAATGCCAGGCAGACACCAGAGATGTTGAATTATGCAACATACAGACTTTGAGAGAGGTCGGATCATTGGGCTGAAAACCGCAGGGCGGTCAGTGCGCTGTATAGCCCGCCATGTGGATCATTCTGACCATACCGCAGTGGACACGGTCCACTATACAGGCAGATGTAGCGGCTCCTGTGTACCCATGAACCATTTCCCAGTGCATCACTGAAACAAATCTGTGATCCCAGCGCTCCTTAAATGTGCTGCCATTAACAGTGGAACATCGCCGGCTCCATGAGCAGTGGTGCCAGGCCAGAGCGATGTGGAACATCACAGACTAGTCACATGTGGTGTTTAGCGATGAGTGCCACTTTGTTTTGGGGACAGATGATCATTGTGTCCGGGTGTGGAGGTCCCCGGGTCAACAGCACAATTCCAACCTCACTATCGAGCGTCACCCCCCCCCCCATTGCAGGCATTATGGTCTGGGGAGCCACTGCCTACGATAGCCGATCAGATATAGTAGTGGTACATGGATCATTGACGGGCCAGTGGTATGTGGTTGAGATCCTACGGCCCCATGTGCTCCCATTCCTGGCCGGGACTCCAGGTGCGCTATACCAGCAGAATAATGCCCACCTGCACACGTCTCGGGTTGCCCAGGACTGCCTACATCATGTCCAGACACTTCCATGTCCTGCCAGCTCCCCGTACAAGTCCCCTATCGAGCATGTGTGGGACCATTTGAAATGCTGGCTGCCACCATGCTGCACTATCCGGGATTTGGAGCACACCATCCAACACATGTAGGCCAGTCTGCCGCAAGACAAATCAGGCGTCTGTTTGCCTCCATGCCAGACTGTATTGCAGCATGTATCACCTCATGAGACGATGCGAGGCGCTATTGAAGATGACCGGACTGGGTGCCATAGACCCCTCTGTAATTGTCCTGCAGCTCTGTTTTTGCCATCATGTATATCATTCATCTGTATCATTACGTCCATAAAATTTCAGTGCAGTCCGATGCTTCCTTCTTGGTGCGCAAATTTCATTGCCCGTGAGTGTATGTATCTTATACTTTTACATGTGTAAGTGATATCACTAAAACTTCAATTTAGAGTTAAAATGCTAAAATCAACTCAAAATAATAAAGTTATGTACAGTACTTACAACCGAGGGATGTATTCTTGTCAAGAAGTTATTACTAAGATTGACATGGGTCAGAAGTTTCCAACAGGGCCATTGGTTCAGAGAACTGATAGGACTCCAATGAAGTATGCCACACAACAATACTGAAGACAAATCACGTATAGACTTGTGAATAGTAAGCAACTTTAGAGTCTTTCGCAGTGGCTCAACAGAAAAAACTCGATCTTGTAATTCGCAACACTGAATCTAAATAAGAAAAATAATCACATTAAACATATTCAAGTTCTCTTGATAAAAATATTACATTTAAAAAACTAAGTTATTTTTTAGTAAATCTTTACATGTCACATCACATTAGTAACATTGCACATACACTGGCGGAAAGTGAAAAAAGAACACCGTGAAGGAATTGGCGGACGAAATTTACATATGTTAATGGGGTCGAGTTTACGTAGGTGTGATGTTAATTTTGGGACCAACCGGTGAGCGCTTACGCCACAGCACGGCATAATATGCAAGTTAGCGTCGGTGGTATTTAAGGAGTACGGCGAAGTGAATGTAATCAGTCATCGGTGTACGGACACATGCGAAGACCCTAAAGAAGCTGCAATGCCTGGACATGGAAGACGTGTATGATTTCAGCAGTTATCGGACTTTGAGCGAGGTCGTCTTGTCGGACTCCGCGAGGCCGGGTGGTCGTATCGTCGTATTGCGGAGCGAATTGGACGGGAAGTATCGGTGGTGGTACGATGGTGGCGTAGATGGTCCGAGGAACATTCCCACACGAGAAGACGTGGAACCGGGAGTCACAGACGGACTGATGAGCGGATCGATCGACGCATAAGAAGAGTGGCGTTGTCAAGCAGAACATCCACTGCGACGCAAATCCGAGCTGCCGTTGCACCTGAGGTGACTGTGCGAACAATTCGCAACTGTCTACTGGATGCAGGACTACGTGCAAGTGTGCCTCTGGCATGTGTATCTCTGACTCCTGCCCACCGTCAGCAGTGGTGTCGCTAATGTCTGCACTGGAGAACGCAATGGCGATCTGTCATGTTCAGCGATGAAAGCAGATTCTGCTTGGGAGCCTCTGATGGCCGTATGCGTGCTCGCAAATGCACAGGGGAGCGTCTCCACCCTTCTTGCATTCGCCAGAAACACACAGGGCCTACACCTGGTCTCCTGGTGTGGGGAGCGATCAGCTATCACTCCCGTACACAACTAGTGTTTGTACCGGGTACGTTAAACAGCACCTCCTACATCAACAACACCATTCAGCCCGCTGTTGTGCCATTTGTAAGGTCGGTCCATCGTGGTGTTTTCCAGCAAGATAACGCACGCCCACACACGGCACGTGCAATGCAACATGCACTTCAAGGTGTGAGATAACTTCCATGGTCTGCACACGTTCACCGGATTTGTCCCCCATTGAGCACGTGTGGGATTTTATGGGACAACGACTTATCCGGTCACCACGGCCAGCCACGACCATCTCCGATTTACGCGTCGAGGATGCTTGAAACTCAATACCCCAAACTTACATCCAACATCTGTACGACAGACTCCAAGCCAGAATTGCACAGTGTGACGCAGTTCATGGCGGTTCAACCTCGTACTAACCATGTTACATGGAAATGTTATTTTTCAGTTTACCAGCAAATACAGCTGTATTTTGCCATAATGTTTTGGTCACGTTATCCTCTGTATTTCGTTATTATGCTGTATAAATTTCGTTGGTATCAGACGTCTCCTTCTTGTTCTTTTTTCACTTTCCGCCAGTGTATTTAAAGGAAACTATTTTGTCCTTGAATGCGGTAAAGCTACATGTTATGAAATAATCCATCTCAAATTGGTTGTGCACAGTGGAAGACAGGTATCATTTGGTTACACAGAATCTCATTAAGATGACATGAGAAACTTGTTCGAGTTCCTGATAACTAGCAGAAGTCAGTTATTTTGCCAATTCATGAGAAAGGGGAAGACAAACTATATAGGATCCCCTTAATCAGTGACTTCTGGAACTTCGCAGCATGCTGTAATCACTTTAACCAAACTTCTACAAATACCAACAATTTAATTTGCATGATTTCTTTTTGGATTGCAGAGTATATTATCTCTAAACAACTTCTGATGCTGTGTAAAAAGTCCATGTCACACCTGTCCTCATTTTACACACACACACAAAGCTAAAATCAACTCTAAAGCATCTACATAGAAAAATAAGAAATTCCCTTTAACTAATATCCAAATGGAAAAAAATACTAAAATAAAAAAATATTTTTAAAAAAATATTTTTTCCATTTTTTTCTAATATCCATAAGTCCACAATCTCTCTTGAATCCTTTCACATGGAAGGAACATGTATCTTTCACTTTACCAAAAAAGGTGATGTGATTAATAACTAATCTGTCCCTGTCTCATACCTGCAATTTTCCACGACAGTATAAGGAACACAATTATCCAGCATCCATGTTGTACACAACTGAATATCATCCTGATCACTTCAACTACTAAATTCCTGTAATATACATCTAAGCTGTCTCACTGTACGATAAAACACCAAGTTTCCAAACTGCAAACTAAAAACATTCCTGCTACTTTAAAATTCTGAAATTCCTTATTAGGCACATGTGTTGTTTCAACAAATGACGTGTTCCGTCAATGGTGTACGGGGTGGGGGTGCAAAGGACCATATGCACCCCCCCCCCCAAATAATTTTGTCTAGTATTAAAAAAAATAATAAAAATCATCAGTGATGTTATTTTGCTAGTGTTGCCATTCTGGTCTTCTTTAAATTGCCATTAGTTACTTTTTTATTTGGAATGGTCAGACGAGGTCACGTATGCCTTTTGTTAATCCTATCTCCCCCCCCATGTGCATTTCCCACTTACTTGTATGCCACCAAAGAAAGGAGCGTGCGAACTGGTGTTGTATGTTGTAGTGCTCAAGAGCGTCAGTCTAATGAATGGTGGGGGTTGGAGCCTGTGGGGAGGGAGTAAGCCTTTTATCTCTAGTACATACCATAGCAGGAAAACAAAAACGTAGAATGAACATTACTTTGTAATTAATAGTATTGGAGAAAAATAAAAATGCTTATTCTCATGCACATTTTTTTCATCACTTTAGGAAGGAATGACATAGCTGCAGTGATAAAACCAAGAATGTGAGAATTTCTCGATTGCTGACTTGACATATAAAATTTTATTCACTGATTACAAATGCAACTTGATGTAAATGTTATGTATAGGAATAATTTCAATAAGGAATAATTTGGATAGATTTTGATCAAATTCTGTTATTGTAATCATACGTCCTATTGAGCCACAACTAAAATGTATTCATTTATTTCTGGATTCCCCACTCCCACACACTATTCACCCTCCCTCCTCCCCCAGTCAGTTTATTCCTGCAATTCTGCAGCTACTTGCTGCAGTGAGTCAACAGCACAGAGAAAACCCTCCAGTGCGCATCAGTCTCTGTCATTCATCCCACGTGGATGGTGCTGTGTGGTGTAGCCATGCAAACAGTGAGCTCATACTGCTTGTTTTGTGTGTTGTGAGTAGTGGCTGTGAGTTTTTTCTGTTTATAATTCAAGTTTCTTAATCAATCAGTGAGAGTTACACTGCTAGTTAAATACAATTTGATAGACACACCATGCTCTGGATTTCACAAATGTTTGTTCAAGAAATCCGATCTACTGAAGAAATTCTCAAGTGAAAATACAAGTAAAAATGTCCAGCAGACTAAAATATTTTTCTTTTTTAAAGTTTCACATGTATAAACTCTCAAACTGTAAAATTTAAATACAGAGTATGTGCATTCATGTTTATTTTTGTACAAATGCATTGTCTCCTTTTTCTTGAAATGTCCTCCCATTCCAAAAAGTCATCTGGTCACCCTGTTTTTGAGCAATTTCATATTTTGAAGATAAAAGACACACTGACCAAAGTTCTATTTACAAAAAGTTCATTTTTAATTTAATAAGTTCTTTAAAAAGAATGAACAAATAAATAAAAATATCATCAAGCAATACATAGGTGATGGTTGAATAAAGATATTGTTCTTTTTATTTTTTTATGGAAATTGATCGACAGCATTGGGTACCTGAAGAAAGAAAGAAATACACACACACACATATATACATATCACTAAGCTGTTCTCTGAAATTCAGAGGTTAGCTCCACAAAGAAATAAAACCAGGAAATAATTCAAAATTTAATGGATGCAAAACACAATGTAAGCAAAAAATTAAATAAATGAATAAAACCCCATAAAAATCAACACAAAAAGTTATGCTGGGGAGTGTGAATGCCAGTGAGCAAAAAATAGTGTGTCAAACACACTA
This sequence comes from Macrothele yani, assembly GCA_039090855.1. NCBI lineage: Eukaryota > Metazoa > Arthropoda > Arachnida > Araneae > Macrothelidae > Macrothele > Macrothele yani. The sequence continues at coordinate 58,440,575 of CM077010.1, forward strand.
AATGAAGACTGGGAGAGCTGTATTTCATGCCAAGGCCACAAAAGTTTGTCACTGTTTTGTGTGCATTACGTTGGCAACTGCAAGGAAAGGAATCAGTGCCCTTTAATGTGCAGCATCCTTGGGAAGGCATACTGCTCTGAAACAGGCCACTAGCAAGCATATGAAACAGGTAAGATGATCTAGATTTCTTTCATTATTAACAATTACAGAAAAAAATATTGTGATAGAACAAAAAAAAAAATCAATTTATCAGCTTCAGGATCACAAGATGAAAAAAAAAGAAGTCACTAACTTACTTCCAAAGTTTCTAGTGATTTAAATGGCAAAAGATCAAAAGTGAGGTTGTTCGGTATGATATCGCTTGCTCCAATATGTTCGTAACTACCTACAATTCTCAGATGTCTTAATTGTGATATGAACCCCAAAAGATGACCCAGATCTTGTTTCTTATCACCGGACACTGAAAATTAAAACAAACAAAAGCAAAATATTATTACAACTTAAATAATAACATATTTACAACAGTGCTACATATAATTTCTACATCACACAGAAAATAGCCCACAAATATAACAGGAGATTAATACAAAATTTGGAACCCAACCATTCATTCAATACCAAGATTCAAATTTGTTTGTTTGTTTGGAGGTTTAACGACCACTGTGAGCAACTCAATGGGCTATAAGCAGTCAGTCGCCCGTCCCTAATTTAGGGTCATTGGTTCCAGGGAAGGGAGAGAGCCAGTGCCATAAGACAAACACAACATTCATGCCTCACCAGGATTCGAACCCGAACCCGTTTCGGAAGAATGATCAGAGGCCATCGCTTAGATCACTGCGCCACCAGGGCGGCGATTCAAATATTGCATAATATGTTACAATAATTCAGCAACTTTCATGCGGCAGGTATTCTGCACAAGTTACAGCATAAGGCATATTTTCTGAATAAATCAAATGTTCACCTTACGAATAAGATCCAAAGAGAAGTTGCAAAGAAGAGTCAAGGGTTTTCCTCCTCCATGATGCAGCCACAGGCAGCGCAGCCAACGAGAAAGTTGGCTGCGCACAGGCAGTTCACGACATCATCACAAAAGAGGGAGTGGCTATGGAAATTGATAGACAGCATTGGGTACAGCTATATCAGGAAGTTAAAGATGCTGGATATGAATGAAAGAGAAATGGAGAGAAACTCTGGAAGGAAAAAATGCAGATTTGCATTAAAAAAAAAAAAATGCAAGTCTTATGGAGATGAAAAAACGGACAATTTTGGCCAAAAATCGGATTTCAGGAACAAAACTAAAAAAACGGAACAAATACGGGAAAATTGGAACACTTGGCAGGTATGCCAATGGCAGATGCCCCTTAACGAATATTACGGAAACCAATCAATTGGTATTTGATTTCCCAAAATGCGTGGCAATCACACAAGCTACACTTGACAGCTAAAAAAGGCATTTTAATGCCAAAAGAAAAAAAGAAAAAAGACTTATTTTGATGAATCAATATTTTAAATCATACAGTAAGTTACTACCAGGGCAAGTCAAAAATCCGTCCTGTTAGCAGCTAAAAAGTTTAATGATGTAAGGAAGCCATACACACTCATCTCATTCTGCAAAGTACAGGTAGTTATTTTCTTAGTTCTTTGTCAACCATCCACCAGATCCAACAATCCCAAGGCAGTACCACTCAGCAGGTTTCAAAGCAGGGCCAGTTGGACCATAGGGGCAACCAGGGCTGTTGTCCTGGAACCGTACCTTCAAGGGGCCCGGCAGTTTAGGAAAACACAAAAAATCATTTTCCATAGAATTTTTTACATTTTTTTTTTGTAAGTTTTGGGGAGTGAGGTCCTTAAACAGATTTTTTTTTTTTTTGTTTCCAATCCCCTCATTTCTGAATAGGTTATCACCCATCGCCATACAGATACTGAAATTTGCCGATGTCAAGTGATTATTGTAACCACCTAAATATTTTTCATATTCATGAAATAGCAAATTAAATTTCATCATTTTTGTGGCCTCTACTTTTATATATTCAACAGTTTGTGTGCAAATCAGATACTTAAATTTAAAGTAATAAAAAGAACAATATTAAAATTGATTTCAAGCAATGTGTGGAGGCCATTTATTCAGCGACTTCAAAACCTTATTAGAAATTTAAAAAAAGCAATTTCCATATATGAGTGCATATAAAAGTTAAAAAAGTCACTAATTTGTCTGTTACCCCACTTTGCATTAAAAATCAATCACTGAACATGTATCAGGCAGAAAAAACTTTATATGAATTTATTTTAGAGGGATCCTTATTATTTCCTACACAAAAATACTGACAATGCAAAAATATTCACTACACATGCATCTTTTTATCATTTTGTGAAGAAGTTTTGGTAAGAGTCACAATACAACCTCAACCCCACTCTAAGAAAATCGTAGATTTTTAATACATTTTATTCTCTCTCTCTCTCTCTCTCTCTCTCTCTCTCTCTCTCTCTCCAAACTTTCAATCCATATCATGGTCTTTTTCTTAAGCTTAAAGCAAATACTTCCGTGTGATAATCATTTTGCCTTTACAATAGTTTTCGTTTGCGTATCCTTTACAGATGACATTTTTTCATGGAGACTTCATTAAAATATGAGATTTATTTTCTAGTGTCCACAATGAAATTTTGTCCTGGGCTGCGCAAAAGTTCCATTCGGCCCTGGTTTCGAGGACAGAAACTCTGATGCTAGATACCACATCCACCACCAAAGTGAAGTGCCATCCTTATAGGACATGGACCATGAAATGAAACAAGTAGTAGTTAGATGGGGCAAGATCAAAACTGTATGGTGAATGGGGTGGAATCTCAATATCTTCCGATTTTTGTAGTTTTCGGCAGACCACCGTGAGATATTACCTACTCAAAACAATGCCCACTTCCTATTGACGAGTGCTGAGTAGTGTTGGTGCAAAACACATACTGCGAGACTGACCAAGAAACATAAAAGCTGAACTTTTTAACCAAATGAAAAATCAGAACATGCAACAAGAAAGTGTGAATATAACCATGATACTCATGAAGATGAAAAAAGCTGAACTTTTTAACCAGGTGAAAAATCAGAACATGCTGCGAAACAGTGTGAATATAACACAAAATGAGCAAGTCAGAATTGTTTGCTGAAAATTTATTTATGTAAATATTAAACTGGAGCACATCACTGTATTCAAAATATAAAATTTTTGACATTTCACAACAAAACAGAATAGAGGGAACATCGTCGAGAAAAAAAAAAAGAGTACATTTGCGGATGAAATCTTCGCTCTGGTTACTTTCGTTTTCAGAAATTTTTCCTCCATTTTCAAGCTGAAACACAAATATTTATAGAACAAAATGATATTTAACAACATTACTGAGCAGAAGAAAGGATCGCAAGAAAAAAAAATAGGATTACGGGAGAAACCTTCACTCTGTCTAACTTCCCCCTTTTTCACGCTTTCCAACCGTAGGTGGAAGAAGTGCATATGCTCTAGCTTTGTCAGTCTGTCCGCACGATAACTGGCGTAAAAATGGTTCAATTTCGATGAAATTTTAGTATGTGGTAGGGGACCACCCGGGGACGAACTCTATTGAAAATGGGACAAATGGGGTCACAGGCCACGACGTAGGAGCGGGATCCATTCCATTGCACTTATACATCATAACTTGCGTAAATATGGTTCGATTTCAATGAAATTTGACTATGTGGTAAGGGATCGCCTGGAGACTAACCCTATTCAAAATGGGTGAATTGGGGTCAAAGGCCAGGACATAAGAGCTGGATGCATTCCATTACCTTTATGCATCATAACGTGTGTAAAAATGGTTCGATTTCGACGAAATTTCAGTATGTGGTAGGGGACCACCTGGGGACGAACCCTATTGAAAATGGACGAAATGGGGTCAAAGGTCAGGACATAGGATTGCGATCCATTCCATCGCCCTTATCCCATATTATTAAGGTGGACGTCAAGTAATTATGCTTCCTATACTTCCAATGGAATAACTTTCGTACACATTTCCTTCACAATTAATGTGTCCCCAAGGATGAAAACTTGAACATCGATTAAAATAACTTCTTATTATCACTTGGAATACTTAATATTTTCTAAAACATAACCATAATTATATTAAAAATCAATAACTTTTCCTTTGGTGGTGTTGAAACCAGAAAAAAAGATGGCGCAACCTGTACTTTGATGACGTCAGTAGACAAACAAATGTTGGACTGCATAATTATGCTTATGTTTTAGAAAATATTAGGTATTCCAAGTTATAAAATGAAGCTATTTTAATCGATGTTCAAATTTTCATTCTTGTGAACGTATTAATTGTCCAGAAAAAAGATGGCGCGACCTGTATTTTCATGATGTCAGTAGACAAACAAATGTTGGATTGCATAATTATGGTTATGTTTTAGAAAATATTAAGTATTGCAAGTTATAAAATGAAGATATTTTAATCGATGTTCAAATTTTCATCCTTGGGAACGCATTATTTGGGAAGAAAATGTGTACAGAAATTTTTCCATTCGAACTACAGGAAGCAAAATTACTTGACGTTCACCTTAAAGGAGCAATTCTTGTATGTATGTAAATTTTATTTTGAAAACAGCTCTAAGGATTTTGATGAAAGTCGTTAACCTACCGTTTTCTGGCAATAGAAATCGTTTTAGCTTGATCTCGACTTAAGGAAAATTCGTTTAGTGGGTTAATAACCACCCCGAATTGCCATGTTTTTAGTGTAATGTCATGGCGTCGTCCGACTAGATGTTGGCGCGTGGTCACGCAATCTGTTTCATTACGTCACGCGTTGTGTGCGGATCCTATTAATGTTTTATGGCGTCACAGTTTTGCCAGCAGATGGTCGCGATTCCCATCTGCCTCATTACATCACGCGTTGTGTGCGTATGTTCGTCCGCACGATAACTCGTGTAAAAATCGTTCGATTCGATGAAAGTTTAGTATGTGGAAGAGAAACACCTGGGAAGAAACCCTATTGAAAGTGAACGAAATGGGGTCAAAGGTCAGGACATGGGAGCGGGATCCACTCCACACTCTTATGCGTCATAACTAACGTAAAAAAGGTCCGATTTCGATTAAATTTTAGTATGTGGTAGGGGATAACCCGGGGACAAACCCTATTGAAAATTGGCGAAATGGGGGTCAAAGGTCAGGACACTGGATCGGAATCACTTCCATCACCATTATGCGTCATAACTTTCGTAAAAATGTTTCGATTTGGATGAAATGTTAGTATGTTGTAAGGACCTGCCTGGGGACGAATCCTATTGAAAATGGGCAAAATGTGTCAAAGATTAGGATACAGAAGCGGGATCTATTCCATAGCCCTTATGCATCATAACTTACGTAAAATTGCTTCGATTGCGGCAAAAATTTATCATGTTATTTCGGAGGTATACTGAACCAGTTCTGTTGAATATCATCGAAATGGGATCAAAAGTCAGGGCACAGGAGTGAGATTTATTCCACAGCCATTTTCCTCATAACTTGAGTAACGATTTCTAGTATGTTGGAAAGCGTATCATAATCAATGCATTGCATGATTTTACTAACTTGTTTTATTGGAGGTTTAATAACGACCACCATGAGCAACTCAATGGGCTATAAGCAGTCTCCCATCCCTAATTTAGGGCCACTGGTTCCAGGGAAGGCAGAGAGCCAGCGCCGTAAAACAAACACAACATCCATGCCTCACTGGGATTCAAACACGGACCCCTTTTGGACGAATAACTTCCCTTTCAATAGTTTTGAAAGATAAAATTCAGTCCTCTGATAAAAAAAAAAATGACCCAACACCAACACAACAAATCTCCCCACTCACCTCCACTTCTTTTCAGTTATGCATCGAATCTTGAGAATCACACAAATGATGATGGAAACAGGCAAAAATTTTCAAATCTGTGGAAGAACCTCATGCGTTACGATTACGGAGAAATTTCCATTTTTGGAAATTTTCCCTCCATTTTCAAGCTGAAATACAAATATTTATGGAATAAAATTATATTTATTCCCTTCAGTTTTGCATCAATCTCAAGAATGACCAAAATCATGACCACCCCCCCCTCCAAAAAAAAAAAAAAAAAAAAAAAGAAAAAAAAGAGGACTTCCGCAAATTCACGAAGAATCTCATGTATGAGAACATCATGGACCTACTGCAACTGCTCAGCATAGTGGATCCTGTCTATAGCCTGACCATTTTGCATGAAGTCCCAGTGTACACAGGGCCCTAATTTTCCACCAATTAAGCACCACTTTCCTCTAGAACCACCCTCTTTGCACTACTGACTATGTATGCTTCCTCGCATGGCCTCAGCCATAGCTACCAAAAACAGAGGAATATCCAATTTTTGTCACCTGGGATGATACGATGCCCAAATCTATCACCTGTGGATTTGACAGCAATCTGTGATAAAAAGCAACACATTGTTCTGCCTTCTGGGGTGTCAATTCATGGGGAACCATTCAATGGTACCTGGAGGAGAAACTAAGTAAGTAACGAATGATAGTGGATTGGCAAAACCCCACCTCAGCTGCCAATTGTTGTGTAAATGACGGAACCATTTTGGTTCGGTACTGTTCTCCATTGTTTCCTCACCTTCAACTGCACAAATTTCTCAAGCTGCTGCTGTACTTAACTCTTTTTCCAATAATGGCATAGAGGCAACCGAACAGCAAAGTCATTGAGCTCCATCCTCTGCTCATCTGATTACCCAATGACACTCCATGCCAAATGTGCATCATCAGAATCATGTGTTTCACATCATTGCAGTACAAAGTCTATGTTGGCCCAACATTATGTGTAGCTCAAAGTGGGATGAACTTTTGACTCATCCTGGTAAGTGCAGTATGGAGATATGTACACATACCAGTATGCATGGAATTCATTTAGTAACTTGTTAAAAGAGGTAGATAATGGCAAAAATCATTGTACCAAAATAATGACAGAAATTCATGAAGTATTCCCAATATAACATAAGAAATTAAACTCTACACTTTTAAGTTGTGTAAAATCAAATTTACTGGGAGAAACATTTTGGTAGTGTGACGGCTATCCTCATCATACAAACATTTCAGATAATTCTTGAATGAAATCAAACCTTTTTTTTTTTTTTTTTTTTTTTCTAATAACAGAATTATTATTCTGAAGGGACTGGGATTTGTTGAATTATATTGAAAGTCAGCCATCGAACAGATTCATTCACTATGGCTGATGAAGGTATCAGTAAATACCAAAACTTTAGGTGTAGAATTTCGTTTACGATACTATATTGGAAGTACTTTGATGTGTTGATGTTTTTCTATTAGTGGTGTCGAGAATTAGGGCACAGTTCTCGGTTCCACTATGCGAAAAAAATCACACATCCACACATTCTTGTCTCCAAGAATGATTATTTAAATATTTCCTCTCATTAATCTTTTTCTGAATTTCATTCTTTCAGGCAAACTGAGCGACATGAAAAACATTTTTTTTCCCATTTTCTTAAACATTCGTTCACGGTTTTTAGTGGAAATTGTGTAGTTATAGTTTCGTACGTGTACTGTATGTGTCTTCGGAACGAGAGCTAGAAAGAATTTGAACATATGTAAATGGCTTAAAATTACTTTTAATCAATGAGTGAAACTAAAACATGTGTGAACTAAATTATTCACTTCATTTTAAAACTTAAATTTATATATATATATATATGTAGTACCTTATGAACATTGGAATCGCAAGGTGAATAGAGTATAATTAATTAAATTAAATTAAATTAAGCTTACATTATGACTGAGATAAAATAGTGTGTGGTGAGAAGCATTTATTGGTACAAAAGTTCAGGTGTGTTAGCAAGACACAACAAAATTTAGTACGGAATCGTGTACTGTCAGTAGAATGATTTTTTTTTAGGAAATTAATTTTTTTCCCTCAGAATTCTGAAATTTCTTATTTAGCAATTTGTAAATGAAATAATGTGAAAAATGTTTGTATTGTGTTTCGAGAAATATTGAGTGTTCATGATTTAAAATTTCTTGTGAATATGAGGGGATTCCCGGAATTTGCACCATTTCGTTTTTTTTTTTTTTTTCACTGGACAGGGAGTCACCAAAATCAGAGATAAGAATTTCCCTTCCTGTAAGCAAAGAAATTCCTTTGGAAGAGGGTCACCTTGCAGACTTGAAATACAATACAACACCCAGGACATAGCAGGTGGAATTCCAAGAATTTTTGCTAAGCCGTGGTCAAGAGCCAGAGAGGGCTAGCAGGTTCTTCACCCCCACCCCCCACTCCTTCGTGAACACTTTTACCCTCAAGTTACAGAAAGCATGACAGATTGACTTTCAGCCAATAGCGTAGCTGAAAGCCATGCGTCCCTTTTGGCGCCTGCGCGATGGTGCTTTGGTAAAAGTTGGGAGCCAAGGAGAATTTTTCTCTTTTCACCCTTCACCCACTAGTTGCTCCAAAAGTTTTCAGAGAGTAACACCTCACTTGCTTGGGTTGGACTGAGGTCAGCAAGCAATGACCGGCAAAAAAAAAAAAAAAAAAAGTAATCGCAGCAAATTTCATGGCCAAGCGCTGTAGCTTCTAAAAAAAATGCCTTGCCCAGAGAGTGGACTATTGCACGCGGCTACCCGCCATCTTGTTCCTCGTCCGGAACGCGAAAACCCATGATTGACTATGACTGTGGAACCCATTGTTGCAGACGTTTTGGAATGAGGGAAGTAGAAAAGAGAACGCGGCAGATCTCCTCTTAGACAATTGAGTACTTGTGTCTCTTCCCCAGCCAGCTCTATGCCCTGCCATAAATTACCTCTATTCCTTCCGAAGTCACGTAGAGACAGCCTAGAACAGTAAAGTAAATGAAGTGTTACTTGCGTTTCTGAACCGACGACTTATGATCCTTCTGGGAAATACAACAACGTCGCATTGGTCACCAACTCGACGACGCTGAAGAAACCCTTCAGGGTAGATAAAGGTAATTTTGTAATTCATTTTGTCGTTGTGTCCAACCAACTCAATCATTTTTGGAATTCCAAAAAAAATGTTGCTGCCTAAATTAACTGAAAGAAAAAAAATACAAAACAAAACAGGATACAACTTTTGAAACTAGTATTGTGTGAAAATATCTTATTGTGTTGGAAAATGACACTGTCCCTAAAAGGTGTATGATAGTGAAAAATGAAGTTTATCGAATATTATAAAAATGAGGGAGAGTTAAGTTTTTTTATAACACAAATTATATAAAAGTGAAAAAATTCAGAATCAGTCGTAATGCATTGCACGCTGAGAAAACCACATGGTATTAATTTTTTTTTTTTGGCCAAAGTGTATCATTCTATTGTATTATGCATGATGATTTGAAAAGGTACCTAAAAGAGTAATATCAAGTGTTGATCACATAATTTTTTCCTTCAAGTAAACGATAATCACACTGAAATTTTGAATCATATTATATGACGAATTATAAAATTTGAAATGTAAAAAAAAATTGCAATATTAGACTAAGATTATTGTATAACTAATTTCCACCCAACAAAATTGAAATTGGACTCTAAAACTCCTTTTGGCATTCATGGGTGATTTGTAAAAAAATAAAACAAAAGAAACAAAAGTCTGTAAAAGAAAAAAAAAATTCTCAACAAAATTCTGATCAGGCGAGAGGCCTGATCATCATTAAATATAACTGACAGTCAGTTTTTACAACTAAAAAAAATTTGAGTCACTTTTATTACTTGTTTATGTGTGTTCAGTGAGTCCAAGGTGATAGAAAAATCTTGTGAATTTTACTTTGGTCAAGCTCATAAATCACCTCTGCACTTGGCAGAGTTCATGGATCTGAACCTGGTAAGTTAATCCACATATACTTGACAACACAAATTTTACTGTTTATACATACATTTTCTTTTGTTCTTCCACTAGCTATTTTTTTCATCATGTGCCATATTGTTCCACAGTATTTTGATACAAGAGTATATTTTACACTAGAACACATGGTCATAGGGACCGAAATTTATAATTGAGAAAAATACAATATATCAACTTCATGAATCGCTCATATTGTTAAACATGGTTTCTTTTCATCTGGAAATTCACACAGACACAATATTTCCAGATCCTACAATGTTCAGGAGAAATTCCTTCATTTTTAATATTTTTTGGAGGTCAACAGTGAGAGATTAGTTTTTAATCTGAAAAAATGTGATCAAAGTTGTTTCAACATAATAATTACATTACCATAAAAAAACAATGACTAGCGATTTCACATCATTCTATTTCCAAAGAAGCTCCTGATTTCACACACACAGTCCTATCATATGCGTCCATGCTGTTTCGTTAAAAATAACTGAGTCGCAGTTCCCACTCATTTAACTGATTCACCAATTCACAAAAATATCAAGACAGACTAATGTTGACAGCTGCATCAATGAAAATGAGAAGGAGCATAATGTAGGTATCAGACTAAACCAGGACTCAGAAATTATATTGTTCAATATGCTTGAGTCATGTAAAAATTTTGTCTGGGCAGGCATTTTTTCTCCTACATGCCCAATTGGGCATGTAAAAACTCTGTACAGGATAAGAAGTTTTTTTTTTTTTTTTTTTTAAAGTGATGCTTTTTATTTCCCAGTCAATGTTCTTACATAGGGGTGCTGATAAATCTGTATTTTCCCATTTCACATACTTTCAGCCTGAAATACTTCTGTCATATCAAAATTAATTTTTATGTAGACATCTGATCAAATATTATAATTGCAGCCCGATTTTTTTTTTTTTTTTTATTGCAAGTTCGAAGTGACAAAGATGCAAAACAGCACAGGTTTCACCGCAAAAGACTGCCGAGCAGTGATGAAATATTTTTTCCTAAAAGGGAACTGACCACACAAACTTATGATTAAATGTCAGTTACATTAGGTGACAAGTGCTCTTCTTACTCCACAGTCAAGAACTGGGTTGCTAGGTTTAACACGAACAGGACATTTGAGCACCAAAGACGAAGAACGTTCTGGGAGACCAACTCAAGTGACGATTGCAGAAAACGCAGATGCCATTCATTCCATGATTCTGAATTATCACAGAACATCCACTAAAAAAGATAGCAGAGACCCTGGTGATATCCCAAGAATGAGTAGGCTATATTATTCATGAGATTTTAGACATGAGAAAGCTCTAAGCCTAGGTTCCCAAATGCCTCAGTGCTGGCCAGAAGTGTGATCAAGTGATTGCTCCACAAGCCATTTTGGACCAATTTCGACAGGATCCTGTGGAAATTTTGAACCATCTCATAACTATTGATGAAATGAAATGTGGATCCATATATATGATCCAGAGACCAAAGGAACAATCCACAGAATGGAGACAGTGGTTCCATGCATCTAAAGAAGTTCAAGACACAGAAGGCATCAAAAGCAAGGTGTTGGCATCAGCCTTCTGAAACAAAGATGGAATTTTGCTTGTAGATAATCTGGAAAGATTGCAACCATCACAGCAAAGTACTATGTTGCACTTCTCAACAAACTGAAGTAGCAACTGGTCTCCAAATGTAGAGGCAAGCTTCCGAAAGGGATCTGATATTCTTTTATATCACATGCTTAGTGATATGTATGATATTATGCCTGATAATCTTATGTAAATCTGATGATTAATATCTTCAGTTATTGATATTTAAAAAAAAGTTCAGTACTCTATCTTGGAATTGTACAGTATTGGCATATAGAAAAAAGCTATTGCGCTGTTAATTTTTTCTCACACATTTCATTTGAAGCATGCTCCTTTAAATATTTCATCACTACTTCTTTCTTTGCAGCTATGCTATGATTTAGTACTTTTTGATTCTTTTATTGGTTTACTTTCTAATTTATTTCAACTCTCTGGAGTCGTCCCAACATTTAATTGTTAATGATTATAATACCAAAAAACGTAATAAGAAAATTATATTACCACAAGTAGGCTCTGCTAATTTTAACCTTTCAGAGATTGCATGTAACTGAAGGGGTGTGAATTGGAATACTTGATTTTCAGTCAAAATTTGATCACCTGTAAAAAAAAAAAATCAAATTCCATATTTTCAAAACAACATTTGTATACACATGTATACACAAAATGTAAGCAAAACATGGTTTTTATTTTATGATTTTAAACAGTTGCCACAAAATCAAGTTTAAGAAAATAGTTAATGATATTACATAATAGAATGTTCACTATGTATGCAAAAGTATTTGGACACCTAGCTTGACTGGAAACAAAAGCATTTATTAGCCAAAATGAAATGTCCCCACCTTTAGCCATTATGACTGCAACAACCCTTCTACACATGCATTCCATGAGATGCAGTAGATGTGTAGTAGAATTGTCTACCATTCCTCCTGCAAAGGTTCTGCCTGAGCTACCACAGAGAAAGATAGGTCTTATTGATTGAGATCAGATTTTGCATTCCAGTTCATCCTACAGATGTTCTATTCAATTTAGACTGCAACTTCAGGCCTGCCAAACAGGCAGAGATTTGTGCCAAAGTATTGCCACAGCATAGGTAGTACAGAAATTGTTCAGAATGTTTTCATACCTGGAAACCATTAAGCTGAAGGGCACCACAACCAAAAGATATAGTTCTTTTGAGTAGAAACAGACCCATACTGTAACAGATTGCCCTCCAAACTTGACAGTAGGGACAATGCAGCTCACCTGAAAGCATTCCCTGAGCAAACACCACACCCAAATATGATTTGAATAAAAGCCAGTAGCGTGATTTATCACTCTGCGCAACCCTCTTCCACTCTTCTGTTGACCACAAACAATGAGCAAGGCATCACTGAAGTCTTCGTCTCACCCTTTCTGAAATTCCTCCTCTTGTTGAAATAGACCAAAGCCACTTCACCCCCAGTGAAAGTATACTTCCTGCAATTCCATCTACTGTCCCATTTCCATCATTTGCACAATCTGGACAAAAGGTGAGCCAGTTGACCCAGTGGGCTTCAAAATAAACAGGACCAAGCAGTAGCAAGTCAAAAAAAAAAAAAAAAAAAAAAAAAAAAAAAATTGCTGGTGGTTCAAGCTAAGAGAATGCCCCCCCCCCTTTTTAAATACCGATGAAATATTTCATTTCATTTATTATTTCTGCTGTTACAGATCCATGATTTATTGTTACATTATTATTCATCTATTTCTATAACAGCAGCAAGGAAGCTCTGGGAAAAGGCCTCACAGAGTCCTGACTTGGCCCCAAGCTCCCTAAGTAAAGTCAACAAGCAAAGACAGCAATTAAATTAGATTACCATTAGTATAACATGAAATCTCCACGGCGTTACAATTAGAGATCACTCATGCCCTCCAACTTTCCGATTACCCTCCCCTTCTCTCTTTTTTTTTTTTTTTGTAGTTAGTTTAATATATATGCTTTAAGTTTTTTTTTATATATATAAGTTATAGTTATTAATTTCTGTTAGTTCTCTGGTAATGAATTCCAAAATCTTGGTCCGCAGTAATGTAGACTTTGTTTTATGGTTATAGTTTTGGGTAAAACTGGAATTAGTACATGCTGATTTCTAGTTTCATATTGACATGTATAAGTAGTTATTTTTATTAGATCACGTTCTATGTTATTTTTTATTCTTTTATACATAATTTTCCCTAAGTTGAAATTGTATAATTGCTTAACAGTCATTATATTATATTTATTAGGGAAAACTCTTGTAAATCCATAAATACCCAACTGCATATAAGGTCAGGTGATGCGTAACATCACAGCCTCTCCTTGACAAATGTCAACCACGCCTTCTCGTGGTACATCCTGTTCCCACTAAAGGGGCTCTGACGACCGCCAATAGCGGTATAACTATACCATCGGGATTAGAGGAAATGCTATCCCACACTCACCAACCCGCTTGGCCAGCGTGGTGAGTTATGGCCAAACACCTCCAAAATGACTCCACAACTTAAATCTTGGCCCTCAGTCTCCGGCAGCTGGAATGTACCTGGCCAAGGCAGCGGCCAGTGCGACATGAAGGCAGAGGGTGCTAAGAATCCCCGGAGGACCGGACTAGGCTGCCATCTGATGCTGACCTTGGCTACGTACAACGGACGCTCCCTATCTTCTGATTCAAGGCTTCTTGAATTGGAAGAGGAACTACAAAGGATCAAGTGGGACATCGTCGGGCTAAGTGAGGTAAGGAGAAAAGGAGAAGATCTCATTGAACTGAAAAGTGGACATCTCTTCTACTATCGTGGGACAGATACTGGCAGAACTAGTGGTGTTGGATTTATAATAAACAAGAAACTGAAGGATAAAGTTGTAGAAGTTGAAAGTTCCTCTGACAGAGCTGCACGACTCGTTATCCAACTCTCGAGAAGATACTAGGCTCAGATTATTCAAACTTATGCACCCACCACAAGTCATGCTGAAGAAGAAATTGAAGAATTTTATGAGGAAATTTGTGATCTAAATAATAAAGGTAAGCAGCACTTGAAGATAATTATGGGAGATTTCAATGCAAAAATAGGGCAACGGCAACAGAATGAAACTTCAGTAGGTAAATTCGGTCACGGCAACAGAAACCAGCGTGGAAATACTCTCGTAGAGTTTGCAGAGGCAGAAGGGTTTCTCATCTTGAACTCCTTTTTCAAGAAAAAGCCACACAGGAAATGGACATGGAGACATCCAAATGGGACGACAAGTGAAATTGATTTTATTATGTGTAACAAAAAATTCGTCATAGAAGACTGCAGTGTGCTAAACAAGTTCAACACAGGCAGTGACCATAGATTGGTGAGATGTAAGATGCACCTCAACACTAAACTCGAACGTAGCAAGCTCATAAGACAAACAAAATGTATTGACATAACCAACCTTAAAAAACACCATAATACCTTCAAATTGGAACTGAAGAACAGATTCTCTGCTTTAGAAGGCCTAACATCGGAAGAAGTGGATATTTCTGAAGTTAACAGAAAAGTAACCAAAGCTCTTATGGAAACAGCAACAAAATTAGCTGGGTCTAAGAACAAATTGCATGTGAACAAATTATCAGGAAAAACCAAAATGTTGATGCAAAAAAGAAGAGTGATGAGGACAACTAAAGAAGATGTGACTTCCAAAGTGGAATATATAGAGCTATGCAAGACAGTACGAAAAAGTATCACTGAAGACGTAAGGAAATTCAACTGTGAACTAGTAAGGAAAGCAATTGAAAACAACCAAAGCCTAAAGATAGCAAAGGGACATCTCAGTAAGGGGAAAAACAGATTATGGCACTGAGAAAAGAAGATGGTTCTGTAACAAGAAATAGAGGCGAAATTTTGACAAGAGTGAAAGATTTCTACTCCAAATTATATGAAAGGGATGATACATGTACTCCAGACATCATGAAAGGTACCAGTACCAGAGTTCTTCCAGTCCTTCCAGCAGAAGTTGCACATGCAATCAAGAACATGAAGCGGGGAAAAGCTCCAGGAGAAGATGGAATTACTGTAGACATCATACAAGAAGCAAGTGGAGAAATTGAAACAGTACTTGCCCAAATTTTCACTCGATGCCTTAATGAAGGGAAAATTCCTGAGGATTGGAACAACGCTACAATGATCTTGCTACATAAAAAAGGTGACATTGAGGATCTCAGGAACTACAGACCTATCAGTGGTTTATAAAATCTTCACTAAAGTTCTTTCACACCGCTTGAAGGTGACACTGGACATGGCTCAACCGAGAGAACAAGCTGGATTCAGGAGTGGTTGGTTGGTTGGTTGGTTGATTTTAATGGCGCAAGGGCCATGGTTGGCCAAAGAGCGCCAGACAAAAGACAGACAAACAAACAGTATTAAAAAATGTGCGACAAAGTTCAAAATATGGCCGACCAAATAAAACCGAAGAATGAGAACGATGAAAGGGCCAAAAAAGACAACGAAACAGTATCAAAAACATGATACATAAATTAAAATCTAGCTGATTCAGTAAAACTGAGAAATGAGGATGATATTCAGGAGTGGCTACAGCACAATAGATTATATCCACGTACTGAGAGAACTAATTGAAAGAGCGAGGGAATATGAGCTTCCATTGTGCATGGCTTTTATCGATTATGAAAAAGCCTTTGATTCGGTGAAACCATCAGCAGTTGCAATGGCTCTGAAATCCTGCGGTATTGAAGATGCATACATTAATATTATTAATAACATCTATGAAAATGCAAGTGCAAAGATTCGGTTGTTTGAAAATACAACACACATAAAAATTGGAAAAGGAGTGAGACAAGGTGACACCATATCTCCGAAGCTCTTTAATGCCACATTGGAAAACGTCTTTCAATCACTGAACTGGGAAAACAAAGGGATAAAGATTAATGGAGATTATCTAACCCACCTTCGTTTTGCTGATGACATAATCATTTTTGCAACTACCCCATCAGAGCTACAGAGTATGATCCAGGAACTTGCTGACAAGAGTAAAGAAGTGGGATTAAAAATGAACTTTCAGAAGACAAAAGTGATGTACAATGCTTTTACAAGAAATGAAGATTTATCGATTGATGGAGAAAAGCTGGAGATAACAGACACGTACGTTTATCTTGGACAGCAGATATCAAGTGAGGGTCACATTGGTGAAGAAATTAATCGGCGTACAAAACTTGCCTGGAGAGCTTTTGGAAGAAACAGCATAATTTTCAAGAGCAATATGCCATTATGTCTTAAAAGAAAAGTGTTTGATCAATGCATCCTTCCAGTGCTTACGTATGGTGCAGAGACGTGGACCTTAGCTAAAAGAGACATACAAAGGATGCAGACAACTCAAAGAGCATGGGAAGGTGCATGCTTGGTGTAACCAGGAGAGATAAGAAGAGGAACACGTGGATCCGAAAAATGACAAGAGTGGAAGACATCATGATCAGAGTTAAATCCCTGAAATGGCAATGGGCTGGACATACTGCCAGAAGAACAGACCATCGATGGACAGCCGAAATTTTAGATTGGATTCCAAGGGACAGGAAAAGACCCAGAAGAAGACCACATGGAAGATGGGTGGATGAAATTCGAAAGTATGCGGGAGTGACATGGAGAAGACTGGCACAAGACAGACCTTCGTCCAGCAGTGGATTGATAATGGTTGACAATGATGGTGATGATGATGATATAATAATTACTGTTAAAGTTGTATTTTAAATCTATTAGTCTAATAAATTTATTTTGAAGTATTTGCAGTTTTTTAATATTGGATTGAGTTGTTTGACCCCATGTTAATATGCAATAATTAAGGTGTGTATGAATTAAGGTAAAATAATAATTTTAATGTTTTAACCATAAGATTTATTAAAACATGGCTTACAATTCCTATATTTTTTTATATTTTACTCAGAAGATTTTCTATGTGTTTATTCCATTTTAAATCATTATTGAGTGTAATTCCAATGTAAGTAAAGTTACTTACTATTTCAATTGATTTGTTATCCAATAATAAAAGTATATTTATATCTTTTGTTTTCTGTCTAGAAAAAATTACCACTTTAAGTCTTATCTGTATTTAGTATCAGTTCATTAGCTCCCAACCACTCTGTATATTTCTGTAATTTCATATTGCCTTGTAAATTTATTCCATTTGGGTCAGTTCCACTGAATAACAAAGTGGTATCATCTGCATAAAGGATAATATTAGATTTAGTGTTTATATTAAAAATATCATTTATGAAGGCATTAAACTGCAGTGGTCCAAGTATTGATCCCTGTGCCTCCCCCCCCTTACTACTTTTAACATTGGTGAATAATAATTCTCCACGATGAGTTGAAGTTCTGTCGTGCTAATTGAGATTTACTGGTATACAATCATCTTTAGAGGCAGACCCAAAAAGATCTCTCATATTGTTTTAATCAATTTAACCTTTTAAACAAGTTTTAATTTTCATAAGTAAAGGTGTTTTCACGGCTTGCGATGATTCGGCTTTGTTTATTTTGTGTTGAAATTGGTTACGCCTTGTTCTTCATGCTTAAGACAGCAAAGATGATTGTATACCAGTAAATAATTCTCCAATTGAGTAAATTGACAAGTGTTTAATAAATAGTTTTTGAATAGCATATGTGCCATACCCCTAATACCGATATTTTGTAATTTGTTTAAAGTATGTTATGATTTAGTGTATCAAAAGCTTTTGTTAGACCTAAAACGAGGAAAAGAGTTATTTGTCTTCAAAAAATTTTTGAATAATATCCTGAATATAGAGAAGTGCAATATATAGAGAGGTTAAAATCTAAACTGATTTTTGTTTACAATATGATATTTCTGTAGGTAAGGTAATAATTTATTGTACATTAATTCTTCAAGTAATTTTGCAAAAATTGATATTTTAGATATTGGGCGATAGTTATTTTCATCATCCTGATTTATGCTTTGGGGTAATTTTTGTAATTTTTAATTCATCCGGAAAAATTCTTGTATGAAAGACAGAGTTGCATATTTGGAGTAAAAGTTCACATATCACATCTGCTACATATTTAATTGTTAGTGGATTAATATCATCATAACCTGTACCTGATGTCAATTTTATATTTTTCAATTCTACTAGTAATT
Organism: Macrothele yani; assembly: GCA_039090855.1. Lineage (NCBI taxonomy): Eukaryota > Metazoa > Arthropoda > Arachnida > Araneae > Macrothelidae > Macrothele > Macrothele yani. The sequence continues at coordinate 58,459,134 of CM077010.1, forward strand.
CATCTTCTGTAATATCATTAAAGTGAAAATTATTATGGTGATATGATTTTTGCAAGTAATTTGAGTAGTGAGTATTAACAGATTTTAATTTTTGTTTTGTTATCAGTGGTATTGTTGTAAAATTATGATTCATATGTGTTACAATATCCTGTTGTTTTTTCTCTCTTGATATTATTTGTAGTAGTCAAGAAAGATTGTAAGATAGTTTTGGGTGTATTACTTAGTAATTGATTAAGGTGTTTCCATGTTTGTTTAGGTGAATTTTGTGAAAATATTAGGTGTGCAACTTAATCTTCCGCCACAGGCATGACACGTTGACAGCAAAATATAGCAAATTGAATACATACCTAATCAAGGAAATAATCCCCGTTGTGTTGGATACATTTGAGCCATCGGTCAGGGAGCTGCCGAATGCCACTGCGGAAAAAAGAGGGCTGTTTCAAGCTGATAAAGTCATCAATACTTGTGGGGACTTCCTCGACAGAAGCAAAGTGCGCATCACTCAGGTGATGTTGCAGGGAGCGAAAGAGGTGATAATGTCCGATGGGGTGAAGTCTGGAGAATACGCCGGGTGGGACAAAATCTCCCATCCCAGGTTGGTGATCGTGTTTAAAGTCGTTTTTGCGGTGTGACACACACGTGTTATGCTGAAGCAATAGGACTGACCTTCTGCCCTCCTTGCCAGTGTATGGCCTTTTGGCCTCCATTGCATCACTCACACGAATGAGTTGCTGACAATAACGCTCAGCATTGATTGTTTCACCAGGTTTGAGCAACTCATAGTGTACGACACCGCGCTGATCCCATCATATGCACAGCAACTTCCTGGCATGGATATTTGGTTTGGCGGTACTGGTGGTAGGCTGACCTGGATAAACCCATGATTTGCGCCGCTTAGGATTATCGTAGAGGATCCACTTATCACAGGTCAAAATCTTGTGGAGGAAATCCTTCTTGAATCTGGAGAGCAAGGACACAGCAACATCGTAGCGCCTAGACTTATTTCGCAGCTGTGATTTGGTAGGGCACCCAATGGCCCTCCTTGTGAATCTGTCCAAGCTTGTGCAGGTGCTTTGCAATGGCTTGTCATGTTACTCCCAAGTTCCTGGGCGAGCTCTGACTGTGTGCGACAGGCATCAGCGTCCAACAGTTGTTCCAGTTCCTCATCGTCCACTTTCTGTGGCTGTCCTGGACATTCTGCATCACGGAGATCAAAATTTCCTTGCTTAAACCGCTGGAACCACTTCTTACACATACTGTAGGACACAGCAGCCTCACTCAAAGCAGCACAGATCATTTGCTGGGCTTCCGCAGCACTTATTTTCAGCTGAAACGCGAACAGGAGGCAGTGCCTCAAATGTTGCTTCTCGAACAACATTGCTTTCACCGGCAACTTTCGTCCCTTCTGTCACTACAGCTGTGACCGGTTACGGTTGCCTGGAAAGCTGTTGGATAGTGCTGCAATCAGCCATTATTGAACACAGCTATTTGCATTTGCCGACGTTCTATGATTGCTTACAGTTAGGGGCCGAGAATTAAGTTGCACATCTAATATATTGGTGTAATAATCTCTTTTGGTTGATCTTATTTCAGAATTCAATTTGCTTCTATATTGCTTAAAATTACTGAAATCTAGTTGTCTTGTTTTAACAAATTTGGAAAATAACATTCCTTTTTTAAATTTTATTCAGTAATGTGTTAGTAATCCATGGTTTTCTAAAAAAATTTCCCGACTTAGTACTTTGTTCAGAAATAGGAAAAATGTTATCATATATATCTCTTAGTTTGTGAAACATATTTTATATTTGGTGAAGAATTGGTATTTATATCACTCCAGTTTATAATTTTTAGTTTTGTCCTAAAAATGTCTAAGTTTTTGTTATTAATAGATCTTGTTTTGTAAACCCCACACATTTGAGTTGCTTGCTGTATATGCCTATGTATTATAAATATAGGTAAATGATCACTAAAACTAAATTCCAATATTCCTGAAGTAATAGAGTCTTGTTGAATGTTAGTAAAACAAAGAGCTAAAGTTGTTTACGAATGCGGAGTAATTCTTGTTGGTGACCTGATGGTATTCAGAAATCCTGACGAATCCAAAATATATGTTAATTGCTTAGTTATGGAATTATTTTGTAAAATGTAAATGTTTAAATATCCCATAATAAAAGTTTTTTTATAGTAAGGTTAGCATAGTTAAGAAATTCATTCAGTCCACAACATACTGTAATTATATAAAATTGATTTTCTATTGTTAGTATTTATATGTTACGGTTTGTTATTGTAAAGTTATTAACAGTTGTAAAGTCCATATGTTTATTATTAACATATATCACAATACCCCCTTCTTTTGAGTAATTTCTGTTTAAATTAAATAGATTACAATTATTTAATTGTTCCTTATATTTCCCCTTTGGAAACCAGGTTTCAATTATACAGACAATATCTATCGCTGTTTTAATTGAGTGTAATAAAAATCCCAATAGTGTTATTTTATTAGTTAGTGATCCTGCATTTATGTGTATAATGTTTAGTAAATTATCTGGATTAGTTGTTAATATGTGATTAAAGTTGTCAACTGAATAATAATCTTCCATATATTTTTTTCTCTATTCTTTCATTTTTTTTTTCTTTTTCTATTCCCCCATTCACATTTTTTTTTTTTTTTTTTGATTGGAGGTTTAACGACCACCGTGAGCAACTCAATGGGCTATAAGCAGTCGCCCGTCCCTAATTTAGGGTCACTGGTTCCAGGGAAGGGAGAGAGCCAGTGCCGTAAGACAAACACAACATCCATGCCTGACCGGGATTCGAACCCGGACCCCTTACGGACGAATGCTCAGAGGCCAGCGCCTTAGACCACTGCGCCACCGGGGCGGCCCCCCATTCACATTCACTTTATTTTATTTTATGTACAAAGTTCCATTCCATGTCCATGCATACTCAAGTCTCGACTGCTGGATCAGTGTCCTTGCCTGCCAATAGAGATGCTTGTTATATGGAGTAAGGTTCTCATTCAGAAAGATATCAATACATCTATACTTGTGCATTTTTGAACTTCACTTTTAGTTGGTAAAGTTCGATGAACACTTACCGCACGTGGGGCTTGGCTTTCAATTCATATTTCCGTTATGTGGATGCGGCACGGGGGTTTTTCATTTGGCCACGGGTCTGCTTCTCCCCCCCCCCCGTTGGAATTTATTTTGCCTCGTCACCAAATGAGTTTTTTCCTTTGCTGCATCCTCATTTACTTCAATATTTATTCATAACCCGAGTACTTTCGGTAATACTCCTTTACCGTCTTCGAGGGGACGTTTTGCTCCGACTAGCACGGACCGTGTCAGCTGGGCATTTCGGTGGTTCTCGCGGGCTGCTTCTGTCATCGGCTATCGCTTCTTCTTGGGCATTGTGGCGCCATCTCTTGTTGGTCAGTGATCTCATTTTTTGAACTTTTTCATTTTTTGCTCAATTTTAATTAAATTTCTCCAGCTGTTTCTCAAATTATTAGGGTCATTATGGTTGCAAACTTTTGTCCTATTTTTCAATCATTACCGACTCTGCTATTCTGAGGTGTTTTTCGGATTTACAGCTTTTAATGATTTTTATATTTTCGAATTTAGGATATTTTTGGTTATCCAGACAGTATTGGATAAGTGCTGTTTTCTTCTTTTTTCTGCCAGTTTTTTACGTGTTGTTTTAATCTGTGTTTAAGCTTATTTTTGGTACTTCCTATATAAGCCATTGGAGGATTTTCAGTAATAGGAATTGAGTAAATACCTGCTTTTTCTAACATTTTTATTTTTTCATTATTTTTTATTACTATATTTTTGATGGTATTTACTTTTCCTCCAATTTGAATGCTATACTTTTTACAAATATTATTAATTTCATTGGTAGTACCTTTTATGTAAGGAAAACCATTTAAATATTTGACTTCTTTTTTATTTACTACAGCATTATTTTTTATTTTCTTTATTACTTCTGTGTCCCATTTTTTTTATTAAATGGTTAGGATAACCAAAGCTGCCTGCAATTTTTTTTATGAATTTGATTTCTTCATTGATGAACTGACTATTTTCAGAATGCGTATATGCTCTTTTAATTAAGGTTTTTTTTTTAAAACCTTAATTAAAAGAGCATATACGCATTCTGAAAATAGTCAGTTCATCAATGAAGAAATCAAATTCATAAAAAAAATTGCAGGCAGCTTTGGTTATCCTAACCATTTAATAAAAAAATGGGACACAGAAGTAATAAAGAAAATAAAAAATAATGCTGTAGTAAATAAAAAAGAAGTCAAATATTTAAATGGTTTTCCTTACATAAAAGGTACTACCAATGAAATTAATAATATTTGTAAAAAGCATAACATTCAAATTGGAGGAAAAGTAAATACCATCAAAAATATAGTAATAAAAAATAATGAAAAAATAAAAATGTTAGAAAAAGCAGGTATTTACTCAATTCCTATTACTGAAAATCCTCCAATGGCTTATATAGGAAGTACCAAAAATAAGCTTAAACACAGATTAAAACAACACGTAAAAAACTGGCAGAAAAAAGAAGAAAAAACAGCACTTATCCAATACTGTCTGGATAACCAAAAATATCCTAAATTCGAAAATATAAAAATCATTAAAAGCTGTAAATCCGAAAAACACCTCAGAATAGCAGAGTCGGTAATGATTGAAAAAATAGGACAAAAGTTTGCAACCATAATGACCCTAATAATTTGAGAAACAGCTGGAGAAATTTAATTAAAATTGAGCAAAAAAATGAAAAAGTTCGAAAAATGAGATCACTGGCCAACAAGAGATGGCGCCACAATGCCCAAGAAGAAGCGATAGCCGATGACAGAAGCAGCCCGCGAGAACCACCGAAATGCCCAGCTGACACGGTCCATGCTAGTCGGAGCAAAACGTCCCCTCGAAGACGGTAAAGGAGTATTACCGAAAGTACTCGGGTTATGAATAAATATTGAAGTAAATGAGGATGCAGCAAAGGAAAAAAACTCATTTGGTGATGAGGCAAAATAAATTCCAACGGAAAAAAAAAACAAAAAAAAAAGAAAGAAGCGGAACCGTGGCCAAATGAAAAACCCCCGTGCCGCATCCACATAACGGAAATATGAATTGAAAGCCAAGCCCCACGTGCGGTAAGTGTTCATCGAACTTTACCAACTAAAAGTGAAGTTCAAAAATGCAAATGCATTAATGCACGTTAAATAATATAACTTCCACTATCGGAAGTAAAATTGAAATCTATACTTGTGTTACACATTAAGTGTGTACATGTTAAAAGAATTAAAAAAAAAAAAAAAAAAAAAAGAATGGTAAATATGAAAATGGTCAGGGAATTAAGAACAATTCACAGTAAAGGCAATTTGCATTATTGATTTTGACACTATTAGCAAAAATGCACAGCTTTGAACTTATGGGAATGATTAAGAACAGAATAAACTTGCAGAGGATGCTCCACTACTACAAACACCTAAGATATTTCGTCTTAATGGTATGTAGTTTCAATTTTTTTGCACTTTTTAGAATTAAGCATAGGAACAATTGCTCCCATCAAAAGTAATGATTTTTTTTGTTTGTCACAGTTTGTACTAGCAATAGTGAGAAAGGTGGGTTATAGGCTATGATACAATATTAAATTAAAGCATTTCATTCTTCAAGTGATATAATAATGGTTTTTCATCAAGCATCAAAGTAATGTTTATTCTTTTCTTTATTTTCAACTAAAACATGTTAAGTTACCAAAAATAATCATGTTAACATATAAACAAAACACAACTATAAATGCCACACATTTAAATATTTATTCCTTTACAACAGATCTTTCTTTTTTATTGGAGGTTTAACGACCATTGTGGGCAACTCAATGACCTATAAGCAGTCACCCATCCCTAATTTAGAGCCACTGGTTCCAGGGAAGAAAGAGAGCCAGTGCTATAAGACAAACACAACATCCACGCCTCACCGGGATTCGAACCCGGACCCAACTCGGAAAAATGATCAGAAGCAAGTGCTTAGACAACACCGGGTGCGAACAACAAATCATTAATAATCATGATCATATAATTTTATTATTATGTTACCGATAACAACAGGCAATGTCATGATCTGTGACTGTACAAAACATATCTTAAGGCAGTCCTTGAATGAGTGTTAGGCTTCATCTTCTGCGATAGATGGCGCAAAATATCACTCCTTGGGTGTGGCTTTAAAAGTCTTGGGGGATTGTCCCAGAAGTTCGCGTCAGCGAATGACTGATGACCTTACCATATTTAGAATGGAAGCTCCCTCTTGTTGGCTCCACAATGAAAAGACAAAATATGCGCTGTTACGTTTTAACCAATGACATTGTTTGTGGGTGGAGCTTAGTAGGTAGGCATAGTTTCTGTCTCAAATTAAAGTGTTTTCTGGTAATGTACACATTTTCTGTTCAAAAAATGAACGTACAGTAGAATTTAAGATGATCTGTAGAAGAAAAGACTCCAATCTCACTTCAGTGCCCATTCTTTGATTTCTATTTGGCCTAGATAACTAAAGATATCAGACAGAAATGAGAGAGTTTGTTTCTTCCACACAGAAACACTGCCAAGCTAACTTCTGGTGCCATCTAGCGCCAAATTGGAATACTTTCGAGTCAGATAAATTTAATTTTTAAAAACATTCTAACAAATTTTTCGGAAAAATAACTGACACGTATTAGCTATGGGTCGTTTTTATTTGTACTCAAAACTTCAAACTCTACAAAGTAATAGTTTTTGAAAAAATATGTACAAAAGAATTTGTGTTACAGATATAGGACAGAATTTCTGTTACACTCATTCAAAGACAGCCTGAAATGAAGCATAAAAACCAGACTCCTCTTAATGTCTACTGAAAATTGAACCACCAAATATTTTCTGGTAAGCTTCATAATACATCTACAAAACAAAGAGAAATTTCAAACAAACCTTGATAAAACAATCTTTCTGACAAATCCTCAATGATAGTTCTAACTTCCTAGAAAATAAAATTGAGAATTTCAAAGAAAATTATAGATTGGTATATCACATTAAAAATCATTCATATACAACAAATATCAGTACATTCTATATCAGTGGGGGAAACGAATACCCTGAGGAAATAATTCTTCACAATCACATGAAAGGCACATACAAATGCCATTATTGACAAAAAGGTGCTGAATTTTCACAGTTTCCCCATGTATCCATCACTTCAGAAAACTTGAAAATTGCATCCCTTTGGAATAGGAATCAAACCCAGATCTGATTTTCATTTAAGTTTGCTACTGTTACACCACCTAGGACATTGAAGTTCCAAGCAACCAATAATAATCATATGTAGCTTAGGAATGTGAACATCATTCAGATTTGAGATAGTTGAAACAATCCAATGCCTCCATTTAGCATCAACGACCCATTTCTCATTCAGGTATGGATATAGGTCACAAAATTGCTTCAGAGAACATCGTAGATATATATAAACAAATCCTCTGAAGAGAAACAGTTCTTCACAATTAAATGGAAGGCATATAAAAATGTTATTATTGGCAGAAAGGTGCCATAATTTTGCTGTTTCCTATGTAGCCATCACTTCAGAAAAAAGTTTTCTGAAGAGATGGCCACATGGGAAACAGTGAAAACATGGTACTTTTGTATTGATAATGACATTTGAAAATGTTACGACGATGCTAGAACTTGAATAATTTTATATTATACACAGTTCATACTTAAAGAAACAGAAAAGCCACATACTCTTTAGCCCACAAATTTTCATGCACAGACTTTGTTATACACTTGTTATGAGCTAATTAACTTGGCCCAGAACTTTTTAGTAGCTTCCGAATATTTGGGAAGAATTCCTGTTCACAGGTAACAAGAACTGAGGTAATGTCTGTGGGTATTAAATTTCCTAACATCAGTTTCAGTTCCCATATCTCACAACCCCCAAGATATTCTGACTTTACTGATTCATAAACCACATATTTTCAAAATAAGACTCTAAATGAACCAGTAACTTAATTTTGTTTGGCGATACTTTACAGTCTCTATTGCTCGGAGTCTGCTGTGTTCTTGCATGAGGAGAGCAGGAGACAGATGAGAAGTTGACACCCATAAAAAGTCTGACAATCAGAAAATGTTGAATGTGTAACATAATGTATATTGATATTCAAATGTAATAACTACAGCTAACCTGATTAATCTTTCAAAACTTAGAAAAACAATGCTCAAACTGCATAAAATTATGTTGTAAAAAGTGCATATATATTTTGAAATGACTATATGGAAACCATAAAAAAAAAAAATACTCCATGTGAAATATTTTGGGAGAGGTCTAGACCCCTAGGACCTTCCCCTTGGCTACAACTCTGCCCACAAGTATTGCAATTTGAGGCAACGATCAATGATGATTGGAAACAGTCAAAGATCTTGCTGTCTTGAATCAATCCACATGATCACAATACAATACTGTTACAATTACGTAAAAAAAAAGTTTTGTTTCCGGTGTTGACCTTGGGATTAACATGCTTTTTTTCCACCCTTCAAAAACTTTCACTCCAGCATTATGGAAATGAAAGTAATATGTCTTAATATCTGAGTGGCTTTCTGCATACTTTTAAAGTCTTCCAGAGACAGGAGTTAGTAGAGAGAAAAGTTTTTCCAAGTTAATTACAACATGTTTAAAAATAACAATGACAAGTAAAAGGCTGTATTCTTGTTATCTTTGTTAATTATTGTACATCTGGACTTTTCACATTAATATTGGCATTAAAAAAATGAAAGCCTGTAAAGTTAAATTCACTTAAACTACGCAAAATGAAAACACTTAGTGCATGTTACTTATGTATGTAAAATATTTATATTACCTCAGATTACAAAACAACACAGTAATATCTGACTATAGTGTTTTAATCTCTGTTCTCCATATAAATTCCCATTTATATGGTATAAGTGGGAATGCCCTTTAAATATTCTTAATTTATACTATATATCTCTCATATGTGGCAAAGAAACCATACAATTCAACATAAAAAAAAAGCCTGGGGGCAGGAGTGAATAACATATTGTTACTTGAATTTGCCCATTCACAATACCATCATGCTGAGCACATCAAATTACATGTTATATTTATCCTACTCAACAGCAAACCAATTTACTACCTTATCTTCTGTTCAACATGTTTACTATACTATCAGATTCAAAGGTGAGCACTTCGTAATAAAAGAACATCTAAAAATGCAAAATGCCCTTATTGGGTCCTTTATTTTAACATAGCATCTTAAACCATACATTTCTTTTAAGATGTTATGTTAAAATAAGACCCAATAAGGGCATTTTACATTTTAGATGTTCTTTTATTATGAAGTGCTCATCTTTGGATCTGATATCATAGTAGACGTGTCGAACAGAAGATAAGGTACTAAACTGGTTTGCTATCGAATAGGACATATTGTTACACTGGGAGCCACCAGCACTTTAAAATGCACTCCTTATTTAAGAAGAAGAAGAAAAAAAAAAAAAAAAAAAAGTAAAAAAAAAAAAAAAGCTCTGCAGCATTTTTTTCTGTGGAAGTGTGCTACAAGAAAAAGAGTGAAACAGTGAAAGTAGTATCACAGTCACTTGTGAAACTACCAGACATTTTCCATTTCTTTAAAACTCTTTCTTTTTTCTTTCTTTCTTTTTTTTCTTTTTTTGTATGTACAAGGAAACATTACTGTCTGTACACAAGCAGGGGTTGCAAAATAATTTGCAAAAAAAAAAAATCGTTTTGGTGATGGAAAAAAAGTTTTGGCAATTACCTTTTTCACTTTGGCGAAAAAAATTGAATTTGAAAAAAACTAAAAAAGGCAGAGCAACCACTGACAAATTGTACATTTAGGTTAAGATTTTTCAACAAGAGGCTCTTTAATGAATGGTTAAGGTAAGTGTAGTAATTTTTGTTGGTAGTGGAGCATTAATAATTATGGTGTGTAAGTTTGAAAACATAACTCGTTGTAACTCATGTTATAGCACACGTGCATGGATGCCTTTTGGTTTTGGGTGATTACCAACAGACCTTTCAAAATGCTGACAGCTCTATGAGTCAGGGGATTGCAAGTGGAGACTGAAATTCCTGAAGGGTATTTTACAGAATTAGGTACACGCGGTACACGCATGAGGTTATAAAAATTTAGCACAATTTAAAATAGTTTTTAAGTACATACATATTTAGTATTTGGAGAGAGCAAAGTACCCAATTACTATCAGAAAACAAATAAAATAAACCCTTAAAATTATACATACCAGTCACTTTTTGAAAAATTTCATTATTTTTGCTTGGGATTTCTGGTAAACCAGCGGCTCTGCCTTTCTTTTCAGAAATCTTTTAGAACATTGAGGATGGTTAAGTCATCTAAGTCTTTCTTGTTAGTGGTTTGAGACACAGCATCTTTGGTTTGGGATATTGAAGGAAGGTTTTTTTTTTTTTTTTTTTTTTGCACACATGCTAGTTACTTGGATCATAACGAATTTGCTGCTGATTTTCCTCTTCAAGCGAATTTTTATACGAACTCCAACTATTAACAATATTTTGATCAAACTCCTTCTGAAGTGGGTTTCTAGTAGGGTCTTTTGAACCAAATACTTCCAAGCTTGTAGCATTTAAAGATAACAGATAACACTTCACAGTTTGCACAGAGTCCAAACTTGCAATATTCAAAGAAGTTCTAGTTTCTGTTATTATATCCCCCATTAAACTGAAAGCACTCTCTACTAAGGGCCCATGAAAGCAAGTTAGCAGAGACTGGCATCATCTTGGTATGGACAGGATAACATTTTTTCCCCACCTTGTTCCAACTTGGAAATGGAAACCCAATAATCCAAAATTGGGCAATCTTTTAAAAGTGCAAGTGATTCATCAACCTGGTAGTTTCTCACTTTTTGATCAAGATTGAGTTTACCATCTTCAGATAAAACAGTAGGCAGAAAATCAGCTAATTTCATTAATGCACAGAAAGTTGTTGTATTTCCCCTAAGGGATGGATTGAGGCCACTTAAGTTGATAAACAGAGAATTCCCCAAAGGCAATTTTTTAGGCATATATTGTGCACAAAACACATATGCTCTTTTCAATGTAGTCTTAAATTCTTTAACTTTTGCATTTCCCTTTGGAAGTCTGTTGATCAACTTTGCTGCATCAACACCTGTGTGCAGCAGTTTGTCAGGCAAGTGGTTTGCCTCATCACAGACATTCAGCTGCAAAACATCTTTATAAGTTTTACAACCACTAACTACTTCATGCACAGGACTAAAAATTGCCTGGTTAGTTCTTTCAACTTCACGTGAACCTTGTGCAAAAGAACATCTTTGGACTGAAAGAGTTATGTAGTTACTGAAGTAAGTAGACTTATAAACTCCAGCTCGCATTAAGGTTTTATCTTGCTCTACAAAGAGCTTTTGAATAATTCTCTCCTTCCTCAATTTACCTTCTTTTGTCAACTGTTTATGTTTAACACTGTCTTGAATTTTTGAAACTTCAGCTACTCCTTTTGACATATTGCTTTTCAATAATAGCCTTAACATCAGATTCAAATATGTATCTATCAGCTGCTGGTAGCCATAAAAAATAAAATAGAAGAACTTCCCACAAGTATTCAATCCGCTCCCACAACTGTAGAATGTACATCCAACGGTGATCAGGCCTCAAAAGGGGCTCGAGAGGTTTCACCCCAACATGTTTACATATAGTAAAAAAACCTCTCTTTTGTCAGTGCTTTTTAGATGAAAATAAATGTCATTACATAAGGACTCAACATGTTTTGAAAAAGAAGCTGCAAATCTTCTGACACAGTTATTTACTGTATGGCATGTTTCCCCATCAATGTCCAACAGGTGTGGAGCTTAATTTTTCTGTAACCGTGCTTCAACGCCACTTTTCTTGCCACACGTGGTATTGCGAGTCCGTTAGAATGCTAATTAAGTTTCTGAAGGGAATTTTATTCTCCTTAAATAGTTCAACGAGAGCTGCATATATGGCCATGGCACTACAATCTGGAAGCTGTACAGATGCCTCAAAATGACTTTGATTTGCCTTCCTTCAAAATACTGAACAACTATGGCTAAAATGCCTTCATTCATTCTGCTTGTACTTTCATTAATGTTTAAAGAAAAGAATGTGTTTTTCAGAGTCGAAAACTGTTCATCTTTAATAGTCTTTGCAACACCATACTTGAGCTTATAGGCAGCAGTTGTCCTGTTCATAGACAATGTATTAAGGGCAGGCATATCCTTTGATAGAGCTTTTGCTAATTCTATTATTTTGGGTGTAAGGGAAAATGACAGTGAATTCTCTGCTATGAACTATGTCACAATAGCTTCTTCTCTCGCTTTTCTGTTTACTACATCAACTGTTCTTTCAGGAACTGAAGATGAATCATTTGAATATGAAACACAAAGTCAAAGAGTCTTTAACCGATGTACGAGACTTTCCATGCATCACTGAATTAGAATGCTTATCTATTCATTTGAATCCTTCATTGCTGTATTTTATAACAGTGTTACACCATATACAAAAGCAGGAGCCTTCAAAGTCAATTTTCCGGCACCATGCACCCACAATATCAGGGATCATAGCATACTTCTGGAAAATTTTAGGTAAGAATTTTAGGAATTTTAGGAATTTTTAGAAAAATTTTAGGAGTGTATTTCAATAAAAACTAGATGTATATTTGTATACATCTAGTAAAACAACTTTGTATACATTGTAAAGAGTTTGCTTCACACCCTTCAACCATATATACTGATAGACTGCGCATGACATCAAAATTTCTGGCTCCAACATAAAATCACATGACAACAGTCAAAAAGATGGGTTACACCTGCTGTGCTTATGGTTGCTCTGACCGATATAGTAAAGAAAGTTCTATGATTTTTCATGGGTAAGAAACGAATTAAATACCTAAGTCAATAAAGTTCAATTACTTAACCAGAAACTTGCAGCTATTGATATAAAAATATAGTAACTTAAGAAAAAAAAAATGGAATGCATGTTCCAAATTCTTCGCAAATGTTCATCACATTATAAATCACAAAATGTAAACAACACGATCATGCATGTATATAGCTCATAAGTAAACTTACCTGAAGAGTTTTCATTATATATGAGGTGCATTCACATAATACACCGAAAACACTGAAGTTCTGCAGCGTAAATTAGTAATCATAACAGCATTTGTACACGAAATTTGGAGTCTGATGATGACGTGCCCAATGTTTGAGCCATGGCGGCTTTGATGCAGCTATTGCCAATGCGCAGTCCATTAGTATATATGGTCGAAGTTCACACCCAAATTTTTTGCATAACGTCTAATGTCTAAAGTTTAAGTATGATTTACTTCTAATGTTCAGTTCTTATCTTTTCACGTGTTATTATCATATTCAAGTATATTTACCACATTCAAGTTTCACTTTGAACATTAATATGCTGTTGAACCAGAAGCAATTCACGATTTTCACAGTAAAGTTTTCAGGTTTCACATTAAACTATAATATCCTAAAAAGGTAATTGAAAACCAAGAACTATGTACAATTGTTCACTGAATTACTTTTTTCATATTATTGTTTTAACCTTTTCCTGATTAGCCTATCTTTTTCTGCTTCCACCACAACTAATTTACTTTCAGTTTTCTTTATTTCAGCTGGACCTTGTATGATCAAGTTAGAGGCAACTGCTATTTCAACAGTATTTTGTTTTTCTACAGCTTTTCTCATTCTTTCTGTTCCCTCTTGAATTACTGCTAGGGAGGCTTCTTTATCTTTTTTAAGCCTATTTATTTCTGCATCATTTTCTTTTATTTTGTCATCAAACTCAGCTTTTCTTTTTTCTCTAGCTGCTTTTCCTTATTTTCCCTCTCTTTCTTCGAAAATAAAAGCATAACAAACAGCGCGAAAACTAGCTCATAAATAGAATATTTGAAACACTCTCAATGTATGCACTCTCAATTATTAGGGATGGTAGAGGGGAAGGGAATAGAACTGTCCAAAATTAGCATGTTTTCGTTGCGCTAGGGCGCTTAAGCACGGCTGAATTCCTTCAGATACCCCCAATGTTCAAATGATTGAAATGTGCCGATGTTCATGGAATGAAATGGTTGATCAGCTATGATGACCGCATAAAAGTTCGGGGTGGGGGGAGGGGCTTTATTTTTTTTATTTTTTTAGTTTATGCAACATTTTACATCACTCCAGTATTTATCTTATCATCATCAACAATCGCAATGCAACTACCGCTTACGATCGCGGATATCAGCAACCGAAAGTTTGCCATATCTCTAAGTGATATAACACACAGTATCCTGTTACAGTGTATTGTAATTGAAAAAAAAGGATGTGGAAAAAAGAAACTTTCAGAAATTAAGATCATCAAGTCATGCGTTTCAAAAATCCGTTTTCCTTTATAACGTTTAAAAACATGTTTTTGCTTTTTTACCTGTAGTGTAAATAAAAAAACTATGTTGATTTTTTTTATGGAATCAGACGTCCGTATGTCTGATTGTCTTCATCTGAGTTCACACTTTAGCTACTGTGTACAAGTAGACCTATTTTTTCAGCTCAAAAATATGTAGTTTTGTATATATTCACAGTATAAGTCATTCCTTATTCCCACAGAACTGAATTCAGCATATGCAAAATGAAGATCATCAAGACCCGCCCAACACTATGTTTCTGATTGTCTGCTGTTTATATTCAAGAAATGCAAACATGGATCAATGGTGAATGCAGCAACTATGATTTTTATTTATTACCAAGAAAAAAAAAAGAGCCGTGAAAGCTGTAAAGCTGAAACGGATATTTCTCTCGAACCCCCCCCCCCATGCACAAAAACATTCCAATTAAGATCAAACAGCAGGAGGACGCGTCCACACAACACAACCTTTGGAATTACCTGATGGAATGGCTTCTTTTCATTTGGCACATCGCCATAAATCACCACCTGCAGCTCACTGAACTGTCAAGTTGCACCCTTCCTCCTTCACTTTAACTATAATAGAAACTGCAAAAAAAAAAAATGCTCCCCAATTTTCGACAAAATTAAATTACCAAATTTACGTCATGATGTTGCAATTTACTAAAATACGTTTGTTTATCTGCTGAATATTGCTTAAATCCATTGAAAACTTTTTAATTATAGATGATTTTTTTATTAAAACAGTAACTCAGACGTCTGAATAAAAACGTGTTTGTAATTCAAATAGAGTCCATATCATCACAGAAAAAAATTTAAGGATCACTCTGTTTAAATAAACCATGGCATCTAAAAAAAATAATTCACTTGCTTTTCCCGTAATTTATAATTACTGTTTCTTTTTTTCAATCCGATTATGCAACGTTTTTTTTTTTTTTTTGCATCTGCTAAAGTTCCTAACGGAATTTGGCGAAATTTGCACTAGAACTTTATTGTGATGTATCTTAACTTTATTGTGATGTATCTTAACTACTGTAAAAATTTTACTGTGTTATTTTCAAAATTCAGAAAAATGGATTTCTGAAAATATTCTCCTAGTCCTTTTGTGCTGTGGAAGTGATAAACAGGTGTTTGCTTTCTTCCCAACCAAGGGCTTCAGATCAGCGCTCCCAGCTGTCAATCAACCGTTGCTATGGTAACACCCTTTCTGCTGGAGGCTCACTCTGTCCAAAGAGGCACACATACTTGTCCATAATAAAAATTACCAATGCTAACTTTTAAAGTTTTAAACCGATTCAACTGGAATTTTGGAAGTGAGCTTCTGTAATCCAATTACAGTGAATGTAAAAATTTCAGCCACTTTCGTGAAAAATTCGCAAAGATAGTTTTCTTATTTTTTATCATAAGTAGTGGAAGTCTCTTGAGGGGAGGGAGGGTGGCATGCACATAAACAAGAAGAAGATGAATGTGTTGTTCAGGCATACTCCTCACTGGTGGATGCCAGCTGACTTGGTACATACGCGACCCCCTGCAAATGCTAAATGCCTCTTCTTTCCCCTTCTGTTCTCAATTGTCGGACGGACATCAAGCTCCCCTTCGACCTACTAGTAATCATCCAATTTTATTGCACTGGAAGTAGTGCCTTTTTATTTTCTTTTTTCCCCCAGCCAAATTAGGATTTGGTGCACATCGGAAACCGCTGCCGGTGGTTTCTTTGAGAACAGAGAAAAGGAACTTTAAAAAATGAAGGGGTAACAGTAACACGATTTCCTAAAAGGGCATTTTTAAAGCACTAATTTCAAATTTCAAGGCTTTTCAAGACGGCATTAAAAAAACACCGTTTTTCCAGGATATTCCAGGCCTTGAAAACGTAATCATGATTTTCCAGGACTTTCCAGGTTTTCAAGCACGCGTGCGCACCCTGCGTAATGGTAAATTTATTGGCGTTAATAACGGTTGTGTTTTTAATAAATAAGCTTACGAAAATTTTAGGATGAATAGCAAATTTTAGGTATAATTTTAGGAATTTAAGGAGGGTCACAAAATATTAGGAATTTTAGGAGGAATGCGATCCCTGCAATATCACCATGCAAATCCTTTCTGATAAGCCAATCCCAGCAAAATTCGTTTTTAATTGCTGACTCAAGGCTCGCAACATCATCTTTCTCAGATAAAAACCTCATTTTAATATAGAAAAAGCTTACCACAAAGATAATTATAGCTTATCCAGAATTAAATTGCGACACTCGCTCACATTAAACAAAGAGAGACAAGTTCCACTCTTTTGCCAAGTTGAAGACTCAGACAGACGAAAGAAAATGTGCATAAAGTCAGGAAGACACAAAGTGGAAGCAGCCACAATAGCCCATTGAAACTGCTGACTTGTAGAACGTAGCACCCGCGATCCCCATCAACCTACCACAGAGAGAAAATGTGATGTGACCGCATGTTGGCAATGGTTGCTATGACAACCTAGCGCTCAGGAATGGATTGTGAGCAGCAGTTCCGAACCAACCTCACTTCGTTCTCCCGACGAACTTTGGCCTCAACTCCTGTCACAATCAAAGCCAAGTGATCGGAAATACAGGCAATACACAAAAGCTGAGTATAAAAAAGATTAACCAAAAAGCTATCGAAGCGAATAACGTAGATATTGAGACAGATGACAATTAAATAAAAATCAGAATTGAAAGTGAAACTGAATCAAAGTACAGATCGCACAGCTTTATATTCTTTGGTTCAAACGGATAAATTCATGTGGTTCACGGTGGTTCCTGGAAAGCCCAGCTCTGGACCAGCTGTCAATCACAGGCAGTTCTGTTGTAGGTCGATGGTGCGCTGCAGTCAACTTCATGATGTCAGAGTTTCAGCTCAATCGTAGCCCCCGTAACTTATCAGAGGCTACGGCTCAATACAGGTTCTGTCATTTGCGCTCTATGCGCATGCGCTGCTCCATCCATTGGTAGTAGGAAAGAACGATCTCCGAGATGGGCCTCATGGGTAATGGTGAGGAATCCCGAATCGCTGAAAAAACAGCGCCGCTGGCTTTATGCACACCCATAAACAGGGTAGTCATCTCTGTACATTGTGCAATAACGTTGGTGCTTATGCACTGCAGCTACGACAATCAATGTGAACCAATTTACTGTGCAAAGTCGGGAAGTTTCTGGGAAAAACTACACATTTACAGGAGAAAAAAAAAAAAAAAAAAAAAAAAGATTTTCAAAATTCCTGATTTCCGAAATTGATTGCTCTAAAAATTTTGGAAATCTCAAATGAAGAAGGACAAAATTGTGCAAAATGAACTAAAAGTCTACTTCTTGTTACAACATGCCAAAATCGTGTATCAAATCTAATGGATGAGTACTGACATTTTGGGCTTTGACACTGAATAAAAGGATGCAACTACAGGACCAACATCGTAAGCTGTGTCTGAAATATCTTCATTGAATGTTCATTGCAACAAAAATTTTGAAATTTTGATATCACTAAACATGTATACTTCTTGTGCAGCAGAAAGACAGTTCCATAGGGAAATTAATAATGTCCTGTGTTGCAAAAAGAAGTTATTTAGTTTCATGAATATTAAAAAAGGAAGAGTCAAAGTGAGCTTTCCTGTCTACAGTGGTGCCCATATGAGCACATTTAGGAGGAGGAGGAGGAGGGGGGGGCTAAGAAAAATCTTTACCTCCTTCAAGGCTGTCAAACATTTTAGTAAATGTACAAGATACTAAAATACAACAAAAATAATTGATACAATCAATCATTAATATCTTATTATTTTTTAAAATGCTTTAAAAAAAGGTTTCATCTATTTTAGTGTTTTAAATTTATCAAAAATTTGGCTACACCAATGGCTAATTCAATGCAGTTACACAATTCCTACATGAAATGGACACTCTGGATTCTCCACAGCAATAATATAAAAAAAAATCCATACAGAATTAAAGGTTGCACTTGCAGGAAAAATAATTTCCCTCTACAATAAATGAAAAAATATTTAATAAAAAAAATTAAATAAAAAATAGTCAAGCAATAACAAACAAACCAGGAAGTTACCCACAATTAAAGGTTTGTTTCAAATGGTTCTGAGAATCTTCAGAAAATCTAAGTTCAACTTGCCCAGGCCTAAAGAATTAAATTCAAAAATCCTTCCCTACCATAAAGCAAAAAAAAAAAAAAAAAAGACAGTGCCCTGCTATATAAGGAGTACAGTGCACACTGCAATTGTGGTGGAACCTACGTAAGAAAAACTGGATGACAACTTGGGACCCATTTGGAAGAACCCAAAACTGCAATAAAAATTGAGCTGTATAAAAGTGGGTAGTGGTACATTAAACAGCTAAGTAAATAATAACAACATCTGTTTTATTGGCATAAAAACAGTAAACAAATGGTTGCAAGCTTTCAGCACCTGTGGGTGCCTTCTTCAGCCTTAGACATGGTTTAAGTACGTTAGGAACCTGAATGAATAAACAGAAAGGTTTAAAAAATGCATGTGAAATGTATATCAATGAGATAACATGTTGAAACAAAAGAAGGTGTGAATAATCAAATACTTAATCAAAAGGCATGCAGGAACATGCGCTATACCAAAGGCAGCTCCAATGACACTTCGTCATTGCAAACGTCATTGCTGAATAAAATCTCCAACGATTCCCTACCAGCTGTACCCCTGGCAGTAGTGTACAGTGCAATCTCTTGTAATTCGCCCTATTGTGGGGCGGCATAAGATCTTATTACCTCCCGTGAGAGGGCAATGGATTTATTGCCCAAGAAGTCTCTTTTGTGTTCAGTCAAACAGATTCCAAATGACCCTTTGTCATACCTATATAAAATTTTGTAGTTCCATCTTGGTATCTAAGCAGTATGGACTATACATATCCCTGCATTAGCAAGCGAAGTGCTATGGCTTCCTGATGAAAGAAGGTATTGTGATATTGACCCTGGCTGACAAATTCCAACTTCAAGTCCTGATTTCTTAAACGCATTCCTGATGAAATAGGTAAAAGATCTTATTAAAGACGGGAGGTAATAAAATCTTATGCCGCCCCACAATGGGCCGAATTACAAGAGATCGCACCGTACACTACTGCCAGAGGTACAGCTATTAGGGAATCATTGGAGATTTTGTTCAGCAATGATGTTTGCAATGACGAAGTGTCATTGGAGCTGCCTTTGATATAGGCGCATATTCCTGCGTGCCTTTTGATAAAGTATTTGATTATTCAGACCTTTTTTTGTTTCAGCACATGCAGTGATGTCTTGTTTATATACATTTCACATGCATTTAAAAAAATTTTCTGTTTATTCATTCAGTATCCTAACGTTGTACTTAAACTATGTCTAAGCCTGAAGAAGGCACCCATAGGTGCTGAAAGCTTGCAACCATTTGTTTACTGTTTTTATGAAAATAAAATGGATATTGTTATTATTTACTGGAATAAAAATGTTACCTGCAAAATTGCTCATTCAAAACATTGGAAATTCAATTAACTAGGACTCCATAAAATCTTTACCTTATCAACAACACTTTGTGAAATGGAAGTTGGAAGAAGATGAAGAGCCACAATTACTGACCAAAAGGGCTGGACACTATCACACTAGTAGCAACACCTTTTCTGAGGCCTGGCTGGACCAAAGAAACAACTGGGGCGGTCCAGAAAAGGTGTTGCTACTCGTGGACACTATCACACGAGTAGCAACACCTTTTCTGAGGGCTGGCTGGACCAAAGAAACAGCTGGGGCGGTCGCCCCAGGCCCCGCACCTTCAAAGGGTCCCGCAGTCTAGGAAAAAATCATTTTCGGTAGAATTTTTTACAATTACCGTTTGTGTACAAGTTTTGTGGGTGTGAGGACCTTAAAAAGATAAGTTTGCTTTTTTGTTTTAAATCCCCCTATTTTGGAATAGGTTATCACCCTTTGCCGTACAAATATTGAGATTTGCAGACTTCAATTGACTATTGTAACTACCTTAATATTTTCCTCATTCATCTTAGAGCAAATTAAGATTCATCATTTTGTGGCCCTTTTATATATTTAACAATTTGTGTGCAAACCAGATACTTAAATGTAAAGAAATAAAAAGAACAATATCAAAGTTGGTTTCGGGCTACATATGGAAGCCATTTATTCAGTGACTTTAAAAACCTTACTAGAAATTAAAAAAAAAGAATCATATACTGTATGAGCACGTATAAAAATTAAAAGTCACTAATTTGTAACTTGGAATTAAAAATCAATCACTGAAACATGTATCAGGAGAAAAAATACGAATATTCTTATTATTCCTACATCAAAATATTTGCAATCCAAAAACATTCGCTAGGCAGGAAGCTTTTTGTCATTTTGTGAGGAAGTTTTTATAAGAGTCATAATACAACCTCAACCCCATCTCCCCGGAAAGAAAATAGTAGATTTTAACAGTTCTTTCTCTCTCTCATAATCATTTATCAGATAATAATTTTGTCCTCACGATAGTTTTCGTTATGACGTACTGCAGAGGTGAAGCACATGTCAAGAGCAAAAAGTTTCAGCAATAAATTCCGTCGGTGTAGCTTAATTGATAAAGCATTCGGTTCTAGAGCAGAGGGATGTGTGTTCGTCACCGGCAAATTTGTGAATTTCACATCGTGTGTATTTTTATACAGACATTTTTCATGTAACGTTATTAAAATATGATATTTTCTAGTGGCAACAATGAAATTTTACTACAGAGGCCCCGCAATGAAATTTTGCCCTGGGCCCTGCAATGAAATTTTGCCCTGGGCCCCGCAAAAGCTCCAGCCGGTCCTGCCTTTTCCCGAGAGTCAACCCGACAACAGATTTGAGTAAAACCCAAAAATTTGACAAAAATGAATATTAAAGAAAATCCATATATCTAACTACACTTTAAATGGTAATTATGTGGTGCCATGACTTCAGTAATTATTTTTTTTTTTTTTACCAGTGTCTTTATTCATTTGATTTTTTTTAATGCAGTAATTATATTCATAACACATTAAAACTGCTGTCAAAGGAAAGTGATAGAAAAATGTAGCATAATTTTTACAAAGAATACAAAAAAATAAGGTATTTGATTGATCTGCATTTGTTTTGAAGAAAAAAATGATTATAATTATAGTAAAGATGCAGAAGAAATCTGGAAAATGTAAACACTACATTCATACATTCCTTCACTAACATCACACACACAGGCCGCTTTACTTATAACATCTTTATCTGCAACTTACATATTTTGGGAAGTCCAAGAAGTTGACAAGGGGCACAGGAAGTACATCAAACTGGTGAATCAGTGTCTGAAGATAGAGTTGTAAATCAGCTTGTCGCTTTGATATGAAAGACTCAGAATGGCTTCCAAATAACTTTTTAGGGGTAAGAGATTTTTATCCACATGATAATTGACTGTGAGCTAAAGAAAAATAGGACAACTTTTCACAAAAATACCACTGACATTTATTTTACTTTTCTAACAAAGAAATTAAGTTGATCTTTTAAACACACACACAACGACCTAAGTAATACTTTCTCAACAATTTTAGATTTTAAATCTTTTAAAATATTATGAGAAGTTTTTTGTCATTTAGTGCTTTTACATCACAAAAAAATTAATTAGCTTTGGTTAATTTTCAGCATCAGAAATAAGGTACTGTGAATAATTAAATACATATGAAAAAAAATATCTATTTTAAAAATGCATTTTAACAATTTTTGTTATAAAAAAATTTGATGCTGGAATTATGTTAATAAATAGGGCAATTTGCAAGGAAAAAATGGTAACCCATAACAAGCTAGTATTAGTATAAAATTAGTTACTGGCATTAATTTCAGAACATGAAACAGTCATTGAGAGTTAGCCCTAGACTGTGATAAAGTGAATAGTTCAGTTCCTGAAAAATGCCATAGATTAAAAATGTGACTACAACTTGCAATTTGTGCACAAGAGCATTGTTCCACAAAAGTAAGACTACAACTGTTGTAGATTTGGCAAATTTAAAAGACTAGTGTTTTTTCAGTTCTTACTAAATTTTTCTTTATTTTCCCCTTGACAATTCTTTTTTATCTTTACAACTTGATTTATGCAAGGCCAAATACACATCCAAATCTCAGTTTGGGTGGATTTCTGAATCCCAGCACATCAAGTAGTTCCGTCTACCATTTCACCTCACTGACATATGCCTACATACACCAACCATCACAGGTGCAAAAAACTAGTTCCACTTGCTAAAGACAGACAATAATTTAGGACATATTTTTTCAAATAGAAGATGTTCTAAACATTAAATGCATGAAATGGAGACAGAATTCATTGCAGCTGCATTTATTCATTGGAAATATCTGTTCCTCAATGGTTACTTTTAATGTTTCATAATTAATTCTTCCAGTCTGTTGACTTAATTTCTTTCAGAATTTCCTCAAGAGATTTGATTGCTGCTTGTCTCACATTCAACAAAGCAAATATTTCATGTCTGTCAATTAAATGTTCCGTAGAAGTATGACTGTACAATTTTTGCATGTGCGCTTTAGAGCAATCCAATTCAACTCTATGTTTTGTGTGGGTGCTCCAGTGTTAGGATCTATAAAATTTTATGAAAGAAAAAGTAGCTTTGCATAAAAATCATAATTCAAAACAAAAATCCATTCAATTATTATTCTGCATTCCCTTCAAATAAAAAAAAGTCCCAGTTTTGTTTTGTTTAAAAATTCCACATCATTGCAGCATCTAAATTATTATTATTCTAACAAATATTCCTAGTGAAATGTAGTAACTGAGTTAGTTTGTCTCATCAAGGTGAGAGTGATACCTGAAACTGCCAGATACCCTGAGATTTGGAACTCCACTTTTCAGTTTCATTAATCCTTTTGAAGGCTTTTGGTCCTCTGCTGACACACAAACAGTTTGAAAGACTTCATTTGTTCCACTCATCATTCTACATTAACATAGAAATCAATAACTGAAGGTGATCACAGTATTTCATAAACACTTTGCATTTGAAAGGTGTGTTCTTTTTTGTCTAACACATCATCAATTCACTACTTAAAAATTGAAAATCATGATGTTGCAATTGAACCTCAATTCTTGAACCCTAAATGCAGTGGCCATTGGCTTAAAGTCATACTGATCACTGACATCTAAGAAAAGGGAGGAAGTCTGACATGTTGTTTCTTAGGCTGAATATGTATTGTTTGATATGATTTTTTTTTTTACAGAGGCAAGTGCATTTCCACTCATTAAGGGAGCCATTTTATCCTGCAAATACAGGGTAACAGTTTTGCAGAAATCAATTACTGACTGCCACGGTTGGCAACATTAACGTCGGTGAATTTAATCTTGGGGACATCACTCAAAATGAAGAGACAAAACAGCACATACAAATCATAATTTGAAAGATACAAAATGTAAGAAACATGCCAGAGAGTAATATATAATTAAAAATTACAACTTTGTCATTTATTTGTGCATGAAGTTTTTGAAATATTTTGGCATTAAATTAATTTTGCACCTTAGCCTTTCTTGCGTGCGTGTGTGTGTGTGTGCGTGCGTGTGTGTGTGTGTGTGTGTGTGTGTGTGTGTGTGTGTGCGTGTGTGTCAGGGTTTGATGACTCCCAAAAGTATCAAAGGTTGTAAAGAGTTGTCACCCATAAGTCAATGCCACTGTCTACAGGGAAAGAGAAAACCAGCACTAACAGGAAAAACACAACACCTATGTCTTGTCCTAGGGTTTAAACCCAAACCCTCAGCAGCAAGATGAGATACCTGAATCCTAGACTACTTGACAAGTGTGTGACCCCCCCTCCGACATTTGCCATACTTTACGACCACTATACAACAGTTCTACACAAACTCACTTTTTATTTATTTTTTCTCACTTCTCAAAGCAGAAAAAATAATGTTTGACAGAAAGAACAAATTAGATGGTGAAATTAGTATGCAAGTGAATTCTTCATTGAAAGTCATAGCTGCTTCAGGAGGTTTTCACAGGAATGATGGGTTCTCAAGAGACCCGTATGGCTGTATATGAAAGTGTAATTGTTCCTACTCCGATGTATTGCAGTGAAACCTGGGTACTACAGAAGAAACATAGGAGTTGTCTGTGTGCTGGAGAAATGCGTTACTTAGGGGGGTTTGTGGCAATACACGTTCTGATTCTATGAGGAATGAAGATGTGTTGCAGTTGTGTAATGTGAAGCAAAATGTTAGTAAGGTGGAGACCAATATGCTTCAGTGGTTTAGCCATGTTAAAAGAATGAGTGATGAGATGCTTACTAAGAAAATCTTTTTAGCCCAAGTGGCAGGAAGGAAAGGTAGAGGAAGGTCAAGGAAGTCATGGGAGGATCAGATTCAGGAGTGTCTGCATGAGAAAAAGATTATGAGTATGAAGTATAGAAGATCTTGCGTACCGCGTGCGATGGATGTCATTGAAGCCCGAGTCGTATGTCAAGATCGCTGTAAATGGAGAAATTTGATACAGCAACAGTAAGTAAAAGTTACCTTGTAGTTTGTATTTCTTTGTGGAGCTAACCTCTGAATCTCAGAGAACAGCTTAGTGATATGTATGTATGCTTCTTAAAGCAGAAACTTAATTATTTGAATATTTTTGCTGTACAGCACACATTTGAACTTTCCTCACCTATAATTGCAACTAATTTTCAAGATACATCACACACTGAGGTTAGAATAGATGGAGTAAGGATCTGCTGTTCCTCACATGTAATCAAAATGAAGTCACAGAAACGTCAAGATCACGATGTCATAGTCTCTATCACCATGTTGGTGAGACAATTGAGATCCAAACATTACATTGACTTGTTGGGATGGGGCTACCTTTTACCAAATATTTTGATCTACACTTCTGGCCACCCAAAATGCAACACCAAGAAGGAAGCATCCGATTGGCCTGAAATTCAAAGCATGCGTCACCTGCAAGAGGACATGCAAACGATTAGCATTGCACGGCATATGCAAATCATGAGCGCCCAGCACACCACCGAGAAGCACTGTAAGAAGGGTGCACAGAACGCAGGGTGTAAGTAGTGGAAGTGTGTTGCACTGCCGGACCTGTGCGTGGCAAGCTTCCCGATGCCTCGTCGCAGAATACGGCAGTCATTCCAGCACGTTTCGGAGTTCGACAGAGGACGAATAGTGGCTTATCGCAACAGCGGTTTTCGTACCGAGACATCGGCGCCAGTGTGGGACGACATCCAGCCACAGTGAGGCAAGTATGGATTCGGTGGGTGCAGGAGGGATGGACGGACTGAAGTGAGCGATTGTTGCAGTCGTGGCACACCACCGAACGAGAGGACCGGCATGTTGTGCAGAGGGCATTGGCGGTTCACACCGCCACATCACGAACGTTAGCGTAGGAATTAGGGTGTGTTGCACAACAACCTGTGTCAGCACGTACCGTTCGATGTCGTCTGCAGAACCAAAGACTTGTCGCACACGCCCATTGCTCTGATTACCATTGACGTTACACCACCGGAGAGTGCGGCGGCAGTGGGCCGTTGAACGCCGCACCTGGACTACGGAATGGCACGACACTGTATAACGCCGTCATTATGCATCGCCATACCGGTCTGTCGCCTGGCGTTATGGTTTGGGGCACAACGGGATATGACACCCACATCCCTCTGGTATGCATCGCCGGTACACTCAACAGCCACCGCTACATCTCCGACATTTTGTAGCCTGTAGTCCTCCTTTACCTGCAGAACCTGCCAGCGGTCATGTTTCAACAGGACAACACACCCCTGCACATGGCACGCATCGTGCAACAATTCTTCACGGCCCACCAGGTGTCACTGCTGCCGTGGCCCACCTTTTCCCCTGATATGTCGCCCATCGAACACGTCTGGTTGCTGATCGGCAACCGTGTGGCCCGGCAAGAACCACCCGCTACTACGCCTGATGAACTGTGGCAACGTGTGGAAGCAGCCCACATCCAAAGCCTCTTTCGTTCGATGCCGCGGCGTGTAGCGGCCATTATTGCCAGCCATGGGGGCCACAAAAATTATTGATGTCTGCGTGTTCCACAAGTCGCATGGGCCTGTAAGCTCAATCGTTTCATCTTTGTATCTGTTGTTATGTGTCCAGTAAATCTGGCTTTGCTATCTTGTGTTGTTCTTGGTGTTGCATTTTGGGTGGCCAGCAGTGTATATATTTAAATTTGAACATGTGAATCAGTTAAAAATAATAGTGATTCTTAGGTAACACATAATAAATGTTTGAGGTTCAAACGATACATGCGTATTGACATCCAGTGTTCTCAGGTTATCAGACACGCACCCATACATTAGCCTTGAAAATAGTTTACCTCTGTATCAGTTTACGTGTCATACGTATGCAGATTGAATTCCTCAAAACACATGAACTGCAGCACTTAATATGAAAAATGCGGTAGTGTATTGATATCTTTGACATTTCATAATTTTTACAAAGAAAATTTCATTTAAGCCTTTACTAGAACTGATTAACATAAAGAGCACTAAGACATATGATTTGTTTAGCGTATTACATGTATGCATGTGTGAGAAAGCTCTGCCGAGAAAAATCAACCATTTTGCTTGCCATGGTGTACTCTCTCTCTGCCAACCAAGACTCTGATTACAGTTACCATATGTAGTATGATTGGGCATAAAAATAACAAAGATGTGTAAGATGTATCACAATTGATATGTCTTACACATTTTTCATATGCTAAAAATTTGAGAAGTTTCAGAACCAACAGTTTCTTAATGATACTTTGGTGACTTCCTAAAAAACGAAATTTGTAGAATACTTAATATTGAATGCAAAATTGCTGATCAAAAGTTACACTAGCAGGTGCTTTAGTTGATAAGCTGACACATCGAAATGCATGGCACTATCACATTTTAAAGGAAGTGTAAGTTTTTTAACGAAAAATGATCTATTCCCTATCTCAACAATGGTGAAAAAGTACTGCCAACATCTGACTGGGAGTGGCCGTCAGCTTCATGTTGTCTGCTCAAAAAACTTCAAGTTTGTGAAGTCATCCCTACTCCATCTATTCCAACCTCCTTGATATCATAAAACCATTTTGTACAAATTCATGTTTATTCTTTTTTCTCTTGTCATAGCAGAGATTTAATTATCTAGATGATATTTACGGTACAACACATTTTATATGTCCTCACTTACGATCGCTACCAATTTTCAAGACATACAAAACATTAGTATAAAAGCTAAAGTGTTCTTCCTAGATTCTCTTTTTACAGCTCGGTGGCAAGAAATTTTAGCTGGATGGTACTTTTAATAACCCTTCTCCAATTGAGAAAAGAAAGGATGCTTTGCTTAACATTATTATACTTATTACCATAATTTTGGGAAAATAAGCCGCACTGGCGTATAAACCGCAGCTATAAAAAAAAGGGGGCGGAATAAAAAAAATCACTAGAAAGGCCGTACCTCCGCACTAAGGTGGGGTAGTACCACGGCGGAATCTTGAAAACATTACATAGATAAAAATATAATAATTGATCTTTCAGATAATAAATAAAAATATCAATTAAACAAGATTCAATCTTAAGGATAACACTTACCCTACTACCTATTTTATAAAAATTTACTCGAAGAATTCATAAGGCACTTAAACCAATGATAAAACATTTATGCCTCAAGAATTTTAAAAATACATACACAACATTATGCATTCTGAAAATATGTGGTACGCATAGTTTTTCAATCAAATCCCTCAAAATCGGAAACTTCGCTGCCCAAATTAAAAAGTTTTAAAAGCTCATCGTCTAAAACTTCGGGGTCATCCGCATAACTTTCACTTTCTTTAGGCATTTCACCGCAGTTTTTAGAAAAAATGTTTGCTTCAGTGAATCCCGAAATAATCGTTGAAATTTTGATGGTTTTCCAGGATTCGGATACCATACCTGCCAACCTCTCAGAAGCAGAAAACATAACACCCAAATAGAAAAATCGTAACATGACGCGTACTGATAATTTTTTAAACCTATTTCAGCTACGATGGTGTAAGGTGTAGCTATATAAATTCTTGATGGTTGCAGGTGTAAGGGGAGGGAAGGTTGCTTTGAATAAACAAACACTCATCCACATTCTGGCGCCAACCAATCAGCAGTTTAAGTATGACGAACAGTCAAAAAATAAAATGAGTCTGAATTCGCCCATTGGTTGCCAACTGCACTTGACTTGACTTGCTTTATTTCCGTTGAGAAACTAGAGGCAGGAAAATCTGTCAAGAGGAATTGGAAACCTTTCAGAGAAAAAAATCTTTCATTTGGAGGGAAAAAACAGATTACAGGTAAAATTTCCCCTACTTCTGTCTTTAAAGAAGAAAAATGGGGGAAAACATTACTTTTACAAAAATCGGAATGTATTCCTTCATGCATTAATTCCTCCCAACGCCTTCTCGTTTCACTTTTAAAAGCTTTGTATATGACCAAGTCAAGAGGCTGCAAAATCTTAGTGAGTCCTTCAGGAATCACACTGCCAGTGTAGCAGAGACTTTTTACACTCCAATTTCACAGATTCCATCAAATGGGTACACATGAAATCAACAATCAACATTCCACATGGCTGGAAAAATGCACCTTTTCTCTTGCGCCACACTTCTTTCAGCCAGTCCAGAAATCTCTTCACACATCTGCGCTTTCTCATTTGCGTGGATTAACACAGCTGTTGGATAATTTCCTTTAGGAATAGTTTTTCTCTTAAATATCAAAAGGGGTTTCAATTTATATCCATTGGCTGCACAGGCTAAAGATGTATTCTCATTTTCCATGGTTACCACTGTGATTGTTTCATACCCTTCATTTTTGCTCTATTTAGGGGAAGGGGGGGGTCAAAGGTTAGGGATACTTCATCCATGTTAATGATGCTACCTTCTGTAAATTTCTGCTCTTTAATAACTTTGTGCACATAATCCAGAAAAGAAGCATGTTTCTCTTTCCAGTCCATCACTAATGCCTGCCCTACGGTAGTCTTCATTCAAACGGAGAGCTCCTTAATCTGTAGCACCAGTTAGAGCCACCTTTGAAGTTACTGAAACCGAACTGTTCAGCAATTAATTCCGCTTGTAAACGAATTCGAACTGTAGAGACTGGTAGACCTTTTTCTCTCTGTTCCTTTATCCACTTTTCTAAATTCGTCTCTAACAATGGCCAAACTACAACTCCTCTCCTTTGAGGTCTTTTAAGTCTCGGCATTTTCTCCATCTCTTTTTCTGATCTCCACCTGAGAACGCAGTGCTCATCAATGTCATGCTCTCAGGCTGCAGATCTATTACAGGGCTTGAAAAATATCTGAAAAGTTACATGCTCAGCTGGGCAACTGCAGAAAATATTTACTTGCCCAGAAGTAAAATCAACATGCCCAGAAAAATTTATCTTTTAAGATAACAAAACAGAAGCCTCATTTCTTTAAAGTTAAAAATTATGATAAACTTTTTATACATCTTTTGCATTGCCATTTTAAAGAGTCTGTGTTCAAAGTGCATAAAAGCATATATCTCAAGTTTTAAGAAAGGTAATCGATGGCATTTGAGAAATTTAGTGATGATGCCATGTTCAAGAATTTTTAATACACTATCTACCAACAAGTAATTGGACACCTGTGATAGCAAAAGTAAACGAAGTTTATTCACCTTCAATAGTTGGTGGAGCCTCCACGAGCGGCGATTACAGCTGTGACCCTTCGGGGCATACTCTGAACCAGGCGGTTAGCGGTATTTTCTTCCACTCTGCTTGGAGAAGACAGGCCAGTTCCATCACCGATTTCGGACAGTGGGGGCACCCCTTAAGTCGACGCTCCAACTCGTCCCAGAGGTGCTCGATAGGGTTAAGGTCCGGGCTCTGCGCAGGCCAGTCCATTCGATTAACCCCATTGTCACCATACCAAGCGATGGTGGACCTCGCAACATGACAGGTGGCACTGTCATCCTGAAAGTAACATGGGTCCACCCCGTAAAACTACCACAATGTAGGAAGCACATGGTCATCCAAAATGGTGCAGTAGATCTCGGCGTTGAGTCTACCAGGAATTGCGACCAAGGGTCCCATGCCATACCAGGAGAAACATCCCCATAGCATAATTCCACCGCCGCCGAACTTTACAGTTGGCACAATACATTCCGGCAGGAGGCGTTCTCCAGGCAGACGCCAAACCCAGATCCTGCCATCTGAATAGTAGAGAGTGAACCTTGATTTATCGCTCCAGAGAACCTGTTTCCACTGTTCAACGGTCCACTGTCGACGTTCTTTGTACCACGTTAGCCGAGCAGCGCTATTGGACATGGTGATCAAAGGCTTGTGAGCGGCAGCACGTCCATGATAACCGAGCAGATGGGCTTCCTTATGGATGGTATTCATCGAAAGAACACTCCCGGATGCCTGTTGAAACTCCTCGCGGATGTGGCCCATCGATTTGGTGCAGTTCTTCCGAATTTCTCTGGCCAGCACCCGTCGGCCTCTAACTCTCAGTTTTGTGGGTCTGCCGGGTCGGGGCACATTCCGACAGTCACCTCTCAACTTCCACTTGCCAATCACGTAGGCCACTGTCGATTTTGGGTACTTCAACTCGCTGGATATGTCACGTATGGATCGGCCATTTCTGCGATACCAGACAATTACACCTTTCTTGAAATCAGAGAGCTCCAAACTGCGTGGCATCTTGCATGCGACTGGTTGCGTTATTGTTTCCAACACAATATTTAACGGTGGCGGCTGTGACGTGTATCAGGGCCGCAGATATCGTCGATTGCAGGGATGTCCAATTACTTGTTGGTAGATAGTGTATATGTCCTGTGTTTTGCAAAAAAAAAAAAATTAAATAATCATAGTTAACTGTACAGCAGTGTAAGTAGTTTTCCACAACAATTTTGAATGTAAAAATTATTTACCTTTTTCTCTTGTGCAAACAGAAGTGATTTTGCATCATAAAATATCCCAAGAATTGTTTAGAAACAAAGACAATCCTTATGTTTTAAACTACTGTTTTGTGCACTTGTAGTTATTAAACTATATTATCACCTGACCCCCCCACACACACACACATTCCTTGAAAAAAATTGTTGGTGGTATCGGCAATTTTAGGATGGTTTAGGAAGCAGTGCACCACATAATAGTCTTGTCATCATTTGACTTTAGCTAATTAAATTTTTTTATCCAAGATTCCTGAACTGTGCGATGCCGTTTTTTTTTTTCATACACTTTATCATAGTCCGCTTGCCTAAGCTTCAATTTTGATGCCAACGGAGATTCTGATTCTGAAATTACGTCACTCAACAATGCAGAAGACAAATTTGTAACAACTGCTGACAGATCGGGAATTTCACATAATTGCTTACTATGAGATATACTGATACTCTCATTGCTGGATTTTTTTCCAAAAAAAAATCGTATATCCATTACTAAATACACTTATATCTGCAGCTAACACGAACTACTGTTCTCTCAGACAAACTATGTAAGTTATCGGCGTCGGCAATTTTTCGCTTTACTTCCGGCTAAGTGTGCAGGCTCGTTCTTAAATGAAACTTAGCCTTTGTTTCAGTAGTACCGCTGTTGTTCATGTGTTTGTGTGGAGGAGGGGGGGAGTGCGCACGTGTGGAAACTTCCATCTCCCCTTCCTCACTCGTGCAAGTTGTATCAGAGACCCCCACCCCACCCGTGGGGCTGTGAAATAAATATTCTGTTGTCACTACCTCCCAAAGATGCTCCCTCCTTATAAAGCATGGCTTTTTTGTACATCAGTCTGCGTCCTCCTGTTTCATGGCAGTTTACGCATTTTGTCACTAGACATCGGAGGCTCCCGGCGTTAATGGTAAATGACATCTGGAGCAAAACCACGTATGGCCCCAATTTCTGGACGTAGAGCATAATATAATTGAAGAAGCGCTATTCTCCTGGCCTTGGCATTCATTCCGTAACAATAATATAATGTCTGGTGATGTGCAGTAAAATGAAAAACACGCGACGACAGTCTTTTTTTAGAAAATTCTCCATTCCAAACTACTCCCCCCTTAAATCTAGTTGCCCGGCCGGGCAACTAAATTTCCTTTTTACTTGCCCAGACCAATAATTTACATGCCCCGGGCATCTCGGGCATGGTATTTTTCAAGCCCTGTATTACCTATTTTTCTACCCATTCACATACCATTAGCATAAAACTAGAAGTATAACTTCTGCATTTCGCCATTTTACTTTTCTTAACATAGAACTATGCGTACTCGAGAAAATGCGATTTAGAGTACTGAATGCAACGAATGCACGCGTCAGACAAAATTTGCACATGCTTTCCTTGAGTCGTTGACCAATGACAATCGATCTTGACTGGTAGTCGAACATCCCATTTCAAGAGGGGAGAGAGAGTGAAGCTGATGACGTCATGAGTTCAAAGAGAGTTAGCTGCTCAGAGCATGAAACAAGGGCAATCCTTGCTAACAAGATCGATTCCCTGCGAAATTTCCCCTGCCACAGATTCTTTCTGAGTTTTATCAAACATCACCTCTCTCTTACCTGTCCCACCTCAATCACATAACCTATTATTGTCATGTCTTGTTTTAAGAGGGGGTTGGGTGGAATTTATTTCATGTGGCTGTAACATCATTAATCTATTCCTTCTCTAATGAGATATCTTCTCGCGGGGGAAAAAGAAATGAAACAAGCCAAAACGTTTGTTACGTAATTTCGCTCAGCCAAAAACAAAGAAGCCATATACGCTGCCATGCTGTATAGGCAGCCCAGGCCAAAAATTTAATTTTGAACTCATATACGCTGCTGCGTATCTACCTTACATCATGGTAAACATTTTTCGTGGTGTGGTAGGCATTAATTTAACATAACATGACATACAACAATAAATAATTGCACATAAATGTTAAAAAAATGAATACTTAACTAATAAATCATATTTGACACATATTTCAGCTAGTTTTCATCAACATTTATGGTGTATGTGGGAATAAGTTTTCAACTCTTACTATTATGTGCATTGTGAAAATGTTCATTAAAGGAAATTTAGCTGGTGGGCCAGTCAGTAAAGAGGCTCTAGGAACTATTATGTGCATTGTGAAAATGTTCATTAAAGGAAATTTAGCTGGTGGACCAGCCAGTAAAGAGGCTCTAGGAACTATTATGTGCATTGTGAAAATGTTCATTAAAGGAAATTTAGCTGGTGGGCCAGCCAGTAAAGAGGCTCTAGAAAGTACACCAAGCTACAGTGGAACTTCATTACAGTGAGCATGACACAACTGACAGGCAGTTCTGCACATTATATCAGTTGTTCATTATATATGAGTGGCTGTCAATTCACTCACATATACAGGGTGTCCATAAAGTCTTTCCCACATTACAAAAAATAAAATTAAAAAATCTAAGTTAAAATAAAATCGTTGGCAACATAATATAGCAGCACTCAATTTTTATTTTTTTTTTCTGTTCTTTAGGTAAGCACACTAATACTAGGACATACTATGACTTGAAGAGAATGTCGATTTCTATATAAAGTGGTCTAACATTGGTTGCTTGAAATTTTTTTCAAAATAAGCTTTTTTTTTTTTGGTGCAATCACCCTAACATGTTGGTAATTCAAAATAACTATTTTTAATTTTATTGTTTTTGTGTGGTGGCCATATTTGCTTAGCGGGATGCAGCATTTTTTACAATTTAAAGGTAAACTAAAATATAACAGCCACTATTTGTCCTATCAACATGAAGCTAAAAGCAATTTGTTCAGAAAATAGGCTACAAGAATGCTTGTTAAAACATTTTTACCTAAATGCTAAAAGGGTGAAATTTCAGCCCTAATTCTTAGCTCTCTACAAAGTCCCATCTTCATGGGAAGTTTTTACACGACGGGAAAGAGTCTACAAGTAATTTTTTTTTATAAAGAGGTGGGAACTAGTTGTGTTCACACACCACATTTCAACACTGAAACTTACCCTCTTTTTTTCTAAAATTATTCAGTTTTGAAATTTAAGTAAATCACATTTTTCAAAACTAAATATCTCTGAAGGGGGAACACATAAAATCTGAAATTTCAGCCAATAATAGTACTATATGATAGTATTATGCATCAAAAATTTACAGTTTGAGATTTGACTACAAGCATAGATATTGCAAGCACAAAATGTCAAAAAAATGCATGCTTCAATGGGTGTATACACACTGAGTTAGCTTTGCATTTAAAAACACCTACCTAATTTGATCCACCTTTCTGTGCAATCACAGCTTGTACTCATCTAGGAACATCTACAACATATCAAGTATCCTCCATGTGTAACTTCCCCCATGTCTGCTGCAACAGGCCCATCAGTTCATGCTTGTTCCATGGAGGAGGATCAGCAATTCTCACACCCTATTCTAGCATATCCCACAACCGTTCCATTGGGTTACAGAAAGGGAGGCTTGCAAGCCAAGGCAACATGGTGAATTCATTGTTGTGTTCCTCCAACCACTCAATAGTTATATGAGCCTGATGACACAGTGCATTCATTGTCTTGTTCAAAGATACCACTGTTTTTTTTTTTTTTTTTTGTAGGTTTAACGACCACCGTGAGCAACTCAATGGGCTATAAGCAGTCGCCCGTCCCTAATTTAGGGTCACTGGTTCCAGGGAAGGGAGAGAGCCAGTGCCGTAATACAAACACAACATCCATGCCTGACCGGGATTCGAACCCGGACCCCTTACGGACGAATGATCAGAGGCCAACGCCTTAGACCACTGCGCCACCGGGGCGGCAAGATACCACTGTGGTTTGGACGGATATCGTCAGCTCCCTGTAGTGTCCACCATTCAGTGTTTGTGGGATCATAACCCATGGACCTACGACTTGCCAAGAAAAAGCTCTCCAGACCAGGCCACCACGTCCACCAGCTTGCTAAACAGGGCTCGATTTTGACCGGTAGTTAGTAGCAAATTGCTAGCAAGCAAATGCATTTCGCTAGTGATAAAAAGTGGTTCTAACAAAAGTCGCTACCGGAAAATTCTTGAATGTTTTAGTGTGAACTGCATACCTGCCAACATTGGGAAGAGCATTGTCAGTAGAAACTCCTATTATTGCATGACACACAAACACTTTTTATGAAACGATCCATCTCTTTGAGAAAAAGAAATATGCACCACAACAAAACGTTACAACAAACAAGGACACTAACGAAACAAACTTAACACGTGCGAAACACAAAGTTGATTCCTGTGGCAAGGGCAGGATAGGTAACATTGCGAGATTTAAGTTCGAAACTTCCAACAGCAAAAATCAGTCATACTCGTTCAAAATTCCACAACGTTTGACAGATTATAAACCCAAAATTTGTAAAACATGCATCAATTTTTACAAATTTCCCAAATTCGTCACTTACGTTTTCGGGAATTTCCCTATCCCTTATCAAGCTTAAATGCAAAAACTTATAGGACAGGAGATACTGAACAACGCATGAGAGTGGGAACATCGTGTGTGTGTGTGGTGGGGGGGGGGGGAATCATGGGGGAAACTTTGTTCCGTCCAACTTTTGGTTTTGGAAATTGTCCCCCAATTTTCAAGCCGAGATAAAAATATTTATATTGTAAAATGCTATTTAACAATAATACTGGACAAAGACAACTTCGCAAGAAAAAGAAATTACAATTACGGAAAAAATCTGAACTCCGTCGACCTTCCGTTTTAGAAAGTTTCTTAAAGATGGACCCCCCCCCCCCCCAAAAAAAAATTATGTTCACTTCTGCATGGTCTTGTGAATGACCCAAGTAATATAGAAAATGGTGGAATTCCTCAAATCCACATAAAAATCTTATGCCTGAAGATTACGGAGAAATTTTCTCAGCGTCAAAGTTCCGTTTTCTCAAATTGTTTCCTACAGTTTCAAGCTCAAATACAAACATTTATGCAGTAAAATGATATTTAATAAGAATACAGGACACAAAGGCAACATCGGGAGAAAAAAATGTTAAATTTTTTACTCCATTTAACTACCGTTTTTGAAAATTTTGAAACGCGAAATGCCGTTGCTAGACGGAAAACGACCTCCCCCCGCCAAAAAAATTATTTTCAGTTCTGCATCGATCTTGAGAATGATCTAATGATCTAAATGATGACACAAAAAGCGTAATTCAGGAATACGCTTAAGAATCTCATGTATATCATAAAATAATAGCAAAATAAAAGAAATAAACAAAATGAAAGTTAGTACAATCCGTAGTTTCAACAGTGAGTTCCGTAGTCAGACAACAAAATCCGTAGAAACTACGGACATTCTGTAGTAGTTGGCAGGTATGGAACTGTAAAGCGCACTGCATTGCACGTGTAAAATATTTTAGACACATACAAAAAGGAACAACTGCTATCTGGAAACGAATGTTTCTTAAAAAGTACAAACATTATAAAAACATTTTGGTACTAGTAGAAATATCCACTATATTTCTCTTATCAACTTCTGCATGTGAGGTTGGGTTCAGTTTTATGAAGACAATCCAGGGTAATTGAAGGGGCAGTTTAAACTTACAAACACTGAATGATCTCATGAGTATTGAGGTTGAAGGTCCGTCCGAAGACAAGTTTGACCCCAGGCCTGCAGTTTTAAAGTGGTATGATGAAAAGACCCAAACCCCAAATTGTAAACCATATGAAAAATAACTTAAGATTTCGAATACTGTTCTTGAATTTTGTGAATAAAGTTAATTTTTTTTTTTTTTTTTTTTTTTTTTATGTTTGCATTCAGGTTAAATTTTTAGAATTAATCTGTCAGGTCATGAAAAGGTGAGTTATATCTAAATATTTGTAATCTTTTCAGCATTACAATATGACAGTTACAGGGGTAAAATCAAAATTTGTCATGGTTGACTAATGGAGGGAGGACATGTTAAAGTTTGTTTTGTATGATGTTAATAAACTTTCGCTAGTAGATAATACAATTTGCTAGTAAAAAATAAGGCGAAGTGTTACTACTGCTAAAAAAAAAAATGAGATCAAGGGCTGTTGATGAACCCTAATTGTGCAACCAGGGGATAGAGATTTGAGCTGTTTATGCCATATGCAAACCCAGCCATCAGCACGGTGCACAAGAAAACGGGACTCATCACACCAAGCGACCCTCTTTCATCTGTCATAAGGTCCCCATTGCCAACATTCCTTGGCACATGCGATGACTCATCATGGGTACCCTCCTTGGTCTCTGGCTGTATAACCCCAGGCGAAGCAAGGTACGATACATGGAGCCTGTGGAAATGGGTTGAACTGCACCACTGTTGTATTGGTGGGTGAGCTGGGTAACTGTTGCACGTCATTGCTGAGATACCAGTCGTGAAACCCAATGCTCACCTCTAGGGTCAACAGTACATGGGTGACTAATGCGAGCCCTTCTGCTGGATGTTTGAGCATGGTTAATCTAGTCCTGGTACATCCTTGATACAATAGTACGGGGGAACCAACAAGTGTCTGTTTCCGAAATACTGGGGCAAATTGTGGAAGTGGGTGTGCCTGGAAATATACTTTGATCAAAAGTATAGTTAACATAATTAAAAACGAATTTTGGGTCCTCCTCGGACCACTAAGCCTGCAGATGCAAACTCCCTTCAAAAACCAAATTTATGTCACTAGTAAACTATGAAAAGTTTTTCTACATATGAGGTTCCATTTTTAGGTTATAGGCAATGATGTATAGCATCTCACCCCTCCCCCCAACCAAAAAATTGAGCAACAGAAACCACCTTAAAATTTAGTACTAGAAAAAAAAAAAATCGGTGAAATTAGTCAGTTTAGGAACTAATATTTTGGATTGAAAATACAGCTAACAACAATACATTAAGAGCAATGATCTTCCTTTAATGTACCGTAATTTCAGGTAGATAAGCCATGGCGTATATGAGTTCAGAATTAAATTTTCAGCCCATGCGGCTTATACAGGTTTTTCGGCGGAGCGAAATTACAAACGTTTTGGCTTGTTCCATTTTTTTTTCCTGCGGGAAGATATCTCAATAGAGAGGGAATAAAATAATGGTGTTACAGCCATGTGCAATAAATTTCACCCACCCCTTCTTAAAACAAGATATGACAAGAATAGGTTATAGGCAGGGCAAGATTTCATCTTTTTTGCTCACTAGCAAATTTTGCTAGTAACCAAATAGTTTGCTAGCAAAACATTTGCATGACTAGCAAGTAAAACTGAATCACATCATAATTTATTTTCTAATAAAATTGCACAGAAATTTAAATGTGTATAAATATTTTGACTTACCTTTTTGAATAATGAATAGAATCTTAGATAAGTTTAGTGACTATCTTTATTATTAATTTCTAACAAATTCTCATACCACATGAATATATTTCACTGACATTCTAATTCAGATTTCTTCCCATATGGTTTACGCTCAGGGTGTCTGACTTTGTCATCATACCACTTTATAACTGCTGACCGTGGATTAAAAATCTCTTCGTGTGGCCCTTCTATTTCAGTTGTTATCAGAGCATTTAAAGTTTCAACAGACAAATTGTTCCTCCAATCCCTTTGTATTCTTTTAAAAAAACTGAATCCCACCTCACAACATGCAGTACTAAGTAGAAGTATCGCACAAATTTCTGCTAAACTTCTATACACTTCATATCTGCCAACTACCACACAATGCCGTAGTTTCTACGGAATTAGTTGTTTGACTACGGAACTCACTATCAAAACTACGGATTCTACAATTTTTCATTTTGTTTCAAATTTTTCTTTTGCTATTATTTTTATGATAAACACGAGATTCTTACAGGGATTCGCGGAATCCCACTTTTTTTTTTTTTTTTTTGACATCAGTTAGATCATTCTGAAGATCGATATTTGGGAGAGAGGGGGGGGTCGTTTTCCATCTGGAGACGAAATTTTGTGCTTCAAAACTTTCGAACACAGTA
Organism: Macrothele yani; assembly: GCA_039090855.1. Taxonomy (NCBI): domain Eukaryota; kingdom Metazoa; phylum Arthropoda; class Arachnida; order Araneae; family Macrothelidae; genus Macrothele; species Macrothele yani. The sequence continues at coordinate 58,498,468 of CM077010.1, forward strand.
GTGAAACGGAGTAAGAAAATTTTGCCGTAATCACAAATTTTTCTCCCAATGTTGTCTTTGTGTCCGCTTTTCTTGTTAAATATCATTTTATTGTATAAATGTTTGCATTTTAGTTTGAAACTGTGGAGAACAATTTGCAAAAACGGAAGTTGGCTGCTGCAAAATTTTTCTGTAATCTTCAGGCACGAGATTCTTCCGCGAATTCAAGGAATTCCGGCTTTTTTCGTTATTATTGGAATTCCGTCTTTACGAAACTAGAAAACTAAAAGGTTGACGGAATTCAGATTTTTTCCATAATCATAATTTTTTTTTTCCCTGACAATGTTGCCTCTGTCAAGTATTATTGCTCATTGATATTTTACTGGATAAATATTTGTATTTCAGCTTGAAAATACAAGGAAAATTTCCAAAACCAGAAGTCAGACGAAGCAAAAGTTTCTTCCGTAATCGTTTACCCCCTGCACGAACACGTTTTGCAAAAAAGCGTCTATCTATGCCACGCAATAAGGCTAGTTACTATGGATAAGACTTTTGCCAGTGTTGGCAGGGTATTTTCCAGTAACATTTTGGTTTGCTTCTTTCGGTTTTGTCTACCATCCGAATAAGTGGAATTATTCTTGCTTATTCATCACTGATCATTAGAGCGCAGTATTTGATGTATGCACGACTATCAAGACTTGTGGAAGTAGGCGATCGCTTTGGGTACGACAGGAGTTGAGGACAAAGTTCGTGGGGCAAAAGAAGGGAGGGTGGCAGAGCAGGTGGTCAAACAACCGATCCATCCCAGAGCTCTGGGTTGCCACAGCAACCATTACCGACGTCACGTTCAGTTTCTGTAATAGATCAATGAGGGTACGATGGAGAGGAGTTTCAATGTACGACAGTTTCCACTGGAAGGGATGAAAGATATGGGGAGGATGGGTATTAAGTGGCGAAAGAGAATCGCTGATCGTCGCTGTCTTAACAAGTGATAATAGAAACTGTTATGTAAACTTCGTGGATTAATAATGATTTTTGGTTACTTTAAATAAAGAAATTACCTTACTAGCAATATTTGCTACTGCGATTTTTTTTTCACTAGCTATTTGCTAGTTGCTAATCAGTGAAATCGCGCCCTGGTTATAGGATTGAGGTGAGACAGGTAAAAGAGAGGTGTCTCCGATAAAAATCGGAAAAAATCCGTGGCGGGGGGACTTCGCAGGGAATCGATCTTGTTAGCAAGGATCGCCCTTGTTTCGTGCTCCGAGCAACTAACTCTCTTTGAACTCGTGACGTCATCAGCTTCACTCTCTTCCCCTCTTGAAACAGGATATTAGACTGCCATCCAAGATCGATTGCCATTGGTCAATGACTCCAGGACAGCACATGCAAATTTTGTCAGTGACGTGTGCGTTCGTTGCATTCAGTTCACTAAATCGCATTTTCTTGAGTACGCATAGTTCTATGTTATCGTGGAAGGTAAAATGACGAAACACAGAAGTTATACTTCCAGTTTTAGGCTAACAGTAAATAAATATGTTTTTCCGAATCCTGGAAAAACATCGAAATTTTGACGATCATGTCGGGCTTCACTGAAGCAAACATTATTTCTAAAAACTGCAGTGAAACGCCGGAAGACAGTGAAAGTGATGCGGACAACTCCAAAGTCCGAAGTTTTTTAGATGATGAGCTTTTAAAACTTTTTAATTCGGACAGTGAAGTTTCCGATTTTGATGGATTTGATTGAAAAACTATGTGTACTATATATTTTCAGAATGTTGTGTGGGCATTTTTTTTAATTCTTGAGGTACAAATGTGTTATAATTGGTTTAAGTGCCTTATGAATTCTTCGAGCAAATTTTTATAAAATAGGTAGTAGGGTAGGTGTTATCCTTAAGATTGAATCTTGTTTAATTGATATTTTTATTTATTATTTGAAAGATCAATTACTATAACTTTATCTACGTAATGTTTTCAAGATTCCGCTGTGGTACTAGCCCACCTTACTGCAAAGGTGCGGTGTTTCTGGTGATTTTTCCCCCATTCCACCCCCTTTTTTATTGCTGCGGCTTATTTGAAACCCAAAATTACGGTAAGTGGTATACAGATATCAACAACGACAATACATTAAGATCAATAATCTTCCTTCAATGAAAGTGGTATACGTTTGTTTTGATGGACAGGTGGAAATCAACTAGAGAAGCAGGAATTCTTTGGGTACTAATCTTTTGTGTACGAGCTTACTAGTCTTTGTACCAATTTCCTCACTGACAACTTCCAGTGTACTAGTTTGCCGGGTAGCAACGAGCTTTCTGAAAAGTTAATTTGATGTAAATGCAGTGATTGCTTTGATTTATGAAATAATTAAAAAATTTGCAGAAAAGAAAATGTATCAGAATAATTAGAAGCAATGGAGCTAATGCTAAAGCCCAAAATTCAGACATTAAAATCAAACAGATGGGGATAAAAACTGTACCAGTCTTCTGTGTATGAGTTTGCCTGGTGTGTTTCCTGGGTACAAAACACCCTGTATTCCTGGCTAAATATAAACAAGGCAAAGTGACACTTACGAACTATGTGAAAGTGTTTGTAAATGGAAATCTGACCAAAAGTTGTGCAACGATTTGAACATGTTCACAAAACTGGTGCATCACTAAGTCATATTTTTTGTTTATAGCTCACTTTTAGCAATGTATTTTTAAAGCTCCGTATTTCATTGTAACACCCTTATTCAAAGTCCTGACGACGTCTGTTGACATAAAACCGAAATGAACACATATCATTTCAAAGCAAGATGAAAAGTATCTCAAAAATCAAAATTACAGGGCAAAGTAATAAAAATGCAATCCTTACCAAATCATGAAGCTCATGAAAGTTGCTGTACCTGTGTTTCACATACCAGGTGAACGGTGGGACGTGAACTTCAATTACGTAAATCTAAAAACACAAATTTTACATTAAAAAACTGTTACATATAAAAAAGAATTTAAATTTTTTTAAACATTATTCCATAGGTTTGTATTTATGAAAGTCATCTTCAATTAAAAAATACAAAAAAAAAAAAAAAAAAAAACTCAGTAGCACAGCCTTGCGTTAGGAAAAAAACTTACACACAATTTTTGAAGGTTACTGCAACAATGTGCTATTTGATTTCCATGCCTATCATTTTAAAATCTTGTATAAATTCCCAGATGCTCTTATCACATAGTTTGAGAACATTTACCCACAAATGCAGTTTACAATAAAATAGTACTTTGTATACACCAGATTCAACTAGAACGAGTTAAGTGTGAGGCTTTAAACAATACTAAATCTTAACTGAATGTTTGTATTCCAAAAATGAAATTAAACAGCCTGATCATGCAGTTGGGTATCTAACGAAGACACATGTTCTAGTATATAAAGAATGGAAATTTCTTTGTCACTATAAAGTTGTAAGAAGTGGCTACTCCTTTACTACACTGCCAGAATGGAAAGCAACTCAGAAAAATTTAAACAGGCACGTAGGTCGAGTGTCAAGCTCTTTACGGTTGGGAAGGACATGCCTACTAAACATTCCACCAGTTCTCTTTCTCTCTAGCTGGACCCAAACCCTGGAAGAGGTATAAATGGTGAAGACCCCCACAGGAACTGGTCGTCATCCTTTCCAGAGCCAGTGGCTCCAAATCATGTTCGTGATGGTTGCTAAAACACCCCATAATGAACAACCAGTATCACAGAAAATATCTTCTACTCCATCCCAAAATCTTAGCAAAAGTGGCATATAAATTGCATACATTCAATGTGATTAATTTTAATTATGAACATTTGAAATTGTATGGAATAACAGAGAGGAATTTAAAAGAGACTCAATATTCTTAGCATCTGACTCCCACGTAACACTCTTTTATTTATTTAAGATTGCCCAAATTAAGCAACTTTGATAGGAATTGACAAAAAAATGTGCATTAAATATTGAATGAAAATGCTGAAGATTAGAAAAAAACAACAACTTTTAAACTGCTTTCAAAATTTTAAGGGCCTTCTGTTCAAGTTGATTTTAAATCATCTGGTCACCACGAAGGCCCTTTTTTTCTTAGAACTACATCACTAGTGATGAGTTCAGATGTTTCCAAACAGGTCGGGAGTTCACATTTCCAATCGTGACTCGCCATGTGCCACTACATGACAAATACTTTCCAATGAAATACAAGACCTGCAAGTGCATGCGAATAAAATAATGCTTTCAGAAAGTCAAACAGTGTTTTTCATTTGTTTGGATGGTCTTTAATTCGCAGTTGACCCAACTTTATAAACTAGGTTGCGTTTAGGAGGTAGTGATGTAACGCTTTCGCAAAGCAAACAGCGTTAGACTACAATGTCCTTCGTTGGTTTGGATGCTGGGTCATAGGCCATACAAGGGGTTGCAAATTCATGCTCTGAGGGGTGTAAAAAATAGAAAAGCACAACATGTGAATACATTTTCTGAAAATTGCACCTCAAAAAGAAAGTTCTGCATTTCAATGAAACTTTCTAAAGAGGAAGTTTCACCCTTCAAAACTTTCGAAAACGAAAGTTAGATGCAGTGAAGATTTCTCCCGTAATCGTAATTTTATTGTTCACGTGATGTTTCCTCTGCCTAGTATTCTTGCTAAATATTATTTTATTTCATAAATATTTGTATTTCAACTTGGAGGGAAAATGTTCGAAAACGGAAATCAGATGTAATAAAGATTTCCCCCATAACTAACTTTTTTACCCAACAATGATCGGAACATGTATCCTGTATTCTTAAATATTCCTCCCAAAAAAGGTTTGCGTTTCAGCTTGATAAAGGGGGAGGGGGTCCCAAAATGAAAGTGACGAAGCTGAAAAATTTGTAAGAATTGATGCATGGTATTCAAAAGTATTTATATTTTTAAAGTTACACTATTCGTCTCTTATCTAAAATAGTGAAAGCTATCACGCCTTCATGATAGATAAAATTGTCATCCAAGGGAACAAAAAAATAAAGAAAGAAAGAAAGAAATGGGAAGGGAAATAATGTGGCTGTGGACCTTGCCTTTAAGGTTCTTATAGGCATTTTTAGATGCCTATAAGAACCTTAAAGGTGCAATGTTTTCACTTCTTGAACACACTGCTGTTCCATGTGGTCATTACAAAACATGATAAATTTAATGTTATTGTTTTAAAATACGAATATTATATTTCTTTCTAAAACAAGAAACAAAATGAATCCAAGTTCTAAATACATTGAGCGGTAATGAAATAATTTTTTACATGAAAAAATCTGGATTGATTTTTCACATGTGCCTAGCATTTTCGTAAGTATTTTATTTCATCTGTTAATTTTTCTAAAATACTCCCGACTTTTGAAAATTACTTCCTAATTTTTTTCAAAAGAGTAAAAATACTCTTTTTTTTTTTTTTTTTTTTTTTTGGCAAACTCTGGTCAGAAGCATTGAATGGAGGCAAATAACACAATATGCAATTATGGCTAACCTAGCTGCGACTTCTCCGAACGTCATAGGGGGCTAATTAGTCATTTGTGCCATCACAGAAAACTCCCCTGAAATGTTTAACCTTAAACTGAGATTTTCCAAGCCCTAACCCGAAGGCATGTTCCTAATATTCATTCGTTCTGAGCTGGTTCGTTTTCGATTCTGCATTTCTGTGGAGTGCTGTGTTGTTGGCGTTCATATAACTTTTACTTAATATTTATAAGTTTTCTTTTGGTTTTTGCCCAGTTTTACGTTTTTAATAAAATTGTCAAAAACCGAAAGTGAGATTTTTGAAATATTATAATATTTTCCTATCACAGTGGTACGAGAAACTAAAAACTGAACTATTTGAGTGTTGAGCTTTAAGGGGTGTAATTTTAAGTCTCGCCTTTCCATAAAAAGAAAAATTCACTCCAGGCCTGTATTTACTATGCAGTTTACGATAAATGTAATTTAAACAACTGAATGGAATAGTAAAGGTAATCATTATTGCAGATATTTTTTTGGTTAGGGGTATCACCATGAGCAACTCAGTGGGCTATAAAGCAGTCGCCCGTCCCTAATTTAGGGCCACTCATTCCAGGGAAGGGAGAGAGCCAGTGCCATAAGACAAACACAACATCCACGCCTCACCGGGATTCAAACTTGAACCCTTCACGGACAAATGGTCAGAAGCCAACGCTTAGACCACTGCGCCAACAGGGCAGTGCATATATTTGTCACCTTTCTTCAGTTGTATTTTGATTGAAATACATTTTATTTTTTTAAGTCTTTTACTTATGTTTTCAAATGTCCCTGCCTTGTTATATCCACAGCTGAGGATATAATTTCTCTTGAAATGAACAGCCCATGGTCCGAGTTGTAAACAAACTTGCTGCGGAATAATTATTGCTGTAGTATTTATATAGCGTAATGGCCCCACAAAGCCAGTCTCAAATGTAAACAAACACACAAGCGAATGCAGCAGAGGGATGCCCGTAACACTTCAGAGGTATTTCCCAATTTTTACTTTTTCATACCTTCATTATAGGATAGTATTATGATCGGTTAAAAATCAAACTTCCAATTTTTTATGTAATTTTATTAAAAATGCTAAAATTTGGTAAATACCCAAGAACCAGTGGTTGTAAATATCAAGTAAATTGCAAATATTAAAGTGAATGCCAACAACACCAACACAGCATTCTGCAGAATGGAAAACAAAGCAGCACAGAACAAATGATTACCTGATATTGAATGCAAGAATTGGAAAATGCTTTCAGGGTAGTGCTTGAAAGAATTCCATGCGTGGTTAAACACTAAGAGGCACTTTCTGGCACAGTACACAGACAACTAATTAGCTCTTCATCCCTACAGCATATTTGAAAAAGTTGTAGAGGTTAAACAATCTACATATTTTTCAATTTACTTCCGATATTGGAGGGTTTTTTTCAACGTGCATTAATGCATTTGCATTTTTGAACTTCCCTTTTTGTTGGTAAAGTTCGATTAACACTTACCGCACGTGGGGCTTGGCTTTCAATCCTTATTTCCGTTATGTGGATTCGGCATGGGGGTTTTTCATTTAGTTGCGGGTCCACTTTTTTTCCCCTTTGGTATTTAACTGGCCTCGTTACTAAATGAGTTTTTTCCTTTGCTGCCTCCTCATTTACTTCAATAATTTTTCATAACCCGAGTACTTTCGGTAATATTACCGAAAGTACTCGGGTTATGAAAAATATTACCGAAAGTACTCGGGTTATGAAAAATTATTGAAGTAAATGAGGAGGCAGCAAAGGAAAAAAACTCATTTAGTGACGAGGCCAGTTAAATATCAACGGGGGGGAATGAAGTGGACCCGCAACTAAATGAAAAACCCCCAGGCCGAATCCACATAACGGAAATAAGAATTGAAAGCCAAGCCCCACGTGCAGTAAGTGTTAATCAAACTTTACCAACAAAAGGGAAGTTCAAAAATGCAAATCTACATATTGTTTTGTATGCTGCTCTCCCCCTTCTCAGACAATTCCATTCATGCACATGAGGGGTCCACTCGTAACAAAGTAGATTACTCTGCACTCTGGCTAATACTGTATGCAGTTAACTCAAGTCTGTAGTAAAAAAAAAAATACTGAAGTGTATAACTTTCTTTTTGTGTTACAATATTGAGTAAATTTATTCTCATGTTGTGTATTTCTAATTTTTGCTCCTCAGAGCATGAATTTATGTTTCTGGCAGGGCAACCTCCTATGGCCCTGGATGGCTGCACCATAAACCACTCTTCCATAGGTAACTTGAAATCAGTAACCATAAAAAAATATCAAATGAACTTGATATCAACGTTCACCTACATGGTTTTCCTTTAGCTTTTTAAAGTAACTTTTAGAACAAGTTTTTCCAACAATGAGAAATTAAGAGTTCAAACTCAGAATAGAAATTTAACTCAAGAGAAAAATATTATATGTACATAATAAATTCACTTGTTCATGACTGCATCATTTGATGCAACAATACAAAATTTGGGGGCATTTTCATGCAGTTGCAATATATCTGAAAGATCAGTGGGAATTATATGCTATTCCATGCACTTTCAATTAACTTCCACCAAAACTAGCTTCAACAGCACTTTTCAGCAACACTAATTCCCATGCTTTTAGATTATAACTTCCCTAAATACAATCAAGTCCAACATCACTTATTTTATCACAAAATATCACTGATTTACATAACTATGAGCTTTATGCACCAATTATGGCAGTGAATTTGGTTTTTATAATCTTCATATCATTACTACATAAAACTTATGTAAGGGGTAAACAGACTTTCTCTTATTAAAGGTCAAGACCAGTGGTGGGTCTAGTTACCAGCACCCCCACTTTGCTGAGCATCCTTAAAATATAACAGGCACATTTTTACTCTCCCCCACTAATGTATAAAAAAATATTGTAATCGCAAAAAAACAAAGTGACTTCCAGATTCCAAAGGAATACCCCAAACATGATTTTACTATTTTCGTGGTGATGGTTGTGTGCGATTTGTTTTTGCCATAACTCAAAAACTATTATAGTTATCAAAACAAAATTTAATACTGAGGGCCTTTGTGATACCCTGATAGGGTGGAATTCCTGAAGTGGAACAGTTACTTCCCTTATAGAGAGCCCAAACATGGATTAAATCTGTTTCTGTGCTTCCTAAAAAGTTTTCCAATTCCATTTTACTCGTCTTGTGATTACCTCTTAAACTTAATGGGGGAGTCATTGTATGGGAAAGATGGGAGTCATGTAAATGTTCATTACATTCTAATTCTAAGAAAATTGGCCAGAAATAACCCCCAATTTTTAAGCTCAGCTGTAGTGTATGTAGCATTAAGCAATATATTTAGTGAGCCTGCATTTAAGCTAAATTCATACTTGTAGATGACGAACTTCGATTTCGGCGGAATCATGCGCCCAAACCTACAACAGCGAATTTATCCCTCGCTCTATGATGTCTTTTTTTTAGAAGAAAAAAAAAAAAAAAATAATTATTTATGAAAACCCCTAGCATCGTGCCCGGGCTTCCCTGTAAATCTGCACCTGAAATAAAAAATGCCTACACAAGAACTGCAAGATGTTTCTTTACACGAGCTGGAAGTAGAAATTTTGACGCTAGTGTTAAGACGCACAATACGAGCTTTAAAATCAACACTGGGAATGCACCATTTAAAATTTTGCGCCCTCAAAATTTGGAAGTCCTGGGATGAGACCCAGGCAGCACCGCCTATGACTCTGATTTTGCATCTACGTAATAAGGGCGAGAAATACAATTATAGTTAATGCTGTATATATAATCTGTTGACACAATGTTACCCAAAACTTACAGTAAATCCTTCTCCTTCTTCAGTTCTTGGTATCCTACATATTTCAGATGCCATAGCCCATGATGTTGCAGCTTGATAAATAGCCATTTTTTAAAAATATCCTTTTTCAGTTTCTAAGTTGCAATATTACAGATATCACATTCTTAAAATCATGTCCATGGGATTAGCCGAGGCTCATGAAAATAGTACCCATACGTCCCATTCCGATTTAGTAGGCGTTAGATCAACACCAAAACAGGTTCAACCCATTCACGAGACGAGACCCATGTTCATAATAAATAACGAGAGTAAAGAGTCCATAGGTAAAAAAACTTCTACGCTCGTTTAATCTTGAACCCAAAATGTAGTTGCTGCTGGTCTGATCTATCTCATGGGCTGATTATCACTTTTACACTTCAGGACATCTTTATTGCAATTTGATGTACAAAGGAGACGATAAGAGTCAGTGACTCAGTGCGGGGCTGTCGAGCCGACGTGATCTCAACGGCTCCGCTCAGTGGCGGCCCGTGACCCAAATTGTTGGGGAGTCAAACTACTTTTCAGCCTGGATTCAAATAAATTTATTCAATTTAATGCCATTTTTTTTCACATTATATTTTGTTTTATTTACTTTCTCATGTGCGAAGTATAAAATAGGTAACGAGATCCGTAAAAAGATTCATAAAGATTTTACCGGAGACGCACGTTTTACATGACTTTGAGACTAACACAAAACCTGTTTATACGACTCCGGCCCTTCGCCTAAATATATTTTTTCTCAGCCTGAAATGCCCTCTTGGACTGTTTGTTTGTTTTTTTTTTTTTTTTTTTGACTGGAGGTTTAACGACCACCGTGAGCAACTCAATGGGCTATAAGCAGTCGCCCGTCCCTAATTTAGGGTCACTGGTTCCAGGGAAGGGAGAGAACCAGTGCCGTAAGACAAACACAACATCCATGCCTCACCGGGATTCGAACCCGGACCCCGCTCGGACGAATGATCAGAAGCCATCGCTTAGACCACTGCGCCACCGGGGCGGCTTGGACTGTTTGTAAACTAGTAAGCCAGTTTGAATATGAAATATATTGCATCGAAATAGTTTTTATTAAAGAGATCAACAGAAGATAAAAAGCAAGACTGAACTATACATCTTTTTCATCTCAAATGAAATTCGCCGCCCCGGTGGCGCAGTGGTCTAGGCGATGGCCTCTGATCATTCGTCCGAACGGAGTCCGGGTTCGAATCCCGGTGAGGCATGGATGTTGTGTTTGTCTTACGGCACTGGCTCTCTCCCTTTCCTGGAACCAGTGACCCTAAATTAGGGACAGGCGACTGCTTATAGTCCATTGAGTTGCTCACGGTGGTCGTTAAACCTCCAATCAAAAAAAAAAAATGAAATTCTATGTTCACCTCTACCTTTTTCTTTTTTTTTTTGATTGGAGGTTTAACGACCACCGTGAGCAACTCAATGGACTATAAGCAGTCGCCTGTCCCTAATTTAGGGTCACTGGTTCCAGGAAAGGGAGAGAGCCAGTGCCGTAAGACAAACACAACATCCATGCCTCACCGGGATTCGAACCCGGACTCCGTTCGGACGAATGATCAGAGGCCATCGCTTAGACCACTGCGCCACCGGGGCGGCTCACCTCTACCTTCACTGACGCGAAATGAAAAAAAGTCTTGAAGACTTCTGCACACAGCGTTTACCTATACAGCAAGAGAGAAAGCTTACCTTACGCTTAGTTTGTCTTATATATGATGTCCATCTTGCCGCCCCGATGGCGCAGTGGTCTAAGGCGTTGGCCTCTGATCATTCGTCCGTAAGGGGTCCGGGTTCGAATCCCGGTCAGGCATGGATGTTGTGTTTGTCTTACGGCACTGGCTCTCTCCCTTCCCTGGAACCAGTGACCCTAAATTAGGGACGGGCGACTGCTTATAGCCCATTGAGTTGCTCACGGTGGTCGTTAAACCTCCAATCAAAAAAAAAAAAAATGTCCATCTTTCGTTCTTTCTGTTTGGCAAAGTGATCTGTTATTAGGGTGGGCCGAAAAAAATTTTTTTTTTCATTTGCATATCGCCTAGTGCGGAAAAGTTGCCATTTGGATCAACAAAAATAGCAAAAGAATTTTTTTTTAAATCGACTAATATCTTATTTCTCAGCACGGCACCTAAGTTCGCGTTTTTCCGACCGCATTGGGCCGTAAGCAAAAACGGATGAAATTTTTGTGTAATTGAAATTGAGTGCGTAACCCCTAGTGCGGAAAAAGGTCCTTTAGTATTCCCAATAACAGTGAAAAAAGTTTTGAAGTTGATTAATATCCTATGTCTCCGCACTGCACGCAAAGTTCACCATTTTCTTCCCCATTTGGCCCGTAGGCCTAGGCTAGGTAAAGGCATCCTGGTATGTAGGGCATCGGAAAATTCCGTAGGAAATTGCACTGTTCTGAGTGCACCATGCGTGTGCATGTGTAGTACACTCAGTTTGCTTTGCAATGTGTAGCTCTTCGCTTGCTTCCAGTGTCACGTAGGGAAACAACACAGAACTCACCACGAGGAGGTGGCTGCACTTCGAGTTCCGCCCATCCTCACACCAGCTCAGAATTTTATTTCTACGTGGTATGTCTTGTTCGGTAATCCGCTTTACTCGAAAAATGTGGCAGTAATTGCCGTGATGCAATTGTTGCTCTTATGAACGAATCTCTACTGGGCATAATTACAGTCGATAGTCTCGAGAAGGTCACTGATAAACACAAAATTTTCCGTGAAAAAATTAAGCTATCTAAGGATGTAAAGGAAAAAGCCTAGACAGACAGAAAAGTCGTTAGAGGATTCTATTTTGATGGAAGGAATGACTCAACTCTGTTCCTAGATAAAAAAAAAAGACGTTAACTATTATCGTTCCGAGAAGAAAGAAAAGCATATTACTCTCTTGGAGGAGCCTAGATCGAAGTACCTCAGCCATGTGACCCCCACTTCTGGTCATATCAGAAGCATTGTAAACAGCATCACTACTTTTTAGAAGTTAATGGAATTGACTCAAGTTTTCTCATTGCTTTCGGATGCGATTCAACTGTTATAAATACCGGCAGGAAGGACGGTGCTATACGTCAACTGAAACTTCAGTTGCAACGTTCTTAGCAGTGGCTGGTGTGCTTGTTCCATTTCAATGAACTTCTATTTCGCCATTTGCTTGATGAACTGGATGGTAAATCAACAGGTCCTACAACCAGGAGACTCTCGACGGCTGTGAAAACCTCCAGTAGTTGACTTTGCAGGCTGCTCTCGACGGCTGTGAAAACCTCCCAGCAGTTGACTTTGCAGCTATTCATGTGGAATGGATAGAACACATGAAGAATTGCTGGATACACGTGAACTGAGTACCGACCAGAAGTATTTACTGGAAATCTGTTGCGCCGTGTCACAGGGAGACTGTGATGTCAGCCTTTCTAGAAGAAATCCAGGATCACTGTCACATTCGCGGTGGCTGACGACAGTCTGGGTTTCCGTAAAGAAGAATCACTGTCACATTCGCGGTGGCTGACGACAGTCTGGGTTTCCGTAAAGAAGAAGCCAAATACTTTTGGAAACTGATCAACTTATCGAGCTTCATGGATTTGAAGTACAAAGTTATCATTGATGTAGTGATCAAGAGAAACGAGTTCTTCAGCTACCCAGAGAATATATTGCTAAGTATGATTGCGGACAAACTCACCCACGTTATAGCTCTTGGATGGAGAAGAATAAAGAAAGCTAGACAACAACAAATAAACGATGTCATAAGAGAATTCGAAGTGCCGCAATTAAATTTGGATGCTAATAACCACCCCTGACAAAACATATCTCAGATGAAGATCTGGATCGACTAATCACAAATTCTACCGCAGCTGGCAAAGAAATAACCAAGTTTCCCTACCACACGCAAGCTGTGGAACGTCGGGTGCAACTGGTGACCAAAGCAGCTGCCTCAGTGTGTGGATTTGAAGCTAGAGATTCGTTCATAAGAGCAACAATTGCATCACGGCAGTTAATGCCACATTTTTCGAGTAAAGCGAATTACCGAACAAGATATACCACGTAGAAATAAAATTATGAGGTGGAGGGAGGGTGGGCGGAACTCGAAGTGTAGCCACCTCCTCGTGGTGAGTTCTCATATGTGACATTGGAAGCAAGCGAAGAGCTACACGCTACCCATTGCAAAGCAAACTGAGTGTACTACATATGCAAACGCATGGTGCACTCATAACAGTGCAATTTCCTACGGATTTTTTTGAGGCCCTACATGCCAGGATGATTTAACCTAACCTAGGCCTACGGGCCAAATGTGGGAAGAAAATGGTGAACTTCGCGTGCAGTGCGGAGACATAGCATATATTGATCAACTTAAAAACTTTTTTTTTCACTCTTATTGGGAACACCAAAGGACCATTTTCCGCACTAGGGGTTACTCGATTTCAATTACACAAAAATTCCATCCGTTTTTGCTTACAGTCCAATGCGGTCGGAAAAACGCGAACTTAGTGTGCCGTGCGGAGACGTAACATATTTGTCGATTTCAAAAAAAAAATCTTGTTGTTCTTGTTGATCCGCACTAGGCGATATGCAAGTTAAATAAAAGTTTTTTTCGGCCCACCCTATTTGTTATATGGTCATACCATATCTGTTCTGCTTCCGTCCTCTTCACAAGCGCCTTCTCGACGGACAGAACTGATAAACTTGACAACCTTTCTTGCCCAATGGAGTTTCGCTTGTTGTTTTCTATCCTCTTCAGGCACGAGAAACTGCGTTCCATAGAAGCCGATGTTGCAGGAATTGTTACTACAAGGGAAAGAAGTCTAAGCAACTCTGGCAGTGCCTGTGCTAGATTATTATTGTATATGGCAGATAGAAGTTCTGTTGTACTTTTGGCATTGTTTCACAGATCTCTGTCTGAATACAAAACCTGCAGCTCACTATGCAGTTTGGTGCTGTCAAAGTATTTTTCATAAGTTTGAAGCAGAGCTTTAAAACAATGTTCAGGAAAAACTCTAGAATGAGCTTTAAAGCAGTGTACATCGACCAGCTAAAGAAATTTTAATTCTTCAATGTCAGAAAACTGGCATTTTAACTGATTTGTAACATTGTCTATTACCTCATAATACAGTCTTCTGTATTGCACGGTAGCTGGAATATCATTGCTTCCTTTAAATCTTTTATTTGGAGAATCAACCTCACTGCACACGTTATGATAGAAATCATCAAACTGTCTCCGATCTCGAAAGTACAACACTTTTTCACATAAGCCAGTAATTCGTTTGTTACAGAATGTAACATCGGAACTATTTGATTGCAGTACAGAGAAAGTTACCTCAAATATTTTTTTATATGAGAAAAGAAGAAAAACGAAATTAAAATCTTGGAGGCACCGTTTTAGTCCCGCTGCTTCGTGAGTTGTCTCATCATCATATTTGGAATCATCCTCATTCAACTACTTCAGTTAGCAGCAACCTGTGGTCAGCTATGGTAGACACTTACCGAGATTTGAAGTTCCGCCTGGTCTGTTGTGATACACGAGGTGGTCTGGGGTTTTTTTTTTTTTTTTTTTTTTTTGATTGGAGGTTTAACGACCACCGTGAGCAACTCAATGGGCTATAAGCAGTCGCCCGTCCCAAATTTAGGGTCACTGGTTCCAGGGAAGGGAGAGAGCCAGTGCCGTAAGACAAACACAACATCCATGCCTCACCGGGATTCGAACCCGGACCCCTTACGGACGAATGATCAGAGACCAGCGCCTTAGACCACTGCGCCACCGGGGCGGCGGTCTGGGTTCACCAACAGATTCTAGTAAATGAACACGCTTTGTCGATTTAGAAAAGAATGCACACATTGAATTTAAATTTGCAAAACAAATACGTGATTCCTTCAACACTGACGTTTCTCTACTCAAAACTAAGTCCAGCCTGTGTGCGTAGCAATGAACAAATAATGCTGGAGGGGCATCACACTTCACTTTTGCTTGCAATCCATTCAGCTCTGATGCCATCACTGCTGCGCCATCATATGTCTGTGCAACTAGTTTTTCTTTGTAATTAAATCTTTCCAGCTCACGATCAAGTAATTCTTTAAACGAAGTAGCACATCTATCAGAACTTACGTCAAAAAATCCCGAGAATCTTTCTACTGGTAATCCATCTTTAACGAAACGAACTATAATTGATACTTGTGAATGGGAGCTAATATGTCTGTCGCTTCATCAATTTTCCAAGAAAAAAAACTGGGCATTTTCAATATCTGCATTGATTTCATTCCTAACTATATGTGCAACTGATTCGATTAAATCATTCTGTATTGTTTTCGAAGTTCCTGAAAATGTTGTACTATTCTCCATAAACACTCTCAATGTTTCGTCACTCTTGGAGAGTAAATCAATCATTTCGAGGTAATTTCCCTTATTTTCAGAGACTTCGCTCTGATCGTGTCCACGAAATGGGAGCTCTTGCCGGGCCAGTAGTGTTGTAATATCAATCAACTTCATTACATCATGGTTCTTTTTTACTTTTTCATTATGACGTAAGTCACTTGTTCTCTTCGCTTCGTTGAGAGAGTTTTTTTTATTGGATTTTTAACGACCACCGTGAGCAACTTAATGGGCTATAAGCAGTCGCCCGTCCCTAATTTAGGGTCACTGGTTCCAGGGAAGGGAGAGAGCCAGTGCCGTAAGACAAACACAACATCCATGCCTCACCGGGATTCGAACCCGGACCCCTTTCGAACGAATGATCAGAGGCCATCGCTTAGACCACTGCGCCACCGGGGCGGCCGTTGAGAGAGTAGTCTATCCATGTTTTGCCTAGCAACTCTAATTTAACAACTGCCAGAATGGGATCTTTACACTTTTTGTGCCTGTCCAAAGCACGTAGTAAGTTTTTCAAATCATTGAAGCCTTTCTCTTGCCAGACTTCATTGCCACTCACAGGAAACAGCAAACATGGCCAACAATATACACTGCTGGCCACCCAAAATGCAACAGCAAGAAGGACACGAGATAGCAAAGCCAGATTTACTGGCCACATAACAACAGATACAAAGATGAAACGATTGAGCTTACAGGCCCTTGCGACTTGCGGAACACGCAGACATCAATAGTTCGTGTAAACCACATGTCTGGCAATAACGGCCGCTACACGTCGCGGCATCGAACGAAAGAGGACTTGAATGTGGACTTGGAGTATGTCAGCCCAGGCTGCTTCCACACGTTGCCACAGTTCATCAGGCGTAGCCGCGGGTGGTGCTTTGCCGGGCCACTCGGCACGATCAGCGATCAGACGTTTTCGATGGGCGACATATCGGAAGAACAGGCGGGCCATGGCAGCAGTGACACCTGGCGGGCCGTGAAGAATTGTTGCACGATGCGTGCCACGTGCGGGCGCGCATTGTCCTGTTGAAACGTGGCCGCTGGCAGGTCCTGCAGGTAAGGGAGGACTACAGGCTCCAAAACGTTGGAGATGTAGCGGTGGCTGTTGAGTGTACCGGCGATGCGTACAAGAGGGGTGCGGGTGTCATGTCGAATTGCGCCCTAAACCATAGCATCAGGCGACGGACCGGTATGGCGATGCATAATGCAGGCGTCATACAGTCTCTCGCCGCGGTGCCGCCACACGCGGATCGGACCATCGTGGTGTTGCAGGCAGAAGCGGGATTCGTCGGAGAAGACAATGTTGTGCCATTCCGTAGTCCAGGCGCGGCGTTCAACGTCCCACTGCCACCGCACTCGCCGGTGGTGTAACGTCAAGGATAATCGGAACAGTAGGCGCCGTACAACAAGTCCCCGCTCCTGCAGACGACGTCGAACGGTTCGTGCTGACACAGGTTGTTGCGCAACACACCCTAATTCATGCGCTAACGCTCGTGATGTGGCGTTGCGAGCTGTCAATGCCCGCCGAACAACATGCAGGTCCTCTCGTTCGGTGGTGTGCCGCGGCTGCGGCAATCGCTCACGTCGGTCCGTCCGTCCCTCCTGCATCCACCGAATCCATACTCGCCTCACTGTGGCTGGATGTCGTCCCACACTGGCGGCGATGTCTCGGTACGATAAATCGTTGTCGCGATAAGCCACTATTCGTCCTCTGTCGAACTCCGAAACGTGCTGGAATGACTGCCATATTCTGCGACGAGGCATCAGGAAACTTGCCACGCACAGGTCCGGCAGTGCAACACACTTCCACTACTTACACCCCGCCTTCTGTGCACCCTTCTTATAGTGCTTCTCGGCGGCGTGCCGGGCGCACATGATTTGAATATGCCCTGCAATGCTAATCGTTTGCATTTCCTCTCGCTGGCGACGCATGCTGCGAATTTCAGGCGAATCGGATGCTTCCTTCTTGGTGTTGCATTTTGGGTGGCCAGCAGTGTAGTTTGTTCGTTGATTCACTACCAGTAAGCCAATGTTTTTTTTTCTGTACCAGTCAATATTAAAAATATACTTATATATTGGTCAAGCATTTTTTTCTGAAATAAGAAAAAACGCCTAGAAAACATTCCCGTATCTGATATATGGGTAAAAAAATTTTCTGAAATGAGAGAAAAACGCCTACTTTCAGGACTTTTGTAATATTGTAGAGTTTTTTCTCTTGCCGGAGGTACAGTGCCTGTTGAGAGAATATTTTATGTTATGAACAGTATGTGGTCAAAGGAGAAATCTAGGTTAAGTGTTGAAACAATGACAGCTAATGTTTGTTGTAAAACAAAATTGTGCCATTGAATGTGAAAAGTTTTATGGTAAGTTGTTGAAGGACCGAAGTTTGCTGCGCAATATTACTTCGTCGAAGAAATATTCATGGTACGATCGTGGTGAAATACAGTCCCCCGCTAAGTGTACCTACATTTTTGTATGGGTTCTGTCACTGTTAACTGAAGAATAATGGTAAGCTCAATATGTTTAAGTAATAAAACTTTTTTATCGTCTTACTTTTTTTGTCCCGTTTTTGTCATCGCAATGTCCCGTTTTAGTCTCAAGGAAATATGGTCACCCTACTCTTACTGAAAGACTTTTCCAGTAAGCTATCCATCATATTAAATATCTTTGGAGCAGAAGCCATGGTCTGACAAACAACTCTTCATAAAGCATAAATAAAATTAGTTACACAAAAAAAAGCAACTAGGAAGAAGGCGCTATGTAATGTCGCTCGAAGCTGTCAGAATGAGGTGTTAATACAGTGGAGCTGCCTAAACAGCTGTTCCCGTGAGGCAAGATAACATCTGCCTAACAGGAAGTTCACGGTGCGCTTGCGCTCTTTGTGTTTGCTGTTCCATCGCCTACCCTTCGTATCTACTGATTCAGTGGGAGTATACAAGTTTGGGGCAAAATCTACGAGAGGCATTTCGCTTCCTGCCTCACGGACAGAGATCGCAAGCTGAGGACATTTTGTAACTACGCGTTACCGATGGTTTCCGAAAAGCGTCAAATTTAAAAACTGAATGAACGCATAGACGACATTTAATTCAAAAGAGTTAACTAGCATAAGCTTTGGCTCTCCTATACTCAAAAGTACTGAATGAACAAAACTAATATCTAAGAGTCTTGAAATTCTGAAGAGGCACTGCCTCCCTTGCCTCCTCCCTAAAGCCGCCACTGATAAGAGTCATTTCATAGTACGACGTTCAGTAAGAGTTTGCTATTATGAATATTTTATTTTCGGTACACTGTATCTTTCTGTGATTGATATTTAGGAAGAAATAAAAATAAATGGTCCAAGATGTGCACTGAAGACAATTCTGTCCACTAAATGAGCACAGGAAGCAATTCCATCTATCAAAGCCACCACTACTTTTCTACCAGAACTGAGTTAAAATGCAAGATAGGCTTATGTTAGTTTAACTTATGTTAATAGAAGTAAGACAAAGCAATTTTAATAAGGGAAAAGCTAAGGATGGGACACAGTTCCTGTTGATTCTTGGAAGTTAATTTAACTAGTTTCTCATGAGTCCGAAACCTATTTTCCTGGAGTAGACGACAATATAATAACTTCTTAATTTTCAATTCCTTTGAAAATGCATGATTTCCTATTTCTTAGTCGCTTAATTCTGGCTATACCAACAGACAAAAAGAGCAAGAATTTTTTCTGTTTGTTTGTTTGTTCACAAAAAAACTTCAAGTTAGAAATCGGAACTTCAAATTTCCGTCGGTCTTTCGTTCCCGTAAAGCCGTTTTTTCTGCACCGTGAGCACGTATAGTAGCGTTTATGAGCATAATCCATCGATGGCATAATCTTGTCGTCAAAAATCGGTACTGAATTTAAGCCCGTGTAGCCAGACAAAGAAACCGGAAGGGGCTACTGATGGTTACGGTAGGAGAAAAATGTGAAAGAGGTCGAGCAAAAAATACAAAAGAGGTCGAACACTGAACTGTAGTGTAAATAGCTGGAACAGGCAAAAATAAACTCACCCGACCTACATCTCCCTCCCTCCCTGGCTACGGACCTGACTTCATTTAATGGCCGAAGTGGCACAAAAGTCGCAGCCGGGCCGCGGGTGGCCTAGTGGGCAACGTTCGTGACTGCCACGGAAAGGACCTCAGGTTCGATCCCAGCAGGTACGAACGCTCAATCCACTAAATGTCCGCCATGCGTCGGATGGGCACGTTAAGCCGTCGGACCCGGGTACTGGCCCCCGGTAATAAACAAGGGCGTCTTCTTCCCCCTTTCTACTTCGCTTCCGTGTCACTTTCCTGTCGGGCACTCTAGCCCAAATCTCCTAGCTTCCTATTTCTAAAGGTTGTTTAAGACCTGGAGTCAGACACTCCCTTCCCAAAATCCTCTACAAATGATCATGATCAAAAGCCGCAGCCGGAATTGTATATTGATATTAATAGAAGGTCAAACCGAAGTCTGTCACATAAGAAAGGAAGCACTCATAGTAACGACTCCATCCCTCCAGTATTCTGAGCCCCAGACCTTTTCGCGCAAATCTGTTTATTTAACAACACCATCACAGCATACTGCGCCCAAGTCCTTTTGTCGAACCTTTGTTTGCTTTGTAATATTTAATCGTGCAATCTGTGCTCTTAAGGTAGACTTCAAGTACACTGCTGGCCAACCAAAATGAAACACCAACAAGGACACGAGATAGCAAAGCCAGATTTACTGGACACATAACAACAGATACAAAGATGAAACGATTGAGCTTACAGGCCCGTGCGACTTGCGGAACACGCAGACGTCAATAGTTCGTGTGGTCCCCATGGCTGGCACTAATGGCCGCTACACGCCGCGGCATCGAACGAAAGAGACTTTGGATGTGGGCTTGGGGTATGTCGGTCCAGGCTGCTTCCACACGTTGCCACAGTTCATTAGGCGTAGCCGCGGGTGGTGCTTGCCGGGCCACTCGGTTGCCGATCAGCGACCAGACGTGTTCGATGGGCGACGTATCGGGAAAACAGGCGGGCCACGGCAGCAGTGACACCTGGTGGGCAGTGAAGAATTGTTTGCCCGATGCGTGCCACGTGCGGGCGCGCATTGTCCTGTTGAAACGTGGTCGCTGGCAGGTCCTGCAGGTAAGGGAGGACTACAGGCTCCAAAACGTCATAGATGTAGCGGCGGCTGTTGAGTGCACCACCAGAGGGGTGCGGGTGTTATATCCAATTGCACCCCAAACCATAATGCCAGGCGACGGACCGGTATGGCGATGCATAATGCAGGCGTCATACAGTCTCTTGCCGCGGTGCCGTCACACGCGGATCCGACCATCGTGGTGTTGCAGGCAGAAGCGGGATTCGTCGGAGAAGACAATGTCGTGCCATTCCGTAGTCCAGGTGCGGCGTTCAACGGCCCACTGCCGCCGCACTCGCCGGTGGTGTAACGTTAATGGTAATCGGGGCAATGGGCCCCGTGCGACATGTCTCCGATTCTGCAGACGACGTCGAACGGTACGTGCTGACACAGGTTGTTGTGCAACACACCCTAATTCCTGCGCTAACGTTCGTGATGTGGCGTTGCGAACCGTCAATGCCCGCCGCACAACATGCCAGTGCTCTCAATCGGTGGTGTGCCGCGGCTGCGGCAATCGCTCACGTCGGTCCGTCCGTTTCTCCTGCACCCACCGAATCCATACTCGCCTCACTGTGGTTGGATGTCATCCCACACGGGCGCTGATGTCTCGGTAAGATAAATCGTTGTCGCGATAAGCCACTATTCGTCCTCTGTCGAACTCAGAAACGTACTGGAATAACTGCCGTATTTTGCGACGAGGCATCAGGAAGCTTCCGACGCACAGGTCCGGCAGCACAACACACTTCCACTACTTACACCCCGCCTTCTGTGCATTCTTCTTATAGTGCTTCTCGGTGGTGTGCCGGGCGCACATGATTTACACATGTCCTGCAATGCTAATCGTTTGCATGTCCTCTCGCGTGCAACGCTTGCGGCGAATTTCAGGACAATCGGATGCTTCCTTCTTGGTGTTGCATTTTAGGTGGCCAGCAGTGTAATTTTGCTTCCTACACTTCCAATGGATAAACTTCTGTACACATTTTCTTCACAACTAATGCGTTCCCAAGAATGAAAATTTGAACATCGATTACAATAGTTTCATTTTATAACTTGGAATACTTAATATTTTCTAAAACATAACCATAATTATGCAATCCAACATTTGTTTGTCTACTAACGTCATCAAAGTACAGGTCGCGCCATCTTTTTTCTGGTTTCAACACCACCAAAGGAAAAGTTATTGATTTTTAATATAATTATGGTTACGTTTTAGGAAATATTAAGTATTCCAAGTTATAAAATGAAGCTATTTTAATAGATGTTTAAATTTTCATCCGTGGGAACGCATTAATTGTGAAGAAAATGTGTACAGAAGTTTTTCCATTGGAAGTATACGAAGCAAAATCACTTGACGTCCACCTTAAAGTCCCCGATGGATGCTTAAAACCAAAGACCTTGGAGGGGAATAGACTAGCAAAGGTAAGGTGACCAGATATTGGAACACTGATTTGAGGACAAAAGGGCGTGGCGTCCCCAAATCAGCAGAACATTTGGGGACACATACATGCTTAAAATAAATATGCAAACCTTTCTGTCACAAAATATTGTTAAGTGTGATGTTACATATGAAAATTTGTCTCAAAAGGATATATTTCGTAGAATGTTGGTAATTTGTACTGAAACAGCAGAACTATATATGATGCCGAGAACATATTAGCAAAAGTGAAATTCTTTACCTTAGATATATGTGCTGAATTGAAATCAAGCTGCACACTAATGAACGAATTGCAGTATCATAATTGCATGGCGGATTTTTCATTTTACCAAAGTTTTAGGAGGAACACAGAACAATAACAGTCAAAATTTGGTCGCTCCAGTGGTTCAGTGCTCTAAGTGTTGGCCGCTGACCATTCGTACAAATTTGTGCGGGTTCGAATCCCAAATGAGACATGAGTGGTGTTTCTTTGTCTTACAGCACTTGCTTTATTTCTTCCCTAGAACGAATGTCCCCAAATTAAGGAGATGTGACTGCTAGTGGCCTTTACAGTTGCTCACGGTAGTCGTTAACCTTGGAAATAAAAAACAGTCGAAATTTGTTTCCACAAGCAGCATGTTGGAAAATCAATACAATTAAATCTATTTTAGAGAACATTATTTATTAGAAATCTAACGATCTAATGAGAAAGTGTGAATTCGAGGACAAACATCAAATTTTGGGGACAACTTGCTTCCCCAAATGCATCGAACGTTTTTAGGGACAATAAACTAAATTCGAGGACGGTCCTCAAGAATTCGTGACTTCTGGTCAGCTGAGACACGGCTAACTGGGATCATCAACTGTAACTGTTACTGTTCGAGGCTCTGTCACTTCGGCGATCTCTACGGAGATTCGCGTACAAGAAAAATGCCACTTTTCGTCGCTAGAGGGTGCAGACGCCGACCCCAGTTCGTGATTTTTTTTGGCTGATCGTAATCAGTTTTTTTTTTTTTTTTTTTTTTGGGATTTATTTATTTATTTATTTATTTATTTGATTGGAGGATGAACGACCACCGTGAGCAACTCAATGGGCTATAAGCAGTCGCCCGTCCCAAATTTAGGGTCACTGGTTCCAGGGAAGGGAGATAACCAATGCCGTAAGACAAACACAACATCCATGCCTCACCGGGATTCGAACCCGGGCCCTTTTCAGACGAATGATCAGAGGCCATCGCTTAGACCACTGCACCACCGGGGGCGGCAATTAGTTCTTCATGTGCCAGTCTGTTTAAACGTGCATTATAACGAAGTAAATCGAGTCTGTTATCGTGAAGTTAATCATTTCAGTTAAGTGACTGTATGAACGCAAATAAAGTGTAGAATTTATTTTATAGCCTATATCGTACTCAAATTGCGAAAGTTTTCTTGATTTAATTCAGTAACTACCATGGTGTACTGCTGTGTGCCTTATAGTAACTCCAAAAGAGGGAAAACCAAAGGTTATTGAGTATAATTCGGTTATTGAGTATTTTCGGTTATTGTGTGGCCAAGCCACACAAAAAACAGAACAACAACCTTAGACCCAGGCGAGACACATGATTTGGAAAGTTTGTGATTGTGATATTTCTGGTTTGGATTTTGAAAAAAAGGTAAGCCGCTTATTTATTAAATATCGAGTATAAATTAGATTTTTGATGTAGTCAATACTGTATTTCGAGAAAATCATTGCTTCAGGAAAAGTATTGTTTACGTTCCTATACTTTGAAATTCCGAAAAAACTATTTCCTCACATTTAACGACAAAAGTGCTCGATTTGTTTCACATTTTGAGAAAAAATGTCTTCATGGGAAATTTCCAGGGAAAAAGTCCCTAAAAAGGTTTTTCTGAGATATTCTGAAGTCCTGCCATGCCGGACTTGTTCCACTAGTAATATAATTTTAGACTGTTAAAGTACAAGACTTCCACTCGTTAAAACTACAGAGACTCCGGAGGAGGAAGAGCATGCTAGTGAGATATTATCTGTAAGCCTTGGGTGTGGTTAAAATCGGTCCTTCGCTTTAAGATTTCATTCTAATCGACATACACAAAATCATCGGGGCGAGGGCGGGGAGGCTTTGGAAGTCCAGCCAAACTTTATAGTAATTAATAATCTGTAAATATTTCACAATTACATTCAGAGAGTTCAAAAAAATTTTTCCATTTTATTTCTCAGACCCAACAAAAACAGTCTTGCTGGGCCTAGCATTACCAGCAATGGCCCAGCACTATGTTGCCGCTGCCAACCATCAATAAAATGTCCGGGCGGCCAACAGAAGGACCAGCAGTTCAGGCCAACAGTTGGCACCCCATCAGTTGTCATATGCCAGAACAGGGCCATCAGTTGTCCATCACAGGCAGTAGCTACCAGAAGTGGCCCTTCAGCGGCCCTGCAAGCACGTGCCAGAAATGATGGCTAGCCTAATGTGGTCCACTAGTTTGCCGGTAGTGGCAGCTGGCAACCACGTGACGTAACTGGTGGCTTGCAGAATCTTATCCGCCAATTTCCCAGTAGTAGCTATAAAAAAAAATCAAGGATAACCGCAGTTCCCCAAAGCTACAACTTTTTCTTTTCTGCCCTTACGAGACTTGTGAATCTTAGCACTGCGCTGGGGAAATTTGCTCACCAGATCGAAAAAACACCCGTTTGAATCTGAGTGGCAGCTGAACTCTCTACCGACCGGACTAATTTGCCACGCACGCGCATGTACTTGAAGCTGTCTGTTTCGTGCGGAATATGTAATCAAATGGTTCCTTCCCACTTTCATTTGACAATATTGCGAGGTATTTTTCATAAATACATTTATTTTTTCAACGTAACGGTAGTTTTTTTACCTTAAGGGAACTTCACTCATTTTCTAGGAGTGTGCATACTTATAGTCGATTTCCAAAGTTTTGTACTGTCTTTGTCGTCTTGAAAGGAGATTGTTGAATTAATATATATTTACCCGGGTTCATGTCACACTCTGTTACATTTTTAACGTTGTATCTTTCCTTTCTGTTGTCCGAAGCTACATTTGTTTTAAAGAGGAAAGCTATTTTATTTTACATCTCGTTATTTTTAGAAGCGAATTCCTCCCAGCCTTGTGTATTCAACCCGTGGATGAGTAACATTATATCCACATAGCGTTGCTTTTTTTCTTT
The DNA here is from genome assembly GCA_039090855.1 of Macrothele yani. Classification (NCBI taxonomy): domain Eukaryota; kingdom Metazoa; phylum Arthropoda; class Arachnida; order Araneae; family Macrothelidae; genus Macrothele; species Macrothele yani. Next base: position 58,523,862 of record CM077010.1, read on the forward strand.
CAAATAATTAATAAATTTTGTACGCGTATAATTATTTTTTTTTTTTTTTCAACAAACGTTTTTTTAATGGTTTTCCAGAACATTTGTTTCAAGTGGTTCCAAATTTTTTCTTGTTATTCGCCCACTCCATTCCATGAATTGTTATTCATGGGAATGGAGTGGGTGTATTTCATGGCTTAATCTGATATCTTCGTCGACGTGGAATTTCATTAGGAAATTAATTCGCCTCTCTACACATGGATTTTTTTCTTAACATCCACTAAAATAACACGATGGCGATAGCGTCGTCTTCAACTAACTGGTACCATGAGAGACACAGCAAGTGTTGCCTCTGCGCATGCGCAGTCCCGTTGCTTCCACCTGCTGTTGGGGTTGCATTGGTTGCCAGCAACGGGCCACTAGTGGCACTTGCTTGGAGGCCCACAATTCACGGCGATGCTGCAGGGCCATCAATGGCTCGTCAACTGATAGCGCTGCCACCAACGGACCGCTACCGGGCCGTGAGCGGCAGATTTCAGCCAGCGGTGACCCATCACTGCCAGCTGGTGGCCAGCAGTTTCCCAGCACTTGTGCTTTTGCTGGGGAAGTATGATTTAAAGATAAGCAAGAATTCCAACTGTTTACATATTTATTACTTTTGAAAGAAGGCTGTTGACTGCATTCTGTTGGCAGAAATCATAGCACTATGTTAGATCGTAATATTGACCAGTAGTTCCATGTTTGAAATGTATACACACTTTTTGCCTCCAAAAATTCAGTTTAAAATTCTGTGTAAGTGGTTCCAAAGCATTTCAATGTCAGAATTTGAATTCCATATAATATATTCTGCACAAGTGTTTTGCATAATGTGTTCTTGTTCGAAGTGTACTATTTGCTCCAAAATTTTTTAAATGATTCTATAAGTTATTCCATGGTTTTTAACACTTTTAATGAGAGTTTAATATTTGAATTGTATGTATATATAAACTAATTTTGGTAAGTAATTTACATATTGTGTTTCAATTGGTATACCCTTTTTTCCCAAAAATTCTGCATAAGTAAGTGATATGAATAAATAGTTCTATTTTTCCATTCACCCTCCTTTTAAATGAGAATCCAATGTTAGCATCTTAAATGAGAATTCAATGTTAGACTGTGAATTCTGTAAAAGTGTTTCCCAAAAATTTCTTGCATACTGAGTTCCATATTTGAAGTGTATATACACACTATTGGCCCCAAAATGTTCTACATAATTGAGTAATTGATTCGACTTAATGAGGGTTAAACGTTTGAATTGTTTATAATCTACACTAATTTTCTCCAAAATAATAAAAAAATCACAAGTAATTTGCATATTATGTTCCATGTTTGAATTGTTATACACTTTTTTCTTAAAAATTCTGCGTGAATGGTTCAAATAAATTGCCCCATGTTTCCCATCAGCATTTGTTCGAATGAGAAGCCAATGTCAGAATTTGAATTGTATATGAACAATAATTCTTGTAATTCTCTGCAGATGTTTTGCATATTCAGTTCCATATTTCCGGAAATACAGTTTTAATGGTTTTTTTTTAAATGTACACGGACTACGCAATTAAAACCTTTCAACCTACAAAAATGTGGTTGGTTAATAAATATTTTAATTTAATGAAAAAACAAAAGCAATCTTCTGCGAGAGTTCGTTATTGTTGTGGTAATTACAAATTAGTTTATCTATCCGTTTCTTTACTCCATCCAATGAAACATTAGGCTACTAGTTCTTTTGTAAAATTACGAATTTGTTGTTTTTTTAGCAGCTGAAGAAATTTAATAGAAGGACAAATCAAATGACTTCTCGTCTAACGCTGGTTTATTTACATGTCAAAATGTTCCACACAAGACACTACGAAGCGAGTGGATGAGATTCCGCTCCCACGAAATTCCAGTTGGAAATTTTCCCGACAATAATCGTTACGGGTTGACGTTTAGCGCCACGCTGGCAGAAATATGAAACACTGCCTGTACGTTGACGGATAAGGAGTGACGGAGCATGTAGCAGTAACATCAATAGTTGATGATCCCAGTTAGCCGTGGCTTAGGCAAGGCAAGCCCTTTGGAGGCAACGAGCAGCAATTGAGATAGCAGCACCTTCTGTAACCGCAATGACTTGGTGAAAAATACATAGCTATTGGAAAGGTGCATGCAGTGTTTGTTTCAACGCATAATATATCGTATAAATAGAGCAGAAGGAATATTCGGGTGCCAATGCTAACCAACAAATTTCTAGATCAAAATTTAAATAGCAAGTTCTCAATTTCGATGAAAATCAGCTATGAAATAGAAAATACGCCGTTACATATAATGAACACCTGATACGTGAAGTTGCAGCAATGCGAATTTAAATATACCGCATTGTCGTTCCTTCATATTATCCTTAATCACCCGATTTTGTTCCTCAAATTGTTCTATTGAAAAATATTTTTATCGCATGAGCTCATGAAAAATGAATATCGCATAAAACAAAAAAGGGGGTCTACAGATATCATGTTTACAAAACTATCACTGCTTTTCCTCAGACATGCAGATCTCTTTATATCTATTATTAATTGCAGTGCTGTATTCATACTCAATAAACTAATTTTAAAAGCTATTCCTACGTATAATTTGGAAGAATAACACAGCACTTTATCTCATTTAATTTTGTAACCAAGCACTTCTATGCCTCAGTAAATACTGTATGTTCTTATGAAGCAAATTAACAATTAATACATCACTCCCTCTGACTAATACATGCATACAAAAATCCTTTTCTAGCCTTATTATTTTTTCTAAGGAAAGATGAGTATATAAATTTTTTTTCAAATTATCTTGTAAAAGATCACAAAGGAGAACATAGCACAGGATAGGCACTGAAATAGTGGTAAACAAGCTTTGTTTTTCTTCCTGCAATTATGATTTAGTCAAACGCTAGGTTTAATATATGTACTGAATGTCAACAAACTGTTCTGTAATCAAGTAATGCTTTGACCCACTCAGCACGGAATACGCCAGTCCCCATGAGTGTAACTTTTACCGATGAGACTGTAGGGTGTTTCTCTCGATAGCCAATCTGAGAATGTGCTGAGTTTTCAATCGTACACCTTGTATGTAACGATTGTGCAGCAACATTTGACAAAATTCACTTCGCCAAGCTGTTACCCATTGGCACCTTGTATCCAACGATTGTATGCTGTAAGCAAACACAGAATAGCTGTGCTTATCACAACCACAGCAAACTGAATGGGTGAAAATACAGAAAATTCACTTCACCCAGATGTGATCGAATAACATGAGAATTGTGTGAAACTTTGACATGAACACATCTTCCATTTGAAATTGTTCTGGTTGTTATACAACACAAAATTCACTTCAGCCAGCTGTGATCGAATAAAATGAGAATTACATGACCACTTGCACTTTGACACGAGTACACTTCCATTTGAAATTGTTCTGTTAACAACATTGACACTTGATATTGTGCAGTGGCTCAGCGTTACTTGATAACCATGTCACATGGGCTTACAAACCTGACATACTGGTTGATAACGAGGAAACAGTACACCAATAAATCGGATCGCTAATATAGTATTACTATTTCTGACATACTGCGTTATTAAACCAAAGAATCTTGCACGTCACGTAAGAATTAGGTTTCAGGGGTCACAAATGCTGTGTATGTCTAGCTTCCGCGGGGAGACGAACATTGAGTTGTACAATGAACGTTGTTGATACACAGGGCCTGATTTACGCCTAGGCACACAAGGCACACAAGGCACATGCCTGGGGCCCTCAAATTGAAAGGGCCCCAAAATCTTGGTTAAAAAAAACAAAAAACTTTCCCTTTTTCAAAATATTTATACGTGGGTAGATGTGATGTGGAGTAACTATATATACATCGCTGGCAAAACACAAGCAAGTACTGGCAATATAATATGTGATATTTCTAGTTAATATCAGTAACATTTTCCAGATAATTTGGGGAGGGTTTTTGTGTGAGATTAAACAAAAAATTGTCGTGTTGTGTAATAAAACCTAGCAGTATGTGTATGTTTGTAATTATGGCTTACTAAGATCAACTATATACTTCAATTTCAAATGCTGCATGATTCTGAAGCAATTTTTAAACATTTTGACATTTTAGCTCCCAAAAGTTATATTTGAAAAATCTTTGGACTTAATTCGGGCAGGGTTTGAATCCCCCAAACCTCTCTCTTAAATACATCCCTGGTTAATATGGTAATAGTATAGTTTAGACGCACCTGGCAAAAAATCCAATGTCCAATTGAATTTTACCCGTCATATGGCTTTGTCACACACAACTGTTTCATCGATGAAGGTTCAAGTCTTTCTGATTTGCCTCTTTTCAGAGGCAAATCAGTAGGACAGCATAAAAATCTAGGAGAAAACAATATTTTTACCAGGTACTACCGTAATTTAATGTCAGTCTTATAAATGTATTGTGTTTATTAAATTATTACGCTGGATTGTAATACAGTCGCCCAAAATGGTCACACTACCTACTCGACTCCGTAAAGTAAATGTCGAGTGGAGGGGGCTTCGTTTTGGATTGTGCCTAGGGCCTAATTCTGTGTAAGTCGGGCCGTGTTGATACACTGCACAGAGAAGCAGAGAAAGTATCCGCATGTTTTTCGCCACGTTTCTGGAGATTTAATTCAAAATATGATTACATTTTTGAATCCATAATTCATATTAGTTTCCAACTGGTGTGTTTCACCAAATTAAAAAAAGTAGGGTAATAATTTATATATCTTTCCAAACGAGCCGGAGCGTACAAGAGATGTTTACGCAGCGAGCCTTGGAGGCTTTTCATCATTTTTTGGGCAATCTTATCAAAAAAAAAATATGATAAAAAAATAAATCCATAGGAGAAAATAGTTTCCAACTGGTGTTTTTCAGCAAAAAAAAAAAACAAAAAAAAAAAACAAAAAAACAAATGTAAGGCAATAAATATATTTCACCTTTCCACAGGGGAGGAACAGCATCAAACTTTTCACAGGGGTGATTGTCGAGGAACTGTATTTGCATTTCTAGTGCTCCCAGGCACAATTTAGAAATTCTGGTGTCTCGAAACACACTGTTTTTCATATTGGCAGTACCCCATGTTCCAAAACCTCAATTGCAAACAATCCTTAGGCTCAAAATGTGATTATTTGGATGTCGAACATGTGTTTCGAGGTTTGATTTTTTGAACATGGAATACAGAAAATTGAAATGAACAAGAGAGGGTGTTCAAAAATTGTTAACAGTCCTATATCCAAACCACAAAACATTGCTCTATAGATAATAATTATATTTTGAACATGATGTAATGTCCATATATTCCTTCTTACTTAAAACATATATATATATATATATATATTTTTGATTGGAGGTTTAACGACCACCGTGAGCAACTCAATGGGCTATAAGCAGTCACCCGTCCCTAATTTAGGGTCACTGGTTCCAGGGAAGGGTGAGAGCCAGTGCCGTAAGACAAACACAACATCTATGCTACACCGGGATTCGAACCCGGACCCCGTTCGGACGAATGATCAGAGGCCATCGCTTAGACCACTGCGCCACCGGGTCGGCTAAAACATATATTCCTTCATACTGGTAAAAAGCATCATCTATGCAATTACAGCCAAAAATATTATGAACAACAATGGGCAAAACATTTAACTTATTTGTGAGAATATACCCGTTTTCGTAATACACTGCTGGACAATTGCTAAGGACGGATCATAAACGGCTATATAGCGCATAAAAAGTAAGTGTGGTTGGATGCCAAGTGAAATAAAATAATGTCAGAATGCCAGGACATTACAAGAAAGACAATTTATTGTGCTCTGAAACCCAGAAGGCTTTGGAACGTGTTCAAGGGGCAAACAGGCCATTTTGTGCAGAATACGTAAACGTGAAGAAAATGCAATTACCGTCCGCAGGCGTTCCGGCGTAAAATGTCAATACGGGATATGGCCACCATGGAGGGCGATGCAAGATTCCACACGTCGTGTCATGCTTTGCACAACATTATGAAGCAGCTGTTGGGGTAATTTATCCCATTCCTCTGTCAGTGCACGGATGAGGGTGTCCTTGTTTATTGGAGGGCATTGGCGGCCAGCAAGACTCCTCTCCAAAGTATCCCACACATTGTCAATGGGATTCAGATCTGGAGAACGTGCTGGCCATACGAAGCGTTGAATATCCTCGCTCTCAAGACACTCCTGGACAGCGACTGTTCGATGACATGTTGCGTTGTCGTCCATGAAAATAAATCTATCACCGACAACACCACAGAACATGCGAACATGAGGTAGCAGAACATCATTAATGTATCGTTGGCCAGTCATAGTCCCAGTTGGAAGCACATAGAGGGACGTACGGCCATTAATCATGATGCCAGCCCATACCATGACACTACATGTCGGATATCGGTCCCTTTCCTGTATGTTTTCTGGACAATATGCAGTACCACTATCACGCCAGATCAGTTGTCGTCGACAATCAGACGATAGACTGTATCTACTGTCATCTGAGAAGAGGACAGCAGACCAGTCGTTATCAGTCCAATTGCGATGTTGATGGCACCATTGCAAACTGGCGGTACGGTGACGTCTGGACAATGGGATGCACACAACAGGACGGCGGGCGTATAGTCCTCCTTCATGCAAACGTCTGGCGACAGTTTTTCGGGAGATCTGCTTGCTAGTAGCAGCCATAAACTGATTTGCTACCTCACTAGCTGTGCTGCGCCGGTGTCTTTTTGTTGATAGCACTATGTACCAATCTTTTGCAGGTGTCGTACTGCGAACACGACCTCCCCCGTGACGTTTGCTACACTCTCCATTTGTTTGAAATGATTTCCAAAGCCTTGAAACAACACTGTGGCTGACGTCGAACTCCCTGGCAACATCTGTTATTTTTCGCCCTTCTTCAATCTTGCCAATAATACGGCCACGCGTAAAATCATCTAGGTTATGTCGGGAAGACATACTGAAAATTGCAAGTTCGTCAATTGATTCTTTCCCTTTCAACTTTGCGTTTGAACAACAACGGTCAATACGCGTCAAATCCTTTATATCTCTTATCAGCGCTATGACGTCGCGAACAAGTTCGGCAATCCAAAATTTGAATACGCACAACACGTCTTACTGTATCCCGCACTTATGCTAATTTCCACAATTTCCTGCCTTCCATTTTATGGTTGCTATCGTTGCTATTGTCATCCGTCCTTAGCAATTATCTGGCAGTGTATATCCGATTATATCGTTTTTTACATCCATATCTAACAAAGTACCTGACCCAAACCTGACCATATTTACTATTGATAACAACTATTTAAAGCACGATTTGCATCACGCACGCAACCGGCGTATATTCATGAACAGCTTTTCGTCCTCGCTAATGGCGGAACATCCGGTTTTCAAACACTGACGGAAGTAGCTACAATATATATTTGCCAATCTATTCTCCTTCAGGGTCTTTCTTTGCTTGAAACATGTAGGGACTTTTTAACAAGATAATTGCGGGGTGGTGGTGGTTGGGGGGGGATTCACGGTGGTTTAACGAGCACCGTGCTATGCGCAGATCTGTCGTCCGTAATTTAGAGCCACTGATTTCAGGAAAGGAAGAGAGCCAAAACAACATTCATTCCTCACCAGGATTCGAACCTGTACCGATCTTAGACGAATCGTCAGAGACCAAGGGGAAGGGAGATAACCAAAGAGTAAAGCAGGCGCACCACACATGCCTCATCTGGGATCCTAAAAATTCAGACCCACCTCGGACTAATGGTCAGAAGCAAGCGCCTTAGACCACTAGTCAGCGGTGAGGAAAAATACATTGGGAAATTGTTCTCAACAAAGGTATCTGAAAGTCTTTCAGTATATGGCACATCGGTGGTATGAGAAATTAAATGACAGACTAAAGCCATGAGGTTTTGAGGGAAGAGAAAAATGTAAGGATCAAGAATGGCTTTGCCACCCCGGTGGCGCAGTGTTCTAAGCGCCGGCTTATTACCATTTGCCCGTGAAGGGTCTAGGTTCGAATCCCACTGAGGTATGGATGTTTTGTTTGTATTACAGGACTGGCTCTCTCCCTTCCCTGGAACCAGTGACCCTAAGGACGGGCGACAGCTTATAGCCTGTTGAGTTGATCACGGTGGGCGTTAAACCTCCAATAATAATAATAAAAAAAAAAGGCCGCAGCCAGGGGAGGGCCAGGTTTGGTGGTGCCTGACCTGCTTTTCTTTTGCCCGTCCCAGTAACTCACACTACAGTCCAGTGCCCGACCTTTTTTATGTCTTTGATCCAACCTCAATCATAGGATGCCCCTACACAATTTCTTTGTCTGGATACCTGCTTGCCCATAGGGTAACAAGTTCGGTTGCGTTGCACCTTTTTTTTAAGAAGAGATTCACAGTAGGCGTACGAAGAACTCGAGCACTGTAGTTACTGCTGTGAGTCGGAGTGGGAAAATAGCGTAACACAGATTTCTTGAATGGAGCAGTTAAACCAGCGTCGTACCGAGGATCTATCACTGTTTCAGGCCCAGGGCGAACGCCGGATTGGCCCATGCAATACAACTTTCGTCGGAGCTGTACCCCACGGTAGAAATGGATGGGGGTAATCTCTCCCCGCTCTCCAGGTTCTCATTCCTCAGATGTCATCGTATAACCTGAAGGCATACTTCGCCTTTCCAAATCAGTTTTCTGCCGCCATTGAAAGCAAAAGTGTACAGCAAGGAAGACTTTGCATTCGTATTACGTATAAGTAATACCGATAGTTGCATTCCTGATCCCTAGAGGGATCATGAATGCAACTGTCAGTTGCTTTGCATGAGTACATGTGTAAGAAATGGAATTGCTAAGCTTTTCAGATCAGTGAAAATGAAGAGAATATTACATATATGGTGTTGATATGAACGATAGTTCCACTAGGTTACTGCGAGAGGGTCCTACCCAAGCAGGTTAGAATAAGATGTCGTGAGGCATGGATGTTGTATTTGTACGACACTGGATCTCTCCCTTCCCTGTGGCGACTGCTACTAGCCCATTGAGTTGCTCACGGTGGTCATTTAACCCCCAATATATATATATATCATCATCATCATCATCATTGTCAACCATTATCAATCCACTGCTGGACGAAGGTCTCCCCAAGTTTCCTCCACAACGGTCTGTCTTGTGCCAGTCTTCTCCATGTCACTCCCGCATACTTTCGAATTTCATCCACCCATCTCCCATGTGGTCATCTTCTGGGTCTTTTCCTGTCCCTTGGAATCCAATCTAAAATTTCGGCCGTCCGTCGATGGTCTGTCCTTCTGGCAGTATGCCCAGCCCATTGCCATTTCAGAGATTTAACTCTGATCATGATGTCTTCCACTGTTGTCATTTTTCGGATCCACGAGTTCCTCTTCTTATCTCTCCTGGTTCACCAAGCATGCACCTCTCCATGCTGCTTTGAGTTGTCTGCAGCCTTTGTATGTCTCTTTTAGTTAAGGTCCACGTCTCTGCACCATACGTAAGCACTGGAAGGATGCATTGATCAAACACTTTTCTTTTAAGACATAATGGCATATTGCTCTTGAAAATTATGCTGTTTCTTCCAAAAGCTCTCCAGGCAAGTTTTGTACGCCGATTAATTTCTTCATCAATGTGACCCTCACTTGATATCTGCTGTCCAAGATAAACGTACGTGTCTGTTATCTCCAGCTTTTCTCCTTCAATCGATAAATCTTCATTTCGTGTAAAAGCATTGAACATCACTTTTGTCTTCTGAAAGTTCATTTTTAATCCCACTTCTTTACTCTTGTTAGCAAGTTCTTGGATCATACTCTGCAGCTCTGATGGGGCAGTTGCAAAAATGACTATGTCATCAGCAAAACAAAGGTGAGTTAGATAATCTCCGTTAATCTTTATCCCTTTGTTTTCCCAGTTCAGTGATTGAAAGACATTTTCCAATGTGGCGTTAAAGAGCTTTGGAGATATGGTGTCACCTTGTCTCACTCCCTTTCCAATTTTTATGTGTGTTGTATTTTCAAGCAGCCGAATCTTTGCACTTACATTTTCATAGATGTTATTAATAATATTAATGCATGCATCTTCAATACCGCAGGATTTCAGAGCCATTGTAACTGCTGATGGTTTCACCGAATCAAAGGCTTTTTCATAATTGATAAAAGCCATGCATAATGGAAAAAATTCATATTCCCTCGCTCTTTCAATTAGTTCTCTCAGTACGTGGATATGATCTATTGTGCTGTAGCCACTGCTGAATCCAGCTTGTTCTCTCGGTTGAGCCATGTCCAGTGTTACCTTCAAACGGTGTGAAAGAACTTTAGTGAAGATTTTGTAAACCACTGATAGGAGGCTGATAGGTCTGTAGTTCCTGAGATCCTCAATGTCACCTTTTTTATGTAGCAAGATCATTGTAGCGTTGTTCCAATCCTCAGGAATTTTCCCTTCATTAAGGCATCGAGTGAAAATTTGGGCGAGTACTGTTTCGATTTCTCCATTCGCTTCTTGTATGATATCTACAGTAATTCCATCTTCTCCTGGAGCTTTTCCCCGCTTCATGTTCTTGATTGCATGTGCAACTTCTGCTGGTAGTACTGGAAGAACTCTGGTACTGGTACCTTCCGTGATGTCTGGAGTACATGCGTCATCCCTTTCATATAACTTGGAGTAGAAAATTTCACTCTTGACAAAATTTCACCTCTATTTCTTGTTACAGAACCATCTTCTTTTCTCAGTGCCATAATCTGTTTTCTTCCCTTACTGAGATGTCCCTTTGCTATCTTTAGGCTTTGTTTGTTTTCAATTGCTTTCCTCACTAGTTCACAGTTGAATTTCCTTACATCTTCAGTGATACTTTTTCGTACTGTCTTGCATAGCTCTATATATTCCACTTTGGAAGTCACATCTTCTTTAGTTGTCCTCATCTCTCTTCTTTTTTGCATCAACATTTTGGTTTTTCCTGATAATTTGTTCACATGCAACTTGTTCTTAGACCCTGCTAATTTTGTTGCTGTTTCCATAAGAGCTTTGGTTACTTTTCTGTTAACTTCAGAGATGTCCACTTCTTCCGATGTTAGGCCTTCTAAAGCAGAGAACCTGTTCTTCAGTTCCAACTTGAAGGTATTATGGTGTTTTTTAAGGTTGGTTATGTCAATCGATTTTGTTTGTCTTATGAGCTTGCCACGTTCAAGTTTAGTGTTGAGGTGCATCTTACATCTCACCAATCTATGGTCACTACCTGTGTTGAACTTGTTTAACACACTGCAGTCTTCTATGACGAATTTTTTGTTACACATAATAAAATCAATTTCACTTGTCGTCCCATTTGGATGTCTCCATGTCCATTTCCTGTGTGGCTTTTTCTTGAAGAAGGAGTTCAAGATGAAAAACCCTTCTGCCTCTGCAAACTCAACGAGAGTATTTCCACGCTGGTTTCTGTTGCCGTGACCGAATTTACCTACTGAAGTTTCATTCTGTTGCCGTTGCCCTATTTTTGCATTGAAATCTGACGACCGCCAATAGCGGAATAACTATACCATCGGGATTAGAGGAAATGGTATCCCACACTCATCAACCCGCTTGGCCACCGTGGTGCGCAACAGTCAGACATGGCTTGTGCTGCCATTTTAGGTTTCCGAAATGTATGCCGATGAAAGTGTTCGAGTACGACGTATACCCCAAATGAACTTTCATTGTTAGTTGCTTTCTCTAGGTAAACTTGAGTTCATTCTCTTTTAGCGTTTTCAACCGTAATGTTGTATCTTCTCGCTCACGGAATGACGTTGGTAACAATTCCGAGGTCAGAGAGCGTGAAGTATGCGTGTGACCGATAAGAATAAGAGACATACACCGATGAGCCATTCCATTATGACCATTTGTTATACACAGATGAGCCATTCCATTAGTAAATACACCGATGAGCCATTCCATTATGACCATTTGTTATACACAGATGAGCCATTCCATTAGTAAATACACCGATGAGCCATTCCATTATGACCATTTGTTATACACAGATGAGCCATTCCATTAGTAAATACACCGATGAGCCATTCCATTATGACCATTTGTTATACACAGATGAGCCATTCCATTAGTAAATACACCGATGAGCCATTCCATTATGACCATTTGTTATACACAGATGAGCCATTCCATTAGTAAATACACCGATGAGCCATTCCATTAGTAAATACACCGATGAGCCATTCCATTATGACCATTTGTTATACACAGATGAGCCATTCCATTAGTAAATACACCGATGAGCCATTCCATTAGTAAATACACCGATGAGCTATTCCATTATGACCATTTGTTATACACAGATGAGCCATTCCATTAGTAAATACACCGATGAGCCATTCCATTAGTAAATACACCGATGAGCCATTCCATTATGACCATTTGTTATACACAGATGAGCCATTCCATTAGTAAATACACCGATGAGCCATTCCATTAGTAAATACACCGATGAGCCATTCCATTATGACCATTTGTTATACACAGATGAGCCATTCCATTAGTAAATACACCGATGAGCCATTCCATTATGACCATTTGTTATACACAGATGAGCCATTCCATTAGTAAATACACCGATGAGCCATTCCATTAGTAAATACACCGATGAGCCGTTCCATTATGACCATTTGTTATACACAGATGAGCCATTCCATTAGTAAATACACCGATGAGCCATTCCATTAGTAAATACACCGATGAGCCATTCCATTAGTAAATACACCGATGAGCCATTCCATTATGACCATTTGTTATACACAGATGAGCCATTCCATTAGTAAATACACCGATGAGCCATTCCATTAGTAAATACACCGATGAGCCATTCCATTATGACCATTTGTTATACACAGATGAGCCATTCCATTAGTAAATACACCGATGAGCCATTCCATTATGACCATTTGTTATACACAGATGAGCCATTCCATTAGTAAATACACCGATGAGCCATTCCATTAGTAAATACACCGATGAGCCATTCCATTATGACCATTTGTTATACACAGATGAGCCATTCCATTAGTAAATACACCGATGAGCCATTTCATTAGTAAATACACCGATGAGCCGTTCCATTATGACCATTTGTTATACACAGATGAGCCATTCCATTAGTAAATACACCGATGAGCCATTCCATTAGTAAATACACCGATGAGCCATTCCATTATGACCATTTGTTATACACAGATGAGCCATTCCATTAGTAAATACACCGATGAGCCATTCCATTAGTAAATACACCGATGAGCCATTCCATTATGACCACCCCAGCCTAGATAAATGTGCGCGCCTGGAGACCGAACGGTAGCGCAGGTGAAGTTCACAGAGCAGTATCCACTATATTAACAAAAGTCACCGGATACCTAGAAGAAAAACACAACATAACGTTTATTAACATACATTAGTACTGTGTCGGTCCACCTTTGGCCTACACGTGTCTTCACGAGCTCCGTGTTGGAGTGCTTCACGTACGGGTTGTGTGTGTCCCATGATTGCTCTTCTGTGTGTGTGCCGAATTTAAAGGTCTGTGCTTTCGTTTAAGAACCCTCACGAGTGGGTGAGTGCTCATTTTTTTTTTTCATTATCACTGTTTTAATTTACACACCGAGCTGGTCGTTTTTCTTCGTTAACCCTTGCCATTGACTATGGCATCTGCCGATGAGGGCGCTGTTCCCGCCCGCATCGCTGCAGCTCCACGCGTCGCTTCTTCAACGACAGACGCAGCCGGTCAATCACTTTCGCTGGCTAGTGGAGAGCCTCGTAATTTTACTCTTGTCATTTTGCACGTCTTCTCCTGCTCAGGTCTCCGACTCTGACATTGAGAACGTGGATGTGACGTCCCTGACCTCTTCTGACGATGATGAATTCATGTACGTCTCTGATGGAGTCGCTAATCTACCCTCTACAGTTTCTACCACCTCTATTTCCAGTACATTGTCTCATGCTGCGTCAATGCCTTCCAGAGGAGGTGCTTCTACACGCACGTATTCTGCGGCACCCTCTGGTATTCCACCGGCTTCCTTCTCGTCTCGTCTGCCCCCTATGGATTCTTACGTTACTCTCAACGGTGACACCATCTTATTAGACACTCCCGAGGACTCTCCTGCTGGTCAACGTCTTCATTCGACCCTCGAATTGGGGGTTTGTTTTGATGCGCTGCCCATCACTCCTTTGAAGCAGTACAGCTCCGCTCTCAAGAAGATGCTTCCTTCTGGTGCCATCACCCACCTCACCCGAAAGCCACGAACTGTGATTGTTTATTTTTTGAAGAAAAAATATGCCGAGCTTCTCTTGTCTCGGGGCCTATCAATTAGCGATCGTCACCTCTTGGCCGAATCCATCGCCCAGCGTCCTGTTCTGATCTGTCTACATCCGGTAGCCCCGGAGATAACTGATGATATGCTGTGTGCTGCACTTAGTCGATGCGGCAGAGTAGTTGGCCCAGTGAAGACTTTCTCCTCTTCCCCCTCTGACCCCGATGATAAACATATCTGTGGCTTCCGTAGAACTGCTCGCATCATCTTCCCGTCGGAAGAGCACCTCATAAAGTTTCCCCGGTTCCTCAATGTTCGTTGCGGTAACGAGCGCCGCCGGATTGAGCTCCTCACCTCTGTTTATTGCTCATGCTGCAAGGCTTACCGCCATCAGCAGGCTCAATGCACCCATGCAGAGCCACTGACTCCTGCAGCCCCAAGGGAGCATTGTACCTCTTCCTGCGTTTCTGCTGCAATGCCTCTTCCTGCGTCTGCACCTCCTGGATCCAGTTCTGCCGAAAATCTGGTTAAAGCCTTCGATCAACACGCGTCTTCGGATGTTGCTTTCTCCACTCTGTCGGATTTTCCTCCGCTTGACTCCTCCTTGCTTTCCTGTGTTCTGTATCCATCAGAGGACATCACGGCTGATCTTCAAGCTTCATTCACCGTCGGCACCTTTGCTCCCGGCGATGAGGTGGACCTTTCCTCTGACTCCACATCTCGTGTGTCATCGATCCACGGCAAACGTCGCTCTACTACCAAAACCGAGGCCCGGAGGAAAAAGAAGAAGTCACCTTCTCCGACTGGCCGCCCACATCATTCCACCCGTCTAGCAGGCTCCAAGTCACCCCTGTCACGTTCTAGCTTTTCCTCTTCAAAGTCCAAGGGTCCTCAGCCGACGTTTGAAGATTTCTCGACTCTGCTTACGAATGCCTCTCTTCCTTCAGAACCTGTCTCCTTTGAAGATCTTTACGAGTTTCTCACTCATAAAACAAATCAGGAGGCTTCTCTCATCTTTTTACAGCAGTTTGAAGCAGTTCTTCCCGAGGTCTTCGACCAAGCAACCTCCATCCTCAAATTCCTCCGGTATAATGCCAAGCAACCCTACTACGTCTTGTGGTGTCGTGGTATCATCAATCGCCTCGACACATTCCAGAAAGCTGCCATAGCTGCCCTTCATCCGACGTCGGACTTACCCATTCAAGGTCGTCACTCTGAATTGTTGGGAGGGGGGGGGCGTTGCTAACCCCCTCGCTAACGCTCTCGTTCTGGACGATCTCTCGCCTCATGGGGCCGACTTACTCCTTCTGCAAGAGACGAACTGCCACTCCTCGACACTTTTTCATAGATGGCGCACTTGGGACTTCCCCTTTCACCATGCTTTCCGTTACTCTGTGCACGGTGGTACAGCAGGAGTATCAGTCTGCTATCTCCGCATGCCGTGAAAGGTCCTTCTATGCTACGTGGTCACCAGTGACCCCGTGGTTCGCTGTTACACCAAGTCCGTTACATCACACGGTGAGTTAAGACTCTGCATTAACTTTTTGATGTTCTTTCGCGCTGCGGTGCCCCGCCTGTGATCATTTTGTTCTGCCTCAAGCATTGCTCTGTTTGCATCACGTTGTAAATTTGTCATTACTCATTCAATGTACATATCATCGCTTTTATCAGTTTGTATCATTCCTGTTCTTTTTTTTCTTTGAGACGATTCCATGTTGCTCGTCTCCTCAGTTTTGCTACATTTAAGCGATTCTGAAACCACCTTTGGCCTTAGTGCATGCACTGACCCTTCGAGACATGCTTTTATCAAGGTTTTCGAACACAGCGATAGATATGCGCTTCCATTCAGTACATATGTTTTTTTTTTTTTTTTTTTTTTTTTTTGTTAATACTTCTTGCTTAGTATATTTCCTTTATGCAAATGAAAATATTAAATATATTTAAATATATATATATATATATATATATATATACGAGGATAGATCCAAAAAAAAGGTTACAAGGGTCATAAAAATGATTGATTAACAATAGACAGAAAATTCAAAAGGGATTCAATCACTTTTCCACATAATCACCAAATCTGTTCAGGCATTTATCGGAACGCATGACAAACTGGTCTAACCCAGCTCGGTAGAAATCACGTCCCTGCCCATTGATCCAGTTCTCGGCAGCTGTTTTCACATCACTGTCGGATGAGAACCTTCTTCCAGATAAGTGTTCCTTCAATTTCGGAAAAAGGAAGTAGTCACTGGGTGCCAAATCTGGGCTGTATGGGGGTGGGGGGCTCCAGACTTCCCACTTGAACTTTTGCAGCAATTCTTGAGTTTTGCGGGCAGTATGGGGCCTGGCATTGTCATGCAGGAAGATGACACCATCACTCAACATGCCAGGCCGTTTGCGTCCGATGGCTTCACGTAACCTTGTCAAAGTGGCACAATAACGATCGGCATTTACGGTATGGCCACGCTCCAGATACTCGATAAGGATAACACCACATGCACCCCAGAATATGGTTGCCATAACTTTACCGGCAGAGGCTGTAACCTTAAACTTCTTTTTCGTTGGTGATCTAGCGTAATTCCACTCCATACTGGCTCTTTTGGTTGTGGGGACGAAGTGATGAAGCCAAGTTTCGTCCCAGTAACGATGTGATCAATGAACTGCTGGCCATCGGCATGGTAACGCTGCAGAAACGTGAGGCTGCACATCATTCGTGTGGCTTTCTGCTCCTCGGATGAGGCACGTGGTACCCAGCGGGCACAAACCTTGGAATATCCCAAAACATCAGAAACGATACGCTGAACGGTACCATAGTTGAGTCCCAGCTCTGACACCATTGCACGCACAGTTACTCGTCGATGATTTTGAATCATTTCGTCAACTCGTGCCGTGTTGATTTCTGTCGTTGACGAACTTGGACGGCCGCTCGCTGCCCTTTAGCGGTTTTTCACATCCTCTCTGCCCGATTGAAAAGAGCGACACCATTTCGCTACATGTTGTCGGCTGATTGCTTCTTCACCATAAACTTCCACTATTTGACTGTGAATTGCAGATGCGGACACATTCTTTGCCCATAAGAACCGAATTACGGCTCGCACCTCCAAGCGGGACCACTTTTCTTAACGTCTTGCCATTTCAATCGCTCTCACACGTCTGCGAACTTGCACTAACTTCCCAAACAACCGCTGTCAGACAACTAGCGCCATCTGTCTCCACTCTGGGCAACAAATGCACTCTCCACACTAATTACTTTTCCAATGCTGCTGCTTGTAACCTTTTTTTTGGATCTATCCTCGTACATATATTTAGTTAGCACCTTTCGGCCCAGAATATAGCGGCCTACTGGTAATTATCCCGGTATCCCAGCGGCCCAGTCTTCGCCTGTTTACCATGAACGAAAAAGATAATGCAACTTCCCTTTTCGGGGAGGGGAACGAGAAATATGGTACCTGAAAAAATCGAGAGGTACTTTTTGTAGATAATAATTTATGCTATGCATCTTAGCATGCCAAGATCTTTGTGGGTGTGAAATAAAACGAGCTATTCGAGAATATAGGTACATTTATTTATTCGCGACACTTAAAATTAAACAATTAAATCATAAATTAAACAATTAAATCACAATAAAATCATAACAACAAAAACAATACAGTTTACTAATTTCTGACATTGAGCTGTACTTAGGTAGGTGGATTAATGAATGTTATTGTCGTAAAACCAATGAAAAATGATATATGAGTCATAAAAGTAAATATTTACTAAACTATGGGGGCGGCAATAATAAGTACTTCGACTGTTAAGGTTTAAAAAAATATTTGTTCTTATTATTACTATTATTTATTCAGATTCAGACGAACGTAAAAAACGACCCTGACACCGATGAAATGTGATGTAGCGACGAAAGTCTATCTGCGCATGTGCAAGCTAAAATCTGAACTCAAGTTAGGAAGAAAAGCTGAATCGCAAGTGTGTTAGTGTGAGGGATTGATAACTTTTGGTCTAGGATATCGACAGGTTATACACACCATCGTATTACATTGGGTTGAGACATAAGTTCATGTCGTTTTATTTCACGAGTATTTCCCAGGTCAGTAGTGACGGTGCAGATGGCCAGTTGTATATTAAAATGTAGCCAGTAATATCGTGTATCTAAATCATATTGCGTTGTGAGATTGTGGCAAATGATTTTTTGGATTTCAGGTCTGGAAGTATATAGTGTCCAGTAGAGAGGAATGAACATTTCCGACATCTGCTCCTCTACGAGTTTAACAAGAGATCCACAGCCGCCGAGGCCACTCTACAAATGTGTGCCGTGTATGGGAAGGATGGTATTGCTCCGAGGACAGCCCACAAATGATTTGAGCGGTTCCGAGGTGTCAGTTTTGACCTCAACAACTCTCCACGATCACGTCGACCATCACACTTTGACGAGGATCGTTTGAATCATCTTATCAACTTGGATCCGCGTCAAACCACTCGCGAATTGGCCACTGATACGGACTGTGATCAGACCACCGTGGTGCGATACGTAGAGCGTATGGAAAAGGTCCAGAAATTGGGGTCTTGGGTGCCTCACACTCTCATCAAGGACAAGAATCAACATGCTGCCATATGTGGCTCCTTGCTCGCCAGTTATCGCGAATGTTCTCAGCAACACAAACCCTTTGTGTCACGTACCGTTATTGGAGATGAAAAGTGGTGCATGTATGTGAATTTCAGGCAAGGGAGGAAATGGTTAAGCCCAAACAAGACGCCCACACCACGTCCGAAACATGACCTTCATCCTGCGAAGATCATGTTGTGTGTCTGGTGGTACATGGAAAGTACTATTCACTGGGAAATGCTGCAGAGAAATCGGACCATCAACGCTGCACTCTATTGTGAGCAAATCCGCCGTGTGCAGGGAGCAATTCATCAGAAACAGCCACATCGGCGCCAAGGTGACCTTCTCCAACATGATAACGCACGCCCTCACAGTGCAAACATGACCAAAATGGCCATTCAGGACATGAAATGGGAGATCCTTCCACATCCGGCCTATTCCCCAGATGTCGCCTCTTCAGACTATCACCTGTTCCGATCTCTGTCGAATGCCCTCCGTGGCAGAACGTTCAACAAGGATGTTGATCTCCAGAATTTCCTTGATGATTTCTTCGCAGCAAAACAAACTGCACTGTTTTTCAAGAATAGCATTGCAGACCTATCCAGATGTTGGGACACCATCGTAAACAATGGGGGTCGGAATACATAGTTGATTGATTCCGTTTTCCTTCCTGATGTAATACATTTCTGTAGTGCGGTGAAGAAAACGGCATGAATTTATGCATCAACCCGAAACATCGTTTTATAAAGCTCCCGTCAATAGTAGGTAACCCCTGCTTGGGGAGGTCAAGAAGAAGCCAAATTTCGCTACGACGCACCTTTTTCATAGCATCAAAGATGCATTTTTGTAATTGCGTTTATGACATTTAACATCAGGTTCTCGCAGATTGGAAATTGCTACGTTTATGTAAAACGTGATGAAATAGTGTTCGGCGATAGTTTAGTAAAGTATATTGTTGAGTCCCAATGAAATTAACTATTGTTGCATCACTTTATGGCACAACATTCAAAATTCAGATTTTGGCAATGTTTGCGAATACTTCCGTTACCAATTTTCGTTACATTGAAATTTTTTACTTGCGATTTGCTTTACTATTTGTCGGGAAAGATGCATAGAATCAAAAAGTGACTGATCCATCAGATAACTGTCATTTTGATTTTGATGGTCCGATATGATTTTTAGTGGCCTCGGACCAGCGGACCACCAAAGATTTCGAAAGCTGGACTTATCTGCTATAGTGTACTGTCAAATTTCGACCTCCCATGAAGACGTTCTCCATAATTTTTTTAAAGAAATCCTCGTGTTGTATCTGGAACCATACATTTTTTTTATTGAAAAATCAATTTCCTTTTTACTGTCGCTTATTCATCATATTCAGAAGGAAGAAAGAAATATGCATACGTTTCAAAATATGCTTGGTTATTAAATTAAAAAGAAACTCAGCAGCAAATGTCATAATATATTTTTAAATGTGCAGGTGCACCTATAAATTTACGAAAGGTGTTATATATTTTCCTGTAATGAAAATGAATATAAGCATCTAACAAATCAACTCATTCATCTAGTTGTTTCTTACAGGAAATGGATACAACAATATGTAGAGCGAATTTCGGTAAAACTTAAAGATATTTATTTCACAAAATATATACATAAATACCGTATTTATTTAAATCAAAGATAACCGCAATTTGCACCAACAAGTTCTGTTCATTTCTCACTGTCGGCAGCTTGAATTTCTGAAGACAGAAAAGACTCCTGCTTAATAATATCTGCGACAGCTGTCAAAGCAAAACACTTCTGTTAAAACATAGTTTTAGAAGATTCAGAAAAACTTATAAGTAATGACTTTCTGATCTGCCAGAGAGACGGAAAGTTCGGTAGAAACTCAAAGTCCTGCATCACTAGGAAGTTCGCTCCAGCCTACGTGTGTAGCGAAATGGGGTAACTCGTTTATATTGGATAAACACCTGGTGCACATAATTTGCCATGTTGCACTTTAAATCATTCCTGAATGATTCGCTGACAAGCAGTAGCGTGCGGTGGTTGTATGCAACGCATGCATTGCATGCCCTAATTAAAGTGCAAAAATTTGCCCTCTGAAAAAAAGTGTTACACGAGGAAAAGTTTTATACTGCTGCTTCTTATCGAAAATTCAAACTAAGTACCTGGTTTAGAAGAGTTTTATTTAAAACCATTCACATATTTGTATGTATTTTCGCCGGAACTGAGGCAAAGCGCGAATGCGAATCTAACTTCGTGTCATTATGCCCGAACTCATGTGAGGTCGTGTCGTGCCTGCCAGAGACATAACATTAGATGCAAAATTTAGCGTTGCATTCAGGGCTTGGCAGGCAACCAATCAGAGAATGGAGTCCGTTCTTTCTGTCTGCACTGTTTATTCCTACTAGGTTTGGGGCCTTCGATAACTGTCGTTGAAAAACTTTTCGAAATGTGAAAGAGAATGTTACATTAACCAATGGGAAGCTCGTTTTCTTTTGACGGTGATTATCGGCTATCTAGTGCGTAATTTCAGAGGGATTGTTTCTTATTCAGTTGGAAAATTCTACGGCTACATTTAGCACATTCCTTGCCTTTCTGAATCACTGAAGTGCTTCAATTTATTTTAAGCAAACTGAAAAGTTGAATAAGGAAATGTATGATGCAATATTAAGACGGCTTTTGATTCTCTAAGTTTTATAGAAAAATTCGAATGTGTATGCAATGAAACCTCAACCTCAGACTTGAGTAGCTTAATATCGTCGTTAAGTATGCTGGTTAAACATATAAAAATACGTAAATCATAATCATCCCTCCATAACTATCCCATGTGGAAAGCTTATGGGCTCAAAAAATTGTGATACAAAAAGTATCGGGTTTTCCGAAGTGAGCTTGAATTTACTCAAAGAAACATATCCCACTAGTTTTGATTTCGTTCGGTAAAAAAAATGAATTTAGCGTTTTTCATTCTTCCCTCTGGATTAAGCAGTAAAAGAACGTTTAGACTTGCATTATCGTGTTAAATTGATTACTAGTAGTGTGTAAATGCCATCATTATATGACCGGAATATTCAATATACAAACTCGGATTGAAATGAAAAGTATTTGATTTTAATTCCAAGCAATACTTAAAGGTACAAGATCTTTCAAAGTGCCAAGCACTTCATCGTCAGGTACAACGTTCTAACTATGAAATTAGAAGCTAAAACAAAAAGCTTAAGCTATTAAACAATGCGCAAATTTTTCAAAGCTTCGCTCGAACTTGGTTTGGATAAATGCTTGAGGGGACTGATACGTTGTGTCATTAGACAAGACATAGGCCTATTATCTAAAACATTTAATAACAATTGAAAACATTCTACTGAAGATTTTGATGTCGAAGCCTATTTTTTAAGACGAACGGAAGAATAACAACATTCGCAGGATTGAATTCCCTCACAAATGACATACGTACGTTTTTATTTTTTTTTTATTTTTGCATTCCCACACATAACATTCACTGCACGCCACTGTTGACAAGAATGCCTCTCGATAATTAATACGTGTCAACCGTTATATGAGTGAGCAATGAGTAGTCGGCTAGGAAATATTGGAAAAACTTAAGAATGGAAATGATAATTTAAATGGTGTGCCCGAATCTTTTGCTCACGGCAAACCATCGACCCTGAATGGTTAAACAGCTCGCTTTCTTTTTGGCAGATTGCCAAAAAGAGCTATGGCCTTGATTCCAACGAACGGTTTACTCAGAGAACGTAGTGACAACCTGGAAACTGAATAGACCCTTATTCATGTGACGTCAGAAGTAAATTTTCTGCGGAGCAACATGGTTGCTGATTCAGTGTTGTCGCTATTTAATTACCCCTTACTTCAAACAGAAGTCGTCGCTCTTTCCACAATTTATAAGTAAGTCACGGAAAAAATCTCATCGGCTGCCACCGGGAATCGAACCCAGTCTTCCAATTACGTGCCGGACATGCTACCACTGCACCACAGCGGCCTCGAATTCTCCAGACTCACATACGATTAACTTCCAAACCACAGGGCAGGTTCGTATGTGAGTCTGGATAATTTGAGGCCGCTATGGTGCAGTGGTAGCATGTTCGGCGCGTAACCGGAAGACCCTGGGGTCGATTCCCGGTTGCGGCCGATGAAAATTTAGAGCGTGACTCACTTATAAACGCGGAAAGGGCGATGAATTCTGTTTGATATTCTTACTCCACGTCAATTGTGTGTATCAATTACCCCTTACTATTGGCCAATTTTTACAATCTTAACGTCATAGAGTATGCCAACGAATTGATAGAACTACAGGGCGAAGAAGAAACGAATTCCTTAGAACTCAAGATTGCGGAAATATACCAAAACAGTTTTGTGTTTGATGTTTACTTCGTATGATGCAGGAGAACATCGCCGTTAGTCATGATGTAGTTTTTAATGAAGCATTTCTCATACACGGTATATCAAATTTTCATGTTGTTATTGTCAGACATGGGAGAAACATCTGAAACATAAACTTGGGAACCATTTTTTTAAACAAAACATTTAGAAGCCTAGACAAATACGTAATATGGAAGCAAACTAGGGTTAAAAAAAACCATAAAAAACAAAAACAAACTACAAACTTCCCACTATCGCACGATAGGCAATATGCTTAAAAATTAAATGAATGCGTAACATTAAATAAAGTAAACATTATAGATATGTTTGTTTCGCTCTTTGGGGAAAGAACGTAGAACTTAATTCGTAACTTACCGATCCAAATATGCCACCAGTTTTCTCCTTCTACCTTTTTTTTTTTTTTTTTTTTTAAATTTGAGTTCGAAGGAACACTACGAGGTTTCAACTGCCTTTGATCGTCATGTCATAATATCCAAAATCTTCTTTCTTAAAGTACATATTCGAAAATGCACATTGTGATGGAAATAATCGCATTTCATTTTACACAGCTATTCCTCTAACAATTTCGGCCTTTTCAGAGGGAAATTATGGAAAGTTATTCCTTTCTCTACGCACTTTAGGTGGAGGGATTTATTAGCACAAAAATACGATGAACAAAAAAGTTAGGCATGTCGTTAATAAATTTACGAAAATCGTGATTTTCCTGAACTCCTGCAACGTAACGCCTTGTTAAGGTGGTTCCACCTAAAATCTCTGCCTTATGTTTCCAATGGTAAAATTTCTTTACATATTTTCTTCGCAATTAATGTATTCCCAAGGATGAAAATTCGCACGTAGATAAAACTAACTTTGAGTTATAGCATGGGATACTCAGTACTTGCTCAAACATAACCATAATTAAGCAATCCAACATTTGTTTTGTCTACTGACGTCATCAATGTACAGGTCGCGCCATCTATTAACAGGTCTGAACATTACTCAAAGAAAAATGATTGATGTTAATATAATTATGGTTATGCTTTAGCAAATTTTAAGTATCCCATGCTATAACTTAAAATTAGTTTTATTGATGTGCAAATTTTCATCCTTGGGAATACATTAATTGCGAAGAAAATATGTAAAGAAGTTTTACCATTGGAAACATAAGGCACAGATTTTAGGTGAAACCACCGTAAACAATGGGAAAAACATATATAAATAAACGATTTTTAACGTTATTTTTAATACACCACAATATGAATACTCAAAAAAACACATATAGCGTATTAAATCCGTTTATTTCTTATGGTGTTATAATCACAGACATTCGCCAAGCTTTCGCATTCCACTGGGAGGCTTTTTCAAGGCAGCGGTAGACATAAAAATGCAGGAAATTGGAACACATAAGGAACAAAAACTATTTTTGAAAATAACGTGGGTGACATCACCAGAATATTTCATGAAATGTTTTAGCACGTAATTACACGGCGCGTGGCGACGTATTCCCGTCTTTTAATAACGCATGTCAAACCATTAATAGTTCAGTAGAGATCATGTCATTGCACGCTATTTTGCTGGAGAGGATTTCGACAGTTTCCCTGATTGCAGTCTCTTTAAAGTTCGTGTAAGGGGCAATTCTTAGCAGAAGAATCGCCCCTTACACGAACATGCATTCATCGACCATTCCAGTATGGAATAACATTAGAAGAATTGAATAATATCATTAGAATTCTTTGCAGAAGAATTGCCACTTACACGAACATGCATTCATCGACCATTCCAGTATGGAAAAATATTAGAAGAATTGCCCCTTACACGAACTTTAAGGAGACTGCCATCAGGGAAACTATCGAAATCCTCTCCAGCAAAGTAGCATGCAATGACATGATCTGTACTGAACTATCAATGGTTTGGGATGCGTTATTAAAAGACGGGAATACGTCGCCGCTCGCCGGGTAATTACGTGCTAAACAATTTCACGAAATATATTGATGTCACCCACGTTATTTTCAAAAATCATCCTTGTTCTTTATGTGTTCCAATTCCCTGCACTTTTATGTCTACCGTTGCCTTGAAAAAGCCTCCCAGTGGAGTGCGAAAGCTCTCCACTGGGAGGCTTTTTCGAATCTCTGTGATTATTACACCATAAGAAATAAACGGATTTAA
Source organism: Macrothele yani (assembly GCA_039090855.1). Classification (NCBI taxonomy): domain Eukaryota; kingdom Metazoa; phylum Arthropoda; class Arachnida; order Araneae; family Macrothelidae; genus Macrothele; species Macrothele yani. Next base: position 58,549,309 of record CM077010.1, read on the forward strand.
TACGCTATATGCGTTTCTTGAGTAAGCTATAGTTGGTCCGCGGCCACAGAAAAGCTTTCCCATGATGCAATGTGAGGTGAATAAGGTCCATTGTCATTCGTTTGAATGATCATTCACTGTTCCGATGGCGCAGTGGTCCAAGCGCTGTCTTCTGATAAGGTCAAGTCGCATATTCGTAAAGCTCCAGAGTGATAGTCGATTCTTGCTTGACCTTGGATATTTTTGTGTTGGTTTAAGTGTTCCTGGTATCGTTTTGCTGTGTTCTACACTCCTCTCCACTTCACAAGCAGTGATTGCGGACAGCCACAGGTTTGTGGTTTTATCTTTTTGAGTGTTACGAGGTGCAGCACTTGCTCACGTTAGGGTTCGTTGCCGAGATGGCCGCAACCTCTGCTATCGTCTCTACCGTTTCAAATGATTCTTCTTCGTTTTCAGTTTTTACAATATCGTATTCACCAGCATTGAACGTGCCTACATCTTCACATGTGCTTTCTGATATCTCTTTACTATGTCTTCTACCAGCAACGTCCCATATACCGATGGAACCAACTCTAGTGTTAGGGTTACTGATATGGGTTCGTCCCCACCCCAGCTTGCGTGTGCGACTTTTGTTGTTGGCTCATCTCAGCGGATTACGAATTCATTTTGTGATAACATTGAACTAACCAGAGTGGATAAAGTATTGAAAATTTTGGTTCCTGAAGAATCTCATGAAGGTAAGCAGTATAGCTCTGCATTACTTCTTAGTGTCTTTTTTTCAATCGTTGCCCGACACCTCCCTCCCACTTTATCTAGATGCTATTTATAAAGTTGTTCCCGAAAAACAGATAGTGTCTATTATTCGTATGGGAGGGGGAATTATAGTGCAATTTACAGACCCCACTACTGTTGATAAAATTCTTCAGTCAGGAATTTATATTAGACATTTCCATTTACAACCTATTCCTGCTTCACATAGATATATTACTGTTACCCACTCGCCGGTGCCGACAGCCATCCCGGATTCAATACTAATTAAAGCACTAGGGTCTTTTGGACGAGTGATTGGTAAAACAAAAATTCTTCCAGCTTTAGGTCGTGACTAGCACTACAGTTCAGTGCAAAGAGGACGTCGACAGTACCGTGTCATATTCCCTAGTGATGAAGCTATTGTTGAACGTCCCACATGTAACTCAGCATTGGCACCAGCACATTCGTTTTTAATGTGTTTGCGGGTGTCCAGTGCTTTAAGTGCAAGGTTGAAGGGCACGTCGTGTCTGAATGCCCACATCGTGTTCTACAGGACAGTTCTGCTGCCGCTGCTACATCTATTTCCATCCTACAGGAACCTTCATCGGCTTTATTAGCTGCTCAACCAGGAACTACAGGAAAACCACCTGTAATACCTTCTATAGACTCTACTTCTACTGGTAACCCTGTTGCTTCAGATCCTGGATCTCGTCAATTTGATAATGTTAGACCATGTCCGACTTTGATCTCTACTGCAGTGGGTTTACATAATCTCCTTGATATGGACACTTCAAATTTTCCACATCTGCTACCACCTCAACATTCGATCCAGTCTCAGACAGCTAATAAATGCTCTATTTCCCCAGCTTCACCACGATGTACTCGTGCGTCTTCTCGTTAGAGTTTACGACAAAAAAAAAAAACGCACTTTAACCCCGCACTCTCGACGGTCTTCTGCTTCACCTAGCCAGGACAGTCAATACCCTGTTTCCACATCCAACACCTATGGCATCCTTACCGACTCGGCAGAAGAAAGCATGGAAACTGCCCATGATATAAGAATTGCAGTCTGCTTCCTCAGAAGGTGAATGCCCCCCTCCCCACACCCTTCTTGACTTTCCAGAAGTTTTCCAGGACAACACTGTCCCCAATTCGCCATTTACTCTCCCTGAATTAATATTTCTCTATCAGTATCCGAAAAAAGGGCAACATTATGCAAATACCATGTGGGCGGAGGAATTTACAGCGTCTTCCCGAAACGGTTCAACAACTCGCAGCGCTCGAGGAAGTCTTTAGTAATGTCTCTCTGCCGTCTTGGGCCATCCAATATGGTAGAAGGACAAAATATATGCTGAAGGTTCTCATGCCTAAACTTGCGGACCATCTTCAACCACCCCAATGATGCTCCGTTTTATACAAATCAGTTATATATTTTTTGTTTAGCTGCTACAGGCAAAATACGCCTGCAGCAACGTTTCAACGCTCTTCTTTTGTCCATACAAATGGACGGGCACACCATTTTTTTCTTTTTTTGGGGGAACCAAGTTTTGTTTTGTTAAGAACGTCTTTTTGTAATATGTGCTTATTGTGTTTTCTTTCTTTCATCACCAGGAAGTGTGACTAGTGTTTTTTTCTCGTGATGAGGTTACCGCATGTTGTGTTAACAATGTCGCATCGTGTTGTGCGTAGTCATCGCTGAACTTTTTGTGTCTTCCTATGATGAGCTCCTTCCTTCACAGTGAATCATAGCACTTTCCAAGACGGACTGTTTCTGCGAAGTCGGCACCCAACATCAAGCTGGCTTCCCCCCCCCCCTTCTTCATCAGTGATTTTTCTACATTTATGCAACAATTGATCCCTTTGTGATTTGTTCCTCCGAAATTTGAACGTTCCCCAACTGACTTTCACTAACTTTTATGAACAGTCCTATATATGCTTCACTTTTTTGTTACTTCTGTTAATTGCTTTGTCAGGTGAAAAGCATGATGGGATCGCCAACGCGCGACGACTACCCGGTGATTGTAAATACTTGTATATATTTTTTCTCAATAAATACCATTTGAATTCTGACCATTCTCCGAGAATGGTTCGTGTTTGAATCCCGGTGAGGCATGGATGTTGTGTTTGTTTTGCAGTCCTGATTCTCTCCCTTCCCTGGAACCAGTGCGGTGGCCCTAAATTAGGGACGGGCGACTGCTTATGGCCCATTGCGTTGCTTACGGTAGTCGTTGAATCCCCAATCCAAAAAAAAAAAAAAAAAAAAAAAAAAAGGGTTATTCGTCGTAAATGATGACCTTCCTAAAGGGAATGATTCATGTCATCATTAGTCACATGACAACTGAAGGTTTGCAATGTGCGTTGGCTGCAATGTTAGATAATGAATACTTTCTTTGTTTCCCAGAAAGAATATTTACAACCGTTTTGAAACTTGCTTTAAATGTTATGAAGGAGGTTAATTATCCACATGAAAGAAACATTTCATTACGAAAAGAAAGCTGCTTGTACTTCTGCTTAAAGCGAATTCATTGGTATTGAATTATCATCATACACAACATTTTGAACCCGCCGGATATGAAATAAATTTCGTGTTGTGTCTCTGAAATCTTTCCATATTATATAGCAGACGGGGAACTTTATCGAGCAGTTAAAAGAAAACAAAACATAACTGAGTGATTCAGTGACACATGTGAAAACGGGGAAGAAAGAATTTTGGTAAGAAATTGAGAAGAGCAGCCCTAGAATGTGGGTGAAGAAAAAAACGCACAACAGCACATTAAATACTTCGAATTTGTAAAGCCTTTTTCTTCCCTGATTATGGGTCATTTCCCGGCGACTACGTTGAGCTTTCGCTAGAGCAATACATATGTTTATCCTCAAAAATAATACTAATGACAGAGGCACACAATAGATACCCGCAATATTCAAATACACATATATATCTTTAAACATTACTCTGTTTTGAAAGAACCAAAGTGGAATGTAAGGTGCAGCTTTATGTCCATAAACGTTGTGAAAATGCATGTAACTCTTCATTAAGTTTCCCTTCCAAGAGATATTGTACAGTACGAAAATGAGAGGGATGTTAAAAAAGAAGACGAAGCATAAAACCAAGATGTTCAAAGACACAGTCCGTTTATAGGTGCACAGTGATTTTGCCCTCAGGACGCAGAATATGCCAATGGATCGTTCCACAGTCAGACTAAGTGTGGTCCAAACAGCGCCAGTCCACGCTAAATTCTGCAGAACGGTGAATGCAGCGAGGCTTTCCGTAGTTCCTCCGATAACGTCTTTTACAAAAAGGCAAATGAGAAATATTGCATCATAAACTGCCATAAACATCAGGCAGCAACTGAATGGCGACTTCACTGGAGGTCGGAGCAGAACGACTAAGGATAGCATACTTCCAACAATGCCGACAAATTCGAATGCATACGTCAGCACGGAAAACACTCTAGTTGCTGGCGCGATATATGGGGAAAACAAGATTTCTCCCGTGAAATTAACAGACATGTTTTCCTGGAAGCTAATTATCTCCTTCGAGCTCCATTCTACACGAAGACAGCATATTCCATTCATCTGAAAAGACAAAGAAACGGAAACTGTATTACAATACAATACAATTATTTATTGCACACATTTAAAACTTACAGTTATATGAAAATGCAATACACCATGAGGAATCTGAACACATTGGTTGTAAGGCGATTCCCCCATCAGATGTAAGAAAAAGGATAAAACACATGGCATATATGAAAGCAAGTAAGATGGTTATAACAGAAGCACCACTGTTAGCAGCATGCTTGGAACTACAATTTAATGATAGGGTTGAGATTCGTTATGGAGATCAGGGTGATTTACAATGTAATTTCGCAGAGACAAGGAAAACTTTTTGATATTTTCCAGGGGTCTGATGCTCTCTGGGATATTATTCCATAGGATAATGGCTTTATACAGTATTCTATTTAAACCATAATTAAGTCTAACACACGGCTGACATAATTTGTTGTTAGCAACAGATCTGGTGAAGATAGAATAGTCTAGATATTTGATGTCAGATTGAAAAATAGGCAGTTTAAGATGCATTATTTTAAAAAACATGATACCTAGTTTCAAGGTAAAAATTTCATGAATTTTTAGAATATTTAGTTTTAGAAATAATGGTTTTAAATGAGACATGTAATCTGTGTTCAGCATATAGCGAACAGATTTCTTCTGTAATTTGAGCAAGCATAACTTATTGTTTGCACTTATATTTGAATACCAAGATTCCAGACAATAGGAGAGATGGGTATAAATAAAAGCATAGTAAAATGTTTTTAGGACATTGATAGGGAAGAGATGCTTAAATTTACTAAGCAGGCCAACCTGTAAGGAAACTTTTTTTAAAACAAACTGAACATGCGTATTCCAGTTAAAGAATTCATCAAACCAAACACCAAGGTACTGAACTTTGTCCACAATTTTAAGGGGGAGATCATTAATCCTGACTGGAAATTTATTTATGTCCTCTCTTTTATAAACGTTTCGGAAATACACGGCGTTGATTTTTAGAATATTAAGTGATAATTCGTTAGAGCATAACCAATGAGATAAATTTGATAGATAATTATTGATCATTATCTGTAACTTATGCAAATCATGACATTTTTGAAAAAGGACAGTGTCATCAGCGTATAGCAAAGTATGAGTTGATTGCAGGCACAGAGGAAGGTCATTAATATATAACAGGAAGAGTAACGGTCCCAATACCGAATCTTGAGGCATTCCACATGAAATATTAAGTAGATCGGAGTTTATTTTATTTGCAGTGACATACTGTTTGCCATGAGAGAGGTAGCTCATTAAGAGGGAAAGAATTTTGCCACGAAAACGGTATTTGGGTAATTTATGTAACAGAATGTCGTGATTTACCCTGTCGAAAGCTTTTTGGAAATCAATAAAAACACAAATAGTATAATAACTGTCATCTAGTGCTTTGGAAATGAAGTTTGACAACTTAGCAACAGCCATTTCAGTAGATCTGTTTCTTTGGAAACCGAACTGTTCCAAAGAGAGCATACCATGGGTGTGTAAAAAATCAACCATTCTGCTGTGAATAGACATTTAAAAAATCTTACTCAAAACGGGTAACAAAGATATCGGTCTGTAATTACAGGTAGATTCTCTATCTCTTTTTTTAAAAATAGGAATAACCTTAGCGATTTTCAGACTGTCAGGAAACTGACCTGAATAAAAACTCAGATTAATAATATGTGTTATAACGGGTACTAAAATAGAGATCGAGTCTTTTATGACTCTGCTATTAATATTGTCTGAACCAGCACTTCTTTTTAAGGACAAGCATTGTAGAGAAATCAGTCTTCTTGGATAAACAGCTTAGAAATGCAGTTAAATCGGAGAAAATCTAAATTATACATCATGATTAAAGTAAAAACTTCTTTCTATGCACTCCTCTTAGATAGGATGGAACTTATAACTAAAATTGTTTCAGGAAATTAAGTGGAATTCGTTCCTTAAACCTCAACAACAACCACAAAATCGCTAGCTCCAGTTGCATGTCTTTTATGTATACCCACAAGATATCCTAGTACTATTAACAACATTTGTTTAGCTCCAGTTGCATGTCTTTTATGTATACCCACAAGATATCCTAGTACTATTAACAACATTTGTTTAGCTCCAGTTGCATGTCTTTTATGTATACCCACAAGATATCCTAGTACTATTAACAACATTTGTTTAGCTCCAGTTGCATGTCTTTTATGTATACCCACAAGATATCCTAGTACTATTAACAACATTTGTTTAGCTCCAGTTGCATGTCTTTTATGTATACCCACAAGATATCCTAGTACTATTAACAACATTTGTTTAGCTCCAGTTGCATGTCTTTTATGTATACCCACAAGATATCCTAGTACTATTAACAACATTTCTTTAGTTCAGCGTGTTCTCTCAAGCAGGACCAGATTTAGGTCTTGGGGGGGGGGGGGGCATTTCAGGTTCGGTAGGCCCCTCGAACTCAGAAATTAAAATAAAAAGGCAGTTCCATAAAAACTGAGAGTAATTTTTTTCTGAGTTGGCAACAGTGCGAAAGGAGAAACTAATCACGCAGACGACTAACTGAATTAAGGAAGTATCTATGGCAATAGCTATTGGCCGTGGCAGATGATTGTGGTTCTGTCATTGCGTAGTTGTTTAAGGTACCTATGTATTTTGCCATACAGCTATGGAGGTCAGTGATTCAGATTTAAGAAGTGAAATGCGTTGCGCGATAAATTTCAGCTATCGTTTGGGTAAAACGGCTCCAGAAACAGTTCATTTAATGAGAAAAGATTACAAAGATAAACATTTTGGTGAGTCAAAGATTTTTAGATGGCACCATGATTTAAAAAAAAAAAAAGGTGTTTGTTGGCAGAACTCGCTCTTAGACCTGGTTGACCTAAAAGTGTTGTTACGGAGCGTATTGTTAACACTGTTTGGGCAATCCTGCAAGATGATCGACGAATGACGTGTGAAGACATAGCGGCGTCAACTAATATTTCGAAAATGTCGGCATTCCGCCTTCTACGCGACAAACTACTGCTGCATCGTGTGTGTTCCAAATGTGTAACTCATCACCTGACGAGAGAGCAATTGCTAGCCAGAGTTCAGGTGTGTCATGAGTGGAAAAAAATGTTTGCAAAGGATCCGAACTTTCTAAACACAGTAAAAACTGCCGATGAAACATGGGTCCACTATTTCGATCCCCTCAGGAAGCGCGCAGTGTAACATCACAGACACTCGATCACAACACAAAACATTTATTACTTTACACAAAAATATCAACTGGAATACACTCCGCGGTACAAACTGAACTTGTTGTCTTAGCCAAAGCTCGGCATGTCCTACTCCTTCAATATCTCTCACGCAACTCTCCACATCACTCACCACACGCTCAAGTCATTAAATGTCAATGTATCATTCCGCACTTTTGTGCGTGGAAGTTCGTATTTTACAACCCCTCCTCACTCCAGAGGAACTTTTTCCAGTGGTAAAAAGTTCTTGTCATTTTACAATACAATAGTCATAGTTCACATAATGAGTCATAATCCATTTACAAAGAGAAATGTATGAGTTAATTTAACAATCATCTTTACGTGTTTTCCAACAATTTTTATGTAGTATATACCACAACCAAAAACAAAAAAAAAAAAAAAAAAATGTTTTCACTAGCAGACACATAGCATGATCAAGACGGATCATCTAAAGTTGGAACTCTGCTCAGTCCATCTGCATTTTTGTGCATAGTTCCCGATCGATGAATTATAACAAAATCATATGCTTGTAAAGCAAGGGCCCATCTCATCAGACGAGCATTTGAACTTGCGTTGGTGCGTAACCAAACGAGAGGGTTATGATCAGTTTGTATGAGGAAATTTTGACCATCCAGGTAGCATTTCAGTTTCTGTACCGCAAATATAATGGCGGCACATCTTTTTCACTGGTACTGTATGTCTTATCTGCTGTCGAAAGTTTTCTGCTTAGATAGAGTACAGGATGTTCAGCGCCATCTTCTTGTTCTTGCGAGAGGACGACTCCCATTCCTTGATCTGAAGCATCAGTTTTTAGAATAAATCTACGTTCATAGTCAGGGGCATACAGAACAGGAAAACTAGATAAAGATTTTTTAGTCCCACAAAAGCTTTCTCACATTGTTCTGACCATATAATTTCCTCTTTACGATTTTTACCCTTCAAGATGTCTGTCAAGTGAGCTGTTATCGAAGAAAACATTGGAATATATCTGCTGTAATATCCCGCCAGGCTTAAGAAAGATCTTTCTTGCGTCTTGTTCTTTGGCGTAGGAAAATTTTGTATGGCCTGAACCTTTCGTTCCGCTGGTTTTCGATATCCTTGTCCAACAATATGACCCAAATACAAGACGTGATCTTGAGCAAACTTACATTTGGAAGGTTTTATGGTCAAGGAAGCCCTCTGCAACCTCTGTAGCACTTCTTCAAGATGTATCAAATGATCCTCCCAGTTTTCGGAAAAAATGGCACCATCATCTAGATATGGTACGGCAAACTCTTCGCAGCCTCTCAAAAGTTCCGACATCATTTTGCTAAAGAAATAAGGTGCGTTCTTAAGGCCAAATGGCATCTTTAAGGGCCGATACGTTCCAAAAGTAGTCACAAACGCTGCCAATCGTTGAGCTCTAGCACTTAATGGAATTTGTGAGTACCCTTTTGTTAAATCTAATACTGTAATATACTTCGCTCCAGAAACCTTTTCGACTCTTTCTTCTATGTTGGGCAATGGATAGAACTGGGTCCTTGTCACTTCATTAAATCGCCTGTAGTCAATACATGGGCTTGGATCTCTTCCGGGTACTTCTACCAAAACCATGGGTGATGTATAGTCTGATTCACCAACTTCTATAATCTTGTACTGCAGCATTTTATCTATCTCGGCTTTAAGAATATTTATCTGCCTGGGCGACATTCTATGAGGCTTAACTCTTACAATAGCATTACTAGCTAGCTCGATATCATGTTCGACCAAATGAGTCTTTCCTGGAATATTAGAAAACATTTTCAAGTAATGACATAATAGTTTTTTCAGATCCTGAATTTGTTGGCCACTTAGGCGCTCTCGAAGTTTACTGTTCTCCTCGATATCAGAGAAGTTAAATATATTTGGATTTTTTTCAACTTGCGGAAATTTAATCTCTAAATCCATTTCACCATTTTCACAACCGGGCAATAAGTTCACAAATTCTGGTCGTTTATGGTATGGTTTCAGCATGTTAATGTGATATACTTGATGCGTTACATTTTTACCTTCAAAGCTTACTACATAATTAGTCTCAGAAATTTTTTCTCAATTTTCCCTGTTCCTTTCCACTGTTCCGCTAACTTATTTGGCCTGCAGGTAACAATAACCAATACTAAATCTCCTTCTTGAAATTCACGTTTTACCGCATTTCTGTCATACCAATATTTTCTTTTCAATTGAGCCACTTCCATGTTTTTAATGGCAAGTTCTTGACATCTTTTCATCCTATTTATTAACTCAAATACATATTCAGTGACATAGTTTTCTTCTTCAGGATGACCCATCCATTTTTCATACAATAGTGTGATTGGCTTCCTCAAATTTTTTCCATGCACCAATTCAGCAGGCGTAAACCCTGTGCTTTCATGTGTCACAGATCTCAAAGCAAACAGCGCCGCCGGTAACTGTTTCTCCCAATCCGGAGCAGACTCAAGACATAAAACTCTCAACATCCTTTTAATAGTTCGATGGAATCGTTCTACCGGATTACTTTGGGGATGATATACAGAACTATGAGTAACTCCAGAAATTCTAGTGTCAAAATGCTTACAAAACTGGCTCCTTGATCAGTTTGAATTTCTTTCGGAAATCCCATGCGGCTAAAAATGTGTAACAAAGCGTCAACTACCGACTTGGATCCTATGTCTGGTACTGGTACTGCATCTGGATATTTGGACGACAAACACATAGCTGTAATTATGGATCTATTTCCGCTTGAAGTCTCGGGCAAAGGCCCACAGGCATCAACACAAAGAGGAAAAATAAAAATCCCTGTCGCGTTGGTTCTTTCTCACGCTTGAAGATCTTTCAACTCATCGATTCCCACGGTCATAAAAACGCCGCTGAAGTTGCGCAATCTCACCGGTGCCTCCACTTCTTTCTTTGGTCTGTAACATCACAGACACTCGATCACAACACAAAACATTTATTACTTTACACAAAAACATCAACTGGAATACACTCCGCGGTACAAACTGAACTTGTTGTCTTAGCCAAAGCTCGGCATGTCCTACTCCTTCAATATCTCTCACGCAACTCCCCACATCACTCACCACACGCTCAAGTCATTAAATGTCAATGTATCATTCCGCACTTTTGTGCGTGGAAGTTCGTGTTTTACAGCAGCGAGTGTCTACAAATACGCAGGCTCGCCTCCTCAGAAAAAAAGTCCACCAAATCAAATCAGCTGGGAAGGTGATGATGATAATATTCTTTGATCATAAATGTGTAGCCTACCAGCATGGCGTTCCTCTACAAATTACTATCAATGCTGTGTATTACATTTCAGTGTTGAAGCGTCTTCGGCGACACATATCGATTAAGCTACCGGAACTGGTGGACAAGTGGACCCTACACAATTATAACGCCCGCCCACATATGGCTGCTTGCGTTCAACAGTTTCTTACGAAATGCAGTATTGAAATCATGCAACAGCCTGCCTTCAGTCCTGACCTCACCCCGTGCGATTTCTGATTGCTTCGAACAATGAAGAAGTTCCGTGCCGCAACATTCAACACAGATGCTGACGTTATTCATGCTGCACAGGGGTCGCTAACGCAGCTTCCACAAAATGCCTTCACCACAGGCTTTGAAAAGTGGGCTGAACGATAGGATCGTTGCTTATCAACCGAGGGAAGATACTTTGAGAAAGGATAACATATATTTTATCATCCGAGGGAAGATACTTTGAGAAAGGATAACATATATTTTATCATCCGAGGGAAGATATTTTGAGAAAGGATGCCATATATTTTATCATCCGAGGGAAGATACATTTAGAAAGGATAACATATATTTTAGAAAGGATAACATATATTTTAGAAAGGATAACATATATTTTAGAAATGATAACATATATTTTATTATCCTAGGGAAGATACTTTGAGAAAGGATAACATATATTTTATCATCCGATGGAAGATACTTTGAGAAAGGAAGATATATATTTTAGAAAGGATAACATATTTTATCATCCGAGGGAAGATACTTTGAGAAAGGATAACATATATTTTAGAAAGGATAACATATATTTTATCATCCGAGGGAAGCTATTTTGAGAAAGGATACCATATATTTTATCATCCGAGGGAAGATACATTTAGAAAGGATAGTATTTTAGAAAGGATAACATATATTTTATCATCTGAGGGAAGATACTTTGAGAAAGGATACATATATTTCTTCATTTTGTGTTATTTTACTCTCAATTTTTATGGAACGGCCGTTGTGCATAGCAAAAAGTACAATTCACAATACATCAAATTTATGCATCATAGCCATTTTGCTGCGTGTAATTGGAACTGACGAGTTATACCATACATAGAAAGACACATACATAGAAACAATGCAATACCTCTCTACAGAAAGTCTTTCTTTCTGCACTTGACATCCGAAAAACTTTTGCTGGCCAGGTGGCGCAGTGGTCTAAACGATAGCTTCTAATCATTCGTCGAAGATGGGTCCTGGTTCGAATCCAGTGAGGCATGGATGTTGTGGTGGGCTAACGGCACTAGAATATCTCCCTTTCCTGGTGCCAGTGTCACTACATTAGGGACGAGTGAATGCCTTTAGCCCACTGAGTTGCTCACGGTAGTCGTTAAACCCTAATACAAATTCTTTACTGTATATCTCAGACTGTATGGCCTTTGGAGCACTGCTCTCTACATCAGTGCCAATTTACTGAATGATCTCTCTCCTGAACACCTTGTGAGCATCAAGCTCAAATATATATTGGAAGAGCTACATTAACACTTGGAAAGGTATCGCCAAGCCCTACCTCATGGAAAAAAATCTTATATTGAGATGGAGTGAGACATGGTCTGAGTTTGGTAAAGGCTGCAAATTGGATAATTTCTTCTTTCCCCTATGACAGTGAACACCCCCGAAATTTCAAATATAAATGCAATATCAGTAACGAAAATTAAAAGTAGGTCTTTGTTAAAAATCGTTCAACACAATTTGTATTGTTTATTTTAATAAAATCTATATACAGGGTGATTCATAAAGAAGTATGCAGTTTCCAGATGCTGTAAAACAGTAACAGTTGAAGACACGGACCACAACTGCGAACCGCTAGGTAGATGTACTCATAAAGTTCGTGTCCCGCTACTGAGGGAAGTGACGTAGGCGATAGCGCGCGTGTCACGTGCGAGATTATCTAGATGAACATCTTCCTCTCCGATGGATTGGATGAACCGTGGACTACATAATGACACTGACCGAATGGCCACCCAGAAGTCCTGACTTAACACCTTGTGACTTTTTCCTGTGGGGGTACGTAAAGGACAAGGTATTCGCCCCTCCCCTTCCTGTTGAACTAGCGGAGCTGAAACAGCGTATCACAGCCACTATCACTGCACTTGATTCAGATATCTTACCTCGCGTTTGGGTGGAAATGGATTACCCACTCGATGTGTGTCGTGTGACTAAGGGTGCACACATAGAACATCTGTGACTGTCTCTAAAAAACTTGAAACATTCCCCTACAATTCTGTTACAGGTAACATAAAATATCTTACATTGTTCTTGTTTTATAGTGCGTTGAAACTGTATACTTCTTTATGAATCACCCTATATTAATTCTATAATGTTTTTACTGTAAGACCAGTTGTGAGAGCACGGTTGAACGTAAACATATGGATGAGGTATCAAAATAAAGGTTTTACCATGTAGATGTGCCAGTCGAAGAGAAAAGTGAGATTGGGGCAACGGTTCGGGCATTAGGGGGCGGCAAAGTTCCCATGTAAAGTCTATGGGAGAAGCGCGCGGTTGACTCACGCGCTGTTGAAGGCGAAAGTATAGAGGGACTCAGATTCCGAAGTCTCTTGAAAGTTCTTATCGGAACAGCAAACACTCGAAGACCTGATTGCGTTGTGCCATTGGACTGTGTGATGTATACATACAATTTAACATTCATTCTATCCAGTTTATTCACGTAGGTAAGACGTTTCCCATTATGTAAAGATGCAAATAAACTTTTCATATTAGTTTATTGTTTTCAAAAAACAAATAAAATAAAATAAAATAAAACTAATTGTCGATTCCGACGGGTTTCGTTTACCGGGGAAAAAAACAAGCAAACTATTCGTCAATTCCGACGGGTTTCACCTTTCGGGTTCGAATCCCGGTAAGGCATGGATGTTGTGTTTGTCTTAAACCACTGGCTTGCTCTCTTCCGTGGAACCAGTGACCCTAAATTAGGGACGGGCGACTGCTTATAGCCCATTGAGTTACTCACGGTGGTCGTTACATCTTCAGTCACAAAAAACAAAAAAAATCACGAAACTGGACTATTGTCTTTACTGAAGTTATTAAATGAATTTGTCAATTAAATAAAGTTTACATTTATAAATTTTGAAGATGATAATCCGATTTTTGGCGTAAATGTGACAAGAATGGTAAGTCTGATAATATCCGAAATCTTGAAAATTTTCATCGTCCTGGAGCGGGACTCGAACCCGCGTCTCCCAGAAAACGCCCGGGTATGCTAACCACTACACCACCCAGAACGACCAAGTTTCAAGTTTCCGATACATCAGAGTAGGAATAATTACACTTTCATACACAGCCATTCGTGACTTTCTTGAGAACTCATCATTCCTGTGAAATCCTCCTAACTTTATGACCTTCAAAGAGTTCACTCGCCTGCTAAGTTCGCAATCTAATTTGTTCTCTATGTTAAGCACGCTTTCCAAATATAAAACACGTTTACCTGGTCAATAACTGTGCCATTTATATTTATCCTGCATTCAGTACTAACGCTTCCTCGCTCAAAAACCACAACTTCGCTTTTTTTCTGATTTACGCTCAGTTTAATACAAACTTCGTACACCCAGGCCAACATACTCTGCAACGGCATCTCACTTTTGCTCTCTGTCAACAGGACTGTGTCATAATCAAAAAGCAATTTGCACACATGAATATTACCAAGACATAAACCAATATTGGCCATCTTGGCATCATGCATGCCCGCATCCATAATATATTAAACAGCCATTTACACAGCTTTTTCTGACTCCTGCTCCAGTAGAAAACCATTTCGATGCAACATTTACTCGTACAGATGCTCTACTGCGAGCATACATGGCTTTCACACTACTGAGTAAATTCCCAAAGATACCGTATTTATTCAGTTTCTTCCACAGAACAGTCCTATTTACTCGATCATAAGCTTTCTCTGAATCTATGAAGGCAGCAAAAACTTTCTTACGCTTATGCCGTTTATTTCCGATTCCTTATCATACTTATCAAACATTCTCTCGTAATGCCGTTTCATTTCCGATTCCTTATCATACTTATCAAACATTCTCTCGTAATGCCGTTTCATTTCCGATTCCTTATCATACTTATCAAACATTCTCTCGCAATGCCGTTTCATATCCGATTCCTTATCATACTTATCACACATTCTCTCGTAATGCCGTTTCATTTCCGATTCCTAATCGCGTCCATCGCCCCTTTTGCCTCCTTATAAATCTGGACCTGCTCTCAGGCCACATTAACAAATAAAATATAAAGTGAAAGAGTTCCATTTTTCCTCAAGTTTTCTAGAGTAAGTTTCAAAATATTAGAAAATCTGCATGGAAAATCGAGAAGTGTTTTTATAAAAATTTCTTGAAAATTTCGGTAAAGAAAAGTTGGCAAATTTTTCTAAAGTTGCTCACTTGTAATATCTGTCATTTACCAACAAAGATACTTAGAAATTTGTAAATATGAAATTAGTTCGTTTAAAGGAAGATTTTTTTAAATTACCTTTTTAATAGAAGCTGCAATGTTCTTATATTTACTTTAACAATCTGCTGGCTTAAGGATTAATTACTATTTTTTTATCAAATTAAAGGAACGTATAAACAACCCCGCCTTCTCGTGGTGCATCCTGTTCCCACTAAAGGGGCTCTGACGACCGCCAATAGCGGTATAACTATACCATCGGGATTAAAGGAAATGCTATCCCACACTCACCAACCCGCTTGGCCAGCGTGGTGAGTTATGGCCAAACCCCTCCAAAATGACTCCACCTCAGTAAGGGAAGAAAACAGATTATGGCACTGAGAAAAGAAGATGGTTTTGTAACAAGAAATAGAGGCGAAATTTTGACAAGAGTGAAAGATTTCATCTCCAAATTACATGAAAGGGATGATACATGCACTCCAGACATCATGAAAGGTACCAGTACCAGAGTTCTTCCAGTCCTCCCAGCAGAAGCTGCACATGCAATCTAGAACATGAAGTGGGGAAAAACTCCAGGAGAAGATGGAATTACTGTAGACATCATACAAGAAGCAAGTGGAGAAATCGAAACAGTACTCGCCCAAATTTTCACTCGATGCCTTAATGAAGGGAGGATTCCTGAGGATTGGAACAACGCTACAACGATCCTGCTACATAAAAAAGGTGACATTGAGGATCTCAGGAACTACAGACCTATCAGCCTCCTATCAGTGGTTTATAAAATCTTCACTAAAGTTCTTTCACACCGCTTGAAGGTAACACTGGACATGGCTCAACCGAGAGAACAAGCTGGATTCAGGAGTGGCTACAGCACAATAGATCATATCCACGTACTGAGAGAACTAATTGAAAGAGCGAGGGAATATGAACTTCCATTGTGCATGGATTTTATCGATTATGAAAAAGCCTTTGATTCGGTGAAACCATCAGCAGTTACAATGGCTCTGAAATCCTGCGGTATTGAAGATGCATACATTAATATTATTAATAACATCTATGAGAATGTAAGTGCAAAGATTCGGCTGCTTGAAAATACAACACACATAAAAATTGGAAAGGGAGTGAGACAAGGTGACAGCATATCTCCGAAGCTCTTTAATGCCACATTGGAGGGTGTTTTTCAGTCGCTGAGCTGGGAAAACAAGGGGATAAAGATTAATGGAGATTATCTAACCCACCTTCGTTTTGCTGATGACGTAGTCATTTTTGCAACTAGCCCATCAGAGCTGCAGATTATGATCCAGGAACTTGCTGACAAGAGTAAAGAAGTGGGATTAAAAATGAACTTTCAGAAGACAAAAGTGATGTTCAATGCTTTTACACGAAATGAAGATTTATCGATTGAAGGAGAAAAACTGGAGATAACAGACACGTACGTTTATCTTGGACAGCAGATATCAAGAGAGGGTCACATTGATGAAGAAATTAATCGGCGTAGAAAACTTGCCTGGAGAGTTTTTGGAAGAAACAGCATAATGTTTAAAAGCAATATGCCATTATGTCTTGAAAGAAAAGTGTTTGATCAATGCATCCTTCCAGTGCTTACGTATGGTGCAGAGACCTGGACCTTAACTAAAAGATACATACAAAGGCTGCAGACAACTCAAAGCAGCATGGAGAGGTGCATGTTTGGTGTAACCAGGAGAGATAAGAAGAGGAACTCGTGGATCCGAAAAATGACAAGAGTGGAAGACATCATGATCAGAGTTAAATCCCTGAAATGGCAATGGGCTGGACATACTGCCAGAACGACAGACCATCGATGGACAGCCGAAATTTTAGCATGGATTCCAAGGGACAGGAAAAGACCCAGAAGAAGACCACATGGGAGACGGGTGAATGAAGTTCGAAAGTATGCGGGAGTGACATCGAGGAGACTGGCACAAGACAGACCGTTGTGGAGGAAACTTGGGGAGACCTTCGTCCAGCAGTGGATTGATAATGGTTGACAATGATGATGATGATGATATATAATAATAATGGGAATAGTGTTTTCCATATTGCCATTGGTAAGGAAATAAAATTGTCAAAAAATTCTGACGTATGATATAACATTAAGCCAATTCGTCACGTTGTTCCCAGTGTTTGCACCTGCATTTCAAATTTAGATGCTCGGTTTCTATGAAATAAAATCGCTTTGTCTAGTATTTTGACTTACCTCCGTCTTGAACTTTAACAAGCAACCTTACATTAATTTTGGATAAATAGCTAAGTCAAATTTTTCTTCTTTGCTGATTCTCTAATGAACCTTTGGCCAGGGCCGGATTAAAGGGGGGAGGTCTATAGCCTTGGAGTCCACCATGACCAAGGGCCCAGGAGGCATGCCTGAGGAAATAGATAGATAGGTAGGTAGAGAGAAAGAGAGAGAGAGAGAGAGGTTTGTAATATAGTTTTACGTTTGTTACGTATGCTTTCCACTTGGTCAAAAATAGAGGCTGGAGATTTCAAGGCAGTGACTCATCAAGGGTAAAGGTTTCATGTCACTTTGTGCAGCGGTGTTGGCGAGACAGTTCCAACTTTTTCACTACCATCATCAGTCCACACCTCCCTGTTTGCAGTCAGAACCGTTAATGGTCAAAGTCCCCTGTGGCTTCACATTGCATAACAAAAAATATGCACTAAGAAAAGTACGCAATGCTAAATCATTAGAAAATCCAAGACAGAGTCTAGTAATATTAAACTTTTAACTCATGTTCTTACGAGAACAATGGAAAATGCAGTGACTTATTATGAAAACACTGCAGATAATTTATTAGTTTGAAGAATGCACTACGTATTAATTATCACAATCATATTGATACAGTTTCGAGTTTTACCGGACTTCATGATTCCCCATCATAATTTTTTGAGGGCCCACTCAGATGTCTTAGCCTTGGGGCCCACTCAAATGTCTTAGTTTAGGAACCCACTAAGGCCTTAAATATGCCCCTGCAGGTGACTACTAGAAATTGGTCGGAAATTACGTAACTGTTACTTTGTCACCGTTACGACCAGTGAGAAAAAAGTAACAGTTCCAAAGTCACTGATAACAATGTCACCCTAAGCTGTGTCAGAACAATGATTGGGATCCAAGGTTACCATGCCACCATGCCGTCTCTGCTGAAAATTTTTCTTTCTTAACACAGGGCAGGAGACTTAGAAGTTAATCTTCCATAGAGACACATGGCAACAATTTGGATCCGAAGATCTTAATAGAACAGCGCGTCAGTGGACGCACATGGAACTGAAACGTCAAACCGTAACCGTCTGTTTGTTCCTTTTTTATCTTTTCAAGAGTTTACAACTCAGATCAGATCATATGTAGAGGATTTCAGGAAGGGAGTGTCTGATCCCAGGTCTTTAACAACCCTTAGAAACAGGAAGCTAAGAGATTTGGGCTAGAGTGCCCGATAGGAAAGTGATTCGGAAGCGAGGTAGAAAGGCGCTCTCATTTATTATCGGGGGCAGGTACCCTGGGCCCGACTGCTTGACGTGCCCATCCGACGCACGGAGGATATTTAGTGGTTAGAGCGTTCGTACCTAGCTGGGATCGAACCTGAGGTCATCTGCGTGGCAGCCACGAACGTTGACCACACTATGCCACCCGCGGCCAGAGTTTACAACTCTCTCCGTGGTACTAGTTATATAGCTACTGGTACCGTATCACCTAAAGGACGCTGTCGTAGTTTCATGTCCGACCACTGGGGCGCTGTCTTAAACACGAGAGTTGGACCTCTGTCTCTCCTCCTCTGTGTTTCTTCAGAAAAAAAAAACGGTTTTTCGCGCTAATCTCTTCAGGAGGAGTCTTTAGGAATGAACGTACGTCAACGATAATAAAGTGTTAATAATGTTGTTCAGTATTTAATATAGTAGAATGTCTGACCCCCAAGCGTAGAAAAACCTGTGAGATGTGGAATTACAATATTTCACCGTCGTTGATGGAAATTTTGCTTCGTGTGATATTTGTAAGCAAAAGCTTCCTTACAGAAGTTCGACTCGCGCAGTTCCGTTATTGCTCCGTCAGCCCTGTCATAAACATTGATTTCGTCACTGATACTAGTCAGACGGTGACTCACCATCCCGTTAGAGCTGCGTCATCCCTGTCGTAAACGGTGATTTTGTGACTGTTTAAAGTCACCGTTACTTCCGTCGGACCTTTGTCACTGTGACAGGAAAATCATTGTTAAGCCCACCTCTAGTGGACAAATATTCAGTGGGAAAACGGCTACCATATTGATTACAAATATCGATATAATCGTGTGTCGTTCAGTGTTGAGAAAGAGGTGGGAACTGTGACAGGAAAATCACTGTTAAGCCCACCTCTAGTGGCCACATAGTCAGTGGGTAAACGGCTTCCGTATTGTTTACAAATATCCATGTAATCGTGTGCCGTTCAGTGTTGAGAAAGAGGTGGGAACTGTGACAGGAAAATCACTGTTAAGCCCACCTCTAGTGGCCACATAGTCAGTGGTAAACGGCTTCCGTATTGTTTACAAATATCCATGTAATCCTGTGTCGTTCAGTGTTGAGGAAAAGGTGGGAACTGTGACAGGAAAATCACTGTTAAGCCCACCTCTAGTGGCCACATAGTCAGTGGGTAAACGGCTTCCGTATTGTTTACAAATATCCATGTAATCGTGTGCCGTTCAGTGTTGAGAAAGAGGTGGGAACTGTGACAGATCACTGAGAGGGCCCACTTAAGCCCACCTCTAGTGGCCATACAGTCAGTGGTAAACGGCTGTATTGTTTACAAATATCCATGTAATCCTGTGTTTGTTCAGTGTGTTGAGAAAGAGGTGGGGACTGTGACAGGAAAATCACTGTTAAGCCCAACCTCTAGTGGCCACATAGTCAGTGGTAAACGGCTTTCCGTATTGTTTACAAATATCCATTGTAATCCTGTGTCGTTCAGTGTTGAGAAAGAGGTGGGGACTGTGACAGGAAAATCACTGTTAAGCCCCCTCTAGTGCCCAGATAGTCAGTGGGTAAATGGCTTCCGTATTGTTTACAAATATCCATGTAATCGTGTGTCGTTCAGTGTTGAGAAAGAGGTGGGAACTGTGACAGGAAAATCACTGTTAAGCCCACCTCTAGTGACCACATAGTCAGTGGGTAAACGGCTACCGAATTGTTTACAAATATCCATGTAATCCTGTGTCGTTCAGTGTTGAGGAAAAGGTGAGAACTGTGACAGGAAAATCACTGTTAAGCCCACCTCTAGTGGCCACATAATCAGTGGGTAAACGGATACCGAATTGTTTACAAATATCCATGTAATCCTGTGTCGTTCAGTGTTGAGAAAAAGGTGAGAACTGTGACAGGAAAATCCCTGTTAAGCCCACCTATAGTGGCCACATAATCAGTGGGTAAACTGCTACCGAATTGTTTACAAATATCCATGTAATCCTGTGTCGTTCAGTGTTGAGAAAGAGGTGGTAACTGTGACAGGAAAATCACTGTTAAGCCCACCTCTAGTGGCCACATATTCAGTGGGTAAACGGCTACCGAATTGTTTACAAATATCCATGTAATCCTGTGTCGTTCAGTGTTGAGAAAGAGGTGAGAACTGTGACAGGAAAATCACTGTTAAGCCCACCTATAGTGGCCACATAATCAGTGGGTAAACGGCTACCGAATTGTTTACAAATATCCATGTAATCATGTGTCGTTCAGTGTTGAGAAAGAGGTGGGAACTGTGACAGGAAAATCACTGTTAAGCCCACCTCTAGTGGCCACATAGTCAGTGGGTAAACGGCTACCCAATTGTTTACAAATATTCATGTAATCCTGTGTCGTTCACTGTTGAGAAAGAGGTGAGAACTGTGACAGGAAAATCACTGTTAAGCCCACCTCTAGTGGCCACATAGTCAGTGGGTAAACGGATACCGAATTGATTACAAATATCCATGTAATCCTGTGTCGTTCAGTGTTGAGAAAGAGGTGGGAACTTTGACAGGAAAATCATTACTAAGCCCACCTCTAGTGGCCACATAGTCAGTGGGTATACGGCTACCGAATTGTTTACAAATATCCATGTAATCCTGTGTCGTTCAGTGTTGAGAAAAAGGTGAGAACTGTGACAGGAAAATCACTGTTAAGCCCACCTCTAGTGGCCACATAGTCAGTGGGTAAACAGCTACCGTATTGTTAACAAATATTCATATAATCCTGTGTCGTTCAATGTTGAGAAAGAGGTGAGAACTGTGACAGGAAAATCACTGTTAAGCCCACCTATAGTGGCCACATAATCAGTGGGCAAAAGGCTACCGTATTGTTTACAAATATCCATGTAATCCTGCGTCGTTCAGTGTTGAGAAAAAGGTGGGAACTGTGACAGGAAAATCACTGTTAAGCCCACCTCTAGTGGCCACATATTCAGTAGGCAAACGGCTACCATATTGATTACAAATATTCATGCAATCGTGTGTCTTTCAGTGTTGAGAAAACAAGGAAGAAATTCTTCCTTTAATGTTGATTTAAATATTAATGTGAGTAGACAATTTTATATTCTGCATTCTGTACTTCCGATTACATGATGGGCTACCGTTGTAGTATATAATAAAATGCAATATATGTAAAATGAAATTCGTGTCAATACACCTAGCCATACACCTGACATAACTATGATGTATTTTTACGGAACAGTGGGGCCCACTCCTTGATTCTACACCAAGGCCCCACCATTACTAGCTACGCTACTGAGTCGAACCCACATGTAACAAGCTCGCCTAATACGAAGTTCAGCATAAACGGAAGTTTTTATATATTCCATGGATTCGTAATATTTCCTCCTGTTTGAGCATTGGCATGGATGTTGTGTTTGTCTTATGGCACTGTCTCTCTCCCATCCTTGGAACCAGTGGCCCTAAATGTGGTACGGGCGACTGCTTATAGCCCATTAATTTGCTCACGGTGTTCGTTAATCCCCTCAAAAAAAAAAACTGCCTTCATAATTTTTCCTTCAATACGATCATAATTTTTATTTTAGTATGATATTGCTCGGATATCAGCCATCTCATTTCAGTTTTAATTTATTAATGTTATTTACTTACCTTTATATCGTTAAAGGTAAGTAATGTTATTTACTTACCTTTATATCGTTTTCTCGTGGTGCATCCTGTTCTCACTAAAGGGGCTCTGACGACCGCCCATAGCGGTATAACTATACCATCGGGATTAGAGGAAATTCTATCCCACACTCACCAACCCGCTTGGCCAGCGTGGTGAGTTATGGCCAAACCTCCAAAATGATTCCACAACTTAAATCTTGGCCCTCTAGTCTCCGGCAGCTGGAATGTACCTGGCCAAGGCAGCGGCCAGTGCGACATGAAGGCAGAGGGTGCTAAGAATCCCGGATAACCGGACTAGGCTGCCATCTGATGCTGACCTTGGCTACTTACAATGGACGCTCCCTATCTTCTGATTCAAGGCTTCTTGAATTGGAAGAGGAACTACAAAGGATCAAGTGGGACATCGTGGGGCTAAGTGAGGTAAGGAGAAAGGAGAAGATCTCATCGAACTGAAAAGTGGACATCTCTTCTACTATCGTGGGACAGATACTGGCAGAACTAGTGGTGTTGGATTTATAATAAACAAGAAACTGAAGGATAAAGTTGTAGAAGTTGAAAGTTCCTCTGACAGAGCTGCACGACTTGTTATCCAACTCTCGAAAAGATACCAGGCTCAGATTATTCAAACTTATGCACCCACCACAAGTCATCCTGAAGAAGAAATTGAAGAATTTTATGAGGAAATTTGTCGTCTAAATAATAAAGGTAAGCAGCACTTGAAAATAATTATGGGAGATTTCAATGCAAAAATAGGGCAACGGCAACAGAATGAAACTTCAGTAGGTAAATTCGGTCATGGCAACAGAAACCAGCGTGGAAATACTCTCGTTGAGTTTGCAGAGGCAGAAGGGTTTTTCATCTTGAACTCCTTCTTCAAGAAAAAGCCACACAGGAAATGGACATGGAGACATCCAAATGGGACGACAAGTGAAATTGATTTTATTATGTGTAACAAAAAATTCATCATAGAAGACTGCAGTGTGCTAAACAAGTTCAACACAGGTAGTGACCATAGATTGGTGAGATGTAAGATGCACCTCAACACTAAACTTGAACGTGGCAAGCTCATAAGACAAACAAAATCTATTGACATAACCAACCTTAAAAACACCATAATACCTTCAAGTTAGAACTGAAGAACAGGTTCTCTGCTTTAGAAGGCCTAACATGGGAAGAAGTGGACATCTCTGAAGTTAACAGAAAAGTAACCAAAGCTCTTATGGAAACAGCAACAAAATTAGCTGGGTCTAAGAACAAGTTGCAGGTGAACAAATTATCAGGAAAAACCAAAATGTTGATGCAAAAAAGAAGAGAGATGAGGACAACTAAAGAAGATGTGACTTCCAAAGTGGAATATATAGAGCTATGCAAGACAGTAAGAAAAAGTATCACTGAAGACGTAAGGAAATTCAACTGTGAGCTAGTGAGGAAAGCAATTGAAAACAACCAAAGCCTAAAGATAGCAAAGGGACATCTCAGTAAGGGAAGAAAACAGATTATGGCACTGAGAAAAGAAGATGGTTCTGTAACAAGAAATAGAGGCGAAATTTTGACAAGAGTGAAAGATTTCTACTCCAAATTATATGAAAGGGATGATATATGCACTCCAGACATCATGAAAGATACCAGTACCAGAGTTCCTCCAGTCCTTCCAGCAGAAGTTGCACATGCAATCAAGAACATGAAGCGAGGAAAAGCTCCAGGAGAAGATGGAATTACTGTAGACATCATACAAGAAGCAAGTGGAGAAATCGAAACAGTACTCGCCCAAATTTTCACTCGATGCCTTAATGAAGGGAAGATTCCTGAGGATTGGAACACCGCTACAATGATCCTGCTACATAAGAAAGGTGACATTGAGGATCTTGGAAACTACAGACCTATCAGCCTCCTATCAGTAGTTTATAAAATCTTCACTAAAGTTCTTTCACACCGCTTGAAGGTAACACTGGACATGGCTCAACCGAGAGAACAAGCTGGATTCAGGAGTGGCTACAGCACAATAGATCATATCCATGTGCTGAGAGAACTAATTGAAAGAGCGAGGGAATATGAACTTCCATTGTGCATGGCTTTTTATCGATTATGAAAAAGCCTTTGATTCAGTGAAACCATCAGCAGTTACAATGGCTCTGAAAACCTGCGGTATTGAAGATGCATACATTAATATTATTAATAACATCTATGAAAATGCAAGTGCAAAGATTAGGCTGTTTGAAAATACAACACACGTAAAAATTGGAAAGGGAGTGAGACAAGGTGACACCATATCTCCGAAGCTCTTTAATGCCACATTGGAGGGTGTTTTTCAGTCGCTGAGCTGGGAAAACAAGGGGATAAAGATTAATGGAGATTATCTAACCCACCTTCGTTTTGCTGATGACGTAGTCATTTTTGCAACTACCCCATCAGAGCTGCAGAGTATGATCCAGGAACTTGCTGACAAGAGTAAAGAAGTGGGATTAAAAATGAACTTTCAGAAGACAAAAGTGATGTTCAATGCTTTTACAAGAAATGAAGATTTATCGATTGATGGAGAAAAGCTGGAGATAACAGACACGTACGTTTATCTTGGACAGCAGATATCAAATGAGGGTCACATTGATGAAGAAATTAATCGGCGTACAAAACTTGCCTGGAGAGCTTTTGGAAGAAACAGCATAATTTTCAAGAGCAATATGCCATTATGTCTTAAAAGAAAAGTGTTTGATCAATGCATCCTTCCAGTGCTTACGTATGGTGCAGAGACGTGGACCTTAACTAAAAGAGACATACAAAGGCTGCAGACAACTCAAAGTAGCATGGAGAGGTGCATGCTGGGTGTAACCAGGAGAGATAAGAAGAGGAACTCGTGGATCCGAAAAATGACAAGAGTGGAAGACATCATGATCAGAGTTAAATCCCTGAAATGGCAATGGGCTGGACATACTGCCAGAAGGACAGATCATCGATGGACAGCCGAAATTTTAGATTGGATTCCAAGGGACAGGAAAAGACCCAGAAGAAGACCACATGGGAGATGGGTGGATGAAATTCGAAAGTATGCAGGGGTGACATGGAGGAGACTGGCACAAGACAGACCGTTGTGGAGGAAACTTGGGGAGACCTTCGTCCAGCAGTGGATTGATAATGGTTGACAATGATGATGATGATGATATCGTTAAAAATATTCCTCTTAAGGAGATGATATGCTGTTCATTTCTTACTTGGATTATTCGAATAAACTTTACGTTGGCACATTGCAGACACAAGAAAATATATCTCAAATTATCGGCTTCCGTCTTCCACTGTTGGTGTCACCCCAGGTTTATCAGGATTTCCTTTCTTTCAACAGAGGAACTGAGGCCAGTTGAATGCAGCATTTGTGCAAAGCATCCGTTAGCGGATGTTTAAAAATTTCGGATTTTTTTTTCATGTACCATCGTTTTGGTATTAAACGGGGTTTAACAGCTAGACGCACTTACTGATGAGTAACAGAAGTGAATTTATTTCCGTCACACCTTAGTCTTACACGCTCAAACGATTTACAATTTACTGGCGTCGTTAGATCGTATAGAAGACATTCAACGGTGACTGCTACGTTTAGGAAAAGGGCAGATGTTTACGGTCAATAGGTTTTCTTCTAGTCCCTGTGTTCAGCCATTTTGGATGCGCCGATAAGTGGAGCAGTCTTCTCCATAAGCACGTTTTTTTCTAACATTCTCTAATTTAATAACCTAATGTGCTATTTTAATGAGTGTGTAATTATTAATTGCCGACAAACTGAAGATTTTTCGAATATTTCTTTGTTTTGGGTTTAATATCATGCCAAATGCCACCATACACTTACGCTACCTGATGTGAAATTTATACATCAAGTAAGCGGAAAAGTACATGAAAGTGAATAAAAAAACATGTGGATGATGTTGCCCATTATTGCAGCTATCTAATCGAAAAAGGAATTTTGCATTTCGACTCACAGAATCTCAGATGTCATGCTAAATGCGATTAGACACTTAAGCAAGAGGAAAATGAGGAAATGTTTTGTTACTCTTTTCTTTTCTGCGATCACATGTATCAGGGCACAAATAAGTTTTTCAGTACGATATTATTGAAAACAAAATACAAGGGGCATCCTGAAAGTAATACCTTCTTCTTAATAACTTTTGAAATGTTGAAGTGATTTTAATGAAACTGCACTAACATATACTATGATACACTATCTACCAACAAGTAATTGGACACCTGTGATAGCAAAGGAAAACGAAGTTTCTTCACCTTCAGTAGTTGGTGGAGCCTCCACGAGCGGTGATTACAGCTGCAACCCTCCGGGGCATACTCTCAACCAGGCGTTGTACGACGGCTAGCGGTATTTTCTTCCACTCGGCTTGGAGAAGTCAGGTCAGTTCCTTAACTGATTTCGGACGGTGGGGGCACCCCTTAAGTCGACGCTTCAACTCGTCCCAGAGGTGTTCGATAATTTGATTACAGCTGCGACCCTCCAGGGCATACTCTTAACCAATCCATTCGATTAACCCCATTGTCACCATATCAAGTCATGGTGGACGTCGCAACATGACAGGTGGCATTGTCATCCTGAAAGTAACATGGGTACAACCCGAAAAACTGCCACAACGTAGGAAGCGCATGGTCATCCAGAATGGTGCAGTAGGTCTCGGCGTTGAGTCTACCAGGAATTGCGACCAAAGCTACCGTGCCATTCCATGAGAAACACCCCCATAGCATAATTCCACCGCCGCCGAACTCCACAGTTGGCACAATACATTCTGGCAGGAGGCATTCTCCAGGCAGACGTCAAACCCAGACCCTGCCATCCGAACGGTAGAGGGTGAACCTTGATTTGTTGCTCCAGAGAACCTGTTTCCACTGTTCAACGGTCCACTGTCGACATGTTTTACACCACGTTAGCCGAGCAGCGCTATTGGACTTGGTAATCAAAGGCTTGTGGGCGGCAGCACGTCCATGATAACCGAGCAGATGGGCTTCCTTACGGATAGAATTTATCGAAAGAACACTCCCGGATGCCTGTTGAAACTCCTCGCGGATGTAGCCCATCGATTTGGTGCGGTTCTTCCGAATTTCTCTGGCCAGCACCCGTCGGTCTCTAACTCCCAGTTTTGTGGGTCTGCCGGGTCGGGGCACATTCTGACAGTCACCTCTCATCTTCCACTAGCCAATCACGTAGGCCACTCTCAATTTTGGGTACTTCAACTCGCTGGATATGTCACGTATGGATCGGCCATTTCTGTGAGACCCGACGATTACATTTTTCTCGAAATCAGAGAGCTCCGAACTGCGTGGCATCTTGCATGCGACTGGTTGCGTTGTTGTTTCCCACACGATATTTAACGGCGGCGGCAGTGACGTGTATCAGGACCACAGATATCGTCGATTGCATGAGTGTCTAATTACTTGTTGGTAGATAGTGTATGTTACCAATGTGGAAACAATTTTTTTCCGAATCGGAAATAAAGATCATGAACAACAGAGAAAAGCAGCCAGCCGTAATTAAATTCCTGGAAAAAGAAGGATGTGAGGCTCCAGAAATCCACAGAAGACTCCTGGCGGTGTATGGAGCTGCCACAATCGATATCAGTAATGTCCGAAGATGGATGAACAGGCTTCGAAAGGTAGAAAGTTCAGCATCAGATAAACAACAGAATGGAAGACCCACAACTGCAGTAACAGATGCCAACAGGCGACGAGTAAAAGACCTCATCACAGCTGATCGTCATGGCACCATACAGGAGTTGTGTGATGCAACTCATTGTGGTCATAGTTCCATGGAAACATTAATTAGGGATCTGGGGTACAGAAAAATGTGTTCAAAGAGGATCCCAAGAAACCTAACCCATGAACAATGTGAGCAAAGTGTGGACATGTGCCAGAACCTCTTGGACTGTTATGAGAGGAAGGGTGAGGTGCTTTTCTCTAATGTTGTGACGAGGGATGAAACCTCGGTGTTCTTCCGTGACCCAGAAACAAAACGTGCGTCTATGGAATGACACCGCACATCTCGACCTCGACAGAAAAACGTAAAAACAATCCTTTCCGCAGGGAAAGTGATGGTGACAATTTTCTGGAACAAACGTGGTGTTATTTTGACTGATTTCCTTGAACGGGGTGCAACAATAAGCAGTACTCACTATGTGCAGACAATGAAGAAGCTAAAGGAAGCTTGTGACGTACCTGCCCGCAGGACGCACACGACATAAAGGCAAATAGGAATCAGAATAAAACGTCCGCGTAGCTTAATTGGTAGAGCGACTTGTTCCGGAATAAGCGTACTCGGGTTCGAATCCCGGCGTAGACCAAAAATGACGGAGAAATTTACTTCGTTATAATGGCGCCCGAACTACCCGGATGACCCGGCCGTTCAAAATCTCGCATTGGTGTGATGTTATTTCCACACCGCGAGACAGGAAAAATCAGAGAATTCCTTCTCCAGCGCTTCGAAAAATAAAAATGTGTGATGTTGCATTCCACACAGCAGATTGACTGGGAGTTCTCAAGTGCACGTTCTACAGTGGATGGCTGCTTGCAACGATTCATGGTCACAGCTGACCCGTAGGCCATGCCCCCGGCCCTCTTTCGGGGGCGGGAGATGTGACGTACCTGCCAGCAGGACGCACACGACATAAAGGCAAATAGGAATCAGAATAAAACGTCCGCGTAGCTTAATTGGTAGAGCAACTTATTCCGGAATGAGTGGACCCGGGTTTGCGGATAAAAATGACGGGCGAAATAAAATCACTTCGTTATAATGGCGCCCGAACTATCCGGATGACCCGACCGTTCAAAATCTCGCATTGGTGTGATGTTCTTTCCACACCGTGAGATAGGAAAAATAAGAGAATCCCTTCTCCAGCACTTCGAAAAAAAATAAGGAGGAGATGATGTAACGTACCAGGAGATGTGACGTACCTGCCAGAAGGACGCACACGACATAAAGGCAGATAGGAATCAGAATAAAAGTCCGCGTAGCTTAATTGGTAGAGCAACTTATTCCGGAATGAGGGGACCCGGGTTCGAATCCTGGCGCGGATAAAAATGACGGAGAAATTTACTTCGTTATAAGCTGTCAGAAGGAAGAGACGTGACATTCCACTCCGTAGTGCTGTTTTACTCCATACACGTCCACACACCTCAATGGAGACTTCACAGGCTATTGCCAAAATGGGGTGGACGGTGATGCCCCCCCCCCCCACAGTCCTGATTTGGCTCCCTCAGACATTTTCCTGTTTGTCCGTTTGAAAAACACCCATCGTGGGGAACGTTTCAACGATGTGACGGACATTAAACTGACTGTGAACTCATGGGTGAAACGACAGCCTGAGAAATTTTTTCAAAATGGATTTTACAAATGGGTTCAAATAGGGCAGAAATGTATAGAACGTGATGGACAAATATTTGAATAAGCTAGCATTATATAGAATGGACAAATATGTAATAAGCTAGCATATTGTTAATAATTCTAGCTTTGAAAAAGTAGCATTATTAACAATATGTCCAAGTATTTTCCCGCCAAGTTTCACAATTTTGCTGCTATAAATAAACACCTTATGAGGGACGAGGCATTACTTTCAGGATGCCTTTTGTAATATTTTTTTCCATCTAAAATCTCACTGGATTTTATTTTATAAATTCCAGTCACTTTGTTCAGACGGAGAAAGTGATTCCACAAGAGCGTCGTCATTTTTTTTACAAATATCAAAAGACGCAGTAATCTGAAAACACGAGTAGTAGACTTCCAGCACAAAGCATTTCTCGACTTCAGCAACACAACTCATTTGCGATACGTATATCGTTCACTCTAATTTCCGAGCTCAAGGAAAATACTCTCCAGTTAAGGCTGTGTGAATAATAAAAAATAAGAACATTTCATTGTGTGTCAAATTTTGCCTTACTATGTTCTTGAGTGTGCGAATGTTTACTTTAACGAACAGTAATTTCAACGACTTTGGTGTATTTCTTTATCCCCCCACCCCCCTTTTTTTTCAATTATTATCATGCTACTCTGTCCGTTTCAAAGTATGAAGTGATCGAGTTTTTATTATTTACCCACTGGACTTCTTTTAACATCACCCAGACATCATGATCAGAGTAAAATACCTGAAAAGGCAATGGGCAGGACATGTTGCCAGCAGACCGGACCACCGATGAACAACCGAAATACTAGACTGGATTCCAAGGGACAGAAAAATACCCAGAAGAAGATTACATGGGAGATGGGTGTATGAAATTCGGAAGCATGCGGGAGTGACAGACATGTAGGAGACTGGAGCAACATAGACCGTTGTGGAAGAAACTTGGGGAGATCTTCATCCAGCAGTGGATTGATAATGGTTGTTGTTCATGATGATGATGATGATATACACTCATCGTAAAAAAAAAATAGTTGCACCCAAAAGGACATGTCGGACTGCAATGCTAATCGGGAGGAAGGCAAAGGTCACCAAGAACAATAAACGATTAACATTGAGACTGATATGGGCAATATTTATTGAGCTACACGCCAATAAGTAGTGTCTCTCAGTATGGTGTCGAGCCGCCATGTTTGCTCACATACTATGCCAGTCATCTCGGCATGGAGTCACACAGGTTCCTAATTGTGTCCTGTGATAAGCCATTCCATGCAGCTTGAATCTTCTCACGCAGTTCCTGCAGACTATGCGGTAGGAGTGGAGAGTGTCAGTGCCTTGAAGGCAAGCTCTCCAGACAGCAGCAGCAGTATACGGACGAGCGTGGTCCCGTTGGAAAATCGCACCACACTGAGCGTTCAGAAAAGGTAATGCCACTGCTTGCAGGATCTCATCAACGTAACTTTGGGCTGTCAAAGTGCCTCTAATGAACACCAAAGGTGATCTGGCATTGTAGGCAATTGCACCCCACCCCTTGACACCATACCTTCTGGACATGTGACGCTCGACAACAACCCGTTCATCTTAGCGCTGACCACAGTGACTCCACACACGGATTCGGTGTTCGTCTCCTCCAAGACAAAAGCGGGACTCGTCACTGAAGATCACCCGCTACCATTCTGAGTGGCTCCTTGACAGTCTGGCACGAAACCAGTCTTCAGTTTTTGGCGAAGATGCAATGGTGTTAAGGGCAGTCTTCATAACGGTCTGCGTGCGTGTAGTCCTACGTCGTGCAGCCGTCTTCCAATGGTGCTAGCGCAAATCGGGAGATGCATGTAGGGCACCACTGATCGCTGAATATCCGCAATCGTATCTGGTGGGTCACTCAGCTCGTGTCGGACAACTCGTCGGTCCTCTCTCTCCGTGGTTCGTGTAGGTTTCCCACACCCTTTCTGTCGTTGCTCCGTTCCTTGTTCTATCCATTGCAACCAACAGCATGCTATAGCGATATCCACACGACCGGTACGGCGCGCATAACAGTGATAAGACCATCTCGCTTCCCGGAGCCCAACGATGCGGCCTCTCTCGAACTCCTGCAACTGCTCGAATTGCTTCCGAACTTTTCTCCGAGGTATACTTCACTTGCAAAGGATGCAACCAACACAACAGCACTAGTCAGAATGGCAAGAACGCGCAACGGGACTACCTTATATAGCCGGTCAGGCACAGCGCTACGACCCCTCCTTGCTGGCGTCACATGCGTGGCCGATCGGGATACTTGAATCATTTGCATGTCTCACGATGTCAAACGTACCCACCGAGTTTCATTCTTGTCGGTTGCTTCCTTCTGGGTGCAACTATTTTTTGACGATGAATGTATATATTAGGTGAAATGGGAATTATTCACTGCCGGATAGCCGGAACCCAAAGTACAGGTGAATGCCATAAAAATTTAATATGCACAAACCAATTCGCAGTAGATATAAAACCATATCAGGAAATTTCGTTATAAAACTTTAAAATGAAATACATTTAGCTGAAGTCACAGCTGTTTTCTTTATTCAGAAACTAACATTTCATACAACATGGCGTCATTAAGTGAAATACACTGATGTTCAAAATTAAGAGAATTTGCGCATTTTGTCGAATTTCTGAAGAACAAATGGGCACCTTTTAATGAAATTTGGTATGGATACTTGATTATATAAGAGAAAAAATTATACCATATAACAGTCATGGTACGCACTCATGATCGTCAGTAAGGCTCATCAGCGCAGGAATGTCCAAAATCCACGTTGCAAGATCGAACATAAAATGACCAATATGGGGTATGGTCCCCTCTCACAGTCATGCAGCTCTCACAGCGCGACGTCATACTGGAAACGAGGCAGTTGATGAGTTCCTGTGGCAGTCGGTCCCACTCCTGCAGCAACGCAGTTTTCAGCTCCTGGATGGTTCTCGGAGGGGGGTGGCGAGCTGCAATTGTCCTCCCAAGAGCGTCCCAGGCATGTCCGATAGGGTTTAGGTCTGACGATCTGGCCGGACAACTCATCCGGCGAATATCCTCACTTTCAAGATAATAATCGACCAGGTGAGCCCCATGTGGACGAGCGTCGTCGTCCATAAAAAGGAACCAAGGGCCAACGGTGCCCCTGAAAAATCGAACATAGGTCTGTAAGATCTCATCCCTATACCTCTCAGCAGTCAGGGAGCCTCTGTCAAACACGCGGAGAGGTGTGCGGCCGTCCAACATGATGCATGCTCAGACCATGACACCCCCGTTGCCATAGCGGTCCCTTTCTCGGATGTTAGAGGAAAGGTATCGGGTCCCAGGTTCTCTCCAGATGAAGGTACGTCGAGAATCAGTGTCCAGGCTGAATCACGACTCGTCTGTGAAGAGAACGTTACCCGAATGAAGTCTGGTCCAAGGCTGATGTTGTCTGCACCATGCTAAACGCGCTCTCTTGTACGCTGAAGTGAGCAGGACGCAAACAGCGGGTCTTCTGGCAAAAGCCCTCTCTCATGAAACCTTCGGGAAATAGTAAGGATTTTAAAGGTGTCCTGTTTTTCGAGCTCCTACCACGGAACCAAATAATCAATTTGAATGTGTGCTGTCAGCAATTGGACAGTTTAAACGAATCCATCATCCAGAAACGTCCAGAGCTCGTTCATCGTAAAGGTGTCGTGTTCCATCACGACAACGCAAGACCACACACGTTTGATCACCCACCAAAAATTATTGGAGCTTGGGTGGGATGTGGTGCCACACCCAGCATACTCGCCTGACGTTGCGCCGTCAGACTTCCAATTGTTTCGCTCTCTTCAACAGTTCTTGCGTGGTATAACGTTCAATTCAGATGAGGCTGTAAATTAGCACCTTGTACAGTTTTTCGCCACGAAAGACAGGTTCTTCTATGAACTAGGCATTCTGCAGCTCACTGACAGATGGCATAAGTCATCGAACAAAACGGGCATTATTGCAAAAACTCTGGTGACCCGAGTGAGTGCCCGACGGTGACGGCAGTAATGCCAGGAACATACAACGTGGACTGCCGATGAATGGAAGCATGTAACGTGGTCGGATGTATCCGCATTCACACTATTCCCCACCGCAAGACGTGTTTACGAGTGGAATACACCGTCAGAAGCGTACAATCCAGACTGTCTGCTCCTATCTGCGCAGCATGGTGTTGGTCCTGTCATGCTTTAGGCAGTCATATCGTGGTTTTCAGCAGGTCCCCTGATCAGTTTCAAAAGACGGATGACTGGCAGGGCGTATGAAACCATTTTGGCCGACCAAGTCAATACAATGGCTCAGGCACTGTTTCCTGCAGGGGATGCCATCTAGAGGTCTGACGGGGTCGGATCGGGCCTTTGCTCATTTCTAAGTTGGAAAAACGGGCCGGGCCTTCAATGTTTAATGTAAAATAGACACGAGCCAAGCAGGCTTTATCCCCCCCCCCGTTTTATGAGCAAGACAATCGCTTTCTCGTTTGGAAGACACGCAACATGCAACAGCAGGATAAGATTGAATAATTTCCGCTGATAGAAAAAGTAGTAGTTTTACGACATCCTCCCCTCCTACAAAACAATTGGAGTGGGTCAGCTCCCTTCTTTTTCAGTGTGAATGTGGTCCCTCCTCTCTGTCTAACTTTCATCCTTCTCTTCTCATGCTTCAGGGCAGGCTATTAACTGCAGCATTTCTCAATCGAGCCACCGCTCGCAGACGATCTTTTCTATTGTTCTGATCAGCGGCACTTTGTTCTCTAGAGGTGCGAAAAGCTTTTCAGTTGTCTTAAACGTCATAAACTGGCTGGGAGAAACTTACTTCTGTGTATAAATCTGTGCTGTATTTTCCCCATTTGTACTCTCAAACGGCCGTTTTCAAAACATTTGTGACACTGGTTAGCTGGGCAGTCTGTCGTTGTTTTCCCTTAGCATATGCTCAGTTCAGTGTTGCTGATAAATACTCTTCCATACTTATTATGGAGTTTAAGAAAGCGAAAGATTTTCGCAAAAAAACCGCTTCCGGAGAAATATGTGCTTGTAGACAGTGTAAAAGGGAAAAGCGATATTTGGAAATATTTTGAATTGCTGTCCCGTTCGGAAACTAGCCGGCCGGAAAACGTTGTGCAATGCACTAAACGCAAAAAACGTTTTGCGTTACGATAGCACAAAATCTAGAACATCGCATCTTAAGCGACACAAATGTGTTCCCCCCGCCACACACACACGCACGAGAAACGTATTGGGTTTCAGCAATATGATATGCAAGTAGAGATAGGTGCATTTTATAAAGACATAAAATCTTCTCCCAGTAGAACGATCGGACTCATAATTCTGGATATTTCTTACTTTTTGAATTAACCCCCCCCTCCCCTATCTCCAAGGACATTTCCGGGTCCGGAGGTAGGGAATTATAATTTGAAAACCCAGAAAAATTTAAAGGCATGGATATTATCCTTTTCATGCAATATATTTAAGTGTACACACCCCCTCCTCCTCGGAAGTCACGTGACTTATACAGAGTCTTAGAAATATTCTGAATTAACGTTTATTGTAATAGAATACGTGTAGCAATTAAGAGAACGAAAACTCTTCAGGAGTCGAATGACCGAGTGCACCAGGTGTCAAATTCGTGTTTTGGTAATTGTTGAAAATTTACGGGCCGGCCCGGGCCTTGGAAACAGGAGAAATATACGGGCCTGGGCTGGCCGGGATTTAATTAAAAAATTGGAAACGGGCCGGGCCCGGCTTTCCAAATTAAGGCCCATGCAGACCTCTATCAAGATGGTAACGTCGCAATTCACACAGCTTGGAGTGTCCAGTCATAGTTCAAGGAACATGAGGACGAACTTTCACACCTTCCTTGGCCTCCTTGATCATCAGACTTAAACATCATCGAGCCACTGTGGCCTGTGTTGGAAAACAGAGTAAGATCCCGTTTTCCTCCTCCTGGATCTCTGAAGGACCTGCAGCACTTTCTGCATGAAGAATGGTGTAACATCCCACTAGGCACTACCCAGGATTTGTATGCGTCCATTCCAAGGAAGATTCAGGGGTTTTGAATGTCAAGGTTGTCCCACACCCGATTAGGTAGGTAAAACCTTCTTTTCCTAGGTGGTGACATTATTCTGTCCACCCCTGTATCTGCACAATTTATAGTAGCCGCATGTTACACGTTGATATCACGTGATACTTCGTTATCGCTTCGAATATGTAAAACGGGGGTTATTCCAAATAAAAAGCTAACTCAGTGTACTTCATAGTGTTCACAAACCCCTAAATATAAAATTAACTTTTGGTATAATAGCTTTCGTGTTATGGGGTCCACAGACTGTTATATAGATATCATACAATCACCCGTACGATACTTTAAGCACTCGGTTTCTTACTGTAACAGCACAATATACAGTACAATAATAGGTGCACCGGCTGGGAGAGGAGAGGGGAAAGAATATCGGTTGCCACAAGAACCTAAAAATCATGCGTTGTGATATTTAACATCCGATCCGATCAATCCACATGATATCTGATCAAAATCAGGTACTCCGACAGACGATTGAAATTTAGTAGTTAATCAAACCTCAACTGTTCCCGCGAATTACGGGAAATTTTCCGTCATATGGATACTAGAAAAAGTGAGAACAGAATTTTCCCGTTAACACACGAAAGAAATTGCAGAAAGGTTTCTGAAAAATTTCCGTCCCATGGATACTAGAAAAAGTGAGAACAGAATTTTTCCGTTAATACACGAAAGAAATTGCAGAAAGGTTTCTGAAAAATTTCCGTCACATGGATACTAGAAAAAGTGAGAACAGAATTTTTCCGTTAATACACGAAAGAAATTGCAGAAAGGTTTCTGAAAATTTTCCCTCACATGGATACTAGAAAAACTTAGAACAGAATTTTCCCGTTAATACACGAAAGAAATTGCCGAAAAGTTTCTGAAAATTTTCCGTCATGTAGATACTAGAAAAACTTAGAACATAATTTTTCCGTTAATACACGAAAGAAATTGCAGAAAGGTTTCTGAAATTTTTCCGTCACATGGATACTAGAAAAAGTGAGAACAGAATTTTTCCGTTAATATACGAAAGAAATTGCAGAAAAGCTTCTGAAAAATTTCCGCCATATGGATACTAGAAAAAGTGAGAACAGAATTTTTCCGTTAATACACGAAAGAAATTGCAGAAAGGTTCCTGAAAATTTTCCGTCACATGGATACTAGAAAAAGTGAGAACAGAATTTTTCCGTTAATACACGAAAGAAATTGCAGAAAGGTTTCTGAAAATTTTCCGTCACATGGATACTAGAAAAAGTAGAACATAATTTTTCCGTTAATACACGAAAGAAATTGCAGAAATGTTTCTGAAAATTTTCCGTCATATGGATACTAGAAAAAAGTGATAATAGAATTTTTCAGTTAATATACGAAAGAAATTGCAGAAAGGTTTCTGAAAATTTTCCGTAAACACCTCTTAACAAGTTAGTAAAATTATGCAATGCATTGATTATGGTACGCTTTCCAACATACCAGGAATCATTACTCAAGTGATTACTCAAGTTATGAGGATAATAGCTGCGGAACTGAAAAAACACTTTTACGGACACTTAAGGAAGAATCTACCATCTCGATTATTACTGCCGATAAAACCCCTCAAATTGGGATTATTAACACTGCTGATTACTGTGATAAAATGATCTGCCATTTCCACTATCCCACATTGTATCATCAATCATAACTCCATAAACTCCACTATTTCAGCTTTGTCAAAACTAGGTAAGGACTTTGTCCCCCCTAGTTTCCGGTGCTCCTTTAAGCCCCCACCAGGACCCTGCGTTGCCAACGTATTTGGTAAAATTAAACTGCATAAACCTAACCATCCGCTCCGGCCACTTGTCTCTGGAAGGTCTAGTCCTACAAGACCCCTGGAAGCCACCCTTTCTAAGTACCTCTCACATCTGGTTCAGGACTCCCATTACTCTATAAAGAATTCTACCCAAGTTGTTTCAAAACTTTCAAATCTTCCAACCCAAGCTAAACCATTTATTCTGGCTTCCCTCGACGTGGTGTCACTCTGCCCCAATGTACCTGTTGAATTCACACATCAGATTATCGAAAATCAACTTCATTCCTTGGTGCTCCCACTTACTGAAATTTCAGCCATAATGAATGCGCTTCGGTTTGTTAAAAAACGGTCCTATTTCCAATTCCAAGATAAATTTATCGCCAAACCGATGGTGCGGCCATGGGACCACCGCTTTCTGGCATTTTAGCCGACATTTTCATGCAGTACCTTGAAAATACATTTTTGACTTCTTATCCCTACCAACCTCTGTTATTTCTCAGGTATGTAGACGATATCTTATTACTCTGGCCCCACTCGTTACCTGAATTACCAGCATTCACGAATTCTTTTTCTTTACAATTTCCGTCAATTCAATTTACCCTAGAAATCGAACAAGACCTAAAACTCCCGTTTCTTGATATTACGATTACCCGTCATCCAAACCAGGTTTTACCATTGCACTTTGCTGTTTATAGAAAACTGTCCTGTACCCCAACTATGATTCCATATTCCTCTAATCATCCGCAAAACCAAAAGTTAACGTCTCTTCACTTTTTCATTCGTAGAGCCTACACCCTTTCCTCAACTCGCACTGCACACGTTGCAGAACTACAATGGGTCTCGTCGTTTGCCTCCCAATTTGGACATCCTGAATATGTTTTTAACCGGATCCATTCCCGAGTTAAAAGTAATCTTGTTACTACATTACAACCATTTTTGCCTACACCATTTCGTTTCCTTGCTTCCATCGATTACATCCCTTCAATTACTCAACCTCTTCGTAATATTTGCCGGAAATTCGGATTAGATTTCGGCACTCGCTCTCTTAATATCCTACCACTTGTTAGAAAGGACAGGACCCCGACGGATATTTTACAAAGATACAAAGTCTATTGTGTTCCATTAAAAGATGTTTCAGAACTACTCAATCTGTCTATATAGGATCTACCGGACGGAATTTGTCTTGCAGGGTTAAGGAACATAAATATAATATCCAGACAGGAGGTACCAATACAGCACTTGCTAGGAAAGTTACAGAAGGGATTTTATATCCGGACTGGGAAAATTTTAAAATTCTATTTACCCCTAAAAATCGTAGCGCGCTGTTTCTTACCGAGAGCATGTTCATTTTTCACTCACAAAATATTTGTTGTAATGACTATATGCCTTATGAGCTCCCCAATGCCTATCAGGTATTAATTAACTCTAATCCTAGGGGCTTTGAAATACCCGTAACCGTGGGATAATGTCCCGGGAGGAATGTCTTCCTTTTTTGCATATATGTACAACAACCGACTTTGACTGTGTTCATGTGTGTGTGTATATTATGCGGATCTTGTCAATTTGGCTGTTCTATCTGAAGATGGGCCATGCGATGGCCCGAAAGTACTCATGTCTTTTAATCTGTTTTTAAAATATCAAAAGGTTTTATATAATTTGATATCTCACAATATGAGTTAATTTGATTTAAGCTAAGCCGAGTTTTATTTTACTTCAATTATCCGCACAAAGACGGCTTTTACTCATGAGACAAAACAGTTGACTTGGGTATGTTTAAACGCCTCTCGGTTTCTTTTATCGACAACCCACTAATATAACACCCAACAATCTTTCCTTTCTCAAAGTCAGTTCTCTCCCGCCGCGACATTTTCACTCAACCTCACAGTGCGATATGCTCACGGTCAACTGCAGGCTTGTTTTTATACCGTTTGCAGCTGTACCACGCCTCTTAACAACGCTGCGGATCCGTTTGTTTGCTTTTGAAGGGGAGCAACAGTCAGTTAAGGGAACCAGTTTTAAAGTACAAAAAAATTTAGTGCGTGGGTCACTGGTAGCGGATACGCACTCAAGGCCATGTACGCGTTCTCGTGCGTCTCATTGTAACCCATAGAAATATAACAATAAATATTTTTTCTTCTGATTCGCTCCCTTTGGAACTTCGACTTGATACCGGCCGCACTTGTACGCCGATGAAAAACGTTTTGCGGAATTTTGAAGGGTATGCCAGAATTTCGCGATGAGTTGTTATTGCGATATTCACACACCATCACTCTCTTTAATAAATACGAATTGCAAACATATTCAGTTCAGTTTCAATTTTGAAGCCATGATAACAATTCAGTGTAGGACAATTTGTTTTCAAATTTTGCCAACTTCGTAAATTTTCTAAACAATATCTGATTAAACGTTCTTTTCAAAGTATTTAAATATAATGCACTACCTCAATCGAAATGCGCAGTTTATTTATTTTTTTTTTCGAAGGGGGCGGGATGCAGCAGGAAAATAAAATGTACCCAGTGAAAAGACTTCGATGATTTTTGATGAACAAAACTTTACGTGAGTTTAAAAGCGAAAATTTCGCTGTGCTTGGTAAGTGAAAAAATCAATTTTGTGCAAGTATTTCGCTGCAGAAATTAGTCTCTTTTTTTCTTTAATTTATCCAATACTGAACTCTATTCTTAATGGCAATTTGTTCACATGCCCATTTTGACCAGAAGAGAAAATATAAGTAAAACGTTTTTGCAACAATCCCAGCAACTGAGTATTTGTTATTACCAAACACGAATAATCTCCAGTTTGATGGGAGTAACATCGTTGTTAAAATTATTACGTTGATTAAAAGCAGGAACAAGCCAAAAATTGGAAGAAAAAATTAAAACAAAAACAGGATGAGTAATACATTCGAACATACTGCATTTACATACTTTATTTAAATATCGTCATAATTTCTAATTCATCCCCTATTTTATTCCTTATTCGAAAACAGTAGATTCGTATTAATCAACAAAGCTCACAGGCCCTGCGATGCATTCGCAGCCAACGAGCAAGACTGCGTTGAACCTACGTCACTAGCGAGAAACCCTGCTAGCGAGAGCTGTCATCAAAGCAGCCCACAGGGACATTTTATTCAAAGGAAACCAACTGATGTGGGAATAGGCAAAGTTTGCCACATGAGTTGGTTTCAATAGTGGTCAGAGCTGCAAGCAGAGCAGCTCGCCTACATTCCTTTTGCTCCCAGTGGTGTTATGCAGGAAAAACTTCCAGTTGAGTTCAGAAAACTTCGGTCGTGGCGTTATGCAGGAAAAACTTCCTGCGAAGTTCACAAAACTTCTCTCTCTCTCAGTACGGCATGAAAAAAAACTGCTTTCGATAGTGGGTGGGAGGTCTGCAGCCCCACAGGCCCATAACAGGAGCTGCCCCTGTGAAAACCAAAAACAATCCGAAAAATGATAGGTATATGTCGTATATGTCGTTTCCAACTCTGCTGGGAGGTCAAATCTCAAATGGGCAAAATCACGTAGACCGCTCCGGTGGCGCAGGTGTCTAAGCGATGGCTTATGATCATTCGTCCGTTATGGGTCGGAGCTCGAATCCCGGTGAGGCATAGATGTTGTGTTTGTCTTACGGCTCAGGCGCTCTCCATTCCCTAGAGTCAGTGACCCTAAATTAGGGACGGAAACAACTCAGTGGCCCTAATTAGCTCACTGAGTTACTCACGGTGGTCGTTAAACCTCCAATAAAAAAAATCACGTGGCTCATGGTGATTCCTGGGAAGCCCAGCTGTCAATCAACGGTAGTTCTGTTGTAGGTCGATGGTGCGCTGCAGTCGACTTCAAGACGTCATGAGTTTCAACTTATTGTGTCCTCTCTATGATGCACAAACCATGCGATATTGTCCATTTGAGATGGAAAAAAAAAGAAAAAATATTTCTAGTGCTTTGGAAGTTAGACCCATTCTTGGGTATATTTGGGGCACTGATTCCAAAAATGGCATTGGTTTTGCCGTATCAGATCTAGTTTTGGAGATACGGAATACCCACCTTAAATGTCGATGTGCAGAAATTTAGTAATAAAATGTAAACTTTTAATTAGTGATTGTTCAAGATGATAAAGGAACACTGTGGCTGGCGTGTGTAAATATGTAAACTTTGGACGACGATCCCGAGAAGTAAAGCTCGGCAAGAACATCGGATGAATGTAAAAAGAGTTTGTGTTGTGTTGCTCCGCTGCAGCACAACGCCGTTTATATTACACTTACCGAAATCAAATCGTTTCCCGTCTTCAACTTGAATATTATACATCCCGGAATTCCACACAACTCAG
This sequence comes from Macrothele yani, assembly GCA_039090855.1. NCBI lineage: Eukaryota > Metazoa > Arthropoda > Arachnida > Araneae > Macrothelidae > Macrothele > Macrothele yani. Next base: position 58,591,173 of record CM077010.1, read on the forward strand.
CAAATTTCATAATACCTGGCGCACTGCAACCGGTTGGGTGTTGGTGCACCAAAACCGTATCCGCCTCCGTATCCGTTAATGTCAACTTCTTCATACAACTACAATTTTCACTTTGAGTCCTTTCAATCTCATCGCTCAACGATAACTGACTCATCATTCATCTACATCTTCCACTTGAAGCTCTTTCATCTCATCACTTGATTTTTCGTTCCGTGTGTGTTGCCGCACCATTCTTCTTCCTACGATTGTCGAACTTTTGTGCTTCATGCCATCTGCTACTTAACCACCGTTCGTCTTCCAGACTTTGATCTCGATATGTAAAATATCCTTCATCACCTGTTTGTTACAGGTGTTTTACGAGCTCTTTTACTTTTAGGTGCTTGTGTACAAACTTTGCTTCTTGAGAGTGTTACGACTCTCCAGATATACTTTCTCCGCATGAGTGATGTGACGTACTACAGAGGTGAAAACATGTGTCAAGACGACAAATCTGCAGGGAGACATTCTGTCCGCGTAGCTCAGTTGGGAGAACGACTTACTCCGGAGAGAGGGGGACACGGACAAACTTGTGTTTTCACAGTAAGACATTACTCCTCAGCTTTATTTGTGAACTTTTTTCTTCATCTATCAGTCACAGATTTCTCGGAACTCACATCCCCCCGCTCATTAGCAACTGTATATAGACTGTCGACTTTTTTTTCTGCTTACACGTAAGACTAGCTTTATTATTTGCGAACATTTTTCACCTTTGTTCATCATCATTTCTTCATTGACTTTTACATCACAGGAATTTCCTCCCTTATGTTCTTTATTTTTCATTACCTATTCATCGCATGGTTTTTTTAAAACAGGTCTTGTACATACTGTTGTTTTCATGTACTCATTCTGTATTTTTTAATTGTTTTCAATAAGCATATTTGAAATCCGGGAATTAAGGTAACCTAAAATACAATAATTTCAATACTAATATGAAGGTAATGTTCTAATGTATGATTGTAAAGCCAGTGTTTTTTAGTCTAATTGTGACAAACGTATCAATTCCAAGACTAACTCCGCGAAAGATGTCCACAATTTCACCAATACCAAGCAAATGAGTAGGCCTATACAACTAGAGAATGTAATGTGATCTATGTATGTTTGCAGATTAAGTAGACCTCATGGATTCCTCACGAAGAAGCTGTTTGAATCATCCAGATGTCTTTTGCTACATTTGTGGTGAGTTCACCCTAAAAGAAATTGTAAAGCCAGTGTTTTTTAGTCTAATTGTGACAAACGTATCAATTCCAAGACTAACTCCGCGAAAGATGTCCACAATTTCACCAATACCAAGCAAATGAGTAGGCCTATACAACTAGAGAATGTAATGTGATCTATGTATGTTTGCAGATTAAGTAGACCTCATGGATTCCTCACGAAGAAGCTGTTTGAATCATCCAGATGTCTTTTGCTACATTTGTGGTGAGTTCACCCTAAAAGAAATTGCGAAACCTATTTCTGAGTTTGTGAAGAGGGCATATTTCGGCTATTCTGATGTCCAGCTTGGAGACCAAGATAAATGGGCTCACCATATCATATGCAAAACTTGCACAGGGCGTTTGCGGCAACGGACAAATGGAAAGAGGAGTTGCTTGAAACTTGGGCTACCAGTGGTTTGGAGGGAACCAAAAAACCATGATGACTGTTATTTTTGTCTTGTTAACATTAAGGGATTAATCGACATAATTGAAGATAGTGAGCATATCCTGACCTAGATTCAACTAGACGACGTCATCCACACTCAAATGAGGTACCTGTTCTATCTTTCAACCACCTACCAGAGCTCTCAGACGATGATGAAGCACACATGTCTGATGACGTACAAGATAACAGAAGTATAGAAAGAGACAGTGATTTGTAGCAACTTCATCGAGTGCTCAACGTTTTAACCAACATGAACTGAGTGATCTCATCAGGGATACGAACTTCTCAAGGAGTCTTCTGAATTTCTGCCCTCCAGGTTGGATAAAGTTCCTGGAGGGCAGCAATTCAGAAGACTCCCTTGAGAGGTTCAGAATTGGTGTGTTACGTTTATCGTAGCAGAAAAAAGGATTTGCTGCCCGTCTTCTCTAAGGACAACAACCTAGTGTTCTGCTGTGATGTCAGAGGCCTTCTAAGGAAAATGGGTCTATCAAACTGATTTATTAATAAGCACATCGGCCAAAAATTAATCACCCCTAACAGAAATGATAGTAGGAAGTTACCGGTCCCACAGAGAGCGCCGTTATAGCATTGCTGGGAGATAAATAGCAATGACATGGTCTACAGGATCATTTCTTTCTCGTGCAGTGGTGAAGAGCGACGTGTGTGTTGAATTTAGTCTGCAATGCGAGTTGTAAGATCGACGTTACCGAGTGGAAAAAAGGAGCCATCGTGTTCGGACGTGCCCACGGACACAAACTGAATGAAGTCGCCAGATTGGTTGGTGTGTCGAAGCGTACTGTCCAGCGGGTCTACAAGCAGTGATGTAGTTCGCAGTCAACTGAAAATCGGTGACGTAACTGTGACCGGAAAACGATTCTCACCAACAGGGTCCGCCACTATGTTTCACGCCTAGTAACTGCAATTCGGTTTCAAACCAGGCAACAATTGCTCCAAACAGTCAATGAAAGTCCACTCCAACCAATTTCCGAAAGGACATTGCGACGAGAACTGCATGCGATGGATATCTGGAGAAGAGTACCACGAAAGAGGCCTCTTTTAACAGCAAGTCACAAAGTCGCACTTTATCAATGGGCTCCGAGGCACCAAACGTCACTTTGGAGGATTGGAAACCAGTAATTTGGTCTGATGAGTCTCGTTTTCGTTTGTACTCCAATGATGGGAGGCAACGAGTGCATTACAGGCCCAATGAAGTCTTTAATCCTGATTGTGTCGAAGGTGTTGTTCAAGCTGGAGGGGGCTCTGTGGTGTTTTGGGGATGATTTTCGTACCACAAAATGGGTCCTCTCGTTGAAAGGACGACGAATTTGAACCAGCATGCTTACCTCCGCATTCTGAATGACGAAGTGTTGCCCTTTGTCCTTCATCTCCAGGAGCAGCATCACATTACCACTCCTGTTTCCCAAGACGGCAATTGCCGTGTTCACAGGGCTAAAACGGTGTCTCAGTGGCATGATGAACAATCAGCAACAATGTCTCACCTCGACTGGCTCGCTAAATCCCCAGATTTAAATCCTATTGTAAATCTGTGGGATCATTTGGAACAGAAGGTGAAACGCCGGAATAGACACCCACGTACTTTGGCGGAACTTCGGAACCAATTGAAGCATGAGTGGCTGCGAATCGATATTCAATACATCCACAACCTCATGGAGTCTCTACCACACCGGATTCATGTTGCTATGAAGGAAAGAGGCGCCGTCAACCGTTATTAGGTAAGTTCTGACAGGAGTAACTACACTGTTGACCACCCAAAATGCAACACCAAGAAGGACACTAGATAGCAAAACCAGATTTACTGGACACATAACAACAGATACAAAGATGAAACGATTGAGCTTACAGGCCCGTGCGACTTGCGGAACACGCAGACATCAATAGTTCGTGTGGCTCCCATGGCTGGCAATAACGGCCGCTACACGCCGCGGCATCGAACGAAAGAGGCTTTGGATGTGGGCTTGGGGTATGTCGGTCCAGGCTGCTTCCACACGTTGCCACAGTTCATCAGGCGTAGCCGCGGGTGGTGCTTTTCGGCCCACTTGGTTGCCGATCAGCGACCAGACGCGTTCGATGGGTGACATATCGGGAGAATAGGCGGGCCACGGCAGCAGTGACACCTGGTGGGCCGTGAAGAATTGTTGCACGGTGCGTATCACGTGCGGGCGCGCATTGTCCTGCTGAAACATGGCCGGTGGTAGGTCCTTCAGGTAAGGGAGGACTACAGGCTCCAAAACGTCGGAGATGTTGCGGTGGCTGTTGAGAGTACCGGCGCGCGGCGATGCGTACAAGAGGGGTGCGGGTGTCATATCCAATTGAGCTCCAAACCATAACGCCAGACGACGGACCGGTATGGCGATGCATAATGCAGGCGTCATACAGTCTCTCACCGCGGTGCAGCCACACGCTGATCCGACCATCATGGTGTTGCAGGCAGAAGCGGGATTTGTCGGAGAAGACAATGTCGTGCTATTCCGTAGTCCAGGGGCGGCGTTCAACGGCCCACTACCGCCGGTGGTGTAACGTCAATGATAATCGGAGCAATGGGCGCCGTGAGACATGTCCCTGCTCCTGTAGACGACGTCGAACGGTACGTGCCGACACAGGTTGTTGCGCAACACACCCGTTCGTTATGTGGCGGTGCGAGCCGTCAATCCCCGCCACACAACATGCCGGCCCTCTCGTTCGGTGGTGTGCCGCGGCTGCGGCAATCGCTCACGTCGGTCCGTCCGTTCCTCCTGCACCTACAGAATCCATACTCGCTTCATTGTGGCTGGATGTCGTCCCACACGGGCGCCGATGTCTCGGTACAATAAACCGCTGTCGCGATAAGCCACTATTCGTCCTCTGTCGAACTCGGAAACTTTCTGGAATGACTGCCGTATTCTGAGACGAGGCATCAGGAAGCTTCGCACGCACAGGTCCGTCAGCACAACACACTTCCACTACTTACACTCCGCCTTCTGTGCACCCTTCTTATAGTGCTTCTCAGTGGCGTGTCGGGCCCACATGATTTGCATATGCCCTGCAATGCTAATCGTTTGCATGTCCTTTCGCGTGCGACGCATGCTACGAATTTCCGGCCAATCGGATACTTCCTTCTTGGTGTTGCATCTTGGTAGGCCAGCAGTGTAATTTTTTGGGTGGTGTGCTTATGTTTTTCAACACATTTCTAAGCGAATGGGCTGAAATAAATTGATTTAGTAATATCGGGTTGTTTTGATAGTTTGTAATATTAATAGCATCAATATTTGTCAAAATATTATAAAAAATAGAGATTATGGGATTAAAGATCTCGAATTTTGACAGACGATAGGTTGAATCTGCATATAAGGTTATCTCCAAATCTCCAAAACTGTAGCTGATAGGGAAAAAACTGATGCCATTTTTGGAATAAGCGCCCCAAATATTTCCAAGAATAGGTCTAACTTTTAAGGCACCAAAATGTGTATTGGGCAGTGTTATATAAGAAATGTCGATTTTTTATTGAGGTTTTTATGCTAATCTACTTTTTTCTTTTCTCCTGGCTTGTTGTCAATGAACGTCATTAAGTACACATAGTTCAAGAAATGATTGAAGAAACATAGAAATCGAAATATATTATTTTTCGTAAAAAAAAATATATATATACTCCAATTCGTTTTTGTTGTTACGTTTCCTTGTTTTTTCTGAAGCAGTGGTGCCAGTTTCTTTGCCCTGTGATCGTTTGTGTCTTAAAGTGTCATGTAAACAACGACACCCGGAATTGCATGAAAAACTGATAATCGGAAGCCTAGCCGATTTTTCTGCATTACTTAGTTTGTTCTAAATCCCCGACTGAAAGTAGTGCTGAAATAAAGAGATTTCCGGACATTTTGGAGAGAACGTGACGACCAGTTGCAGATGGTAACAAAGAAGGGCTTGTCTCATAGCTTACGGCAGTTGTAAGAACGATGCAAAAGTGTGTTTTTTTGGGGGTGGGGACAGTAAAATAAGTTTCTTAAATGATACCCGCTGTCCATTTTTACAGTGCGTTCACCGAACTTTATTGACACATCTTGTTGTGATTACGTTTCACACAAAAAGCGCATTCAATTTTAAAGCATTTGCATTAATTACAATTTTCTGAGGGTCAGGAGAGCATAACATCTTTCTCAAAGTGTCTCTGAAATCTTCCCATACTGCGCAGTATACGAAAAATTTAACTGAGGAATTTACACATATTACAAAATGACTTAGTGGCTCGGTAGCATATGTGAAAACGGGAAAGACACCCATGTAGTAAGGAATGGAGAACATCAACGCTAAAAAATACGTGACGAAGAAGATATTAAGAACTGCGTTGAGTACTTTGTATTTGGAAAACAGCTTTCTTCCCTGAGTGCTGGTCACTTGGAGATCATTTTTCTTAACCTTTTTCCAAGCAGTACACATCTTTATTCTCAGAAGCGTAGTGGAAAGAAGTGGTATAAAATACATACAGGCAGCTTGTAAGTATAAGTGCCAAATTTCGAAGTTCATCTTGTTCCTAAAGAACCAAAATGGTAGATGAGGCACGGCGTGGGATCCGTAGATGTTATAGAAATGAAGATAAGTCTTCATGAGATCGCCTCTCCAGGAAAGCTTCCACATTAGGAGGATTAAGGGTACATTGAGAGAACAAGTGGTAATCAGAATAATCACATTGACACCCGCAATTCGTTTGGAAGTGCATTCTGATAGCTTTGTAGAAGGGTAGACAGTAGCAGTGAAACGTTGCACAGTAATCCACACTGTGAACCAAACGACGCCACTAAATGTGAAACTCTGCAAGACAGTAAATATAATAACAGCTCTTTCTTTGTTTACTTGGACAACAGTTTTCATATGAGTACTGAAGATGAACATTGCATCCAGAGCAGCAATAAACTTCAAAGTGCAACTAAAACTTGACTTCATCGAAGTTCGGTAGAGAACGATTAAAGAAAATATGCTACCAGCTATGCCGATAAGATCAAAGATGTATGTCAGAATTCTAAACACGGCAGCAGCTGTAATCAGCGATGATAATGATAGAGCTTTTTCCGTTAAATTCAATGATATGTTCTTCTGTAAAGATATGATCTCCTCCGAACTCCAGTCCATACGAAGACAGCATATGCCACTCATCTGAAATGATAAAGAAATGAAAACGTGGGAAAACATAAAAAGAGCTTACAGAAAATCAAAACCAAATTTTGAGCACCTAACAAATCGGGGTGATTCAATGTAGAAATAAAGGGTAGTTTTTCTAACTACAGAATGTATTCGATTCTACCTTTTTAATATTTGTCCAAGACAAGGTACAAAGAGCATCCTGAAAGTATAACGCCTCGTCCCTCATAAGATTTTTATTTGTAGCAGCAAAAATGTGAAACTTGGTGGCAAAATACTTGGACATATTGTTAGTAATGCTGCCTTATTCAAAATATTGTCCATCACTTTCTATACATTTCCGCCATCTTTGAACCCATTGGTAAAATTCATTTTGGCAAAATTCCCGAGGCTGCCGTTTCACATATGAGTTCACAGCCAGTTTAACGTCTGTCACATTGTTGAATCTTCCCCACGAAGGGTGTTTTTCAAAGAGGCAAACAGGGAAATGTCTGAGGGAGCTAAATCAGGACTGTATGGGGGTTGGAGCACCACCATCCATCCCATTGGGGAATAGCCTGTGAAGTCTCCATTGAGGTGTGGGGACGTGCGTTATCATGGTGTAAAACAACACTATGGAGTGGAATGTCACGACTTTTCCTACTGATAGCTTCCTTTAGATGCTTCAATGTCTGCATATAGTGAAGCACTGTTTATTTTCGCACCCCGTTCAAGGAAATCAGTCAAAATGACACCACGTTTGTTCCAGAAAATTGTCACCATCACTTTCCCTGAGGAATGGGTTGGTTTCATCTTTTCCTGTCAAGGTGAAGATGTGCGGCACCATTCTATTGACGCACCTTTTGTTTCTGGGTCATGAAAGAACACCCACGTTTCATCCCCCGTCACAACATTAGAGAAAAACACCTGACCCTCCCTTTCATAACAGTCCAAGAGGCTCCGGCACATGTCCAACCTTGGCTCACAATGTTCACGGGCTAGGTTTCTTGGGATCCACCTTGAACAAATTTTTCTGTATCTCAGTTCACTAATTAATGTTTCCATAGCCCTATGACTACAATGAATTGCATCACAAAACTCCTGGATGCTGACACGACGATCAGCTGTGATGAGTTCTTTCACTCATTGCCTGTTGGCATATGTCATTGTAGTTGCGGGTCTTCCACTCCGTTGTTTGTCCGACACTTAACTTTCTCCTTCTCGAAATCTCTTCATCCATCTTCGGACATTACTGATATCGATTGTGGCAGCTCCATACACCGCCAGGCGTCTTCTGTGTATTTCTGGAGCTTCACATCCTTCTTTTTACTGGAATTCAATTACGGCTCGCTGCTTTTCTCTGTCATTCACGATTTTTTATTTCCGATTCTGAAACAAATTTGTTCCCATATTGGAAACATATTATAGTACATGTCAGTTCAGTTTCATTAAAATCACTTCAGAAGTTATTAAGGAGGAGGTATTACTTTCAGGATGCCCCTAGTAAAATAACATATTTTCAAAACTTCTGATTATTAAACGCAATCTTTCTGAAAACAAACGTGTGACACAGTGGGGTTTTAGAACTTCTTTTGAAGAAAAGAACATGCTCATAGTATCAGTATGTCCGTTTGTCAGCTGAGGACAACATTTCTGTATACTGGAAGCCTGATCGGTGAGAACGATAAGACTTATCATTTGGTCTTCTCCCGATGCATAACTTCAACTTTAGGAGGGATAAATGTAGGTGTTATTTAATTCAAAACATATTTAACTCCCTACCATTGCTTCTAAAACTCCAACTGAAACAAGTCTTCTTTTTTATTCTTCGATACCTTCTCCCACGAAGACGGTAATCCGCAGTTTCTTCTTCAAAAAATGCAAAATTTTACCGATAGAGGGCGTAAGCGTATACCGTATATTTTTTCGATATTTCTTCTTCTTAAAAGCTGACTCTTAATAATTATTTTTGCGCAAACTAGCTTTTATGCCCAAGCATATCATTTCAAATGTTTCATAATGCACGACGTTGCGACTAGGAGAGGAACTACGTATTTCTTTATGCCAGAATATCTGCAACTGTATCTATGGTTCCAAAAGCGCAAATGAAAATATTATTTTTTAGCCAAATACTACTCACGACGGAAAACATTTTTCGTTTACCTTCTGATCAGAATCATATACAGTTTATTTTTCAGTAAGCGTAAGCGTATATCTTCAACTTTTGAAAGTCCTATTAAAAATTCTCTTTGTGTCCAACAGCGTTCACAATAAATACATTGCCTGACGGAGAAAATGCCACATCATGAAGGAATGCTCGAAAACAGACCAAACTTCACACACAAATAGCCAAGCAGGTCCTGAACCAATAATTTAATTGTCACATACTCCAGTGGTCAAATATACACGATGAGAGTGTGGCCCCCAGTTTGGGTGATACAGCGTTGAATCCGACGTGGCATCGAGAGTCCGATTAGTGTCCTGGGGTATCGTGGACCATGCGGTGTTGATCCAAGCCCACAGTTCGTCTCCATTTGGGAGAGGGGGGGGGGAGAGTACTCAACAGACGTCTAATCGTGTCCCACAGATGCTCGATGGGCGAGAGGTCGGGAGACGGTGCTGGCCACGGAAGTATCCGCACACCGTGTAAAGCATTCAAGCTGATCCGAGCGGTATGCGGCAGGGCGTTATTCTGTTGAAAAAAGGCGTTTGGGATGCCTTACAGATACGGTAGTGCCACGGGGCGCAGCGCCTTGTCAACATAGCGGGGTGCCGTCAATGTTCCCGTAATGCATACAAGCAGTGAGCGGCTGTTGGCGCTGATAGCACCCCACACCATGATTCTACTTTGCCGGGCCGTGTGGCGCTCCACAATGGAGGAGGAATCCACCCGTTGGCCACGTCGCCTCCAGACTCTCATCATCGGTGGTGAGACAGAACCGCGACTCGTTGCTGAACATCATACTGTTCCATTCGGCACCTCACGCAGCTCTGGAGCAACACCACGCCAAACGGTGACTACGATGGCTCGCTATCAAGGGTAACCTTCGCAACGGACGTCTGGACAGCAAACCAGACGCAGCCAATCGGCGCGACACTGTCCGCGTCGATATCGGAGCAACCAAGCCTCCCAGTACACTCCGCAAAATGTCGCCCGTTGTGGCCTGAGGGTCCGTTAAGGCATGACGTCACATGCAAGGACCGGTGCGCTCGGACGTCCTTCTCCGTGCTCCGGTCCCTCTACGATGTTGCAAAAATCCTTCCTGGGACCACTGTCTCCAAATGTGACCGACGGTTGTGGCATCACGGTGCGTTTCTTCCGCAATACTACGCAAGGACCATCCGGCCATACAAAGGCCTACGATGACACCTCTCGTGAATTCATCCGTATGACGAAATCGCGTACGACGGCGTCTTAACGGCATTGGCACCCCTTGTTCGTTCTCCAGACACGGTTACAGCAGAACCACTCACTTTTCACAGCCGTGACGACATCTCGACTGATGGACTCACGGGCTGGATGTCCGCTTATAGCCCACACGCCGTTCGTGCGATTGGCCTGCAAAAGCAATCATTTGCGTAACTTGTACGTGTGCAACCACCCTGCAATTGACATGGCGCTGCGTTCATGTCTTCGTGGTGTGACATTTTCTCTGCCAGGCAGTGTATTTTGCTTATAATTCCAAAATGTTCTCAACTAAAAATTTATATCTAGAGAGCGTTAGTGTACAACTTTGTTTACGAGATATTAGTTTACGTGTCTGAAAATCCGATTGAAAAAAATATTTTCGTTCAGGTATCACTCAGTACGATAAGCATTTTACGCACATTTCTTTTCAAAGTAATGAATATTTTTCCTGATAGGAGGAGTAAATACATATTGATGTTTTCTTGATACCTCGGCTTCTAAAAGTTCGATTTGAATAATTCGTTTTCCTTCGTACACCATTCACCGCGTGAGAAATTTTGAATAGTTTCTGAAGTTTTTACTATTCACTGGTCTGCTACGAGACGGCGTAAGAGTGCATTTTTATTTGCAACTGTATCTCTGCTTCTAAAAATCCGATTGCAAAAAACTATATTTGTACGATATGCCTTTCACTTCGATAAAGATTGCTAATACTATCCTCGGTCAATAATGCATAGTTTTTCTTTTTCTTTTCTTTTTAGCACGTCATTTGTAAAAACAAGTTACTAAAAAGCATGCAATGCATTGATTATGATACGCTTCCAACATACCAGAAATCATTACTCAAGTTACGAGGATAATGGCTGTGGAATAAATCTCGCTGCTGCGTCCTGACCTTTACCCCCTTTTCGATGATATTAAACATAACTGGTTCAGTATACCTCCGGAACAACGTACTAAAGTTTTGTCGCAATACAAGCATTTTTAATCAAGTTATGAGGATAATGGATGTGGAATAAATCTCGCTCCTGTGTATTATATCAATTATATCGAATTGACCCCATTTCGATGATATTCAACAGAACCGGTTCAGTATACCTCCGAAATAACGTGATAAAGTTTTGTCGTAATCGAAGCATTTTAACGTAATTTTTGACCCATAAGAGCTATGGAATGGATCCCGCTTTTGTGTCCTGACCTCTTACCCCATTTCGCCAATTTTTAATAGGGTTTGTCCCGTGGTGGTCTGCTACCACATACTAAAATTTGATCGAAATCGAACCATTTTTACGCGAATTATCGTGCGGACGGACAGACAGACAAACGGACAAAGCTGGGTCATATACGCTTCTTCAACCTACGGTTGGAAAACGTAAAAAGCACGTGCATGTAGTATTACTTAGCCCGACCTTCTATTTTACACCATATCTCTGCAACTATTAGTCCGATTTTTAAAATTCTTTCTCAGTTGGGAAGTCCGAAGTGTGAGAACGATGATCTTTGCTTTTCAGTTTTTCTCCGATGCACAACTTCGCCGCTAGAGGGAGTAAGCGCAGATGCTATCGAATTCAAAACACATTTTATTCCATACTTATATTGCTTCTAAATACCCAACTGAAATAATTCTTTCTTCCTTTCGATATAACAAAGTATATTTGGGGTAGGGTTGATTTTTGAAGAAATACACAGTTTTTCCGTCAGAGGGCGTAAAGGTAAGTTGAGTTTTCTCTGATATCGTTTTTAAACGATCGATCTGAAAAAATTCTCTAGCATCAGATAGGCTTCCTGGTAGGAAAGGTGTTGTATGTAATTTTTAATTTTTGGTAATCACCGGTTTTGCCACTAGGGAAGGGGGAGGGCGTAAGTGTATATTTCTGTTTCTGATGTATTTGCAATTATATCGACGCTTCTGAAAATTAGACTGAAAAAAATATTTTGTGGTTTGATACCACACACTAAGAATAACCTGTACCAAGTTTGTTCTGCTTAAAATAATACACAGTTTATCCGTCAGGTTCGTAGATGTATATCTTATTTTTTTCAATATCCCTGGTTCTAACCGTCCTGTTAAAAATTCTTTCTTTGCCGGAGAGGGTTTGTAGTGCGATATGTGTTGCATATAATTTCAAATTTTTATTAATGTACAAGTTTGTCACCAGAGGGCACAAGTTCACGTTTGCGTTAATAGCATATTCACAGCAATATCTGGGCATCGAAAAATCCGATAGAAAAAATCCTTACTCAGTCAGATGCTACTAACTACATAAAATATTTGTGGGCATTTCCTTTAAAAAATATTGCACAATTTCCCTGCTAGGGGTGCAACATTTAATTTGTTTATCCCGATATATCTTCTTCTAAAGGTCCGATTTAAAAAATTGTTTGAACACCGGATAACATATACCTTTCGGAACATTTTGCTTGCACTCCTAGATTTCTTTTTCTTTTTCTGTAGTTCATAGTTCTGGCGCTAGGTGGTGTTAGCGTATATTTACTTCTCTTTGCAGCTGCAAATCCGGTTCTAAAAATTCCATTGGAAAATTTCTGTTTTTTTTACTGTATGCAGTTCGCTACAGTAAGGATGGGGACACACATGTTAATTTTTAAATGACGTACAGTTTTTTTGTTAGGAGACGGAAAGACCATAATTTATTTTCCGTCATCTCTGCTTTCAGGAGACATATTTAAAAAAATACTTTTCCTTAGCGTAGCTTTTGCTAAGAAGAATACTGTTCGTAGAGTTTCTATTAGGTGTGCAAATAAGTTTTAAAGCGTTTTAAGATAACGCAACATGCAAATTGAGAGAAAGCAACAATACTTTTACAATCAAAATCTGCGCCGTCATTATCTGTCACCTTCCGCTATCCATCAGGCAGCTGACGGATTCCAGCCATGAAGAATACTTCGTCGTGTGACGCGATGAGGTCATTTTTGCACTTCGTCACATGTCCGGAACCGTACAGCAGACAAACCATGTTGCATCGATCGGAACGAATGTTAGTCTGAAGGGGCTATGTCAAGACTATACGTCGGTTGCTCCGAAACTTCCCAGCCAAGCGTCAATAACGTTTTGTTGACCAATTTCGCGACATGCGGCCTAGCGTTGTCATGCAGTAATTTCACGGGACGCAATCCTTTGCCTGTGAATGGGCATTTCCGACAGATTTCCTGGTTCAATCGCAGCGACTGTTGCTTGTAGCGATCAGCAGTAATAGTTTGACCCTGTTTCAATAATGCATAATATCCATAATAATGTTCCAATAGTTCCCTTCATATCCCACCAGATGCACAGCAGAACTTTCTTGGAGTGAATATCGCGTTTCGGTGTCGAAGTCGTTGCTTCACCGGGGTGTACCCAGTGTTTTTGCGTTTAGGATTGTCGTACCATATCCACTTTTCATCACCCGTAACGATTTTCCACAGGAAAGACGTTCTGTGTTGTTTATTCAACAGATTCAAACACTTCTTGACAAGCTCATTCTTTTCCCTCTGGCTCAGGTAATGTGGCACCCAGTTTCCTTAATTCTGAATCTTTCCCATTACACGTAAACGATTGGAAATGGTTTGTTGAGTTACCCTCAGTAGTGCAGTTAGTTCTTTTTGCGTTTGAGACGAATCTTCATCCAGCAATGCTTGCAGTTCCTCATGTTCAACCTTCTGTGGGGCACCGCTACGTTCTCGATCGCTAACATCAATGTCACCTGCTGTAAACCGTCTAAACCAAAATTCACACGTGCTTTTCGATACAATATTCTCCCCCAGAACAAACAGATCGATGCACATGCTTTTGCAGCAGTTTTCCTTGATGAAATTCGTAACGAATGCAGTATCGTTTGCCATCTTTCACCTACCGATGTGCAAGTGCGTTTGACTGTTTGGAAAACTTCTGCGTCACATTTTATACCCTGGACCAGTTACGGTCACATGACAACAATGCGACGGAATGTCGGATATGTAAATTAGCGGTATATGTCACACAAAAAGCGCTTTAAAACTTATTTGTAGACCTAATACAGGGTGTCCGAGAATTATTGGACACATTACAAAATTATATGAAACAAAACATTAAACAGATAGAAAGAAACTGACTGTACTAACTTACAATGTAACTAAACAAGTTATTAAATTTCGATGTGAGATCTCTTGGTTGCTCGTAGTACGTCCAAGTGATACTCGATTTCATGCCATGTATTGGCAAGCATCTGAAGAGTTTTGGAATTAATAGCAGCTGTGATACGCTGCTTCAGTTCTTGCAAATCAGTACAAGGCGCCTGATAGACACAATCCTTCACGTAACCCCACATGAAATAATCCAATGGAGTTAGATCTGGAGAGCGATGAGGCCACGGAATGGGACCACAACGCCCAATTCATCTTTTGGGGAAATGCTCATTTAAGCACTTACGAGTCATATCTAAGTAAATGTTCACATCGTGTTTACCTTGACTTTCTATGTTGATTTCCGCCGTCTTTACACGATCATTATTCAAATAACAGATTCAAATAACACATTTGCCGCCCCGGTGGCGCAGTGGTCTAAGGCGTTGGCCTCTGATCATTCGTCCGTAAGGGGTCCGGGTTCGAATCCCGGTCAGGCATGGGTGTTGTGTTTGTCTTACGGCACTGGCTCTCTCCCTTCCCTGGAACCAGTGACCCTAAATTAGGGACGGGCGACTGCTTATAGCCCATTGAGTTGCTCACGGTGGTTGTTAAACCTCCAATCAAAAAAAAAAAAAAAAAAAAAAATAACACATTTGACTGTTTAGATGATTTATTGTGATGAAGTTAATTATACGCCGCCCCGGTGGCGCAGTGGTCTAAGGCGCTGGCCTCTGATCATTCGTCCGCAAGGGGTCCGGGTTCGAATCCCGGTCAGGCATGGATGTTGTGTTTGTCTTACGGCACTGGCTCTCTCCCTTCCCTGGAACCAGTGACCCTAAATTAGGCACGGGCGACTGCTTATAGCCCATTGAGTTGCTCACGGTGGTCGTTAAACCCCCAATCAAAAAAAAAAAAGAAAAAAAAAGAAGTTAATTATTAAATTCATATAGTAAACATTAGAACTTTCAGGCCCGCAACGGACCCATCTTCAGATGTTATTAGGAGAATGGAACTATGATTTGAATACATTAATGATATGTGGTTTTCTTGATATTGTCACATGCTCGTGATGGACATCATATCTCGCGAATGGTTTGTTAACATCGATAAATATATTACGTGTTAAGCAACGTGTTAAAAACTATGTATGAAGGAAATAATTGGTGTAAGTCTCTATATGTTATAACTCATTAAGCACCGTTTTCCAAGGTAAAGGGATGTGACAAGGAATATCATCATTGCAACATACTTCACCATATTTGTGAATAAACAGACTTTCCAATAGGAGGATTCATGCTTTTGAGTAGGGCGGGCGAGGATGTTGACTTCGCTCGAACATGGGTAATGAGATCCTTTGTATGATAGCCTTGATAGGGAAGTCCTTCATATCTCTTGATCTGGCGTATAGCGAAATTTTCTAGCATATCGAAGTAAATGCCACCATTTATGGTTTTTTTCGCAGAAGAAGAAAAGGCCAATCCCTTCTCTTTTTGATAGGGCGCACCACACATTAACTTTTGGAGAATCACGTTCCAGTTCAATAGCAGCATGAGGCTGTTCACTGCCCCATATCCTACAGTTGTGACGATTCACAATACCTAATACATGAAATGTGGATTCATCACTAAAAATTACAGTACTGAGAAAGTTTTCGTCGTTTTCCACTCGATTAAGCATATCCACAGCGAAATCGTATCGCAGAGTGTGATCATTTACATGCATCTTTTGCACTATTTGAAATTTATAAGCATGAAACTTTAATTTCTTGTACAAGATATCGTGAACTGTCGATTTCGGAATGCACAGCTTTCTGCTTGCTTTACGAACAGATTTCCTGGGGCTTCGTCGGAAACTTTCATTAACTTGGTCAGCCGTCTCACCGCTGACTTCAGGCCTACCGGCTCCTCCACGATGTTCCACATTGCCAGTTTCTTTAAACTGTTTCATCCACCGCTTAATTGAATTTGTTGATATAGGATTACAATTATACTCTAAACTGTACCGTCTTTTAACTTTAATGACAGACTTTAATTCCGCAAGCCATAACCCACACATCGCCTTCTGCTGTACGGATGACATGACTACTGATTGAGCATACATTCCTCATGAGGCCACACCTAGCGCCATCTATCGGATTCTGGGAATAACAATTCTGCAAAACAAAAATATAGAAACCGTGTTAGTAATACGTGACATAGAAAAACAGACAATGCTGGTAGTTTTTTTTTTTGTACATAATTTTGTAATGTGTCCAATAATTCTCGGACACCCTGTATTTTCCCATTATTCAAAATTCTTACGCTGGGCGGCGTAAAATTACATCATGTTTTCCTCTATGTCTCTTGTTCTAACTCTTCAATTTGAAAATCTTTTTGTCTCTGATATCTTCCTTGATCTCCTACAAAAATTGTGTGCACCATAAGTTAATTCCCGTAACATACTTTTCAGTCGCTAGTGGCAGAAAGTAGCTATTTCTATTTCTAGATGTTTTATCGATTATATAAATCCGGGTAATTTTTTTATTGGATTCCATTGGCTGTGAATGACTTTAAAATATTTTGTTCGCGTTGGAAAGGATTCAAAAGACATCCTCATTGCCCTCCTCTGCCTTTCCTGCCACTTGGAAAGGATTCAAAAGACATCCTCATTACTCTCTTTTGCCTTTCCTGCCACTTGGAAAGGATTCAAAAGACATCCTCATTACTCTCCTCTGCCTTTCCTGCCACTTGGAAAGGATTCAAAAGACATGCTCATTACAACTGCTCATTACTCCTATTCAACTGCTCATTACAACTGCTTATTACTGCTCATTACTCATTACTCCTATTCTCCTGCTCATTACAACTGCTCATTACTGCTCATTACTCCTATCCTCCTGCTCATTACTCATTACTCCTACTCTTCTGCTCATTACTCATTACTCCTATTCATCTGCTCATTACAACTGCTCATTACTCCATTTTTTTTTCAGTTTCTCGACATGCTCATTACTCCTCTGCCTTTCCTGCCACTTGGAAAGGATTCAAAAGACATGCTCATTACAACTGAAAATTCGGTGTCATCTTCCTTTTTTTCAGCACATCTTACGTTATCCGTTTGTCCGTCCGTCTGTGGACACCATATCTCTGCAAATAATATCCCGATTAAAAAAATTATTTTTGCATTGGGAAGCTTGAAATGTTACGAATGATAATCCTTGCCTTTCCCCCCCCCCCGATGCAAGACTTCGCCGCTAGGGGGCGTAAATGCAAATGATATGGAATTCAAAATACCTTTTATTGCATATACAAAGGACGTTCCATAAAAACTGAGAGTTTTTTTTTTGAGTTCGCAATAGTGCGAAGGGGGAAAATAACCACGCAAACGACTAACTGAATTGAGGAAGAATCTATGGCAACAGTTAATAGCCGTGGCAGACGATTCTAGTTTTGTTATTGCGCAGTTGTTTAAGGAACGTCTGCATATCGCCTTACAGCTATGGAGGTAAGTGATTCAGAGTTAAGAAGTGAAATGCGTTGTGCAATAAGATTTCGATATCGTTTGGGTAAAACGGTTTTAGAAACACTTGATTTAATGAAAAAGCTTACGAAGATAAATATATCGGTGAGTCAACGATTTTTAGATGGCACCATGATTTCAAAAAAGGGTATTTGTCGGCAGAACTCGCTCCTAGGCCTGGTCGACCTGAAAGTGTTGTTATGGAGCGCGTTTTTTTAATGCTGTTCGGCCAATCCTGCAAGAAGATCGACGAATGACGTGTGAAGACAAAGCGACGCCAATTTATATTTCAAAAACGTCTGCATTTCGCATTCTACGCGACAAATTACTGCTGCATCGTGTGCGTTCCAGATGGGTACCTCATTACCTGACAAGAAAAAGAATTGTTGCCGCCCCGGTGGCGCAGTGGTCTAAGGCGATGGCCTCTGATCATTCGTCCGAAAGGGGTGCGGGTTCGAATGCCGGTGTGGCATGGATGTTGTGCTTGTCTTACGGCACTGGCTCTTTCCCTTCCCTGGAACCAGTGACCCTAAATTAGGGACGGGCGACTGCTTATAGCCCATTGAGTTGCTCACGGTGATCGTTAAACTTCCAATCAAAAAAAGAAAAAAGAAGACAATTGTTAGCCGGAGTTCAGGCGTGCCATGAGTGGAAACAAATGATTGCAAAGGACCTAAACTTTCTAAACACAGTAATAACCGCCGCTGAAACATGAGTCCACTATTTTTTCGACCCCCTCACCAAGCGCGCAACCAGTGTCTAGAAACACCCAGGCTCGCCTCCTCCGAAAAAAGTCCGTCAAAACAAATCAGTTGTAAAAGTGATGACGCTAAGTTTCTTTGATCACAAAGGTGCATGCCGTTCCTCCACAAATTAGTGTCAATACTGAGTATCACATTTCAGTCTTGAAGCGTCTGCGACGACACATATCGATTAGGCGACCGGAACTGGTGGGCAAGTGGACCGTACACCATGATGCCAGCCCACATCTTGTGCTCAACAGTTTCTTAAGAAATGCAGTATTGAAATCATGCCACAGCCTGCCTACATTCCTGACCTCTCCCTGTGCGATTTCTGGTTGTTTCCAACAATGAAGGAGAAGTTCCGTGGCGCAACATTCAACACAGATGCTGACGTTATTCAAGCTGTTCAGAGGTCGCTATAGCAGCTTCCACGAAATGCCTTCGCCAAATGCTTTGAAAAATGGACTGAACGATGAGATCGTTGCATATCATCCGAGGGTAGATACTTTGAGGAAAAATAGTATATATTTTGCTGTACCTATATTTTTTCATGTTGTGTGATTTTACTCTCAGTTTTTATGGAACGACAGTTGTATTTGCTACTAAATAACCGATTGAAAAAATTATTTCTTCCATTCCATGCCATTTATAAGGGAGGCTATTTTGGGTGCAGTTCCTTTTTAAGGTAATGCGTAGATTTTACGCTAGGGGGCGTAAACGTAAATGGAGTTTTCCCCAATGTCTCTGCTTCTAACTGTTCGATTTGAAAAATTCTTCACGCATCAGATACAGTTCCTGATGGGAAATGTTTTGCATATAATATCTAATTTTTGTTTAAAAAAAAAATAGATATTATATGCGGGCGTCAGTGTTTATTTCCACTTCTGATTATTTGCATATAAATATAAACTTCTGAAAACACGACTGAACATTTTTTCTGCGGACAGATACAGATCTCCTCGAAAAAACTTTTGAGAATATCTCCTGCTTAAAATAGTGCATAGTTTTGCCGCCAGGGAGCGTAGATATATTTCTTATTTTCAAGGATATCTCTGCTTCCAAGAGTCCGATTTGAAAATTTCTTTCTTTGTTGGAGAGCGTTTCATGTGCGATGTATTTCTCATACAGCATCAAGAATTTCCAGTAAGGTATAGATTTCCCGCAAGATTGCGTTTCCCTCGATATCTGTGCTTCTAAAACTATGATTTGAAAAATTCTTCCTGCATCCGATACAGCTCTTGAAGGGAAATGTTTTGATTATAATATCGAATTTTTATTAAATAATGGTTTGGCCACCATGGGGCGTAAGTGTTTATTTCCGCTTCTGATGTATTTGCAGCAAAATCTAAGCTTCCGAAAACTCTACTGAAAAATTCTTTCTTTAGGCGACACCGCTCACCTTGGAAGATCTTTTCAGAATACTTTCTTCTTAAAATATTGCATAGTTTTTCCGCCGGGGGCGTAGATGTATATCAAATTTTTGTCGATATTTCTGCATCTTAGAATCCGATTTGAAAAATTCTTTCTTTGTTGGAGAGCATTTTCACTGCGAAATGCTTCATACAGTTTAGTATTTTTCTTAGCGCACAAGAGTGCCACTAGAACGCGTAGGTTCACGTTCCCGTTTACTGCAATATCTGTGGGACTAAAAACCCGATTAAAAAATACTTTTTCAGTCAGGTAAGGTCAGGTGATGCGTAACATCACAGCCTCTCCTTGACAAATGTCAACCCCGCCTTCTCGTGGTGCATCCTGTTCCCACTAAAGGCGCTCTGACGACCGCAAATAGCGGTATAACTATACCATCGGGATCAGAGGAAATGCTTATCCCACACTCACCAACCCGCTTGGCCAGCGTGGTGAGTTATGGCCAAACACTTCCAAAAATGACTCTACAACTTAAATCTTGGCCCTCAGTCTCCGGCAGCTGGAATGTACCTGGCCAAGGCAGCGGCCAGTGCGACATGAAGGCAGAGGGTGCTAAGAATCCCCGGAGGACCGGACTAGGCTGCCATTTGATGCTGACCTTGGCTACCTACAACGGACGCTCCCTATCTTCTGATTCAAGGCTTCTTGAATTGGAAGAGGAACTACAAAGGATCAAGTGGGACATCGTCGGGCTGAGTGAGGTAAGGAGAAAAGGAGAAGATCTCATTGAACTGAAAAGTGGACATCTCTTCTATTATCGTGGGACAGATACTGGCAGAACTAGTGGTGTTGGATTTATAATAAACAAGAAACTGAAGGATAAAGTGGTAGAAGTTGAAAGTTCCTCTGACAGAGCTGCACGACTCGTTATCCAACTATCGAGAAGATACCAGGCTCAGATTATTCAAACTTATGCACCCACCACAAGTCATCCTGAAGAAGAAATTGAAGAATTTTATGAGGAAATTCGTCATCTAAATAATAAAGGTAAGCAGCACTTGAAGATAATTATGGGAGATTTCAATGCAAAAATAGGGCACCGGCAACAGAATGAAACTTCAGTAGGTAAATTCCGTCACGGCAACAGAAACCAGCGTGGAAATACTCTCGTTGAGTTTGCAGAGGCAGAAGGATTTTTCATCTTGAATTCCTTTTTCAAGAAAAAGCCACACAGGAAATGGACATGGAGACATCCAATTGGGACGACAAGTGAAATTGATTTTATTATGTGTAACAAAAAATTCGTCATAGAAGACTGCAGTGTGCTAAACAAGTTCAACACAGGTAGTGACCATAGATTGGTGAGATGTAAGATGCACCTCAACACTAAACTCGAACGTGGCAAGCTCATAAGACAAACAAAATGTATTGACATAACCAACCTTAAAAAACACCATAATACTTTCAAGTTGGAACTGAAGAACAGATTCTCTGCTTTAGAAGGCCTAACATCGGAAGAAGTGGATATTTCTGAAGTTAACAGAAAAGTAACCAAAGCTCTTATGGAAACAGCAACAAAATTAGCTGGGTCTAAGAACAAGTTGCATGTAAACAAATTATCAGGAAAAACCAAAATGTTGATGCAAAAAAGAAGAGAGATGAGGACAACTAAAGAAGATGTGACTTCCAAAGTGGAATATATAGAGCTATGCAAGACAGCACGAAAAAGTATCACTGAAGACGTAAGGAAATTCAACTGTGAGCTAGTGAGGAAAGCAATTGAAAACAACCAAAGCCTAAAGATAGCAAAGGGACATCTCAGTAAGGGAAGAAAACAGATTATGGCTCTGAGAAAAGAAGATGGTTCTATAACAAGAAATAGAGGCGAAATTTTGACAAGAGTGAAAGATTTCTACTCCAAATTATATGAAAGGGATGATACATGTACTCCAGACATCATGAAAGGTACCAGAGTTCTTCCAGTCCTCCCAGCAGAAGTTGCTCATGCAATCAAGAACATGAAGCGGGGGAAAGCTCCAGGAGAAGATGGAATTACTATAGACATCATACAAGAAGCAAGTGGAGAAATTGAAACAGTACTCGCCCAAATTTTCACTCGATGCCTTAATGAAGGGAAGATTCCTGAGGATTGGAACAATGCTACAATGATCCTGCTACATAAAAAAGGTGACATTGAGGATCTCAGGAACTACAGACCTATCAGCCTCCTATCAGTGGTTTATAAAATCTTCACTAAAGTTCTTTCACACCGCTTGAAGGTAACACTGGACATGGCTCAACCGAGAGAACAAGCTGGATTCAGGAGTGGCTACAGCACAATAGATCATATCCATGTACTGAGAGAACTAATTGAAAGAGCGAGGGAATATGAACTTCCATTGTGCATGGCTTTTATCGATTATGAAAAAGCCTTCGATTCGGTGAAACCATCAGCAGTTACCACGGCTCTGAAATCCTGCGGTATTGAAGATGCATACATTAATATTATTAATAACATCTATGAAAATGCAAGTGCAAAGATTCGGCTGTTTGAAAATACAACACACATAAAAATTGGAAAGGGAGTGAGACAAGGTGACACCATATCTCCGAAGCTCTTTAATGCCACATTGGAAAATGTCTTTCAATCACTGAACTGGGAAAACAAAGGGATAAAGATTAATGGAGATTATCTAACCCACCTTCGTTTTGCTGATGACGTAGTCATTTTTGCAACTACCCCATCAGAGCTGCAGAGTATGATCCAGGAACTTGCTGACAAGAGTAAAGAAGTGGGATTAAAAATGAACTTTCAGAAGACAAAAGTGATGTTCAATGCTTTTACAAGAAATGAAGATTTATCGATTGATGGAGAAAAACTGGAGATAACAGATACGTATGTTTATCTTGGACAGCAGATATCAAGTGAAGGTCACATTGATGAAGAAATTAATCGGCGTACAAAACTTGCCTGGAGAGCTTTTGGAAGAAACAGCATAATTTTCAAGAGCAATATGCCATTATGTCTTAAAAGAAAAGTGTTTGATCAATGCATCCTTCCAGTGCTTACGTATGGTGCAGAGACGTGGACCTTAACTAAAAGAGACATACAAAGGCTGCAGACAACTCAAAACAGCATGGAGAGGTGCATGCTTGGTGTAACCAGGAGAGATAAGAAGAGGAACTCATGGATCCAAAAAATGACAAGAGTGGAAGACCACATGATCAGGGTTAAATCCCTGAAATGGCAATGGGCTGGACATACTGCCAGAAGGACAGACCATAGATGGACAGCCGAAATTTTTGATTAGATTCCAAGGGACAGGAAAAGACCCAGAAAAAGACCACATGGGAGATGGGTGGATGAAATTCGTAAATATGCGGGAGTGACATGGAGGAGACTGGCACAAGACAGACCGTTGTGGAGGAAACTTGGGGAGACCTTCGTCCAGCAGTGGATTGATAATGGTTGACAATGATGATGATGATGACTACTAACTGCAAAAATTCTTTGCGTGTATTTTCTTCCCAAAATAACGTACAATTTCGCCGCTGGGGACGCCAATGTTTAATCTGTTTTTCTCAATATCTTTGCTTCTACACGTGTCATTTAAAAATTTCTTTTAACATCGGATGCCTTTTACCTTGTGGAAAACTTTAGGTCAGTATTCGAAGGGCTTCATAGTTCACAGTTCGCCGCCCCGGTGGCGCAGTGGTCTAAGGCGTTGGCCTCCGATCATTCGTCCGTAAGGGGTCCGGGTTCGAATCCCGGTCAGGCATGGATGTTGTGTTTGTCTTACGGCACTGGCTCTTTCCCTTCCCTGGAACCAGTGACCCTAAATTAGGGACGGGCGACTGCTTATAGCCCATTGAGTTGCTCACGGTGGTCGTTAAACCTCCAATAAAAAAAAAAAAAAAAATAGTTCACAGTTCTGTCGCTAGGTGGTGCTTCTGTACTTCTGTTTGCAGGTGTATCTCCGCGCTTCTGAAAACCCAATTGAGAAATTTATTTTTACTGTATTCCGTTCGCTACAATAGATAAGTGGAGTATTATCCTCTTTAAATAATGCACAGATTTCCTGCTAGTGGGCGTAAAGGTCAAAACGTTTTTCTCGCTATCTCTGCTTCCTGTATTTGAACAGTTGTTTTACCTTAACAGTGCTTTCCCCATGAACATTTTTGGCCTATTTTCAGCTTCCCGATTGTGCAAAATTCCTCGGCTCGAAGGCGTAGAATTATATCATCATAATTCCTTTTATATATATTTTTTTAACTTTTCGATTTGAAAATCTCTTTGTCTCTGATACCTTCTGCTAGGAGAAATTTTTTGTGCGCCGTTTGTTAATTTTCGTAACACATTAGCCACTGTTATAAGTAAGTAGGTGTTTCTATTTTTGAATATTTTACCGATTGTAGAAATCCGGTTGATTTTTTTTTCTAACCGACTGCATTGACTTTGAATAACTTTGATAAATTTAATTCGCGTCTAAAGGGATTCAAAAGATGTGCTCATTACAACCTTAAAGTCGGGGTCATCGTACCTGTTTTTTTTTTTTTTTTGTTGCTACAGGGCTAATATGTTTTAACCACAGGCGTACTAGGTTGGGGCAAGCGGGGCCGTATACCCCGGACGCAGCTCAAGAGAGGGCACAAAATTGACTACTTAGAACCTTATCAAAAACTGTATTAAAAGTTTTAAACCATTCGCTGCTACTGTTTTTTCGCGCCATACTTTGCCATTTGTCCATTTACAGAATTTGCTTATATCTTTCGCCAGTTTCGGTAGCATTGGCAACGAAAAAATCTTCTTTAAAATGTTCAGGGGATATCAGTTGCTATCATTCAGAAATTAAGGCGCTGTTGTACGTACGTTGTAAGATAAGGATGTCGTTCCCATTCTTAAAGATTCTCTGGAGAATTATGGAGACTTATTTACAGTTGCGACACCAGCCTCTCAGAACTGGATGGGCTATTAAGGGGATGAAAGGGGGGTAAGCATGATGGCGAGAGGGCATAAAGCATCAATTTTAAAGTACTAGGCAGAAATTTTGGCAAAAAAATCCCGTTCATGCGGATTTTACCCGACGCTAATAATGTTATCCCTAGTCAAAAAAGCTTTCAGGTGCATACTGTGCGCAGTATATTTACTCAACGTACACTACGTACAATTGAATTAGAGATACCTGTCTAGTAACGTGTAACACCACCATTCGCCCTGATGACGGAGGCGATTCGTCTCGGCATGGACTCGACAAGACACCGGAAGCGTTGGGAAGCCTTACGGATCCACGACCCCTGAACAAGCTCACACAGTTCACGAAGATTTGATGCAGGGAGGTCATCTCTCTCGATGGCATCCCAGATGTGCTCGATGGGATTGAGGTCAAGTGACCTAGCTGGCCAAGGAAGCGAGGTCACGTCGGTGGAGTGTTCATCCAACCATTCGGATACAATTCGGGAGCTGCATTGTCTTGTTGCAGGATGAGGTCCGCAGTGGGATGTTGAAGACGCACAAACGAGAGTAAATGGTCGTCCAGGATTTACCGGTAATGTTGACCTGTGAGGGACGATGTCACACGTACCAGGGGTCCCATTTCAGTCCACGTAAACAGTCCCAAGACGAGAATGCCACCCCCACCAGCTTGAAGAGTACCCTGCTGGCAAGAAGGATCCATCGCTTCATGTGGTTTGCGCCGTACTCGTATCCTGCCATCTGTATGTACCAACGTGAATCTCAACTCATCAGTCCAGGCAACATTTTTCCACATGTCTAGGGTCCAGTGGCGATGTTCCCGCGCCCATGCTAGTCTTTGCACCCTGTGATTGGCGGTCAGCAGCGGTACCCTCGTGGGACGATGGCTTTTGTACCCCATAGGAAGGAGATGGTTCTGGATGGTGTGGCTGTTTACACACCAGCGTTAAATTGCCGAGTGATTTCTTGTACTGTGGCCCGTCTATCCGCTGTTACAATGCTAGCTAGCCGACGATTACCCCGCTCATCCACACGCTGTTGTCCACGGCAGTTGGCACTTGCAGGGATGGTTTTACTGGATTCGATGTACTCACGGTACACCCGTGACACAGTGGCTCTTGAAAATCCTAGTGCCTGCACGACTTCCAAGATGGAGTGACACATTCGTCGGGCCCCGACAATTCGCCCACGATCAAATGCGCTTAGATCCTTCGTCTTAGCCATACTGCATCCGAATCTTACTGATTCCCGTCGCATCACTCCTTATATTGTCGTATCGCTGCATACGTCATGCCGTTTCAGTTTACAGGGCCGCCCACAGCGCCACATTTGCATAACTCCAGCTGTCTCTAATTCAATTGCTCTTCAGTGTATATTGAAAAAAAATCACCGGACCCTAGAAGAGAAACACAACATAGCATTTATTGATATACATTAGTACGGTGTCGGTCCACTTTTGGCCTTAATGCATGCGCTGACTCTTCGAGACATGCTTCCGACAAGGTTTTGGAACACAGCGATAGGTACGCGCTTCTATTTAGTACATAATACGGCCGCTAACAGTTGCTAAGTAGTAGGCCTTGGCTCCAAACTTCTTATGCGGCGCTCTGATTCATCCTATATGTGCTCTATGGGATTAAGATCAGTGATCAGTGCTCTGTGCTGGCCAGTCTACACACGATACGGAATTATCGTCAAACCACGGGGTAACAGTCCTTGCTTTATGGATCGGTGCATTATCCTGCTGGTGTAAACAAGGCTCGGTCTCATAGAATTGCCTCAGAGTTATTAGGGAATAATTATCCAGAATAACGAGGTAGACGTGCTGGCTAACAGGTTTCTCCACGATAATTAATGGGTCGGGGCCATACCACGAAAAACACCCCCACACGAGTACACTGCCAGCTCTAAACTTGATTGTAGGAACAGAACACTGTGGTAAATAGCGTTTCGACTGATGCCGTCATACCCACACACCGCCATCAGACTGATGGATCATCTTCTGGATTCATCAGTCCATAGGACCTGTTTCTATTGATCAACAGTCCACGATAAATGTTCTTTACACCATGCTAAACGACGAGTAGCATTTCGAGTGGAGATGAAAATCTTATGAGCAGCCACACGACCACGGTAACACATGGAATGAAGTTATCTGAGAATGGTACGTGTACATACCGAGGTTCCAGCATATTTACTCACCTGTACACTGAGATCTTGTGCAGTACTCTGTCGATTAGCTGTAACGACTCTCCTGAAGCTTCGACGTCCTCTATGACTGATTTTCTTTGGTCTGCCGGTACGTTTTGCTGCTTCAGGCACACCAAGTGTCTTCCAATTATTCAGTACATCCAAAACAGTGGACTTGGGTATGTTTAAACGCCTCTAGGTTTCTTTTATGGACAACCCACTACTACAACACCCAACAATCTTTCCTTTCTCAAAGTCAATTCTCTCCCGCAGCGACAGTTTCACTCACCTCACAGTGCGATATGATCGTGGTCAGCGGCAGGCTTGTTTTTATACCGTTTGCAGCTGTACCGCGCATCTTAACAACGCAGCGGTTCCGTTCATTTGCTTTTGAAGGAGTGTCCGATGACTTTTGTCAATATAGTGAATGTAGTATATAACCATGGATACGAATCACCATAGCAAATTACTTCTTCTTCGCAATTTCTTTTTTTTGCTGTCCTAATGTTGTTTATGAATTTTAGTTTGTAACCTAGAAAACAGTGCTCAAAATGGAGTTCCAAAGTTTTTGGACCCAAATAATTTATATTCATTTTAATTGTTTCTGTCAGATGGAAATTAGGTATGAGTGTTGATCGATTACTGGTTTCATAACTATGAGTACGAATATTTAATGATATTAAGTCATGGTATAAATCATTTTTAATTCTTCTGAACATTATTTTACCAAGATTATAGTCAAATAATTGTTTTATTGTAAGTATATTATATTTATTGGGATTTACTTCTGACCTAAAGATAAGATTAGGTATAGAATTATTAAGAGTTTTTAGGTCTATTAATCTTATTTATCTATTCTGTAATACCTGTATTTTTTTAAAGTTATATTGTGCTGTTTGCCCTCATGTCAGTATACAGTAATTTATATGCGTTTGTATTAGAGTGTAGTATAACAATATCATTATTTTAGGGGACAAATTTATCATAATCTTACTGACTATCCCAATGTTTCTAGATAATGTATTAGCCAGGCTGTCAATATGCATATTCCATTTCAAATCACTTCGAATCAATACTCCCAAGTTAGAATGACCATTCACAAAAACAATTTTAGCTCCATTCAAGACCACCAAATCACTCATAGATTGTAGTATTTGTAGTCTCGAAAAGATCATAGCCTTGGTCTTGTTTACATTAATGATCAATTCATTGCTATTTAACCCATTTGTCACCAACACAAGTTGTGCATTTATTCTAGATGTAAGATCTAAAGTATTATTACCCTTGAATAAGATTGTTGCATCATCAGCAAATAAAATTAAATCATTATCTTTTACCACTGTAAAGAGATCATTAATATACAAATTAAATAATATAGGACCATGAACTGAACCTTGCAGCACCCCAGAAGTTATAGTTCCCATTGTGGATTGTGTCATATCAATCACAGTATATTGCTTCCTAGCTGATAAATAACTTTTAAATAAGCTGTATGTAATTCCAATAGCAAATAATGTGGTTAGTAAAATATCATGGTTTAGCGTATCAAAAGTTTTAGATAAATCTAAGAAAATTGCAATTGTTGATTGATTTTTACAGCATTTTGTTGGATTAAGTTATGGGTAAAAGAAATTGCAAGCTCTGTTGATTTATTTGGCAAAAAGCCAAATTGATTTTTGTTAAATATGTTGTATTTTTGTAAAAAGGAAAGTAATCTAATGTAAATTAATTTTTCTAGCAATTTAGCAAATATAGTCAAATTTGCAATTGGCTGATAGTTTTTGCTTCGTTTACTTTCTTGTATTTGGGAGTGATTTTTGTTATTTTTAGAGCATCTGGGAATATGCCTGTAGTAAATATAGAACTGTAGATCACCAAAAGTGGCTCAACAATAATATGAGCCATATGTTTAATAACCAATGGTGAAATATCATCATATCCAGGTCCGTTATTGACAGTAATTTGCAACGACAAGTGTACAAGTTCAGATCGTGTAATTTTAAGTAAGTGAAACGTATTTGATTGGTGTGAATTCTGAAAGTACTGACGATAATGAGAATTTGTAAGTAAAACCTACTGTTTAAGAATTTGCGGAGCTAACATAAAGTGTTTATTGATTTCATTAACTATATCTTGTTTCGATGCAATTTTTTGGGTTAAATTAGTAAAGTATTGTGGTGTAATTGAACCAGAAGATTTACCCAGTAATCTGTTTAAATGTTTCCAAGTTAATTTAGAATCATTTTGAGAAAAGATATTAGTATAATATTCTCTTTTAAATTTCCTAATATCAGAATGTAATTTATTTCTATATGTTTTAAAAATTTGAAAATCAGTTTGTTGTTTACTTTTTATTATTTTCGAGTATAATCGATTTTTTTATTAATCGGTTTAAAAGATGTCTAGTGAGCCATGGTTTACGCTGCTTTTTAGCTTTGTTCTTGTTAAGTAAAATTGGAAAGGCTTGGATGTATAATTTATTTAGCAGTGTTGCAAAGCTGTCATATAAAAGATTTTGATCAGTCACCTGTAAAACATTTTTCCAATTTATATGTTGTAACAGATTATAAATTTTATTTAACGTATTGTTGTTTATTAATCGAGTTGCCTTATTAATTATTTTTTTATTTACAGAATGCGCATGTTTATAAAATGTAAAAACTGGTAGATGGTCACTAATATCATAAATTATAACTCCCGAAAGAGTCAACTCTAAAGGAGCATTCGT
Organism: Macrothele yani; assembly: GCA_039090855.1. Lineage (NCBI taxonomy): Eukaryota > Metazoa > Arthropoda > Arachnida > Araneae > Macrothelidae > Macrothele > Macrothele yani. The sequence goes on from CM077010.1 coordinate 58,620,968, forward strand.
AAGAGATAAGTCAATAGTAGATTCAGTTTCTGGTGTTAATCTCCTTGGAGATGTAATTGTATTGCTAAACCCGACAGCATTTAGCATTTGAATGAATTGTTGAGTTTGTAAGTTATTTTGGGCAATATCGATATTTAGGTCTCCCAACAAGGAGCCTCTTTTGCCTGTCAAGTTGACATAACTAAGAATTTCAAAAAGTTCATTAATAAATAAGGATAAGTTAGAACTCGGAGGGCGATAACAAACCATTATTATATAATATTCGTTTTCAATTGTCAGAATTTCAATATAAGGGTCAATAACAGTTAAGTATGTTATCAAAGAACAATTTTGGTGTATAGTATTTACATAAATTGCCACCCCACCTCCCTTTGTTTTAATTCTGTTCTGGAAAAATATTTTATAACCAGGCATATCAATACTATAATTTTGGGTTGGAAACCATGTCTCAGTCAAGCAGAGTATGTCAATCCTCGCTTGACTGAGACAGGGTTTCCAGTCAAGCAGAGTAAGTCGTCTGAATCAATGCTTCAACAAGAGTAACCTTAGACATAAGAGATCTGGCATTTATATGAATTAGTTTCAAGGAATCATTAAAGTCGCCAGATAACAGATTAGAAACTTGCTGTATTGCATATATGTCTCATTGTGAATCAATGCCAAATCCAGACCATGTAGTTCTAAATTTTTATTGCGATGATATTGGTTAATTTCGTAAATATCACTTTTTAGCACGTCTTTTATAAAAAAAGATCGTGCTTCTGTTATCGGTTTGTCCGTCCGTCCGTCTGTCCGTCAGTCCGTCAGTCTGTACCCACGGAATCTCTGCAACTATTAGTCCGATTTGAAAAATTCTTTTTGCATTCGGAAGCTTGAAATAAGCGAATGATGATCCTTTATTTCGTTTTTTTTACGATGCACAATTTTGCCGCTAGGAGGCGTAAATGCAGATGATGTCGAATTCAAAATTACGTTTTAATCCACATATTTGCTTCTAAACATCCGATTGAAAAAATTCTTTTATCTTTCGATTCCATTTATGTCGAAGAGTGTTTTAGATACAGTTTCATTTTCAAATTACGCACAGATTTTCCGCTAGGGGGCGTAAAAGTAAATTACATTTTTCCCGATAACTCTTCTCCTAAAACTCCGATTTGAAAAATCTTTTTTCAGCGGATACATCTCCTAATGGAAAATCATTTTGCACATAATTTCGATTTTTTGGTAAAGAATATTTTGGCCACCAGGGGGCGTAAGTGTTAATTTTTGCTTCTGACGTATTTGCCATAAAATCTGAGCTTCTAAAATATCGATTGAAAAAATTCTTTCGTGGACTGATGCGCTCACATCGATAAACCTTTTCGGAATACTTTCTTCCTAAAATATTCCACAGTTTCTCCGCCAGGGGGTGTAGATGTAAATCTTATTTTTGTCAATATCTCTACTTCTAACAGTCCGATTTGAAAAATTCCTTCTTTGTTGGATAACGTTTTCCATGTGACATGTTTCTGATATAATTTCAAAATTTTCAAGTAATTCATAGACTTTCCGCTAGGGGGCGTAATGGTAAATTGCGTTTCGCCCTATATCTCTGCTTCTAAATCTCCGATTTGAACAATTATTTCTGCACCGGATACAACTCCTGATGGAAAATCGTTTGCACATAATTTCTAATTTTTGTAAAAAAATGGTTTGGCCACCAGGGGGCGTAAATCTTAATTTCCGCTTCTGATGTATTTGCAGCAAAATATGAGTTTCTAAATTATCGATTAAAAAAAACGTCGTTTGTAGACCGATACTACTCATGTCGAACCTTTTAGGAACATTTTCTTCTTAAAATAGTGCAAGGTTTGTACGCCAGGTGAGCGTAGATGTATATCTTATTTTTCTCAATATCTCTACTTCTAGGGGTTCGATTTGAAAAATTCCTTTTTTGTAGGATAGTGTTTCCAGTATGACATGTGCTTCATACAATTTCAAAATTTACAAGTAACTCCTAGACTTTCCGCTAGGGGCGTAAAGCTAAATTGCGTTTCTCCCTATATCTCTGCTTCTAAATCTCCGATTTGAAAAATTCTTTCTGCACCGGATACAGCTCGTGATGGAAAATAGTTTGCACATAATTTCTAATTTTTGTAAAAAAAAAAATGGTTTGGCCACCAGGATGTGTAAACCTTAATTTCCGCTTCTGATGTATTTGCAGCAAAATATGAGCTTCTAAATTCTCGATTGAAAAAAACGTCGTTTGTAGACCGAAGCACTCGTGTCGACAAACATTTTCGAAACATTTTCTTCTTAAAACAGTGCATGGTTTCTGCGCCAGAGGGCGTAGACGTATATCTTATTTTTGTCAATATCTCGGCTTCTAGGAGTCCGATTTAAAAAAATTCCTTCTTTGTTGGATAGTGTTTCTAGTGTGACATGTTTTTCCTAAAATTTCAAAATTTTCAAGTAATTCATAGACTTTCCGCTAGGGGGCGTAAAGGTAAATTGCGTTTTCTGCTCCTAAAACTCCGATTTGAAAAATTCCTCCTGTATCGCATACAAGACCTGATGGAAAATATTTTTGACATAATTTCTAATGTTTTGTAAAGAATGGTTTGGCCACCAGGGGTCATAAGTGTTAATTTCTGCTTCTGATGTATTTGTAGCAAAATCTGGGCTCCTGAAAACTCGACTAAATTTTTTTTTCTTGGACTGATACCGCTCATATAGATAAACCTTTTGAGAATACTTTCTTCCTAAAATAATGCACGGTTTTCCCACCAGGGGACGTGAAGTCACATCTTATTTTTGTCCATAACTCTGTTTCTAAGAGTTCGTAAGCTCAAGATTCCGTTTACACCAATATCTGAGGGATTAAAGAACCGATTGAAAAACTTCTTTCTTCCGTCAGATACTATTGTTTTCCATACCGGTTCCATTGCCTTTGAATAGCTTTGACAAATTTAATTTGCGTCAGAATGGATTCAAAAGACGTGCTTATTACACCCGAAAATTCGGTGTCATCTTTCTTGTTAATTTCTGTATCTGGAGATGTTTCATATCAACCTGTTGAATAAGATCATTCTGGTTTGTTCTTAAATTTTTGTTTTCATTAAGGAGTGATTCACATTGTCTAGCAGTCTTATTATATTTAGTAGATACTAGTTCAATAGTTTTTTTTATACTCTTCCAATTCCTTCTTAAGCTCAGATATTGGCTCGAGCTTAGTATTTATTTCATCCAGTGATTTCCTCAATTCCTGTCTAACCTCAACATTTGATTCCTGAACTTTTAAATTAATGTAATTCAGTGCTTTCAATAGCACATCCATATTAAGACCAGATACACCTCCAGTGGACGGTATACTCATCCTAGATACATTTGAATGAGCGCCAGTTTTCCGAGTAGGCATTCCATATAAACCAATATCAAACTCGATACAACAAGTTAATTTTAATATGACCTCCAAACCAAATTAATACTTCAGCCTTCTCAAATTGTGGATAGATGGCAGCACTGCACCAACATGTAGGTGGAAATCTATAAGTTCAATTCCAATGCCTTAAGGCTGTCATCCCGAACAAACAGAGTGAAATAAGATGCTAGAGTTAATTATATTCCTTATAGTTTCGTCTTCGGAATCAAATCACAGAATTTAATTATAAATAATTTGAACATATGCTAATAAATAACTCACCAAATTTCGTAAGTCTAATTCTGTCACAAGACCGCACAGTTACCCATATCGATGTTATTATAGCACTACCGACCATTCTAAGAGTGTTTTATAGTCATTGACGTAATTACAGCGAAAGTATGATGTATTTTTATCATTTAATATATACTATTTCATGACAAGCAAGGGTAGCACAACCTATTACATCAACATGCCTGACACAGTCAGGATTAAAGGCTTCGACACAGTCAGGATAAAGCGGCGTACGACACAGTCAGGATTAAAGCCGTAGACACAGTCAGGATTAAAGGGCTTACGATGCATTCGTCGCCTCCCATCATTGGAGTACAGGCAAAAGCTAGATTCATCAGACCAATCCTCCACAGTAAAGTTTTGGTGCCTCTGAGCCCATTGATAACGTGTGACTTTGTGACTTGCTGTTTAAAGAGGCCTCTTTCGTGGCACTCTGCTCCAGATGTTCATCGCATGCAGTTCCCGTCGCAATGTCCTTTCGGAAATTGGTTGGAGTGGACTTCCACTGACTGTCTGGAGCAATTGTTGCCTAGTTTGAAACCGATTCGCAGTTACTGGGCGTGAAACATGGGGACGGTTCCTGTTGTTGAGTATCGTTTTCCGGTCACAGTTACGTCGCAGATTTTCAGTTGAGTGCGAACTACACCATTGTTTGTAGACCCGCTGGATACCCCAACTAATTTGGCGACTTCATTCAGTTTGTGTCCGTGGGCACAGCCAAACACGATGGCTCTTTTTTGCCATTCAGTAACGTGTGTCTTACGACCCATATTGCAGACTAAATTCAGCACACACGTTGCTATTTCCCACAACACAAGACAGAAATGAATGATCCTGTAGACTTAAGGTAACCAGATATCGGGACACTGATTTGAGGACAGAAGGGCGTGGCGTCCCCAAATCGGTAGTTCATTTGGGGTCACATACGTACTGAAAATAAATATGCAAATCTTTTTGTCACAAAACTACATTGCTTCAATAAGTGTGATATTACACATTAAAAATCTGTGTTTTAAAAGGATATGTCTTGTAGAATGTTGGTAATTTGTACTGACAAAGCAGAACTACGATGGCGAGAACATATTAGCAAAAGTGAAATGCTTTACCTTAGGTACATGCGCTGAATTTAAATTAGGCTGCACTCCATAATTACTGCACGGCGAATTTTTCATTTTGCCAAAGTTTTTGGAGAAACTCAGAACAAGTACAGTCGAAATTTGACAACGCCAGTGGTGCATTGACCTAGCGCTGGCTACTGACCATTCGTACAAGTTGGTACGGGTTCGAGTCCCGAATGAGGCATGGGTAGTGTCTTTGTCTTGCAGCACTTGGTATCTTCCTTCCCTAGAACGAATGTCTCCAAATGAGAGACAGATGACTACTTATAGTTCTTTGAGTTCCTCGTAGTGGTCGTTAAACCCAGAAAGAAGAAGAAAAAGTCAAAATTTGTTTTCACAAGAAGCATGTTGGAAAATTAGTACAACGGAAAAAACTACTTTTAAGAACATATTTCATTGGAAAACTAAAGGGTTAATGAGGACGTGTAAATTCGAGGACATTTGGGGACAAACATTAAAATTTGAGGACAATTTGCGTCCCCAAAGGCTTCAGACGTTTTTGGGGACAGTAAACTAAATTCGAGGACTGTCCTCAAGAATTGGGGACGTCTGGTCAGCTTATGTAGACCACGTCAGTGCTATTTATCTCCCAGAAATGATATCACGGCGCCCTCTGTGCAACCGGTAACTTTCCAACTATCATTTCTGTTAGAGGTGACTAATTTTTTGTCCGGTGTGCCTTATTTCCAGCATTAAGTATCTTACGTCCTGATTTTTAGTGCAAACAACTACAATTTTTTTACTGTGGAACTTTAACGAAGTCCAAATACTCATAAGTCATAAGTGACCAACAGACAACATATTCTCAGTTATTATTACTCTGACATTTAAATGACCTCAAAAATTTTTGTGTGATGACTAATGAGCAACCAACGGATTCTTGGGTAAGGGAGTGTTGCATTAATTTTTGGCCCATATCTACTAAAATGTAATCTACTAAAAAAAATGCGCATTCGCAAAATATTACTTGAGTATATTTCCTATTGAATCAGCTGATAAGCAGAATAAATGTACAAATTACGTAGTGCGATTAAAAAGTTCCGAGACTATAGGTACGTACCGTGCCAACAGATGGAAGTACGCGGATGAGCGAGCAGCGGTCGAGGGCAATGACCTTCATGAGTCATTGTGCCGAGTGGCGTCGTTCTGTGAACATCACGAGATGTGCCACACGATATTTGGTGACCACGCGCAGAACACAGCTGCGATTTCAGTATGGACTGCAAACTAGAGCAGCGAGCAAACATCAAATTCTACGTCTAACTCGGCAAATCGGGAACGGAGATGCATGAAATGTTGCGGCAGGCTTATGGCAATGAAGCAATAAGTCGTGCGCGGTGTTTTGAGTGGCTCTCGCGCTTGAAGAGCGGCAGAACGGCATTGCAAGACAACGAGAGGTCAGAGCAACCGTCCACGAGCAAAACCCCGGGAAATGTGGACAAAATGAGGGAACTGGTGCATGGGGATCATCGGAGAATAATCGTCAATCTGTCATAGGGAACAATGCAAGAAATTCTGACGTCGGTTTTGAACATGCACCTCATTGCTGCAAAGTTTGCGCCAAAGATTCTGAACCCAGAACAGAAGGCGCTCCTCTATCAAGATCTTCGTCATCATGTGGTGAATGAACCAAAGTTCTTGTCGCGGGTCATCACTGGGGACAAGATTTGGGTCTACGGTTACGACGCGAAGACCAAACAACAGTCTTCGCAGTGGAAAAGCCCGGCATCTCCACGACCGAAGAAGACCCGATCGGTCTGCAGCGCAACCACATGCTCATCGTGTTCTTAGACATTCGTTGGGTTGTGCTCCGTGAATTCGTCCCCCAGGGCCAGACCGTCACCGCCCTTTTTTTACTGCGGCGTCTTAAGGAGGACATTCGCCGCAAACGACCTGAAATGTGGCGCAGGGGCGATTTCCTGCTCCATCACGACAATGCAGCAGCTCACAGAGCGTTAGCAACACGCCAGTTTTGCAGCAGTAACAGCACCCACCTTACACACCCTTCCTCACCCGCATTACTCACCAGATTTGGCCCCCTGCGACTTTTTTCTGTTCCCGTATATGATGCTGAAGCTCAAGGGTAGCCGTTTTGAAACCGCGGACGAGATCCAGTGCGAAATGCAGACGGTGATTGACACGATTCGCGAACAGGACTTCCAGGGAGCGTTCCAACAGTGGCAAAACCGCTGGCAGCGGTGTATCGCTGCCCAAGGAGAGTACTTTGAGGGAGATCATAGCCAAACTTAAGTAACGTAAGTACTTTGTTGTATATCGGCCTAGTCTCGGAACTTTTTGATCGGACCTCGTACAATTGTAAGTGCAAAGATTTTTGCCTATATGAACCACTTTCAGATTTCAATTATATTTTTGGCGTGGATATGACTGAAAAACTATTTTTTATTATTGTTATTGGTTTTGCAGCTGGGTCACGATAAACCACGCAACCTACCTTGTTCATAACCACACTGTTCAAACAGCTTTCTTTCTCCCAACGGTAACACAGGGGAAACACGTGTAACTACTCTTAGCACTTATATTTCAATAAATGAACAACGAAATAAATAAATGCTTCAAAATGACTAAGTCGTCATATACTGCACTTCTTTGAAAATTAAATCTAAAGGATTGCTAAGCTAGTATTCAAATGCTACAAAAAAAGAAACTTGAATAACCAATAAACCTTTTGTAGCACAAAGCATGTTGTAAGAACTATAACGAAGTAAATTTCTCCGTCATTTCTGTCCACGCCAGGATTCGAACTCGGATCCCCTCATTCCGGAATAAGTCACTCTACCAATTGAGCTACGCGGACGTTTTATTCTGATTCCTATCTGCCTTTATGTCGTGTGCATCCTTCTGGCAGGTACGTCACATCTCCTGGTACGTTACATCATCTCCCCCTTATTTTTTTTTTCGAAGTGCTGGAGAAGGGATTCTCTTATTTTTCCTATCTCGCGGTGTGGAAATAACATCACACCAATGCGAGATTTTGAACGGTCGGGTCATCCGGATAGTTCGGGCGCCATTATAACGAAGTAAATTTCTCCGTCATTTTTATCCGCGCCAGGATTCGAACCCGGGTCCCCTCATTCCGGAATAAGTTGCTCTACCAATTGAGCTACGCGGACGTTTGTTCTGACTACTATTTGCCTTTATGTCGTGTGCGTCCTGCTGGCAGGTACGTCACATCTCCTGGTATACGTTACAGAACAAATAGGCTAAACGTTCGTGTTTATGTTGGCATCAAATCTTCATCATAAAGCAATATTTCGTATTTCCCATTTATTGTATATTCGTTTCATCCCCGATTAATTTTAAATTTTAGATTATATCTTAACCTTTTCACTCACTTTTTTCGTGATGCTCGACTAAAGAATCCAGAAGCAACACTTATAATATTTGAAGCAATTAGATTACTTTACTGCGAAATAAACTTTACGCTCTCATGCCAAACAAATCATCCAAGAAAGAACCCCAGAGTTTTTTTACACTTGGAGGTCTAACTTCCGGAGCAGGATATCCCTTGCCGGAAACAACATTTTGCGCTTCCCGACAATTGTACTGGTTCTGCTTAATTTGCGACACTCATCTAAAGCAATTACGAATTACATTTCTGAACTTTTTTTCGAAGTAATGGTATTAGCGATGTTAGGAAAAAAGAGACGAATAATGATGAAACTTAGGTGGAGCCAAACCAAGGCCATTTGGAAAATGTACAAGACAATGAAAATACAAGGCCATCTTTTAGTGACATCACGCGAAAACCAAGGTTTTCTTTTGGTTTCAAACGCTGTTGGATTGGTGCCTACAGTTTGAAGCTGAAATACAAATACTTAAGCAATAAAATGATATTTAACAACTGGACACAAAGGGAACATCAAGGGGGGGGAATTACGATTACGGCAAATTTTTTCACCCCGTATAACAACCATTTTCGAAAGTTTTGAAACACGACATATCGTCTCGCATACAGAAAACGACCCCCCCCCCACGAATTCTCTTCAGTTTTGCATCGATCTTGACAATGATAAAAATGATGACAAAAAAAAAAAAGCGGAATTCCGCAAATACGCTTAAGAATCTAATGTTTATCATAAAATAATAGCAAAATAAAAAAAAAATTAAACAAAATGAAAATTCGTAGAATCCGTAGTTGCGACAGTGAGTTCCGTAGTCAGACAACAAAAGTAGTAGAAACTGCGTCGGCAAGTGTGCAAAGAGAAATGATCTATAACGATCTATAACGTAGTGCAAAATATGAGCAAAAGTCGGAATTCTTACGAATGAAGTATCAGATACAGGCTTAGACGCCAAGAAAAGCAAAGAAAGGAATGCAAGTAAGAGTAAACTTGAGCCGTGGTAAAGCTGCCATGCAATTATCAAGACGCATCAGTTTTGTTTGCCGACAGGAAATTGCGCAGTTGAAACTCCGTATTTCGGGGAATATGTTCGGCGTAATTGTAGAGATATAAGAGGGTAATATAAAGAGCATGGAAAAAGTTTCCGTAACATAAGTTCTCCATCGCATATTCCATTTATTGCAAAGAATATATGTTTAGTTAATTGCGAAAGAAATGAAAACTAATCAGGATGGAAAACAAAAAGCAGATAAAAAAGAATTGTGCAAAATAGGCAATTTTTTTTTCTTCATGATTTTCCACATCAGCAAGAGACGCAGTGTTTTATCCTCTCTTAAATTTGATGTTTGTGAACGAATCTGATGATCTCTGACAGAATGAACATCTTTAATATAAGTCTAATATTTTTAAGAAAAAAAAATCCTCTCTGTAATACTGTTAACATGCAGCTGGGTATAGAAACAAGTAACTCAAACACCTTTCTCTCCTTCCCTACGTTTGTTGCCATTCTTTTATTCCTTTTAGAAGGTAATAATCCAGAAGAGATTAGTGTCAATCACTCCTTTAAATGACCATTTTGAATAAAAAAGATAAAGGGAAGCCAACGCTTTCTAAAGAGTATGTTCACTTGTTCCAGCCGCATTCGGCCCACTTCTTAGACAGCGAATGTATTCGTTCTAGCTGATTTCAACTCACTTTGATAGCCCCGAGTTAATTCGCTCCAGTCGGTTAAAGGGGTAATTACTGGCATTTCCTAGTCAATACATGCTTTCCTAGTCAATACAGAGTGCTTATTGAATTGAGAGAAGCAATTGGATTTCATTTTTCCATGACCCATGATGACAAACTATTGTTAAATATACTTGAAGGCTTGTGTGTGTGTGTGATTGGGGGTTTAACGACCACCGTGAGCAACTCAATGGGCTATAAGCAGTCGCCCGTCCCTAATTTAGGGTCACTGGTTCCAGGGAAGGGAGAGAGCCAGTGCCGTAAGACAAACACAACATCCATGCCTGACCGGGATTCGAACCCGGACCCCTTTCGGACGAATGATCAGAGGCCAGCGCCTTAGACCACTGCGTCACCGGGGCGGCCTTGAAGGCTTCATTCAATTTCTTCGTACTCAAAGTTATAGTAGTACGACTTTCGTAGGCATTATAGACTTAATAATAATGCTTCCGGTAGCATATTATTTGCCTCTTGTATGTTAGCTAGATCGATCCTCATTGGGAATACGCTTTTTTTTTTTTTTTTTTTGATTGGATGTTTAACGACCACCGTGAGCAACTCAATGGGCTATAAGCAGTCGCCCGTCCCTAATTTAGGGTCACTGGTTCCAGGGAAGGGAGAGAGCCAGTGCCGTAAGACAAACACAACATCCATGCCTCACCGGGATTCGAACCCGGACCCCAGACGGACGAATGATCAGAGGCCAGCGCCTTAGACCACTGCGCCACCGGGGCGGCGGAATACGCTTTGAATTAGGTGCAATCAATCAGGGACAGATGGAACTTTTTTGGGGCCCGGGGCGAAATTTTATTACGGGGCCGGAAGCAAAATTTCACTGAGTGCCCTAGAAAATAAACCCCATATTTTAATAAAGTCGTTCTGCGAAAGATGTCGTTCGTGAAGAACACACATGAAAACTATCATAAAGAAAAAATTATTACCTCGAAGAAGTATTTTATTTAGCTTAGGGAAACGACCATAGCATGGATTGAACGTTCAGAGAGAAAGAGAGAGAACATAACGTGTTAAAATCTAAGATTTTCTTTCCGGGAAGAGGGGTTGAGATTGTATTGTAGTTTTTTTAAAAACTTCTTTACAAAATGATAACAATTTAACTTGAATTATTCTGCTTAGTGAATAATAAAAATATCAGGTGTACAAATAAGTTTTAAAGCGTTTTAAGACAAGGCAACATGTAATTTGAGAGAAAACAACAATACCTTTACGAATCAAAATATGCCACGTCATTATCTATCACCTTCCGCCATAGGTCGGGCAGCTGACGGATTCCAGCCATGAAAAATACTTCGTCGTGTGACGCGATGAAGTCGTCAACCCATTTTTGCACTTCGTCACATGTCCGGAACCGTACAGCAGACAAACCATGTCCAAATGATAGCCTGAAGAGGCTACGTCGGGACAATACGCCGAGTGCTCCAAAACTTCCCAACCAAGCGTCAATAACGTTTCCTTGACCTATTTCGCGACATGCTGCCCAGAGTTATCATGCAGTAATTTCACGGGACGCAATGCTTTGCCTGTGAATGGACGTTTCCGACAAGTTTCCTGGTTCAATCGCAGCAATTATTGCTTGTAGCGATCAGCAGTAACAGTTTGACTTTGTTCCAGTGGTTCATAATAGAGCACACCCTTTATATCCCACCAGATACGCAGCAGAACTTTCTCGGAGTGAATATTGCGTTTCCGTGTCGAAGTCGTTGCTTCGCCGGGGTCTACCCAGTGTTTTTTGCATTTGGGATTGTCGTACCATATCCGCTTTTCATCACCCGTAATGATTTCCCACAGGAAAGACTTTCTGTGTTGTTTATTCAACAGATTCAAACACTTCATGACAAGCTCATCCTTGTTCCTCTGGCTCAGGTCATGTGGCACCAATTTTCCATCCCTTTGAATCTTTGCCATTGCGCGTAAACGATTGGAAATGGTTTGTTGAGTTACCCCCAGTTGTTCAGCTAGTTCTTTTTGCGTTTCAGATGAATCTTCATCCAGCAATGCTCGCAGCTCCTCATGTGCAACCTTCTGCGGGATACTGCTACGTTCTCGATCGCTAACATCAAAATCACCTGCTTTAAATCTTTTAAACCAAAACTAACACGTGCTTTTCGATACAATATACTCCCCAGGACAGAACAGATTGATGTACAGACTTTTGCAGCCCTTTTTCCTTGATGAAATTTGTAACGAATGCAGTGTCGAATAAATGCTGTGTCTCTTTCACCTACCGATGTGCAAGTGCGTTTGACTGTTGGGCAAACTTCTGTATCACATTTTATACTCGGGACCAGTTACGGTAACATGACAACAACGCGGGGAGGGGGGATGTCGGATATGTAAATTAACGGTATACGTCACAAAAAAAAGCTTTAAAACTTATTTGTGCACCTAATATCTTTAAAATAAACTCATATAAATAAAAACTTCGTGCCAATCAATTATCTAGATAAAATCGAAATTAAAAACCATCTACGCGCGATTAAAACACATTCGATTCAAGAATTAAAACTTAAATAGCATTACATTTTAAAAAATCAAACATTAGATCTTTTGAATCGTAACGTTCGATCTATCATCAGATGTATGACAATATGAGATTGAACCTGCCTTATACATATGATATTATCGCGTTGGGGTCAGTGACACAAGAGTGGGAGGGTTCATTGTGAATCAATGTCGAACGCGAATGGAAAATGTCCTGCAGAACTAAACTTTTGGGCTGTCGGCTGGAAAGCGAAATTGTCCGATAGCGTCTATGTAGATGTGGAGGATACCGATTTTCGATCTAGTAAGTTAATTTCAGGATTGTGCATAGTTATCTCAGCAGCGATGCCTTCAGAGAGGTTTTTCCGGGGGTGCAATCACAAATTTCGAGGTGGCTAAAACTTGTTGACTGTTTATATACATATAATTACAATTTTGTGATACACTGAAGAGCAATTGAATTAGAGATACCTGTCTAGAAACGTGTAGCACCAACTTTCGCCTGATGACGGCGGCGATTCGTCTCGGCATGGACTCGACAAGACACCGGAAGCGTTGGGAAGCCATACGGATCCACGACCCCTGAACAAGCTCCCACAGTTCACGAACATTTGATGGAGGGGGGTCAGAGCCGCGAACATCTCTCTCGATGGCATCCCGGATGTGCTCGATGGGAATGAGGTCAGGTCACCTAGCTGGCCAAGGAAGCGAGGTCACGTCGGTGGAGTGTTCATCCAACCATTCGGATACAATTCGGGAGCTGCATTGTCTTGTTGCAGGATGAGGTCCCCAGTGGGATGTTAAAGACGCACAAACTGGAGAAAATGGTCGTTCAGGATATCCCGGTAACGTTGACCTGTGAGGGACGATGTCACACGTACCAGGGGTCCCATTTCAGTCCACGTAAACAGTCCCAAGACGGGAATGCCACCCCCACCAGCTAGAAGAATACCCTGCTGGCAAGAAGGATCCATCGCTTCATGTGGTTTGCGCCGTACTCGTATCCTGTTATCCGCATGTACCAACGTGAATCTCGACTTATCAGTCTAGGCAACATTTTTCCACATGTCTGGGGTCCAGTGGCGATGTTTCCGCGCCCATGCTAATCTTTGCACCCAGTGATGTGCGGTCAGCAGCGGTACCCTCATGGGACGATGGCTTCTGTACTCCATAGCAAGGAGATGGTTCTGGATGGTGTGGCTGCTTACACGTTTTTGTGCACCAGCGTTAAATTTCCAAGTGATTTCTTGCGCTGTGGCCCGTCTATCCGCTGTTACAATGCGAGCTAGCCCACTCATCCACACGCTGTTGTCCACGGCAGTTGGCCCTTGCAGGGATGGTTTTATCGGATTCAATTTACTCACTGTGCACCCGCGACACAGTGGCTCGTGAAAATCCCAGTGCCTTCACGACTTCCGAGATGGAGAGACCCATTCGTCGGGCCCCGAATATTTGCCCACGATCAAATACGCTTAGATCCTTCGTCTTAGCCATACTGCGTCCGAATCTTACTGATTCCCGTCGCATCACTCCTTATATTGTCGTATCGCTGCATACATCATGTCGTTTCCGTTTACAGGGCCGTCCACAGCGCCACATTTGCATAACGCCAGCTGTCTCTAATTCAATTGCTCTTCACTGCATATATAAATTTTAAATAAAGTGCAAAATTTTCTTATGCTGTTATATCGCAAAGGCAAATTCCAAGAAATCTACACATACAAGTGATTTAAAATATGTTATTACCTTTGCTTTAATTCAGTAATATACCACGGATTTCACCATGGGGTGGTGTAAAATATTGAGGATGCTAGTAAGGTAAACCTGTGCTGAAGAAAATCCCCCAAGACATTAGGAATGATAAAAATGTCCTCGCCTTATTACAAGCGTGTCTCTAATTATTAAGGAATCATTACGGTGGCAGGGGAATGGTTTACACTATTGAAAACGAATGGTGTAAGTCATTCTCCTGCCGTTTGGTTTCAGCCCCTGTAGATTATTTAGTTTAGCAAATAGTAGTAACAAAAACAACAACAGAAAATAACTAACCGTTTGGATGGCTGTCTGAGGTGCCTCGATTTTTTTTTGTCACAGAGTGTAAACTACTTCCGTCAGTAAAAAAAAAATTCCTTCTTATGTGAACAGTTTCTAATAATTTACTATTGTTAAAAATTAGGTAGCAAATATTTTGTTGTATTGGAAGCACTAACGTCATGTTAACTATACTGAGGCTTAACGATGTGCATGGAAGTCGACATCCGGAAGACTGAGAAAAAGGTGAATGCCAGCTTCCAAAATATGATGGTGTATTGCATTCAAACATCGCTACTCTGTGGAATTAGGTTTTTATTGCGCGAAGTAGTCCGAGTTGTCAATGCTTGAAAAATTGTCCCTTCAGAGAGGACTGTTTAATGTTTTGTTGAAGAATGATAGAAATTTCAGATTGAAGTCCAAGCGAATGTTTTTTTTTATTATTATTATATTTTCCCTCATTTTCCTAATTTCTTTTAAAATTAATATCTCCAAATATTCAGCTATAAACGAACACAATTAGACTAAATATAAGGGGAGATCGCCAAAAAAACCTACGGAGGGGGCGTTCATGGATTTTCGGGGGTGCTAATTACCCCTGAGAAGATGCCTGAATACATCACTGGTTATCTGATGCCGTCCGTGTAGAAGCGGGAAGTACTGCTTTCCACGGAATCGGGATCACTTCAGGGATGTTATAATTACATGCTTTTTCTCTACTGTAGTGTATGGACAGACTTCCAGCAAAGCTGACTTTTGATCTTGAAACCGGAACATTGAGGATAGATATTTTATCCCATGGGAACGTGTGAATCTTTGCTGACTAGGCGTGACATCGAGCATTCGATTTCATTTTGGCATCAAACTTATGTACCGCAACCCTGGTGCTAAGAGCCCGGAAAGTCGATCCTATATACACTGAAGTGACAGAAAAACTGGTACATACGAGCTTATGCAAAATACATAGCAACGTCACCTATGCGCGTACTCGGTTGTGTCCGCCAGTGCGTACATAAAGTGATAGACATCCTTGCCAGCTGTCAGAGCTGTTTTCGGCATGAGAATGACAAGTAATAACGATTTAAGCGATTTTCAACGCGGTGTCATAGTTGGCGCTCGTGAGATGGACCATAGTATTTCGGAGGTAGAAACGGAGTTCGGATTTTCACGGACGACCGTTGTAAGGGTGTACCGTGACTACAAGAATTCCGGCAAAACCTCCAAACCACGATACCAGTGTGGCCGTAAAAAGACATTGGGTGAATGTGACCATCGTCGGCTGTCAAGAATCGTTTCACGCGATAGGCACGCAACACTCTCGCAGGTATCATCGGAATCCAATGCTGGAGCCTCAACAAGCATCAGCGTCCGGACTGTGCAACGTGCCCTGCACGATATGGTCTTTGGGAGCCGATGCCCAACCCGAGTCCGCTTGATGGGTGCACGACACAGAGCTATGCGCCTCGCGTGGGCACGGCAACACCGCCACTGGACACTTGATGACTGGAAACAAGTTGCCTGGTCTGACGAGTCGCGTTTCCAACTGTATCGGGCAGATGGAAGGATTCGTGTGTGGCGCAAACCCCATGAAGCCATGGATCCCGCCTATCAACAGGGAACTGTACCGGCTGGTGGGGGTGCGTAATGGTATGGGGTGTGTTTAGCTGGACTTCACTGGGACCCCTGGTACGTCTACAAACGTCTGTGAGCGGCCAACGCTATGTGCGCATCCTTTCTGACGAGGTACACCCGTTCATGTCCTGCATTCATGCTGATGGGTTGAGCCTATTCCAATATGACAATGCACCTCCACACAAGTGTCGGGACGCCACATTATGGTTAGAGGAGCATTCATCCGAGTTTGGGGTGTTTCCATTCCCACCCAAGTCTCCAGGTCTGAACGTGATAGAACACATTTGGGATGCCATGCAACGCGCTATCGAACACAGGAATCCCAGACCTCGGAATACACCCGAATTGTGGAACGCTCTGCAGGAAGTATGGTGTGCATTGCCTACAGCATATTTCCAGAAGCTAGTATAGTCCACGCCCCGTCGTACTTCTGCAGTCCTGCGCTCCCGTGGGAACCTTCCAAGTATTAGACTAGTGTACCAGTTTTTCTGGGCAGGAAGTATGGTGTGCATTGCCTACAGCATATTTCCAGAAGCTAGTATAGTCCACGCCCCGTCGTACTTCTGCAGTCCTGCGCTCCCGTGGGAACCTTCCAAGTATTAGACTAGTGTACCAGTTTTTCTGGCACTTCAGTGTATATCTTGTCTGTTTTTGTAGGTTGAGTGGCCTGCAGAGGAATCGAGTAAACTCTGTGATTTTGCAATTTATCGACTGTGTCCCGGTCATTCCTAATCAATGACAATAAATTCTTGGTCTTTTCTCCGAAATCAACTAAATGTTTGTTGCATATCTGTTTTAGAGGGTGTGTCATTCTCTGATTATACACTACGGATCTCACCAACCTCTTACACGGTCTAGTAATTGGTTGCAGGTTAGTAAACCTACATTTTGAGTCTCTTGAGAATGCCAAACACCACGCAAGTGGGATAGCCATTTTGTTCCGTAGTGTTAAATATTCTGTTAATTTCTTGACGATATTTGTTTTGATTTGACGAGTGCGTAAACGCTCTTCATTAAAGAAAGTAGATTGCAAAAGTTCTGTGGTTCCATGGTGTGCTGACGAGAACGGTATGATTGAGGAACCAGATTCTTCAATCGGATGTATTTTAATCGTGCTTAGACAGTTGTTAATTTCGATTTTTATCTAGATCATATAAATAGTCTTTTTCCTGATACGTGTTTTAGCGATTAATTATATTGATGCAAGGTAGAGCAACTGACAAATTAGTGACTTTTTGTAACTTTTACAAGCGTTCATATATGAAAAACGCTTTTTTTTTTAAATTTTTCCAATACTGAATAATTGGCCTTCACATATAGCCCAGAAAACAACTCTAATATTACTTTTTATATTTTTTTAAAATTTAAGTTTGTAGGTTGACATACAATTTTCTAATATATAAAAGTAGAGAGCCACAAAATGACGAAATGTAATTTGCTGTTTCATAGACGCGGAAAAGATTAAGGTGGTTACAATTTTTATTTGAAATCTGAAAATCTCTATCTGTAAGACGAAGGGCGATAACCTATTTAAAAGGGGAGGGAGGGGGTGATTGGGAACTAAAAATAACATTATGAAATTATCTTTTTTAAGATTCTGTTTTGATTTCCTAAGTTCATTCAATCAGTGTACAAATATTACCCGACATTTAAGCTATCCTTGAGAATACACTTACTAGCGCACAGTTTAGGATTTATAACATTGACTTACTGTGCATACATACTGTATTTTTACTTCTGTCTTGCAATAGCTCCAAATGGTTGTCCGTCAGCAGATGTACGAAATGCTGGTTAAGGGTTCAAATCTATAACGTACGAAAGTAGAGGGCAGTTCGTTGTTGATTATTTCGGCCAGAGATCATGGACAAAAGGCGGAGGTATTCATCTCAGGCCTACAAATTTAGGTATTTTCGAGCAATATTGCATGTCTGCAATATTTGCAGAAGGAATACAATTTGAATTGAGAGAAGCAGTTCTCGTACTAATTTCAATCGTTCGAGTTGCTAGAAAGATTTTAGACATTACGGCAATTGCCGAAACTACATCTCGTACGATCTACGTTGTCTTGTGTTTCTAGATCCTTCGGTTTCCATTTGTAGGTTATAACGTATACTCTAATTTAACTTCCATTTTTAGTTTCTTTCTCTATGTAAATTTTGAGTTCATTCTTTTTAAGCGTTTTCTACCTTAACGTTATATTTTCTCACTCGCTGAATGTATGTTGGCAGTAGTCTTGAGGTCAGAGTGCGTGATGTGTACGTGTTGACAGATAAGAACGAGCTATATATAATGTTGGAGCAAGCAGCAATAAACGGCGAGTGGTAGTGGTATGTCACAATCGTGGAAGCTGCATTACGCTGAAGCGGTGTTTGCTTGAAAGCTGCGCTTTCGAGTTGCGTTGTTATGTATTTAGTGTTGGAGTTTGTTAATCAAGTTTTCTGCTTACTGAAGCTTACGTTAATTATCTTCAAAATATTAGTGCTGTTATGAATCAAGTTCTGCATGAGCAGTGCTTATGAGATATTGACAGAATAAAAGGGAGAACTGTAAGTAACTACAAATTTGTATTTCTTGAACTTTATTGAAGTGACTTCTGTTTCAATTAAAATGAGCCGATGAGAAGAACTGACTGTTCAGTAAGCCATATATTCTTGCTTCAAATAGTAAAGAACGCTACAAGTTTAAGATTTTCTTAGATCAATGAAGGAAGAAATATTCTTCACAATACATGGAAAATCGACAGAATATTCAAGCAAAGCAAACTAAATTTGCTGGCACCACTTACTGGTCATCCATATAACACATCTCAGAAAACTTAAAAATTCCATCGTCCTGCAGCGGGAATCGAACCCCACATCTCTCGATTACCGGTCGAGTATGCTAACCATTACACCACCCAAAAAGTAAAATTCCAAACAACTGAAACATAGGAATCTGAAAGGAAGCATGGATGCTTCGAATAGCGACCAGTAATCGAGAGATGCGGGGTTCGATTCCCGCTCCAGGACGTTGGGATTTTTAAGTTTTCTGAAAAGTGTTATATGGATGACCAGTAAGTGGTACAAGCAAATTCAGTTTGCTTTGCTTGAATATTCTGATTTTCTTAGACACTGTTCTTTGGGGTTTCTCTACAAGAGGAACCGTCACTTTTGTTAATCATATTTTTTTTCAGTTTTTTTGTCTATACTTACAATGCTATGTCGATTCTCTTATCTGTGAGGATAGATTTGCCACGTTACATGATGCAATTTTGATTTTCCAGAATAGGTTCTGGTTGGTACTTGTAATAAGACTAGGTATAGCCTTGGATAAGTCCATATTTATCTCCAAGCCTTTGATGTAGTATCTTAACTACCTGGTCGTGGCTGTTGATGTATTCTTTTGGTGCAAAGAAGGGACAGCTAGTTAAAATACGTTCTATGATTTCGTTGCGCTTTGCCGTGCTTCCTACAGATGTTATTCTGTCTGCTATTATTGTAAGCATTAATGTTTGTGAGCCTAAACTTTGGCGTTTAGTCAAACGGAATAATTCAGTTTCCTTAAAAGAGACTTTATTCCTTAATTCTTATTAAAACAAGAAAGATGACACCGAATTTTCGGGTGTAATGAGCACGTCTTTTGAATCCGTTTTGATGCGAATTAAATTCGACATAAATGGAATCGGAAGGTAAAATAATTTTTTCAATCGGATGTTTAGAAGCAAATATACGGAATAAAATATATTTTGAATTCGATATCATCTGCATATACGCCCTCTAGCGGCGAAATTATGCATCTAAAAAAAAAAGCACGAAAAGAAGGTTCATCGTTCGCATATTTCAAGCTTCCCAATGCAAAAATAATTTTTCAAATCGAACTAATAAAGTTGCAGAGATATGGTGTCCACAGACGGACAAACCGATAACATAAGGACGATCTTTTTTTACAAAGACGTGCTAAAAAAGAAACCACATATGATATCTCTAGTTGTTGCTTTTTTCATACATGGGTATTAAACGGGAGAGGCTGCTTGGCATGGTACGAGGTATTACATAGCGATTCAGCTTTCCCAACTGTGGAATTGTGTTCTAAGAAGCATGAATTTTTTCTCCATCTGAACTATATTTGCTATTTTTCTCCGTTGGAGACCTTTGCAGTTGTTGAGAAAACAAACATTTTGTTCCGCCCCTTTTAATGTCTTCTGTCAATCACCGGGGCGCCGTGCTCCAGATCCTGAACTTCGGTAAAGAACGATGCGGCGCCTTGTCTCGAAGTGGCTGCTTGGTGAGCATGCCGCTGTTCGATTTTCCAACGAAAGTCGCGGATCGAAGAATGGACGAATGTTGAACATCTGCAATTCTCCCTTGAGTTCACTCTCTTAGCGCATTTTCAATGGACGCGAATCCTTTCGGGAAAATATTTTCAATTATTTTATGTACTTAAAAGGAAAAACAAAGCAAAAAACAATCGTTTCAACGGTCTGTTCGCCTGTATCCATGATAATTCCTGCAAGATTCACTAAAAGCCGAATTCTGAAACAGGATTAAGTAATTGTAAAGTTCAGATGTGGCTTAAGAAAACTCATGCATGCAAATATAAAAGGTTGTTTATATTTCGAGGCTTTTGGAGTCGTGCGAGACCTAACGGCTAGAGGGTGCGATTTGGGACGGAGGCAGTGTTGCCATTTACTATCAGTAGATCTACTGATTTTTACTCCCATCCAGGGCCGGATTAAGACCTTAGTGGGCCCCAAGGCTAAGATATCTGAGTGGGCCCTCGAAGAAGTATGACGGGGAACCATTATGAAGTCCGTTAAAACACGAATCTGTAACTACTAAATTATATACAGAGTTTTCATAATAGTCACTGTATTTTTCATTGTTCTTAAAAGAACATGAGTTAAGAGCTTAAGATTCCTAGATTTTGTCTTGGATTTTCTAATCATTTAGTTCTGTATACTTTCCTTAGAGCATATTTTTTTGTTATGAAATGTGAAGCCACAGGGCACTTCGGTCATTAACGGTTCCCAGTGCAAACTGGGATGTGTGTGTGGATGGTAGTGAAAATACTGAGACTGTCTTACCGACTCCTCATAAAGCGACATGAAACCTTTATTTTTGGTGAGTAATTGTCTTGGAATCTGTTCGTCTTCCAGCTCCTGTTTCTGACGAGGCGGAACTAATACGAGACAAAAGTAAAACTATTTTATAAACCTCTCTCTCTTTCGCTCTCTCTCTCTGTCTACCTACCTACCTATCTACACTGCTGGCCACCCAAAATGCAACACCAAGAAGGACACGAGATGGCAAAGCCAGATTTACTGGACACATAAAAACAGATACAAAGATGAAACGATTGAGCTTACAGGCCCGTGCGACTTGCGGAACACGCAGACATCAATAGTTCACGTGGCCCCAATGGCTGGCAATAACGGCAACTACACACCGCTGCATCGAACGAAAGAGGCTTTGGATGTGGGCTTGGGGTATGTCGGTCCAGGCTGCTTCCACACGTTGCCACAGTTCATCACGTGCAGCCGCGGGTGGTACTTGCCCGGCCACTCGGTTGCCGATCAGCGACCAGACGTGTTCGATGGGCGACATATCAGAAGAACAGGCTGGCCACGGCAGCAGTGACACATGGTGGGCCGTGAAGAATTGTTGCACGATGCGTGCCACGTGCGGGCGCGCACTGTCCTGTTAAAACGTGGCCGCTGGAAGGTCCTACAGGTAAGGGAGGACTACAGGCTCCAAAACGTCGGAGATGGTGCGGTAGCTCTTGAGTGTACCGGCGATGCGTACCAGAGGGGTGCGGGTGTCATATCCAATTGCGCCCCAAATCATAATGCTAAGGCGACGGGCCGGTATGGCGATGCATAATGCAGGCGTCGTACAGTCTCTCGCCGCGGTGCCGCCACACGCGGATCCGACCATCGTGGTGTTGTAGGCAGAAGCGGGATTCGTCGGAGAAGACAATGTCGTGCTATTCCGTAGTTCAGGTGGGGCGTTGAACGGCCCACTGGCGCCGCACTCGCCGGTGGTGTAACGTCAATGGTAACCGGAGCAATGAGTACCGTGCCACAAGTCCCCGCTCCTACAGACGACGTTGAACGGTACGTGTTGACACAAGTTGCTGCGCAGCAAACCCTAATTCCTGCGCTAACGTTCGTGATGTGGCGGTGCGAGCCGTCAATGCCCGCCTCACAATATGCCGGTCCTTTTGTTCGGTGGTGTCTCGCGGCTGCGGCAATCGCTCACGTCGGTTCGTCCGTCCCTCCTGCACCCACCGAATCCATACTCGCCTCACTGTGGCTGGATGTCGTCCCACACCGGCGCCGATGTCTCGGTACGATAAACCGCTATCGCGATAAGCCACTATTCGTCCTAGGTCGAACTCCGAAACGTGCTGGAATGACTACCGTATTCTGCGACGAGGCATCAGGAAGTTTTCCACGCACAGGTCCGGCTGCACGACACACTTCCACTACTTACACCCCGCCTTCTGTTCACCCTTCTTATAGTGCTTCTCGGCGGCGTGCCGGGCGCACATGATTTGCATATGCCCTTCACTGCTAATCGTTTTCATGTCCTCTCGCGGGCGACGCATGCTGCGAATTTCAGGCCAATCGAATGCTTCCTTCTTGGTGTTGCATTTTGGGTGGCCAGCAGTGTATTATTTACCCAGGCATGCCTCCTATACCCTTGGCCATGGTGGGCCCCAAGGCTATAGCCCCTATAGCCACCCGCTCAATCCGGCCCTGCTCCCGTCTACTGATAGATTTTTGTAATCTACTAATTTTTCTTTGGTTTAAGACCACCTCCTGAATTATCTAGCATGCCCATTCTTTTGGCTTGAGGCATAATTCTTTTATTATTTGACATTTCTCCCCTACTCCCAATAAACTATAAAATAATTTGTATGATGCACTTGTGATGCTAATGTTATATAATTTTTCAAGCAGTTGGTTATGGCTTCCTTTATCGAATGCCATAGATAAGTTGAAAAGTCGTGCAGTAATTTCTGCGGATACATATTTTTTGCGAAAATTAATAAAAATGAATAATGAATTAATGCTTTTGGAGAGGTTTTAGGAAGAGAGTGTCTGATCCCTAGATAATAAACAGCCTTGAGAAGTAGGAAGCTAGGAGAATTGGGCTAGAGCCCAATAGATTCCACGGGATGGAAGAGTTTTGGTTACTAGTCGCTAGATGGCAGGGCAAGCATATTCTGTAGGGAATGGAGCTTTCAAGGAGAGTAAAACAGCACTTGAGTGTTTTATCTAACACCCTCAGGGACATCTTTTTAATACTCACCATCTACTGATCCAATCAACAAGACTCACCTCAGAACTGTTATGAAGACAGAAAGCAGACGAAGACTAAAAATTATATAACACCTGCTACCTATACAGGGTGATCAGAATCGACCGCACAATAAACCTACCGGACGATTCCTCGTGGGGAACGAAGCCGAAAACCGTTGTCCGATCGGACTTCGCATTCCGGAGATATATGCGCCAAAAGTTCGTGACGTCACATCCGGTAAGAATACAGACATTTGAAATAACTTAATCAATCACTTTGACAGAAATCAAGTAATTTATTGATGTGCACCACTACAACACAAATGATAAAATACGTGGATTCGTGTCAGTTTACAACATGTGTTAAAATTGATCACCTTGTAGTGCGGAACAGGCGGCAGCCCGCCGAGGAGTAGACATCTGCACGCGTTGCAGCATAGAAGGGGTTACAGTTTTTAGGGCCACGTGTAAAGTGGCCACAAGGTCGTCCAGGCTGTTGACAGGACGTCGATATACCAGTTCCTTTAGATGATCCCAGAGGAAGAAGTCCAATGGGTTAAGATCCGGCGATCTGGCGGGACATGCGACAGGACCACCACTGCCAAGCCATCGACCGGAATATTCCGTATCCAGCCACTGGCGAACATTTGAAGCGTAGTTCGCTGGTGCTCCAACATGCTGGAACCATAGATTGCTGAGAACAGCCATTGGTACGTTTTCCAGTAAGTCTGGCAGAACATCACGTAGGAACACCTTGTAGTTGGCAGCTGTCACACGTTCGGGAAAAACATATGGTCCCACTAGGATATCACTAACAATACCACACCAGATATTAACACCCCACTGGACCTGGTGAGCGTGTTCACGTGTTGCGTGAGGATTGTCCAATGCCCAGACATGACTATTATGGGTGTAGCAGGTACCCCGCCGTGTAAACCTTGCTTCATCAGTCCACAAAATCCGGCGGATGAAACTATTATCGACAGCATGTTGCTGTAGCAGCTTCGAGAATAATCCTGTAGAAATAGGCTTTGCACCCGTGTGATGTGATATGGATGCAGGTCTTCGTCGTGTAGAACGGCAAGTACAGTACTTTGGTGCACACCGAAATGTCACGCAATTGCACGGCTGCTGGTCGTTGCCTCCTCTTCTATTAACTCTAGTATGACGTAATAGAGAGATGGTGTTCTCACAGAGGGTCCAGCGCCACTGTCTACACTTGGACGTGGTGCGACATTGCCTGTGTCGCGCATTCGAGCGTCAAGCCGCTGTATGACCTGGGTGTCTGGTTGCCGTTGTGCTGGGTATCGCTCGCTGTAGGCCCTTGCTGCACGCAATGTTGAATCATGGCTTTCCCCCAATAGGAGATACATGTCACAATACTCTCTCAAACTGTACGACATATCGCTACCCACACTACTGTCAAATGTACCAACGCAGTATGAGCTTACCTGCTACCGTCGCCAACCCTTTTTATCCGTACCTGCCGTATCGCGCAGGCGTACAACTTATGGTTTCACGCCACCACGTCCTCTGAATTTGCATACCCACCCCGTGCCACATTTTAAAATGTTGATTGCCTTTTTTTTTTTTTTAATTGGAGGTTTAACGACCACTGTGAGCAACTCAGTGGGCTGTAAGTAGTTGCCTGTCCTGAATTTAGGACCACTGGTTCCAGAGAAGGGGGAGAGTCAGTGCCGTAAGACAAACACAACATCCATGCTTCACCGGGATTTGAACCAGGACCTCTTTCGGACAAATGATCAGAAGCCATCGCCTTAGACCATTGCGCCACCGGGGTGGCTTGATTGCCTTGCGATACGTGCGTCTGTATAACTATCCACGTCGCTCTTCAACGAGCATCTGCGTTACCGGTAGTGACGTCATGAAACTTTCGGAGCATATATCTCCAGAAGGCAACGTCCGATCGGACAACGGACAACGGTTTTCGGCTTCTTTCTCTACGATGAATCATCCGGCAGGTTTATTGTGCGGTCGATCACTGTATATATTTTTAGCACGTCTTTTGTAAATAAAAGATCGTGCTTATGTTATCGGTTTGTCCGTCCGTCCGTCCGCTATAGACACGATATCTGTCCGGTTTGAAAACTTCTTTTTGTATAGGAAGCTTGAAATGTGCGAATGATGACCCTTCATTTTGATTTTTTTTTACGATGCACAATTTCGCCGCTGGAGGACGTAAATACAGATGACATCGAATTCAAAATACATTTTATCCCATACATTTGCTTCTAAACATCCAATTCAAAAAATTCTGTTGCCTTTCGATTCTACTCATGGCGAAGATTATTTTAGGTGTAGTCACTTTTTCAAGTTACGCATACATTTTCCGCTAGGGGGAGTAAAAGTAATTGCGTTTCCCCCAATATCTCTGCTTCTAAAACTCTGATTTGAAAAATTATTTCTTTCGCATATAATTTCTGATTTTTGGTACAAAACGGTTTGGCCACCTGGGGGGAGTAAGTGTTAATATTTCCTTCTGATGTATTTGCAACAAAATCTGAGCTTCTAAAACCTCGACTGAAAAATTTTTCTTGGACCGATATTACTCACGTCGACAAACCTTTTCGGAATATTTCCTTCTTAAAATAATGCATGGTTTTTCCGCCAGGGGGCGTATATGTATGTCTTATTTTTGTCAATATCTCTGCTTCTAATGGTCCAAATTGCAAAAATTCTTCTTTGTTGGATAGAGTTCCCGGTGCCACATGTGTTTCACATAATTTCAAAATTTTCAAGTAATTCATTGACTTTCCGCTAGGGTGAGTAAAGGTGAATTGCGCTTTCCTTGATATCTCTGCTTCGAAAACTCCGATTTGAAAAATTCTTCCTGAACCGGATACAGCTTCCGGTGGGAAATGTTTTGATTGTAATTTCTAATTTTTAATAAAATATGGTTTGGCTACCAGGGGGCGTAAGTGTTAATTTCTGCTTCGTAGGTAATTCCATCAAAATCTGAGCTTCTAAAATCTCGATTAAGAAAATTCTTTCGTGGATCCGATACCGCTCATGGCGATAAACATTTGAGAATATTTTCTTCTTAAAATCATACATGATTTCTCCGCCAGGGTGCGTAGATGTATGTCCTATTTCTGCCAATATCTCTGCTTCTAAGAGTCAGATTTGAAAAATTCCCTCTTTGTTAGATAGCGTTTCCTGTGTAAAATGCTCTCATATAATTTAAAAATTTTGAAGTAATACATAGACTGTCCGCTAGGGGTCGCTAAGGTAATTTGCGTTTTCCCCGATATTTCTGCTTCTAAAATTCCAATAAGAAAACTTCTTTCTGTACCGGATACATCAGCTGATTGGAAATGCTTAGCCTATATTTCTAATATTTGATAAAAAATGGTTTAGCCACCAAGGGGCGTAAGCGTTAATTTTTACTTCTGCTATATTTGTAGCAAAATCTGAGCCCCTGAAAACTCGTTTGAAAAAATTCATTCGTTGACCATTACAGTCCACATCGAAAGATCTTTTGAGAATACTTTCTTCTTAAAATAATGCATGGTTTTTCTCCCAAGGGGCGTAAAGGCATATCTTATTTTTGTCGATATTTCTGTTTCTAAGAGTTCGATTTTAAAAATTATTTCTTTGTTGCATAGCGTTTCCGTGGGGAAATGTTTCTCATGTAATTAAAAATTTTTCGCAGCGCACAAGTCTGCCACCAGAAGGCGTAAGTTCACGATTCCGTTTACAGCAATATCGGCGGGACTAAAAACCCGATTGAATTTTTTTTTCTACTGTCAGATACTATTAACTATGCAAACTGTGTGCGTATTTTCTTTCCAAAATAGAGCACAATTTCGCCGCTTGGGGCGCATATGCTTATTCTGTTTTTCTCAATATCACTGCTTGTAGATGTGCGATTAAAAAAGTTCTTTCAACACCGGATGCCATTTTCCTTGTAGAACACTTAAGGCTAGTATATAAGGAATTTTGTAGTTCACAGTTCTGTCAGTAGGTGGTGTTTGTGTACTTCAGTTTGCAGCTGTATCGCCACTTCTAAAAACGCTATTGAGAAATTTCTTCTTCAGTGTATTCCATTCGCTACAGCAGAGATGTGGAGCATTATCCTCTTTAAGTAATGCGAAGACTTGGCACTAGCTGCGTAAAGGTCGAACGCGTTTTCCATGAAGAATAATTTTCGCCTGTTTTCAACTTTTCCGCTATGCAAAATTCTTTGACTAACAGACGTAAACTTATATCGTGTGTCTTTTTTTATGTTTCTTCTTTTTAAGTGTTCGATTTGAAAATCTCCTTGTCTCTGGTACCTTCCTTGTAGTATGAGAAACTTTTTGTTCGCCATTTGTTAGTTTTCGTTACATGCTTTTTAGCCGCTGGTGGAACTAAGTAGATGTTTCTATATCTGTATGTTTTATCAATTGTTGGAACCAGTTAATTGTTTTCCAAACCGGTTCCATTGGTTTTGAATAGCTTTAATAAATTTAATTCGCGTCAGAACGGATTGAAAAGACGTGCTTATTACATCCGAAAATTCGATGTCATCTTTCTTGTTTTACATTCATAATGTTAGTCAGTAATAAATGGGCTGTTACAACTGTGACTATATTAAAAGACCAATTCCGTTTTTATTTACACAAACATTAGTTTTAATGGTCAACATTATTTTATAAAGATGATCATCAGTAATATCTTGTGAAAAAGTGACTCATTAATTTGAACTTTCATTGCAGTGTTTAATAGTAGTTTATGGAGTACTGGTATCATTTGAAGTACCATAGATTCAAGTGTGCGTTCGTACTGAGATTAGTCGAATGCTACATTACATTTGTTAGGCCATGAATATATTTTAAGCAAAAAGCCTGCCTGATCTACTAATTTTTTGAGATCTGTTCAACTGATTTCAGGTAAAACGTTTCTGACAACACTGGGCGAAAGCATCCACGCTTGATATTCCAACCAAGGAGGTTATATTACTGGAGACACCACTCCTATCCACGCAGCATTGGCCGCCATAAGTCACCGTCCATGCTGCAAAAGACGTCATGAGCATGCACGACGCAGCCGCAGAAGAGAAGCTGCTTGGAAACCAATGGAGCAAAAGCTTCTAAGCGTATAAACAGATAAAATGAGTAATTCAACAGTCTTTATCAATGTAACACAAGCTTACTGTTTCATCAACGGTATAATTTAGTTCATTTTTGCCTGCTTGTGACGTCACACCACAGATTAGCTGTGACCTATGGCGGCAGAGCCAGTGGTGTCTCCAGTAATATAACCTCCTTGATTCCAACAAATGGCCATCAGGCTTATCTGGTGGGGGCGCGACAGACAGGCGCTCTATGTTATCAACAAGTCTACGTAGACACCTTGAGATACAGGGGGTTAACAAAATAGTGGAAACGCTTGCTGTTTGTGGATAACTTTTTATTAGTGAGATATGCAAGCCCATCTTGGGCTTTTAGAACAGGAGCAATTCGACTTAAAATAGAATTATACAAGACATGCACATACGATAATGCAGACCTGCCAACTGTTACGATTTTATCGTATTTAGTACGATAAATCATGCTGCAGTACGCTAATACGATTTTGCAGCCAAAAATACGATTTTTTTTAAATAGTCACGTTTTTCCCCATTTTTTTCCTTTTCAGACAGAAGCCTTGTAGTAGAATCGCGGCGACGGGCGACGTACGTCGCAGATTTATTTTGGTCCTGCAGACAAAAACGACATCGCCAGAACTCTATTAAACCATCTTGCAGACTCCCTATCATAGACGCAAATTTTCCGCCTTTCAAAATTTCCGAAAACGGAAGTTAGGCGTAGTGAGGATTTTTTCCGTAATCGTAATTTTTTTCTCGCGAAGGACGATGTACGTCGAAGAATTATTTTGTACTCATCCCCGTAGCAGAATCACTGCGACGGCCGACGTACATCGCAGATTTATTTTGTACTCATCCCCGTAGAAGAATCGCGGAGACATCGCAGGTTTATTTTGTACTCATCCCTGTAGCAGAATCGCCGCGACGGCCGACGTACATCACATATTTATTTTGTACCCACCCCCGTAAAAGAATCGCGGGGACGGCCGACGTGCATCGCAGATTCATTTTCTACTAATCCTCGTAGCAGAATCGCGGCGACGGCCGATGCACATCGCAGATTTATTT
Organism: Macrothele yani; assembly: GCA_039090855.1. Taxonomy (NCBI): domain Eukaryota; kingdom Metazoa; phylum Arthropoda; class Arachnida; order Araneae; family Macrothelidae; genus Macrothele; species Macrothele yani. The sequence continues at coordinate 58,650,471 of CM077010.1, forward strand.
TGGTCCTGCAGACAAAAACGACATCCCCCAGAACCTGATTAAACCATCTTGCATACCTCCTAAGATGCAAGTTTTACGCTTCTCCAAATTTCCGAAAACGGAAGTTAGGCGGAGGGAGGATTTCTCCCGTAGTCGTAATTTTTTTTCTAATAATTAACAACATAAAAGTGTTTGCTGATTAGATTTAATTGGTTTCTCAATAAAATTCTGATGTAGGGGAAAAAATCTCTATATTCTCATCAAGAATTTATATAGCTGAAACAGGTTTAAAAAATTATCAGCATGCGTCGTGTTACGTTTTTTGGTTCTGAGAGGTTGGCAGGTCTGGATACTGGAATGTGAGTCAATTCTTCTTGTAAAACATGCCCCAGCTGTGCCAGTGATATTGAAGGTGGAAAGCTTCATCTGACGTTTCTCTCCTGATATTATCGCAAATGTTCATCAATATTGCGGTCTGGAGATTAAGGTTGCTGCTGTACTTCACCCCCATGCTTTGAAAACCACAACTTGAGAGGTTTGGCACAATGTACGAGTGGATTATCTGCTTGAAACCAAGGACGGTCATTGGGGAGCAATGCCTGGAACATTGGTCTCCAAGAATGGATTCGGACGTTAAATATGTGGCACGACCCTAAACAATAACCGATGGCTCTTGTAATGTTTTAAGTTTAAAATGGCACTACTTAAAACAATGCTATCATTCTATATGTCAGTTTAAATGGTAGCACTGTAACTTCGAAGTCTTAAGGATACCTACTAACTTCAAGCATACCTACCGATTTTCATAAAAATAAATTAATTATACACTGAGCTAAACTAGACGACCCAACGGCTAGATGAGAGTCGATTTTACGACAATCACTGTCCTATATTATCTAAAAATACTTCAGGTTAAATAGACCTGTACAATAATCATCAACCGCACAATAATTAATATCTCCTACTTTTCAATGAAAATCACAACTTGTTTACGTATAGAAAGCCGCGAAAGTACAACATAACGCAGCGTTAAGCTTTACACAAAATCGCCAAACCTTTTCGCTGCTTACTCCAACATTATATATCTCATTCGTATCGGTCCACACGAATAAGTCACGCACTCTGACCTCAAGACTGTTGCTCACATACATTCAGCGAATGAGAAAATATAACGTTAAGTTTGAAAACACCTAAAGAAAAGGAACTCAAATTTATGCAGTCATCTGCAAAAGTTTGAGACCACCTGTTGGTATTAGGAGATTACTACCGATTGCGTCAGCTACTGTCTGTATTACTCAACGTCCTGTCGGTGTTGCATTATCCTACCTACAGCGGCAGTTGTTGATAGAGTTGTGGAAAGCGTGCGAGCGTCAGTTTGCTTCTGGTTTTCATGCTGAGAAGTTTTGTACGTATTTTCTATACAACGAAAAAATGGGCAAAAAAGCGTCATTAAGTGTTACTCAGACGGCACAAATAGTGACTTTCTATCATGAAGGATACTCCGAACATGACATAAGCAGAAAGGCGAATGTGAGCAAGACTGCTATTCATAATACGTCATTAAGTGTCCTTAAGTGTTACTCAGAGGGCACAAATAGTGACTTTATATCATGAAGGATACTCCGAACATGACATAAGCAGAAAGGCGAATGTGAGCAAGACTGCTATTCATAATACGTCATTAAGTGTTACTCAGAGGGCACAAATAGTGACTTTATATCATGAAGGAAACTCCGAAAGAGACATAAGCAGAAAGGCGAATGTGAGTAAGACTGCTATTCATAATACGATCATGCAATATCGAGAAACAGGTGAATTTAGTGACCGAAAAAGAAGTGGACGTCCAAGGAAAACAGCCCCACGTGGTGACAATACCGTAAGGCAAATAGTTATGCCTTCTCAGAGGAGTTCGTGCAAGAAAATCAAGGCCTTTCTACATTCAAAAGGGTCTGTTATTAGCATCACCACTGTTTTCCGACGTCCTAGCAAAGGTGTTGGATTAAAGTCTTATAAACCTAGACAAACCTCTGTCATGAAAAAGAAGAGACTCCAGTTTGCGAAGCGTCATCAATTGTGGACTGCAGAAAATTGGAGCCAAGTTCTTTTTCCGATTAATCAACTGTGCGTCAATTTGAATCACATGTTCGACGACCAAACGACGAAAAGTTTGAAGAAAAATACACCATTAGCACCGTGCGATAACCGCCTAGTCAGATGATATGGGGTGCTATGTCAGCATCCGGTACTGCTTCATTATCCTTTTTGCAGACAGGCACAACCATGACTGGCCCTTTTTATGTAGAAATGTTACGTGAGAATTTGTTAACTCATATGCAAGTTCACAGATGCACAATCTTTATGCATGATGGTGCTTCATGCCACAGATCAAATACAGTAAAGGACTACCTACAGAAGAAAAACATAACTGTCCTCTGTAGGTAGTACTTACTGTCCTGACCTTAACGCCATCGAACATTTGTGGACCATTTTAAAAGACAAGGTAACAGAAAAATAGCCATCAAATTCCGAAACTTCAATTGACGCGATAAAGTACGTGTGGTGCAAAGACATTTCAAGTGACTACGGCAAATCCCTCATCACCAGAAACCAATCGTGCTGATATCACCAACCTGTGAACATGCCGTTTTATACACGATAAAAATGACGAAAATGACATTTAAAACCCTTTAATGATAAGTTAAAACCAATTTCATGAGAACTTGCAATCCTACTTTAGGACCATCATCAGATGACATGAACACGACATAGAGATCACACAGGTTAATAGAGATCATACACATTACATAGAGATCATACACATTGCCAGATTACCGTATACGCATGATTAAGATTCAACACACTATTGACGCAAGCAATTAATGTCCTATGAAATAGTCAGCATTCACGGTGAATAATAGGGTTGCGACGTCCAGACTGTATGAGGTTCTTCCATACTCCTTCGGGTACTCTGAGAACATGATACGAAGTGTAATTCACAGAGTTTCGAACCGGACAACTATCACGCTGTCCAGTGAGGACCGAATCTCAAGATATGTAAGATCAGTAAAATATGTGCCACCTATTGTTCAACCCCTGAAGAATATCTGCCGAAAATATCATATTGATTTTGGGGTGAGGACAACAAACATCCGTGCCCTGATCTGCAGCGACAGATATTCTGTGAAAGACAAGGACAAATGGGGAATTTACACTGCTGGACAATTGCTAAGGACGGATCATAAACGGCTATATAGCGCATAAAAAGTAGGTGTGGTTGGATGCCAAGTGAAATAAAATAATGTCAGAATGCCAGGACATTACAAGAAAGACAATTTATTGTGCTCTGAAATCCAGAAGGCTTTGGAACGTGTTCAAGGGACAAACAGGCCATTTTGTGCAGAATACGTATACGTGAAAAAAATGCAATTACCGTCCGCAGGCGTTCCGGCGTAAGATGTCAATACGGGATATGGCCACCATGGAGGGCGATGCAAGATTCCACACGTCGTGTCGTGCTTTGCACAACATTATCCAGCAGCTGTTGGGGTAATTTATCCCATTCCTCTGTCAGTGCACGGATGAGGGTGTCCTTGTTTATTGGAGGGCATTGGCGACCAGTAAGACTCCTCCCCAAAGCATCCCACACATTTTCAATGGGATTCAGATCTGGAGAACGTGCTGGCCATACGAGGCGTTGAATATCCACACTCCTGGACAGCGACAGTTCGATGACATGTTGCGTTGTCGTCCATGAAAATGAATCTATCACCGACAGCACCACGGAACATGCGAACATGAGGTAGCAGAACATCATTAATGTATCGTTGTCCGGTCATAGTCCCAGTTGGAAGCACATAGAGGAACGTACGGCCATTGATCATGATGCCAGCCCATACCATGACACTACATGTCGGATATCGGTCCCTTTCCTGTATGTTTGCTGGACAATATGCAGTACCACTATCACGCCAGATCAGTTGTCGTCGACAATCAGACGATAGACTGTATCTACTCTCATCTGAGAAGAGGACAGCAGACCAGTCGTTATCAGTCCAATTGCGATGTTGATGGCACCATTGCAAACGGGCGATACGGTGACGTCTGGACAATGGGATGCACACAACAGGACGGCGGGCGTATAGTCCTCCTTCATGCAAACGTCTGGCGACAGTTTTTCGGGAGATCCGCTTGCCAGTAGCAGCCATAAACTGATTTGCTACCTCACTAGCTGTGCTGCGCCGGTGTCTTTTTATTGATAGCACTATGCACCGATCTTCTGCAGGTGTCGTACTGCGAACACGACCTCCCCCGTGACGTTTGCTACACTCTCCATTTGTTTGAAATGATTTCCAAAGCCTTGAAACAACACTGTGGCTGACGTCGAACTCCCTGGCAACATCTGTTATTTTTCGCCCTTCTTCAATCTTGCCAATAATACGGCCACGCGTAAAATCATCTAGGTGATGTCGGGAAGACATACTGAAACTTGCAAGTTCGTCAATTGATTCTTTCCCTTTCAACTTTGCGTTTGAACAACAACGGTCAATACGCGTCAAATCCTTTATATCTCTTATCAGCGCTATGACGTCACGAACAAGTTCGGCAATCCAAAATTTGCATACGCACAACACGTCTTACTGTATCCCGCACTTATGCTAATTTCCACATTTTCCTGCCTTCCATTTTATGGTTGCTATCGTTGCTATTGTCATCCGTCCTTAGCAATTGTCCGGCAATGTACAATATTCCATTAAGTTCTAATGAGGCAGGTAACTCGGAGTCTGCATACATCGGCTCTACCTCCAGGAAATTACAGATTAGAATTATGGAACACAAGTACAGTGTCCTCAATGGTGCACGAAACACAGCGTTGGCAAGGACTGTTTCAGGAAGAGGATTTAAACCGGATTGGTACAAAGCGGCTGCAGTGGTGACCCCAACAAGTAAGTCATTTTTGTTATTTGCAGAGAGTTTGTTAATTCTTAAGAATATGGACTGGTGCTGCAATGATGAGGTTCCGGTATCTGTATCGGGAGTATGAAATAACCTCTTACAGTCTGGACGTCAGAACATTATTATTCACCGTGAATGCTGACTCTATTTCATATGACATTAATTGCTTACGTCAATAGTGTGTTGAACCTTCATCATGCGTATACGGTAATCTGACAATGTGTATGTTATACACTGTCGTGCAAAAATTAAGGACCAGACGGTTTTTCGAATGTAACGTCGTGCAGAAGTGCTTCACATCGACTCAAATCATACCATAAGATCCCCAAAAGGTAAGGATATGGGACAAGTGCGCAAAACCGTCCAAACAAGGAATCAAAAGGATACAAAGGCACTTTATTGAAACGGTAGCTTGGAGCACAACTGGACAGAAGACAGAAACGTCCATCTGACAGGCGGCTGCCAAGAAAAATCCAGTCTTTAGTATGGGATATATGATCACTGCTGACTGCGTTGCAGGATTTATAACATCTGTCCATGCTGAGGACGTGGTTGTCAAGGAGCTGTTGAGGAATCGCGACCCATTCCTCTTGTAGCGCCAATCGCAGATGCAGGATCGTTGCTGGCGGCGTGCTGCCAAGCTTCCCCGAGAAGGTCCCACACGTGTTCGATTGGATGTAGGTCCGAGGACCTTGCGGGCCAATCCATGCGTTGAATATCTTCACTCTCCAACAGCTCTGCGACAGCCACTGTACGATGAGATGTAGCGTTGTCGTCCACGAAGAGAAACTCAGGACCCGCAGCATCTCTAAACAGACGCACGTGAGGCAGGAGAACCTCGGTACAATAGTGGACACCAGTGACTGTGGGATCTCTAGGTCGTGTTCATGTACAATAGCACACACCTGAGCCTGTGTGATCTCTAGGTCGTGTTCATTTCATCTGAGGATGGTCCTAAAGTAGGATTGAAAGTGCTCATGAAATTGGTTTTAACTTATCGTTAAAGGTTTTGAAATGTCATTTGTATCGTGTATAAAACGGCATGTTCGCAGTTAGGTGCAAATTCCCTCATTGAGGGTATGCCACATCGCATTCTGTCTGTTATAAAAAACAAAGGTGGCCACTCAAAGTACTAATTTTGGTCTTTTTGTGTCAGTGGACAAACAAATGTTGGATTGCATAATTATGGTTATGGTTTAGAAAATATTAGGTATTCCAAGCTATAAAATGAAGATATTTTAATCGATGTTCAAATTTTCATCCTTGTGAATGCATTAATTGTCCAGAAAAATGATGGCGCGACCTGTAATTTCATGACGTCAGTAGACAAACAATGTTGGATTGCATAATTATGGTTATGTTTTAGAAAATATTAAGTATTGCAAGTTATAAAATGAAGCTATTTTAATCGATGTTCAAATTTTCATCCTTGTGAACACATTAATTGTCCAGAAAAAGATGGCGCGGCCTGTATTTTCATGACGTCAGCAGACAAAAAAATGTTGGATTGCATAATTATGGTTATGTTTCCAAGTGTGGTGTCATGGAGTCGCCCCATTAGATGTTGGCGCGCGGTATGCCATCTATCTCATTGCGTCATGCGTTGTTTGTTGATACTATTAAAGTTTTATGACGTCACACCTTGCTAGCAGATGGTCGCAATTCCCATCTGCCTCATTACGTCACGCGTTGTGTGCGTATGTTCGTCCGCACGATAACTTGCGTAAAAATCGTTCGATTTCGATGAAATTTTAGTATCTGGTAGGGCAACACCTGGGAAGGAACCCTATTGAAAGTGAACGAAATGGGGTCAAACGCCATGACATAAGAGCAGGATCTATTCCACTGCTCTTATGCGTCATAACTAACGTAAAACAGGTTCGATTTCGATTAAATTTTAGTATGTGGTAGGAGACCACCTGGGGACAAACCCTGTTGAAAATTGGCGAAATGGGGGTCAAAGGTCAGGACATAGGAACGGAATCACTTCCATCGCCATTATGAGTCATAACTTACGTAAAAATGTTTCGATTTGGATGAAATGTTGGTATGTTGTAGGGACCTGTCTGGGGACGAATCCTATTGAAAATGGGCGAAATGGGGTAAAGGTTAGGACACAGGAGCTGGATCTATTCCATAGCGCTTATGCATCATAACTTCCGTAAAATTCTTTCGATTACGACAAAACTTTATCATGTTATTTCGGAGATATACCGAACCAGTTCTGTTGAATATCATCCAAATGGATCAAAGGTCAGGGCACAGGGTTGAGATTTATTCCACAGCCATTTTCCTCATAACTTGAGTAATAGATTGAGTAATGATTTCTAGTATATTGGAAAGCGTATCATAATCAATGCATTGCATGATTTTATTAACTTGTTATGAAATAAAATAACGATGATTCCTTTTTACGAAATTACTCTGCAATTTTATTCCTTTTAATGAAATTTCTCTGCAATTTTATTCCTTTTAATGAAATTACTTTGCAATGCGAAGAAAAATTAAATAAAATAAGACATAACACCTACGTAACCGAACAAACGTCGGGCAGTTGTTCGAGCACGTGCGTGTTGCCACAGATAAAGTCGTTTGTCTTACTAATTTTATTTTATTTTCCGGCATTTCTCTTGGTTTTTATGTACCTTGCGATAACAGTGAGCTCAGTTCTGATTTCGGCCACCGGTAAAAGCAGATGGCGCTGCAAGAACTGAATGACGTCAGAGCGTTAAGGACAGACGTAGCATATTATATAGGTTTTATGTTAGAGGATCTCAGGAACTACAGACCTATCAGTCTCCTATCAGTGGCTTATAAAGTCTTCACTAAAGTTCTTTCACACCGCTTGAAGGTAACACTGGACATGGCTCAACCGAGATAACAAGCTGGATTCAGGAGTGGATACAGCATTATAGATCACATCCACGTACTGAGAGAACTAGTTGAAAGAGCGAGGGAATTTGAACTTCCATTGTGCATGGCTTTTATCGATTATGAAAAAGCCTTTGATTCGGTGAAACCATCAGCAGTTACAATGGCTTTGATATCCTGCGGTGTTAAAGATGCATACATTAATATTATTAATAACATCTATAAAAATGCAAGTGCAAAGATTCGGCTGTTTGAGAATGCAGCACACATAAAAATTGGAAAGGTAGTGAGAAAAGGTGACACCATATCTTCCAAGCTCTTTAATGCCACACTGGAAAATGTCTTTTAATCACTGAACTGGGAAAACAAAGGGATAAAAATTAATGGAGATTATTTAACTCACCTTCGTTTTGCTGATGATGTAGTCATCTTTGGAACTACCCCTTCAGAGCTGCAGAGTATGATCCAGGAACTTGCTGACAAGAGTAAAGAAGTGGGATTAAAAATGAACTTTCAGAAGACAAAAGTGATGTACAATGCTATACAAGAAATGAAGATTTATCAATTGATGGAGAAAAGCTGGAGATAACAGATGCTTACATTTTCTTGGACAGCAGATATCAAGTGAGGGTCATACTGATGAAGAAATTAACCGGCGTATAAAACTTGCCTGGAGAGCTTTTGGAAGAAACAGCATACTTTTCAAGAGCAGTATGCCATTATGTCTTAAAAGGAGAGTATTTAGTCAATACTTCCTACCAGTGCTTACGTATGGTGCAGAGACGTGGACCTTAACAAAAAGAGACATACAAAGGCTGCAGACAACTCAAAGTAGCGTGAAGAGGTGCATGCTTGGTGTAACCAGGAGAGATAAGAGGAGGAACTCTTGGATCAGAAAAATGACAAGAGTGGAAGACATCACGATCAGAGTTAAATCCCTGAAATGGCAATGGGCTGGACATACTGCCAGAAGAACAGACCATCGATGGACAGTCGAAATTTTAGATTGGATTCCAAGGGACAGGAAACGACCCAGAAGACCACATGGGAGATGGGTGGATGAAATTCGAAAGTATGCAGGAGTAACATGGAGGAGACTGGCACAAGACAGACCGTTGTGGAAGAGGCTTGGGGAGACCTTCGTCCAGCAGTGGATTAATAATGGTTGATAATGATGATGATGTAGAAAAAAAAATTGAAATTCACGAGCCACTTTCCATAATTCATTTCATGAATTAACGAAGCATATTCCTGATACAACCTTTTCCGTGAAATCTCGAAAAAAAACCCCTGAATTTCACGAATATTTCATACGCCAGAAACGAATTTTCAGCAACCTGTCCACAGTTCCTTTCGTAATTAAAAAATTAATTCTCATTTTTTGCGTATCCATGTGTCGGAAAATATCCAGTAATAGGAGCGATTCCCAGGAATATCATTTGAGGTGTGATTAACTATTAAATTTCAATCGTTTGTCGCAGGACCTGATTTTGAAGTTCTGCAGCGAGATCAGATACGTAGTGCGATCAAAATGTTCCGAGACTAAGTACGTAGCGCGCCAACAGATGGCATTACGCGGATGCGCTAGCAGTGGTCGAGAGTAGTGACCTTCATGAGTCATTGTGCCGAGAGGAATCGTTCTGTGAATATTGGGAGCTGTGCTACACGATATTTGGTGACCACGTGCAGAACACAGTTGCGATTTCGGTATGGACTGCAAACTAGAGCAGCGAGCGAACATCAAATTCTGCGTCAAACTCGGGAAATCGAGAACAGAGACGCATGAAATGTTGCGGCAGGCTTATCGCAATGAAACAATGAGTCGTGCTAGGTTTCAACATGTTTATTGAGAAAACCAGGATGGAGGAAACAGAAGGCCTGTATTTACAGTGCCAACAGAAACATAATTAACGACATGTGTACAATGGGGATGGAAAATGTACAGATGCTGATGTGCTATATAAAATGACAATAAAACCAAAATAGATAAGTGTCATCACGGATATAAGTTGAGCTACAAAAGTGAGCGATAACAATGGTGTATGAGCAATGCACTAGAGATACACAGTGAAAAAAACAATAGGAGCAATTCTAGTAATAGGTTGTAACAGAGATAAATGTATGGTTATAATACTATGTACATTGCAGTACTGACATGAAAAGGTTAAAAGAAAAGATGTAGTGCAAAAATTAATAAAAATAATATGTATAATGTGCATACAAAAGCAGTAACAAAATACATAGACGGGTAAACACGCTTCACATAGAGCGGGTGGGTAGATCATGGTACGTCACAAAGATATGGATGATAGAACCTGGAGAAATACAGTAACCGACAATCGTTCTGTAGGTACAGAAAGCTAGGTCATACAGTCAGTAGAGTAATATGTAAGATAACAGTTCTCAAAGAAGGAGTTGCAGATGAACTGTGGGATCAGTAAACCAGGTTCGATATGGTGACCAAACCCGGAAAAAGCTATATTTCTGAGAATCAGTTGAGGCAGACGCATATGCGAGGCGCAATCGCGACAGAAAGCTGTTGCGAAAGGTACAAGTACAACACGTTGCATCCCCCGCCTGGAAGATGGTGGGTGTTACTGGAACAGATCGAAGCTGTTGATGGTAAAGATGTGTGACGTGGTGGGCTAGGATGAACGCATAAGCGCTTGCTGTAGGTAGCGGAGTAGGGGGTTGATACGAGCTGTAAGCTCTAAATAAAAGGTTGAGTGCGCACAGATGTTGCATCACAGTGAATGCAAAATGATGGAGTGGTAGAAGCACCGGACAGAAGAGATAAACATGGGATGCATCCGCAGGCATCTGACAGAAGACACGGGTTGGAGAAGTGATGTGGGTGGCGATTGAGCTTGGCTGGTACCGGCAGGCGACGATGCAGAAACAACCAATGGATATTTCTCTCCATCGGTGTAGATAGCATAGATGAAACAGTGTTTTGAGTGACACTCGCGCTTTAAGAGCGACAGAACGGCACTGGAAGATGATGATAGGTCAGAGGGACCGTCCTCGAGCAAAACCCCCAAAAATATGGACAAAAGTAGGTAACTGGTGGATGAGGATCGTCGGAGAACCATTCGAGACATTGCTACCATCGTCAATGTGTCATATGGAACAGTGCAAGAAATTCTGACGTCGGTTTTGAACATGCATCGCATTGCTGCAAAGTTTGTGCTAAAGATTCTGAACCCCGAACAAAAGGCGCTCCGTGTCGAACTCTGTAAAGATCTTCCTCAGCAGGTGGTGAATGATCCAACGTTCCTGTCGCGGGTCATCACTGAGGACGAGAACTAGGTAATAGTCGTCGCAGTGGAAGACCCCGGCATCTCCACGACCGAAGAAGGCCTGACAGGTCCGGAGCGCAACCAAAATCATGCTAATCGTGCTCTTCGATATTCGTGGGGTTGTGCACCGAGAATTCGTCCCCCAGGGCCAGACCGTCACCGCCTTTTTTTTACTGCGATGTTCTGCGGCGTTTCAGGGAGGACATTCGCTGCAAACGACCTGAAATGTGGCGCAGGGGCGATTTTCTGCTCCATCACGACAATGCAGCAGTTCACAGTGCGTTAGCAGCATGCCAGTTTTGCAGCCACAACAGCATGATTACGTTTCCTTAACCGCCTTCCTCGCCGGATTTGGCCCCCTGAGGCTTCGTTCTGTTCCCGAAGATGAAGCTGAAGCTCAAGGGTCGCCGTTTTGAAACCGCGGACGAGATCCAGCGCGAATCGCAGACGGTGTTTGACACGATTCGCGAACAGGACTTCCAGGGAGCGTTCCAACAGTGGCAAAAACGCTGGCAGCGGTGTATCGCTGCCCAAGGAGACTACCCAAGGAGACTGAGGGAGATCATAGCCAGACTTAAGTAACGTTAGTACTTTGTTGTATATCGGCCTAGTCTCGGAACTTTTTGATCGGACATTGTGGATAGCATATCGCATGAACTTTTGGTTATTGCGGCACCGGATATTTCTTGTCCCATTTGGTGCACCAGCTATTGCATATTGTGTTACCGTAAGAAACGGGGTACTTAGATAATTGTACAGGTGATTGTATGATGCCTATGTATCAGTCTGTGGAACCCTTAAGACACAAGCTATTATAGCTATCAAGAGTAAATTTTATATTAAGGAGTTTTTTGGAAAGATTCTACGTAGTGTATTTCACCTTTTCTTAAACGAAACTAAAAGTCATCGTCAGTTTAAAGAGATCGCAAGTTCCAAAGCAGTCTGTTGTTTTGAAAAATCGTGATGAAAAAAATATGTAATTTATAATAAATATGAAAATAATACAATAGTTTGAAATATAATAATAATAATAATGATAATGTCAATAATAATAGGTAATATGAAAAAAATGTAATTTGTAATAAGTCCTCTCATAGAAGAAATAAAATTATTACAAACCTGTTCTGGAAAATAATAAGCTCCAACAGAAATTGAAATGTCTAATTCATCCGTATTAAATTATTAGCGAACATTTTTTTTCAACAAGCAATTCGATAATTCGAGTCCTTCTTCATTTCCCACCTTTTACGTGAGGGTTCGCTGCGTGTCTTTCTAGCGCAATAGGTAGCAGGTGCTGCTGTCATTGAAGACGTACCGGGTTCGAACTCCACCAGGGACAAAGGGGAGTTTTCATTAACTTCGTACGCCACGAAAATAGAACCTCTGGTAGACTGGCTGAAAATGTCGAAGTTTTCTTGAAACTGTATAAATACAGAATATCAGGGCAAAACTTCAGAGTTTTTGAAAAGGCGAAAGGCCAGTGCAAATTTAATTCCATACTTGAGTACGAAGTAATCTTGGAAGAGTTACACGTTGTCAATCAACACCTCGACCGGCCCTGAAATAATTTGGGCTGCAATAATCGAACCCTGATGAAATCACACGATTTTTTTCTATTTTTTTTTTTTTTTTTTGGATTGGAGGTTTAACGACTACTGTGAGCAACTTAATGAGCAGTCGACCGTCCCTAATTTAGGGTCACTGGTTCCGGAGAAGGGAGAGAGCCAGTGCCGTAGGACCAACAAAACATCCATGCCTCACCGGGATTCGAACCCTGACTCCTTTCAGACGAATGTTCAGAGGCCATCGCTTAGACCACCGCGCCACCAATTTCGCCGCTAGGGGGCGCATACGCTTATTCTATTTTTCTCAATATCACTGCTTTTACGTGTGTGATTTAAAAAAATTCTTTCAACGCCGGATACCATTTACCTTGAAGAACACTTAAGGCTAGTATATGAGGAATTTTTTAGTTCATAGTTCTGTCGGTGTGGTCAATTACATGATTCTCCAGAGGCTGATAATTATACATATAAACACCCAGATCTCTCTCTCTCTCTCTCTCTCTCTCTCTCTCTCTGTGTCTCTCTGGAACGCTTAACGTCACAGTAACAACGTCTTCATTGTTGCGCCGTGACGTATCGATCAATTCGTGTGTGCTCTCGAGATGTCAAAGTGACTGCCCGCTATATAATAACACGCGATCACTTTTAGATGTCAAGGTGATCGCGTGCAAATTTAAAAACATTGCATTATCAGTGACTCGAGTTCTATTTTTCCGATCTACAAAATTCGAATTAAAATTTTAATATCACGGCAAGTTGCGGTTGTATATTAAGTTGATTTAGCACAATTCGAATATCAATTTGTACGCTTCTATTATTTTTCACTTTTTTAATTTAGTTAATTTTCTGAGTTTAGTGCTAATTATATTATACATTTTGCAAAATATCGATCTATCTAAACGCTCTAACCTACAGTAAAAACTGAAATCTTGAGATGTCAAAGTGAGCGAAATGACATCTAAAATCAGATGTCGCCCCAATAGCACAATGTCGAGAACTTAGTTCCGATTTGTAATACCAGATGTCGCATTATTTTGTAGAAAAAGCTTCGGTATGAATAAGTTTCAAACTAACCACTGAACAGGACAGTCTAAAGCAAGCTGTGAACGGAATAACAAGTGTGCCGGCGAAAAAGTCATTTAACGCTCCTTTTGAAAAACGGAAATAAATAGTATATAATTTTTAGTTCTAACATGAATGAGTTTTTACTATATAAGTTTTTCCTATATCTTCTTACAGAAATCCGGCGTCTATTTTATTTGTTTTCAATCTGCTTCAATAAAACATTTTACTCTGTCATAGGACGGGCACCATCTCCTATATTAATATTTATTTAAAGCTTAAAAAGAACCGTCCTAGGACGAGCTATACTCAATGGTCTCAAACTCGCGGGCCGTATGTGGCCCGTCGCCAACTGTTTTGCGGCCCGCATGAATGATTACAATAAAAAAAATATAAAACAACCTTTTTTTGAAGTATATTAGAATATATTAAATATAATATAAACATAGTAATGCTTGGGAAATCCATCCGCTTTATAAGTAACAAGTTCATTTACGAAGAATTTAACTGTATGGCGGGTTGAATGTTTCAAAGACATGGGAAATATTTGAATATGCTCAAGTATCCATTTTCCTTTGATGCTGACAACGCACCTGGAGAACAACATCAGCGTGAATTAATAGACTTTCAGTATGATTCTTTCCCAAAATAAATAAATAAATAAACAGCTGCAAACTAACATAGTTTTACCAGTTAGTTTGAAAGCACAAATACGTAAACATTCATAACCTAGGTGCACGGGTTCTGTCTATGTTCGGAACAGCATACTCATGTAAACAGTTGTTTTCAAGAATGAACCAAGTAAAATGTCTTTAAAGGAATAGGTTAAGCGACAGTCACTTATGCTCGCTTTTAAAAGTAGCATGTTCAAAGGACATTATTCCAAATATCGATAAGTTAGTGGCAGAGAAGCGAGCCCAAGTTTCTGGTCACAACATGGAATATTTTCTGTACCATGTACAGTTGATAAAATGTGATTGTTTTAAGATTTAAGTGAAAATAATTGTTACGTGAAAGTGATTGTTTTAATTGATTGATGAAGAACTTGTTTTTACTATTTACCAATAATTAGAAATAATATTCAACTCTAGTGTCAAGCCATTAGTGTAGTTTTGTAAAGTTGATATTTATTTATAAGAAATTTATTAATATTCATCCTGCCCCCTGCATTCCTCCAAAAATGGAAAGTGGCCCTCCAATGGATCTGAGTTTGAGATCACTGGATAGGCTAGTAGTAAAGTAATGTTACCATACACAATGCGGCAATTAAACATTGACAATTGCTTTTTTTTAAATGGAAAAGCAGGATTTTATTTGAAGTATATTCCTCCTGCGTTATTACAAGAAGTGGCACGATGAACCAACGAAACGAAGGACTTGCAGGGGTCATCTTTTTGTATGGAGTAAAGAACTGATGCCACAGTTCTTTGTATGTCTTCAATGTCTTGAAAACATTTTCCTTTTAAACGCAGCTTAAATTTAGGGGAAAGAAAGTAGTCACACGGTGACAAATCTGGAAAATAGGTTGGGTGTTGAGAAAACACACTTGCTGTACACTGCCTGCTCTGTGTGAGGGAGCGTTATCGTGAAGGAGTAACCATTGTCCTTTTCTGTACTCAGGCCTGACACCAACAATCCTCTTCCACAATGGTTCCAGAATGGACGTGTAAGCATTGCCAGTGACAGTTGTACCTTCAGGAAAGAACTCGTGATGCGGAATTGCCCTGCTGTCGTAAAAGCACACAGGGATTGTTTTGATTTTGGACTTCTCTAACCTGATCTTCTCTTTCTTTTGGGTGACTGCGGTGACTTCCACTGAGCACCCTGACCCTTCGTTTCAGGATCATAACGAAAGCACCCTACCTCGTCACCTGCCACAATGCTTTCGAGAAAATTTTACATTGTTTCTGCAGTCTCCAGGAAGCCTTTTTGCTTACTCCATTAGTGAATGTTTCTGGTTGGCTGACAAAGCATACGGAACAAAACGAGCACAAACTCCCTCCCCCCCCCCCATCATGCACCAAAATTTGACAAATCGTCACCTTATTAACTGTAAGCTCACTTTCCAGCATCCTCAAGGTCACACTACAATAACTTTTTATCCTTTCTTGAATTTGCTCAATGAATTCAGACGTGCTGACTGAAATCGGGCGTCCGGACCTTTCGTCCTTTTCCAAATCTTTCCGCCCATCCTTGAAACGTGAATACCATCGGAATATTTGTGCACGAGGTAGGCAATTAGCCCCACACACATCGTCACACAACAATTCAGCTCTCTCAGATGCAGATTTGCCAATTTTAAAACAGAACCGGATATGTGCTGTCTGCTGCATGACAGATTGATGACAATGTTCTTCCACCGAATGACGTCATGCCCAGCGAAATAATCATCTGTGCAAATGGACCTTACTCATGTGACGACAGAAGTTGATTTCGGCAGACCAACATGGCTACTGATTCAATGTGTGTTACTTGATTGCCCCTTACTGTTGGCCAATTTTTACAACCGTCACGTCATGGAGTATGCCAACAAATTAACAGAACAACAGGGCGAAGAAGAAATAAATTTCTTAGAACTCAAGGTTGCAAAAATATACCAAGACAATTTTGTGTTCGATGTTTATTTCGCATAATGCAGGACAACATCGCCATTAGTTATCATGAAGATTTTAATGGAGCATTTCTCGTACACGGTGTATTAAATTTTCGGGTTCTTATATAAAATTTATAGAAGCCCAGTTTATTTTAAAAAAGTCAGTTTCAGGATTTCCGTTTTTATACAGAATTTTTTTTCGAAAACTCCGCCGCTTTTGCTTCTCCCCCCCCCGGGGGGGGGGGGTGTGAGCCCGCTACGCATTCAACGACTTTCGCGAGTGCTGCCGATTGAGCTAGAAAGACACCCGACGGATTCTCACCCAACAGATTGAAATGGAAAGGGACTCGAATCGTGTGATGATGAAATGCTTTTCGCTATTAATACGAGCAAGTTAATAATTTTATTTTCTGTTGGAGCTTATATATACTTTTTCAGGCTTAAGAACTGCTGGCTTAGGAAACCCGCTGTCGGACAACCTTCTACAATCTACTTACCTTGAGAATGTACGTCGCTCTCCCGAAATGTATGCGGTGTTCCACTTCTTCGCGCGCGAATCCAAACAGAAAGCAGGAGTTCGGAGACTCTCTATACAAAGAGCACACTTCCGCTGTCCTCACGCCACTGTTTGGTTATGGCGCTGTAACGTATACTCTATATTCACTTTCATTTTGATTTTACTATCTCTGGTTATTTTATTTTACTATGTAAATTATCTTCTTACTGAACGAAATTATTTCACCCGCTGAATGAGATCTGGCAATGAGTGTAAGTCATGACGTGGTGGTAGCTAGTATATAGGCGCGTTCATCGAGACTTAGGGGGAGCTTTTTGTTGTTGTTACGAGAGAGCGTTGTTGTTTACGGAGAGCGTTTATAATACGAGGAGAGATTGTGTTGTTATGAGGAGAGATTCCTCATTAGTGTAAAACAAGTTGTGTGTGTGCTTTAGTTGACCAAGAGTCTTATAATAAAGAGGTTACCGTAAGTTAGTCTTTCTCAATTCATAGTTTTTGTCAGACCTCTGTCTGGCTGTTAGGTTTATAACATTTATTCATTACCATAAATAACCAGCGTTAAGACTTTGTTTACGTTCGTAATTAACTAGTAACAACCTTTTGAATTCACTATTTTGAAGCTTAGTACAAGTATATCATTAGCTAGCTGGTAGGAAGAGAATCATTCATATGAATTAGCTTAGCGGAAAGAAAATAAAGCTAATTCATTATAGCGCGTGTTGCTTACGATGGTCAAACAAACAAAACAAAAAGGTAACTGATAACAACTGAAACCTGAAAACTACCGGAAAAAGAAATATAATAAGAAAATGTTCACAAGGCGACACAGAAGTTTTCAGCTAAACGTACTGATTTTAAAAGCTCACAGACAGTTCCTCCAAATTCAGTTCATCATGCGACGTAGTGCCAGTAATGCTTATGAAAATAAAATTTAGCGGAATTAAATTTTTGACGGTCATACGATGAAGTTTCAAATTTTGTCAAGGAAAACTCTATTTAGAGATGCGCGACAAATACCCCTGCGACGCTGCAATTAACCTTGCTAGTACTGTGGTTTAATTCCTGCGAGAAAATAATATTTAACACTAATCCTGACAATGAGCAAATCACACAATGTGAACAATGCGCCTTCATAACCCACCAGACTAATCTCTCTATTCTAAGAAAAAGTATAACTGCCACTGCCGCCGCCGCTGTTTTAGAAATTTCGCGACACTTGCGCTTTTCTAGCTTTCAGCGCAAAAAGTATTGAACACAAAACTACGAAATTTACATCGTTTGTACAGACTTGTTTGGAGAACACGCTGAAGTTAATCGTTTTCCGATTTTGGCGATACTTCAAGAGCTATCGTATTTCAAAATTAAGGTAAGCAAAAAAATGCTATCAGTTCACGTTCCGGACACACTAACAGCAACAGAACTACGAAACTTTGTAGGCATGTAGAGTCATGGCATATGTTTTGCACATCGTCGTCCTTTTTTTTTTGAATTACGATTTAGTTTACGAGAAATTTAAATTTTAAATTTCACAAAATTCTCTATTTCGCGATGGGATCCATTTTAAAAAACGTATATATGACAAACTATAAATCATAACGCATGTAATTTTTGCAACATAAACTCACAACTATCATCCCACTTTAAAAAAAAAAATTTAAGAAAAAAATATTTTCTGATTTCTAAGCATTTTTTAAAGACGCAAAGGGAAAGAACGAACGACTTCCTCTGTCTTCGGCTGTAACCACAAAGGAAAGTTCTGGTCCCGTGACCTGCTGCCATGGTGACGCAGCTATTTTTTAGCACTCTTTTCTCATTGGGTGAAAGGACAGGTTACAATCAAACTGGTAATAACGCAATGCTTAATGACGCAGCGGCGCTTTTAAAGTTCGGCGTTTCCCGCAGGCATAAAAACAAATGCTGGCTATGAAACATTTCTCTGCTTGAAATTTCGCGAATTGTTCGACCATTTCTACATGACCTGGAGATTTGAAAACTGTCATGTTGATAGGTCTTAAGGCCCGAATACCTAGAAGAGCCCGACAAAAAAAAAAAAAAATGGCAGCTTTGGAACATTCTCTGCTTGAATTTCTCGCTAATTGTTCGACCTTTCTCAATAACCTTTGAGATCTGAAATTGACATGCTGATAGTCCTTATGGTTCGGATACCTAAAAAAGTCTAAAAATCAAACAGTTCAAAAGGGTGGCTTAGCTTTACTGTACAAAATGCTGATAGGTTTAAAGATAATTATGCCAGGAACATTGAAACGATGTGAAAAATTCCATAAAAATTTGATTTAAAATTAAGGGGTGCCAAAGCCTGATCCGTTTTACGTCAAACCGTATGCATTGACGTCATAACCCTGTTCTAAATCATGAAACAATTACGATTCTTAAATTACTTTTCTTTCCCTTAATTACTTTTCCTTTCTTTAACCTTATGTTCAAAAACTTATAGATTCACCGTTCGGAGAACGGGCATAACTGCTAGTTTTTTTTAATAAAAATAAGGTACATAAAAAATAAAGAGAATGCACAATAATCGGGGAATAGAAGGGAGACACTAAGAATTGTTTTCTGCAATTTCACGATTTAGAAATTGTTGTTAATTTCCGATCGTATTTCTTTACTTGCAAGTTGCCTCATTTGATCATATGTAGAGGATTTTTAGGAAGGGAGTGTCTGACCCCAGGTCTTAAACAACCCTTAGAAATAGGAAACTATTAGATTTGGGCTAGAGCGCCCGACAGGAAAGTGACACGGAAGCGAAGTAGAAAGGGGGAGGAAGACGCCCTTATTTATTACCGGGGGGTCAGTACCCGGGGTCCGACGGCTTAACGTGCCCATCCGACGCACGGCGGATATTTAGTGGATCGAGCGTTCGTACCTTGCTGGGATCGAACCTGAGGCCCTTCCCGTGGCAGTCACGAACGTTGCCCACTCGGCCACACGCGACCCAAGTTGCCTCATTTGCGAGAGTAAAGTAAGATTGTATTGTATGAATTAACATAAAATAGTGGTTACATCTAAGTGAGCCAATTTTAATTGAAGTCATTCGCTCGCCATCGGAAGTTTAGGACAATTGGATGCTTTGCCGATATCAGACTCACTGCCTGGTGACCAACTCTCGTTTGCTCTGTTTATTTGGTTTTTCTTCACGTCCTGTGTGTGGTGCTTTTAGGCACCTTTGGCATTTATACAATAAAACTTCACAAATCTGTCAACCACAAGGGTTGCGCTGGCTTTTTTAAAGTTTACGTCAATTTAGTCGTCAAATTCAATTTGTTTTCGGCAAAGTGTTATAACACTATGAAAAAGTAATCTTTTTTCCATCGGCAAAATGATTTCTTTTTCGCAAATTCCGAAGATGGCGATCGGCAGCGAGACCCCTGATACTAACTTCATACGGATATTCATGCAAAGTTCCCTGTTTGGGCATTACTCTTTGTTAAAAAAATCACTGGAATGTCAAAACAAATCTCGGCAGCACAACTGTGCTCAAACGGAACTGTGCTTCTAGAAAATTATATTTTTTGTTTGATGTCAATGCAAAACCATAAACACAATTTTTTTTGACATTTCCATAACAGCTTGTTTTACTATGATGCATAAATTATCGTTTTAACCCATTTTTTTCTCACAAATCTCTGAGTTGAACAGTTTTACATTATAAAGCTAATTTAGATGTTTGAGTCCACTTACTTGAACTGATTTAATACACAATGCAGTCTAACATCGGACACTTATGACAAACAATAAGTTGATCCTTCAGCTCAGTTCTGCTAAGATACGCAGATCGAAATTTGCTTTCCCTCAACAGTTGCCCGGAATTTTCTAAAGAGTATGTATTCTTCTTATCGTATGCATGTGGACATTCAACTGGCACAACTGTACCTCCAAATGCACTCCGCTACAGTGCTATGAGACACTTCTCATAATCTGAAGTGAATGTTGACAGCCATGTCTGGATGAAGGCGCAAAGATTTGGAGGGAACGGAAAGGAATATCCGAGCATGCGCCAAATGCAGAGAGGAAATCACAGCGCTATTTGTTGCTATAGCAACTGAGGAAATGCTCAGCGTTATCAGCTCTTGCTGATGCGTGGGAACAGGAAACGTAATACACTGCCATTCATAATATAAGGAAGTTGTAAAAAAATATCCCAAGTAACCCTTTTTGGAATTTAACGAAAGTTTCAGAAGTATCTACATACACTGAAGGGCCAGAAAAACTGGTACAGAAGAGCTTATGCAAAATACATAGCAACGTCACCTATGCGCGTACTCGGTTCCGCCAGTGCATATATATATAAAGCGATAGGCATCCTTGCCAGCTGTCAGAGCTGTTTTCGGCATGAGAATGACAAGTAATAACGATTTAAGCGATTTTCAACGCGGTGTCATACTGTAGTTGGCGCTCGTGAGATGGGCCATAGTATTTCGGAGGTAGAAACGAAGTTCGGATTTTCACGGACGACCATTGCAAGGGTGTACCGTGACTACAAGAATTCCGGCAAAACCTCCAACCTACGATACCAGTGTGGCCGTAAAAAGACATTGGGTGAACGTGACCATCGTCGGCTGTCAAGAAACGTTTCACACGATAGGCGTGCAACACTCTCGCAGGTATCATCAGAATTCAATGCTGGAGTCTCAACAAGCATCAGCGTCCGGACTGTGCAACGTACCCTGAACGACATGTGCTTTGGGAGCCGACGCCCAACTCGAGTCCGCTTGATGGGTGTATGACACAGAGCTATGCGCCTCGCTTAGGCACGGCAACACCGCCACTGGACACTTGATGACTGGAAACAAGTAGCCTGGTCTGACGAGTCGCGTTTCCAAATGTATCGGGCAGATGGAAGGATTCGTGTGTGGCGCAAACCCCATGAAGCCATGGATCCCGCCTATCAACAGGGAACTGTACCGGCTGGTGGAGAGTCCGTAATGGTATGAGGTGTGTTTAGTTGGACTTCGCTGGGACCCCTGGTACATCTACAAACGTCTGTGACAGGCCAACGCTATGTGTGCATCATTTCTGACGCGGTACACCCGTTCATGTCCTGCATTCATGCTGATGGGTTGGGCCTGTTCCAACAGGACAACAGAAGTGTCGGGACGCCACATTATGGTTAGAGGAGCATTCATCTGAGTTTGGGGTGTTGCCGTTCCCACCCGAGTACCCAGATCGGAATGCGATAGAACACATTTGGAATGCCATGCAACGAGCTATCGAACACAGGAATCCGAGACCTCGGAATACACCCGAATTATGGAACGCTCTGCAGGAAGTATGGTGTGCATTGCCTACAGCGTATTTCCAGAAGCTAGTGGAGTCCATGCCCCGTCGGTTTTCTGCAGTCCTGCGCTCCCGTGGGGGACCTATCAAGTATTAGACTGGTGTACCAGTTTTTCTGGCACTTCAGTGTGATATCACATGCACTCAGTAAAACCTTAGAGATAAAGGTGATGGCAGTTAACATGGACATCCCCCCGAGCAGAGTGGAACAGACCCTATAATGGATTAGTTTGTACTGGTTTGTTGTGTGGTAGTTATTATATCATGAATAAGTTTTACTGGTGGTACTTAATGAAGACACTTAATGAAAAGAGACCCAACGGCCAGACAGAGGTCTGACAGTACTATGAACTGAGAAAAACGTACTTACTTAAAAAACCTTTTATTTGAAAACTCCTGGTATCATCCAACACACACACTGCTAGTCACACTAATCGTATCACAATAATGAAGAAGAACCTAATCACATAGAACGAAGCTCTCGGCACAAAATAACGAAGCTCTCGGCACAAAATAACGTAGCTCTTTTCACATCGAACAAAACCTCTCCACATATGAACAAAAGCTCTCTCACGTAACACAAAGCTCCCTCACGTACACAAAAGCTCTCCGCATATAAACAAAAGCTCTCCTCGCACATAAACAAAAGCTCTCTCAGGTACACAAAAGCTCTCCTTAGGTATCGTTGAACGCGCCTATTTATACTGCCTACCACCACGTCATGACTACACTCGTTGCCACATATCATTCAGCGGGAGAAATAACATCTCGTTAAGTAAGAAGATAATTTACATAGGAAAATAAAATAACAAGAGATAGTAAAATCAAAAGGAAACTGAATCTAGAGTATACGTTAAAACCCAAACCGAACGCAGGAGATAAATACGTGGACAGAAGGCTTGCCGAAAGTGTATGGCAGTGGACAAACATGGGTAAACGTGGTGATCTGAGCGATTTTGATTGTGGATATGTTGTCGGCGCAAGACAGACGGATGATTTTATCGCCCAAGTGGTAAGAAACCTAGACTTCTCGGGCGCAACTGTATCAAGGCTGTACCGCGAGTATACCATCGACAGATGTACCAGAGCCCAGAGAGCAAGCGGTGCCCGACCACACGCCATTGATGACTGGGGTCGACAAAGCCCATCCAGGCTCGTACAGGCAGGCAGCTTGACAACGACGGCGCAAATCCCATCCAGATTAAATGTCGGAGGCTCGAGCAACGTCAGTGAGAGAACGGTACAGCGCACGTGTTCCACTGTTGAGTGTTTGTCAGAGGAAATGACCCTCGCTTGGTGCCGGAAGCATAAAAATTGGACCACTGCAGAGAGGCGTGGCGTCATGTGGTCAGATGAATCCCGCTTCCAGCTGAACTGAGCTGACACGTGGGTACGGGTGTAGCGTTGACAGCATCTTATGTATTTTAATTGTACTTTTTAACTTATGTCTTCATAATAAATTTTAACATGTGGTGTTTTAGCATACTCGAGTTTTATCGAGTATGGACGGCAGTAAGCTCTACATATCTTATGTTATTTACACGAGTGCTTTTAGCCCATGACTTCTGACTGTTCGTTCGAATGGGCCGATGAGGCATAGGTGGAGTGTTTGTCTTACGGCGCTGACCTGGAACAAGTGTCCCCACATCAGCTACGGATTATTGTCCCTAGAGGTGCTCACGATAGTCGTCAACGCCCCACTGCCCCTTAAAAAACACCAGTACGTGAAGCTGCTTTTATCGGCAACTGAATTTTCATTTCGCAGTCTTTCTCATAGAAAAATACAAATTTAATAGCCTATAAGTGCATGTCATATTAACGTGTTAAAATGTTTTTGTTAAAATTTCTTAAGATAAAGTATATCAAATTTGATATTTAAAAGCTTCCCGTTAAATTTTTATAACTGCATGTTATTTTGATAAAATATAGCTTTTACTGTACTTTTAAAAGTGTTTTAAGGCTCAATGAATCTAAAGAAACCAGCAAATAAATAGATGAGCATTGAGGAAAACTCTCTGGATCTGAGTACATTTAATTATTAGGTGTACAAGTAAGTTCTAAAGCGTATTAAGACAACGCAACATATAATATGAGAGAAAACAACAATACGCGCCGTCATTCAAATATGCGCCGTCATTATCTGCGAATCAAAATATGCGCCGTCATTATCTATCACCTTCCGCCATCGGTTGGGCAGCTGACGGATTCCAGTTTTGAAGAATACTTCGTTGTGTGACGCGATGAAGTCGTCAATCCATTTTTGCACTTCGTCACATGTCTGGAACCGTACAGCAGACAAACCATGTTGCATCGATCGGAACAAATGATAGTCTGAAGGGGCTACGTCGGGACTATACGCCGGGTGCTCCAAAACTTCCCAGCCAAGCGTCAATAACGTTTCCTTTACCAATTTCGCAACATGCGGCCTAGCGTTGTCATGCAGTAATTTCACGGGACGCAATCCTTTGCCTGTCAATGGACGTTTCCGACAGATTTCCTGGTTCAATGGCAGCAATTGTTGTTTATAGTGATCAGCAGTAACAGTTTGACCCTGTTCCAATAGTTCATAATCCACCAGATGCACAGCAGAACTTTCTTGGAGTGAATATTGCGTTTTGGTGTCGAAGTCGTTGCTTCTGCGGAGTTTACCCAGTGTTTTTTGCATTTGGGATTGTCGTACCATGTCCACTTTTCATCACCCGTAGCGATTTTCCACAGGAAAGACTTTCTGTGTTGTTTATTCAACAGATTCAAACACTTCGTGACACGCTAATCCTTGTTCCTCTGACTGAGGTCATGTGGCACCGATTTGTCTTCCTTCTGAATCTTTCCCATTGCGCGTAAACGATTGGAAATGGTTTGTTGAGTTACCCCCAGTTGTTCAGCTAGTTATTTTTGCCTTTGAGACGAATCTTCAACCAACAATGCTTGCAGTTCCTCATGTGCAACCTTCTGCGGGGTGCCGCTACGTTCTCGATCGCTAACATCAAAATCAGCTGCTTTAAACCGTCTAAACCAAAACTCACACGTGCTTTTAGATACAATATTCTCCTCCAGAACAGAACAGATTGATGCACATGCTTTTGCAGCACTTTTTCCTTGATGAAATTCGTGACGAATGCAGTGTCGAATAAATGCTGTGTCTCTTTCACCTACCGATGTGCAAGTGCGTTTGACTGTTGGCCAAACTTCTGTGTTACATTTTATACTCTGAACCAGTTACGATCACATGACAACAACGCGGGGAATGTCGGATATGTAAATTAGCGGTATACACAAATTTACGTATCACACAAAAAAAATCTTAAAAATTTATTTGTACACCTTATATACTTAATACGGAAAAAAAGAAAAGAAAAGAGGGAGCTGAGAAACTGAGCAAAGAAAATACGCCGGAAATCTCTAAGAAGATTGGAGCGGATGTATGTATCAAACGGAAATCATTAGCAAAAGCTGGCACGATTAAGTCAGTTGGTTCTTGCATGAGGGCCCGGAGGAGGATTTGGAAAGTAAAGCACCTCACCGGGTGATGTCTGTTTTGATTAATATAAATTTCTTCCGAGATGATTGCCCTGATCCCTCTAGAATTTCTTTTAAGACTAACACTAACGATTCGTTTAAGAAAGACCACCTTTCATAACTATTGCATCAGGACTCGTAGATCACGAGGACAGATTGCACGTTGTTCACAGATATCCGCAAATTAATGTGAAAATTTCAGAAATATGTAATAAATACGTAGGACGTTTAATAAGTTCTAACCCTAACATATAAAGACAATCTTTTTTTCAAAAACGCACCTTTATTTGTACACAGTCTCCCCTAACTCGGATATATTTGTACCAATCATATGTAGAATTGGCGAAGAAAAATATTTTATCTGTCTTCTCAAACCAGTACTTCGTTGCCTGCTTCAGCTCAGAATCACTAAATGCTCACCTCGCACAACTTTTTCCAGATTTTTGAAGAGAAAGAAGTTCTTAGGGGCAAGATCAGGTGGGTACAGTGGGTGGGAAAGCAGCTGGGAGCCACATTCTGTCATTGCTTGCATAGAAACATCAGAACACCCCGTCGCAATAATTTTCCTCGCCATCTATTCTTGATGGCTTCACACAATTTTCCCAATTGCGTGGCATATTAGGCAGCATTCATAGTCTTTTTATGAGGCAAGTAATTAATTAACAACAACCCTTCTAAGTCTCCCAAAATGGTGGCCATAATCTTCACTGCAGATGGTTGTGTTTTGAACTTTTTCAGTGGTGGTGATCCATGTTGTTTCTACTGATTGCTCTCTTGTTTAGTATTCCAATTGGTGAAGCCACGTCTAATCACCAGACGCATTCGCTGTAAAGAACCACGCAAAAATTTTGCATTTTTATTAATGTTGAGTTTCCTTGCTATGAGACGTAAGCGCGATTTATTTTCGTTAGTATTTTTTACAGGGTGATTCATAGAAAACTAACACATTTCAAGTTTGTTTTATCTGTGAGATTCCTCTATTCTCACGAGAGGGCGCTGCTGTGCTGGATTTGGTAGCTGTCACCGCCGGATTGCCTCAGTCACTGTGAAGATGCAGTACACGTTACAGCAAAGGTATTTCCTTGTGAAAAACGTACTTGATTACAAACTCGATCACAGCTACGCAAAAGGCCTACGCGAGAGAATTTGGTGTTAGCAAACCTCCCCAAAGGCGCTTGAACGCAAGTTGGAAACAACAGGATATTTTGCGAGTGAAACCGGCAA
This sequence comes from Macrothele yani, assembly GCA_039090855.1. Classification (NCBI taxonomy): domain Eukaryota; kingdom Metazoa; phylum Arthropoda; class Arachnida; order Araneae; family Macrothelidae; genus Macrothele; species Macrothele yani. The sequence continues at coordinate 58,677,348 of CM077010.1, forward strand.
GCATCGTTCATGTGCACTGCCGACGGTTGCTGCGGACGTTGAGGCACGACTGCAGCGGTCACCCCGGAAGTCATTACGGCATCTTTCGCAGAAGACCGGGTACTCGTACTCCATGTGTAAGAAAGCTGCTAAGAAAGCGAGGCTAAAGCCATATAGGTTGATGGCTGTTCATGAGTTGGTGGGGCCAGATAAGGGAAACGAATGCACTATTGTCGCTGGTTTCAGGACTTCATTGCTCAGAATCCTGGCATATTATCCATCACGTGGTTCACGGACGAGGCGTGATTTTCACTTATATGGCTATGTCAGTTCTCAGAACATACACATTTGGGCCGCAGAACATCTGCACGGTCTTCAGGAAGCTCCTACGCACATACAAAAAGTCGGAGTTTTGTGCGCAACGTCAGCTGAAGGAACAGTGGGTTCCATTTGTTTCAACGGGAATGTCAACACTGCAGAGTACCAACGAATTTTCATGGACTTTGCTGAGCAATTGGATGACATAGAGCTGCGTCAAGGCTATTTTCAACACGGTGGTGCCACATGCTATACATCAAATGAGTCCATGGCGCTGATCCACAGTTTCTTTGAGGACCGGATAATTTCCGGTAAATTGTGGCCACCGAGATCACCAGATATGACAACGCCAGATTTCTTTCTCTCGGGGTTTCGCTTAAGAAAAGAGTGTTCTCTACACGCCCTCGGACATTAGACAAATTGAAAGAGAACATTACAAATGGAATCAACGGTATTGACAAGGCGATGCTCCAACGAACAGCCAGGAACATGGAATGACGTGTTCATATGTGTCTTCAGGAGGGGGCGGACATTTTCAGCATTTGATGTAAAGGTAAATCAGGAACATGGAATGACGTGTTCAGATGTGTCTTCAGGAGGGGGGGGGCATTTTCAGCATTTGATGTAAAGGTAAATCAGGAACATGGAATGACGTGTTCAGATGTGTCTTCAGGAGGGGGCGGACATTTTCAGCGTTTGATGTAAAGGTAAATCAGGAACATGGAATGACGTGTTCAGATGTGTCTTCAGGAGGGGGGGCATTTTCAGCATTTGATGTAAAGGTAAATCAGGAACATGGAATGACGTGTTCAGATGTGTCTTCAGGAGGGGGGCGGACATTTTCAGCGTTTGATGTAAAGGTAAATCAGGAACATGGAATGACGTGTTCAGATGTGTCTTCAGGAGGGGGGGGACATTTTCAGCATTTGATGTAAAGGTAAATCAGGAACATGGAATGACGTGTTCATATGTGTCTTCAGGAGGGGGGCGGACATTTTCAGCATTTGATGTAAAGGTAAATCAGGAACATGGAATGACGTGTTCAGATGTGTCTTCAGGAGGGGGGGGCGGACATTTTCAGCATTTGATGTAAAGGTAAATCAGGAACATGGAACGACGTGTTCAGATGTGTCTTCAGGAGGGGGCGGACATTTTCAGCATTTGATGCAAAGGTAAATCAGGAACATGGAACGACGTGTTCAGATGTGTCTTCAGGAGGGGAGCGGACATTTTCAGCATTTGACCTAAAGGTTAAATCAGGAACATGGAACGACGTGTTCAGATGTGTCGTCAGGAGGGGGGCGGGCATTTTCAGCATTTGATGTAAAGGTAAATGTTATGTAATGTAAACTCCCATACATATGCTACATTTCAGATGGTATAACTTGCTGTTAGCTTTATTCTTGTTCACATAAATTGATAATGAAATGTATTAGTTTTAAATGAATCAGCCTTTACCTTTCTCAAGTCCGCTCTGAAAAATTCTTCATGTGTCGAAAATGTTCCAAAAGATGTACTCAGATCAACAGAGAAGTCGTCATAAAATAAAGGAAAACATACCGGTGTCATCTGTTAGGATAAACATAAGTCACCTTTATGTTTCTTAAAAAATGCATTTGGTCGAGCGATGACTTTCCCTTTGCTTAAATATATTGGGTTGTCGGAAAAGTCATGGAGTATTTTAGCCATGTTTTGCAAAGGTCATTTATTGATAGAAAGAACAAAGATCAATCAATGATATAATGCCCGTTTTGTTCGATAACCTTTTGCCATCTTTCAGTGAGCTGCAGAATGCATCGTTCATAGAAGGACCTGTCTTTCGTGGCAAAAAACTGTACAAGGTGCTGATTTACAGCCTCATCTGAATTGAACGTTATACCACGTAAGGACTGTTGAAGAGAGCGAAACAAGTGAAGGTCTGACGACCCAAGGTCAGGCGAGTATGCTGGGTGTGGCAACACATCCCACCCAAGCTCCAATAATTTTTGGCGGGTGATTAAACTTGTGTGTGGTCTCGCGTTGTCGTGATGGTACACAACACCTTTACGATGAACAAGCTGTCGAGCTCTGGAGCTCCTACCGCGGAACCAAACAATCAATTTAAATGTGTACTGTCCAATTGCCGACAGTACACATTTAAAATGATTGTTTGGTTCCTTGGTAGGAGCTCGAAAAACACGACACCTTTAAAATCCCACCACACTTAGATCAGAACCTTCCGCTGATTAATGTCTGCTTTGGATGTCATTTGAGGCGAAGCAGCACATCGGGACCAAGACCGTTTGTATAGCCCATTGTTGTAAAAAATCCACTTTTCGTCACCAGTTATCAGTCGCTTCAAAAAAGGATCGTTTTCCTCACGTTTAATGACCATATTCCAGATGTGTATACGCGCCGTCAATTGAGCTTCTTTGAGTTCATGAGGAACCCACACATCGAGCTTGCTTACGTATCCTAGCTTCTTCAGGTGGTCATGAACGCTTGAATAATGGATGTGCAATGTGTCTGCAATCTTTGGTGTCGTGTAATGTGGGTTTGACTTGATCAATGCCTTGATTTGGTCGTCATCAACCTCGGTTGGCCTCACGGACCGAGGAGCATCGTTGAGGTCAAAATCACCAGCACGGAATTTTGCGAACCACCGCTGGCACTGACGTTCTTGTAGAGCATTATCACTGTACACTTTACGCATTTTTTCACAAGCTTGACGCGCGTTCTTCCCTTTACAGAAGTAAAACAGTAAAATATGGCGAAAATGCAAAGTTTGGTCTTCCATCTTCAACTTGATGTTAAATCGATGCAAATCAACCAAATCTCTCACTATTTTTTTTACACTGCAGCTAGAACTGACACCTGTCGAATGCCATAGCCATAACAGAGCTGTGCATGCCTCTAGTACTCCCAAAACCGCCCAACCGCCATCGTGTGCCAAAATACGTCATTACTTTTCCGACAACCCAATATTTCGTATTTGCTACAATCACTTTTTAAGGATACATATATTAGAGGCAATTAATATGACTCGAGGATGAAGATCTTCATCAACGATGAAGATAATTTTTTTATGTGAATGCTGCCGAAAGCTAACGCCAATTTTAGCACGTCATTTGAAAACAAAGGTGGATAGTATCACTTTGTCTGTCATTCTTGGTACACCACATATCTGCAACTATTAATATTAGTCCTATTTGAAAAATTGTTTTTACCTTGGGAAGTCCGAAGAGAGAGAATGATTATCCTTGATTTCCTGCCCCTTTCTGATGCATAGCATCGCCATAGAGGGCGCAAATGTAGATAGTATCGAAATCAAAATAAATGTTATTCCATATCATTGCATCTGATTGAAAAAAGTTTGATCTTTCCTTTGATACCATTTATAAAAAACATACTATAACGAAGTAAATGTCTCCGTCATTTTTGTCCACGTCGGGCATCGAACCCGAGTCCCCTCATTCCGGAATAAGTCGCTCTCCCAACTGAGCTACGCGGACGTATGCTCCGCTGGTATCTGCCTTTATCTCATGTGCGTCCTGCGGTGCAGGCACGTCACACTACCCTGTAGTATCAAAAGTATTCGGATACTACCAAATACAGTATTTTCGTAAGTGCAAAGAACCGTTGCGCAGAAAGGTGAGCTGTGATTGAGGAGGTACGTGTATAAAGCTGAGATGTTCAGTCGTATTATCAGTAACTTTAAAGCATGCCCCATGGACGCGAACTTTGCGAGTTCCAGCGTTTGGTGGTCATAGGATGTCATTTGAGTAACGTTTCCATACGGAGTATTGCAGGTGAACTAAACGGCGACGGATCACTTTGTCCGTGTTCATTTCGCCCACGCTCACTTCGTCCGCTGTACACTTAGTCCAGTGTTCACTTCGTCCACTGTTCATTTCGTTCACCGTTCACTTTATCCACATTCATTTCGTCCTCAGAATGAATGGAATACCGTGGAATTTTTCTTTTTCGATGGAATTTTCGTTATAGGCAGAAGAAAACTTCAGCTGACATTGCTTGCATGCGATTTGTTTTCCTGTCTAAGTTTGTTCGATTAAAATGTATCGATTTTAAATGTTACTTAAAGCTAAACGAGAACTGAACTTTGAAGAGCGTTTTAACTCTTTTTGTGTGTACGATGTCAATCACTACGGCATGACTCACGCTATGTTCGGAAAAGGACTATACACGCTATGTTCGGAAAAGGACTATAAGGTGGGATTTTTTTAATAACGCTGCATTTTTACTTTGGCACTAAATATTTACATAAGATGTCGAGTTATTAATGTTCCATTTAACTTACTTAAATACTAAATATTAATTACTATGCCTCATGCGTAGACCTTTTTTACAGTTTTTATTGTACGCATGTCATATTTTATGACGTTTACGTATCAAGAAAAGGTAATAATACTGCGCTTTTTCTCAAGCACTAAATATTATTTCATAGGCCCTAGGCCTAAACCTAGGCTTTTTTTACCATTTTTATTCTACGTATGGCATATTCATAATGTTTGCGTATCAACTCAAGCTAATAATATTGCGCTTTTAATCAGGCACTAAACATTGTTTCATTGTCGCTAGGCCTAGGCTTTTTTGCACTTTTTATTCTACGGATGGCATATTCATAACGTTCACGTATCAAGTCAAGGTAATAGTATTGCACTTTTCCACAGGCACTAAATAATATTTCATAGGCCCTAGGTCTAGGCCTTTTTTACCGTATTTAGTCTACAGATGTCCGATGCCTACGGCCTATGAAATAATATTTAGTGCCTGATTAAAAGCGCACGTTTATTAGCTTGAGTTGATACGCAAACATTATGAATATGCCATCCGTAGAATAAAAATGGTAAAAAGAGCCTAGGTTTAGGCCTAGGGCCTATGAAATAATATTTAGTGCTTGAGCAAAAGCGCAATATTATTACCTTTTCTTTATACGTAAACGTCATAAAATATGACATGCGTACAATAAAAACTGTAAAAAAGGCCTAGGGCCTATGAAGTAATATTTAGTGCCTAAGGAAAAGTGCAGTATTATTAACTTGAGTTGATATGTAAAGGTTAAGAATATGACATCCGTAGAATAAAAACTGTGAAAAAGGCCTAAGCCTAGAGACTGTGAAATAATATTTCGTGCCTCAGTAAAAGCACAATACTATTATATTACCTTGATAGGTAAGCATTATGAATATGACATCGGCAAAAAAAACCTGTCAAAACGGCCTACGCATGATGTATAGTAATTAATATTTAGTGTTTAAGTAAGTAAAATGGAATATTAATAACTCGACATCGTATGTAAATATTTAGTGCCAAAGTAAAAATGCAGCGCTATTAAAAAATCCCACCTTATTATAGTCCTTTTCCGAACATAATGCTTAAAAAAAATTAAAAAGCTCTTCAAAGTTCAGTTCTCGTTTAGCTTTAAATAACATTTAAAATCGATACATTTTAATCAAACAAACTTAGACAGGAAAAAAAATCGCATGCAAGCAATGTCCACTGAAGTTTTCTTCTGCCTATAACGAAAATTCCATCGAAAAAGAAAAATTCCACGGTATTCCATTCATTCTGAGGACGAGATGAATGTGGACAAAGTGAACGGTGGACGAAATGAACAGTGGAAGAAGTGAACATTGGACTAAGTGAACAGTAGACGAAGTGAACAGTGGACAAAGTGAACGTTGGACGAAATGAAATGGACGAAGTGAGCGTGGACGAAATGAACAAGGACGAAGTGATAGGGAACCGAACTAAACATACCAAAATCGACTGTAAGAGATGTTGTGAAGAAATGAAAGCAGGACGGTGCAATTACATCAAAAAAGCGTTCAGGAAAGCCGTACATACTGACGGAGCATGACAAAAGAGACATGGAAAGAAAAGTTCGAAATTTTGTTTTTCTCTGCCGTTTCCATCGCTGCTGAAGCTTGTAATAGCGCGATTAGTACCATAATTAAAAATGCTTGTAAAAATGCTTGTAATAGCGCGATTAGTACCATAATTATGCACAAAGATCAGATCAGATGCAGAGGATTTTAGGAAGGGAGTGTCTGACCCCAGGTCTTAAACAACTCTTAGAAATAGGAAGCTAGGAGATTTGGGCTAGAGTGCCCGATAGGAAAGTGACACGGAAGCGAGGTAGAAAGGGGGAGGAAGACGCCCTTATTTATTACCGGGGGCCAGTACTCCGGGTCCGACGGCTTAGCGTGGCCATCCGACGCACGGCAGGTATTTAGTGGTTCGAACGTTCGTACCTGTCCAGGAGAGAACCTGAGGTTACCTCCATGGCAGTCACGAACGCTAACCATTAGGCCACCCGCGGCCTTATGCACAGAGAGTTGCACAGTGTGGGTTATTATAGTAGAGCAGGAGAACATAAGTCACACATCACTACCGTGAATGCGAAGTGCCGTTTGGACTGATGTCTCCTATCGTTCTTGGATTGTGGGCGACTGGAAAGCTGTTCTTTAGAGTGATGAATCATACTTTTCACTCTTCCAATCTGATGGGCGTGTATGGATTTGGCGATAGCTCGGTGAACGATTTTCGTCCAACTGTGTTCTTCCAACTGTTAAGTTCTGCGGTGGCTCTATCACGGAATGAAGTAGTTTTTCGTGGATGGGGAATTTCACCACAAAACATGAACTCTGAACTGTATCTCGACGTCCTGGATAATTTTTTCCTTCCAACAATGTGGTAGCATTATGGAAATGACTGTTTCTTCCAACACGATCGAACTCCTTGCCACACTGCACGGCGTGTACAGGACTAGTTTCGGGCTCTGCCTGCTCATAGTCCTGATCTTAATCACACAGAACTTTTCTGGGATGAACTGAAGCGACGGATACGAAATCGATCGCAACGACTGCCTTAGCTCTCCACTTTGGCGGCACCTTTGCAGGAAGAATGGCGAGCCATTTCTGTCGAGGCCTTGCAGGAAGAAGGGCGAGTCATTGCTGTCGAGGCCTCAACGTGTTGCCGCTGTTACAGAAGCAAAAGGTGGACCGACAAAGTACCAATAGCAATAATAAACCCATTTGTTCCAAAACATTGTGGTGTCCGAATACTTTTGATAATATTGTGTAAATTGGGTAGAGTTTCTTTTTCAAGTAATGCACAGTTTCTCCGCTAGATGGTGTAAAGTCAAATTGCGGGTTTCTTGATATCTCTGCTTCAAAACATCCGGTTTGAAAAATAAAAACTTTTTGCGTCCGATAGAGTTTTTGGTATTTAATGTTCTGTATATAAGTTTTAATTTCTGCTTAAAGAGCTGTTTCTCCACTAGAGGGCGTAAGTGTATATTTCTGTTTTCGATGTATTTTCAGCAATCTCTGCGCTTCTGAAATATGTTCGAAAATTGCATTACAGTTTGATAACACTCACGATGAAAAAAACCTTTTGCGCGCATTTCCTGTTTGAAAAGCTTTTCCACCAGGTGGCATAGATATACAGGGTGTATGATAAATTTGATATCATTTGAGATGTTAATATCTCAGCAACTGAATAGTCTAGGCAAATGAAACTAAACAGGCTTAATTTTGAGCAAAACAAGATTTATTCATCAAAATTTGAATGAGAAATTCAAAGGTATGTGGATTTCATGAACGATTTCAGAAGTTTTCAATATGTGCACCACCTGTAACACGGCACACGTCAAGTCTGTAGTCCAGCTCATGCCAAACACGATGCAGCATGTCCCTCATGTGCTCAAATGCACCAACTGCAATGCAGATTTGGAGATGGCATACAGAGTTCAAAGCGGAAGGCTGTCTGTGCAGGGCAAAAGGATCTGGACGACCACCAGTTGCGGAAGAGATGACCATCGTTTGGCGTGTCGCAAGGAAACGCTTGCGAATGACACCCTACAAACTACAGCTCGTTCAGGCCTTAAGGAGAGATGACAAGCAAAACCGTAAGCGATTCTGTGTTAGAGAAACTTGAAAAAGACTAGTTTGAAAATCGTTCTGCTTTCAGTGATGAGGCCACATTTCATACGAATGGCAAAGTCAACAAGCATAATGTTCGCATTTTGTCGCGAAGAAAATCCCCATGCCACATTGGAGCACATGAGGGATCGTGTTTGGCATGAGCTGGACTACCGACTTGACGTGTGCCGTACCACAGGTGGTGCACATATTGAAAACTTGTGAAATCGTTCATGAAATTCACATACCTTTGAATTTCCCATTCAAAGTTTGATGAATAAATGAATAAATCTTATTTTGCTCAACATTAATACCCATGTACTGGATGTCAAAATTGGTTGTCACTTTTTTACTGGATAAATTTAATACATATATTTTGCCTCTGGACATTTATTACTTTTTTTGGAAACATTCTGTAATTAAGCCTGTTTAGTTTCATTTGCCTAGACTATTTAGTTACTCGGATATTTACATCTCAAATGATATCAAATTTTATGAAACATCCTGTATATGTTATATCCGTGAATATCTCTTTTTAGCAGACAAATTTGAAAAATTCAGTCTTTGTTGGATAGCGTTTCTGATGTGAAATGTTTTGTATACATATACATTAATTTCAAATTTTCCTTAACGCACAAGCTTGTCACTAGTGGGCATAAGTTCACGTTTACGTTTTTTTTTTTTGATTGAAAAACTCCTTTCTCGGTTAGATACCGCAGTGAAATCTCTAAATAACGGTCCCCGTTCGGACCGGAAAAATTGACCGTTGTTGGAAGGTGCCGTTATTCAGAGGTTAGGCCTAAGCTAATACGGTTAGTCAGTAGCTTTTGTATAAAAGCAGAGTAAGAGAATGAGAATGAAACGCATACAAAACAGTCGCAGTGCTTTTTCCAAATGTTGAATAAAATAATGTGCATATTATATCAGAATTACTGTGATATTTAAATATAGGTAATTAATGTATGAAATTATTTATTACATAGAGATTTTTTTTTCGGAAAGTATGCCCAAAATAATATACAATTTCCCCGCTAGGAGCACAAATATTTAATCTGCTTTTCTCGTTACCTCTGCTGCTAAAAGCAGAAATAACGAGAAAAACTGATTATCTCTGCTGTGGAAAACAGTTATATTGCTAAAAGCAGAGATAACGAGAAAACAAAACAACAACAACGAAAAAAGACCTTATGCGTGGAGAAAAAAAGCCAATGATTCTGCAACACGACAACGCCAAACTCCACTCCAGTGCTTTCACTTCAGAGGCCATATAAGAAATTGAGTTTGAAGTTCTTGAACAGTCTCCCTTATGTTCGATACAGATGGCCCAGATTTGGCGTCGTCAGAGTTCTGGTTGTTTCCTACTCTCAAGAGACATCTACTCAGTTCATCTGTGACGATGTTTAAGTAGCTGGGAAATGGTTCCAAGAAAAAGCTGAAGATTTTTACACAGACGGTTTTAAAAAACTTGATGAACGTTGGCGTATCTGTATCGAGCGTAAGGTAGACTATGTAGAAAAATAAAATATGTGAATTAAAGTAGAAATTCTGAGCGTAGTTCTTGTTTCGTTTCAATTTGATACCTTGCCACTGTATATAAATATATACACTGGCGTGCAAAAATTAAGGACGGGACGGTTTTTCGAATGTAACGTCGTGCAGAAGTGCTCCACATCGACTCAAATCATACCATAAGATCCCCAAGATGTCAGAATATGAAACAAGTGAGCAAAACCGCCTAAACAAGGAATCCAAAGGATACAAAGGCACTTTATTGAAAAGGTAGCTTCGAGCACAACTGGACAGAAGACAGAAACGTCCATGTGACAGGCGGCTGCCAAGAAAAATCGAGTCTTTAGTAGGGGATATGATAACCCCTGACTGCGTTGCAGGATTTACAACGTCTCTCAATGCTGAAGAAGAGGTTGTCAAGTAGCTGTTGAGGCATCGCGGCCCATTCCTTTTGTAGTGCCAATCGTTGCTGGCGGCTGGTGATGTGCTGCCAAGCGTCTCCCGAGAAGGTCCCACACGTGTTCGATTGGATTTCGGTCCGGGGACCTTGCAGTTCAATCTATTCGTTGAATATCTTCACCCTCCAACAGCTCTGTACTATGAAGTGTAGCGTTGTAGTCCATGAAGAGGAACTCAGGACCCACAGCACCTCTAAACAGACGCACGTGAGGCAGGAGAACCTCGGTACAATAGCGCACACCAGTGATTGAACTTCCTTGGAAGATGTGGAGGGCAGTACGGCTACCAAGCATGATACCACCCCAAACGAGAACTCCGCCACCTTCAAACCGGTCCCTTTCGATTATGTTGGAGGTGTGATTGCGTGTTCACTGCTCTCTCCAGATGTGTATACGTTCAGAATCGCTCGTCAGACTAAATCGGCTCTCATCCGTAAAGAGAACTCGACCCCATTGCTGATGTGTCCAGTTCTTGTGTTCTTGGCAACACAGAAACCGCCATCTCCAATGAGCAGGCGTTAATGGCACACACCGTACTGGTCGTCGTGCAAATAGACCACCTTTGTGCAGCCTCCTGGTCACGGTAAAACGCGATAACGTACATCCAGTTGTCTTTTGCATGTGCCTTGCGATTTGTCCCGCTGTCTGCCGTCTGTCTCTTCTCGCCTGTAGGACAATATACCGGTCGTCCGCCGCCGTGGTTGCACGTGGATGACCACTGCTAAACTCTCGGACAGCTGTTCCTGTCGTTTGAAATGCTCTCCAAGCTCGTGAAATGATGCTGTGAGCGATCCCGAACTCCTCGGCCACACTAGTCACACTTCGACCCTCTTCCAACTTCCCAATGACGCGACCTCGTATAAAGTCGTCAAGATGTCGTCTACTGGATTTCCTGTTGGCCATATAACACTGTGGCAGCAACTCGACGTCGTTCAAACCAATGTACACCGTGCAATAGCTTTCCCCGAATTGCTGAGCGTACACCGCCAGTGTGCTTTATACCCTTCCGACACTCCCCCTCTACGGCATGCTGCATATATGCGCATGCCTTACCATTTCGGACCCTAGTGTATCTCCTGAGTGGTTTTTCGGTCCGTTCTGCCTGCTAGTTCCGCTGCTATGTTAATTTATCCTCTTCGTCTTTAATTTTTACACACCAGTGTTTTGAAATGACAATGGAATTTTCGCACTAAAAAGGAAGCATCGGATTGAACTGAAATTTTATGGACGTAATGATACAGATGACTGATACACATGATGGCAAAAACCGAGCTGCAGGACAATTACAGACGGATCTGTGGCACGCAGTCCGGTCATCTTCAATAGCGCATCGCACCGCTTCGTGCGGAGATACATGCTGCAATACGGTCCGGCATGGTGGCGAAGAGACGCTTGACGTTTTCTTGCGCAAGACTGGCCCACACGTGTTGGACGGTGTGCTCCAAATCCCGGATGGTGTGGCACCGCGGCAGGTGGCGTTTTGACCGGTCCCACACAAGCTCGATAGGGGACATATTCGGGGAGCGGACAGACCATGGAAGTGTCTGGACATGACGAAGGCAGTCCTAGGCAGCCCGAGCTTTGTGCGGACGGGCATTCTTCTGCTGGTATAGCGCACCTGGAATTCCGGCCAGGAATGGGAGCACATGGGGCCGTAAGATATCATCCACATACCGCTGGCCCGTCAATGATTCACGTACCACTACTAGAGCTTATGAGCAGTGGCTCCCCAGAGCATAATGCCTCCAGTAGGGGAAGTGTGGCGCTCGATAGCGAGGTTGGGATTGTGCCGTTGACCCGGGAACCTCCACACCAGGACACGATGATCATCTGTCCCCAAAACGAAGCGGCACTCATCGCTAAACACTACACGTTGCCAGTTTGTGGCGTTTCACGGCTCTCTGTCCTGGAACCACGGCTCACTGAGCCATCGATGTGCTAGTGTTAATGGCAGCACACGTAAGCGGCGTTGGGATCGCAGATTCGCTTCCGCGAGGCGTCAGGAAATGGTTCGCTGACGCAAAGGAGTCCCTACATCTACCTGTATTGTGGAACCGTGTCGCCGTGAGATCTGTTGGTGCCTGGCATCCTATCCGTCGATCCTATCTACCGGTGGCCCTCCTGGTCCGTCCGGTGCCCCTCGGCCGTGTGGCAGTGCCGTCACGTGTCCACTACTCCCAACACAGTCGGACAGTATGATCAGAACGAATCACGTGGAAAGCTATACGGCGTGCCGACGACCCTGCGGTTTTCAGGGTGGTCGGCGCGCCTTACGGACTTTGAGATCAGGCTTCTCTCAAAGTCCGTAAATTGCGTAAATCGACGTCTCTGGCACCTACCCGGCATTCTTGTCACTCTGTATTCTTGCTTGCGTCGACCGATGCTTTTAGCTTTCATGGGGCATCGACTACACGCCGGTTTATAAGGCTGCCGGTTCGTGCTCGCAACGCCACTACAGGGAGTGCGGTCATGCGCACTCGCTCCAAACGTGGATTATTTGAATACCAGCACGCACTCTAGCTATTTGTAAAGTTTCGCTGTTGTAGCATGGTTTTTTCTAGGTGTCCAAATTTCATTGTTCGTGAGTGTGTATACATTGGCCTGCATATAAATTTCGAAGCATTACTTTCTGAACACCCTCTGTAGTTTTAGCCGTGCAGAATAATTTTACATGATTCACTTTTAAACTACTCACTGCGATAGAATAAATTATCAACGTTTATTCACAATTAAATGTTTTATTTACATCGACTATAGTTTCGCAGAGCGTTTGGATCGGAATCATCAGGACCGTTGATAATTTATCTTGCTTCAAACAAAACAGTTTCCTTTTTCGCGGAAGATTTTTCCAACAGACGGAAGGTCTTGCAATGGGTAACCTACTGTCGCCTATTTTATGCAAAGTTTACATGCGTCACTTTGAGGACAAACTCTTTCAGCTTGTTACATTCGATCTGTGGATTAGATATGTAGATGATACTCTTGTCCTCTGGAATGTCATGCATTTGGAAATACCTAAATTAGTTGAACCTATCAATTCAATTTATGCTCATATACAGCTCGCATCATGTGAAACTGAAAACTATGGCTACTTACCATTCCTGGATGTCCTTGTGTCATGCTCTGAAGGATCCTTTAGTACAACAGTTTATCGAAAACCATTTGCTGCTTCCTTGCCCCCACATGCAAAATCAAATCACCCATGGAAAGAAAAAAATTCTGATTTTTACACATACGTATATCGTGCAATACATATATCCTCAACTGAGGACTTCTTACAGAAAGAGCTTGATTTTCTTAAACGAATTGCGGTACACAGAGGATATAGTCCTTTCGTTACAGACACAGCTATCTAAAAATTTAGGAAACCGAAGCCTGTCTGCTCGCTAACTCCAATAGACCTCCCAGCACGAACGAATCGGGCTGTTATCCCATTTGCTCCTCAGATTTGCTTAGGAATTTCAAAAATTCTCTAAAGTTTTAATTTCAAAGTTATTTTCAAACCCATAAACAAGGTGAAATTTTTACGGATCAAAAGATTACGTCGAAGACATAAATTCCTGGGAAGTTTATCAGATACCTTGTGAATTTAGACTTTCATATATAAGACAGACCCGCAGGGGCTTAAGGTTTCGTGCGAAAGAGCACAACACTTACATACGGAACATGCAAAAGTATCGTATTGTATTTCCAATAAAAATTTATGCTTATTTTATGTTGGGCTATTGATGAACTGAAGAAATCATCAATAGCCCAACATTCTCACGAAAATAACCATAAATTTTTATTTGGAAACGCGACGCTTATTGACAAGCCTGAGTCGACTGCAAGCTTAATATACAGGGTGTCCGAGAATTATTGGACACATTACAAAATTATATGAAACAAAACATTAAACAGATAGAAAGAAACTGACTGTACTAACTTACAGTGTAACTAAACAAGTTATAAAATTTCGATGTGAGATCCCTTGGTTGCTCGTAGTACGTCCAAGCGATACTCGATTTCATGCCATGTATTGGCAAGCATCCGAGGAGTTATGGAATTAATAGTAGCTGTGATACTCTGCTTCAGTTCCTGCAAATTAGTACAAGGCGTCTGACAGACACGATCCTTCACATAACCCCACATGAAATAATCCAATGGAGTTAGATCTGGAGAGCGAAGAGGCCACGGAATGGGACCACCATGCCCATTCCATATGTTGGGGAAATGCTCATTTAGGCCGCCCCGGTGGCGCAGTGGTCTAAGGCGCTGGCCTCTGATCATTCGTCCGTAAGGGGTCCGGGTTCGAATCCCGGTGAGGCATGGATGTTGTGTTTGTCTTACGGCACTGGCTCTCTCCCTTCCCTGGAACCAGTGACCCTAAATTAGGGACGGGCGACTGCTTATAGCCCATTGAGTTGCTCACGGTGGTCGTTAAACCTCCAATCAAAAAAAAAAAAAAAAATGCTCATTTAGGCACTTACGTACACACGTTGACCAATGCGGAGGCGCGCCGTCTTGTTGGAAAACGACGTTGTCATATCTTTTGATCTGGGTTATAGTGAAATTTCTAACATATCCAAGTAAATGTCACCATTTATGGTTTTTTTTTTGCAGAAGAAGAAAGGGCCAATCACTTCTCTTTTTGATAGGGCGCACCACACATTAACTTTTGGAGAATCAGGTTCCAGTTCAATAACAGCATGAGGCGGTTCACTGCTCCATATCCTACAGTTGTGACGGTTCACAATACCTGATACATGAAATGTGGTTTCATCACTAAACATTACTTTACTGAGAAAGTTTTCGTCGTTTTCCACTCTATTCAACATATCCACAGCGAAATCGTATCGCAGTGTGGTCATTTACATGCATTCTTTGCACTATTTGAATTTTATAGGCATGAAACTTTAATTTCTTGTGCAAGATATCGTGAACTGTCGATTTCGGAATGCACTGTTCTCTGCTTTCTTTACGAACGGATTTCCTGGGGCTTCGTCGGAAACTTTCATTAACTTGGTCAACCGTCTCACCGCTAACGCTAGGCCTACCGGCTCCTCCACGATGTTCCACATTGCCAATTTCTTTAAACTGTTTCATCCATCGCTTAGTTGAATACTTTGACGGAGGATTACAACCACACCTCTAAACGGTACCGTCTTAACTTTAATGACAGATTTTAATTCCGCAAGCCATAACACACGCACATCGCCTTCTGCTGTACGGATGACAGGACTAGTGATTGCGCATTTCTCAAACATTCCTCATCAGGCCACACCTAGCGCCATCTATCGGATTCTGGGAATAACAATTCTGCAAAACAAAAAAAAAAAATAGAAACCGTGTTAGTAATACGTGACATAGAAAAACAGACAGTGCTCATAGTTTTTTGCACATAATTTTGTAATGTGTCCAATAATTCTCGGACACCCCATAAATTAGAAGCTTTCCACATATACCGGAAAACTTCACGGCTTGTCAACGACAGGACGTTGACTCCATTTCTTTCAAGCACTTGGAAACGACTCATTCAAAATCCGTGACCGTCAAAAACCTGATGATGTCATAATGATTTGAACGTTTAAGCTCCATTCGTCCTGATGATGCCGAGCCAAACGCCCTGAGAAAATATAGTCGATGTTAATAAAATATTTAATTGTGAATAGATGTTGATAATTTATTCTATCTCAACATCACAAGTGTGTAGTCTTAAATTATACTCACTGCGATGTTCTTTCTGACTGCAAACTGTGCAGTCTTCTACATAGAAACAGCTACTCCCGTCACGAAATCATTACATTTATTTGAACATCTCACAACAT
The DNA here is from genome assembly GCA_039090855.1 of Macrothele yani. Lineage (NCBI taxonomy): Eukaryota > Metazoa > Arthropoda > Arachnida > Araneae > Macrothelidae > Macrothele > Macrothele yani. The sequence continues at coordinate 58,693,344 of CM077010.1, forward strand.
AGTTTAAATTGTAAACATTTCTGGTCTATACAATCGTTGAATTGCATAAATTATTTCTGCTATATTCAAAGATGGCATCTACAAAACACATCTACAAATGTTTCCCTAAAATCTGCCCTGAGAGCTGAGTAAATAACAAAATTCAGTGCGGAGTTCATGGTTGTTAGAGCATGCGTAGTATAACTTACAGGAAAAAACAAGTCAAGCGGAATGGAGCCACTGCAGCTGCTGATCTTGTAGATTAATAAAGGAGTATAGCATATTATAAAAATTATTATCACACCAAATACCATCTTGGAGAGTTTGATTTCCGTTCGGTTCTGCTGGCTCATTTCTCTACGAGACATCTCGGCACGTCTTACGGTAACGTATATTGATATATTCAAAGCTGCGAGTAACAGCAATGGCACAACATAAACGACGAAAATGTCCAGCCACACATAGTAGACTTCGATGAAGAATTTATTTTTAAAGAACCAAGGCGGCAAATGCGGCAATGATTTTGCGCCATACCTTTTGTACAAATATAGAGAAAACTCTACGGATTCCCCTTTCCACGCAATCTCGGGAGCTACACAGATTCGAGGAATATTGAAAGTAACGCTGCAAAATAAGATGAGTAGGTTGAAGAGAACAGTACGTGTTCTGCTGCAAAGGTGTTTTACATTTAATGGGTAGCAAACTGCTATGTAACGTTCCACAGAAACACCTACTGTTGTCCATATGGATCCTGTGAAGGCAATCCACTGGAAAAAATAAACCCAATAAATGCCCGGCTCATTTGGAAATATTATGTCTAGCAAACTGCAGGCAAGGAATAGCATGTCGAACACAGCCAAAAATTGAAGGCAGATGTTTATAGGACATTTTAGTTGAAGTCTAGCGAGAATGAAAAAAGACATCATATTTCCAACAATGCCAAAGATGCAGCACAATCCTATAATGACGTCATAGAACACATCGGTTATATCCTTGCGAGAATCTTCTGCTAAACGTGAAAGTTCCTCGTCGATGCTACTGCTCATCTTCAGTGGTGACTACTGAAAATATTGATAATCAGTATAATCCCCCTGGTCTTCAACATTGTAGGTAGTAAGTAGAGGTGTGAATAAGACGATTATTCATCTGTAATACAAAAATTAAAATAAAGTTCAATCGATGAAAACTAAATACTGTATATTAAGAATTTGACATACATTTATGAGGTTTGAGTTGCGCTCAGCCGCGCATTCAACTTTAACTTCGGGGAGAAGGAGGGGGAATAGCAAATTAAAAGCGTCATGCATAACTTAAACTGCAAAAATAAGGTATCTCATGCAAACATACTGTTAGACAGAGAATAATTAGTACATGGGTCATAGGAATTAGGAAATCAAATACGGACGTATTTTATCAGCTTGAAATACACTGAAGTGCCAGAAAAACTGGTACACCAGTCTAATACTTGCTGTAGGCAATGCACACCATACCTGCAGAGCGTTCCACAATTTGGGTGTATTCCGAGGTCTCGGAATCCCAAATGTATTCTATCACGTTCAGATCTGGGGACTTGGGTGGGAATGGCAACACCCCAAACTCAAATGAATCCTCCTCTAACCATAATGTGGCGTCCCGACACTTGTGTGGAGGTGCATTGTCCTGTTGTAACAGGCCCAACCCACCAGCATGAATGCAGGACATGAACGGGTGTACCTCATCAGAAAGGATGCGCACATAGCGTTGGCCGGTCACAGACGTTTATAGACATACCAGGGTCCCCAGTGAAGTCCATCTAAACACACCCCATACTATTACTGAAGTCCCCACCAGCCGGTACAGTTTACGGGCGGGATCCATGGCTTCATGGGGTTTGCGCCACACACGAATTCTTCCATCTGCCCGATAAAGTTGGAAACGCGACTCATCAGACCAGGCTACTTGTTTCCAGTCATCAAGTGTCCAGTGGCAGTGTTGCCGTGCTCAAGCGAGTCACATTGCTCTGTGTTGTGCACCCATCAAGGGGACTCGAGTTGGGCTTCGGTTCCCAAAGTCCATATTGTGCAGGGTATGTTGCACAGTCGGGACGCTGATGCTTGTTGAGGCTCCAGCATTGAATTCCGATGATACCTGCGAGAGTGTTGCACGCCTATTGCGTGAAACGATTCTTGACAGCCGACGATGGTCATGTTCACCCAATGTCTTTAACGGCCACACTGGTATCGTAGGCTGGAGGTTTCGCCGGAATTCTTGTAGTCACGGTACACCCTTGCAATGGTCGTCCGTGAAAATCCGAACTTCCTTTCCATCTCCGAAATACTATGGCCCATCTCACGAGCGCTAACTATGACACCGCGTTGAAAATCGCTTACATCGTTATTACTTGCCATTCTGATGCCGAAAACAGCTCTGACAGCTGGCAAGGATGTCTATCGCTTTATATACGCACTGGCGGACGCAACCGCGTACGCGCATAGGTGACGTTGCTATGTATTTTGCATAAGCTCGTCTGTACCAGTTTTTCTGGCCCTTCAGTGTACATTACAAGAAGGAAAACAGTGGATATCACACACAAAAAGGAAATTGCGTGCCGGCTGCCCGCCCATGGCAGTCGGCACCCATTCTTTGCCCTTTTTCTAAGTCGTAGGCGCAACAAACCCACGCATGTTATTGGCAGCTGGCCGACACGTTAAATTTTTCTATTATTCTATGCTTTTGCAGGTTATTATCTTACAGGTTATTTAAGGACGTGAAATATTTACATTAAATTGAGATGATGCCAGGTGTTAACTCAAAGATTTCTGTGAAATGTTTAATTTCAAAAAAAAAATTGTGATGGGGCGTCCCCCTGCTTTATCTTCTCTGAAGCCCTCATTGACTGTTTGTTCTTTTCCATGAATTAGGGTAAAAAACACGTCAAACATATCTATGGCACTATAGTGACCACTCTATATGACTTGTTTTTGAGACGATACTAGTAATACAGGTTTATGACCAGTAGTATACGTAAACCAATCAACACAGACTTAAAGTGAGAAAAATTAATTTCCATCGTTACTGATGTGGATTTACTATTGACATCGTCAGTACGTTGTGAACAAACAAAATGGGCCTATCCAGTGGCGCAGTGGCCTAAGGATTAGCCTCTGAACATTCGCCCGTCATGGACTTCAGCCCTAGTCTCGTGTGGGTTATGGATAGTCCAGTGATCCAAGCGCTTGCTCCTGATCATTTGACCTAGATACATTGTCCCCCAGACCATTTGACCCTGGCAAGAGACATCGATGGTTCTCCAGCTTGTTGCTCACGGTGGTCGTAAATCGTGAGCAACACGCACTATATGTAGATGATGCAGCTAGGTCACTGAATGCCACCGTAACTATATGTAGATTAGGCAGCTACGTAAAAGGATGCGTGAAAAATCCATTTATCAGTTTGTTCTGTAAACTGTGGAATGAAAAACGAGGAAGTGGTGTTGTAAAGTCGTAGTACGAAGAACGACAATCCCTTGCATTTGGGGCATCTCATGCTTTTCCTCTACCATAAGGGACTAAACGTAACACAAGCTGTACGGGAGACATGTGACGTGTACAGGGACGGTGTTGTAGCACACAGAACAGTTCGCAAGTGGCTTCCCAGATTTCGAGATAAACACTTCCACCTGGAAGATGAAGAGCGTTCAGGCAGGCTTTGTGCCACTGATGAGGACCAGCTCCGTCCACAGCTGGGGGCTAACATCTGTCAAATAACGCGGAATCTAACAGAGGTACTTATTCTATCAAAATGTACCATTCATGAACAATTCCGGAAGCTCGGCAACGTCAGTCGTTATGATTTATGGGTCCCACAAAATTTATCTGAGAGAAACTTGCTCGATGGAGTTTCCTCTGTGACACGCTTCTGAAAAGCAACAAAAACGATCCGTTTTTGAGAAGATTGGTGACTAGTGATGAAAAAGGGATCATTTAGATTTATGTGGTAAGGAAAAGGTCATGGTTATAGCGTGGTGACACGCCCTTAGCGACCCCTAAAGCGAGGCTACACCCAAAGAAGATTTTGGGCATTGTTTGGTGGGACTGTAAAGGTGCACTGCACTATGAGCTTCTACCGAACAACCAGACGATAAATAGCGTTAAGTATTGCTCACAGCTGAACGTTCTGAAGGCAGCAATGAAGAAAAAGTGCCCTATTTTAGCGAATAGAACTGGCGTTCTGTTCCAGCAGAGCAATGCAAGACCCCATGTATCTTTGAGGATACAACAGTGGTTGCCGGAGTTTGGGTGGAATGTCCTACCTCACCCGTCATATTCTACAGACATTGCTCCGTCAGACTACCACCTTTTCAGAACGGGGGGAATGGAATATCCTACCTCACCCGTCATATTCTACAGACATTGTTCTGTCAGACTACCACCTTTTCAGATCGAGTGGAATGAAATGTCCTATCTCACCCGTCATGTTCTACAGACATTGCTCCGTCAGACTACCACCTTTTCAGATAGCTTCAGAATTCCCTTAATGGCTCGAGATTCGATTCTTCGGACAGGTCAGAAATCACCTAGACTAGGTTTTTGGTCTGAAACCAGTGAAATTCTGGAAAGACCTAATCTTCAGCCTACATGACCGATTTCAAGAGATTTCACAGGGTAAATCAAAATGATGTTTCCAGTTTCAGTGCTTTACCACACGTCATGTAATAAGTATTTTTAGTAGCGAGATGTGTACTTTAGAAAGTAATCTCTCCAAGTTCCAATGCCACGCTACCGATTCCGCGTGTGGTCGGTAGATGGCGCCATAAGTCCGGTAGAAGGAACAAGTCATACAATGGCGGCAAGCGGACAACAGAAGGCATTTGTATTCTGCATTTTCATACAAACCAGTCAGTTGTGACTGTCCAACAGCATTTTTGGACTAAATTGGGATAGAGCCACCCAGAGGTAAGTCAATTAGTAATTGGTAAGCACGATTTCAAGATATGGGCTGCATTTGCAAGAGAAAATCGACTGGACGTCCGTCGATAGGAAATGATGTAGTGGAGAGTGTTCGGGTATGTTACGTAAGGAGCCCTCAGAAATCTACTTATCGAGCCTGTCGAGAACTTGGTGTCCTGCAGAAAACTGTATGGCAAGTTCAGAGGAAACGTTTGCATATGCAAGCGTATCATATGCAAACGTATCGTCTGCAGTTGATTCGAAAGCTGAAGAGGGATGACCACCACCTGTCAGTGTCTTTCTGTGAAAGATTTTTCACTCTAATGGAGGACGACGGTTTCTCTGAAAAGTTAGATTTTAGTGACGAAGCAACATTTCACATTTCAGGAAAAGTGAACAGGCATAACGTGAGAATTTGGGGCACTGAAAATCCTCATGCAATCTTGCAGTACAAGCTTGCTTCTTCAAAAGTCAATGTCATCTGTGCAATTACCTATCGAAAGGTGTATGGGCCATTTTCGCTAAAGCCACTGTGACAGGAATTACCTAACTATGGCTTCTCCCACAACTGGAAGAAGACATTGATGACTTCATTTTTCAACTCGATGGTGCTCCACCGCATTTCCATAACGAGGTTCGTGGCCACCTCAATGACAGGCTGCCAAAATGATGGATTGACCGGTCAGCTGAGAGGGCGATGAACTGTTGCATTAGTCACCACGATCCCCAGATCTCACTTGATATTTCTTGTGGAGTTTCATAAAGGATCGTGTTTATGTATCACCACTTGCGACGACGCTGGTTGATTTGAAAGCTCTCATCACAGCAGCCATCACAGAAAATGACACCAACATGCTACAAAGAGTTTGGTAGGAACTTGATTACCGACTTGATGTGTGCCGTGTTACGCGTGGAGCGCACATTGAACATTTATAAGTAATGAGAGAAATACGGGATTACACAATATAATACAAATTTTGAAGATGAGAATCCGATTTTTGGTGTAAAATGGGACTAGGATGGTAAGCCAGATAATAACCGAAAGTGTAAAAATTTCGTCGTCCTGGAGCGGGACTCGAACCCGCGTGTCCCAGATAGCGCCCGGGTATGCTAACCACTACACCACCCAGAACGACCAAGTCTCAAGTTTCCGATTAATTTGAATATAACCATCACAGAATTCGCTAGTCGAAGCAACCGGCATTCATGTTTAGCGAATCTGGAGGTTAGGAATCGTATCCCGTGATTGCCCGGAGAAGCAGATAAATCATGAAAAAAATACGGGATTACGCCATATAATACAAATTTTGAAGATGACAATCCGATTTTTGGTGTAAAATGTGACAAGGATGCTAAAGCACCAGAGTTTTAACCTCCAGATTCTCTAAACAGCTAAACATGAATGCCGGTTGCTTCGACTGGCGATTCCTGTGATGGTTATATTCAAATTAATCGGAAACTTGAGACTTGGTCGTTCTAGGTGGTGTAGTATTTAGCATACCCGGGCGCTATCTGGGAGACGCGGATTCCAGGACGATGAAAATTTCAAGTTTTCGGATATTATCTGGCTTTCCAGCCTTGTCACATTTTACACCAACAATCGGATTGTCATCTTCAAAATTTGTATTTATAAGTAAGTTGAACAAAACTTTATGAAATGTGCTATTCAATAGTAATAGTTGTGTGCATCTGCTTTACATAAAACATCGGCTGACCCTTTCGGGATCCCCTATAAGATCTCGAGGGGATCCATAACCGAACCGCTAAAACTGGCAGCGGTAGAAAGGGCAGACGGTAGCCTATCAAAGACTCTTGATAGTACCGTAGAAAGTCTCTTGGATTACCACTTCCAAGGAGACGAGGGAGAAGGGGACTCCCCTCAACAAAAAGAAATAAGGGAAGAAAGTCGGATCCCGCCGGACACTGGTGAGGACCCCCCCCCTTCACGAGAGACGAAGTGGAGAATGCCCTCTCCAGTCTAAACACGGGCAAAGCACCAGGCAAGGATGGGTTCGACCTCAGCATAGTCAGAGAAATCTACTATGCAAATCCCGGGTATTTTGTGGCGCTCCTAAACGAATGCCTCGGGAGGGGAATCTTCCCAGACTTGTGGAAAACAGCGGTGCTAGTTCTTTTCAACAACACCGGAAAGAACAAAAATGATCCCGCAGCCTATAGGCCCATCTGCCTCCTCTCGGCGTGGAGCAAGGTGCTGGATAAGCTCATAACGAACAGAGCGCTTGGCTTTCTCATGGAGCAGGGAAAGCCAAACAGGAACCAATTTGGTTTCCTTCCGGGGCGTTGCGCAACGCAGGCAATTCGCAGCCTCCGAGAGAGGGCAGAGAGGAACAAAGCGGAGGGGCTCCATACCTGCTTCATCTCACTAGACGTGAGGGGGGCATTCAACAGTGTCTGGTGGCCAATGGTTTTAACCAGACTTAAAGAACTTGGCTGTCCAAGGAACCTATTCAAACTGATCAGCAGCTACCTGTCTGATAGAAGAGTCGAGTTCGAAGCGGGGAATGGGCAATCCTCGCGTTCGTACCATAGAGGGTGTCCGCAAGGATCCAACTCCGGGCCGCTCTGGTGGAATATAGTTGCTGATTCAGCACTGAACCTAGACCTGGGGCCCGCAGTGGAGATTCAAGCCTATGCGGACGATTTCGTTCTCGTGGTCTCCGCCTCAGGGAGACACGTGATCGAAAGAGAAGCACATAGGGCCTTGGATGTGCTAGAAAATTGGAGCAGAGAAAGCAAACTGTGCTTCGCTCCTGAGAAGACCACTCTGCTAGCAATAGCTAAGAGAGGAGTAATGAAAACACCACCCCAGTGCAGATTCCAAGGGTGCACTATCAAGGCGGTGCGTGAAATGAAATACTTGGGTGTGGTCCTGGATCAGAGTCTATCAGGGCTGTCACACCTGAGGCACCTTAGAACAAGGTGCACGATGATTCTCAATAGATTGAATGGCATGAGGTTAACGGGCAAAACCAAGAAGGCCATCTATCAGAGAGGAATTGAAAGAATTCTGACGTATGCAAGTGGAGCATGGTGGACTCCCACAGTCAGAATGAAGAAGGGGATAAACCAAATCCAAAGGTTGGCCCTACTAGGGATAACCGGTTGTTTTCGCACAACGTCGACCCTAGCACTCCAAGTGCTGGCGGGGTGCGAGCCGGCAGACCTAGTAGTGGAAAGGGAGGCAGCAATGCACTGCCTAAGGTCAGGCGAGGACGCCTACCTTCTCGGTGCGCCGCATCGAGCCTCCGACATGAAGATGGAAAGCGTGGACTGGCAGATCCACCCTGCCGAGGAAATTTGCCCACCGTGGGACAAGGAGAAACCCACGGGAGTTGGGCATGAGCTATTCACGGACGGCTCAAAGATGAAGGGACAAGTGGGGGCAGGCTTCTGTGCGTTCTCGGACGGGAACGAAGCCACTGCAGGAAGCGTGAAATTATCGCAGAACGCTTCTGTCTTCCAGGCAGAACTTCTGGCGATAGAGATGGCACTCACCTGAGCACTCCCCAGGCGTAGTGAAGAAAGAATAAAACTCTACTCGGACAGTGAGGCAGCACTGCAGGCTCTGAGTAGATTCAGGGGAAGAAACCCCATCGTCCAGAGGATCAAAACCCTCTTGAGGGCAGAGGGAGATGGGGCAGTTAGTTTCCACTGGGTACGAAGCCATGTCGGAACCCTAGGAAACGAAAGGGCAGATCAGCTGGCGAAGGCAGCCACGCTGAAAGAGACGGTCGACGTGCAATGCAGAACGCCGCGAAGGTGTACTTGCGCAGCATTAGCACGTCGGACCATGACCGAATGGCAGGTCAGATGGGACACGGGAGAGACAGGGCGGAAGACACACAGAGTGTTTCCGAAGGTCTCGACCAAACGAGCACAGACAAATAAGTTCCTGAATCAAGTACTCAGTGGCCATGGCATCAGCCCTGAATACCTAGGCAGATTTGCCATCAGGAACTGCACTTGTCCCTGTGGAAAGAGAACGGCAAGCATAGAACACTGCGTACTTGAATGCAGTGGCTTCGCCGAATGGAGAAACACACTGATCCCAGGTGTGCAAAGAACGCGAAGATTGGATCTGCTCATCCAATCTTTCGTTAACAGGAGGGGATAATAGCCTTGGTTGAAAGGCTAACCCTCCAGCAACATACCATCTTCCCCAATCAAACGGGGACCGAAACGCAGGAGGTGAACGTGCACACCGAAAGCGATTCGGAAGATGAATGAGGGTAGAAGTCTGTGGGAAAGCAGACGAAGAGACCACCAATGTAAATATTCTGTAAATAAATTTTTTGCTATCTCTTGATGTTGTAAGTCCTAACCATGAGGACAGTGCATACATGTGTATAGATGTTTTGAAAAAGAAAATAAAGGGAAATTATTCCCCAAAAAAAGTTCGAGGGCAAGGAATCTTCCAGTCAACGATAAAGTAATAAACGACCTATCCCGCCAGACAGAGCGGGAACCCAGACAAGGTATACTAGGTCGCCTGCCAGCACGTCACCACGGGCTGTTCTCTGGGCCATTGGGGTGGCCAGGGTCCGAACCGGCGTCTCAAGGCAGGATAATTGTCGCAACATGTCAAAATAACATCCAAGGGGCTCAATAAGTCCCCGTGGAGCCAAGACAGATTGGCGGAACGGGACAATGAAATCAGTATATACACTGCTGGACAATTGCTAAGGACGGATCATAAACGGCTATATAGCGAAAAAAAAGTAAGTGTGGTTGGATGCCAAGTGAAATAAAATAATGTCAAAATATCTGGACATTACAAGAAAGACAATTTATTGTGCTCTGGAATCCAGAAGGCTTTGGAACGTGTTCAAGGGTCAAACAGGCCATTTTGCGCAGAATACGTAAACTTGAAAAAAATGCAATTACCGTCTGTAGGCGTTCTGGCGTAAGATGTCAATACGGGATATGGCCACCATGGAGGGCGATGCAAGATTCCACACGTCGTGTCATGCTTTGCACAACATTATCAAGCAGCTGTTGGGGTAATTTATCCCATTCCTCTGTCAGTGCACGGATGAGGGTGTCCTTGTTTATTGGAGGACATTGGCGACCAGCAAGACTCCTCTCCAAAGCATCCCGCACATTTTCAATGGGATACAGATCTGGAGAACGTGCTGGCCATAAGAGGCATTGAATATCCTCGCTCTCAAGACACTCCTGGACAGAGACTGTTCGATGACATGTTGCGTTGTCGTCCATGAAAATGAATCTATCACCGACAGCACCACGAAACATGCGAACATGAGGTAGCAGAACATCATTAATGTATCGTTGGCCAGTCATAGTCCCAGTTGGAAACACATAGAGGGAGGTACGGCCATTGATAATGATGCCAGCCCATACCATGACAGTACATGTCGGATATCGGTCCCTTTCCTCTATGTTTGCTGGACAATATGCAGTACCACTATCACGCCAGATCAGTTGTCGTCGACAATCAGACGATAGACCGTATCTACTCTCATCTGAGAAGAGGTCAGCAGACCAGTCGTTATCAGTCCAATTGCGATGTTGATGGCACCATGGCAAACGGGCGGTACGGTGACGTCTGGACAATGGGATGCACACAACAGGACGGCGAACGTATAGTCCTCCTTCATGCAAACGTCTGGCGACAGTTTTTCGGGAGAACCGCTTGCCAGTAGCAGCCATAAACTGATTTGCTACCTCACTAGCTGTGCTGCGCCGGTGTCTTTTTGTTGATAGCACTATGTACCGATCTTCTGCAGGTGTCGTACTGCGAACACGACCTCCCCCGTGACGTTTGCTACACTCTCCATTTGTTTGCAATGATATCTAAAGCCTTGCAACAACACTGTGGCTGACGTCGAACTCCCTGGCAACATCTGTTATTTTTCGCCCTTCTTCAATCTTGCCAATAATATGGCCACGCGTACAATCATCTAGGTGATGTCGGGAAGACATACTGAAAATTGCAAGTTCGTCAATTGATTCTTTCCCTTTCAACTTTGCGTTTGAACAACAACGGTCAATACGCGTCAAATCTTTTATATCTCTTATCAGCGCTATGACGTCACGAACAAGTTCGGCGATCCAAGATTTGCATACGCACAACACGTCTTACTGTATCCCGCACTTATGCTAATTTCCACATTTTCCTGCCTTCCATTTTATGGTTGCTCTGGTTGCTATTGTCATCCGTCCTTAGCAATTGTCCGGCAGTGTATTACATAAAACATGAGTACCAAATCATTTAAATCGGGAACATCATTTTGGCTTACCCTGTACATTAACAGGGTACATATATCGTTCATTAAAGTTCTGTTTTTTTTTATGTTTTTTTTTTTACACGCAATTTTTTTCGACACGAACTTTCCAGGCAGCCCAATATAAAGAGTAGTAATTGGTAAGTTTCGGGAGGAAGTTGTTTTCGCACGTAACGTGGATACAGAAGCATTTTTGATGAACACGGTATTTCATAAGGAAATTATTTCTTTACGATGAATGTACCACAAGGAGACGTGTCTTTTTGCTTTTACAACATGGCGATTTTACATGCATCAATCACCTGAGGAAATACAGATAAGCACCTTTCCCAATGTCGTGAGAATCCAGACTAATAGTACATGAAATTCAAAAAATTTCTTCGCCAGAGGAAGATGATTACATTCTGACGCGTGCCATAATATTTCTGTGAGATTTCGTTCGAAACTTCCAATTCCCCAAGCACATTGACAGAATTTAATGAAATCAGTGTTTCAGAAAACTTAACTTGATCACATTGGAATGTAGATGCAACTCATTACTTGTAACACAAAACAAAATGAAATTTTGGCTTCCTCTGATATGTATCTAGTTAAGTTAGTTTGGTTAGCACTTGTCAAAACTTTCTTGAAAACAAAAGCATATCCTTTAAATACACGGATATGATAATATCTCCATTGCTTTCTTTTCTTTCAAATCAATGCTAGGCCATGTTTCACCGCATTTAATAGTGATCGGCATAAGACAAAAATCGCTTTCACTGCCACACGAAAACTGCATGCCAGTTTCAAAAGTAATGCATGAAGCAATTCACAATCAAAACAGTCTATTGCAAAGAAAGGAAAACGAAATCGTTGATATATTTCGTACGTAATAGAGTGAATAAATTTATAGAAAAACACAAATGCAATACAATGGTTCCTTAAAAAACCGAACTGTTTGATACTAAATGTAATAATTTGCAAATTTTTAATGGAACGTTTCGGGAACGTGCATCTTAGTTTTTGACATAGTTAGTGCAAACCAGACACTTTCCCAGTTTTAAGTAAAATGTTTAGCTATTTTATCATAGAGTCTGAGCATCATTTTGCAAATATATCTCTCCTCTGCTTTCAATATTAGGTACTGTACTTTCAAAAAGTTGATGAATGAGTTATAAGCAAATGTCTTTATCACAGGAAAGGAGATACTGAAGGATTTGCACTTATATATTATTCTTTAAGTAAAAATATAAGTGTAAATAATTCAGTAAACTTTAGATATTGTGAGCTCTATGGTTCAGGGAATTTTTTTCCGATATCAGTTCTCCCAAAGCGAAATTCAAAAGTGAAGGAAAATTTCAAAACTTCAGAAGATGATAAATTTTTAGAACTTATTAAACGCAAAAGATAGTTTCGAAAAAACAAAAGCAAACAAGAAATATGACAAGAATTTTCGGTTGTAATGAACACTCGTTTTGAATCCTTTTCGACGCGAATAAAATTTATCAAAGTTATTCATACTCAATGGAACCGGTTCGAAAAAAATTAACCGGATTTCTACAGTCCAGACATGCTTACTTCCATATACTTATATACCTTTTAGCCACTGGCAGCTAAATATATGTTGCAAAAGTTAACAAATGGCGCACAAAAAGTCTATGATAGCAGAAGGAAGGTATCAGAGACCAAAATATTTTCAAATTAAAAAAGAAAATATAGGAAGAAACATTATACAGGATATTTTTTTTTTTTTTTTTTTTTTTTGAGATTTAACGACCACCGTGAGCAACTCAATGGGCTATAAGCAGTCGCCCGTCCCTAATTTAGGACACTGGTTCCAGGGAAGGGAGAGAGCCAGTGCCGTAAGACAAACACGACATCCATGCCTCACCGGGATTCGAACCCGGACCCCTTTCGGACGAATGATCAGAGGCCATCGCCTTAGACCACTGCGCCACCGGGGCGGCTTATACAGGATTACAAGGAAAGCTCGTGATCAGGCCAATATCTCACAAATTATGACAGTTGACGATTTACTTCTTGTGCAGTTGCATAGGAAACTCCCTATGGTATACACAATACTACCACGAATGATCCCCTAGCCCCATTTTCGGGGGGTGGGGTTACCGCGCCCCCTTTCGCAGATAGGGCAAAAGAGTCAATTCCAAACTTGTTCAGCGAGGCAAAAATAGTACAAAAATTATTTTGTCCCATAACAAAAGACGGAAGGGGACTCTCCAAATGCGGAAATAGTGGAAAGCTACCTGAGTCGCTGTGTCAGAAGCATATTTGCATGGATCTCAAATGTGCTTTCTGCTGCGTCGTCAGAATACAAAGATGATATGCGTGGTCGGTATGCCAACACTTCGTGAACCAGTGCCGGGAAGTCGAAAGCTTTGCCACGTATGCAAGTCAATTAGATGTGCATACAGTTTACCTATTGGATGAGTGTTTCGCCACTTTATGCTATTTCTCCTTGTCTCAGTGTATTTCTTACTGTATTGGATATCAAAGTCTGATATTGAATATGTCAAGGAACTGCGTTTTATTTCAGAACAAGAACTCTTGATAAGGTTTGTAGGAAAACTTTTCCTTTGTGCTTTCATTTACTTAGAACTTACCAGTTTAGATAAGTTCCAAGTAATAAGTTCTTGTCTAAATACTCTGTCGTTGCTTCCGTATGTTGTGATTTTCTTGGGGCCACATTCCCGGTCCCCTTCCATCTTTTGTTATGGGACAAAAACATTTATGCACTATTTTTGCCTCGATGAACAAGTTTGTAAATGACTTTTTTGCCCTATCTGCAAAGGTTGGCGCGATAGCCCTCTCAACCCCCCGAACAGCGGGGCGAGGGGATCCCTCGTGGTGTCATTGTGTGCGCCATAGGGGGTTTCCTATACAACTGCACAAGAAGTAAATCGCTGACTGCAATAGTTCGTAAGGTATTGGCCTGATTAATAACTTTCTTTGTAACCCTGTATAACTCAACACCTTCTAGCGGTTGAATTTTGCATAATGGAGAAATTGAAAATATGCGAAAAGTATTCTTCATGTTAAAAGCTATGCTAAGGAAAAATAACTTTTCAAAATCGTCTCCCGGAAGCAGAGATATAGAGAAATTTTTTTTTACCCTTACACCCCCGTAGTGGGTAAGCTGTGAATTATCTAAAGAGGATGACGCTCTCCATCTTTATTGTACCGGATGGTGGCATACAGTAAAAAAATTCTCAATAGGATTTTTAGAAGCGGAGATACAGCTGTAAAAAGATGTACACAAACACCACTTGGCGACAGAACTGTGAACTAAAAAACTTCCTCAAATACAAGCATCCAGTATTCCACAAGGTAAATGGTATCTGGGATTAAAATAATTTTTTAAACCGCACACACAGAAGCAGAGATACTGATAAAAACAGATAAAACATATGCGTCTCCTAGAAACGAAATTTTGCATTATTTTTGGAAGAAAATGCGCACGAAGAATTTTCAGAGTTAGCCGTATGTGACCGAAAAAGAATTTTTCCAATCGAGTTTTTAGTCCCGTAGATATTGCTGTAAAAGGAAACGTGAACTTACGTGCCACCCCGGTAGCGCTGTGTTGTAAGCGGTGGCTACTGATCATTCGTCCGAAAGGGGTCCGGGTTCGAATCCCGGTGAGGCATGGATGTTGTGTTTGTCTTACGACACTGGCTCTCTCCCTTCCCTCGAACCAGTGTCCCTAAATTAGGGACGGACGACTTTATAGCCCATTGAGTTGCTCATGGTGGTCGTTAAAACTCCAATAAAAAAAAGTAAAAGAATTTACGCCCTCTAGTGGCACATTTGTTTGTTGCGAAAAAATTGAAATTACATGAGAAACATTTCGCACCTGAAACGCTCTCCAACAAATAAATATTTTTCAAATCGGACTTCTAGAAGCAGAGACATCGACAAAAATAAAAAATACATCTACACCCATGGGAAAAAAATATACACTCTTTTAAGCAAGAGGTAATCTGAAAAGGTTTTCCGAGGTGAGTGGTATCGGCCCACAAAAGATGTTTTACCATCGAGTTTCCGGAAGCTCAGATTTTGCTTCAAATACCTCAGAAGCAGAAAAAAAAACAGTATAATGGCCAAGACTATTGCTTACAAAAATTAGGAATTATATGCAAAACATTTCCCATCAGGAGTCATATCCGATGTAAAAATAATTTTTCGGATCAGACTTTTAGAAGCAGAGATATCGGGGGAAACGCAATTGAACTTTACACCCCCTAGCGGAAATTATACGTTTTACTTGAAAAAGTGTTTGTTCCTAAAATTGTCTTCGTACTGTATAAATGGTATCGAAAGGGAAAATAATTTTGTTAATCGAATATTTGGAAGCAAATATATTGGATAAAATTTATTTT
The DNA here is from genome assembly GCA_039090855.1 of Macrothele yani. Taxonomy (NCBI): domain Eukaryota; kingdom Metazoa; phylum Arthropoda; class Arachnida; order Araneae; family Macrothelidae; genus Macrothele; species Macrothele yani. Next base: position 58,708,890 of record CM077010.1, read on the forward strand.
GAATTCCATATAATCTGCATCCTGTAGCGGAGAAGTTTTTTTTTTTTGATTGGAGGTTTAGGGACCACCGTGAGCTACTCAGTGGGGTATAAGCAGTCGCCCGTCCCTAATTTAGGCCCAGCGGTTCCAGGGAAGTGAGAGAGCCAGTACCGTAAGACAAACACAACATCCATGCCTCACCGGAATTCGAACCCGGACCCATCTCGGACGAATGATCAGCTTAGACCACTGCGTCACCGGGGCGGTGGCGAAGTTGTGCATCGGGAAAAAAACCGGAATGCAAGGATCATCGTTTTCACATTTCAAGCTTCCCAATACAAGAAAGATTTTTTCAAATCGGAATAATAGTTGCAGAGATATGGTGTCAGCAGACAGACAGACGGGAAGTGGTAACATAAGTACGATCATTTTTTTACAAAAAACATGTTTAAAAGATTCATTTGGCTCTGAAACGTTCCTTTACTTAACAATTAATTGGGTTATAATAAAATTCCGGATAAGAATGTACGCAGAAGGAAGTCTATCAAAACAGTTAGATTTCCTTCTCCGTAATACCTAATAAAAACGCTGCTGAAAAGAATTTGCATCCTTCCCGTACACACTGCTCTTGACAACAAATTCCACACCAGGAAGTATTTATCGGAGTACAATGCACATTGCTACGTACAGCAGAGTTATGAAAATTATTGCAGTTGCAAACCAATCACGTGACAAGAGGGGATGATAAAAGGCTCGTCGCACCTAAGTTTGGTCGCCCTCACCTGGATGTGTGAACCACTGCATCGGAGTGATCTAGGTGGCGAAAGCACGTGTAAGAAGTGACAATGCCTAGATGACGTTATCGTGAATCCTATCATCACACGAATACCTTGTCCACGGGCTTCATCAAACCTATTCGTACCACTGTTTTGTTCCTTTGTCTCATCGCTGCGGAAAAGCATCGGAATGCAACAACTGGCGACCGGAAGTGACGATAGTGGTTGGAAGAAGGTAGCTTACGTAGCCATAGTGCTGCCGGTACGCGGACGTTCGAAAGCCTTGATCGTCGCACTCGATGGCAAGTAGCAACATCCCGAAATTCCGCTGAGGACGATATTCGACGAAGTGTACAGGCAACTGTGGGCATCCCCATATAGACACGGACTGTGAAGATCAAATTGTCTGAGGTAAGTTTGCGCCCTAGCCAACCATTGCGAAGACTGCCACTCACCGCAGCACATTGTCGCACATTGTTGCAGTGGCACCGTACTAGACATGCGTGGCGGTACGAATAGAACGCTGCATTAAGCGACGAATCTCGACTCATCAGTCCAGGCAAAATGTTGACTGGACTGATGAGTCGAGATTCACGTTGGTACATGATGTCATAATACGAGTACGGCGCAAACCACATGAAGCGATGGATCCTTCTTGCTAGCAGGGTACTCTTCAAGCTGGTGGGGGTGGCATTCTTGTCTGGGGACTGTTTACGTGGACTGAAATGGGACCTCTGGTACGTGTGACATCGTCCCTCACAGGTCAACGTTACCGGGATATCCTGGACGACCATTTGCTCCCGTTTGTGCGTATTTAACGTCGCACTGGGGACCTCATCCTGCAACAAGTCAATGCACCGTGCCATCGCTCCCGAATTGTATCCGAATGGTTAAATGAATACTCCACCGACGTGGCCTCGCTTCCTTGGCCAGCTAGGTCACCTGACCTCAATCCCATAGAGCACATCTGGGATGTCATCGAAAGAGATGTTCGAGGCTCTGACCCTCCTCCATCAAATCTTCGTGAACGGTGGGAGCTTTTTCAGGAGTCGTGGATCCGTATGGCTACCCAAGGCTTCCGGTGTCTTGTCGAGTCCATGCCGAGACGAATCGCCGCTGTCATCAGGGCGAAAGGTGCTGCTACACGTTACTAGACAGGTATCTCTAATTCAATTGCTCTTCAGTGTGTACTGTATGTTCCGAATTACCCATTCAGCATGTCATGCTACTCATTCCATTCACAACGTACTTGTTTCTTTTTACCCTTGACCCCAGCACTGCTTGCCGTTCTGACATCTGCCCCTTTGTTTTTATTTCGACCAAATCAATCATCTATCATGTCTAAATGAAACTTCTTAATACAACCTCTTATCTTTCGGCAAGAAGAGCAAGCAGATTTCTATGTACCACTTTCCGTAATTTTTTAAAATGCCGACTACAACTAGAATACAATCATGCACTTCAAATCTCAACTGTTTCTCAATTTCATGTTAAATGGTGTACGCAAACAGGGTGGCTCTCAGTTCATCAAAACAGAATTCGACTCAGAATACAACCCCAAATTCCTTTGCGATAATTTGTATTTCAACTGTACATGAATTCTTCAGTTTTTCCACGTTTCCGGCTTCACATCACCAGAACTCTGACCTTGGACATTAACCAGGAAGTCACATGATTCATCTCACGTTCTGCGTTATTGTGGAACTTGCACTGCATTATACAGTATTTTTGCTTCTTTTCTGCCTTCCAACTGTTATTAACGAACTAGTGACCTGCATTTCCAAAATTGAAGCGCACTTTGTCCGAGATCATACCCACCACCATCTGTAAATGTGCATATCTTCAAGTTCACACCGTTCGCTTTTTGTAAACACGTGTTTGTTTCAAAGCCATTCGCAATACCATTTGTAAAAAAATGTGTATGTTTCGAATTCACTCTCATCAAAATTTGTAAATATTTTTAATATCCATTTTACACTCATCTCCGTATGTAAATACTCATTGCTCGTTTTTAACTTGTAAATATTTAATTTTTTCGTCATTCCATGAATAAATAGTACTTAAACTACATTTTTTGCAAGTTCTTTCCCATTTCACGCATTCCTTCATAGTATGTGATTTTTTAATGTCGAGCAGGGTATTTCGTCTGTTGCTACTAGGGGTGTTCAAATGAAAAGGTACGAAACGTCATAAGAACGTAACCGTTAACATATTTGCCTATGCCGCTATGGGAGAACGTAGCGACACATCTAGGGATGCGATTGGAGTCGCCGGCGTGGATCGGAACATGCGAGGGCGCCCGCATGCGCAGGAGAGAGCAGAGGCTCTTATAAAGAGCGCCGTCCAATTGACTACTTGTTGAATTCCTCCAGCACAGACGAACCATTAACTCCGATGTGTACTGTGAGACACTCCGAAGCCTACGCAGGTACATCAAGAACAAAAGACAGGGGCTGCTCACGGAGGGTGTGGTTCTGCTTCATGATAACGCGCGTCCCTACGTCTCCAGGGTCACACACGTGGAACTGGCCAAGTTCCAGTGGGAGCAGCTTGACCATCCGCCCTACAGCCCGGACATGTCGCCCTGCGATTTCCATGTGTTTAGTCCCCTGAAAAAACATCTGTAAGGGAAGCGCTTCACTCGGACGACGAACTCAAGGACGCTATGCAGGACTGGGTCTCGTCACGGCCACAGGAATTCTGGGAACAAGGAATCCTTCGGCTCGTTAATCAATGGGATCGTTGTGCTACGGCCTATGGTGTATACTTTGAATAAAGTCTTCATTTATACCCACAGTGTCGTTTCGTACCTTTTCATTTGAACACCCCTAGTACAAGCCCTTAGACTAGCATATTTTTATGAAGCATAATTGCTTTTATTTAACTGTTTTGAAACCATAATGTACTCATCTCATCAAACACGAATACCAGAACGATAAACTATATTTGATGTTGCAGACCACAGTCTATCTATCTATCTATTGGAGGTAACTTTTATCCAGTAGTGGATTGAGAATGGCTGATGAGCATACAACATGAGTACTCTAGAAATGAACTTCACTGAGATTGTTTCTTTTCAAGTTTTTATGGCCTTGATTCCTGAATACCTCTGTTCCTCTGAATACCTCTGAATTGAGGTCAACCTTTTTTGAATGAGAGATTATCCAATCACGTGTACATCAAACCTGTGGAACTTACTATATTGTGATGAATTTGGCCTCTCAGTAGTACACTAGTATCTCTAAGGAGACTGACACTTAGGAGTAGTATCCTTGGTGAAGACCGAGAAGTAGAAAGATAATTGTTGAATGAGAGTAGCTGGGAAGAGAATACCGGTCATCTGAAACGGAACTATTTTAATCACTCTGAAAGAAAGACGTTCAGGGGATTAAATAAGGAAATCCACAGTGGAGAAAAGAAAACAAGTGAATTGAAAAATTGATTGTTCACCATATGAAAAATAAATTCTTACTAAACATCTTTGATACATCGCAAACGGAATCTTACGGTATAAGTTTCAGTTTGCATGCATCACTAATCTGTTTTCTAAGATTCAGAGGCAAGCTCCTGCAAAAAAGCTCTTTGCCAAATCAAAGTTTAAAATTCATGGTGACAGAATTTACTTCTTGTTGGTATACACTGCTTTCTATTGAAAATGAAACACAAAGAGAAACCTGAGATATTGAAGTAAGATTTATAGGGTACCTTATTATGGTACAAGACGTAAGTATTCAGAAGTACAGACCTGTAAGTGATGTGAAACATACAATACTCAGTACCTCCTGTACTCATCACAAGCGGTGATAACGGCTCGTAAAAGCTCAGGCTTAGGACTCTATAATAATTTTTTTGTATGAGTAAAAGTGTGATATTATTAAATTTATTAGCCATGCAAACCTTACCAACAGAAACACTGTAGGTAAAAAATTGATAAAAATAAGTCCATGCCTTATAACTGTCTTTTTAACTTCAGTAACAGTGTGACACTTTTATCTTTACTAATAATATCAACCTTGTGAATATGAGCAATATGGATTACATATTTCTAGAAAGGCCAAGGTTTAGGCTCCTGTAAGTAATTTTTAATGTCTGGGTAAAAGTGCAGCATTGTATTTTACTTTTTTTGTAAACGTCAGTAATATGAGCACAGTGGATAAAAAATTGGTCAAAAGAACCAGACCTAGTTTTATAATTGATATTCTGCTCCTGAGTAAAAGAAATCGAAAGTGCAAACTTTATACGCCGCCCAAGAAAGCCCAGGTCTAGGAGTCTGCAATTCAAGTTTTTGTGGTCAGTTTTACCTTTGACTAGTTTCTGGCTTTGTTTTTATCTTTTCTTTTCTTTACTTATCTTTACTTTTCTTTTTTTTTCTTCTCAGAAAGTCATAAAATTCTCTCAATTTTTTAATAATTATTAAATATGGAAAAGCATATTTTTGTGTGCAATAATTACCCAAGCAGAGAGAAATATCATAACGCTATAATTTGCCATGAAACAAGGGTTTACATTCGTATAAAATACAAATTTGAAGTTGTGATTCCGTCTAATACTCAGTACCTCCTGTACTGATCACATTTGCAAGTCGTTGGATGTTATTTGACTTAGAACTGTTGTCATAATTTACAACAGTAGACGGAATCACAGCTTCAAATTTGTATTGTATACTGGTGTAATCTCGTATTTCATGGTTTATCTGCTTCGTCGGGCAATATCAGGAGACAATGAATTCTATTCATCCAGATTTGCTTAATATGAATGCCGTTGCTTCGACTGGAGATTCCTGCGATGTGTTAAATTCAAATTACTTGGAAACTTGAGACTTGGTCGTTCTGGGTGTTGTAGTGGTTAGCATACTCGGGCGCAAACCGGAAGACGCGATTCGATTCCCGCTCCAGGACGATGAAAATTTTAAGTTTTCGGATATTATTTGACTTACCCCTCGTGTAATTACACCAATAGACGGAATCACAACTTCAAATTTGTATTGCTATAATTCGTTTCTAGAGAACAACTTTATGTCTGTCAAAGTGCAATATGTCTAATCTTAGAACCTGATGCCAGTGTCATTCTGTGAACTGTGATTACATAGGAAAGTTTAATTTTTTTTTTCATTGAATACAAGTTATTGAAGATCGCATCCTTATTCAAAAAGCTGATGCTTCTATGGATCATGCTCTGGGACGTTAAATTCTGACGTAAGATATCAGTAGCAATACACGTTTTGAACTAATAACTTAACAAAATATGCGAAGTAAAAAAAGTTTCTTACTTTTGAACTCTCCGGTAAGGAAATAGAAGCACCTGTTAAAAGTCAGAGTAGAAGCTACTTGATTCAGTAGGTTAAGACTACATCACTCCTTCATGTTGTGCGTCAACTCAACATCAAGTGCTCTCAGTCGTTTAAAGACAATCACTGGGTTTTGAGTTTTAAAGAATCTGTCGTCGACTGACTTGCCACTGATTACTTTGTTCATTATGCTGAGGAGAAACGTACTTCCACACAAACGAAAGCGAAGCCAAAATGTTTTCTCGAGAATGAAGAGGAACTTGAACGATTCCCCGTCGCTTTCTCGCCTGCGGAAGACTCAATAGTTTAATCTGTGCCACAAGGGCAAAATAAAAAGAACAAAAAAAGGGTCTATAAATTCGTCTGGAGCATGCGCCATACATCCTTGTTTTCGCCTCTCTCAGTCGTTTTGTCGCGACGTCATTCGGAGTTGAGAGCGTCAGTGATTTGGAGAAGTTGCCAAGTTGTCTTCCTTTATACTCTGATAGAGTAATACTTGAGAATGATGGGAAATGTTCCACAGAAACGGAGCTGATATTAATCTTCGAAGAGACATACCCGTAACATAACGGATCTGCTAAGTGATAACCAAAATTTGATTTTTCAGAGTTTTTACATTGCTGAGATAAAAGCAATAATAATATTAATGCACTTTTATTTTACCCCTGCGTGTGCCTGAAAACAAAAGCAAGCTAGGGGGTTCACTTCAGTGTTTCCAGGCTCATGTACGAATATTCCATTTTTTAGTGGAATATTCGTACATACGTACACATAAATTGGAAAATTCAGATTTAAACGGGCAAAATTATTAGCATAAAAACAACGCTGGGAATTACACTTTAATTCACTTTATGTTTCCTTATGACCGAAGGGTAAAAAATCGGAATTTTTGTTCTCGTGGTGTACCAGATGTTATTGAAATTGAACATTTACTTAGGAGCAATCTTAAGTGAAGTTCTGGTTGTATAATGGCTAGATGCGCGAACTTCTCTATTAATTATCCAGTCTAGGATGAATCATTAAAGAAATGCCGACAGAAATATTGCCTACTAAAAAAAATGTCAACAGTTGACTGATGTTTTCTTAGGTTTGTTAGGAACATGAGATCTGTTTTAATTCCACGAAAAGAGACATTACCAAGCGGAACAACAACAACAAAAAACATTTATGATACCTCGGAAGTTAGACCTATTTTGGGGTATATTTGGGGAGCTGATTCCAAAAAGGACATCAGTTTTGCACTATCAGCTCTAGTTTTAGAGACAGGGCATACCAGCCCTATATGCTGATGTGCAGAAATATTGTTATTTTATGTGCATAAAGTCAGTGTATATTTATTTTATGAGTGTAAAGCCAGTGTCTGTTAGTCTAATTGGGAGTTTGTGAACAACTATGCAACCAGATAATCTAATGTGAACTGACTTTGTTTGCAGATTGAGTAGACGCCATGGCTTCCCCACGAAGAAGTTGCTTGAATCATCCAGATGCATTTTGGCGAGTACACCCTTAAAGAAAGTAGAGAACCTATTTCTGAGTTTGTGAAGAGGGCATATCTTGCTTAGTTTGGTGTTCAGCTCGGAGATTTCACCAGGACATAAAAACTATGGAAGACAGATATACCAGGATAGCTGGGATACCCACGTGATGGCAGATTACTGTCGGAACTTTCAGCGGGACTGTCCTCGTAGATCTCACTCTAGAAAATCTTATAAGACGTTTCTCATATGTTGAATGACTGATCAGTTTATATGCTCTTGTGTTGAAATATACAAATTTAGTATTATGTGCTTGTTTCAATAGTATGTATATAGTATTAATATTTGTCGAGATCATATCAAAAATTGTCCTATAAAAGTCGTTTCTCATATGTTGAATGACTGACCATTTTATATGCTCTTGTGTTGAAATATACAGATTTAGTAATATGTGCTTGTTTCAATAGTATGTATATAGTATCAATATTTGTCAAGATCATGTCAAAAATAGCAGATCATGTGATGTAGGATTCCGAATTTTGACGGATGACAGGTGGAATCAGCATATAAGGTTGGTATGCCCTATCTCCAAAACTACAGCTGACAGGACAAAACTGATGCCATTTTTGGAATCAGCGTCCGAAATATATCCAACAATAGGTTTAACTTTCAAGGCACCAAAATGTGTGTTGGGCAGTGTTATTTTCAACTAAACAAACGTCAGAGCAAGTCAAAACATTGGCTGTGTTTTAACAGCTAACTTTAACCTGCGATATAAAGACATCCTAATTGGACTTCATTTCTTCTAAGATAAACTGGAATCTTTGGTGTGTAGCTGAGAGGCGAGCGATAGGTGTTTTATATATGCTTACTGTAATGAACATGCAGACTAATGTTTTAAAAATGCTGAAACATTTTTTTCAAACTTTCGGACATGCGGCTGACTCTATGTGAAGCAATGCTAATAGAGAAGTCAAACCTGAGACAGGAAATGTCTTTTCGTCTGAAGCAGAGGACAGGTTTGTGAGAAAATGTCATTCGGTCAAAAGGAAAAACATCCCTTTCATTTCATACAATTGTTCCAAGCATGGGAGAAAAGGTTTGCTTGCTGCTAACCATTCGTCCGAGAAGGGTCCGGGTTTGAATCCCGTGGAGCATGGATGTTGTGCTTGTCTTATGGCACCGGCTCTCTCCCTTCCCTGGGACTATTGACCCTAAATTAGCGATGGGCGGCTGTTTGTATCCCATTGAGTTGCTCACGGTGGTCGTTAAACCTTCAATAAACAAGTTAGTAAAATCATGCAATGCATTGATTATAATACGCTTTCCAACATACCAGAAATCACTACTCAAGTTATTACTCAAGTTATGAGGATAATAGCTGTAGAATAAATCTCGCTCCTATGACCTGACATTTGACCCCATTTTAATGATATTCAACAGAACGGGTAAAGTATACTTCAGAAACAACATGATAAAGTTTTATCTCAATCGAAGCATTTTTACGTAAGTTATAACGCATAAGAGCGATGGAATAGATCCCAAATCCTATGTCCTGACCTTTGACCCCATTTAGCCCATTTTCAACAGGGTTCTTTCCCAGGTGGTCACCTACCACATACAAAACTTTCATCGAAATCGAAACATTTTTACGCAAGTTATGACGCATAAAGGCAATGGAATGGATCCCGCTCCGACGTCCTGACCTTTGACCCCATTTTTCCCATTTTCAATACCACATACTAAAATTTCATCGAAGTCGAACCATTTTTACGCAAGTTATGTCGCATAAGGGCAAATATCAGGAACACCGAGCATAGCTCGATTAAAGGGGGCATGAGGGAACAAAAAAAATTTATATTTTGATATGTTATTTCCAAGTATTGTAATGCTAAGTCTAAACCATCAATAATATTAATGATAAATGAATTAGAGACAAATTACTTTAGAATAATTCTTCTTATTAAAGTTGAAACTTCCACCTTTCGTAGGGATCGACCAGCCACATTTTTTTCATATTGTTTTACCATTCACGTGAATAGTAATTAATAAAAATTTAATAGTAATTAATAAAAATGAACTACTCATGCTTTAGCACAACGGATACGCTCGGCATCAAGTGACCATTCAAAAAAGCAACCAAAAAAAATACTGTATTACCAGTTTACTTTTTGAAGGGAAAAACACACGAAATTAGCGTTCTGCTGCCTATGCTGTACTACGCATCAACTCCAAGCAGCTGGCACAGCTCACTTTTTGTTCTAGAAGAAAATAGAAGTAATGCGTAACACGCACACAACTCGTGACGTAATGAGGCAGATGGTCGCGAGAGTGTGACGTCATAAAACTTTAATAGGATCCACACACAACGTCTGACGTAATGAGGCAGATGGCGTGACCGCGCCCCAACATCTCAATCGCGAGAGTGTGACGTAATAAGATTTCTAATCATGGGAAATATTAATAGGACGACGCCATGACACTAAAAACGTGGTAACTCGGGGTGGTTATTTAACCCACTAAACGAATTTTTCCAATGTCGAGATCAAGCTAAATCGATTTCTTGTACCAGAAAACTGTAGGTTTACGACTTTCATCAAAATCCTTAGAGCCGTTTTGAAAATAAAATTTACGTAAATACAAATATACAAGAATTGCTTGTTTAACAGTATGGGATGGAATAGATCCGGCTGCTATGTCCTGACCTTTGACCCCATTTCGCCCATTTTCAATACGGTTCGTCCCCAGGTAGTTCCCTACCATATACTAAAATTTCGTCCAAATCGAACCATTTTCACTCAAGTTATGACGCATGGAATGGATCCTGCTCCTATGTCCTGACCTTTGACTCCATTTCGCCCATTTTCAATAGGGTTTGTCCCCAGGTGATCCCCTATCATATACTAAAATTTTATCGAAATCGAACAATTTTTACGCGAGTTTCCGTGCTGACGAACGGACAGACGGACGGACAAAGCTGGAGCATGTACGCTTCTTCAACCTACGGTTGGAAAGCGTAAAAAAGAGTTTGCTTCGTTACTATACTTAGTTTCAGGGTTTAACTATTATCATGAGCAACTCACAGGTATACAGTTAGTTAGTTGGCCGTCTCTGATTTGGGGTCAGTAGCTGCGGTAAAGGGACCAGGCCACCGCTATCAGACAAATGCACGATTGTTCTCATTAGGGGCCCAGCTGGGATTAATGACCTATATCCAGCGTTTCAGACCACTCAGTCACCGGAACAGCTGGAAGAAGAGGCTTGTAATTCAAAGGAACACATTAAACACTGCCAACGATTTAAGCGTAGTTAGTGTTTGGTGCATTAAAAGGAAGGGGTGAGGCCTGGCTTTAAGTTGGAATATCCGAATTTGAATGGATCAAAAACACATGGTAAAATCAAAAGAACTAGCACCTCAAAAATAAGTAATTTGTAACGTAACTCCACCCTGAAGCTTTTCCCACCTTTTTGTCGCTTTTCATAGGATGTGAAGCAAGCGCAAGATCTGTGTCCTGCTAAGCCATCCCTGGACGTACATTGTTTCTGATTGGAATATCGAATCAAGTTTCAGTCCCTAAATAACCACGGTAGACCCCATAAGCAAAATACCGATATGGGAGTGGATTAGAGTAATGAGTATGTACCTACAGAGAGAGAGAGAGAGAAAGGTATTTTAAAAATTCCAGTTCACGATTTTTTTTATTGTTGAAGGTTTAAGCAGTCGCCCATCCCTAATCTAGGGTCACTGGTTCCAGGGAAGGGAGAGAGCCAGCACCGTAAGACAAACACAACATCCATGCCTCACCGGGATTCGAACCCGGACCCCTTCAGGACGAATGATCTGAGGCCATCGCTTAGGCCAGTGCGCCACCGGGGCGGCAATCATGACTTTCATTCCTTGTGACGTACTACAGTATTGAAACACGTGTCAAGACGACAAATCTCCGGCGATACATTCCGTCGGTGTAGTTTAGTCGGTTAGAACAACTGGCTCCGAAGGGTGGATCTCCGTCACCTACAAATTTGTGTTTTCACATTGGCACCCGATTGGGGGAAATGGATCTATTGCCTACTGGGTTCTTCGAAAAATGTGCGGTGTTTGTTTCACACATCGTGTTGAATTAATGAAAATTCTTTCTTCACTGCAAAAAAATTAAATAAATAAATAAATAAAAAATAAAATAAGAGGGCGATGATGTGATGTACTGCAAAGGCGAAGCACGTGTTAGAAAAATAAATATATATTTCGTCGGTGTAGTTTAGTTGGTTAGAACAGCCGCAGCGATGACAGCGGATTCGATCGCCGTCACCGGCAAATATGCGTTTTCACATCCATAATCAGAACATTTAGAAAAGAGCCTGAAGCCTCGACCCTTTTTAAGAACCTGATGATTGAACGCTACAATGATCCTGCTACATAAAAAAGGTGACATTGAGGATCTCAGGAACTACAGACCTATCAGCCTCCTATCAGTGGTTTATAAAATCTTCACTAAAGTTCTTTCACACCGCTTGAAGGTAACACTGGACATGGCTCAACCGAGAGAACAAGCTGGATTCAGGAGTGGCTACAGCACAATAGATCATATCCACGTACTGAGAGAACTAATTGAAAGAGCGAGGGAATATGAACTTTCATTGTGCATGGCTTTTATCGATTATTAAATGGCCTTTGCTTCGGTGAAACCATCAGCAGTTACAATGGCTTTGAAATCCTGCGGTGTTGAAGATGCATACATTAATATTATTAATAACATCTATGAAAATGCAAGTGAAAAGATTCGGCTGTTTGAAATTACAACACACATAAAAATTGGAAAGGCAGTGAGACAAGGTGACACCATCTCCCAAGCTATTTAATGCCATATTGGAAAATGTCTTTCAATCACTGAACTGGGAAAACAAAGGGATAAAGATTAATGGAGATTATCTAACTCACCTTCGTTTTGCTGATGGCGTAGTCATCTTTGCAAATACCTCATCAGAGCTGCAGAGTATGATCCAGAAACTTGCTGACAAGAGTAAAGAAGTGGGATTAAAAATGAACTTTCAGAAGACAAAAGTGATGTTCAATGCTTTTACACGAAATGAAGATTTATCAATTGATGGAGAAAAGCTGGAGATAACAGACACGTACGTTTATCTTGGACAGCAGATATCAAGTGAGGGTCACACTGATGAAGAAATTAATCGGCGTATGAAACTTGCTTGGAGAGCTTTTGGAAGAAACAGCAAAATTTTCAAGAGCAATATGCCATTATGTCCTAAAAGAAAAGTGTTTGATCAATGCATCATTCCAGTGCTTACGTATGGTGCAGAGACGTGGACCTTAAGTAAAAGAGACATACAAAGGCTGGAGACAACTCAAAGAGGCATGGGGATGTGCATGCTTGGTGTAACCAGGAGAGATAAGAAGAGGAACTCGTGGATCAGAAAAATGACAAGAGTGGAAGACATCATGATCAGAGTTAAATCCCTAAAATGGCAATGGGCTGGACATACTGCCAGAAGGACAGACCATCGATGGACAGCCGAAATTTTAGATTGGATTCCAAGGAACAGGAAAAGACCCAGAAGAAGACCACACGGAAGATTGGTGGATGAAATTCGAAAGTATGCGGGAGTAACATGGAGGAGACTGGTACAAGACAGACCGTTGTGGAAAAGGCTTAGAGAGACCTTCGTCCAGCAGTGGATTGATAATGGTTGACAATGATGATGATGATTACTTTTTCTTACACATATTAAGTATTAAGACTCAAAAATGCGTGGCTGGTCGCTTAGAGTTTAGCTGAGTCTAATGGCTTAGGGCCTAATCGCTTTGCATCTCTTTTACCAGCTTTTATTTCTGATTTTCGCATGCATGAAATATTAAATTTTCTTCTTAGGAACTACTAAAATGGTTTCCTGCCTATCTGTCTTCTAAGAGTTCAATGGCGAATGTGTTGTGTGAGCTTTGTTCGTTTTTATTAACTATCTATGCACATGGGATATTAAGCCTGTAACTAAAATTTGGTATAAAAGGCCTGCTGCCCCGAGGATTGACATTGCTCTCTCTTTAATAATTACCATGCTTTACGTAAAAACTGTACTCAAGCAAAAATATGACTGCTGCCTAGGTGCATTGTAAGCGTCTCAAAATTCACTGTTTGTGTGCTCTTTTTTTATTGGATTTCATATCTGAAAAAGTGCGCATTTTTTTCCTGTTTTCGAGAAATTAAAATTTTTCTTTGGGCATTTTGCCCGTTGACATTTTTTTTTTCTGGCTTTCCAAAAGCAAGCCCTTGAGGATTTATGGGGGTTGGATTCGTCCTACAAAGCTGGCTCTGTTTCCTCCCTGGAACCTGCGGCCTTGAAATTAAGATAGAGTGACTTCTTGTAGACTTTGATATTCATGAGGTAAAGTTAAATCCTCCAAAAAATCCCTAAAGAATATGAAATCGAACCCAGGGTCTTTCAGTTACGCCGGATATGCAATCTGCCAATTGGCTTGGCAGTTAGTGTATGTGAGTCTGGAGGAATTCGAGGCCGCTGTGTTGCAGTGGAAGGATATCCGGCGCGTAACTGGAAGACTCTGGGTTCGAGTCCCGGTGGCGGCCAGTAAGAATTTTTCCGTGATTCACTTATAAACGGGGAAATAGCGATGACGTCTGTTTGATATTCCTAGTCCACGTCAAGTGTCTGTATTAATCATTCATTCGCCTTCTAATTATTTGTTGAATTGCTGCTTACTATCTTCGGTGAATCCCCAGCATAGCGCGGGGCTCCAAGAAGCAATCTGCCAATTGGCTTGGAAGTTAGTGTATGTAAGTCTGGAGGAATTCGAGGCCGCTGTGGTACAGTGGAAGCATATCCGGCGCGTAACTGGAAGACTCTGGGTTCGATTCCCGGTGGCGGTCAATGATAATTTTTCCGTGACTCACTAATAAACGTGGAAAGAGCGATGACTTCTGTTTGATGGCACTATAATAATATTTATTATTGATAATATCTATGAAAATGCAAGCGCAACGATTCGACTGTTTGAGGACACAGCTCTTATAAAAACTGGGAAGTGAATGAGACAAGGTGACACCATGTTTTTCAACCGGTGAGCTGGGAAGACAGGGAGATAATGATTATGAAGATTTAATCCATCTTAACTTTGCCGACTGCATAGTAGTTTTTCCAACCAGTGATCTGGGAAGACAGGGGGTAATGATTATGGAGAGATTTAACTCATCTTCGCTTTGTTGACCACATAGTAATTTTTACAAGTACCCCTTCAGAGCTGCCGACTATAATACAAGAAATTTCTGACCATTTAAAAAGAAATGGAATTTTTTTATATGTTTAATGACCACCATGAGCAACACAATGAATTATAAGCAGTCGTCTATCCCTAATTCGACGCCTCTTGTCACAGGAAAGGTATAAGAGGTGTAAGATAAACACACTATCCATGCCACGTCCGGGATTCCAACTAACACCCATCCCGAACTAATGGGTAGAAGACAGTGCTTAGACCACTCCGCCACCGGTGAGGCGGAAAGTTTGGTTAAAGATAGGCTTACATAAAAAAATTGATGTACAATGCTTCAACCAGAACAGAAGATTTAGAGTTTGATGGTGCAACTTGTAAGTATCTGATGCTTACGCCTACCTTGTACAATAGACATCAAGCGAGGGTCACACTGAAGAAGAAATTAATAGCCGAGTAAAGCTTGGTTGGAAAACATTTGGAAGAAACAGTACAATTTTCAACAGCAGTTTATCGTTATGTCTCCAAACAAAAGCGTTTAATCAATGCATTCTTCGCCTTACTTGTGAATCAGAGACAGGGACCTTAACAAAAAAGACAGACGCTGCGGGCAACTAAAAGGAGCCTGGAGAGATTCATGCTTGTAATCAAGAAAGGTAAGAGAAAGAACTCATTGATCCGAAAAATGAAAAGTGTTGAAGACATCATGATCAAAGCAAAAACCCTGAAGTGTCAATAAACTGGACATATTGCTAGAAGAACAGAGAACATTCCACAAACTCTTAGAGAAATACCTGACTGGATACAAAGGAGCAAGAAAAGACCCAGAAGAAGACCACACGGGAGGAGGATGGATGAAATTCGAAAGCATGACAGAGTGGCATTGCTGAAGACAGAGGAACTTAACTTCCATGCAGTGGCAGGTTGAGAATGGTTTGATCATGATGACAAAAGATACTGGCAATTCAACTTTCTATTCTGAACATTATTTATTTAGCTAGCTGTTATTTTCAATTCATTTATTTATTCATTCAGTTGCCACTACAGCAACTAGGAAAAGGAGGGGAAAAGGCAGCGAGGCCTGACATAGCCCTCCTCTCCCCAGAATACAAAAACAAAGCTTAACAAAAAAGGCAAGCCAACACATATATGGTAGGTACACGTACTTGCTCACAACCAACACATATAACAATGTGTTCCATCATCAATAGTCTTCATTATATCTAAACAAACAAGTATCATATACACTTCACTATATAATCACATATCATCATCATCATTGTCAACCATTATCAATCCACTGCTGGACGAAGGTCTCTTCAAGTTTCCTCCACAACGGTCTGTCTTGTGCCAGTCTCCTCCATGTCACTCCCGCATACTTTCGAATTTCATCCACCCATCTCCCATGTGGTCTTCTTCTGGGTCTTTTCCTGTTCCTTGGAATCCAATCTAAAATTTCGACTGTCCATCGATGGTCTGTCCTTCTGGCGGTATGTCCAGCCCATTGCCATTTCAGGGATTTAACTCTGATCATGATGTCTTCCACTCTTGTCATTTTTCTGATCCACGAGTTCCTCTTCTTATCTCTCCTGGTTACACCAAGCATGCACCTCTCCATGTTCCTTTGAGTTGTCTGCAGCCTTCGTATGTCTCTTTTAGTTAAGGTCCACGTCTCTGCACCATACGTAAGCACTGGAAGGATGCATTGATCAAACACTTTTCTTTTAAGACATAATGGCATATTGCTCTTGAAAATTATGCTGTTTCTTCCAAAAGCTCTCCAAGCAAGTTTTGTACGCCGATTAATTTCTTCATCAATGTGAACCTCACTTGATATCTGCTGTCCAAGATAAACGTACGTGTCTGTTATCTCCAGCTTTTCTCCATCAATTGATAAATCTTCATTTCGTGTAAAAGCATTGAACATCACTTTTGTCTTCTGAAAGTTCATTTTTAATCCCACTTCTTTACTCTTGTCAGCAAGTTCCTATATCATACTCTGCAGCTGTGATGGGGTAGTTGCAAAAATGACTATGTCATCAGCAAAAGGAAGGTGGGTTAGACAATCGCCATTAATCTTTATCCCTTTGTTTTCCCAGTTCAGTGATTGAAAGACATTTTCCAATGTGGCGTTAAAGAGCTTCGGAGATATGGTGTCACCTTGTCTCACTCCCTTTCCAATTGTTATGTGTGTTGTATTTTCAAACAGCCGAATCTCTGCACTTGCATTTTCATAGATGTTATTAATAATATTAATGCATGCATCTTCAATACCGCAGGATTTCAGAGCCATTGTAACTGCTGATGGTTTCACCGAATCAAAGGCTTTTTCATAATCGATAAAAGCCATGCACAATGGAAGTTCATATTCCGTCACTCTTTCAATTAGTTCTCTCAGTACGTGGATATAATCTACTGTGCTGTAGCCACTCCTGAATCCAGCTTGTTCTCTCGGTTGAGCCATGTCCAGTGTTACCTTCAAACGGCGAGAAAGAACTTTAGTGAAGATTTTATAAACCACTGATAGGAGGCTGATAGGTCTGTAGTTCCTGAGATCCTCAATGTCACCTTTTTTATGTAGCAAGATCATTATAGCGTTGTTCCAATCCTCAGGAATCTTCCCTTCATTATGGCATCGAGTGAAAATTTGGGCGAGTACTGTTTCGATTTCTCCACTTGCTTCTTCTATGATGTCTACAGTAATTCCATCTTCTCCTGGAGCTTTTCCCCGCTTCATGTTCTTGATTGCATATGCAACTTCTGCTGAGAGGACTGGAAGAACTCTGGTACTAGTACCTTTCATTATGTCTGGAGTACATGCATCATCCCTTTCATATAACTTGGAGTTGAAATCTTTCAATCTTGTCAAAATTTCGCCTCTATTTCTTGTTACAGAACCATCTTCTTTTCTCAGTGCCATAATCTGTTTTCTTAACTTACTGAGATGTCCCTTTGCTATCTTTAGGCTTTGGTTGTTTTCAATTGCTTTCCTTACTAGTTCACAGTTGAATTTCCTTACGTCTTCAGTGATACTTTTTCGTACTGTCTTGCATAGCTCTATGTATTCCACTTTGGAAGTCACATCTTCTTTAGTTGTCCTTATCTCTCTTCTTTTTTGCATCAACATTTTGGTTTTTCCTGATATTTTGTTTAGATGCAACTTGTTCTTAGACCCAGCTAATTTTGTTGCTGTTTCCATAAGAGCTTTGGTCTTCAGTGATACTTTTTCGTACTGTCTTGCATAGCTCTATGTATTCCACTTTGGAAGTCACATCTTCTTTAGTTGTCCTTATCTCTCTTCTTTTTTGCATCAACATTTTGGTTTTTCCTGATATTTTGTTTAGATGCAACTTGTTCTTAGACCCAGCTAATTTTGTTGCTGTTTCCATAAGAGCTTTGGTTACGTTTCTGTTAACTTCAGAAATATCCACTTCTTCCGATGTTAGGCCTTCTAAAGCAGAGAATCTGTTCTTCAGTTCCAACTTGAAGGTATTATGGTGTTTTTTAAGGTTGGTTATGTCAATACATTTTGTTTGTCTTATGAGCTTGCCACGTTCGAGTTTAGTGTTGAGGTGCATCTTACATCTCACCAATCTATGGTCACTACCTGTGTTGAACTTGTTTAGCACACCGCAGTCTTCTATGACAAATTTTTTGTTACACATAATAAAATCAATTTCACTTGTCGTCCCATTTGGATGTCTCCATGTGTATTTCCTGTGCGGCTTTTTCTTGAAAAGAGTTCATGATGAAATACCCTTCTGCCTCTGCAAACTCTACGAGAGTATTTCCACGCTGGTTTCTGTTGCCGTGACCGAATTTACCTACTGAAGTTTCATTCTGTTGCCGTTGCCCTATTTTTGCATTGAAATATCCCATAATTATCTTCGAGTGTTTCTGTCAGAGGAACTTTCAACTTCTTCAACTTTATCCTTCAGTTTCTTGTTTAATATAAATCCAACACCACTAGTTCTGCCAGTATCTGTCCAACGATAGTAGAAGAGATGTTCACTTTTCAGTTCAATGAGATCTTCTCTTTTTCTCCTTACCTCACTTAGCCCGACGATGTACCACTTGATCCTTTTTAGTTCCTCTTCCAATTCAAGAAGCCTTGAATTAGAAGATAGGGAGCGTCCATTATACGTAGCCAAGGTCAGCATCAGATGGCAGCCTAGTCCGGTCCTCCGGGGATTCTTAGCACCCTCTGCTTTCATGTCGCACTGGCCGCTGCCTTGGCCAGGTACATTCCAGCTGCCGGAGACTGAGGGCCAAGATTTAAGTTGTGGAGTCATTTTGGAGGCGTTTGACCATAACTCACCACGCTGGCCAAGCGGGTTCGTGAGTGTGGGATAGCATTTCCTCTAATCCCGATGGTATAGTTATACCGCTATTGGCGGTCGTCAGAGCCCCTTTAGTGGGAACAGGATGCACCACGAGAAGGCGGGGTTGACATTTGTCAAGGAGAGGCTGTGATGTTACGCATCACCTGACCTTACATCCACATATATCACAACAAATAAAAATAAACAACAAATAACGTTTGCACCTCACTTTATAATCATACTAACATACATTTCTTCCATTCAGTCGAAATTGCCTATTGTTTACTAATTATTTCATAAGATATGCCTTTAGTTTTATTTTAAATAAGTTAAAATATTAATTGATATTAGTTCTTGGGGCAATGAGTTCCAGAATTTTGGGCCACTATAATTTATATTCATTTTAAGTTTCTCAGTTTGTGGGAACATTGGAATTAGTAGTGATCCATTCCTAGTATTGTGGTAATGAGTATGTATATTTAGTGTTATTATATCATTGTGTATTCCATTTTTAATTCTTTTACACATTATTTTTCCCAAGTTATAATCATATAATTGCTTTATCGTTAAAATATTATATATCTTGGGGTTCAATTTTGACCGAATATATAAGATTGGTTGAAAATTATTTGATGTTTTAACTTCTATTAGTCTTATAAATCTATTTTGCAGTGCTTGTAGTTTATTAATATTATATTGTGTGGTTTGTCCCCAGGTTAAAATGCAATAATTAATATGTGTTTGAATTAGAGTATGATATATAGAGATTAATATTTTTGGTGTTAAGTTTCGCAAAGTACTACAGACCATTTCGATATTTCTAGAAATCTTGTTACTTAAATTTTCAATGTGTTTGTTTCATTTCAAGTCATTGTGTATAGTTGTACCTAGATAAGAGTGTGTTGAGACCGTATTAATCCTGACTATATTCATCTGAATCGGTAAATCGTATAAATGTGAAGTTTGTGAATTAGAGAAAATCATTAATTTAGTTTTATTAATATTAACAACTAATTCATTTGCATTCAGCCAATCTGTTATTAATTTTAGCTGAGTATTAGTTCTTAGTGTAAGCTCATTCATATCAGTTCCCTTTAAAATAATAGTTACGTCATCTGCATTAGGATTGTATCGTTATCTTTTAATACTGCAAATAAGTCGTTAATATCATCATCATCATTGTCAACCATTATCAATCCACTGCTGGACGAAGGTCTCCCCAAGTTTCCTCCACAACAGTCTGCCTTGTGCCAGTCTCCTCCATGTTACTCCCGCATACTTTCGAATTTCATCCACCCATCTCCCATGTGGTCTTCTTCTGGGTCTTTTCCTGTTCCTTGGAATCCAATCTAAAATTTCGACTGTCCCTCGATGGTCTGTTCTTCTGGCAGTATGTCCAGCCCATTGCCATTTCAGGGATTTTACTCTGACCATGATGTCTTCCACTCTTGTCATTTTTCTGATATACGAGTTCCTCTTCTTATCTCTCCTGGTTACACCAAGCATGCACCTCTCCATGTTCCTTTGAGTTGTTTGCAGCCTTTGTATGTCTCTTTTAGTTAAGGTCCACGTCTCTGCACCATACGTAAGTACTGGAAGGATGCATTGATCAAACACTTTTCTTTTGAGACATAATGGCATATTGCTCTTGAAAATTATGCTGTTTCTTCCAAAAGCTCTCCAAGCAAGTTTTGTACGCCGATTAATTTCTTCATCAATGTGACCCTCACTTGATATCTGCTGTCCAAGATAAACGTACATGTCTGTTATCTCCAGCTTTTCTCCATCAATCGATAAATCTTCATTTCTTGTAAAAGCATTGAACATCACTTTTGTCTTCTGAAAGTTCATTTTCAATCCCACTTCTTTACTCTTGTCAGCAAGTTCCTGGATTACACTCTGCAGCTCTGATGGGGTAGTTGCAAAAATGACTACGTCATCAGCAAAACGATGGTGGGTTAAATAACCTCCATTAATCTTTATCCCTTTGTTTTCCCAGTTCAGTGATTGAAAGACATTTTCGAATGTGGCGTTAAAGAGCTTCGGAGATATGGTGTCACCTTGTCTCACTCCCTTTCCAATTTTTATGTGTGTTGTATTTTCAAACAGCCGAATCTTTGCAGTTGCATTTTCATAGATGTTATTAATAATATTAATGTATGTATCTTCAATACCACAGAATTTCAGAGCTATTGTAACTGCTGATGGTTTCATCGAATCAAAGGCTTTTTTCATAATCGATAAAAGCCATGCACAATGGAAGTTCATATTCCCTCGCTCTTTCAATTAGTTCTCTCAGTACGTGGATATGATCTATTGTGCTGTAGCCACTCCTGAATCCAGCTTGTTCTCTCGGTTGAGCCATGTGCAGTGTTACCTTCAAACGTTGTGTGAAATAACTTTAGTGAAGATTTTATAAACCACTTATAGGAGGCTGATAGGTCTGTAGTTCCTGAGATCCTCAATGTTGCCTTTTTTACGTAGCAGGATCATTGTAGTGTTGCTCCAATCCTCAGGAATCTTCCCTTCGTTAAGGCATGGAGTGAAAATTTGGGCGAGTACTGTTTCGATTTCTCCACTTGCTTCTTGTATGATGTGTACAGTAATTCCATCTCCTCCTGGAGCTTTTCCCAGCTTCATGTTCTTGATTGCATGTGCAACTTCTGCTGGGAGGACTGGAAGAACTCTGGTACTGGTACCTTTCATGATGTCTGGAGTACATGTATCATCTCTTTCATATAATGTGGAGTAGAAATCTTTCACTCTTGTCAAAATTTCACCTCTATTTCTTGTTACAGAACCATCTTCTTTTCTCAGTGCCATAATCGTTAATATATAAATTAAAAAATAAAGGACCAAGAACTGATCCCTGGGGTACTCCTCAGTTTATGATTTGTAATATGGATCGACTCTGATGAATCTGGGTGTATTGCATTTTTTCTGACAAGTAACGTTTGAATAAATTATAGCTAGATCCCCGGACTCCTATAATATTTAACTTATGAAGTAATATATCATGATTTAGGGTATCGAACGCTTTTGATAAATCAAGAAAGACTGCTATTGTTATTTGTTTTTGTAATAGATTTTGTTGAATTATATTTTGTGTATGTAATAATGCTAGTTCCGTTGATTTATTTGGTACGAATCCGAATTGTCTGTGATGAAATATATTATGTCTTTGAATGTATGAAAATAGTCTGGTATGAATTAATTTCTCTAGTATTTTTGCGAAAATTGATAGGTTTGCGATTGGACGATAATTATTTATGTCGTTTTTTGACCCATTCTTATATTTCGGAGTGATTTTGGAGATGTTTAAGGCATCTGGAAATATTCCGGTTTCAAGTATAAGGTTATAGATCTGCAACAACGGCTGAACTATGATATCTGTCACAAATTGTATGGCTATTGGAAAAAATTCATCGTAGCCAGGTCCGACATTTGTATTGATTTGGGTTAAAGCATGAGTAAGTTCAGTCCTTGTAATTTTCGACATATGAAAAGTATTTAGTCTTGAAAGATTTTGTAGGTATTTTGTACAATGGATTCCTGAAAATATAAGTTGTTGCTTGGTCATTTGTGGTGACAATATAAAGTGACTGTTGATCTCATTAGCTATAGCCTGTTTATCAGTTAGTTTATAAGTTGATTTGGTTAAATATTGCTGCGTAACTGGGCTGATATTTTTTTCCAGTAATAGATTCAGATTTTTCCATGTTAATTTAGGGTTATTTTGAGAGAATATATTAGTGTAGTAATTTCTTTTAACTTCCGAATATCTGAATTCAATTTGTATCTATATGTTTTAAAATTCTGGAAGTCGACTTGTAGTTTACTTTTAATAAATTTGGAATACAGTCTATTTTTTTTATTTATTCGATTTAAGAGATTCCTTGTTATCCATGGTTTCCTATTTTTTTTTATTTTATTACTTTTCATTATTATTGGAAAAGCATGATCGTATGAGTCTTTTAACAATATTGTAAATAAGTTATATGTTATATTTGGATTTTCCGCTGGGAGGAAATTTTCCCAATTTATAGTTCGAAGCAGGTTCCGAAATATTTCAAAGTTATTAGAATTTATTAATCGTATTTGTTTGTTTATTAACTGTTTCTTCACTGCATGTGTATAAGTGTAAACTGTGAAGATTGGTAAATGGTCACTGATATCATAATTTATAACTCCTGATAAAACTGACTCTTGTGGAGCATTTGTGATTCATAAATCAATAATCGTTTCTGTGTTAGGTGTAATTCTCGTTGGATGTAATATTGTATTGATAAATCCAGCAGCAGTTAATATTTGAACAAAGTACTGAGTCTGTGAATTAGTAACAGAAATATTAATATTGAGATCTCCCAATAAAATCCCCTTTTCCCGGTTAAATTCACACAATTGAATGCCTCTGTTAATTTTTCGAAGAACTGAGTTATATTTGATCCTGGAGGGCGATAGCACACCATTATAACAATGTGTTGATCTTCTATTGACAAAATTTCTATGGTAGAGTCAGTAAATGTTAAGTTTTTATTAACTGTATAATCATGATAGGTATCCTTAACCTAAATGGCCACTCCACCTCCTCTTGAGTGGGTTCTATTTTGATAAAAAATCTTATAGTCATCCAAGCCAACACTATTCTCAAACACAATATAAGACCTTCCACCAAGGAACCAGACCAAATTCATATAATTCTTCCAAGAAATAAAATTTTTTCCTTGGGTCACGGTCACTCTTCTTTATAAAAACACTGCCGTTTCTCACCCATGCATATTTAATTTTCTCTTGCTGCAGTAATTTTCTTGCACATCATCATCATCATTGTCAACCATCATCAATCCACAGCTGGACGAAGGTCTCCCCAAGTTTCCTCCACAACGGTCTGTCTTGTGCCATTCTTCTCCATGTCACTCCCGCATACTTTCGAATTTCATCCACCCATCTTCCATGTGGTCTTCTTCTGGGTCTTTTCCTGTCCCTTGGAATCCAATCTAAAATTTCGGCTGTCCATCGATGGTCTGTTCTTCTGGCAGTATGTCCAGCCCATTGCCATTTCAGGGATTTAACTCTAATCATGATGTCTTCCACTCCAGTCATTTTTCGGATCCACGAGTTCCTCTTCTTATCTCTCCTGGTTACACCAAGCATGCACCTCTCCATGTTCCTTTGAGTTGTCTGCAGCCTTTGTATGTCTCTTTTAGTTAAGGTCCACGTCTCTGCACCATACGTAAGCACTGGAAGGATGCATTGATTAAACACTTTTCTTTTAAGACATAATGGCATATTGCTCTTGAAAATTATGCTGTTTCTTCCAAAAGCTCTCCAGGCAAGTTTTGTACGCCGATTAATTTCTTCATCAGGGTGACCCTCACTTGATATCTGCTGTCCAAGATAAACGTACGTGTCTGTTATCTCCAGCTTTTCTCCACCAATCGATAAATCTTCATTTCTTGTAAAAGCATTGAACATCACTTTTGTCTTCTGAAAGTTCATTTTCAATCCCACTTCTTTACTCTTGTCAGCAAGTTCCTGGATCATACTCTGCAGCTCTGATGGGGTAGTTGCAAAAATGACTATGTCATCAGCAAAACGAAGGTGGGTTAAATAATCTCCATAAATCTTTATCCCTTTGTTTTCCCAGTTCAGTGATTGAAAGACATTTTCCAATGTGGCATTAAAGAGCTTCGGAGAAATGGTGTCACCTTGTCTCACTCCCTTTCCAATTTTTATGTGTGTTGTATTTTCAAACAGCCGAATCTTTGCACTTGCATTTTCATAGATGTTATTATTAATATTAATGTATGTATCTTCAATACCACAGGATTTCAGAGCCATTGTAACTGCTGATGGTTTCACCGAATCAAAGGCTTTTTCATAATCGATAAAAGTCATGCACAATGGAAGTTCATATTCCGTCGCTCTTTCAGTTAGTTCTGTCAGTGCGTGGATATGATCTATTGTGCTGTAGCCACTCCTGAATCCAGCTTGTTCTCTCGGTTGAGCCATGTCCAGTGTCACCTTTAAGCGGTGTGAAAGAACTTTAGTGAAGATTTTATAAACCACTAGTATGAGGCTGATAGGTCTACAGTTCCTGAGATCCTCAATGTCACCTTTTTTATGTAGCAAGATCTGTTCCAATCCTCAGGAATCTTCCCTTCATTAAGGCATCGAGTGAAAATTTGGGCGAGTACTGTTTCGATTTCTCAACTTCCTTCTTGTATGATGTGTACAGTAATTCCATCTTCTCCTGGAGCTTTTCCCCGCTTCATGTTCTTGATTGCATGTGCAACTTCTGCTGAGAGGACTGGAAGAACTCTGGTACTGGTACCTTTCATGATATCTGGAGTACATGTATCATCCCTTTCATATAATGTGGAGTAGAAATCTTTCACTCTTGTCAAAATTTCACCTCTATTTCTTGTTGCAGAACCATCTTCTTTTCTCAGTGCCATAATCTGTTTTCTTCGCTTACTGAGATGTCCCTTTTCTATCTTTAGGCTTTGGTTGTTTTCAATTGCTTTCCTTACTAATTCACAGTTGAATTTACCTATGTCTTCAGTGATATTTTTTCGTACTGTCTTGCATAGCTCTATATATTCCACTTTGGAAGTCACATCTTCTTTAGTTGTCCTCATCTCTCTTCTTTTTTGCATCAACATTTTGGTTTTTCCTGATATTTTGTTCACATGCAACTTGTTCTTAGACCCACCTAATTCTGTTGCTGTTTCCATAAGAGCTTCAGTTACTTTTCTGTTAACTTCAGAAATATCCACTTCTTCCAATGTTAGGCCTTCTAAAGAAGAGAATCTGTTCTTCAGTTCCAACTTGAAGGTATTATGGTGTTTTTTAAGGTTGGTTATGTTAATACATTTTGTTTGTCTTATGAGCTTGCTACGTTCGAGTTTAGTATTGAGGTACATCTTACATCTTACCAATCTATGGTCACTACCTGTGTTGAACTTGTTTAGCACACTGCAGTCTTCTATGACGAATTTTTTTTACACATAATAAAATCAATTTCACTTGTCGTCCCATTTGGATGTCTCCATGTCCATTTCCCGTGTGGCTTTTTCTTGAAAAAGGAGTTCAAGATGAAAAACCCTTCTGCCTCTGCAAACTTTACGAGAGTATTTCCATGCTGGTTTCTGTTGCCGTGATCGAATTTACCTACTGAAGTTTCATTCTGTTGCCGTTGCCCTATTTTTGCATTGAAATCTCCCATAATTATATTCAAGTGTTGCTTACCTTTAATATTTAGATGACGAATTTCCTCATAAAATTCTTCAATTTCTTCTTCAGGATGACTTGTGGTGGGTGCATAAGTTTGAATAATATGAGCCTGGTATCTTCTCGAGAGTTGGATAACGAGTTGTGCAGCTCTGTCAGAGGAACGTAAACTTCTACAACTTTATCCTTCAGTTTCTTGTTTATTATAAATCCAACACCACTAGTTCTGCCAGTAACTGTCCCACGATATTAGAAGAGATGTTCACTTTTCAGTTCAATTTGATCTTCTCCTTTTCTCTTTAACTCACTTAGCCCGGCGATGTCCCACTTGATCCTTTGTAGTTCCTCTTCCAATTCAAGAAGCCTTGAATCAGAAGATAGGGAGCGTCCATTATACGTAGTCAAGGTCAGCATCAGATGGCAGCCTAGTCCGGTTCTCCGGGGATTCTTATTAACCTCTGCCTTCATGTCGCACTGGCCGCTGCCTTGGCCACCGTGAGCAACTCAATGGGTTATAAGCAGTCGCCCGTCTTTAATTTATGGCCACTGGTTCCCGGGAAGGGAGTGAGGCAGCGCTGTAAGACAAACACAACATCCATGCTTTACCGGGATTCGAACCCATCTCGGACGAATTATCAGAAGACCACTGCGCCACCGGTGCAGCAAATTGCCATTCACCTGTTTTTACTGGTGATATCAGATCGCTAAAATCACTTCACTTTAACTTAAATTTATGACGCCCTTTTTCTTCTGAGTGCAGTCAACTGTTCGAAGGCTAAGCCGAATTAAAAAGGAAAGGGGAAGGGGAGGGGGTAGGTTGGAGTCTGAAGACATAGGCCTCCACCTGATTGGGGAGCCTCCACTGATATCCTTAAACAGAAATTCTGTACCTTGCATTGTTCCTTTGCAAAAACCAAACCGGAAAATTCTGCCCCTTCCCTTCGCTATAATGTTAAAAAATCTGGCCATCCGGATTTTGGGTATATTCTTGAATTAAATCTAACCTGATTATGGAATGAAAGTTGAGCAGAGCCTCTTCACGAAAAATATATCTCATGTTTTATCAGTATTTCTTCGTACTCATAGGGTACAATGTGTCTAGGATCGTCTCATTCCACAAACTCTTAGAGTGCGTCACCGTGACGAGAGGTAGAAGAAAAGGAAACTTCCCTCTGATCCTTCTATGAGCGATTCCCCTCTCAGGACTTTTAGTGTCCCCAGAACTAGTTGACTGTCCGCTTACCTTTCCATCCACAGGAACTCTCCTCAGAGCACAGCCCTCTATCCACACGGCCGAGAGATAGTCAAAATGACGTCGCCAAAACGCAAATATCTGTATCTTTTAGACATACGACAGAAATTGATATTTTCATTTTTAATGTGCATGCGCACAACATTAAGAACAACTATGTACATCTTAAACAGAGTTCAAGCTCAGATATACGAGCTTTTATACTGGAACTACACACTGAAGTGCCAAAATTCATGGGATACGTACCTAGTATCATGTAGGACCTCCTCTAGTTGGGCGAAGCGCATCAACTCGACTTGGCATCGATTGCACAAGTGGCCAGAAGACTTCTGAAGATATGTTGAGCCATGCCTTCTGGATTGCCGCCCACAGTCCCTTGGTATTTCTAGGTGCATGATCTTGGGTGCGAATGGACCTTTCCACCACGTCCCATAATTGCTCTATTAGGTTTATGTCGGGTCACACCATCCGTCGAAACTGTCCAAAATGCTCTTCGAACCAGTTTTGGATAACTTGGGCCCGATGACATGGTGCATTGTCCGCCTGGAAAATTCAATGGTTTTTCGGGTACATGAAGTCCATCAAGGGCTGCAAATGGTCACGCAGTAGAGAAATACAGCGAGTACCGGTTAAAAGACACCCCACACATGTATAGAACCATCACCAGCTTTTTTTTTTTTTTTTTTTGATTGGAGGTTTAACGACCACCGTGAGCAACTCAATGGGCTATAAGCAGTCGCCCGTCCCTAATTTAGGGTCACTGGTTCCAGGGAAGGGAGAGAGCCAGTGCCGTAAGACAAACACAACATCCATGCCTGACCGGGATTCGAACCCGGACCCCTTACGGACGAATGATCAGAGGCCAGCGCCTTAGACCACTGCGCCACCGGAGCGGCATCACCAGCTTGCACAGTGCCTTGTTGATAGCTTGGATCTATGGCCGCATGGGGTCTGCGCCACACCCGAACCCTACCATCAGCTTGTAACAACTGGTAGCGTGATTCATCGGACTACACCACATATTGCCGGTCTTCCTGGGTCCAATTACAGTGTTCATAAGCCCAGGTGAGGCGCTGTGTCTGATGTCGTGGTGTTAACAAAGGCACTCTGCTGGGTCTTCTGCTCCCATACCCCATGGACGCTAAATTACGTAGCACTGACCTGATGGATATGTCTCTGCTACCTTCTTCATTGAATGTGGATGTTATTTGAGCCAGTGCCCCTTGTCTGTTAGCATGGACAATCCTGGTCAGACGCCAATGGCCACGGTCATTCAGCTCCTGTGACCGGCCACTGCGCTGTCCACAATGGGTGGTACACGAGGTATTATAGGAACACACGGGACACCGTGTATTGAGAAATGTTGAATGTTCGCAGAACTTCGGAAATTAAGTGTCCCATCCGTCTGGCTCCCACTACCATGCCTCGCTCAAACCCCGATAATTCACGTCGGCTTGTCATAGCCTACTGGCGGTTATTCAACCTGACTCACGAGATTACACCCCGTGGCGCGCGTCGAAGCCTTTATACGACGGCAGCGCCAGTAAAAAATTTGCATACTGTTATCCCATGAATTTTGGCACTTCAGAGTATTATTCAGTGGAAGAAAACTATATTATTCTATGCACTCTAGACCCATCGTCAGGTAAGCCTTGTCGCGAGTATAGTCTTCTGTGCCCCTGCGTCTTGCAGAAAGAATATTTGCTGTTTGTTTTCTTCTCGCAGCCATTGCTTCTAAATAGATATAAAATAATTCTCGTGTTATTGCAGTAGTTTCTCACGGGTGAACTTTAAGGCTCTGCAAGGAATGATTTTGAGGAACCTGAATTCCTTCCCCTAGCAGACTGTCCTCCTGCGTCCAACATTATCTCCCGAGCTTTGAAATGACAAGCCAAAGAGAGAGAGAGAGAGAGAGAGAGAGATTAAAGTGTTAGAGAGCTGTTAGATTCCAGAGCTATTAACCGCCGCCACCTCTTCACACTACGTAATATAATACAAATTCTCAGATTGCATTTTCTAAGATTCTAGCGCCACTCAGGAATGAAGCGCAGAGCGTAGGAGCGAAGGGATAATGTTTTATGTCATTTACGGCATACAGCAGAATAACCACCAGTGTCTGATATCCGAATCGACGCTTTAAAGATTTCTCCCACGTAACACCACAAGCTAAATACTGGAAGCATGAAAATCGATTAGGACCCTCCCACATATCGGGACCACCAGACGATCCCGATATGTCTAGGGTGGCATAACTAATTCAGAAAGAAGTAGCACTTAACTTTAATTTTTAGTGCGGAAGCATACACTTCCAAACATATACATTATATTATCATCATCATCATCACCATCATTGTCAACCATTATCAATCCACTGCTGGACGAAGGTCTCTCCAAGCCTCTTCCACAACGGTCTGTCTTGTGCCAGTCTCCTCCATGTTACTCCCGCATACTTTCGAATTTAATCCACCCATCTTCCACGTGGTCTTTTTCTGGGTCTTTTCCTGTTCCTTGGAATCCGGTCTAAAATTTCAGCTGTCCTTCGATATTCTGTCCTCCTGACAATATGTCCAGCCCATTGCCATTTCAAGGATTTTACTCTGATCATGATGTCTTCCACTCTTGTCATTTTTCTGATCCACGAGTTCCTCTTCTTATCTCTCCTGGTTATACCGAGCATGCACCTCTCCTTGTTGCTCTGAGTTGTCTGCAGTCTTTGTATGTCTCTTTTAGTTAAGGTCCACGTCTCTGCACCATACACAGTGTGGAAAAGAATTTTTAAGACAGGGTCTGTAAAATGAAATAGAAATAAGAAATTATAATTTGTTTTGGTTTGTTATTCAAAATAAGTCCCTCCGGCTTCAATACCAAATAAGTCCCTCTGGCTTCTAGCGCCACACATATGCGCCGAGCGCAAAATTTGCATAGACGTCATCTTACAGATGTACTCTCACCGCCTACCAACTGTCGTTTATCTAACACAACCCCTTCTTGGTGTTGGGATTTTTTTCCCGTCAGTGTATAATTTATGACTACCAAACTTGTGGTTTTGTGATAAAATAAAAATACCAACGTTTACCACAATCAAAGATTTATTATACTTGATTGTGGTAAACGTTGATACTTGGAATTTTTTTTATTGGATTTTAACTACCGCCGTGAGCAACTCAATGGGCTATAAGCAGTCGCCCGTCCCTAATTTAGGGTCACTGGTTCCAGGGAAGGAAGAGAGCTAGTGCCGTAATACAAACACAACATCCATACCTCATCAGGATTCAAACACGGACTCCTTTCGGACGAATGATCAGAGGCCATCGCTTTGACGACTGCGGCTTTGGAAATTGATATCAAGTTGTGTAACTCTTGACCAAAGTTCAAAAAGTCATCTACAGCCCTCATATGCCCGCTGACAACGTTTTTATGCACTTCCGAACATACATAAGATTGGCAACCCTTTCCGTCCCATAGCCAGCAATAACGGCTCAGCTACACATAAATTGGCCAAGTTTCTATCTTACAAACATCCACCTTAACGACTTCTTCGAACAAAAACATCTGTAAAAAATTCCATTGAGTTTGTAAATCGACTAAAACGACATCTATACAAGGATCAGTTCATGTTATCCTACGATGTGAAATCCATGTTCACAAGTATCCGACTAATAGAGCCCTCGAATCATTGAAAGCTATTCTTACTGAACATCATTTCAGCAAAACCGGAAGTAAAAGTATTTTCAGACTAGTGGAAATTTGTACCAGACAAATCAGTTTCCTTTTTTGTGGAAGATTTTTCCAACAGACGGAAGGCCTTGCAATGGGTAGTCTACCGTCGCCTATTTTATGCGAAGTTTATATGCGTCACTTTGAGGACAAACTCCTTCAGCTTGTTACATTACATTTGACCTGTGGATTCAATATGTAGATGATACTTTTGTTCTCTGGAACGGCATGGATTCGGAAATGCCTAAATTAGTTGAACTTATCAATTTAATTGATCCTCATATACAGTTTACATATGAGACTGAAAATAATGGCTGCTTACCATTCCTTGATGTACTTGTGTCAGGCTCTGAAGGATCCTTTAGAGCAACAATTTGTCGAAAACCATTTGCTGTTTCCTTACCCCCACATGCAAAATCAAATCACCCATGGAAACAGAAAATCTCTGCCTTCTACACATACGTATATCGTGCAATACATATATGCTCAACTGACGACTTCTTACAGAAAGAGATCCTCAATGTCACCTTTTTCCTGAGATCCTCAATGTCACCTTTTTCCTGAGATCCTCAATGTCACCTTTTTTATGTAGCAAGATCTGTTCCAATCCTCAGGAATCTTCCCTTCATTAAGGCATCGAGTGAAAATTTGGGCGAGTACTGTTTCGATTTCTCAACTTGCTTCTTGTATGATGTGTACAGTAATTCCATCTTCTCCTGGAGCTTTTCCCCGCTTCATGTTCTTGATTGCATGTGCAACTTCTGCTGAGAGGACTGGAAGAACTCTGGTACTGGTACTTTTCATGATATCTGTAGTACATGTATCATCCCTTTCATATAATGTGGAGTAGAAATCTTTCACTCTTGTCAAAATTTCACCTCTATTTCTTGTTGCAGAACCATCTTCTTTTCTCAGTGCCATAATCTGTTTTCTTCGCTTACTGAGATGTCCCTTTGCTATCTTTAGGCTTTGCTATCTTTAGGCTTTGGTTGTTGTGACGGCTGTACGGTATCGGAATGAAGTCCTAGACCTCACTGTGCGATTGTACGCTGCAACAGTTGGTCCTGCCTTCGTTTTAATGGACGATAATGCGCGTCACCATAGAGCTGCCATCGTCGACGACTACCTGGAGAGTGAGGGGATTGCGCGTATGGAATGGTCGGCGTACTCGCCCAACCTTAATCCCATTGAAAATCTTTGGGATGCCCTAGGCCGTGCTGTGTGTTCACGTCTCCCGCCCCCCAACCACTCTCACAGCTTTGAAAACTGCTCTACAGGAGGAAGGGCGATTACTGGACACTGCGGTGGTTGATCACCTCATAAAAAGCATGGTCAGACATTGTAAACTTTGTATGCAGATGAGGGGTGCTCACATACCCTATTAATGTCGGGTTTTGTTGTTTGTTGTGACTTTATTACTCACTTTGTAAATGACTCCAATTTGACGTCATCTTATAATTTCTAAAAAATTCAATATTATTTTCATCTCTGTCTGTATTTCTTTGTTTTGATTCATTAATAAACATATTTCCTACGTTCCTGCCGCATTTCGTGTCAATCCAAGCAGTACTTCTCCATTTTTTCACATCTTACTGCTTCGTGCTTCACTTTTGGAAGTGAGTGTATATGTGACGTGGTCACATTCTGCACGATGGATTAAGAAATATACATCATGATTTTTTGTCATCAACTGTGTTTCAGCTACTGCCCGTTCGATGTACACTGAAGTGACAGAAAAACTGGTACACCAGTCTAATACTTGGTAGGTCCCCCACGGAAGCGCAGGACTGCAGAAATACGACGGGCATGGACTCCACTAGCTTCTGGAAATATGCTGCAGGCAATGCACACCATACTTCCTGCAGAGCGTTCCACAATTCGGGTGTATTCCGAGGTCTCGGATTCCTGTGTTCGATAGCGCGTTGCATGGCATCATAAATGTGTTCTATTACGTTCAGATCTGGGGACTTGGGTGGGAATGGCAACACCGCAAACTCAGGTGAATGCTCCTCTAACCATAATGTGGCGTCCCGACACTTGTGTGAAGGTGCATTGTCCTGTTGGTACAGGCCCATCAGCATGAATGCAGGACATGAACGGATGCACCTCGTCAGAAAGGATGCGCACATAGCGTTGGCCGGTCACAGACGTTTGTAGACGTACCAGGGATCCCAGTGAAGTTCAGCTAAACACACCTCATACTATTACGGACTCCCCACCAGCCGGTACATGTCCCTGTTGACAGGCGGGATCCACGGCTTTATGGGGTTTGCACCACACACGAATCCTTCCATCTGCCCGATACAGTTGGAAACGCGACTCGTCAGACTAGGCTACTTTTTTCCAGTCATCAAGTGTTCAGTGGCGGTGTTGTCGTGCCCAAGCGTGGCGCATAGCTCTGTGTTGTGCTTACCTCAAGAGGACTCGAGTTGGGCGTCTGCTCCCAAAGCCCATGTCGTGCAGGGTACGTTGCACAGTCCGGACGCTGATGCTTGTTGAGACTCCAGCATTGAATTTCGATGATACCTGCGAGAGTGTTGCACGCCCATCGCGTGAAACGATTCTTGACAGCCGACGATGGTCACGTTCACCCAATGTCTTTTTACGGCCGCACTGGTGTCGTAGGTTGGAGGTTTTGTCGGAATTCTTGGAGTCACGGTACACCCTTGCAATGGTCGTCCGCGAAAATCCGAACTTCGTTTCTACCTCCTAAACACTATGGCCCATCTCACGAGCGCCAGCTATGACACTGCGTTGAAAATCGCTTGAATCGTTATTACTTATCATTCTCGTGCCGAAAACAGCTCTGACAGCTGGCAAAGGATGTCTATCGCTCTATATACGCACTGGCGAACGCAACTGAATACGCGCACAGGTGACGTTGCTATGTATTTTGCATAAGCTCGTCTGTACCAGTTTTTCTGGCACTTCAGTGGATATAATTTTAGCTTCATGTTCTACAGGTTGTAATTAGCATTAGAATGTAACAGTTATTGAAATATAAGTATTGAGTATTAACACTTTAGTCAAGGTATGTTAATTTTTGAAATCTTAATGACTGTCACTTTATCTCAAATTTTAGAACAGATTCAGATGCATTCATGAACTTCGTATTCACCGACCTGCTGCGTGTGAGGGAATAGAAGCAAAGCTATACGTTCTTTTTAAGTTTTCGACCAAATATTCTTTCACATATGAGGACTCTGGGTTGGCCACGACAGTTTCTGGATGGCGCTTTGTTCGTACCATGTTTAGATACGTTTTGCTCTATGACATGGAGCGTCATTCTCCATGAACAAGGAGGTAGAGTGACATCTCATCACTGGCCCCTCTCAATGATGGTTATGATTTTTCTGCATTGATGTGTGTTGCCTTCGCATTCTATAAGGACCGAACGACCAGTCATCCCCATATCATGGCTGATAAACCGCCATGTTTCACAACTGGCTGTAAGTGCTTCAAGCCAAATTCCTGGTTGTGCAATCGCCACACCTAGGCCCTGCCGCTGTATGAAAATTGTGCAAATCGGGACTTATAGATAGTATGACAGTGTGCCAAAATGCTAAGGTTCTCTCAATCATGTCTGTCACCCATGCCAATCTGCGACGAATGTTTGCTTCCCGCAAAAGAGATTTACGTCGAATCGCTCTTCCAT
The DNA here is from genome assembly GCA_039090855.1 of Macrothele yani. Lineage (NCBI taxonomy): Eukaryota > Metazoa > Arthropoda > Arachnida > Araneae > Macrothelidae > Macrothele > Macrothele yani. Next base: position 58,743,826 of record CM077010.1, read on the forward strand.
GATAGCCAAGTCGGTGAAGTTACCATTGCACAGTTCTGGAACTCACTTGGAGCTTCTTGGCAATCTCAGCGACCTATCTACGAGGCTTTGCTTCCACAGAACGCTTGATAGTTCAACTCGTGAGGGCCTATAGTGACCCGTAGTTGATGCTTCCTTGCCTGCCTTCTTGAATTCCACTAGCACTCGATTAACTGTGACAAAAGGAATTTGTAAGTTTTCAGCAATCTAATGCTGGCTGGCTGTCTCTAAGATCCTATTGCCGCACGATTCGTCTTCTTTGAAAGTCGCCCAGTTCCTTGGCTCCCTTGAGTCGAGGCATGTTCGTTTGGTGTCTTCTACTCACTGACCTTGTCCTGCAAAATGTATTAAAGAGAATTCGAGCATGCAATGCTATATAGATTTCACTACATAGCAAAGATGACATTACCACAGATGTATATTTACTTATGGATAAGGGTGGAAACCTGTTAACCCATAGGCATGTGAAGGGTATAATGGGTTCAGATCAGGAGACACCACACTGGTAGATGCAACCCTGTGACACGTGGGAGGAAGAAAGTAAGTCTGTACTTTCGGTTCTAGGCTCACAGCTGAGTATCTCTAAGTAGATAAAAAATTTGGAACATCAGGAGAATTTCCAAAGCATGTTAATATTTGATTTTGTGTGAACATGAGCAACAAAAAAACAACCACAACAACAACGGAAAACGTACAAATATGATGACAACGAAGATCTTGTGTCTTACGAAATACGTAGCGGTAATCGCTGCCCTTACGGATCTGGCGCAGATGGCTGCACCGTAAGCACACAGCCCATGCTTCATCCGGGACTCAATCCTAGGTCCAATAATGGTCAGAAGCCAGTTCCACAGACTATTTGTACTCAAACTTGTCAATTAACACAAGTTTGATAACTTTGGATACAAAACTATTACCCTCATTCTGTTTGTTGCAGGTGGCAAGGAATACCCTCAAGTTTTCTAGAAGTGTAACTAATGGATCCTGCGACAAAGGCACAGATTGTGGAGTGGTTTATTGAAACCAGATCCGAAACGCAGGTTCAGCGGGATTTCTGAACAAAATATGGGAGCAAACCACCCACACGTGACAGCATCAGAAAGTGGTACAAGCCATTCAAGGAGGAGGTTGTGGGACAAATATTCACTCGTAGCCCTCGAAAGTCCATCAGACAAGCAGTACGACAGCTGGCCACCCCAATGAAGTCAGTGCACAGAGTGTTACGTCAGAGACTGGAAATGCACAGTTATAAATTGCAGATAACCCATCACTTAACCCCAGATGATCAGGTAAAACGTAAACAGTTTGCTGAAGAGATGTTGAAGAACATTGCAAGTGCTAAATCTTTCCTGCGACAAATCTGTTTCTCGGATGAGTACACTTCCCATGTTTCAGGAAAGCTTAATAAACAGAATGTGAGAACATGGGGAACTGAACACCCGCATTGCACAATGAAACATGAACATGCTAGTCCAAAAGGAAATGTTTGGTGTAGCATAATGGTCGATCGTGTTATTGGACCCTTTTTCTTTCAGGAGGCGACCGTGAGAGTTGATAATTCCTTGGACATGATTGAGCAGTTTGTGTATCCCCATTTGGATGAACTTGCGACTCCGGTCATTTTCAAACAAGATGGGGCTCCACCTCATAGGGCTTTGATTGTGAGGAGTTATACGAAATTTCGCAATCGATAGTTGTAAGTGGTGGTCCATTGCATGGTCCCCACGCTCGCCGGACTTAACACCCGGTGAGTTTTGTTTATGGTTATTCATCGAGGATGAGGTTTACAGCACCCCTGTTGCACACATTGCTGGCCTAAAGAGGATAATTACACACACATTGCAGAAAGTTAATACGGACATTCTCTAATAAACATGGTTGAAACTGGAATACTGTTTATGTTCGGGTGACAAATGATTCCCATGTCAGGAATGTCAATAAAACTTCATAATCTGTTCTGCCAATTAACACAAGTTGTGTATTGAAATAATTTATATTCAAACTGTTTTGATTATTTGAAATTGGTTACACCTTTATGGGAAACCCTGTAGATCGTGGAGTGTAAGGAAAACCTTTCTTTTTAGAGGAGGTCCTTACTCCGAATTCGTTGGCTTGACGTGCTCTCGGAGGCACGGCGGGTATTCAGGGCTCACTAGGTATTGGTTTAGAATTCACATCCATCGGGTTTATACCCTACGCTAACCTAAAACCAAGGCATCGCAGCAAATTTGTGGACCTATGGAGAGAAATTCCTTTTACGCAGACGTAGATGTAGCAATTGAATGAATCTCATTTGAAAGAAATCCAGGTATGAGTTTCACGAAGACAATGTTAAAACAGGAGACGGTTATGTGGAACGCGGTAAGAGGTGAATTATGTTGATTATCAAGACACCATTGAAGATTGATTCTCCGTACAAGTCTATTTGACGAATGCCCGGATATTTTTTTAAAGAGAAATGCGTGTAAGCATTTATAAGATGATTGCGGGAACTAACTGGAACTTTGAAAGTCATGTCTGGGAAGTTGTACGTTCCACCTACGGAAGTCTTGCATCTATAATATTATGCAACTTTCTAAGTGCATTTCTAATCCCCAGACTCTTATTCACATTTTTGAGCATAGATCAGACTTTCAGTAGAGTATATTGTTTTCATTTTGAGTCGTAGTCTGTTAACACAAATAAATAGAATGAAGAAAGTACAAAACAATATTTCTACATCTTTTCACAGATTTACTGGAGTATGTACTGCGGATATACCGACTCTTGACCTGTTAACTTGCAACGTACCACTGAAGTTACGCAAGAGTCAAAACGGCAAATTGTAGCGATAAGCCAAGGCCGGTGTAGTTCAGTCGGGAGAATAACTAGCTCCGCTACCGGCAAAAGGTGCTTATTTTCATATTGGCTCCCGAACTTAAAAATGAATCTCCAGGCCCTGGAGTTCGAGAATAATGTGTGATGTTCTTCCACACGTTGTCTGGAATTAATAAAACTTCCTTTTACAATGAGCTGTCCTTCAAGCATAGTTTGCGGCGGACCCGAAACCTGCGATTTTGTGCGCCCACTTTTCTCAAGCATGAGGTATGTAATGTACAAAGGATGTTCAGACATTTCTACAACGTTTCTGATAAGAAATTGCCGAAAATGAAAGACGTTCAAAGAATTGAAACTGGCAACAGCGTGTTAGATGAACACGAAAGAAACACCTGCTGCAGTTAAATATTGCCTGCTAAGAAAATGGTGCACGTAAACAAGCTGTGGATAGAAGGTTAATTTTTTGCTCTTTACGAAGGGAAATATTCGCATTCTCTAATTATAAAACGCTGTGAAAATAATGGAATTAGAATTTCTAAACATAAAATAAGTAATGTTATTAATTAGGGATGGGGCATTCGAATTCTCGAATCCCGCGAATTTTGAAAAAGATTCGAGATTCGAAAACTCGAATCTTCGCGTTCGAATCTTAACCTAAAAAACCTGGCTTTTGGTGCTTGTTCTAAAGCGATATTTGTTCGAATTCTTGTCAGCATGACGAGTTCTGATATTAGATAACAATCGAAGAAAATCGTCTACAGTGTGTACACAGCTATTTGGAATAATTCGTTACTTTCAAACCGTTTGCAACAGTGAAGGAATTGTTCATCCGAACACAGAGAGCAACCGCCGAAGCGACTGACGTCTCCCATCGGGCACTGCCTTAGCCACCATACCTCAAGTATAGTGGGAAAAGTGACTTATCCATATTTTATCTCTTTTCCGGCAGCTGTTACCATGGTAACGAGCGTGGGAACGGAGGGGGAGTGTGACCTTGAGCCGCGTCACTCACATGAATACAGGCCAGCGTTTCCAGTTTTCAACTCTCTGCAGCGTTTCACTTGCACACGCTATCAGTATACACTCAGCGTTATCCGGCCTGTATATTTTCTCTCAATCTCAGTGTTTCTCACGCTTTATTGTTTTTGTTTCTATTGCTAACCACAGCATCTACGCATACTTAGGAACGATTTATCTTGTGCCTGTAAATAAAAAATGTGAAAAATATGAATTGTTACTCAAATATTTTTTGTCAAATTATGTTAAAACAAATGGAAACGAACCTCAAGAGTTATGTACTTCATTTAGTAAATGTAAATTATCAGTTAATTAAATTTCATTTGTATCTTCTTAATAAGTATGGGTATATTTTTTGAAAACTGTATTTTTTAATTTGTTTTTCATTAAACACAGATTTTAATTTTTTTTTAAATTAAAAACTTTAAATTTTAAGTAGAAGTCTTTTCTTTCCCTTTTTTTCTTGTAATTATTCTTATATGAAAGATTAGATTCGAGGGAAACGAAAACCTTTTAGGATTCGGATTCAAGAAACTTTAGGATTCGTCCCACCTCTTGTATTATTGAAAATAATAAAGGAAAATTCGTCAACAACTGCTTTTAACAGAAAAAAGAACATCAAAAGAATATCCAAAGAAGGTACGTACTTTTACGACTGTTTCAAAAGTAAGGTCTATGGTCTTAAAAGGAAACAAAAAAGGTTTATGGTTTGAAAAGGAAAAGGAAACACACCGACCCAAAGGAAATTGCTCAGTCGTTTAAAATATCGGTATCAACTGTAAACATGGTAATAAACAAAGATTGAAATCTGACAAAAACAACAACAAAAAACATAATATTTACCGCCTTTTTTTCAGGCACAGGGTGAGCGCAGAACATAGTAAACTTCTTTATAAAAATTACTTAGCCGGAGACAGTTGGAAATTTATTGTGACTGTTGATGAAGCACGGATATACCTAAACGGCTATAACAAAAAAAGGTCGGTTTACTATCGTAAAAGAGCAGAAAAAAATTTACAAACTTAACTTCGAAAATCCAAAGAAAGTTTCAGTAAAGGATTCATGAATAATCATGAATCCTTTGCTGGGGTTTTTCGTACCATGAGCAAAAGGCTACCAGTCATACATCCGAATCTACCACGTAAGATTAAAAACATGAAAATAAGTTAGTAAAATCATGCAATGCATTGATTATGATACGCTTTCCAACATACCAGAAATCATTACTCAAGTTACGAGGATAATGGCTGTGGAATAAATCTCGCTCCTGTGCCCTGTCCTTTGACCCCATTTCGATGATATTAAACAAAATTGGTTCAGTATACCTCCGGAACAACATACTAAAGTTTTGTCACAATAGAAACATTTTAAATCAAGTTATGATGATAATGGCTGTGGAATAAATCTCGCTTCTGTGCCCTGACCTTTGACCCTATTTCGATGATATTCAACAGAACTGGTTCAGTATACATCCGGAACTAAGTGATAAAGTTTTGTCGCAATCGAAGCACTTTTACGTAAGTTATGATGCATAAAGGCGATGGAATGGGTCCAGCTCCTATGTCCTGACCTTTGGCCCCATTTCGCTCATTTTCAAGAGGGTTCGTCCACAGGTTCCTACGACATACTAAAATTTCATCGAAATGGAACAATTTCTACGCGAGTTATCGTGCGGACAGGCAGACAAGCGGATAAAGCTGGAACATACACGCTTCTTGAACCTACGGTTGGAAAGCGTAACAAGTTAGTAAAATCATGCAACGCATTGATTATGATACGCTTTCCAACATACCAGACATCATTACTCAAGTTATGAGGATAATGGCTGTGGAGTAAATCTCGCTCCTGTGCCCTGACCTTTGACCCTATTTCGATGATATTAAACAGAATTGGTTCAATATACCTCCAGAACAACATAATAAAGTTTTGGCGCAATCGAAGCATTTTTACATAAGTTATGACGCATAAGGGAGATGGAATGGATCCCGCTCCTATGTCCTGACCTTTGACACCATTTCGCTCATTTTCAATAGGGTTCGTCCCCAGTTCTCCCCTATCATATACTAAACTTTCACCGAAATCAAACCATTTTTACGCGAGTTATCGTGCGGACAGACAGACAGACAAAACTGGAGCATATACGCTTCTTCAACCTACGGTTGGAAAGCGTAAAAAATGACTACTGTAACTCTTTCCGTACAAAGAAATTCGCTAGATGGCTAGATGCAATGGGGTTTCTCGTAACATGGGAAATTAAAGTTAAGAAAAGTTGAAAAAGAATGTTAAAATCAATTCTGTATATTACCAAAATAATGTTTTAGCTTCTACATTTAAAGAGGAAATACTACTCCTTTATCCACAGAGCTTTCGAAGAGTAGAACTCTATCAACAAAAGCCTACCAGTCATACATTCGATTCTCCCACACTATTTCTTAAAAAAAAAAAAATCAAAAACAGAAGGGTATCAACTTTTGCTCACATTTCTTCGAAGTCCCCTGATGTGTCCTCGATGGACTATTGTACGTTCGAACTTTTAAAAAGAGCGATTTCTAAACGCAGACCTAAAACAATGATTGGACTATGGAAAGTAGTAGAAGAGGAGTGGGATAAAATACCAATTCTAAGAAATACCCTGTTATCTTGGAAATCTAGATGTAGGTTCATATCCAGAGAAACGACAATCAGATAGAACATTTAAGAAAGAAATAATTTTATTTGAAGCATAAATTATATTACCGAAAAATCGTTCTAAAAATGTGTGAGCTTCCTCTGTACCGCTGTAGTGACGCAAGAGCCAAACGACAAGTTGCAGCGATAAGCCAAGGTCCGTGTAGTTCAGTAGGGAGAATGACTGGTTCCGGAGCGAGAAGACGTGTGATTCAAAATCCACCACCAACAAAAAGGACTTTATTCGCCGCAAAATTTCATGATGACTTCTTTACGTACGCTGAAGAAGGCTCTCCAACTTAAATTTGCACGGTATCATCAATGGAGAGATCGATGGCTTTCTAATTCGAAACCGATTAAATTTGACCAAGGACAAAATGTGGGATTTTTACTGTGTCATTCAGTAAAACCGAAGCGGGAAGAAATTGTTTGTTATGCAAAATGTACAGACTCAGTTGAGGACTGTCCGGATATTTTTTTACTGTTAAGTTATAATTAATTTCGTAAGTATGTTTTGAAAGATTGTGATTATCTATGTACAGAGTGATTCATAAAGAAGTATACAGTTTCAGCGCACTATAAAACAAGAACAATGTAAGATATTTTATGTTACCTGTAACAGAATTGTAAGGGAATGTTTCAAGTTTTTTTAGAGACTGTCACAGATGTTCTATGTGTGCACCCTTAGTCACACGATACACATCGAGCCGGTAATTCATTTCCGTTTCCAGTTTCCAGATGCTGTAAAACAGTAACAGTTAAAGACACGAACCACAACTGCGTACCGTTAGGTAGATGTACTCATAAAGTTTGTGTCCCGCTACTGAGAGACAGAAACTCCCGTTCCTGTTGATCTAGCGGAGCTGAAACAGCGTATCACAGCCACTATCACTGCACTTGATTCAGATATCTTATTCCGCGTTTGGGCGGAAATGGATTACCGGCTCGACGTGTGTCGTGAGACTAAGGGTGCACACATAGAACATCTGTGACTGTCTCTGAAAAAACTTGAAACATTTCCCTACAATTCTGTAACAGGTAAAATAAAATATCTTACATTGTTCTTGTTTTATAGTGCGTTGAAATTGTATACTTCTTTATGAATCACCCTGTATTTAAAACACAGAGCCGTTTCTTTCTACAATCCACCAGCACCACCCACTAGAGCGATTTTCATGATTTTTTTTTCAAATGAACGCTACTGATCCACAGGCTTGTCATCGCTAATTTTTTTGTCATAAGTAATCTACATATTTAAAACATAAGGCCGTTACTTTCTAAAATCCGCTACCTACTGGAGCGATTTTCGTGATTTTTTTAAAATGAAAGCTACTGACCCACAGACTTGTCATTGCAAATTTTTATTGTTGTATTTTTTTTCATGTTACCGTGGCATTTTCTTTATTCTGGCATTTGTTCTCGTTTCACTACTTGCAGCACCATCTGCATTTCTGCGGTGTTGGTACTTGGAACTGAGCCCTCCGCTATCAACTACGTAGTTGTAATCGAAGTTCAGAGTCAAAGGAAACAGCGGCGCCCTGGACTTTGCGCTTTCTATGTGAATTCATTTAAGCTTACTCTTGTAAAGAGTTGTTTTGGTTTGTCATGGAACGACATGTTATCCCTATTCTCGGTGACGGCAAATGCTTATTTCGTGCTGTTTCTCAGAGTTTATATAATCATGAGGAACGTCATCGTGAAATTCGTATACGAGTCGTTGAAAAAATTAAAAATGAATGGGAATACTATAAAAATTTTGTTGTTGGTGACCCATATGACAAGAAAAAATTCAATCACAGCTTTTTCAACCGTGCATGTCACGGGTTATGGACTAGTTACTTTTAATATACAATAGTATAGCATATTCTGTAACTAGATCTACTGTCTGTAGGGATGTACAAATAAATAAATAAGTAAATAAGTATGTTTATTTTTTTTTGTTTTAGTGTGAAGTCATGGGCTGAAAAAATATTCCATTTTGTAATATTATTAAATCAATGCGAACTGTTAAAAGCAAAATACACGATGTAATTTTTTCGCCCAACTCTTTGGTGCTGTGGAAAGCCCAAAAAAAAAAAACCAGTTAAAATCCAGCTGTTTTGAAAAACAAGTAAACGTAAAATAAAATTCATGCCCAATTCCTAAAGCTCACTTGCCGCTCCCGGTGGCGTAGTGGTTTAAGTGCTGGCTTATGACCATTTGTCAGAGATGGGTCCGGGTTCGAATCCCGGCGAGGCATGGATGTTGTGTTTGTTATACGGCACTGGCTCTCTCCCTTCACTGGAACCAGTGACCCTAAATAAGGCATGGGCAAACACTTATAAGCCCATCGAATTTCTCACGATGGCTGTTAAACCCAAAAGAAAAAAAGCTCACTTTGACTCTTTACCTTTATTCTTTCCTCATGCTTGCATTTTTATGGGAGCTATTTATCCACAAATCTAATGCTTTACCTTATTGCTGTTGCTCTGATAGCCCATTTAACATTTCAGAGAGTATTTTGGTTGTTGCGTGGACGCAATACGAGCAACCGAATTTTTCATGTCCTTTTTTATGTCAATGGAACAATAAAAAATATGAACTTCTGATTGCGATAATGAAGTAATTGGACTCGAAGGCCTAGAAAATAGAGTATCCGAAGCATGGATATATCAAATTTTCCATGCAGGAGCAACTATTTACGTTCCCTAATGCAGAAGATATTTGTATTTTTATTTTGGCATTCCCTGATGAGATATAAACCCGCACTTCCTTTATTAACTCTTTGTTATACGTATATGACATATAATGTATATTATCGTCTGTAAATAAGTAATGCTGCTTGGTAACTCATTAGGACAATGGCACACACGAACCAGAATTCTGCTGTTTACTGTCTTGCAGCGGGCATTACTTTGGGGCAATAAATACTTCGGTTTTCATTGGTTTCCTCCTGCTTCTCTCAGCTCTTGTTTCACTGTTTCCTGTTTTTAAATTGTTGGTGCAAGTCTGACATACAGTGAGTAGCGATCAAGCAAATATAATAAAAATCCGGTAAGCTCCTTTTTTATTTTTTCAATCAGTACAAACGATAACTGCTTTAAAATAGTGACGCCATTTTGTAGCCTTTTATTTCGCTGTACGAATGGAAGAGTGTCAATATAAGAACGCCATCTGACCGAATAAGATTACAAAACTTGTGGTGTTCAGATAGAATAAAAATAGCAACGTTTACCACAATTAAATGTTTATTACATATCGTCTATTGTTTTGCAGAGAATAACGTCAAAGTTCTTTCCCCCATTTAAACTCAACAAGGAAGAATATAATGCTCTAAAATAATTGCAGTCAAAGCGTGATATTATCATTAATAAAGCCGATAAAGGATGACAAATTGTTATTCTGGACTAAAAACATTATGAGGCAGAGGTCGAGAAACCTATTTCCGAGGATCCCTATAAAGAAATAAAATATGATCCATCAGAGAAGCAATTAAAAGAAGTTCGGAAAGTGGTATCAAGTGGTGTAACTCTTGACCAAAACTCTAAAAGTCATCTAAAGCCCTTACATACCCGTTGTTCGAGTTTCTATGCACTTCTGAAGATACATAAGATTGGTATCCCTTTCCGTTCCATAGTCAGCAATATCGGCAGTGGCATACTGGAAAAACTTAGAGCAACCCCCCCCCCCCATCGCAAAAAAAATTTCTAAGCCCTTTTGAGAAATTTATGAATTTCAATTACTGAAAATTTTATATTACGTATTATTAACTAGATTTTATGGGCGTTTTAATAATTTAAAGTCTTTGGAACCTACAGGTATTTTTCATAAAGCCAAAACTATTGCACTTTCTTTCGTGTAACACAAACGTGCATGCCATAATTAAAATGATTAACCTAGTTTTATACCAATACAAAGTACTACAAAACCCTTACGCCAAAGTTAATCATGTCATGCAAATTTTATTCATTTAGAGAATTGAGTCCAGCAGCCTCAAATGCCTCACGATCACACACGCAAAACAATGAACTGTCGTGTGATAGTGTCATATGATATTTTCCAATTTATACGATGGTATAAAATAAGCAAATAAATACGTAACAATCAAGAATTGGGGCACAAAAAAAAAAGATAAAAAGTAAAACTATTTAAATTATTTACTCTTCAACATAAAGAACACACTTAACATAATACCACAACGTTTTGCATACAATTAAAAAAATGTCTTTTAACACTGTTATAAAAAAAATAAGACGGGTCTTTCTTCGTCCTCGCAAAGAACACCTATATTCTGAAGGATGTGTAATCATGTGTAAACAACTGTAATACATAATACCTTACCGTCATGGGTATAAAAATTTCATTAATTAAACTGATATTTCTATCACGTTCTGTAGCATAATATTTATACTCATGTGTAGAAATCATTACAATACTACGAAAAGGAGCCTCAAGCTCTCTGGAACAGCCAGTTGCTTTCCCGCCAGCCAGTATTCATAAACTAAAACCGCAAAAATTAAAAATGATTTCTAAATATTTGACTTACATAATGAAACAAAACATTACCAAAAACTGTCTTTCTTTTTAATATTTCATTCAAAGTTGCAGTCAAAAACTCCTGGCTATTTCTTTCATAAATTCCAAATTATGTTTCTGCAAAAAATTTTGTAAAATATTTTTTGGTGAATCTAGCTAGAGGCCATCTTAGCCGTGAGACCCCCCCCCCCCCCGCAATGCAAGGGTTGGGGGGGTAACAGTACGCCCCTTAATATCGGCTCAGCTACACATAAGTTGGCAGTGTTTCTATCTTCGAAACTATCCACCTTGACTTCTTCGAACAAAACAGCTGTAAAAAATTCCATTGAGTTTGTTAATCGGCTAAAACGACATCCATACAACGATCAGTTCATGTTTTCCTGCGATGCGAAATCCATGTTCACAAGTATCCTACTGAATGAAGCCTTCGAATAATTGAAAGCTAGTTTAATTGAACATCATTTCAGCCAACCGGAAGTAGAAGATATTTTGAGACTAGTGGAAATTTGTGTCAGACAAAACAGTATCCATTTTCGTGGAAGACTTTCCAACAGACAGTAGGACTTGCAATGGGTAGCATGTCGCCCCGGTGGCGCAGTGGTCTAAGGCGCTGGCTTGTGACAATTCACCCTAGTTGGGTCCGGGTTCGAATCCCGTGAGGCACGGGTTTTTGTGTTTCTCTTTCGGCACTGGCTCTCAATGTACTATTTGTCCAACACTCGCTCTCTGTGTACATTTGGCATACTGCAAAACCATGTTTGACGTGTGTACTTGTTGATGTGAACTATCCGTATCCTGTCTATGTTTGTCATGTCTCTATACCACCAGGTCCAATAAATCATTTAAACCTCCAATAAAAAAATTTAGTAGCCCACTGTCGTTCATTTTATGCGAAGTCTATATGCGTCACTTTGAGGACAAACTCCTTCAGCTTGTTACATTACATTTGACCTGTGGATTCGATATGTAAATGATACTTTTGTTCTCTGGAATGGCATGAATTCGGAAATACCTAAATTAGTTGAACTTATCAATTCAATTGATCCTCATATAAATTTCACTGGGAGACAGAAAATAATGGCTGCTTACCATTACTTGATGTCCTTGTGTCACGCTCTGAAGGATCTTTTAGTACAACAGTTTATCTAAAATCATTTACTGTTTCTTTACCTCACATGCAAAGTCGAATCGCCCATGGAAACAGAAAACCTCTGCCTTCTATACATACGTATATCATGGAATCCTTAATTGAGCACATATGTACTGCCTGGGATTGCTCAACTAAGGATTCCATGATATACGTATGTATAGAAGGCAGAGGTTTTCTGTTTCCATGGGCGATTTAATTTTGCATGTGGGGTAAAGAAACATCAAATGATTTTAGATAAACTGTTGTACTAAAAGATCCTTCAGAGCGTGACACAAGGACATCAAGGAATGGTAAGCAGCCATTATTTTCTGTCTCACAGTGAACTTTATATGAGGATCAATTGAATTGCTAAGTTCAACTAAAGTGCTCATCTAAGGATTCCTTGCAGAAAGCTTGATTTTCTGAAACGAATTGCGGTACATACAGCCCTTCCGTTCTAGACAAAGCTGTCCAAAAATTTTGGAAACCGAAGCCTGTCTGCTCGCTCACGCCAATAGACCTCCCAATACGAGTTAATTGGGCGGTTATCCCATTTACTCCCCAGATTCAGGGCCGGGGTGGCCTAGTGGTCAACATTCGCGACTGCCACGAAGAAGACCTCAGGTTCAATCCCAGGTAGGTACGAATGCTCGAACCACTAAATATCCGCCGTGCGTCGGATGGGCATGCTAAGCCGTCGGGCTCCGGGTACTGGCCCCTCGGTAATACATAAGGGCGTCATCCTTTCCCTTTCTACCACGCTTCCGTGCCACTTTCCTATCGGGCATTCTAGCCCAAATTTCATAGCTTGCTATTTCTAAGGTTGTTTAAAACCTGAGGTCAGACACTCCCTTCCTAAAATCCTCTACATAGGATCTGATCTGATCTGCTCCTCAGATTTGATGATGATTCAAAAATTCTCAAAAGATTTAATTGCAAAGTTATTTTCAAACCCATGAACAAGATGAATTTTTACGGATCAAAAGATTACGTCGAAGACATAAATTTCTGGGGAATTTATCAGATACCTTGTGAATGTGGACTTTTACATATCGGACAGACCCGCACGGCTTTAAGTTTCCGTGTGAAGGAACACAAGACTTAAGCACGAAACTGTGAACTGAAGAAGTCGTCTATAGCCCATCATTGTCACGGAAATAATCATACATTTTTATTTGAAACGCTATGCGTATTGCTAAACCTGATTCGACTATCAAGCTTAATGTATTAGAAGCTTTCCGCATATACCGGAACTCTTCACGGCTTGACAACGACATGCCGTCTACTCCATTTTTTTCAAGCTCGTGGAAACAACTCACTAAAATCCGTGACCGTCGGAACTGTAATGATGTCACAATGCTTTGAATGTTTACGCTATATTTTTCCTGATGATGCCGAGTCAAACGCTTTGCGAAACTACAGTCGATGTATAATAAACATTTAGCCGTTGCTATTTTTATTCTAGACAGAGCAAGGTTAACAGTAACTAAATATAATCAGTTTTTCTAGTTACGGAATGTATTTATTCGAGAAAAAGAAGTTCAAGAGATTTATTTCCTCGTGCTGATCTTCTTTTTTTTTTTTTTTTTTTTTTTTTTTTTGAGGTTTAACGACCACCGTGAGCAACTCAATGGGCTATAAGCAGTCGCCCGTCCCTAATTTAGGGCCACTGGTTCCAGGAAAGGGAGAGAGCCAGTGCCGTAAGACAAACACAACATCCATGCCTCACCGGGATTCGAACCCGGACCCCTTACGGACGAATGATCAGAGGCCAGCGCCTTAGACCACTGCGCCACCGGGGCGGCGTGCTGATCTTCCTACGGTTCTAAAGCTCGCGCTTTCCAAAGCACGTGCGCTGTACGAAAAGCTGCAGACTGGGCGTTGTACAGTTCCTTACTAAATGTTTTTTCAATGGCACTTGAAATACCTGGTTGTAATAAATTGTGAGAATCTCGGATCTTCTGAAATTCAGAGGCATACCCATAGTCTCGCTCTCTCTCTCTCTCTCTCTCTCTCTCTCTCTCTTTTTTTTGAGGGGAGGGGAGGGGCGTGCATTTTTTTTCTTAATCGATAAAAATCCAATTCATAACATTTTCATTGTTATTAATCATGGCGTACTCGTTTGCATCAGGATTTGATAATTAAAAAAACAACAACTGCTTTTCGTATAAAAAAGTTTCTTCAAAAGTAATATTGTAATGCGAAAGCAAAAAAAAAAAAAAAATGGTATACACTGAGTGGCCACTTTATTATGCCCACCTGACAGTTTTAAGCAAATGGGCTACGGCTGCATGCTGTTGTCGCCAGAGGGCGAGGCTAGTATAAAAAGGGAAAGCTTAGTGCTTGCGACAGTAGCAGAAGTGATTTGTGGGTGACGAGACGGGTAAAAAATGCGATTTGATGGACTTTTAACGTGGGATGATTGTAGGAGCTCGGAGCCATGGAGCGAGTATCACCGAAACCGCCGCATTCGTGAAATGTTCCAGAGCAGCTGTTGTTAAAGTGTTTAAAGACTGGACTGTCAGCCAAAAATCTAACTGGGCCTCTACGTGCAATTTGTGGTCGTCATCGACTAGTGACTTCTCCGCCGGAACGGAGAGTGTCCAGACTGGTAACAGACAGCAGAAGGGCAACAGTACAGCAAATTACTGACCATCTTAATCAAGGATCCCCTCAAATGATCTCTGCACGCACTATTCGCCGTACACTGCATCGGATAGGATATGGCAGCCGAAGGCCTGTTCGAACACCTGAAAACGTCCCCAGTTCGCACAGAAGCACAAGGATTGGACAATCGATAATTGGAAACAAATTATGTGGTCCGATGAATCACGTTTTGAGTTTCCCCATGTCGATGGCCGAGTGAGAATTTGGCGGAAACAGCACGAAAACATGGACCCCAAATGCATTGCTACAACCCTTCAAGCTGGTGGAGGCAACGTTATGGTTTTTGGAATGTTTTCCTGGCATGCGTTGGGCCCTTTAATTCGTGTTGATCAACGTCTGACTGACACATCATATCTAAACATCGTTGCGGACCAAGTGCATCCTGTCATGTGGATGGTTTATCCCAATGGCGATGGCTACTTTCAACAAGTTAATGCGTCCTGCCATAGTGCTCGTATTGTACAGGATTGGTTTCAGGAACATGCCGGTGAGTTTACTTTGCTTAGGTGGGCCCCACAATCTCCAGATCTCAACCCCATTGAGAATTTTTGCGATGACGTTGAACGAGCCATCAGACAGCTGGATCCACAACCCTGCAATCTCACAATCCTGGAAAGTGCTATTCATCAAGCATGGTCTCAGATTCCACAAACCACCTATCAACATCTCGTGGAGTCCATGCCACGAAGAATCGATGCAGTATTAAAGGCAAATGGTGGCCCAACGAAGTATTGAGGGGGTGATCATAATAAAGTGGCCACTCAGTGTAGTAGCAAAACGAAAAACAAAACAAAAAACATTTAAATGAAGAATCGTAGTTTTCTCAGAATCATTAGTATTCGTTTCAGATTTCTGTTAGATATCATCATATACAGCTTTTTTATCCCGTTTTTTCTCTACGTTCTCTATTCACTATATCTAATTTGCGCCATTCACTAAGATTGCTGCTTCCTCTTGCTTATTTTAAATTATACTGCACTCTATGATGATATTTGATAGAAAAAAAAATGCTCATCGTTTTTGCAATGAATGCTTATAATATCCTATGGGTAGGACTAAATCGAGCAATTATTTATTATTTTGTTGTACTACAGTGGCATTCAAGGATCGTGGCACAGTCGGCTTTAATGGACTCTTCGCCGTGTCGAGGGTCGATGATTTTCCTTGTCCCCTTCCCTCCACTCTCCGCTACGAAAAGAGACCTCCACCCCTGTCTCTCATCCTCCAAATTATTACGTTGCTGCTTCTACAAAACTTTCTCACTGAGGCCTGTGTCACCTTCTGTAAAGCCAGAGACTCACCGTCCCATATGAAGAAAAGTTCGAATGCCTCTCAAGCAAAATACCCTTAGTTTTAATAAAACTCCATTTACTTCCTTTACTGTTGGTGCCCAGCGCAATAAAATGCATCCGACAAAGGGAAAAACCTTCCACAATGCGACGTCACAGCTACCATTAAGCAATGAAAACTCCTACACACTAGATAGAGGTCTGCACGAGCCAGGCTTTTCCCCAGATACTTACAGCCGGACCAAGCCTATCCATTCTTTGTATCGAATTGGTAAAGAAAAAAATCATGTTTCCCGATTTCCAGGTCTGTTCAGCTGTTTTTCTGGCTTTACTTACTTCCATGACATAGCCCAGGGCGTAATCACAGAGACGAGGAGAGGCACTCAAAGTGTTTTTACCATCCCTACGTATTAAGATGGTGCAGCCGCTCCCCCCCCCCCCCCGGTGGCACAGTTGTCTAAACGATGGCTTCTGATCATTCGTCCAAAAGGGGTCTGGGTTCGAATCCCGGTGAGGCATGGATGTTGTGTTTGTCTTCCGGCACTGGCTCTCTTCCTTCTCTGGAACCAGTGACCCTAAATTAGGGACGTGCGACTGCTTATAGCCCATTGAGTTGCTCACGATGGTCTTTAAATTTCCAAAAAAAAAAAAAAAAAAAAAAAAAAAAAAAAGACGGTAAAAACACTGTTGGGCTTGTTGACAACAACGAAATTCGAGCCCAAGTGAGTGTGTGTATCTTGTGGAGTGTGAGACGGAGGGTGTCTGTGTGGAATGGCTTGTGTGTGTGTTTTTTTTTTCTGTTTTTTCTCTTCTTTTTGGATTGGAAGTTTAACGACCACCGTGAGCAATTCAATGGGGTATAAGCAAGGAGGTTATAATACTGGAGCTACTGGAGATACCACTGGCTCTGCCGCCATAGGTCACAGCTAATCTGTGGTGTTACGTCACAAGCACGCAAAAACGAACTAAATTATACCGTTGATAAAACAGTAAGCTTGTGTATCATTGACAAAGATGATTGAATTACTCATATTATCTGTTTATACGCTAAGAAGCTTTTGTTCCATTGGTTTCAAAGCAGCTTCTTTTCTGCGGATGCGTCGTGCCTACTCATGACGTCATTCGCAGCACGGAGGGTGACTTATGGCGGCCAATGCTGCGTAGATAGGAGTGGTGTCTGCAGTAATATAACCTCCTTGGGTATAAGCAGTCTAAGCAGTCGCCGGTCCCTAATTTAGGGCCACTGGTTCCAGGAAAAGGAGAGAGCTAGTGCCGTAAGACAAACAGAACATCCATGACTCATCGGGATTCGAACCCAGACCCCTTTCGGGCGAATGATCAGAAGCCATCGCTTAGACCACTGCGCCACCGGTGCGGCGTGTGTGTTTGGGTGTGTTCCTATGAGAGAGTACGACGACTTCGATTGTTTCTCCTATCCTTAATCCCTGTAGGAATTGATTTTTGTAGTGCTACTGCTTCCTATTTCAGAGAAAGGGAGATTTTGAACGCTCTTAGTGTTCTTTCTCTCTCTCTCTCTCTCTCTCTCTCTCTCTCTTTAAAGATCATATTCTTCGATAATTGCCAAAGTGTATTTAATATTTTTAAGCCCTACATTCAACAAAATATTTTCAATAATATCTCATTTCATTATTTAATTTTCACAATTTAGTAAAATACGATAGAAAGACAAAAAAAAAAAATAAAAATAGAAAATGGCACATCACGGGCCGGGCCTGAATAATATCTGCAATTGATGGGCTGGGGCCTTAAACTCCCGGGCTTGCCGAATAAAGCCCGTGCAGACCTATACTACACACAGCTTACGAACGTTTCACTTATCTTCGACTTTATCGATGAAATTTAAAATAATATTCTGCTATCGTTTCATAATTCGATGATGCATATGCAATGAAAAATCAGGATACAGGAAATACTCAGGTGCAAATGCACCCCGCCGCCCCGGTGGCGCAGTGGTCTAAGCGATGGCCTCTGATCATTCGTCCGAAAGGGGACCGGGTTCGAATCCCGGTGAGGCATGGATGTTGTGTTTGTCTTACGGCACTGGCTCTCTCCCTTCCCTGGAACCAGTGACCCTAAATTAGGGACGGGCGACTGCCTATAGCCCATTGAGTTGCTCACGGTGGTCGTTAAACCTTCAATCAAAAAAAAAATGTACCCTTTCACCCCACCCTTTACCCGCACGTACGCCACTGCTGAGATTTGTTGAAAACACAGGTAACCTGGGGAATTTCTTGGCGGGGCATGAATGATTGCTTAAACTGAAGACGTGTCGTAAGACAAGAGCACCATGCATGCCTCACTGGGGTCTCAATCTGGGGCCCATAACGTGCGACTACACGCTAGATATTCCATTTGACCCTACAACCAAATTTGGGCGTGGAGTGATGAACTTGGAATATTTGTATTTGATAAAAAAGCTGAAACTGAATTTCATGGATTCCACAGGTGGCAAGGTCTGCTGAGGTCATGGGCTCTGACCTGCTGCATGGATGGGCTTGGTTCGAAATTCGGCTAAAACGTAAACGACGTGTCTGATTCTTCCCTCCCTACCTTAAGGGAACAGGTCACCCTAGTTGCGCATGCCATGAGCTTACGTACCGTTCATCCATTCACAAGTGAGCGAGATCCGTACGCCTCTGTAGACTTACGTCCAGGGCCGGATTAAGGTGTGTCTAGAGAAGCTATAGCCTAGGTGCCCACCATTACCAAGGACCCAGGATCCATGTCGCTTCACCGCAAATAATTAATAGGCCTACATTGCTTATATATTTATAAACAGAGAGAAGTACAATAGTTTTAGTTTTGTCTCGTATGATTTCCACTCGATCAGAAACACTGGTTGGAAGATGAATAGATTTTAAGGCAGTGGTAACTCACTAAGGGTAAACTTTTCATGTCGTTGTGCACAGAGGGGCCCGTGAGAAAATTTCAGCTTTTTCACTACCAAACCCACACACCTCCTAACTTGCACTTGGAACCATCCAAATCTACTGAATTCAGATTGCATAGTAAAGAACATGCACCAATAAAAGTATACAATGCTAAATTTTTAAAAATTCCAAGACAAAATCTAGAAATCTTAAGCTTTTAACTCATGTTCTTATGAGAACAGCGGAAAATACAAGAACTTGTTATGAAAATTCTTCAGGTAATTAGTTTGAAGACCGCACTACCTATTAATCATCACGAGCAAATTGTTGGAACTTGGTGTTTTAACGGACTTCAATAATGATTGTCCGTCATAAGTTCTTTGGGGGCCCATTCAGATGTTTTAGCCTTGGTAGCCCGCTGAGTTGTTTTAGCCTAGGGCCCCACTAAAGCTTTAGCCCGGCCCTGCTTACGTCCAACAAAAGTAAAAAGGGAAAGAGAGAGAGAGAGAGAGAGAGAATGGTATACGACAGCTGTGTGCCGATTCCGTGGTATATGTTTGCTCGTGTTCGCCTTTATTCGTATGAAATACAGGGTAATTCAAAATGATTGCCCTGATTACAAATGACAACACCTAGTTTATCAACATAGATACAGAGATCACATTGTTGCACAATAAAGAAGGAAGTTTAGAATTTAATAAAGAAGGAAGTTTAGAAGTTATGGTTAATACACCACAATATGAATACTCAAGAAACGCATTTAGCGTATTAAATGTATTTATTTCTTATGGTGTAATAATCACAGAGATTCGCCAAGCTTTCGCACTCCACTGGGAGGCTTTTTCAAGGCAACGGTAGACATAAAAGTGCAGGGAATTGGAACACATAAAGAACAAGGATGATTTTTGAAAATAACGTGGGTGACATCAATATATTTCATGAAATTGTTTAGCACGTAATTACCCGGCGAGCGGCGACGTATTCCCGTCTTTTAATAACGCATCCCAAACCATTGATAGTTCAGTAGAGATCATGTCATTGCATGCTACTTTGCTGGAGAGGATTTCGATAGTTTCCCTGATGGCAGTCTCTTTAAAGTTCGTGTAAGGGGCAATTCTTCTAATATTATTCCATACTGGAATGGTCGATGAATGCATGTTCGTGTAAGTGGCAATTCTTCTGCAAAGAATTCTAATGATATTATTCAATTCTTCTAATATTATTCCATACTGGAATGGTCGATGAATGCATGTTTGTGTAAGGGGCGATTCTTCTGCAAAGAATTGTCCCTTACACGAACTTTAAAGAGACTGCCATCAGGGACTCTGTCGAAATTCTCTACAGCAAAGTAGCATGAAATGACATGATCTCTACTGAACTATCAATGGTTTGACATGCGTTATTAAAAGACGGGAACACGTCGCCGCGCACCATGTAATTACGTGCTGAAATGTTTCACGAAATATGCTGATGTCACCCACGTTATTTTCAACAAGTTAGTAAAATCATGCAAAGCATTGATTAGAATACGCTTTCCAACATACCAGAACTAATTACTCAAGTTATGAGGATAATGGCTGTGGAATAAATCTCGGTCCTGTGCCCTGACCTTTGATACCATTTCGATGATATTCAACAGAACCGGTTCAGTATTCCTCCGAAATAACATGATACAGTTTTGTTGCAATGGAAGCATTTTTACGTAAGTTATGATGCATAAGGGTAATGGAATAGATCCCGCTCCTGTGTAACACCTTTGACCCCATTTCTCCCATTTTCAATAAGATTCGTCCACAGGCCGGCCCCTACAACATGCTAACATTTCATCCAAATCGAAGAATGTTTATGTAAGTTATGACGCATAATGTCGATGGAAGTGATTCCGCTCCTATGTCCTGACCTTTGACCCCATTTTGCCCATTTTCAATAGGGTTTGACCACAGGTGGTCCCCAACCACATACTAAAATTTAATCGAAATCGAACCTTTTTTACGTTAGTTATGACGCATAAGAGCTGTGGAGTGAATCCCGCTCCCATGTCCTGACCTTTGACCCCATTTCGTTCACTTTCAATAGGGTTCCTTCCCAGTTGTTCCCCTTCCACATACTAAAAGTTCACCAAAATCAAACGATTTTACCACGAGTTATCGTGCGAACGGGCATACGCACACAACGCGTGACGTAATGACGCAGATGGGAATCGCGACCATCTGCTCGAAAGAGTGTGACATCATAAAACTTTAATAGGATCCTCACACAACGCGTGACGTAATGAGACAGACAGACAGAGGACAGGGGGCGTGACCGCGCACCAACATTTAAGTTGCGAGATTGTGACGTCATAAGATTTCTAAGCATGGGCCACATTAATGGGACGACGCCATGACAGTAAAAACGTGGTAATTCGGGTGGTTATTTAACGCACTAAACGAATTTTCCTAAAGTCGAGATCAAGCTAAATCGATTTCTAGTACCAGAAAACGGTAGGTTAATGACTTTCATCAAAATCCTTAGAGCCGTTTTCAAAATAAAATTAACATACATACAAGAATTGCTCTTTTAATAGTATGGGATAAGGGCGATGGAATGGATTCCGATCCTATGTCCTGACCTTTGAGCCCATTTCGTCCATTTTCATTTTCAATAGGGTTCGTCCCCAGTGGTGCCCTACCACGTACTAAAATTTCATGGACATCGAACCATTTTTACGCAAGTTATGACGCATAATTGCAATGGAGTGGATTCCGCTCCTATGCCGTGACCGTTGACACCATTCGTCCATTTTCAATAGAGTTCGTCCTCAGATGGTCCCCTACCACATGTTAAAATTTCAGCGAAATCGAACCGTTTTTACGCGAGTTATCGTGCCGACAGGCAGACGGACAGGCGGACTGACGGACGGACTGACTGACGAAGCTGGAGCATATACGCTTCTTCAACCTACGGTTGGAAAGCGTAAAAAATCATCCTTGTTCCTTATGTGCTCCAATTCCTTGCAGTTTTATGTCTACCTTGCCTTGAAAAAGCCTCCCAGTGAAGTGCGAAAGCTTGGCGAATCTCTGTGATTATTACACCATAAGAAATTAACGGATTTAATACGCTATATGCGTTTCTTGAGTATTTGTTTCCATACCTTACAAATGTTCTATGTGACTCATCAGGGTCACGTGGACAACATCTAAACGGTAATCCATTTCACGCCATACATTATGAAGCATGTCCGTAGTCACTGATGCCAGTGCAAGCTGAATGTGACCTCCAGTTCTTGTAGTGTTCTCGGCAAAGGTGGCACATACACATGTTCCTTGACATACCCTCACAAAAGAAGTCACAGATCCGGAGACCTGGGGGACCTCACTCCTTAAAAAAGACCTTCGAAAACGCGTTTTGTTTTTTGATTGGGAGGTTTAACGACCACCGTTAGCAACTCAATGGGCTATAAGCAGTCGCCCGTCATTAATTTAGGGTCACTGGTTCCAGGGAAGGGAGAGAGCCAGTGCCGTAAGACAAACACCACATCCATGCTTCACCAGGATTCGAGCCCTTCACTGACGACTGGTCACGCCAGCACTTAGACCACTGCGCCACCGGTACGGCAGCGCGTTTTCTGCTGCGGTCGCCATTTGTTCCGACTGGCTTTGGCGCACGGGCAGCTCACTTTCCTACGTCACCATAGCAACACAGCAGTAAGTTTCAATGAAATTCTAAACTTCTTTCTTTCTTGTGTAGGGATATAAACTGTCTAATTATCTTAATAAACACGTTATTGTCATTTATAATGGGGCAATCATTTTGAATTACCCTGTACAATGAAATCTCCATTAACGGACACCTCCGAACAACAGAACCTCTTACCAACGGTCAACGGGCACCCTATGGAGGGGCAATGGACACCTTGTTCGCTAGGATTTTACTTAGCTCCTTCGGTATTACGGCGGATGAGTAAGCAGGAGACAAAGTAAGTTGCTGAAGAAATTATGCCTTGGGCGCAATTTCTTTAGAAACTTACTTGTCCTGGTTGCATTACTACCAGAGCAATGACGTGCTTAAGTAAAAATAAAGGAGTTAAAATTTAATTCAACGTCTGACAGTAATAACTTAAGGCGACCTCCATCTCCCACGTATATCTCATTCCCCAACCAAAGCTTTATGGGTATAGAGCCTTTGCACGTGACATCACAAAACTGTCTGCTAGACTTCCGGGTGGTTAGAAAGTACTCCATGCTTTTCAATGGCTGCTGCTGCTGTAAATAGAGTTAAAAAACTGTTCTTTCTTACAAAGTTTGCCATCTTAACGTGGTGGAAAAGCAACGTTACGAAGAAAAGCTTGGAAATAATGGCATAGAAAAAGATATTTTTATCTTCTGGAAGTTTGTGTTGCTACGGACCTCCCTGATCTGAACTATCACAATATTTAAAACTATTTAATAGGTAGTTTTTCGTGTTGTACCGGAAAAGCTCTAAAACCTTATAAAAGCCTTGATGCATATAAATATTTTACCAAAGGGTGGGTTAGAAATGTATTAATTTTGAAGACTGAAAACGAAATATTTCTTATCCGGTTTAAAGTAAGTTGTTACATTTTTGACTGGTTCCCCAGTTTGTATGGGTGGTTCCAGTGTGTATTGTAATTAAA
The DNA here is from genome assembly GCA_039090855.1 of Macrothele yani. Lineage (NCBI taxonomy): Eukaryota > Metazoa > Arthropoda > Arachnida > Araneae > Macrothelidae > Macrothele > Macrothele yani. The sequence goes on from CM077010.1 coordinate 58,767,472, forward strand.
AAAAGAAAATACTGACTTATCATATACCGAAAAACGGAATATTTTTTCACAGAAAAAAAAAAACAGATACGGGAAAACAGATGACACAATAATGTACGACAGCACCCTCTAATTCTATGTTGACGTATATCCTTAACTTTCGGTTCGGGAAAAAATAAATTGCTAAGCTTTCGTGAACTTTCAAAATCTTGAAAGTTCACGAAAGCTTTATTAATTTCTGATTCGACAGCAAGGTTAATCCGTCATGCATTCAAAGCATTTTAAACAGAATAACAAAGATTTACGTAAAAACTTGAAAATAATACGTAAGATTGAGCAAGAAAATGTACCGATATAAATTCGACTATTAACGTAGTAAAATATGCAGATTTACGATACCTGAAATGAAATGTTTACTGCAGATCCTGTCATTCGGCCTGGGCGACCATGTCTTCCGATTTCTTGCTATTTTCCACATAATCAAATGTTTTTCTGCCGTTGGAAAGGGATAAAAGGAAATTCCACTACCTTACTGGTACTTTGTGGAGCACCCATACGCCACACAACTTTTAACCATTTCTAAAACTTCAAACAATCGAGTGACAGAGGGTCCAGAAATCGCTTTTCCATGTTAACCCTTTGGGAAATTTAGCAGCCGTACTTTCTCTTAACCACCCGGAAGTAACCGTGACGTCAAAAATGACGTCGGTGCAAAGCTGTATAGGTGTTGTCTGTTTAGTCATGGGGTGTGGACGCTGGTGACTGGAATAATGGTCGGCGGTGTCCCTTCATTTGGTTCCTGTGGGTTTTGCTCTTACTTCGCCGCATGCTGTTGCCTAACTGTGCGGTTACCCTTCACTATCTTCAAAATTGTTTTGTTCTCCTTTCCTATAGGGCACTCTAAAACTAATTTTCTAGCTTGCTATTTTCAAGGGCTGTTTAAAACCATTAATCATACACTCGCTTCCTAATATTCACTACACCCTGATTAATTGTTTAAGAGTTCATCTGCGGGTCTTTTAATTCTAATGGACTATATGTGGAGATAACGAGAAAAACACTTGCATTTAAGGTGGATCACCTAAAAACAATGCTTTATGTTTTCCGTGGTAAAAACTTCTGTATACATTTTCTTTGCAGCTAATGCATTCCCAGGGATGAAAACTTACACATCGATAAAAATAAATTTAAATTATAGCCTTCTATTCTTTACACACTATATTGACACCCCTTCAAAAGCAATTGAACGGATCAGCTGCGTTCTTAAGATGTGCGGTACAGCTGCAAACGATATAAAAACAAGCCTGCAGCTGACCGCGATCATATCGCACTGGACAGTTGAGTAAAAATCTCGCGGCGGGAGAGAACTGACTTTGAGAAAAGAAAGATTGTTGGGTGTTATATTAGTACGTTGTCCATAACAGGAACCGAGAGGCGTTTAAACATACCCAAATCAGCTGTTTTGAATGTACTGAATAAGTGGAAGACACATGGCGTGCCTGAAGCAGCAAAACGTACCGGCAGACCAAAGAAAATCAATGATGGAGGACGTCGAAGCTTCAGGAGAGTCGTTACAGCTAATCGACGGAGTACTGTACAAGACCTCAGTGAACAGGCGAGTAAAAATGCTGGAACCTCGGTATGTACACGTACCATTCGCAGAAAACTTCATTCCATGGGTTACCGTGATCATGCGGCTGCTCGTCAGCCTTTCATCTCCACTCGGAATGCTACTCGTCGTTTAGCATGGTGTAAAGAACATTTATCATGGACCGTAAATCAATGAAAACGGGTCCTATGGACTGATGAATCCAGATACACTATCCATCAGTCTGATGGCCGTGAGTGGGTATGGTGGAAGCCGGGGAACGCTATTTACCACAGTGTACTGTTCCTACGGTCAAGTTTGTAGCTGAGAGTGCACTCGTGTTGGGGTGTTTTTCGTGGTATGGTCCAGGCCCATTGGTTATCGTGGACAAACCTGTTAACCAGCACGTCTACCTCGATATTATGGACAATTATACCCTACCAAATATGTGGCAATACTATGGAACCGAGCCTTGTTGGTACCAGCAGGATAATGCACCGAGCCTTGTTGGTACCAGCAGGATAATGCACCGAGCCATAAATCAAGGACTGTTACGTCGTGGTTTGACGATAATTCTGTATCGTGTGTGGACTGGCCAGCACAGCGCCCTGATCCTAATCCCATAGAGCATCTATGGGATGAATTAGAACACCGCATAAGACGTTTGGAACCAAGGCCTACTACTAAACAACAGTTAGCGGCAAAATTATGCACTGAATGGAAGCGCATACCTATGGCTGTGTCCCAAAACCTTGTCGAAAGCATGTCTCGAAGGATAAGTTCATTAAGGCCAAAACTGGACCGACACCGTACTAATGTATGTCAATAAATTCTATGTTGTGTTTCTGTTTTAGGTGTCCGGTGACTTTTGTCAATATAGTGTATATATAAATATATAAGAAACAAAGGCATAATTTTGACAATGGTGAAAGATTTCTACTCAAAACTGTACGAGAGGGATGATACATTTATTCCAGACATTACGACAAATACCAGTACCAAAGTCTCTCCAGTCCTTCCTGCAGAAGCTACACGTGCAATTAGGAACATGAAACGGGGAAAAGCTCCAGGAGAAGATGGAATTACTGTAGACATCATACAAGAAGCAAGTATACAAATTGAAACAACGCTCGCCCAAGTTTTCCTCAGGTATCTCAATGAAGGGAAGATTACTGAGGATTGGAACAATGCTGCAATGATCCTGCTACATAAAAACGTGACGTTGAGGATCTCGGCACTACTGGCCCTTCAGCCTCTTATCAGTGGTTTATAAAGTCTTCACTGAAGTTCTTTCACATCGCTTGAAGGTAACACTAGACATGGCTCAATCAAGAGAACAAGCTGGATTCAGGAGTAGCTACACTGTAAAAAATTGACTGTAGATTTTACGGGTTTAAATCGTTTTCCAGGGTGCCAACACAAAACCGTAAAATTTACAGTTTTATGCAGTTTTGGAGCAAAGCTATAGTTTTGCTCCAACACAATCAACACATTCGTTCCAGCCAAATCTTTGTGTTTTCGCGATTAATTGGACTGTGACTCGCTCCAGCCAAATTCTGTGCTGTTTTCATCACTAAATGCGGTGTTGGAACAAAGCTATAGCTTTGCTCCAACACTGCATAAAACTGTAGATTTTACGGTTTTGTGTTGGGACCCTGGAAAACGATTTAAAACTGTAAAATCTGCAATAAATTTGTACAGTGTACAGCACTGTGGATTATATCCATGTACTGAGAGAACTAATTGAAAGAACAAGATAATATGAACTCCCATTATGCATGGCTTTTATTGATTATGAAAAGGCTTTCGATTCCGTTTAACCACCAGCAGTTACAATGGCTTTGAAATCCTGCGGTATTGAAGAAGCGTAAATTAACATCATTAATAACATCTATGAAAATGCAAGTTCAAAGGTTCGGATATCTGAGGATACAGCACTAATACAAATCGGAAAGGGAGTGAGACAAGGTGACACCATATCTCCCTAGCTCTTTAACGCCACATTGCAAAATGTCTTTCAATCATTGAACTGGGAAAACAAAGGGATAAAAATTAATGGATATTATTTAACTCACCTTCGTTTTGCTGATGACGTAGTCATCTTTGGAACTACCCCTTCAGAGCTGCAGTGTATGATCCAGGAACTTGCTGACAAGAGTAAAGAAATGGGATTAAAAATGAACTTTCAGAAGACAAAAGTGATGTACAATGCTATACAAGAAAAGAAGATTTATCGATTGATGGAAAAAAGCTTGAAACAACCGATACCTACATTTATCTTGGGCATCAGATATCAAGTGATGGTCACATTAATAAAGAAATTAATCGCCGTATAAAACTTGGATTTAGAGCTTTTGGAAGAAACAGTACAATTTTTTAGAGCAGTATGCCATTATGTCTTAAAAGGAAAGTGTTTAGTCAATACTTCCTACCAGTGCTTACGTATGGTGCAGAGACGTGGACCTTAACTAAAAGAGATATACCAAGACTGCAGACAACTCAAAGCAGCATGAAAAGATGCATGCTTGGTGTAACCAGGAAAGATAAGAAGAGGAACTTGTGGTTAAAGAAAATGACACGAGTGGAAGACATCATGACCAGAGTGAAATTACTGAACTGGCAATGGGCTGGACATGTTGCCAGAAGAACAGACCACCGATGGACAACTGAAATTTTAGACTGGATTTCAAGAGACAGAAGAAGACCCAGAAGAAGACCCCGTGGGAGATGGATGGATAAAATTCGAAAGCATGCCGGACTGGCATGGAGAAGACATGCTCAAGACAGACAATTGTGGAAGAAACTTGGGGAGACCTTCATTCATCAGTGGATTGATAATGGTTGACAATGATGATGATGATATAAAGAAACTAGATGTGACTTATGTTATTTAATTCTAATTGGAGAACTTTGCCATTTACCGAGACGTTTAGCGATCACAACAAAATTTCTTACAATGCAAGATGTCTTGCTTGTTCTTAAAGAAAAATACGTAATCATCTAAACAAAAAGAAAGAAACCCCGGGAAACATAAAAAATCCAGCAGGTAAAAGGCAATTAGCATTGAAAGAACTGATGTCAAAATCGGAATTATTGGAAACATAAAAGCCAATTAACAATAAATTAATTATTTAATGATGTTTCTTTTACCTTGTTTTAAAGTATTTCTAAATTCTAAAGATCTCTGATTAGCATTTTACAGACAAACATGCCCGTATTTTCATAAATGTAACCTTTGGCAAGAAGCCAAGATGTAAATGACTTAGTAAATGATCAGAATTTTAAGACCGCGTTTTAAAATTTACCAGCAAATGGAATAAAACCGGGCATCATTATACTGCGCAATTTTAAGACGTTCAACAAATTAATGCTTTTTTTCACTCAACAAATATTTCATCCTTTCCATTTTCTTTAATTATATCCACTCTCCAATGATCAAGTACCGTGAAAATTCTTTCTGAGTGCATGAATAAAAGCAGGAAGTCGAGGTCATTTCCTAGCTACATGTAGATGACATGGTCATGAGAAATAGCAGGAGTTCGTTTTTGTTCGGAAATCTTAAAAACAAATCGTAAATGTTGTACAGTGTATTTTACCAGATTTTGGAACGAAGTCAGATGGCTTGACTAGATTTCGGAAAACTGAACACATGTGTTTGTACTTATTTCGTCTGTTCTTAAATTCTTTACTTTTGTAAATTTTCGAGGATAGCGGTGAAAGGTAAGTTTGGTACGACTTGAGCTAGAGTTGTTCTTTATCTTCACTTTTACTCCCTGCATGCAAATCTCTGCATCTGTATCTTCATTTTTACTCAGTGAATAGAGAATATTAGCGTCTTTACGACCGCATACTGTTCCAGTGGAAATTGGAGGTACAATGAGATTAAAGAGGAGCGCTTTGCCCAACTTTTAATAAATCAGTAGCTGTATATACTCAAGAGACGTATATAGCATATTAAATCCGTTTATTTTTGTAGCGTAGTAAGCACAAATATACGCCAAGCTTTCGCACTCCACTGGGACGCTTTTTGAAGGCTTTTTATTGCAAATTGGTATTCTAGTACTCAAGAGACGCATATTGCGTATTAAATTCGTTTATTTTTGCGGTGCTTTTACGTCTACCATTGCCTTGAAAAATCCTCCCAGTGGAGTGGGAAAGCTTGGCGAATTTTTGTGCTCGCTACATTACAAAAATAAATGGTTTTAATACGCTGTATGCGTATCTTGACTATTCACAGTTTGGTGTACTTATAATAACACTAGCTTTACTACCTGGATTTGCCCGGGATTTAGGCTCATTAATTTCATATTCCCTTAAATGTCACTGAAAAAATCGGGAAAAAAATTGATGCTTGCAAGAAAGAAAAAAGCTGATTTCACAAATTCGGTCATTACAAATTATTTATTCAAAGTGTGATTATTTCAGCATCTTTGGTTTCTCCTTCATCGGCGACAATATATAATTTTGTTGGATGCTTTGCTCTTGACATTCCAACATACAGCTGTAGAATCAAACGGACCCAAAGCGCTAAGAATTATTTAACACGCGTCCAGGAGACACAGCATTGGAACACTGACTGAACAAAATTCGTTAACAAATTGTTATAGACGATCAAATGTATCACGTGCTTTCAGTTTCAGACGTCTTTGAGGGGCGAATCTCTGGAATAAAAGAGTTAAAAAAGTATCTTTGCGAATATTTTAAGAAACTGGCTGACATTTTAATGAATACCTTAAATCGTTAATAGGAACATGGCCTCCAAATTTCGCCTGAATTGATAAATAACTTTTTAAATTAGCCGTCAAAATTTTTTTAACCGTTTCTGCGTATATATTTCTGTTTACTGATGAATTAAAAATTCCATGCCTATTTTAAAAAGTTTTGACCGGATTCCGGGGAAATTTTGAGGGACTCCTCTTATTACCAATTCATAGTGTTGGCAAAAAATTCAGACCGTTTCGTTAAGATTTCGCTAAGTTCGTTTTTGCATTTTTTATGCACAGCTCTCAAAGAATAGAAACACCTGTGGATGAATGCAGTCACGTGCTTTCAGATTTGGAACAGATACCGATGACGTAGCAAAAGACGCTGACTTTAAACGTATCTTTGCGAATATTTTATGAAACTTGCTGAAATTTTAATGAACATCATAAATCGTTAATAGGAACATGACCTCCAAATTTCGCCTGAATCGGTAAATAACGTTTTAAAGTAGCCGTCAAAATTTTATTAACCGTTTCTGCGTATATATTTCTGTTTACCGATGAATTAAAAATTCCATGCCTATTTTAAAAAGTTTGACAGGATTCCGGTGAAATTTTGAGGGAGTCCTCATGTTACCAATGGTGTTGACAAAAAATTCAGCCCGTTTATTTTAGGATTTCGCAAAGTTCGTTTTTGCATTTTTTTATGCAGGTTCAGGTTCTCAAAGAATGAATTTTCAGGTTCTGTGATGAATGCCGTCACGTGCTTTCAGATTTGGTACAGATAACGATGACGTAGCAAACGAAGCTGACTTTATATATTAGCTTATTAATTAATTCATAACTCGCGAATGGAACAACTTAGAGATCTTAAAAAAATTGCGTTGACTTAGAAATTCCAGTATTAATAAGCTATGCAAATTTAACGATGCCACAGTTCGGTGTTCGAGAGTTTTTCTGCTTCAGACAAACAAACGTTTTATGTTTTATGCATAAGATTATCGGTATCTGTATATTGTTGCAAATCCATATAAAAAACACTGCTGCAAAGCTAACAATACTTTTTACTTTTACCGTTATGGGAAATTAAAATCATTAAACTGCTTTTGAGCTACAGAAGAAAAGTAGAAATATCTTCCGAACATCGGTGGCGTAGTTATAATGGCCCTTTCTGACGAATGGTAGATCTGTTTGTGTTTCCAATGAAACCCATTTTTTTCCGAAGTATTACTACGAAGATAATTTTTTGATTGTATTAGAACAAAAAAAATCATTCAAAAGATGGCATTTCATCTTGAACAACGTTAACGTAGCTAAATAAAATGAAATCGGTGGGGTAAGAAAAAAACAAAAACGGATTCATAAAGAAAAAGGATTAAATGAAATGAAATCGATGACACAAAAGACAAAATCAACGGATTCACAAAACAATATCTTAAATGAAATAAAATCGATGGCGTGAAAAAAAAAGATATATATAAAGAAAAACGGATGAAATGAAATGAAATGGATGACGTAAAAGTTACTAAAACGGATTCATTGTTTTAGTTCGAGCATAGTGAGTTAACGGTAAATTACCGTTTTTAAGATGTGTTAACGAAAAATTTCAAATTTCCAGAAGCGTTTCCGCAGTTCCTTCCGTATATTAAAACAAAAATTCTATTCTCCTTTTTTCCGAATGCACATGACGGAAAATGTCCGGCAATGGGAGCGATTTACGGGAATACTTGAGGTTTCATTAACTATTAAATTTCAATCTTCTTCCGAAGAATCTGATTTTGAAATTCTGTAACGAGTTCGGATACGAGGTCCGATCAAAAAGTCCGATATACAACAAAGTACTTACGTTACTTAAGTATCGCTATGATCTCCCTCAAAGTAATCTCCTTGGGCAGCGATACACCGCTGCCAGCGTTTTTGCCCCTGTTGGAACGGTCGCTGGAAGTCCTGTTCGCGAATCGTGTCAAGCACCGTCTGCGATTCGCGCTGGATGTTGTCCGCCTTCTTCGGGCCTTCTTCGGTCGTGGAGATGCCGGGCTCTTCCACTGCGACGACTGTTGTTTGGTCTTCGGGTCGTTACCGTAGACACAAGTCTCGTCCCCAGTGATGACCGGCGACAGGAACGTTGGTTAATTCACCACCTGCTGACGAAGATCTTGACAGAGTTCGACACGGAGAGCTTTCTGTTCGGGGCTCAGAATCTTTGGCCCAAACTTTGCAGCAATGCGGTGCATGTTCAAAATCGACGTCAGAATTTCTTGCACTGTTCCCTATGACACATTGACGATGGTAGCAATGTCTTGAACGATTCTCCGGCGATCCTCATGCACCAGTTCCCCAATTTTGTCTATATTTTCGGGAAGTTTTGCTCATGGATGGTCGCCTTAACCTCTCGTCGTCTTACATTGCCGTTTTGCCGCTCTTGAAGCGCGAGTGCCACTCAAAACACCTCACACGACTCATTGCTATAAGCCTGCCGCAACCTTTCATGCGTCTCCGTTCCCGATTTGCCGAGTTTGACGCAGAATTTGATGTTAGCTCGCTGCTCTAGTTTGCAGTCTATACCGAAATCACAGCTGTGTTCTGCACGTGGTCACCAAATATCCTGCAGCACAGCTCCCGATGTTCACAGGACGACTCTACTGGGAACAATGACTCATGAAGGTCACTGCCCTTGTCCGCTGTTCGCGCATCCGCGTACTGCCATCTGTTGGCGCGCTGCGTACCTAGTCTCGGAACGTTTTGATCGCACTACGTATTATGGATAGCATATCGCAGGAAATTTGGTTATTGCGGCACGGGATACTCTTTCCCCACTTCTCTCATTCGGTGCTCCAGCTATTGCACATTGTGTTACCGTAAGAAATCGGGTACTTAAGTTATTGTAAATGTCATTTTTAGGCTGTCTATGTATCAATCTGTGAATCCCTTAAACAAAAACTATTATAGCTATCAACAGTAAATTTTATATTTAGGAGCTTTGTAAAGTGATACTATGAAGCAGTACATATCACCTTTTCGTAAATATAATTAAAAGTCATTGTCAGTTTAAAAAGATCGCAAGTTCCAAAGTACACGGTGTCCCATAAAAGTGTAATCAATTTCAATTAATTAAAACAGTTTTAATATAAATGATCTCAATACACAACTGGTGTTAATTAACAGAACAGATTATATAGTTTAATAGACATTCGACATGGGCACCATTTGTCACCCGAACAATGTCTAAACGGTATTCTAGTTCCAACCATGCTCGGTAATGTCTAAACGGTATTCTAGTTCCAACCATGCTCGGTAATGTCTAAACGGTATTCTAGTTTCAACCATGCTCGGTAATGTCTAAACGGTATTCTAGTTCCAACCATGCTCGGTAATGTCTAAACGGTATTCTAGTTCCAACCATGTTCGTTAATGTCTAAACGGTATTCTAGTTCCAACCATGTTCGGTAATGTCTAAACGGTATTCTAGTTCCAACCATGTTCGGTAATGTCTAAACGGTATTCTAGTTCCAACCATGTTCGGTAATGTCTAAACGGTATTCTAGTTCCAACCATGTTCGGTAATGTCTAAACGGTATTCTAGTTCCAACCATGTTCGGTAATGTCTAAACGGTATTCCAGTTCCAACCATGTTCGGTAATATCTAAACGGTATTCCAGTTTCAACCATGTTCATTCGAGAATGTCCGTATCAACTTTCTGCTGTGCGTGTGTAATCCTCCTCTTTAGGTCATCAATGTTTGCAACAGAAGTGCTGTAAACCTCATCCTTGATGAATCTCCATAAAAAAAAGAACTCACAGGGTGTTTAGTCCCGCGAACGTGGGGGCCATGCAATCGGACCCCCACGCCCAATCATTCGATTGGAAAACTCCTCAAAATCAAAGCCTTGTGAGGTGGCGCCCCATCTTGTTGGAAAATGACCGGAGCTGCAAGTTCATCCAACTGAGGATACACAAACTACTCAAACATGTCCAAGGAATTATCAGCTCTCACGGTCGCTTCCTGAAAGAAAAAGGGTCCAATAAGAAGGTCGACCATTACATTCACTTTTGAGCTAGCATGTTCATGTTCCATTGTGCAATGCAGGTATTTAGTTCCCCAAATTCTCACATTTTGTTTATTAACATAGAAAGTACACTCATCCGAGAAACAGATTAGTCGCAGGAAAGATGCAGCATTTGCTATGTTCTCCAACATATTGATACGAAAATTGGGTCCAAATTAATTACTATTTAAAAGAGGGACGGGCTTGATAGGCGTGGCTAAATCATGTTGATAATGAAATTAAATATTTGGCCTATTGCAAATTAAATTGGAAAAACTAACTTATTTTAATTCGGGAAGTCGTGTAGTTCTCTTTGTCTGGGTGGGCACAAAGGAATTAAAGATATCGCTTCTGGGGGTCTGTTAGCAACAAAGGGACCACCCAGTCAGCAACTGAGAGGCACACAGACCCTCATAAATACGGTTTCAAGTGCGCCATTAGTGCCAAAAATCGGTAGGGAACGCGGAAAATTATGATTATGAGGGGCCAAGGTTAGCGGCTGAACTATTCTTGCAAGAGGCAACGGCGCTCCGTGCGAAAGGCCTGAGAGAAATCTCAAGTGTCGAGTGAAAAGAAACAGAGGAAGTCATGTGACGGAGAATAGCCAAAAAGTAGCAAAAAAAAGATACAGTTATCTCGGTACGCTGATGTAGGACAGACAGGGAGAAAGCTCGCAAGAAAGGTCGACGTAGCTGTAAACCGTACGATCCCGCTAGGTGCGGAACCTGACGTCCGACGCTTACGTAAGATAGCTCGGTACTTTAAGCGCGGGGTAAGTCGCTTAGTACGATGGTAAAGAGAGGGCTCAAAAATAATTAGACGTCTGGGTAAAGAAAGGCCCCAAATATGCTACATTAAGAGTGGCCACCAAAAAGTATGAGGGAAACACAACCTGCACCCAACTAAGAAACCACGACGGATTTCCCGCTGGCGAGCAGGCGCTGGACGACAAGTAAAGAAAATCTGTTTCTCTTACGAAGTTCTCCCCTGACTACACCCTCCTCCTCCTCCGAGGCGAAAGGTTGCTGACTTGCGTGAACTCACAGGAGAGAGCCCGCTCCAAATCGACGTAGAAGTTTTACGACGGGGACTCAAAGCGATAACCCCCGTTCTTTCTGCATCATCGAAGGAAGTGAAAAGGTTCCTCGGGCGCTTAAATCATACAGGTGAAAGAACTATTTAGTAAAAATTTAGCACAACAGTGTGTGCGGTGTCGACAGATCCTCCTAATAGTTCGAATAAGTGATTTTCATAACCTGAATTATAAAACCAACAGTCAACTATACGTGAGTACTTTTTTCATTTTTGTTGTCTATTGTTATCCTGTCACTGAGAGGAGGAACTGAGAACTTTGACTAATACCAGACTCTAAATTAGAACTGTTATACGCCCTTTTGAGGAGGAAATCTGATCTCGGGATCCCGAGGAAGAAGATATTTGCTCCGAATAGGGAGCATAACGTGGGTTTGTATCACAGGGGGCAATGCCCTGGGATAGAGTTTCCTCATACAATAAAACTGTTTAATTGTTAATTTTGCTCTATTCGTTCCATAGGCTTTGGTGTTGTAGATAATTCCTTGTATAAAATTCCTATGTTTTAGCCTAACTCACGTTCTCGCCAATTATACCAGCTCCCGAACTAAAAGAACCTACAAGTCTCGTTCTTGTCGATTGGTGACGAGTGGTAATAAATTATACCGCTCGGCACGTTCTCATCAAATGATTGACAGCGGTGGGATAATGACCCAACGTTCTGATCAAATGGTGGCAAGCGGTGAATGCATAATCCGGCTGGGCCCGGTGTTCTCATCAATCATCATCATCATCATCATTGTCAACCATTATCAATCCACTGCTGGACGAAGGTCTCCCCAAGTTTCCTCCACAACGGTCTGTCTTGTGCCAGTCTCCTCCATGTCACTCCCGCATATTTACGAATTTCATCCACCCATCTCCCATGTGGTCTTTTTCTGGGTCTTTTCCTGTCCCTTGGAATCCAATCTAAAATTTCGGCTGTCCATCTATGGTCTGTCCTTCTGGCAGTATGTCCAGCCCATTGCCATTTCAGGGATTTAACTCTGATCATGATGTCTTCCACTCTCGTCATTTTTCGGATCCACGAGTTCCTCTTCTTATCTCTCCTGGTTATACCAAGCATGCACCTCTCCATGCTTCTTTGAGTTGTCTGCAGCTTTTGTATGTCTCTTTTAGTTAAGGTCCACGTCTCTGCACCATACGTAAGCACTGGAAGGATGCATTGATCAAACACTTTTCTTTTAAGACATAATGGCATATTGCTCTTGAAAATTATGCTGTTTCTTCCAAAAGCTCTCCAGGCAAGTTTTGTACGCCGATTAATTTCTTCATCAATGTGACCCTCACTTGATATCTGCTGTCCAAGATAAACATACGTATCTGTTATCTCCAGTTTTTCTCCATCAATCGATAAATCTTCATTTCTTGTAAAAGCATTGAACATCACTTTTGTCTTCTGAAAGTTCATTTTTAATCCCACTTCTTTACTCTTGTCAGCAAGTTCCTGGATCATACTCTGCAGCTCTGATGGGGTAGTTGCAAAAATGACTACGTCATCAGCAAAACGAAGGTGGGTTAGATAATCTCCATTAATCTTTATCCCTTTGTTTTCCCAGTTCAGTGATTGAAAGACATTTTCCAATGTGGCATTAAAGAGCTTCGGAGATATGGTGTCACCTTGTCTCACTCTCTTTCCAATTTTTATGTGTGTTGTATTTTCAAACAGCCGAATCTTTGCACTTGCATTTTCATAGATGTTATTAATAATATTAATGTATGCATCTTCAATACCGCAGGATTTCAGAGCCGTGGTAACTGCTGATGGTTTCACCGAATCAAAGGCTTTTTCATAATCGATAAAAGCCATGCACAATGGAAGTTCATATTCCCTCGCTCTTTCATATTCCCTCGTTCATATTCCCTCGTTCTCATCAATATCTTCAGCAAACTGTTTACGTTTCAAATGATAATCTGGGGTTATGCGATGGGGTATCTGCAGTGTATGCGGGTGAATTTCCAATCTCTGACGTAACACTCTGTGCACTGACTACTTGGGGATGTCCAGCTGTCGTGCTCCTTGTCTGGTTGACTTTCGAGGGCTACGAGTGAATATTTGTCCCACAACCTCCTCCCTTTCTGGAATCAGCGATGGCCGTCCTGGGCTTTTCTTTGTGAGAACGCTACCAGTTTCTTTAAGCGACTTGTGTTACTTTCTGATGCGGTTACGTGTGGGAGGTTTGCTCCCATATTTTGTTCTGAAATTCCGCTGAACCTGCGTTTCGGATCGGGTTTCAATGAACCACCCCACAATCTGTGCTTTCGTCGCAAGATCCATTGGGTACACTTCTAGAAGACTTGAGGGTATTCCTTACGTCCTGAAACAAACAGAAACCTGATATTAGTTTTGTATCAAACGTTCTCATCTGAAATTGATTACGCCTTTTTGGGACACCCTGTATTTCGTTGCTTCGAAAAATCACGATGAAAAAAATATGTAATTTGTAATAAGTCTTCCTACAGAAAAAATAAAATTATTACAATGCTATTAAGAAAAACAATAAGCGTCAACAGAAAATAAAATGGCTGATTCGCTCGTATTAATAGCGAAAAACATTTCACTATCGCTCGATTTGTGCTCTACTTAATACGTTGCTGTGGGTTACATGTCTTTCTGACTCAATCGGGAACACGAGTGCTTGTAATTGAAGACATACTCGGCTCGAGCGCCAGCAGGGGAAAGGGTTCTTTAACTTCATATGTCAGGAAAGAAGAAGTTTTGGTAAAAAGAACTGAAGTTTCGGTTGTTTCAAAAAAAGAACTGAGCTTCGGGTGTTTCCGTATTTACACGGAAATTTCAATTCTGAAAAAGTCAGAATTGAAATTTCAGTGTAAATACGGAAACACCCGAAACTGGCATTTCTGAAATAAACAGAATTAGTGACTAAGGAAAAGCTGAAATTACATGAAATAGAAATTTCTCTAAAATACGGCCACCTATCAGCAACTTTGCTGCACGTTATTCTCGGGAATTTTCCCTGAATTCAAACCACTTTTTTTTCCAGTGTATCAAGTAGTAAGAGGAAAGGTTTCGAAAGATTAACTTAAATTTGAAAGCAAGCGGAAATAAACTGCACATTTGTTATACTCGAAAAGGGTACTTGCAGAACATCTTAATCCCATTTTTTACGCTTTCCAACCGTAGGTTGTAGAAGCGTATATGCTCCGGCTTTGTCCGTCTGTCTGTCTGCCTGTCCGCACGAAAACCAGCGTAAAAATGGTTCGATTTCAATGGAATGTGGTAGGAGACAACCTGGGGACGAACCCTATTGAAAATGGGCTAAATGGGGTCAAAGGTCAGGACATAGCAGCGGGATGCATTCCATTGCTCCTATGCGTCATAACTTACGTAAAAACGCTTCGATTGCGATAAAACGTTATTATGCTGTTCCGGAGGTACACTGAACCGGTTCTGTTGAACATCGTCGAAATGGGTTCAAAGTTCGAGGCACAGGAGCGAGAATTATTCCACAGCCATTATCCTCATAACTCGAGTAACGATTTCTGGTATGTTGGAAACGTATCATAATCAATGCATTGCATGATTTTACTAACTTGTTTCTTTTGTAAAACGACCCTGCTAAACTAAAGTTTACTACGATATTCAGCTTTCGTTAAAGTACCGAGTTTGTAGAAGATAACAAATAATTTAATTTTAGTCTTTCATTTTGTTGTCAAAAACTTTAGACTAAGTGAACATTGTATATGTCCTTCATGCTTGCAGTTGTAAATGTGTATTTCTTGAATATGAACAAAGTTACTGTTGCATCACTCTTAACATCTACACTACGACACGGTACGCTTCAGAATATGAAGAACATTCTTTGAAAGTAATAGAAAGAGCAAAAATATTCTTAAAAATCAATTAACTTAAATAATGAGGAAGACGTATTCCATTCTTCAAAAGAAAACATAATACCTTCAATAATTACCTATACAGTTAATTTGATTTTTCACAACACATACTCTGATGCACATATGCAGTGTAGCACCGACAGCGAGGGGTTCCGAGGGTCCGGAGCTACCCTTAAAATAAAAATAATGACAATAAGGTTATAATTAAATGCTATGAACTATTGGACAAAATGAGAAAAAAAGCCCCAAAGGGATGATTTTGGGCTGTTACAAAGCTCATCTAGTTAATACACTTTTTCATGAAAATAACAACATCCACTTGAAATGGTTTCCCAGATGTCAATCGAAGCTTATGAGAAGAGACAGACGTACGAATGAATAGACAAAGTGTTTACATGAGGTAGAGAGTTACATTAAATCCCTAAAAGGTATCCAAAAGTTTCCATTCAAACCTTCATCTCGAACTAATCCCGCGATATTCATTGGATTCATAGCTCAGACGGACATACTGGAAAACGGGCAGACACATACAAAGTGTAAATATCTTGTAACAGTTACTTACGGTTCTTCAAATGCATTCCAGATATTTTCAGATCTATTTCAATTGGTTCCCGAAAGCCAAGTTATCAAAAACTGGAGGACATACGGAAAACAAACTGATATCGACGTTATATCATCATCATCATCATCATCATCATCATCATTGTCAACCATTATCAATCCACTGCTGGACGAAGGTCTCCCCAAGTTTCCTCCACAACGGTCTGTCTTGTGCCAGTCTCCTCCATGTCACTCCCGCATACTTTCGAATTTCATCCACCCATCTTCCATGTGGTCTTCTTCTTTGTCTTTTCTTGTCCCTTAGAATCCAATCTAAAATTTCGGCTGTCCATCGATGGTCTGTTCTTCTGGCAGTATGTCCAGCCCATTGCCATTTCAGGGATTTAACTCTGATCATGATGTCTTCCACTCTTGTCATTTTTCGGACTCACGAGTTCCTCTTCTTATCTCTCCTGGTTACACCAAGCATGCACCTCTCTATGCTGCTTTGAGTTGTCTGCAGCCTTTGCATGTCTCTTTTAGTTAAGGTCCACGTCTCTGCACCATACGTAAGCACTGGAAGGATGCATTGATCAAACACTTTTCTTTTAAGACATAATGGCATATTGCTCTTGAAAATTATGCTGTTTCTTCCAAAAGCTCTCCAGGCAAGTTTTGTACGCCGATTAATTTCTTCATCAATGTGACCCTCACTTGATATCTGCTGTCCAAGATAAACATACGTATCTGTTATCTCCAGTTTTTCTCCATCAATCGATAAATCTTCATTTCTTGTAAAAGCATTGAACATCACTTTTGTCTTCTGAAAGTTCATTTTTAATCCCACTTCTTTACTCTTGTCAGCAAGTTCCTGGATCATACTCTGCAGCTCTGATGGGGTAGTTGCAAAAATGACTACGTCATCAGCAAAACGAAGGTGGGTTAGATAATCTCCATTAATCTTTATCCCTTTGTTTTCCCAGTTCAGTGATTGAAAGACATTTTCCAATGTGGCATTAAAGAGCTTCGGAGATATGGTGTCACCTTGTCTCACTCCCTTTCCAATTTTTATATGTGTTGTATTTTCAAACAGCCGAATCTTTGCACTTGCATTTTCATAGATGTTATTAATAATATTAATGTACGCATCTTCAATACCGCAGGATTTCAGAGCCATTGTAACTGCTGATGGTTTCACCGAATCAAAGGCTTTTTCAAAATCGATAAAAGCCATGCACAATGGAAGTTCAAATTCCCTCGCTTTTTCAACTAGTTCTCTCAGTACGTGGATGTGATCTATTGTGCTGTAGCCACTCCTGAATCCAGCTTGTTCTCTCGGTTGAGCCATGTCCAGTGTCACCTTCAAGCGGTGTGAAAGAACTTTAGTGAAGATTTTATAAACCACTGATAGGAGGCTGATAGGTCTGTAGTTCCTGAGATCCTCAATGTCACCTTTTTTATGTAGCAGGATCATTGTAGCATTGTTCCAATCCTCAGGAATCTTCCCTTCATTAAGGCATCGAGTGAAAATTTGGGCGAGTACTGTTTCAATTTCTCCACTTGCTTCTTGTATGATGTCTATAGTAATTCCATCTTCTCCTGGAGCTTTCCCCCGCTTCATGTTCTTGATTGCATGAGCAACTTCTGCTGGGAGGACTGGAAGAACTCTGGTACCTTTCATGATGTCTGGAGTACATGTATCATCCCTTTCATATAATTTGGAGTAGAAATCTTTCACTCTTGTCAAAATTTCGCCTCTATTTCTTGTTATAGAACCATCTTCTTTTCTCAGAGCCATAATCTGTTTTCTTCCCTTACTGAGATGTCCCTTTGCTATCTTTAGGCTTTGGTTGTTTTCAATTGCTTTCCTCACTAGTTCACAGTTGAATTTCCTTACGTCTACAGTGATACGTTTTCGTACTGTCTTGCATAGCTCTATATATTCTACTTTGGAAGTCACATCTTCTTTAGTTGTCCTCATCACTCTTCTTTTTTGCATCAACATTTTGGTTTTTCCTGATAATTTGTTCACATGCAACTTGATCTTAGACCCAGCTAATTTTGTTGCTGTTTCCATAAGAGCTTTGGTTACTTTTCTGTTAACTTCAGAGATGTCCACTTCTTCCGATGTTAGGCCTTCTAAAGCAGAGAACCTGTTCTTCAGTTCCAATTTGAAGGTATTATGGTGTTTTTTAAGGTTGGTTATGTCAATACGTTTTGTTTGTCTTATGAGCTATCTCTAATTTAATTGCTCTTCAGTGTATATTCCAGTGAAAATACTCCAAATACGTGGCGACAGTTATACATCGCTCTTTCCACGTTCCGTGGCGTAAATGTAACGCACTCGGCGCGACATCGAGAGTTCTGTTGGTTCAATTCCACAGCGGTTGGCTGAAAAACAATTTTTCGGATGCTGTGTGTTTCTGGAACGTGGAAAGAGCGATGTATTTATTTATTTATTAACTGTCGCCAAGTATGTGGAGTATTTTCACCTGGATCTCGCCCGTTGGATTTAACTGCTATAATATATATAGCTAGTGCCGTTTATGCCCACCAGATGGAGACGTCTCAGTAGCTGAGCCCATCTTACGGATTTATGATGTCAGAAGCTGACTTAAATACACATAGCACCGTGGATTGTTGGTCACCGTGGCGTAAATGTAACGCACTTGGCGCGATATTGAGAGTTCTGTTGGTTCAATTCCACAGCGGTCGGCTGAAAAACAATTTTTCGGATGCTGTGTGTTTCTGGAACGGGGAAAGAGCGACGTATTTATTTGTTTATTAGTATATTCCAGTTGTAAAGTACTGAGAAAAGCAATTGAAAACAACCAAAACCTGAAGAGAGCAAAGGGACATCTTAGTAAGGAAAGAAATTAGGTTATGGCACAGAGAAAAGATGGTGCTGTAACAAGAAGAATGAAAGATTTCTACTCAAAACCACGTGAAAGGGATGATACATTTACTCCAGACATTACTAAAGGCGCCAGTACCAAAGTCCCTCTAGTCGTCCCAGCAGGAATTACGCATGAAATTAAGAACATGAAACGAGAAAGAACTCTAGGGGAAGATGGAATTACCTTGGACATTATACAAGAAGCAAGTAGATAAATTGAAACTAGACTCGCCGAAATTTTCACTATATGTCTTAATGAATGGGAGATTCCTGAGGACTAGAACCGTGATGCAATGGTCCTGCTACATAAAAAATGTGACACTGAAGATCTCAAGAACTACAGTCCCACGAGCCTCCTTTTAGTGGTTCTTAAAATCTTCACTAAGGTTCTTTCACATCGCTTGAATGTAAAACTGCACATGGCTCAACCAAGAGAACAATCTGGATTCAAGAGTGGATACAGCACTAAGTGTCATATTCATGTACTGAGAGAACTAACTGAAAGAACGTGGGAAACCATCAGCAGTTACAATGGCTTTGAAATTATGCAGTATTGAAGATGCTTACATTAATTGGCGTGATTAATAACATCTGTGAAAACGCAAATGCAAAGGTTCGTCTGTTTGAGGATACAGCACCAATAAAAATTGGAAAGGGAGTGAGACAATGTGACACTATATCTCCCAAACTCTTCAATGCCACATTGCAAATTGTCCTTCAATCATTGAATTGGGAAAACAATAGTATAAGGAATAATGGAGATTATTTAGCTCACCTTCATTTTGCTGATCTCGTAGTCATTTTTGCAACTACCCCATCAGAGCTGCAGAGTATGATCCAAGAACTTGCTGACAAGAGTAAAGAAGTGGGATTAAAAATTAACTTTCAGAAGACAAAAGCGATGCTCAATGCTTTTACAAGAAATGAAGATTTATCGATTGATGGAAAAAAGCTGGAGATAACAGATACGTACGTTTATCTTGGACAGCAGATATCAAGTGAGGGTCACATTGATGAAGAAATTAATCGGCGTATAAAACTTGCCTGAAGAGATTTTGAAAGAAACAGCATAATTTTCAAGAGCAATATGCCATTATGTCTTAAAAGAAAAGTGTTTGATCAATGCATCCTTCCAGTGCTTACGTATGGTGCAGAGACGTGGACCTTAAGTAAAAGAGATATACAAAGGCTGCAGACAACTCAAAGTAACATGGAGAGGTGCATGCTTGGTGTAACCAGGAGAGATAAGAAGAGGAACTCGTGGATCCGAAAAATGACAAGAGTGGAAGACATCATGATCAGAGTTAAATCCCTGAAGTGGCAATGGGCTGGACATACTGCCAGAAGGACAGACCATCGGTGGACAACCGAAATTCTAGATTGGATTCCAAGGGACAGGAAAAGACCCACAAGAAGACCACATGGGAGATAGGTGGATGAAATTCGAAAGTATGCAGGAGTAACCTGGAGACTGGCACAAGACAGACCGTTGTGGAAGAAACTTGGGGAGACCTTTCTCCAGCAGTGGATTAATAATGGTTGACAATGATAATGATCTATACACTCACGGACAATGAAATTTGCGCACCAAGAAGGAAGCATCGGATTGAACTGAAATTTTATGGACGTAATGATACAGAGGAATGATACACATGATGGCAGAAACAGAGCTGCAAGGCAATTACAGAGGGATATGTGGCACTCAGTCCGGTCTTCTTCAATAGCGCGTCGCACCGCCTCGTGCGGCAATCTGCTGTAACACGGTCCGGCATGGAGGCGAACAGACGCCTGATGTTGTCTTGCGGCAGATTGGCCCACACGTGTTGGACGATGGGCTGCAAATCCCGGTTAGTGCGGCACGGCGGCAGCTGGCGTTTCAACTTGTCCCACACATGCTCGATAAAGGACATGTCCGGGGAGCGGGCAGGCTATGGAAGTGTCTGGACATGACGTAGGCAGTCTTAGGCAACCCGAGCCGTGTGCGGGAAGACATTATCCTGCTGGTATAGCGCACCTGGAATCCCGGCCAGGAATGGGAGCACAGGGAGCCGTAGGATCTCATCCACATACCACCAGCTCGTCAATGATCCACGTACCACTGTTAGAGCTGATCGGCTATCGTAGGCAATAACTTCCCACACCATAATGCCTGCAGTAGGGGAAGTGTGCCGCTCGATAGCGAGTTTGGGATTGCACCGTTTACCCGGGGACCTCCACACCAAGGACACGATAATCATCTGTCCCCAAAACGAAGCTGCACTCAACTCTAAACACCAAGCGTCGCCAGTATGTGGCGTCCAACGTCGCTCTGGCCTGGTACCACAGCACACGGAACAGACGATGTTCCGGTGTTAATGGCAGCACACGTAAGGGGCGCTGGGATCGCAGATTCGTTTCCGCGAGGCGTCGGGAAATGGTTCGTGGGCACATAGGAGCCGTTACATCTGCCTGTATAGAGGACTGGGTCCTCGTGGGATCCATTCGTGCCTGGCGTACGGTCCGTCGAACCTCTCTACCGGTGGTCCTCCTGGTCCGTCCTTAGCCGCTCCGCCGTGTGGCAGTGCCGTCACGTGTCTACTGCTCCCAACACAGTCGGACGGTATGATCAAATCAATCCACGTGGCGGGCTATATGGCGCGCCGGCCACCTTGCTGTTTTCAGCCCGATGGTCAGGCCTCTCTCAAAGTCCGTAAGTTGCACAAATTAACGTCTGTGGCATCTGCCCGGCATTTGTGTTACTCTGTACTCTTGCTTGAGTCGGCCAGTTCTTTTCGCTTTCATGGGAAATCGACTACACGCCAGTTATATAAGGCTTCCGGCTCGTGCTTGCAGCACCACCACAGGGTGTGCGGTCGTTCGCAGTCGCACCAAACGTAGATAATTTGCATACCAGCACACAATCTAACTATTTGCAAAGTTTCGCGGTTGTAGCACGTTTTCTTCTAGGTGCGTAAATTTCATTGTTCTTGAGTGTATGTTCCCTTTTTTGTTGCTATTACTTTACTGGTGCTATTCTTCATTTAATTTTTGAATAGTATGCTTATACTACATATTTTCTTTGATATCGTCGTAGAATTAAGCTGTTTTGCATCGGGCAGTGGTTGTGCTGTATGTTAACTTGATTATCATATATTTTATGTCTTTAACGTTTTACTTGTCGAGTAGCCTCTTTCAAAATAAACTAAAAATGTACAGCACAGGTAGAAACCCTATCTCCTAGGTCGGGCTGGTAACAGGGGGAACATTCAGCATGCCTTGCCGTTGAAAAAGCCCTGCTGAATGGCTCTCAATGTTTCTGCCTTTCGCTTCATTGTTTCCTCCCGTTCGGTCGTTGAGAGTCCTTTTTTGCAAAAGTTTTTCTTGTCAAATAGGTAACTGCATTCCCTTTGCAATGGGTTTAAAATTTTTTTGTCTGTTTTGGCATATAAGCGAAACAGATGAAGACAAGTTGTCTATTTTTTTAAATCGATTTGCAGAATATCTTAAAATAAGTAAAACATATTAATTGGCTTTTTTTCTTTGTGAATTTATCCTGTTTCATAAAACAATAAATGCGCTACCATTTACTGTACTGCGAATTTTATATGTTCAGTATTTCTCTCGAAATTACCGTATTTTTGGGCTAAGAAGCATGACTGTTATGTTGGAGAAAGTGAAGTTTGGTCACCCTGTGGCCAAACCTTACTTTTCCAATGATGCGCCACTTACCTCAAATTATTATTGTAAACAACTGCTCAGCAAAGACAATTTCTATGTTTGTGAGAGATCTCACAGTAAATAGCCATGAATTTCACCATCTTCTAGAATTAGACATTAATCCCCTACTAGCCAGGTTACTGAGAATGACGGGTCTGCTACGATTCGTCCAACGACGATTGGTCCAATGCCGATTAATCCTATGCCGATTAGTTCAATCTCGATTCGCCCAATGGACAATTGGTCCAAAGATACGATTCGTCCAATGGCACGTTTGGTCCAATGCCGATTAGTTCAATCTCGATTCGTCTAATGGACAATTGGTCCAAAGGTACGATTCGTCCAATGGGTACATTTGGTCCAATGCCGATTAGTTCAATCTCGATTCGCCCAACGGACAATTGGTCCAAAGGTACGATTCGTCCAATGGCACGATTGGTCCAATGCCGATTAGTTCAATCTCGATTCGCCCAATAGACAATTGGTCCAAAGATACGATTCGTCCAATGGCACGTTTGGTCCAATGCCGATTAGTTCAATCTCGATTCGTCTAATGGACAATCGGTCCAAAGGTACGATTCGTCCAATGGGTACGATTGGTCCAATGCCGATTAGTTCAATCTCGATTCCCCAACAGACAATTGGTCCAAAGGTACGATTGGTCCAATGGTACGATTGGTCCAATGGTACGATTGGTCCAAAGGTACGATTGGTCCAATGGTACGATTGGTCCAATGCCGGTTAATCCTATGCCGATAAGTTCAATGTCAATTCGTCCAATGGACAATTGGTCCAAAGGTACGATTCGTCCAATGGGTACGATTGGTCCAATGCCGATTAGTTCAATCTCGACTCGTCCAATGGACAATTGGTCTAAAGGTACGATTCGTCCAATGTTACGATTGACCCAATGCCGATTAGTTCAACCTCGATTCGTCCAATGGACAGTTGGTCCAAAGGTACGATTCGTCCAGTGGTACGATTGGTCTAGTGGGTACGACTGGTCCAATGCCGATTAATCCTATGCCGATAAGTTCAATGTCGATTCTTCCAATGGACAATTGGTCCAAAGGTACGATTCGTCCAATGATACGATTGGTCCAATGCCCATTAATCTTATGCCGATTAGTTCAATCTCGATTCGCCCAACGGACAATTGGTCCAAGGGTAAGATTCGTCCAATGATACGATTGGTCCAATGCCCATTAATCTTATGCCGATTAGTTCAATCTCGATTCGCCCAACGGACAATTGGTCCAAGGGTAAGATTCGTCCAATGGGTACGATTGGTCCAATGCCGATTAATACTATGCCGATTAGTTCAATCTCGATTCGCCCAACAGACAATTGGTCCAAAGGTACGATTCGTCCCATGGTACGATTGGTCCAATGCCGATTATTCCTATGCCGATTTGGACAATTGGTCCAAAGGTACGATTCGTCCAATGAGTACGATTGGTCCAATGCCGATTAATACTATGTCGATTAGTTCAATCTCGATTCGTCCAATGGACAATTGGTCCAAAGGTACGATTCGTCCAATGGTACGATTGGTCCAATGCCGATTAATCCTATGCCGATTAGTTCAATCTCGATTCGTCCAATGGACAATTGGTCTAAAGGTACGATTCGTCCAATGGTACGATTGTCCCAATGCCGATTAGATCAACCACGATTCGTTCAATGGACAGTTGGTCCAAAGGTACGATTCGTCCAATGGTACGATTGGTCCAATACCGATTCGTCCAACGGGACGATAAGTCCAATTCCGTCTGATCTGCTACTCGTGCGATACAAATCTCATCCGTTCTGATTCTGTCTTCGGTGTTTTATGGAATACCGGTTATCCAAAGTATGTAAAATAATTTTACATTTCATGCGTAATATTGGGGTCAGTGTCTGGATAGGTTTGTGCGTTAAAATTCTTGGAAAAGTGGCGTCAATTCTTGCTAGGTTT
Source organism: Macrothele yani (assembly GCA_039090855.1). NCBI lineage: Eukaryota > Metazoa > Arthropoda > Arachnida > Araneae > Macrothelidae > Macrothele > Macrothele yani. The sequence continues at coordinate 58,791,824 of CM077010.1, forward strand.
ATGTGTTGAAATAATACTAAATGTATAACATAACATTTGGACGACCACCACCCTACTGAATTAGATATTTTTTTCTTTGCAGATCAGGAATACTTGTTCCCAAGATCCAGCTTCTCGTACTATTCTGCTACACTACAGATAAAACGATACTTCCATGAGGAAAAAAATTATCAGTAACCTGTGATATTTCCGAAGAAAGAAAAATGTCTGAAAGTTTCGATGAGGTAGAGGACAAACTATCTAATGAATACATCAAAGATATTGGAATAGCACAAGAAGTTCTTCTTTACGGAATATGTGGTCTAGGCACACCAGCGAACTTATTATGTTTGTTCATTTTATCAAGACCTGTGATGAAGTCTCCCATTAACTGTTGCTTACTGTTTTTAGCAGGATATGATGGCCTATTTCTCTTTTGCTGGGTTTTCCTACTTAATAACATAGCGAATCGTTGGTTTTATGTTTTGATGAACACAGCATTGACTGGTTCAGTATGGACAACGACATTAGTTTCGTTAGAGCGCTTTATCGCTGTTTGTTATCCGCTGAAAGCAAGAACTGTTTGCACCTATAGACGCACTATGATCTGCAACTTAACTATTGCCTTATTTGTCACTTGCTTTAATGTACCACGCTTTCTATCATTCTCTGGAGAGGAGTTCATATACGGCCTTCAATTTCGCGATATTTTAGTTTACCTTTCTGTGCGATTGAAATTTGATCTCCGCAAAGATATCTCATTTATTTTGAAGCCAGAATTTTTTGTTATAAAATGTTACAGCTGGCTGGATGTGATATTTTTGTACGCCTTACCGCAGGCAACAGTTGCTGTTTTGAACATCTGCATTTATAGAGCCCTTCTAAAAGCGCAATCGTTGCGTCGGGAATTGAGTTCGACTGAACAAAATGAGATAAAGTTATCCAAAACAATATTCTGTGTCGTTCTTATTTTTCTGACATGTGGCACTCCACTGCTGATCTTAAAAATTATCAGCTTTTTTGGAGCTCTCCCAGTGAACATATACGTGCAATTGTATTTGTTAACTCCTGTGCTTCTAGCTGTGAACTCAACGGCAAATATCGTGATCTATTCAATACGAAGGAAAGATTTTAGAGACGTTTTGTTAACTCCATTCAGAAGTTCCGGCAATCGAAGTGGGAATTTTTCTGGAAGACGCAGTGACACCGTTGCACCACAAAACCAAGATTAAACATGCAAAACGACACTGGACTGCATGACATTTAACAAAGAATGATATATATACCTGGATCTTTCAAAGACCGGATTAGCCAAAAATTCCTTGTGGCTATAAATGTCAGTGACCAAGTTAGGAACATACAAATTCTTCGCCATTTTGTATATTCCTAACTGTGGTACTTAGCACAGCTACTATATCCTCCCTGTTATGTTTGTTAATTTACCAGTATATCAAATGAAAGAAAAATGAATGAAATGCGATCTCCCTGAGTTTATAGGACAGATAAAAGCTGCTAGGGGCACAGTCCTTTTAAAGCACAAGGGGAAGGGAGTAAGCTTAGAACAACGGTCTTACCAGGACTAGAACTCAAACCTTGCAGCGAAAAACGATCGGAGCTAATGACTATCTTGCGACCCAACTCCAGTGTTATTCATTATTAAACCCATCCCTTCCAGATAGCGTTCTGAAATCTGTGCAATGTACTACACACCCCAGTAACTGAATTAGAAACCTTTATGCAGATGTACGCATACGTCATTTACACAGCGTATGTGCAAAATACATGGTCACGTGCGTCTCCACGTGATCTAGGCAACTAGATAAGACTCCTGCTCAGTCTTATCTAGTAGGAGTCTAGACAAGACTCCTGCTCAGTCTTATCTAGTAGGAGTCTAGACAAGACTCCTGCTTGTCAATAGTAGGCAACTAGATAAGACTCCTGCTCGTCAATAGTAGGAAACTAGAAAAGACTCTTGCTTGTCAATAGTAGGCAACTAGATAAGACTCCTGCTCGTCAATAGTAGGCAACTAGATAAGACTCCTGCTCGTCAATAGTAGGCAACAAGAAAAGACTCTTGCTCGTCAATAGTAGGCAACTAGATAAGACCCCTGCTCGTCAATAGTAGGCAACTAGAAAAGACTCTTGCTTGTCAATAGTAGGCAACTAGATAAGACTCCTGCTCGTCAATAGTAGGCAACAAGAAAAGACTCTTGCTCGTCAATAGTAGGCAACTAGATAAGACCCCTGCTCGTCAATAGTAGGCAACTAGAAAAGACTCTTGCTCGTCAATAGTAGGCAACTAGGTAAGACTCCTGCTCGTCAATAGTAGGCAACTAGAAAAGACTCCTGCTCGTCAATAGTCGTCAGTAGTGTTGACCGCAATGGGAAAAACAAAGGATATTTTTTTCTATTGGAGGTTTAACGACCACCGTGAGCAACTCAGTGGGCTATAAGCAGTCGCCCGTCCCTAATTTAGGGCCACTAGTTCCAGGGAAGGGAGAGAGCCAGCGCAGTGAGACAAACACAACATGCATGCCTCATGGGATTCGAACCTGGACCCATCTCAGACGAATGATCAGAAGCGATCGCTTAGACCACTGCGCCACCGTGGCGGTCAGAGGATCTTTCAAAGTTCGATAAAAGGCTTATTGTAGGTGCTCGTAGGGTTGGAGCGAACATTTTGAAAACAGAACAGCTGAATTTTTTTCTCTCAGAAAGGAGAGATATCGCGGGTCTTTAATCAGTGGAAGAATAACCCACATTGCTTGTCTAAGCGGCTTACCCGCGGAGTGACGACAATCTGTCAGGAACGAAATCGCCCTCGTCTGAGAAGGCTTGTAGGGTGAAACAGGACTTTCTGTGTGCAGCATTGACCGAAGCATTCAATGCAGGATATTTCCAACTCATGTCTCAGCGAACTATGCCCAGGGAATTAAAGAGGATCGGTACTGGCAGTCGCATGCGTATACGGAAACCATTCATTTCTGCAAAGAACCGAAAGTTCGTATACAGTGGTGTCAGGCACACCATGACTGAGCATTGGAAAAACGTCATTTGGTAAAACGAGGGGCGGTACACCTTGTTCTGTACCGACGGTACATCTTGTTCTGTATTGACGGTACACCTTGTTCTGTATTGACGGTACACCTTGTTCTGTACTGACGGTAGACCTTGTTCTGTACTGACGGTACACCTTGTTCTGTACTGAAGGTACATCTGGCTCTGTAGTGACGGTACACCTTGCTCTGTATTGACGGTACACCTTGTTCTGTATTGACGGTACACCTTGTTCTGTATTGACGGTACACATTGTTCTGTACTGACAATACACCTTGTTCTGTATTAACGGTAGGCACAGAGTTTGAAGCAAATGGATCCAGCTTGTCTTGTAAATACAACTCAAGGTTCTAGAGATGATGTCATGGTGTGGGTACGTTCTGTTGGTACGGAACGGGTGCCCTGATATTGTTGGAAGATTGAGTGTCGTCCAAGCATTATCTAAACATTACCGATTAAGTCCATCCTGCAATGTTGACATTTTATTCAGCAGGTGACGGCTCTTTCATGGACGACAATGCTATTGTCAATCGCGTAAGATGTGTTTAGCGATGGTTCAGCAAGCATGATAATGACTTGTACCATCCTCTCTGGCCACCACAAAGGCCGGATCTGAACCCCAATGTGATTGTATGGGGCTTGTTTGAAAAACAGATCTGGGAGCAAAGTCATCTTCCGTCGAATCTGAGCCAGTTAAAGGACTGTGTGGTGAACGTCTTCACATTCCATTCGTAATGTTGTGGTAACTCCAACATCTTGTTGTAACTATGCCAAGCAGCATAAGTGCGCTGCAACTCGGGCTAAAGGAGATCCAGTCCGGAATTAAATAAAAGTTTCTAATTCAGTGGCCGGTATATGTAGTTGTCACTCAGTGCAAAGCTGAATCTGTTGTCATTCAAAGTTCGACCAATGCGTCATATAGAGTAAGTAATGAAGCAGGCATACACAGTGGAGTAAAGTAAGAAAAAATATCAAAAAATGTTAATAAAAGTTCAGGGAATTTGTTTTATTGATGCATGCAAAATATTTCTGTTATAACAAAAGAATGATTCTGCTGTCCTAGTAGACAGCGTTCTTTAGGAAAACGCCTCCCGAAAAAGATAAAAAAAAATAACCAGCTGTATAAAGCAAACTTACTTTTACTTATGTCAAAAACTTATGAACTTCTTTAACTTGGGCACACGCCTTTGCGCTTGAACTTTAATCGCTTCAAAGGACGTTAGACTTGCAAAGATGGAGGATTGAACATACACTGAAGAGCAATTGAATTAGAGATATCTGTCTAGTAACGTGTAGCACCACCTTTCGCCCTGATGACGGCGGCGATTCGTCTCGGCATGGACTCGACAAGACACCGGAAGCGTTGGGAAGCCATACGGATCCACGACCCCTGCTCCCGCAGTTCACGAAGATTTGATGGAGGGGAGTCAGAGCCTCGAATATATCTCTCGATGGCATCCCAGATGTGCTCGATGGGATTGAGGTCAGGTGACCTAGATGGCCAAGGAAGCTAGGTCACGCCGGTGGAGTGTTCATCCAGCCATTCGGATACAATTCGGGAGCGATGCACTGTGCATTGTCTTGTTGCAGGATGAGGTCTCCAGTGGGGTGTTGAAGACACACAAACGGAAGCAAATGGTCGTCCAGGATATCCCGGTAACGTTGACCCGGGAGGGACGATGTCACACGTACCAGGGGTCCCATTTCAGTTAACGTAAACAGTTTATGGACGAGAATGCCACTCCCACCAGCTTGAGTACCCTGCTGGCAAGAAGGATCCATTGCTTCATGTGGTTTGCGCCGTACTCGTATCCTGCCATCCGCATGTATCAACGTGAATCTCAACTCATCAGTCCAGGCAACATTTTCCCGCATGTGTAGGGTCCAGTGGCGATGTTCCCGCGCCCATGCTAATCTTTGCACCCTGTGATGTGCGGTCAGCAGCGGTACCCTCGTGGGACAATGGCTTCTGTACCCCATAGCGAGGAGATGGTTCTGGATGGTGTGGCTGCTTGCACGTTTTTGTGCACCAGCGTTAAATTGCCGAGTGATTTCTTGCACTGTGGCCCGTCTATCCGCTGTTACAATGCGAGCTAGCAGACGATGACCCGGCTCAACCACACGCTGTTGTCCACGGCAGTCGGCCCTTGCAGAGATGGTTTTACCGTATTCGATGTACTCACGATGCACCCGTGACACAGTAGCTCGTGACAATCCCAGTACCTGCACGACTTCCAAGATGGAGTGACCCATTCGTCGGGCCCGGAGAATTTGCCCACGCTCAAAGGCGCGTAGATCCTTCGTCTTACCCATACGACGTCCGAATCTTACTGATTCCCGTCGCATCACTCCTTATATTGTCGGATCGCTGCATACGTCATGTCGTTTCCGTTTACAGGGCTGCTCACAGCATCACATTTGCATAACGCCAGCTGTCTCTAATTCAATTGCTCTTCAGCGTTTATGCTGCAAATTCAGTGCATATATTATGCTCAATATTGAACAAATGATGCTATATAATAAGTTTACTTGTAGGAAGGACGTTTGTGAAATAAAGAAGTACCAATTCAGCTTTTTCGCCTTTTTTCCTTCGAGTTTAGAATTAATCTTCTTTGTCTGTTTTCTTTTGTGGTTCATTATTTCTTTTAAAACATTGTCGACAGGGAGGTAGAACTAGTGTAAGCGAGATGTTACCGAGCCACATAACGAAATCACCTGTATAACGTAACCCTTTTACGTTGTGCGAGACTTGTTGTTATGCTAAGTTCCAAATGTCCGGCTAAAGAAATATTGAACTAATGGTAAATGTGATGCACTAATTGCACAAGATAGCTCACTTTATATTAAGGCTTTTAGGTTCCAGACGAAACATTTACAGAATCACTTACGTAAACTTTTCTTTTATTGGACCAGCAACTTTAGACGAAATCAAAAACATATCACAGTGAGACACATCACACACACAGCTGCAGCTTAGTCATTTTATATCTCTCGTCTTGTTTTTATCACTACAAGTATACGTCGCTCTCACAGACCTAAAGTGTTGCCAACCGTATTCATGTGAGAGAGAAGATATCACGTTAAGTTTGAAAAATAGTATAGAGAACGAATTCAAATTTACATAGAAAAAGGAACTAAAAATGAAAGTTAGATTAGAATGCACGTCACACCTGCTAAAACAATGGCCAGCTTGTTGGATCAGTGTAACCAAAGTTAGATCTGCCTGACAACACGATGTCACGATGGCTGTAATCTTTTCAGCACGTACTACAGTGCTACATCCGACATCCCCTAATTTTTTTTTTTTTTTTTTTTTTGATCCGAGGTTTAACGACCACCGTGAGCAACTCAATGGGGTATAAGCGGTAGCCCGTTCCTAATTTAGGGTCACTGGTTCCAGAGAAGGGAGAGAGCCAGTGCTGTAAGGCAAACACAACATCCATGCCTCACCGGGATTCGAAACTTGACCCCTTTCGGACGAATGATCAGAGGCCATCGCTTAGACCACTGCGCCACTGGGGCGGCTCGAATTTTATCATCAGTCTTCTGTTAATTGTAAATGCTTGCAAAAAATGTTATGTTGTTAAGTCATTTCTCTCCATTACAAACAGCATGCGTACATGGGTAAATCTCTCCTAGGAAAAATAATTGGCTAGAGATCATCAAAAAAAAAAGGTACTAAGTTTTCATTCGGCTAATGCCTCTTTGCTTATATCATTACGTCGGGGTAAAACTGGCACATTTGTGTGTTACGTTGAAAAACTGGGTATTGTTAATTTTTTCTGAGCTACTTACTGAAAATCCCTACACCAAAGTTGTTTTTATCGATAAGAAATTTTACTGAAGGGCTATTTCACCAGAGTTCACTTATTTAAAATATAGCAGCCCCAGTGGTGTAGTGGTCAAGGTGCTTGTTTCTGACCGCTCGTCCGAGAGGGCTCGAGTCGTGGATGAGTCATAGGTGGCGCTTCTATTTTATGAAAATGGCTCTTCTATTTCCCTGGAAGCAGTGGCCCCAAATTAAGGATGAACATATAGCTCCCAGAACTCCTCACGATGGTCGTTATCCCACCTCCCCACGCAAAGAAAAAGCCATTTTACCGAATTGTTCAGTTTGCTGACAACTTATGTTATTGAACAGTTCATTTCAGCGAAATGTTACTTCCCCTAAAATTTCATTTCGTTGCAGAGTTACTTCACCAAAAATTTCATTTCAGGAAAAGGGTCACTTTATTGAGAAATTTGGCATTTTCCTGTTTGATTCTTTAGGAAGCAGTGCTTCGTTTGCCTTTACACACACACACACACACACACACACACACACATATACAGTGTCGCACCGACAGTAGGGGTCCAACGGGTCCGGACCCCCTCCCCTCCTAAAATAATAACAATGACTCAAAGATATTGTGCTATTACAAAAATAATACATAGTTAATTCATGCATACTGTATTGCATGCGAACGCAAGATATGTTCTTTAAATTAAGAAAAAAAAATAGTTAAACCATGTGTATTCTTTGTTAATAAACTTAACAGTTGGGATGATACATTCTGGCAGATCCCATTCACCTGGCATACGCCACACGCAGCAGCGACCATCGGATTTAAAAACGACGTAGCGTGACGTCACTCCATAACACTCGTTTCCACTGGCCTAGGGTCCACGGGCGATGCGCTTTGCACCAAGCAAGTAGCTTACTCGCGTTCTTACGGGTTATTAACGGCTTGTATGCAGCAACTCGGCAATTGAAATTCTACTTGTGCAGTTCCTTACGAAATGTCTAAATGCACACACTCATCCCTGTTGAGTCCTAAAATTCTTTGGTGATAATTTGTGCAGAGGAATGACGGCACCCACGGGCGACATGTTGCAGAGTTCTGTTGTCCCTTTCCGTCACTTTACTTGGCCTTTCCGAACGTTTCTTGTCACTCGTAAGTCCCTCATTTTCAACGTCTTGAATTGTTGACCGTGGGTGTTGCGATTGTTTTGCAACCGCACGCACGAACAGTTTGCTGATATGGAGCCCTACACTGAAGAGCAATTTAATTATAGATACCTGTCTAGTAACGTGCAGCACCATCTTTCGCTCTGATGACCGCGGCGATTCGTCTCGGCATGAACTCGACAAGACCCACGAAGCGTTGGGAAGCCATACAGATCCACGACCCCTGAACAAGCTCCCACAGTTCACGAAGATTTGATGGAGGGGGTCAGAGCCTCGAACATCTCTCTCGATGGCATCCCAGATGTGCTCGATGGGTTTGAGGTCAGGTCGCCTAGCTGTCCAAGGAAGCGGAATCACATCGGTGGAGTGTTCATCCAACCATTCGGATACAATTCGTGAGCTGCATTGTCTTGTTGCAGGATGATGTCCCCAGTGGGATGTTGAAGACGCACAAACGGGAACAAATGGTCGTCCAAGATATCCCGGTAACGTTGACCTGTGAGGGATGATGTCACACGTACCAGGGGTTCCATTTCAGTTAACGTAAACAGTCCCCAGACGAGAATGCCACCCACACCAGCTTGAAGAGTACCCTGCTGGCAAGAAGGATCCATTGCTTCATGTGGTTTGCGCCGTACTCGTATCCTGCTATCCGCATGTACCAACGTGAATCTCGACTCATCAGTCCAGGCAACATTTACCCACATGTCTAGGGTCCAGGGGCGATGTTTCCGCGCCCATGCTAAGCTTTGCACTCTCTGATGTGCGGTCTGCAGCGGTACCCTCGTGAGACCATGGCTGCTGTACCCCATAGCGAGGAGATGGTCCTGGATGGTGTGGCTACTTGCACGTTTTTGTGCACCAGCGTTAAATTGCCGAGTGATTTCTTGCACTGTGGCCCGTCTATCCGCTGTTAAAATGCGAGCTAGCCGACGATGACCCAGCTCATCCACACGCTGTTGTGCACGGCAGTTGGCCCTTGCAGGGATGGTTTTACCGGATTCGATGTACTCACGGTGCACCCGTGACACAGTGGCTCGTGAAAATCCCAGTGCCTGCACGACTTCCGAGATGGAGTGACCCATTCGTCGGGCCCCGACAATTTGCCCACGATCAAATGCGCTTATATCCTTCGTCTTACCCATACTGCGTCCGACGTTTACTGATTCCCGTCCCATCACTCCGTACATTGTCGGATCGCTACATACGTGATGTCGTTTCCGTTTACAGAGCCGCCCACAGCGCCACATTTGCATAACGCCAGCTGTATCTAAATCAATTGCTCTTCAGTGTATAATAAGATTTTGTTGGAAGTGTGCAAGCTCGATATACGTGGCCGTGTCTCACGAGCAGACGATATACGACGTCTGAGGAGCTGGCCCGCAGTTTTAAGGAAATATAGCACACGTGATTTATTGGAATATTCCGTTTTTGTTGCGGAAGGTGGTGTCCGGAAATTTGTTTTTCACGTAGGGTAGTAGGCCTACGTTTGAGCCTTATGACTGCAGCGACCCTTCTAGGCATGCTTTACACTAGATGCCGTAGATCCGAAGCAGAGCTTTCCACTAGAGGCTGTAGATCTGAAGCAGAGCTTTCCACTAGATGCCGTAGATCTGAAGCAGAGCTTTCCACGAGATGCCGTAGATCTGAAGCAGAGTTTTCCACTAGATGCCGTAGATCTGAAGCAGAGCTTTCCACGAGATGCCGTAGATCTGAAGCAGAGCTTTCCACGAGATGCCGTAGATCTGTACCAGAATTTTCCTCCATTCCTACTGCAAAGTTTCTACCAGGATTTCCGTAGAGCAAGATCTTACAGGCCGAGATGGGAGCCGGCGATCCAGCTCGTTCCACGGAAATTCTGTTAGATTTTGACAGGATTTTAGGTCGGCTAATCCAACAGTTAGATGTCTTAAATAAACAAATACATCGCTCTTTCCACGTTCCAGAAACACATAGAAACCGAAAAATTGTTATTCGGCCACCGCCGGGAGAAAACATCTCAATTAAATAAGCCATACTTTTCATTTCCCCGGCGGTGACCGAAAAACAATTTTTTGGTTTCTATGTGTTTCTGGAACGTGGAAAGAGCGATGTATTTGTTTATTTACTGAGGGATTTTCACAGTTAGATGTCCAACTGCTCAAAACATTCCTGAACCGACATTATAGTGTAACAAAGCGTTCGATCTTGTTGAAAAAGGGGAGAGAACAATGCCGAAGTACTGCCACATTGTATTTTTTTCTTTATTGGAGGTTTAACAACCACCATGAGCAACTTAGTGGGCTATAAGCAGTCACCCGACCCTAATTTAGGGCCACTGGTTCTAGATAAGGGCCGTAAGACACACACAACAACAACAACCATGCCTCACCGGGATTCGAACCCGGACCCATCTCGGACGAACGATCAGAAGCCATCGCTTAGACCACTGCGTCACCAGGGCGGCCCACATGGTATTTAGAGTGGAAATGCTCAGACTGTCAGCGTACCTGGGGATCATTAAGCGGAAGCACCACAACCAAAGGAGACATCCAAGTCTTTCCCAGCAGAAACAGCCACACACCATCACAGATCCTCTCAAAATTTGACTGTAAGGAGAAACCTAAGCACTCACCGAAAAATTTCGCAATTACAACAAATGAAAAGTATGTATGAAAAGTTTTTTTAAAGAAAAATGCATACTCATCTGGTTAAAATAAAATCCCAGAAAACATGAAATATACCCCAGAAAACAGAAGGAAGGTAATTAATGATATAAACATGTATGGAATACGGGATTACACCATAGAATACAAATTTTGAAGATGGCAGTCCGTTTTTGGTGTAAATATGACAAGGATGGTAAGTCAGATAATATTCGAAAACTTGAAAATTTCGTCGTCCTGGAGCCAGAATCGAACCCGCGTCTTCCAGATAGCGCCCTTGTATGCTAACCACTACACCACCCAGAACGGCCAAGTCTCAATTCAGATTAATCGGAAACTTGAGACTTGGTTGTGTAGTAGTGTAGTGGTTAGCATACCCGGGCGCTACCGGGAGACGCGGATTCGATTCCCTTTCCAGGACGACGAAATTTTCAAGTTTTCGGATATTATCTGACTTACCATCCTTGTCATATTGACACACCAAAAAACGGACTGCCATCTTCAAAATTTGTAATAATATAAACATCCAGATCCGTCTCTCTGGAACACTTGACGTCACACCAACGTCTGCATTGTTGCATCATCACTTATCGATCAATTCGCGTGTGCTCTCGCGATGTCAAAATGATTGCCTGCTATATAACAGCACGAGATCAATTTCAGATGTCAAGGTAATCGCGTGCTAATTTAAAAACATTGAATTAATAATTATTCGAGTTCTATTTTTCCGATCTACAAAATTCGAATTGAAGTTTTAATATCACAGCAAGTTGAGTTTGCACGCGATCACATTGAGATGTCAAGGTGATTGCGTGCTAATTTAAAACCATTGGATTATCAATGACTCGAGTTCTATTTATCCGATCTACAAATTTCGAATTAAAATCTTAATAACGCCGCAAGTTGCGTTTGTATATTAATTTAATTTAGCACAATTTGAATATTAATTTGTACGCTTTTATTATTATTTACTTTTTAATTTAACTAAGTTTCCGAGTTTAGGCTGATTGTATTAAACATTTTGCAAAATATCGATCTATCTAAACACTCTAACCTACAATAAAAACTGAAACCTTCCGATGTCGAAGTGAACAAGATTGCATCTAAAAGCTGTCGCCCCAATAACACATAGTCGAGAATTTACATAGTTCCCATTTGTAATATCATATATCGCATAATTTTGTAGAAAAAGCTTTGGTATGAAGTTTCAAACTAACCTTCGAATAGGACGGAATAACATGTGTGCCGGAGAAAATGTAATTTAACGGGAAAAATGAAAGCAAAAGTCGTTAAGGTAAGTTTACACGAAAACAACTGGACTACAAAGAAAATTGTTGAACACCAACAAATATTTCGCGCAGAATATTTATCGCGAGGTGTTTTGAAAAACGGAAATAAATAGCATATAATTTTCAGTTCTAACATGAATGAGTTCTTGCTATATAAGTTTTTACTATATTTCCTTACAAAAAAGCCGTCGTCTATTTGATTTGTTTTCAATCTGCTTCAATAAAAAAATTCACCATCTTAGGACGGGAAACATCCCCTATATGTTAATATTTATTTAAAGCTTAAAAACAACCGTCTTAGACGGACTACATGCTAGTTAATCATAAAGATCTATTTGTGAGAAAAAAAAAAACAAAAAAAAACCTTCACACATTTAAATATTAACATTGGAACTACGCAATACGTAAAAAGCAAACAACACATAATCAACTAAATGATGTTTTCTTTACCTTTGAAAAAAAGTATTTGCACGTTCTAAATTTCCTTGATTATTTTACAGACAACCATGTTTCGCAAACGTGTCCTTTGGCAGGAAGCCAAATGCTAGCTAGATAGCTTAGTAAATGATCGTAATTTGGAGACTGCGTTCTAAAATTTATCAGGAAATGTAATAAAAACAGAGCGGTTAAATGTTTCAACAAAATAACGGCCATTTTCACTAAAAAAAAAGTTTTCATCCGAAACAGTCTCCTATTTTATTTATTTTTTTATTGCACCCAAACTCTTCAAGAATCAAGTAACGCAAAATTCTTTCTTAGTGACTGAAAAAAAGCAGGAAGTTTACGTCACTTCCTGGTCATCTTTAGAACAGGAGGAAGACGTTTTCGTCAGCAGTGTAGAAGCTCCTTTTTCTTCGAAAACCTTAAAAATAATTGTTCTTCAATTAGAACACGGGGAGTGCGCATCGTGAATGTTGAACACTGCGATTTAGCAATAACTTCTGGAACGAGAAATACATGTATTCATTTGCTTTCCGAAAAGCGAACAGGTGCGTTAATACTTGTTTAGTTTTTCTTTATATTCGTGACAGCTGTGAATTTTCGAATATTAACGCTAGAGTCGTATAAAAGGTAAATTTTATTCAATTTCAGTTACAGTTACTCTGTATGTCCATTTCTACTCACTGCCTTCATAAATCCTCCGCATGGGTGTATTTAGCATAAGGTAGAGAAGTAATCTGCTTCAGGTCACCCCGGAAACTCTGCCCCCCCCCCTGTCTTCAGTGGTGACGACAGTAGTTCAGAACTGGGTGGATTATTGGGAGGCTAAGTGTGGTACGAAGGGGGGGGGGATTTTGAAAAACTTGACAGTAATTTTGATAAAAAGTTCCGTTCGTGTAGATTTTACCCCACGCTAATGATGCTGTCTCCAGTGAAATAAAGTTTTCAGGAATATACAATATGTAGTGTTTTTTCAGCGTATGCAGAACTGGAAACTAAGGCTACTAACTTCCATGGATTTTAAAAAGCTTCTATTTCTTTGCAACTTACTTAGGTCAAATTTTTTTAAATATTTGCTGTCATAAGGCTGTTTATGGATTTTAGTTAGTAACCTGGTAAGAAATATCTCTTTCTCTTATCTTTTTAAGCAATAATTACTTTCTCTCCTAAACTCTCCTAGACATTCGCTTAGAGAACACCTTCCATTTCACAGAATAGTACAACACTAAATTTAACAGAAAATTAATTTTATGTAATAAAATTTCTGGGAATTCAAAAAATTTATCAAAGTTACCTAAAATCGTAGATGGCTGCACTCGCCACGTATTCTAACTTCTTAAATATTTTGAAGGGGCTAAAGAGTGGGCTCAAAGAAAATCTGGGTTTGCTCCCTTCTGTGCCGTCACGCCTGCCTGTGTTTCGACGAAGTCCAAGTTACGTATTAGCTTCATAACATTTTAATTTTTTAAACTTGATTTGACAATTTTAAAAACAAAAGTAGAAGTCAACTTGTGCATTTTAGGAGCGAAAATGCTATGAAGAAGTTTAAAACACTACCAGCAGCGTTCACACTAGTTTTATTATTCATAGGTCTATAGCTAACTGCGAAACAGTGAAATTTTCAACAGCAATTTACCGTTATGTCTCAAAAGAGAAGATATTTGATAAAAAGAAGTATTAAATCAATGCATTCTTACTGTTCTTACTTACGGATCAGAGAAATGAATGTTAAATAAGAAAGACATCCAGATCTACGAACAACTCAAAGAAGTATGGAGAGACGCAACGCATGCTTGTAGAAGCAGACTGGCGATACATAAGCGTCCCTGGAAACTACACTGCTGGCCACCCAAAATGCAACACCAAGAAAGAAGCATCCGATTGACCTGAAAGTCGCAGCATGCGTCGCCCGCGAGAGGACATACAAACGATTAGCATCGCAGGGCATATGCAAATCATGTGCGCCCGGCACGCCACCGAGGAGCACTATAATAAAGGTGCACAGAAGGAGGGGTGTAAGTAGTGGAAGTGTGTTGTGCTGCCGGACCTGTGCGCGGAAAGCTTCCTGATGCCTCGTCGCAGAATACGGCAGTCATTCCAGCACGTTTCGGAGTTCAACAGAGGACGAATAGTGGCTTATCGCGACAACGGTTTATCGTACCGAGACATCGGCGCCCGTGTGGGACGACATCCAGCCACAGTTAGGTGAGTATGGATTCGGTGGGTACAGGAGGGACGGACGGACCAACGTGAGCGATTGCCGCAGTCGCGGCACACCACCGAACGAGAGGACCGGCAAGTTGTGCGGCGGGCATTGACGGCTCGCACCGCCACATCACGAACGTTAGCGCAGGAATTAGGGTGTGTTGCGCAACAAACTGTGTCAACACGTACCGTTCGACGTCGTCTGTAGGAGCGGGTATTTGTTGCACGACGCCCATTGCTCCGATTACCGTTGACGTTACACAACCGGCGAGTGGGCCGTTAAAAGCCGCACCTGGACTACGGAATGGCACGACATTGTCTTTTCCGACGAATCCCGCTTCTGCCTGCAACACCACGATGGTCGGATCCGCGTGTGGCGGCACCGTGGCGAGAGACTGTATTACGCCTGCATTATGCATCGCCATACCGGTCCGTCGCCTGGCGTTATGGTTTGAGGCGCAACTGGATATGGCACCGCACCCCTCTATACGCTTCGCCAGTGCACTCAACACCGCTACATCTCCGACGTTTTGGAGCCTGTAGTCCTCCCTTACCTGCAGGACTTACCAGCGGCCACATTTCAGAAGGACAATGTGCGCCCGCACGTGGCACGCTCGTGCAACAATTCTTCACGGCCCCCCAGGTTTCACTGCTGCCGTGGCCCGCCTGTTCTCCCGATATGTCGCCCATCGGACACGTCTGGTCGCTGATCGGCAACCGAGTGGCCCGGTAAGCACCACCCGCGGCTACGCCTGATGAACTGTGGCAACGTGTGGAAGCAGCCTGGTGCGACATACCCCTCTTCCGTTCGATGCCGCGGCGTGTAGCGGCCGTTATTGCCAGCCATGGGGGCCACACGAACTATTGATGTCTGCGTGTTCCGGAAGTCGCACGGGCCTGTAAGCTCAATCGTTTCATCTTTGTATCTGTTGTTATGTGCCCAGTAAATCTGGCTTTGCTATCTCGTGTCCTTCTTGGTGTTGCATTTTGGGTGGCCAGCAGTGTATAATATATCACGCAGCCCACCTTCTGGATATAATTATCAAGGAATTCCATCTCTAAAAAAACGTTATTCAGCATCCACCGATTACTGTTTAAACATCCTCTCAACGCAAGTCTACGAATCAGTGCAGTTTTTTTTTCGTATTGAGGAAATGATTAACAACATTTTATCTATTTTCTTGGACCGCAGATTAGTAACATTTTGTATGAGAACAAAATTACTTCCGTTGCTGAGAAGCAACAGACAAGGTACGTTCTCCGAGAAAGTCTGTCGAAGACTTTATTCTATTCTAAGGAATTGCATTGCGATAACTGAACTCAGAATTTGTAATAGTTTCTTCACGTTTAGTGAGAAAGGAAATCCAAGTATGTGTCAAAAATTTTATTTCTTGTTTTAGGACTTACCTATCATTAATGAAATAACCACGAAAAAAAAGCTCTTGATAAAAATTGAAAATATCCGGAATTGCAAGAACTTCAGTGCAACTTTATAAAGTGAGAGAAAATAAAGAATACGAAAATTAATTTTTATTTAATTATTGGGTTGATTCATAAGTTGATGCCGTTTTTTTCACTGTATTACAGGAATTTATTACATCAGAAGGGAAAACGGAATCAATGAACTATGTATCACTCCATTGTTTACGATGGTGTCCCAACGTCTGGATAGATCTGCAATGCCATTCCTGAAAAAACGAACAGTTTTGCTGCGAAGAAATCATCAAGGAAATTCTGGAGATCGTCATCATTGTCGAACGTTCTACCACGGAGGGCATTCGACAGAGATCGGAACAGGTGATAGTCTGAAGAGGCGACATCTGAGGAATACGCCGGATGTGGAAGGATCTCCCATTTCATGTCCTGAATGGCCATTTTGGTCATGTTTGCACTGTGAGGGCACGCGTTACCATGTTGGAGAAGGACACCATGACGCCGATGGGGCCGTTTTTGCTAATTTCTCCCTCCACACGGCGGAGTTGCTGTCACAATAGAGTGTAGCGTTAATGGTCCGATTCCTCGGCAGCATTTCCCAGTGAATAACGCCTTCCATGTCCTACCAGACACATAACATGATCCTCGCAGGATGGAGGTCTTTTGGACGTGGTGTGGGCGTCTTGTTTGGGCTTAACTATTCTCTCCTATGCCTGAAATTCACGTACAGGCGCCACTTTTCATCTCCAGTAACGATACGTGCAAGAAAGTGTTTGTGTTGCTGAGAACATTCGCGGTAACGGGCGTGCAAGGAACCATATGTGACAACACGCTGATTCTTGTTGTTCTCGGTGAGAGTGTGAGGCACCCAAGACCCCAATTTCTGGACCTTTCCCATACGTTCCTGGTGTCGCACCACGATGGCCTGACCACAGTCAATCTCAGTGGCCAATTCGCATGTGGTTTGACGCGGATCCAAGTGGATGAGATGGTTCAAATTATCCTCATCAAAGTGAGACCGATGGGCCGTGGGGCATGAATGTTGTGTTTGTCTTACGGCACTGGCTCTCTCCTTTACCTGGAACCAGTAACCCTAAATTAGGAACGGGCGACTGCTTATAGCCCATTGAGTTGCTCACGGTGGTCGTTAAAGCTCTCATTAAAAAAAGAAGTGAGATGGACGACCTGAACGTGGAAAGTCGTTGAGGTCAAAATTGCCACCTCGGAACCGCTCAAACCATTTGCAGGCTGTTTTCGGAGCAATAGCATCCTCCCCATACACACCAGAAATTTGTCGAGCAGCCTCGGCGGCTGAAAATTTCTACTTAAACTCGTAAAGGAGAATATGTCGGAAATGTTCACTCTTCTCTACTTGACACTCCATACTTCCAGACCTGAAAATCGAACAACCATTGGCCACAATCACACAACGCAATATGATTTAGATGCACGATAACACTGGCTACAATTTAATGTACAACTGGCCATCTGCACCGTCACTACTGACCTGGGAAACACTCGTGAAGTAAAACGGCATGAACTTATTCATCAACCCAATACTTTCAAATGGAAAAAGTTCTTTTGCTGTACTTCAACAGACTTTCCAGAACTGCAGTTCAAGAATTCGCGTAAACATAAGGCCCAAAAGATAGTAAATTAGATGCCGTTCTCGTTTTTTTAAAAAAAAAGAAAAAAAGATAAAAAAACTCCTATACAACCAGCAACCCAAGAATTTGGAACCTCAGTGCATTAATGTATTCAATGAAGTTTGAGTTCCTATCCCGGACTACTGATAACATATTTGAGTACTACCGGTCGGTAAGCAACGTTTTTCTCAGTCGAGATTTTAGAAGCTCATTCATAGACCTTCCGCTAGGGGGCGTAGAGGAAAATGGTTCTACGTCAATTCATCGTGTGCGTCAATTCGTCGACTGCGTCAATTCGTCGACTAAGTCAATTCGTCGCGCGTCAATTCGTCGCGGACAAATTCGTCGACTACGTCAATTCGTCGCGTTTACAGATTTTGGTTACATACAAAACGAATGCAGGAAAACGTACGATTTCGAACGTCTTGCTCCCTGATCAAATTTATAAAGTTTGGACACGCAGACAGGATAGGAATATTACGTTTTTCTTTGGCACTAAAAATATTAGACGGTAAACGGTTTTTGGAAAGGGGCAGGGCCCGGTTGGTCAGAGCCCCCATATACAAAATTTTCGTAAAATCTACAGTTTTCAATTCAGAACCACCAAATCTGGTATACTATCTCGTGGTATTTTAACTTCTGTAGACGGTTTTGGGAAGCGGTTTGAGAGGGGGGGGGTTAGAGCCCCCGCCCTACAGAATTGCCGTAAAATATAGTTTTCAATTTAGAACTACCAAATTTGGTATATTATCTCAGTTTTCAATTCAGAACCACCAAATCAGGTATCCTATCTCACAGTACTCTAACTTAGACGGTTGTCGGTTTTTGGAACGGGTCAAGGCCCGGGGAGTCAGAACCCCCGCCCCCTACATACAAAATTTTTGTAAAATCTACTTTTCATTTCAGAACCATCAAATTTGGTATCATGAAACTCTAACTTAGACGCTAGACGGTTTTTGGAAGGGGTTGGAACCGGCGGGGTCGGAGGCCCTCTCCTCATAAAAAATTTCGTAAAATCTACAGTTTTCATCTTAGAACCACCAAATTTGGTATACTATCTTATGGTACTCTAACTTAGACGGCAGACCATTTTTGGAACGGGTCAAGGCCCGGAGGGTCAGAGCCCCCACATACAAAATTTTTTTAAAAACTACAGTTTTCAACTCAGAACCACCTAATCTGGTATACTATCTCATGGTACTCTAACTTAGACGCTAGACGGTTTTTGGAAGGGGTTGGAGCCCGGGGGTCAGACCCCCCCGAATAAACACTTTTTCGTAAAATCTACAGTTTTCAATTTAGAACCACCAAATTTGGTATACTATCTCATGGTACTCTAACTTAGACGTTAGACGGTTTTTGGAAGGGGTTAGAGCCCGCGGGGTAGGAGCCCCCTCATAAAAAATTTCGTAAAATCTACAGTTTTCATCTTAGAACCACCAAATTTGGCACACGATCTTATGATACTCTAACTTAGACGGCAGACCGTTTTTGGAAAGTGTCAAGGCCCTGGGGGTCAGAGCCCCGCACATATAAAAATTTCTTAAAAACTACAATTTTCAATTCAGAACCACATAATCTGGTATACTATCTCATTGTATTCTAACTTAGACGCTAGACGGTTTTTGGAAGGGGTTGGAGCCCGGGGGTCAGACCCCCCCGAATAAACACTTTTTCGTAAAATCTACAGTTTTTAATTTAGAACCACCAAATTTGGTATACTATCTCATGGTACTCTAACTTAGACGCTAGACGGTTTTTGGAAGGGGTTGGAGCCCGGGGGTTAGACCCACCTACGAATAATTTTTTTTTTGTAAAATCTACAGTTTTAAATTTAGAACCACCAAATTTGGTATACTATCTCATGGTACTCTAACTTAGACGACAGACCGTTTTTGGAACGGGTAAAGGCCCGGGGGTCAGAGCCCCCCACATACAAAATTCTCTTAAAAACTACAATTTTCAATTCAGAACCACATAATCTGGTATACTATCTCATTGTATTCTAACTTAGACGCTAGACGGTTTTTGGAAGGGGTTGGAGCCCGGGGGGTCAGACCCCCCCCCGAATAAACACTTTTTCGTAAAATCTACAGTTTTTAATTTAGAACCACCAAATTTGGTATACTATCTCATGGTACTCTAACTTAGACGCTAGACGGTTTTTGGAAGGGGTTGGAGCCCGGGGGTTAGACCCACCTACGAATAATTTTTTTTTGTAAAATCTACAGTTTTAAATTTAGAACCACCAAATTTGGTATACTATCTCATGGTACTCTAACTTAGACGACAGACCGTTTTTGGAACGGGTAAAGGCCCGGGGGTCAGAGCCCCCACATACAAAATTCTCTTAAAAACTACAGTTTTCAATTCAGAACCACCAAATCTGGTATACTATCTCATGGTACTCTAACTTAGACGCTAGACGGGTTTTGGAAGGGGTTGGAGCCCGGGGGGTCACCCCCCGAATACAAACTTTTTCGTAAAATCTACAGTTTTCAATTTAGAACCACCAAATTTGGTATACTATCTCATGGTACTCTCAAACTTTCGTAAAATCTATAGTTTTCAATTTAGAACCACCAAATTTTGTATACTATCTCATGGTACTCTAACGTAGACGGTAGAAGGTTTTTGGAACGGGTCAAGGCCCGGGGGTAAGACCCCCCCCCCACATACAAAATTTTCTTAAAATCTTTATTTTTCAATTCAGTACCACCAAATTTTGTGTCATGAAACTCTAACTTAGCGGGAGACGGTTTTTGGAACGGGTCGTGGCTCGGGGGTCGGAGCAACCCTACCCCCCCCCGTACAAAATTTCAAATTTTCGTAAAATCTACTGTTTTCAATTTAGAACCACCAAATTTGGAATACTATTTAATGGTATTCTAACTTAAACTGTAGACGGTTTTGGGAAAGGATCGTAGCCCGGGGTTCAGAGCCCCCCCCCGTCCCTCATACGAAATTTCGTAAAATCTAGTTTTCAACTTAGAACCCCCAAATTCAGTATACTATATCATGGCACTCTAACTTAGACGGTAGACGGTTTTTGGAACGGATCGGGGCCCGGGGGGGGGTTAGAGCCCGCCCCCATACAAAATTTTCGTAAAATACACCGTTTTCAATTTAGAACCACCAAATTTGGTATACTATCTCATGGTGTTCTAACGTAGACTGTAGACGGTTTTTTGTAAAGGGTCGTAGCCCAGGGTTCAGAGACCCCCCCCCATAAAAAAATTCGTGAAATCTACAGTTTTTAATTTTTAACCACCAAATTTAGTATACTATAACATGTTACTCTAACTTAGACGGTAGACGGTTTTCAGAACACGTCGGGGCACGGGGGTTAGAATGCCATCCCCGACAAAATTTTCGTAAAATCTACAGTTTTCAATTTAGAACCACCAAATTTGGTATACTATCTCATGGTACTCTAACTTAGACGGTAGACGGTTTTGGGAATAAGTCAAGGCGCGGGGGTAAGAGCCCCCACATACAAAATTTTCGTAAAGTCTATAGTTTTCACATTAGAACCACCAAATATGGTATCATGAAACTGTAACTTAGACGGGAGACGGTTTTTGGAACGGATCGGGGCCCGGGCGGTAAGAGCACCCCCCCCCTCCCCCAAAGAATTTTCGTAAAATATACCGTTTTCAACTTAGAACCACCAAATTTGGTATACTATCTTATGGTACTCTAACTTAGACGGTAGACGGTTTTTGGAACGTGTCGGGCACGGGGTAAGAGCCCCCCATAAAAAGTTTTCGTAAAAACTTTTATAGTTTTCAATTTAGAACCACCAAATTTGGTATGCTATCTCATGGTACCCTAACTTAGACGGTAGATGGTTTTTTAGAAAGGGTCGGAGCCCGGGGTTCAGAGCCCCCCCCCCCCCCATAAAGAATTTCTTGAAATCTACAGTTTTCAATTTAGAACCACCAAATTTGGTATACCATATCTTGGTACTCTAACTTACACCGTAGACGATTTTCGGAACGTGTCGGGTTCCGGTTGTTAGATCCTTCCCCCATACAAATTTTTCGTAAAATCTACAGTTTTCAATTTGGAACAACTAAATTTGGTATACTATTTCATGGTACTCTAACTTAGATGGTAGACGGTTTTGGGAACGGGTCAGGCACGGGGTCAGAGCCCTCCCCATAAAACATTTTCGTAAAATCTACAGTTTTCAATTTAAAACCACCAAATTTGGTATACTATGTGATGGTACTCTAACTGAGAATGCAGGCGGTTTTTGGAAACGGTTGGAGCCACGGGTTCAGAGCCCCCCCCCCCCCATGCCAATTTTTGTAAAACCTACAGTTTCCAATTTAGAACGACCAAATTTAGTACACTACCTCATTGTATTGTAACTTAGACCGCAGACGGAAAGGGTCGGTGCCCGGTGTGAAGGGGGCCCATTCAAAATTTTCGTAAAAATTACAATTTTTACTCTTAAGAACTGCATCCCAATACAGCACTCCATTACCCCACCTACGGTCTTGTTTAGAGGCCGTAGATAACAATAAAGTGAAAAAATATCCGGTTCATGGTGTATTAAAAACACAAATTAATAAACGTTAGCTTTCACCACCAAGGGTTGCCTTATCAGGTAGAAATACAATGTAATGTAAATAATGTAAATTCTTTTTTGCTTCGTATAATTAAATTAACTAAATCAGAAGATTTAAAATAAGTTTCCTGGAAATTTACGGAAATAGCTTTTTCATTCATTAACTTTCACCAGCTGAACTTGGTGTTTTTAGAAATAGTAATATTTACCTGGGAAATACCGGGTACCCCTGCTAGTAAGAACTAAAGATAATGTTACACTTTTAGTCAGGTACAAAACAATAATTAGAAAGCCCTAGGACTGGGCCTGTTTAGCAATTTTCAGTGTGCCGTGCTAATTTTCATAATGTTTTCATAGAAGTCCAAGATTTTTGCAATGCGCTTTTCTGAGGTTGGAACTATTAAGCAGACCCTAGGCCTAGAGATTTTTGATAGTTTTCAGTCCTCCGAGCTGATATTTATGTAGTTTTCATAGAAAATAAAATGAATTCTGTTTAAAAGTTACTCGAGCACAAAGCATTAATAGATACGCCCGAGACCTAGGCATATGCATTTATAGTAATTTTTATAATGCTGTGATTATATGAGGTTTGCATGACAAATCAATTTAAGAGTGTTACGCTTATCAAAAATTATTTAAAAGGCCTAGGCCTAGCGGCCAATAATTAGCATTTGGTGCCTAAGTGAAAGCGCAACATTATTAACTTGATTTGTTATGCAAACCTTATAAATACGACCACAGCGATTAAAAGTTGCTAAAGAGTCCTTGTAAGTAATATTTTTTGACCGAGTGCAAGTACAATTTACGAAATGTCAACAGGTCAATATATCTAAAGTAACAATGGAATTTGGAATATTTCTTTTTTCTTTCTTTTTATTTCAGTTTTGACACTTGTATTAAGTTTTAAAAACATATATTTCTCCTATCGTATACCTTCATTGTGCTTTCAACAGAATTTCTTACCATGTTTTGGGTATTTTATTTCGTGTGGTTGCAGTTTTTTTAATGTTTTGGGCATTTCATTTTGTGTGGTTACTTCTTTTTATGTTTTGGGCATTTTACTTTGTATGGGTGTTTTTGTTATGTTTTTGTTATTTTCTTTTCAGTGATGGTTGTAATGTCGACAGGATGAAAAGGGTAAACTGTGGACAGTCACGATGCCTACTTGCTTATAATTTTTTTTTCAAATACAGCACATGATTTTGTATTGGGTTATACCACTTACTCATTAAGCGACTACAGGTTTCTTTAAATATGAACTTTTTCTTAGAGCCTTTTGTTTCCTCTACCTGGCTTTTTCGGCTCCGCAATTTCTTTTTCTGGTTTTAGAATATTTTCCTTATTATTAATCTATTTTCTCATGCAAACTCTTTATGTAAGGTATGTTTATTTTATCGAAGTATTTTGCAATTATACGTGAAGCCCTGTTGCTGAAGTAAAAAAAATATTTCCAACTGAAACAACGCAGTTCAGATATTTTCCCGCTGTTAACTCAAAGAATGAAAACAAAAACAACAAATCTGTGCAATGGTTGAGGCATGAGACAGTACTTACCAGTAAGTACTGGTAACCAGGCAAAGTTTTAAGGAAGAATGAGCTTAAGAATTACTAACTACAACAAAAAAGAGCATTCGCACTGTATCCCTCCCCATCCCCTAGTGCCGGCCTTTGGACGTCTTGAAAGAGAAGTTTTAAGGACACATCTGTATCGTAATTGCCTGAGCATTCGCGACAATCTTCTGGTGTCGTAGTAGAAAAACACACTTCCTACTTCGCCTAAATTGCTTGGATGTAATGCCAACGAACAAAGTTTTGCTCTCGCATTGGATTTCTGTAGCTTTTGATGGAATACTTTTCCCCTGGGGTTCACCGCTTTCACTATAGTCTTCAGGACAGACGGCAATACACCCCAACGTAAAACACCAATTTCACGGCAATTAACTGCAATTAGCGAAAGAGAGGGGCGGTACAGGAAATAAGTCGAACGAGACAGATCTGAACTTAGAAAGTCGGGGGAAGGTGTTGCATGAAAAACTGTGTTTGGCTTACAGATCATTTGGCACGTAGGGACGTAGGCTTCGTTTAATATGCTACGGGGTAAACAAATTGTCTTTTCAGTATAACAATTTTCTTTCATACGCATGGTGCAACACAAAAAATTTGAATTTATTTTTGAGAATTAGCATGACGCCTACCGGCCCAGAGTACAGCTGCCCAGTCCGCGCCTGCTGCCGCCTCCGGAACCTGGCTCCCGGGTTCTTCGCATCTGTTGATCCCCCGCCTGGAGCGTCCCAGCTGTAAAATACATGTACCTCTGCGTTTTGGAAAAACAAAAGATAAGATGCCGATCCTTAAAATTAACCACTTCTTGTGACCGCAGGTACAAAAATCTTGAGCTTCGCTTAAACCCTAACTGGAGGAACAAGCTTCACGTGATTGTCTGTATTCTGAGTGTTTTATTGAATGGTTGCTCATTAGTTCGTAGTTGACTGGAGAACAGAGAACGTGCTTGTTGAAACCTTTGTTGTGCGTTGTCAAGTGATAATAGTGGAAATATATCATTCTAAATATTTTGGAAAGAGAAAGTGCATTGTTTTCCGAAGGCACTATGCAGATGAAGAATGCAACATAAATAGTTAACTCACAAAAAAGAAAATGATTTGCTGAAATGGAAAGGGTATTTATCTTGCCATAACAGAGTGCGAGGTGATTTACGGTATTGTCACTGTATTGAAAGAAATTATGGAAATTGTACTGGCTTTGCTAGTACTATTCTTATTGGAGATGAACACAGGATTAGCAATGAGAAACCACATAATCATGCTGCAAGACCGGAGAAAAGTGATGTTGCTGTTGCAAGAGCGCAAATAAAAGAACGAGCGAGAAATACGGACGAAGCCCCTGCACAAATTATTCAAACCGTGTCAACCTCAATGGCTACAGTAAATGCAGCTTACATGCCTAATATGGATGCACTAAGGCAAGTTGAAAAAAGAGAAGACATGCCAAGACATGCCTGCGGAGCCTACGACTTCAGAACGGATCGATGCCCCAATAAATTTACAGGAGAAGATGGTGCAAAATTTCTTGGCAGAGATAGCGCATTTGGACATCAAAGAATTATTTTATTTTTAACAGAGAATAATTTACGAAAGCTTAAAGAAGCACCCCTTTGGATTATGGATGGGACATTTGAAACTTGTCCAACCCCTTTTAGGCAATTATGTTCCATTCATGCTATGGTTAAAACGAATCCAGAGATGTACAGACTTGTCCCACTAGTTTATGGGTTACTTTCCAGCAAGTATAAAGAATATAATACTATTATACAGTATTTTTGTAGGATTTACAAGACTATGCATCAGACTATGATATTCAGCTTGCACCACAATATACGCATAATAATAGATTTTGAAGTAGCTACCGTTATAATGCTGCTAAAAAGGAATTTGGAAGCAGCACACAAAAATGTTGTTGGTTTCATCTCGGAAAAAAATGTGCTGAGGAATATCCATCCTCTGGCATAGCCTTGGAATATAGGGAAAACAGTGAGTTTGCTCTCAAAGTCAGACATTTGCAAGCACTCGCATTTTTTTCATCTGATGAAATTCCAGCTGCTTTTGAAGAAGTGAAATCAATTTTACTAGAATATGCAGATTCTGTAGTTCAGTGGTTTGAGGAAAATTATGTTCTTGGAAAATTTCGTGGAAGCAGAAGAAACAATCCGAGCAGAAGCCCTCCGCTGTTCCCGCCAACAATTTGGTCAGTAAGTGAAAACAATTTATTTGGCTTTCCCAGAACACAAAACGAACTTGAAAGATTAGACAGACGCTGGAATACAATTCTGGGAGAGAAAAAACTATGACTGTACGAAATAATCAGTGAAATTGCGAAAGAGCAGAGAACAACTATGGCTAAAATCGAAAGAGTGATAGCACAGATTCCAACAAATTCACCCAGAAGAGAAACGCTGGCAAGATAAAAAGGAATTCGAACTTCTTTGGTGCACAGAGACAATGTTAACATGCTGGACTTTTTAAGAGGAATTTCATATAATTCTACCCTTTACTAAAATGTGCTGTTATTTCTCACTAATTGAATTTTACCTTTTACTAACTTGTATTTGAATTTTTCAAGAATGTAATTCCGCCGAAGATGCAAGAATGTAAAACACAACGCAAAATTAAAAAAGACAAAATTTTCAAAATAGCATGTCAAAAACATAAAATGTTAAAAAGTAATCCAAAATGTGAAACAAATAAAAATTCAAAAGGCAATCCAAAATGTGAAACCAATAAAAATTCAAAATGCAATCACAAGTCACAAGCATTACAAAAATGCGAAACGCTATGTAACAAGTACAACACAAAATAAAACAAATGCCAAAAAAATACATACGCTTTGTAAAATGTACAAAATAAAATAAATGCCATATTCATAAGGATTTCATGACGAGTCAAGTTAAAAATGAGCTTTTACTTAGACTTCAAATAATAATTACTAGCCTCTACACCTTTTTAAGTCTTTAATAAGTGCAACAACATTAACCTGACTTGTCATCAAACATTATCAATATGACCATAGCATACAATCACTTAAAAGACTTGTTAATGGATGAATTGAGGAATCACCAAGTTCAGCGGGTGAAAGTTAATGGCTGTTTATAGTTTTGTACTCGAGTAAATGCGCAACACAGTAAACTTGACTTTCTCTGAAAATTTTATGTATATGAGCACGGTTGATTGAAAACTGATAAAAAGGCTTAAGGCCTGTTTATTAATTTTTGTGCCTCAGTCAAAACGCAGTACCATAACCTTGGCATGTTATCGAAACCTTATGAATACGTCGGACTAAAAATTCCTAAAAAAGGTTTACGCCTAAGGTCTTGTAACTAACGTTTTGTGACAGGGTAAAACTGCAACATTAATAACTTGACATGTTATGTTAACTTTGTGAATATGAGCACGGCGGATTAAAGATTTCAACAAATAGCCTTTGGGATTAATGTGTTGTAGCTGAGTAAAAATGTAACATTATCTTGATTTTCTATATAACCCAAACTACGTGCTGAAATGGCCCAACTATATATACGTATACTTCAACCATATACCGAAGCGCTGACAAGGTGAAAACAAACGTGCAATTTTGTACGGTCCCCTAACATTTTATGGCCAGCCTACATGGAAGTGGACACGTTGATATCAAAAACATACTTTTTGTACGGTCCACAACAAATCGCAATGGACACGTCGCAATCTTTTTTTTTTTTTTTTTTTTTTTTTTGTTGGGGTTTAACGACCACCGTGATCAATTCAGTGGGCTATAAGCAGTCAGACGTTCCCAATTTTGGGCCACTGGTTCCTGGGAAGGGGGACAGCCAGTGCCAGAAGTCAAGCACAACGTCTATGATTCACCGGGATTTGAACCAGGATCCTTCTCGACAAGTGGTCAGAAGCCAGCGCCTAGATCACTCCGCCGCCGCAGCGGCACACGTTGAAATGTATTTTTCATACGGCCCCAAACGCTCTTATGGACATACTAGATTGAACTGGACGCAAATAAATCATTAATATAATTTGTACTAGCAGGGATACCAGTTATTTGCCAGGTACATATTACTATTTGTGGAATCAACAAGTTCAGCGGGTGAAAGTTAATGAATGAAAAAGATATTCCTGCAATTTTCGAGTAAATTTATTTTAAATTTTTTGATTTAGTTAATTTAATTTTGCGAAACAAAAAGAAAGAAAAAGAAATGGGAATACTTACCTTCTAGGAGACATCTATAGAACTGCCGTACATCTGGCGTGTGCTTCTGTGAATCCCGCGACACAGAAATGCAAAGTACCTATGTGATGTCGCATGCATACGACTTCACATTGGCATTGATTATCTTTTTCTTACCGTTTTGAATTTTGAATATCTGGAACTCTCTGTTTACATTACATTATATTTCTTTCTGATAAGCCGCTCGTTGGTAGTGAAAGCTAAACTATATAGATTTGTGTTTTTAATACACCATTAAACGCATATTTTTGCACTTTATTGTTATCTACAGTCCCTTACTTAGACCGTATGTTGGTTAGTAGGTTGGTTGATGGTTTATCGTGCAAGGCCCTCAAAGGGCCGAAGAGCGCCTCAGAAGGTAGATAGGGTATTCTTAAGAGTAAAAAAAGGGACTTTTTACGAAAATTTTGCATGGGGCTACCTTGACCCGGGCCCCGACCCCATCCAAAAACCGTTTACCGTCTAAGTTAGATAACCATAAGTAGTACACCAAATCTGGTTGTCCTAAATTGAAAACTGTAGATTTTACGAAATTTTTATGAGGAGGGGGAGGGGCTCTCACCCCGGGGTTCCAAAAACCGTCTAGCGTCTAAGTTAGAGTTTCATGATACCAAATTTGGTGGTTCTGAATTGAAAACTGTAGTTTTTAAGAAAATGTTGTATGTCTGTGTGTGTGTGTGTGTGTGTGTGTGTGTGTATCTGTGCGGGGCGGGGGGGGGGCTCTGACCCCCAGGGCCTTGACCCGTCCCAAAAATCGTCGACCGTCTAAGTTAAAGTACTATGAGATAGTATACCAAATTTGGTGGTTCTACATTGAAAACTTGATTTTGCGATTTTTTTATGAAAGGGGTCCTTACCCCCTTCACAAAAAACTCTGCAACCCCTTCCAAAATTGTCTAGCGTCTATGTTAGAGTACCATGAGATAGTATACCAGATCTGGTGGTTCTGAATTGAAAACTGTAGTTTTTCAGAAATTTTTTTATGTAGGGGGCTCTGACCCCACGGGCCTTGACCCGTTCCAAAAGCGGTCTACCGTCGAAGTTAGAATACCATGAGATAGTATACCAAATCTGGTAGTTCTAAATTGAAAACTGTAGATTTTACGAAACTTTTATGGGTGGCGGGGGCTCCAACCCCTTCCAAAAACCGTCTAGCGTCTAAGTTAGAGTTTCATGATATCATATTTGATGGTTCTGAATTGAAAACTGTAGATTTTACGAAAAAAAATTATGGGTGGGGTCTCTGACCCCTGGTCTTGACCCGATCCAAAAACGGTCTACCGTCTAAGTTAGAGTAACATGAGATAGTATACCAGTTTGGTGGTTCTAAATTGAAAACTGTAGATTTTACGAAATTTTTGTGACGGGGGAGGGGGCCTCTCACCCCATACTTAATAGTTCTTAATTCAAAACTGTAGATTTTACAAAAAAAAATTAAGGGGGGGGGGGCTCTAACCCCTGGGCCTTGACCTGTTCCGAAAACGGTCAACCGTCTAAGTTAGAGTATCATGAGATAGTATACCAAATTTGGTGGTTCTAAATTGAAAACTGTAGATTTTGCGAATTTTTATATGAGGGGGGCTCTCACCCCTCGGGCTGCAACCCCTTCAAAAAATCGTCTAGCGTCTAAGTTAGAGTACCATGCGATAGTATACCAGATTTGGTGGTTCTGAATTGAAAACTGTAGTTTTTAAGAAAATTTTGTATGTGGGGGGCTCTGACCCCCGGGCCTTGACCCGTTCCAAAAACGGTCTGCCGTCTAAGTTAGAGTACCATAAGATAGTATACCAAATTTGGTAGTTCTAAGATGAAAACTGTAGATTTTACGAAATTTTTAATGAGGGGGGCTCCGACCCCGCGGGCTCCAACCCCTTCCAAAAACCGTCTAGCGTCTAAGTTAGAGTACCATGAGATAGTGTACCAAATTTGGTGGTTCTAAATTGAAAACTGTAGATTTTACAAAAAAGGGTTTATTCGGGGGAGCTGACCCCTCGGGCTCCAACCCCTCCCCAAAACCGTCTAGCGTCTAAGTTAGAGTACCATGAGATAGTATACCAGATTAGGTGGTTCTGAATTGAAAACTGTAGTTTTAAAAAAAAATTGTATGTGGGGGGCTCTGATCCCCCGGGCCTTGACCCGTTCCAAAAACGGTCTGCCGTCTAAGTTAGAGTACCATGAGATAGTATACCAAATTTGGTGGTTCTAAAATGAAAACTGTAGATTTTACGAAATTTTTAATGAGGGGGGTGGACTCCGACCCCGCGGGCTCCAACCCCTTCCAAAAACCGTCTAGCGTCTAAGTTAGAGTACCATGAGATAGTATGCCAAGTTCGGTAGTTCTAAATTGAAAACTGTAGATTTTACGAAAAAGTGTTTATTCGGGGGGGTCTGACCCCCGGGCCTTGACCCGTTCCAAAAATGGTCTGCCGTCTAAGTTAGAGTACCATAAGATAGTATACCAAATTTGGTGGTTCTAAGATGAAAACTCGTCATCATCGAATAATTTTCACCGCCTATGCTGATGATGTGACCTTTTGCGTCCGGGATGAATCTCAATTTGCTCGCCTGTATTCTGTATATCAACAGTATGTTGCATTATCTGGAGCAGCGCTGAATGCCACTAAAAGTACTGGCTTATGGTGCGGGGCATGGGCTGCCCGCACCGATGCTCCTTGGGGTGCGCAGTGGACATCCACTACACAGAAGATCCTCGGTGCGTATGTCGGATTGCCCTTGGCTTCTGCATCTGCCACCTGGACTGCTCTTCTTCCCCGGATTCAACGGACTGCTGCCTACTGGAGTAAGGCCCGCCCTTTCACATCGTTCCGTCAACGAGCAGCCGTTGTTCGTCGACAACTTATCTCTCTATGCGAATACTCTTGGATGTCGACGGTTGTGCCCGTGTCACAAATGATGACCATCACTCGCCTCTCAACTTCCGTCATCTGGTCTTCACATCACTGGGTTAAACCTGCCACACTTCATCTGCCAGCCTCTTTGGGTGGCATCCAGCTTCCTGATCCAGCTTTCCTTTATAAAACACATCGTATTATTCATTTCATTCGCCTTGCCACTTCAACTGTTCCGTCCCTTACCACTACCTTGAATGTTCTAGCTTCTTTCCGTGACCCATCCTTCACCTTCCTACTGTTTCTGAAGATGGATGCATACTCTCTTCTCCCGTCCCACCTCCCTCCTGTCCTGCGAGAGGGCCTTTCTCTCTTTCGTTCGCTTCCTCTTCTCCGTTCATTTCCTTCTTCAACTCTTGATCTCCTAGATGAACCTCTCTTCTTCTCTTCTCTTATTCACCCTCCTAACCTCCCTTACTTTTACTTTCCTCATTGGATCCGCTCTGGTGTGATAACTGTCCGTTCTCTCGTAACTTCTGATCTAACCTGGAGACCTCTTTCTTCATTGTTTCTATCTCCAACCATTACTCTTGCTAACGAATATCTTCTTCTTCGCACAGCGCTTTGGAGCCTCTTTCCACTCCTCGCTTCACCTGATGGTCTCTTCTCGGTCCCCTCTGCTCCTCTTTCCCTACCGTTCTTTCTCCTCATTCGTAGCTCCCCGGTTCTAGTTACTTCTCTCTCCTCCTCTTCTCTTTATTGGCTTCTTCTTTCCCCTCCCGCACTTCCACTTTCTGTTCATTCTGCTCCTCCTTCTCTTCTCCCAGCCATCTGGACAGCATCTACCTCTGCCCTTTCCTCCCCTCTTGAACTCAATGTCCATTGGCAATTTCTTCACCTTCGTCTCCCCGCTCCATCAGTACTGTTTCGCATGACCCTTCTCACCTCTCCGCAGTGCTCCTTTTGCCCTGAAGTCAGCGACGTCCAACATCAATACCTATTCTGCCCCGTTCTCCTGCCAGTCCTAAACACAGCATTTCGTCTTGCTGATCGAATTTGTGCTCGATCGTTACCGTTTCTTGCATATGCTTGGCTACTCCAAACTAAGCATCCACCTACTCACTTGCCTCCTGTGTGCCGTTACATTTTTCTTCTTGTGAAGTTCACTGTCTATGCTTTCCATCTTCAACAACGCTTCCCCGCTCTTATTCCAACTCCTCAGGAGGCAAGTGCTATCATTCGGAGACGCTTCCTAGCACGGTTAACCACTCGCCTCCAAATGGAGCACTCTCGTGCTGCCTCAACAAACACCGATAGCGTTTTTCAATCCACTTGGGCCCAATCGGCTGGGTGGTTCCATATCCACAATTTGCAGTTACATCTCAACCTATAAGTGGGATTTTTGTTGTCGCCCACGTTCACTGTAACAAATCATGTTTTTACGTATTAATTTTGGTGCTTCGCTATTTGTGATTTTTCTGTTTTAATGTGCCATTGAAGATAGCTCACCATGTTTCCCATGTTCTCTTCGATGATGTTGGGTTTTATGTTGTTGTATATAATTCTTCCTTCTGCACAGTTTACTGCCCACGCAATGTCCCCTTCATTATGTTGAATATTTTTTTAAAATATTAGTCACTGTGTGTATAATATAATGTAACAAGATGCCCTTCTGAGTACATTTAGCGTTATTTCCCCTTGTCACTGAATACTTCTGTACATATGTTGTAAATTTTGAATGCAGCATCACTGTTGCATTTCTGTGAATTAGTACCTAATGTTTAATCTTTAGTACGGTAGTAATGCTTAATTGGAATTTGTGCATAGTATAGAATCATGTCTTGCCCTGTCTACAATACTGTAGGTAAACATTTTCGTTTGTATCGCACGTGCTTTATTGTCTGCCTCTCCTTCGCCCTACGTGGTGAAATATTTTTTTTTTATGATTTTAACAATATTTTGTTTTACGTTTCACTGGAACTTTCCAGCTGATGTATATACCGCTGTATTTATTGGCAGAACTCCATTGTCATGTACATAGAAATGTTATTTTACTGAAGAATAAAGGCAATTTTGAAATGTAGATTTTACGAAAATTTTGTATATGGGGGGCTCTGACCAACCGGGCCCTGCCCCGTTCCAAAAACCGTCTACCGTCTAATGTTTTTAGTGCCAAAGAAAAAACTAATATTCCTATCCTGTCTGCGTGTCCAAACTTTATAAATTTGATCAGGGAGCAAGATGTTCGAAATCGTACGTTTTCCTGCATTCGTTTTGTATGTAACCAAAATCTGTAAAGGCGACGAATTGACGTCGACGAATTTGTCCGCGACGAATTGACGCGCGACGAATCGTCGTGGTCGATGAATTGACGCGCGACGAATCGTCGTGGTCGATGAATTGACGCGCGACGAATTGTCGTAGTCGACGAATTGACGCGCGATGAATTGACGCAGGCGACGAATTGACGTAGTCGACGAATTGACGCAGGCGACGAATTGACGTAGTCGACGAATTGACGCACGCGACGAATTGACGTGACACCAAGGAAAATTGCGTTTCCCCCTATATCTCTGCTTATAAATCTCCGATTTGAAAAATTCTTTCTGCACCGGATACAGCTCCTGATGGGAAATCCTTTGCACATAATTTCTAATTTTTGTAAAGAAATGTTTTGGCCACCAGGAGGCGTAAATCTTAATTTCTGCTTCTGATGTATTTGCAGCAAAATATGAGCTGGGCTTCTAAAATCTCGATTGAAAAAAAACGTCGTTTGCAGATCGGGAGTACTCATGTCGACAAACCGTTTAGAAACATTTTCTTCTTAAAATAATGTATGGTTTCTACGCCAGGGGGCGTTGATGTATACCTTATTTTTGTCAATATCTCTACTTCTAGGAGTCCGATTTGAAAAATTCCTTCTTTCTTGGACAGTATTTCAAGTGTGACATGTTTTTCATATAATTTGAAAAATTTCAAGTAATTCATAGGCTTTCCGCTAGAAGGAGTTGAGGTAAATTGCTTTTCCCCCTAAATCTCTGCTTCTAAATCTCCGATTTGAAAAATTCTTTCTACACCGGATACAGCTCCTCATGGGAAATCCTTTGCACATAATTTCTAATTTTGTGAGAAGTGGGTTGGCCACCAGGTGGCGTAAGTCTTAATTTCCGCTTCTGATGCATTTGCAGCAAAATATGAGCTTCTGAAATTTCGATTGAAAAAAAAGTCCTTTGTTGACCGATACTACTCATGTCGACAAACCTTTTAGGAAAATTTTCTTGTTAGAATAATGCATGATTTCTACGCCAGGGGGCGTAGATGTATATCTTATTTTTGTTAATATCTCTACTTCTAGCAGTCCGATTTGGAAAATTCCTTCTTTGTTGGATAGTGTTTCCGATGCGAAAAGTTTTTGCTAAAAATTAAAAAATTTTCAAGTAAGTTATAGACTTTCCGCTAGGGGCACAAAGGCGAATTGCGTTTTCTGCGTTATTTCTGCTTCTAAAGCTCCGATTTGAAAAATTCTTCCTGTATCGCATGCAAGACCTAATGGAAAATATTTTTCACAAAATTTCTAATGTTTGGTAAAGAATGGTTTGGCTACCAGGGGGCATAATTGTTAATTTCTGCTTCTGATGTATTTGTAGCAAAATCTGGGCTCCAGAAAACTCGACTAAATTTTATTTTTTCTTGGACCGATACCGCTTATATGGAAATACCTTTTGAGAATATTTTCTTCCTAAAATAATGCATGGTTTCCCCACCAAGGGTCGTAAAGTCACATATTATTTTTGTCGATATCTCTGTTTCTAAGAGTCCGATTTGAAAAATTCTTTCTGTGTTGGAGAGCGTTTCCGGTGCAAAATGTTTCTCATATAAATTTATGTTTTTCTTAACACACAAGTCTGCAACCAGAGGGCGTAAGCTAACGATTCCGTTTACAGAAATATCTGAGGGATTAAAAACCCGATTGAAAAACTTCTTTCTTCCGTCAAATACCATTGTTTTCCTACCTGTTCCACTGACTTTGAATAGCTTTGATAAATTTAATTTGCGTCAGAACGGATTCCAAAGACGTGCTTATTACCTTGAAAATTCGGTGTCATCTTTCTTGGTTTTTTTTTCTTTTTTGGTAATGTTCTTTGAAGTTTTGCGTTTCTCCTAACAAGAAAAAAAACCAACAAAAAAAAAAAAAAAAAAAAAAAAAAACCAAACCGGCATTTCTCTCTTCCCTGGCCCAAAACATTAACAAGCCTTGTCACCATATGGCAGAGAATCATTGGCGCAGTTGCTTCTACTGGTTCACCTTTAAAAGTAATTTCTGAGTAATTATTCATCATTTGCTTTGTATTACTTTAATTTTGTTAATGTAATGCATGGCAAAATAACGAAAAGCATTTATCCTGATAATGAATTACAAAACTCATTTTCTTAAATCAAGGAAAGTAAAAGTTCAAATAATTTACGTTCATAAAAGTGGAGAAAACACAAGTTTGTCCACGACGTCCATCGAACCCGTGTTCCCTCACTACAGAGTACGTCGCTCTCCTAACTGAACTACGCGGACAAATTGTCTCGCTGCAAATTTGCCGTCTTGACACATGTTTTCACCTCTGTAGTTACGTCACAAAGTTCAAAGAATTTAGGAATTTACGTGCATAAAAATTCAAAGAATTTACGAAAATAAAAGTTTCAAAGAATTTACGTATATTTTCCGGTGGAGGGGGTTGGTTGCCTTGTTGCCTTGCAGGGAGATGAGTCTCTTCTAGCTCCCTGATAGCTACGACCTTGTGCAGAAATCTGTACGGCTAAATTCTAAAAAAAAAAAAAAAAAAAGAGGCGAAAAATTCTGTCAAATTCTTCGGAGTTTCCCAACAATGAAAGTAACATGCAACAACGTAAATCCTGCTGAATACGTCAATAATAAAATAAATAGTGAATAAAATTTAACGAGGGGAATAATAATAATAATAATAACAAAATAACAATTTGTAAAATAAACGATGACAAAGAAATACAAGATAAATAATAATAATAATAAAATAATAACAAAATAACAGTAAAATAACAATAAATAAAATAAACAATGAATAAAAATAAAAAGATAAATAATAAAAATTAAATAACGATAAATAAAATAAACAATGAATAAAAAATAACAATGCAACTAATAATAAAACGACAAGAAATAAAATAAACAATGAAAAAAATAACAGGATTAATAACAATAAAAAACAATAAAAAATAAACAATGAAAAAAATAACAGGATTAATAACAATAAAAAACAATAAAAAATAAACAATGAATAAAACTAACAAGATAAATAATAAAGTAATAATAAATAAAATAAACTATGAAAATATTTTCAACAATGATGCAACAATAGAAAGGAAGATATAAAAGCAAAAAGAGCTGTGAAAAAATCCTCAGTGAAGAAACAAAAATTTAAAAAGAAAGTAAACGTTTCGTGGAAAAAAAGAAGCTCCAGGTTTAATGATGAAAAAATTAATGCCATTCTGGCACGTTTTGGGGAATGTTTAGCGTATTATACCTCCCTTCAAATCTACTTAAGTAAACCGGTATCAATACGACGTCCGAAGGTAAGTTTTAATTCTATGCAGAGTGAGGGTTTGTAGCCTTTCAGGATTTTTTCATAACGTTTTCCTTCTTGGAAAGACACATTCCACGGAGGTTTCCTCCGTTGAAGGTGACTAATAATAATTTTTAAAGTAAATACCTGATATATGCCAAATTTCAGTGCAAAGACAAGTGTCAAGATCATATTGATTTGGAAAACACACCTATTGCTATTAACGGGACAATGAAAAAGTATACTCTTTGAACAGAAACAAAATGCTTTTCATTTTAATGATACGTACACACATTATTTTTTTTTTTTTTGAAATTTTTACACACATGCATAATTTCAGGTAATGCAAACGTTCAAGGAATTCCCTCGAAATCAAAAAAATACATACACGTAAGTACATGGGTTGATTCTATAATTAAATAAATAATTAATCTCGATGTCATTACTCATTGCACAAGCTTATATTTCATTAGGTACATCAGAAAAATTCAGAATTACACAGAAACATATTGTGTTCAAACAAAAATCTCAAGAGGCAGTTTCATTTCCTACGCTACGGTGACAAATAAAAAAAAACACAAGATAAATAAGAAAAACATTATTTTTGAAATCTTAAAAAAATTATATTGCACGATAAATAGTAAATAACGGCAAATCGAAGTCATAACTTGTTTGCTGAGAAAATAAATATTGAAATAATTATTTTAATCACTGCATATATATGTTCTAAATTATAAAAACGTGGTTTACACAAATAAATTCTAACTTTATAGGAATAGTTTCTTATATAAGTACTTAAATCACTTAAGTTCATCATGAGCATAATTGAAGACAAAGTGTCATATTCAAATAAGAACGCCTCATCAGAAGGTTTTAATATACCAAAAGCGGAAACCTTCGATGACGTGAGGAGTTTTGACTGATGACAATGGACTTTGATACTCAGTTATTTCTGATTTCTTTGGAAACACATTTCTTGCTGTGTGGGTCTTCCCTGTCTTTTCATCGTCAGTTCCAGATGACTGGCAGCACAGCTAATAGAAATGTGTTTGCAGAACAAGTAGTACACTGCATAATGAAACAATGAACTTTCATTTTTCATTGTCCAGTATAGTGCTTGCTCTGTCTGTCCCTGTACAGTACATAGATATAAGACCCCCCGTTTTAGGCTTTTCAGGCCGTTATATGTAAATCGGATGCGGCTTTCTTTCTGCTCGGCGCAGAGAAAAACTAAAATAACTGAGCGATCTTTCATTATCATTCACGAAGCTCTCCTTTCTGAGAAATTTCAAACAGAAATTGCGGACATTTGCTGAGATGAAAGGAGGTTTAATTGATAAAAAAAAGTGTGGAATACTATACTTCCTTAAAACAATTCAACATCAACATTAACTATAGAAATTAATAAAAACACGTAACTGTTTTACCATTGTTTAAAACACCACACCAGTTCTTCAGAGGCATATACTGGGATGGATTCTTCATAATAAATGTTCGGGTGGTGAAATCAGCATGGAGGTCGTATATAATAAGTTTTTTGTACATTTATTCCATGTAGGAATAGTGTTAAAATAAGTTACGTTTGTCATGCTCATAGCTAGCATTCTGAAACAAGCTTGCCTCATCAGAAGGTTTTAATCTGCCAAAAGCGGAAACCTTCGATGACGTGAGGAGTTTTGACTGATGACAATGGATATGATACTCATTTATTTCTGATTTCTTTGGAAACACATTTCTTGCTGTGTGGGTCACCCCTGTCTTTTCATCGTTAGTTCCAGATGATTGGCAACACAGCTAATGGAAATGTGTTTGCAGAACAAGTAGTACACTGCATAATGAAACAATGGATTTTCATTTTTCATTGTCCAGTATAGTGCTTGGTCTGTCTGTCCCTGTTCAGTATATAGATATCAGACCCTCCGTGTTAGGCTTTCACGCCATTTATATATAAATCGGATGCGGCTTTCTTTCTGCTCGGCGCAGAGAAATACGGAAATAACTGAGCGATCTTTCATTATCATTTACGAAGCTCTCCTTTCTGAGAAATTTCAAACAGAAATTGCGGAAATTTGCTGAGATGAAAGGAGGTTTAATTGATAAAAAAATGTGTGTAATACTATGCTTCCTTAAAACAATTCAACATCAACATTAGCTATAGAAATTAATAAAAACACGTAACTGTTTTACCATTGTTTAAAACACCACACCAGTTCTTCAGAGGCATATACTGGGATGGATTCTTCATAATAAATGTTCGGGTTGTGAAATCAGCATGGAAGTCGTATATAATAAGTTTTTTGTACATTTATTCCATGTAGGAATAGTGTTAAAATAAGTTACGTTTGTCATGCTCATAGCTAGCATTCTGAAACAAGCTTGCCTCATCAGAAGGTTTTAATCTGCCAAAAGCGGAAACCTTCGATGACGTGAGGAGTTTTGACTGATGACAATGGATATGATACTCATTTATTTCTGATTTCTTTGGAAACACATTTCTTGCTGTGTGGGTCACCCCTGTCTTTTCATCGTTAGTTCCAGATGATTGGCAACACAGCTAATGGAAATGTGTTTGCAGAACAAGTAGTACACTGCATAATGAAACAATGGATTTTCATTTTTCATTGTCCAGTATAGTGCTTGGTCTGTCTGTCCCTGTTCAGTATATAGATATCAGACCCTCCGTGTTAGGCTTTCACGCCATTTATATATAAATCGGATGCGGCTTTCTTTCTGCTCGGCGCAGAGAAATACGGAAATAACTGAGCGATCTTTCATTATCATTTACGAAGCTCTCCTTTCTGAGAAATTTCAAACAGAAATTGCGGAAATTTGCTGAGATGAAAGGAGGTTTAATTGATAAAAAAAAGTGTGGAATACTATACTTCCTTAAACCAATTCAACATCAACATTAACTATAGAAATTAATAAAAACACGTAACTGTTTTACCATTGTTTAAAACACCACACCAGTTCTTCAGAGGCATATACTGGGATGGATTCTTCATAATAAATGTTCGGGTTGTGAAATCAGCATGGAAGTCGTATGTAATAAGTTTTTTGTTTATTTATTCCATGCAGGAATAGTGTTAAAATAAGTTAAGTTTGTCATGCTCATAGCTAGCATTCTGAAACAAGCTTGCCTCATCAGAAGGTTTTAATCTGCCAAAAGCGGAAACCTTCGATGACGTGAGGAGGTTTGACTGATTACAATAAACTTTGATACTCATTTATTTCTGATTTCTTTGGAAACACATTTCTTGCTGTGTGAGTCACCCCTGTCTTTTCATCGTTAGTGCCAGATGATTGGCAACACAGCTAGTGGAAATGTGTTCGCAGAACAAGTAGTACACTGCATAATGAAACAATGGACTTTTATTTTTCATTGTCCAGTATAGTGCTTGGTCTGTCTGTCATTGTACAGTATATAGATATCAGAATCTCCGTGTTAGGTTTTCACGCCATTTATATATAAATCGGATGCGGCTTTCTTTCTGCTCGGCGCAGAGAAATACGGAAATAACTGAGCGATCTTTCATTATCATTCACGAAGCTCTCCTTTCTGAGAAATTTCAAACAGAAATTGCGGAAATTTGCTGAGATGAAAGGAGGTTTAATTGATAAAAAAAGGTGTGGAATAACTATACTTCCTTAAAACAATTCAACATCAACATTAACTATAGAAATTAATAAAAACACGTAACTGTTTTACCATTGTTTAAAACACCACACCAGTTCTTCAGAGGCATATACTGGGATGGATTCTTCATAATAAATGTTCGGGTGGTGAAATCAGCATGGAAGTCGTATGTAATCAGTTTTTTGTTTATTTATTCCATGTAGGAATAGTATTAAAATAAGTTAAGTTTGTCATGCTCATAATTAGCATTCTGAAACAAGCTTGTCTCATCAGAAGGTTTTAATCTGCCAAAAGCGGAAACCTTCGATGACGAGAGGATTTTTGACTGATGACAATGGACTTTGATACTCATTTATTTCTGATTTCTTTGGAAACACATTTCTTGCTGTGTGGGTCGCCCTGCCTTTTCATCGTTACTTCCAGATGATTGGCAACACAGCTAATGGAAATGTGTTTGCAGAATAAGTAGTACACTGCATAATGAAACAATGAACTGTATAGTGCTTGGTCTGTCTGTCCCTGTACAGTACATAGATATCAGGCTCTCCTTGTTAAGCTTTTCACGGCATTTATATGTAAATCGGATGCGGATTTCTTTCTGCTCGGCGCAGAGAAATACAGAAATAACTGAGTGATCTTTCATTATCATTCACGAAGCTCTCCTTTCTGAGAAATTTCAAACAGAAATTGCAAAAATTGGCTGAGACGAAAGGAGGTTTAATTGATAAAAAAAGTGTGGAATACTATACTTACTTAAAGCAATTCAACATTAACATTAACTTGAAATCAATAGAAACATGTAACTCTTTTGTCGTTCTTTAAGACGCAACACCAGTTCGTCAGAGGCATATACTGGGATGGATAACACATGTTGTTTATTCCGTCGAGCTGCTGAATCTGTGTAGTTCTGGAACCTAATGTCTCTGCAGCCTTCAAACCGCAGCCACCTTAAAGAGAACATGTCAAGTTAGACGTCAGCAAAAAATATTTTCAATACATGCAGTACTTTTAATGTTTTTCAGAAGGGAAAGTTATTTTCTGACTTTGCCTTGCATATAATTGCACAATTCGTCGGAGAACCACAACTGAAAAGTATCTTTTTTGGACATGTTTAGCAGTCATGTAGCGTTGAGTTGCGTAAACATCGCCGGATGTTCCCGAGCTCCTATTCTATTTCTTTTAACTTTTACTAAGGGATTTGGAAAGTGTCATGAGAATTATTTTGGTCTAAGTATGGCTTTGACTTATGGCATTGTCGTTTTGTCGAAAGGGTATAAAGCAGGGGCGACTCCTGCTATGGGGCTGAGGGGCTGCAGCCCCCCTACCCAAAGCCGTTTTTTCATGCCGTACCAAGGGAGAAAAGTTTTGTGAACACCGCTGAAAGTTTTCCCAGCATAATGCCACGACTGCAGATTTCTGAACTCAACTGGAAGTTTTCCCTGCATAGCACGAGTGGGAGCAGGAAGAATGTTACAGACTGCGCTTCTTGCAGCCCTAACGGCTATTGAAACCAACTCATGTGGGGAACTCTGCCTATTCCCACATCAGTTCGTTTCCTTTGAATAAAACTTCCCTGAGGACTGCATTCACGGCAGCTCCCGCTAGCAGGTTTGCTG
Source organism: Macrothele yani (assembly GCA_039090855.1). NCBI lineage: Eukaryota > Metazoa > Arthropoda > Arachnida > Araneae > Macrothelidae > Macrothele > Macrothele yani. Next base: position 58,833,524 of record CM077010.1, read on the forward strand.
GCGAATGCAGTCTCGTTGGGTGGGAATGCATCTCCGGGCTTGTGTGCTCAAATTCCGCAAAATGTTTTTCATCGCCGTCCAAGTTGCAGTGGTCGGTATCAAGTCGAAGTTTCAAAGGGAGTGTATCAGAAGAAAAAATATTTCATAATCCTAGGGGTCACAATGAGACACTTGAGAACGCGTACATGACCTTGAGTGTTTCTCCGCTACCACAGACGCACGCATAATTTTTTTTTTTAATTTTTTGTCCTTATATATTCAACACAGGTAGTGACCATAGATTGGTGAGATGTAAGATGCACCTCAACACTAAACTCGAACGTGGCAAGCTCATAAGAAAAACAAAATGTATTGACTTAACCAACCTTAAAAAACACCATAATACCTTCAAGTTGGAACTGAAGAACAGATTCTCTGCTTTAGAAGGCCTAACATTGGAAGAGGTGGATATTTCTGAAGTTAACAGAAAAGTAACCAAAGCTTTTATGGAAACAGCAACAAAATTAGCTGGGTCTAAGAACAAGTTGCATGTGAACAAATTATCAGGAAAAACCAAAATGTTGATACAAAAAAGAAGAGAGATGAAGTCAACTAAAGAAGATGTGACTTCCAAAGTGGAATTTATAGAGCTATGCAAGACAGTACGAAAAAGTATCACTGAAAACGTAAGGAAATTCAACTGTGAACTAGTGAGGAAAGCAATTGAAAACAACCAAAGCCTAAAGATAGCAAAGGGACATCTCAGTAAGGAAAGAAAACAGATTATGGCACTGAGAAAAGAAGATGGTTCTGTAACAAGAAATAGAGGCGAAATTTTGACAAGAGTGAAATATTCTTACTCCAAATGTAACGTATACTCTATATTCACTTTCCTTTTGATTTTACTATCTCTGGTTATTTTATTTTACTATGTAAATTATCTTCTTACTGAACGAGATATTATTTCACCCGCTGAATGAGATCTGGCAATGAGTGTAAGTCATGACGTGGTGGTAGCCAGTATAAATAGGCGCGTTCAACGATACCTAAGGAGAGCGTTTGTTGTTATAAGGAGAGCGTGTGTTGTTATACGGAGAGAGCGTTTGTTGTTATACGGAGAGCGTTTATTGTTGTACGGAGAGTGTTGGTTTATGTGAAGGAGAGCGTTTGTTTATCAGTATAGAGCTCCGTTCATGTGCAAGGAGCTACGTGTTATTTGAGTAGCTGTGTGTGATGATACCAGTAGAAGGTCATAATAAAAGGTTTATGTAAGTACGTCTTTCTCAGTTCATAGTACTGTCAGACCTCTGTCTGGCTGTTAGGTTTATTTCAATTAATATTACTAGTAACAACCAGCATAAGACTTTATTCATCTTAATTACTGCTACAACATTACTACCAGTTATAAGTTTGTTCATTACTATTACTACACTACTAGCAGGTGACTTTATTCATGATCTTAATTAACTAGTAACAACAACCATTTGAATTCACTATTTGAAGCTTAGTACAAGCATATGATTCAGTAGCAGAAGCTTTATTCATTATCATTAGCTAGTAGCTGGGAAAAGAGCTTATTCATTATAATTGGCGCCCGAACTTTTCTCGAACACGAGATCTTGACAATTATTACCCATGTCTTCACTACCTGAGACAACTTCAATTTTCCACCCTAAGGCAAGTCTCGAGGGTGATGGTGTTTTTTTTTTGACAATTTGCAAGAAGCCTGTGGCTCTAACTTTGATATGAATGATCTACACGTACCCAGGCATTCTTCACACTTTCGTAATGCACCAGCTTCCTATTACTCTGAGTCGCGGGTCGTACCTGAGGGAGTTCAATCCTCTCAGCGAAGCAGAATGCTTGCCCATTTCGTGCTGAATGCAGGAACAATTAATTTCAATGGTTTGGAGGGATCCTTAAAGTTCCTCGAAGATCTGGAAGATCATTTTGATCTATATAATATTCCTGAAGACTGCAAAGTCCAAATCGCAGGCACTTGCTTGAAGGATACCGCTAAGACCTGGTATCGGCAGTGGAGAGTGTCGAACCCAGATTCTCATTATGAGAATTTCCGTGCAGAATTTTTGGAGGTCTTTACTTTCGGCCTCAGTCGAGCTAGCCTTGCACAACAGCTTTTTTCTCGTCAGCAAGGACCCAACGATAGCCCTGTTGCATTTGCGTTGGAAACAACACGCTTATATAACCTATGGGATCCACATGCCAGTCATGTTGACATGTTGGATACCCTATTGCAGCAGCTCGACCCATTTTTACAAGATTTTCTTGAGGTTCGACACCCTGCTACAATTCATGAATGCCTTCGCCTCATACGCACGTATGAAGAGCGACATGGCAAACATGGTTCAACTCACCATGCTCGGGCACCCCGCGAGGCTTATTACGAAAACCCTCAGCGGCATAATAGGCATAATAACTTTCAGCGCGAGCATACACAGAGTGCACACCCAAGCTTCATACGTTCCACCACACAGAAGAGTGGCAAACCAACAGCGAGTTTCTGAACAATCTTCGGGATATCGTACAAATGCACAGTATGCTCGACCCCGTTCCAATCCACAGCATTCGGAACGTTTTCATGCTCAGGGCAATGATGATTTTTCTGCCCTTGCTGAGGGCAGAAGTAATAGATATGAAAATGTCAACAGACACGCGGAGTTCCCGACGCAGGTTTCACGCAGTTTTCCTCATCGTGAAAATTTTCCCGATACCCGGCAGGGTCGAGGTTTCAGACCGCATGATAATCCAACCAGGAATCCTTTAAACTTCCAAAGGAAGTAGACCAAGGAGTCGGTCCTGCTTCCTGATACCAAGCATTCTGACCCTAAAACAGTATTAGTGACTGTTCAAACTCCTCAGTTGCCTGATGTATTCTTGACAATTGAAGATATTATTGTCGAGACAAAGTTCGACACTGGTTCTGAAATATCAGCCCTAAATACGAAGTTTTGCACTGACAATTTTCCTGCAGTCCTCGTTCAGCCTGCGACGCAGTATTTGCGAGGTGCAAATAACGAAATCTTCAGTATCACAGGAACTGTCACATTATCTCTAGGGCTGGGAAAGGCTCGTTTTACGCATTCTTTCCTGCTTATAGACGAACTACCTGTGAAATGTCTAATGGGAATGGACTTTATTCATACGTTTCAAATAACTTTGAATTTCGTACAACATGTGATTTCCTTTCCGGAACCTGTCGAAATGATTCCTACGGTTCCTGTAGATATAACGAGTTTGTTATTGAGTAACCAATTGAATGAGAGGCAACGAAACCAGCTTTCTCTCCTTTTACAGGAAAGCCCTGGTTTATTTTCTGATCAACCTGGTTTCACACAGGTGGTTTATCATGTCATTGACACTGATGGTTCGAAACCGATTGCGACGAAACCTTACCCTTGTGCTCCACATAAGAAACAGGAAATGCAACGTCAAATTTCTGAAATGATTAAACAGGGCATAATCAGGGAATCAACAAGCGCCTGGGCTGCTCCTGCCTTTTTGGTTCCAAAGAAACAACCCAATGAATTTCGTTTCGTGACAGATTTCCGCAAGCTCAACCAAGTCACAAAAACGATCAATTATCCACTACCTGTCATGTCGCATATTTTAAATGACCTGTCGTCAACCAAATGGATGTCAACCTTGGATTTGGCGAGTGGATATTGGCAGGTGGCAGTACATCCGGACTCTGTCGATAAAACAGGCTTTGGGACTCCTTTTGGGGCTTATGAATACCTACGTATGCCCTTTGGACTAGCTTCTGCACCTGCTACTTTCCAAAAGCTTATGGATACGGTTCTCAGACCTGTCCTGGGTCCCCATGTGCATGTATATTTGGATGACATTATTATTACATCTGAGACTTTTGACGAGCACCTTTCTCTGCTCAAACAGGTGTTCCAACTCATATACAATGCTGGCTTGACGTTAAAACCTAGTAAATGCCAGATAGCGAGGGACGAGATTGTATATCTGGATTTGAAAATCACTCCCCACGGCTTATTTACTGATAATGAAAAAATTAGGCCTATTGTTGACTTTCCTCGGCCTAAAACAGCAAAAGAACTATCACGCTTTCTGGGAATGACCGGATGGTATCAGCAGTTCGTCCCCGCTTATGCTACAATCTGTGAGCCATTGTATGCTTTAAAACGTAAATACAAGAAGTTTGTTTGGACACCTGAGGCTAACGCTGCTTTTGAAACACTGAAGTCTGCGTTGACTCAGCCTCCGGTGTTGGCTTTCCCGGATCATACTAAGGAATTTGATATTTATACTGACGCATCCGAAGTTGGTCTTGGTTGCGTTTTGTCACAAGCTGGACATCCAATAGCTTTTGCGTCTCGTACTTTAGCCAAAGCTGAACGCAATTATTCAGCTACGGAACGTGAATGTCTTGCTGTTGTGTATGCGCTGAATAAATTTCAATGTTATCTTAATGAATTGACAGTTAACATAATTACGGATCATTCTGCCCTTCAGTATTTGAATTCTGCTAAGCACCTATCTCAAAGACTTATGAAGTGGGCTCTGAAGTTACAAGAGAGCAATATCAAAATTTCCTATCAGCCAGGTCATAAGAATCAATTACCGGACGCATTGTCTCGCGTTCCGATTAGTAGGGTCCCCACAGAAACTACTCCTGGATGTCAGCCTTTACTTCTAATAGCTGATATAACATCCAGAGAGCAGATAATAGCAGAATTAATAAATGATCCAGATTTTGGGGATATCTATAATTTTTTGCTTGCGGGTTCGCCCCTGCCAAGTGATCCTTCTCTGGCTGGAAGGTCACAACATTTTGAAGTAATAGAGGGTCTTCTTTACTATAAAAAATCTAGGACTACTAGGGCAGAGTTTCGCCCATGTATTCCGCGAACCCTTAGAATGGCCCTTTTAAACGAATTTCATGACAAACCTCTTGCAGGCCATTTAGGTATTCGCAAGACCCGTTGTAAATTGCGGGATGTTGCCTATTGGCCTGGCATGTACCAAAGTGTGCTCGCATACGTTCAATCATGTCACTTGTGTCAGATTAATAATTACCGTAATGTAATACCGACCGGTCACTTGAAATCTAGTTCAAGTTCTCATGTTTTTGATATTATTTCAATAGATTTATTGGGACCTTATCCTTTATCTGTTAAAAACAAACTCGTTACGTTTTAGTACTAACTGATAATTTTTCTAAATGGGTTGAAGTTTTTCCCATTAAAGCCGCTACGGCAGAAGTTATTTGTAATGTATTAGTAAATGAAATATTCTCTAGATATGGTGCACCTAATAAAGTAGTTTCGGATAATGGTCCTCAATTTATTTCTGACATTTTTGAAAGAATGTGTGCGAGACTACACATTAAACATAAATTCATTTCCCCATATCATCCCCAGAGTAATCCTGCGGAACGCGTAAACCGCACGCTAGTTAAAATGATTGCTACATTTGTAATGGGTCATCATGAACGATGGGATGACCATTTGGAAATTTTTTCGTTCGCCCTCCGCTCGTCTGTCCACAAATCTACTAAAATTACTCCTGCAGAACTTTTTCTGGGTCGCAAAATTAAAACCCCTTTTGAAAATTTAACGGGGATTATCGACGAACTGAACCAGCGACCAACTCCGCAATCAGTACGAATCATGGCAGAAAAAGCTCGTGTTGCAATGCTAGGAGCACAAGCGGCTCAAGCAAGATATTATAATACTAGGCGTAGGGAACCAGATCTTGTCGTTGGAGATCTCACTCTCGTGGAAACGCACTTCCAGTCTTCTGTTTCTCATACTTTAGTGAAGAAATTTGCACCCAGCTACGAAGGTCCATATCGGGTGGCAAATGTGTTTGAAAATAACATTGTTCTTGAAAAACCTGACAATCAATTTCAATACGTACACGTTGCTCAGTGCCGCAAGTATCATGAACGAAATATCGATTTTATAATCAACCCTACTCGACCTTCAGTTCCACAGACTCAAGAGTCTATATCTCACGATCAACCTCCAGAAGTTTTGGACGAACCAACAAACATTTTTGAAGAATCTCCAGTGATTTTTTCTTCACCCTCCCCTCCTCAAGACGGGTTTCCAAACACGCAACCTGATTCTCCCATGAGACCAAGGCTCGAATCAAGTTCTTCGAATACTAGTATCGTTCCTTTCCCTCCAACCATTGCCAAGACTATTGCTGCGCCGTTTCCTGATAACTCTGTACCAACGCAGGCTCCTACTTCCTTGAATACCTCGTCAGAAAGTATTCCTATAGGCAAAAATAAACATCGCCCTGCACGACCACTGAATTACAGCAGCGACTCAGAGGCTTCGGACATTTCTGATTTATCAGTTATGAACAATAATTTAAATATTACAAACCGTCCAGAACCACCAAAAGCTGGGCGCAAACGTAACTTGTCTCCCCAATCTGCTTCGCCGCAACAGCGACGAAGGCAGAGACCCTTGCATCCGCCCGGGTTTCGCCCCTGGAGCCTACGCTCAGGGCAAACAGGGCAGATGCCTGCTGCTACTCTCATGCCACGAGGGCGTAAGCGAAAGCAAACGATGTGGCCGGAGCCACGTCCGTCCAAAAGAATACTGGAAGGACACCACGGGCCCCAGCACAAAGGGACTCCATATCAAAAGCCTGGGGGAGCCCGTTCCTATCAGCCGCAAGGATTTCCGGACCGCCAGACTTCGGCCGTTCCTGATCGACGGACTTCAGCCATTCCTGACCGTTCCTCTCAGCCGCAGGGATTTCCGGACCGCCAGACTTCAGCCGTTCCTGACCGTTCTTCTCAGCCGCAGGGATTTCCGGACCCACAGACTTCAGCCGTTCCGGACCGACGGATTTCAGCCATTCCTGACCGTTCCCGTCAGCCGCCGGGATTTCTTGACCGACAGCAGACCGATGTTCCAGATCCATTAAAGTCCTTGAGAAGATCTAAGCCACCTGAATTTACCAGTCCGATTAGGCCTGGAAAACGTTATCGTACTAGAGTTTTTTATGCGTCCTCGAGATAAGTAAGTTCTCGTGGACAGGTTCTTTTCTCAGTTTGTTGTTTTTCCTGCACGACCAGTTGGCGTGTCAGAATTTCTTTTTTTCGTGTGGGCCTATGCATTCTTTTTTGTATATATATGTTTTTTTTTTATATTTCTTCTATGTCCATCTACTAATCCCAATTTTTTTATATATCTATGTGCTTAGGGGTAAAATAATAAAATTGTTACTGTTAGGCAGCTCCAGGCAATCTTCGCTGCTGATACAGTTGGTGTGTATTCAACAAATAATGCGAACGTAATTTGAAATTAAAAAAGTGATTCCTGCTAGGCAGAATAAAAGGAAGGTATGCCGATGCAGGTTTGTTTTGTTCAAGTATACAAAGTGTTTCACAGACGAATACAGATTTCTTGATTTTGTCATGCCAAGTTTGATATTGTAAATACTGCTGCCACCAAACAACAAAACAAAAAAGAGGTCGATAAACGTCAATCAACGAAGTGTAAGACTTACACTCCAAAATTGATAGGTTTTTCGGGAAAAAATAAAAAAAAAAATTAAGGGGGAGATGATGTAACGTATACTCTATATTCACTTTCCTTTTGATTTTACTATCTCTGGTTATTTTATTTTACTATGTAAATTATCTTCTTACTGAACGAGATATCATTTTACCCGCTGAATGAGATCTGGCAATGAGTGTAAGTCATGACGTGGTGGTAGCCAGTATAAATAGGCGCGTTCAACGATACCTAAGGAGAGCGTTTGTTGTTATACGGAGAGCGTTTATTGTTGTACGGAGAGTGTTGGTTTATGTGAAGGAGAGCGTTTGTTTTCAGTATAGAGCTCCGTTCATGTGCAAGGAGCTACGTGTTATTTGAGTAGCTGTGTGTGATGATACCAGTAGAAGGTCATAATAAAAGGTTTATGTAAGTACGTCTTTCTCAGTTCATAGTACTGTCAGACCTCTGTCTGGCTGTTAGGTTTATTTCAATTAATATTACTAGTAACAACCAGCATAAGACTTTATTCATCTTAATTACTGCTACAACATTACTACCAGTTATAAGTTTGTTCATTACTATTACTACACTACTAGCAGGTGACTTTATTCATGATCTTAATTAACTAGTAACAACAACCATTTGAATTCACTATTTGAAGCTTAGTACAAGCATATAATTCAGTAGCAGAAGCTTTATTCATTATCATTAGCTAGTAGCTGGGAAAAGAGCTTATTCATTATACAAATTAAATGAAAGGGATGATACATGTCTTCCAGACATCATGAAAGGTACCAGTACCAGAGTTATTCCAGTCCTCCCAGCAGAAGTTGCACATGCAATCAAGAACATGAAACGGGGAAAAGCTCCAGGAGAAGACGGAATTACTGTAGACATCATACAAGAAACAAGTGGAGAAATCGAAACAGTACTCGCCCAAATTTTCACTCAATGCCTTAATGAAGGGAAGATTCCTGAGGATTGGAACAACGCTACAATGATCCTGCTACATAAAAAAGGTGACATTAAGGATCTCAGGAACTACAGACCTATCAGTGGTTTATAAAATCTTCACTAAAGTTCTTTCACACCGCTTAAATGTGACACTGGACATGGCTCAGCCGAGAGAACAAGCTGGATTCAGGAGTGGCTACAGCACAATAGATCATATCCACGTACTGAGAGAACTAATTGAAAGAGCGAGGGATTATGAACTTCCATTGTGCATGGCTTTTATCGATTATGAAAAAGCCTTTGATTCGGTGAAATCATCAGCAGTTACAATGGCTCTGAAATCCTGCGGTATTGAAGATGCATACATTAATATTATTAATAACATCTATGAAAATGTAAGTGCAAAGATTCGGCTGTTTGAAAATACAACACATATAAAAATGGAAAGGGAGTGAGACAAGGTGACACCATATTTCAGATGCTCTTTAATGCTACATTGGAAAATGTCTTTCAATCCCTGAACTGGGAAAACAAAGTGATAAAAATTAATGGAGATTATCTAACCCACCTTTGTTTTGCTGATGACGTAGTCATTTTTGCAACTACCCCATCAGAGCTGCAGAGTATGATCCAGGAACTTGCTGACAAGAGTAAAGGAGTGGGATTAAAAATGAACTTTCAGAAGACAAAAGTGATGTTCAATGCTTTTACAAGAAATGAAGATTTATCGATTGATGGAGAAAAACTGGAGATAACAGACACGTACGTTTATCTTGGACAGCAGATATCCAGTGAGGGTCGCATTGATGAAGAAATTAATCGGCGTACAAAACTTGCCGGGAGAGCTTTTGGAAGAAACAGCATAATTTTCAAGAGCAATATGCCATTATGTCTTAAAAGAAAAGTGTTTGATCAATGCATCCTTCCAGTGCTTACGTATAGTGCAGAGACGTGGACCTTAACTAAAAGAGACATACAAAGGCTGCAGACAACTCAAAGAAGCATGCAGAGGTGCATGCTTGGTGTAACCAGGAGAGATAAGAAGAGGAACTCGTGGATCCGAAAAATGACAAGAGTGGAAGACATCATGATCAGAGTTAAATCCCTGAAATGGCAATGGGCTGGACATACTGCCAGAAGGACAGACCATCGATGGACAGCCGAAATTTTAGATTGGATTCCAAGGGACAGGAAAATACCCAGAAAAAGGCCACATGGGCGATGGGTGGATGAAATTCGAAAGTATGTGGGAGTGACATGAAGGAGACAGACACAAGACAGACCGTTGTGGAGGAAACTTGGAGAGACCTTCGTCCAGCAGTGGATCGATGATGGTTGACAATGATGATGATGATTATATATATATATATATTACGTACAGTATATGCGTGTATATATAATTTGCAACCACTGTCAATCCACTGCTGGATGAAAGTCTCCAAGTTTCTTCTTCCACAACTGTCTGCCTTGAGTCAGTTTCTTTCATGCTTTCGAATTTCATGTACCCATCTCCCTCTTGTCATCTTCTGGGTATTGTTTGTTTCCTTGCTATCCAGTTCAATATTTCAACTCTCCAATATGCAATATGTTCATCCCATTGCAATTTCAGGAATTTTGACCATGTCTTCCACTGTTGTCATTTTCCCGATCCACGAGTTCCTATTTGTATCTTTCCAGGTAACATCAAACATGTATCTCTGCATGCTCTTTCAGTTGTCTGCAACGTTTGTATGTCTATTTTAGTTGAGGTCCATGTCTGTGCTCCATGCGTAAGAACTGAAAGGATGCACTGATTAATCAGTTTCTTTTTAAGAAATAATGCCTCCGACGAAGTTTAATAGGTCGATTATTTTCTTCATAAATGTGACAATGTGGCCATCGTTTAATATATGTTGCCTAATTTAGGTATCGGTACCTTTACATTTTCCCTATCAATCGCTAAATATAAAATCTAAATATTAATTTCTTGTAAAAAAAAAAAGCACTTTCGATCAATATATATATATATATGTTATTGTTGTATTATTATTATTAAACGGACAACATCAGCACAGGCGCAGTAACTTAGCTTTCGAAGTGGTATCGTGATATCTACAAAATTGATATGCAGCCCCCCCATCTCAGCTTACCACGAGCCGCCACTAGTATAAAGCACACGGGCGGTGTACGCTCAGCAATTCGGTGAAAGCTATTGCACGGTGTACATCGGTTTGAATGACGTGGAGTTGCTGCCACCATGTGATATGGCCATCAGGCAATCCAGTAGACGGCATCTGGATGACTTCACACGAGGTCGCGTCATCGGAAAGTTGGAAGAAGGTCGAAGTGTGACTAGTGTGGCCAAGGAGTTCGGGATCGCTCACAGCATCGTCTCACGAGCTTAAAGAGCATTCCAAACGACAGGAACAACTGTCCGGTAGTTTAGCAGTGGTCGTCCACGAGCAACCACGGCGGCGGACGACATGCATATTGTCCTACAGGCGAGAAGAGACAGACGGCAGACAGCGGGAGAAATCGCAAGGCACATGCAACAGACAACTGGACGTCCGTTATTGCGTTTTACCGTGGCCAGGAGGCTGCACAAAGGTGGTCTATTTGCACTACGACCAGTACGGTGTGTGCCATTAACGCCTGCTCATCGGAGACGGCGGTTTCTGTGGTGCCAGGAACACAAGAACTGGACACGTCAGCAATGGGGTCGAGTTCGTTTTACGGATGAGAGCCGATTTAGTCTGACGAGCGATTTTGGACGTATACACATGTGGAGAGAGCAGGGAACACGCAATCACACCTCCAACATAATCGAAAGGGACCGGATTGGAGGTGGCAGAGTTCTCGTTTGGGGCGGTATCATGCTTGGTAGCCGTACTGACCTCCACATCTTCCAAGGAGGTTCAGTCACTGGTGTCAGCTATTGTACCGAAGTTCTCCTGCCTCACGTGCGTTTGTTTAGAGGTGCTGTGGGTTCTGAGTTCCTCTTCATGGACGACAACGCTACACCTCATCCTACAGTGGCTGTCGCAGAGCTGTTGGAGAGTGAAGATATTCAACGCATGGATTGGCCCGCAAGGTCTACGGACCTAAATCCAATCGAACTCGTGTGGGAACTTCTCGGGAGACGCTTGGCAGCACGTCACCAGCCGCCAGCAACGATTCCGCAGCTGCGATTGGCGCTACAAGAGGAATGGGCCGCGATGCCTCAAACGCTCCTTGACAACCTCGTCCTCAGCATGGACAGACGTTGTAAATCCTGCAACGCAGTTAGGGGTGATCATATCCCCTACTAAAGACAGGATTTTTTCTTGGCAGCCGCCTGTCACATGGATGTTTCTGTCTTCTGTCCAGTTGTGCTCGAAGCTATACCTTTTCAATAAAGTGTCTTTGTATCCTTTGGATTCCTTGTTTGGACGGTTTTGGTCACTTGTCCCATGTTCTTATATCTTGGTGATCTTATGGTATGATTTGAGTCGATGTGAAGCACTTCTGCACGACGTTACATTCGAAACACTGTCTCGTCCTTAATTATTGCACGCCATTGTATATTTGTTAGTGTGCATGTGTTTCTTGAGGACTGATTGGTAAAGTCTTTTTGCATCTCTGTGTCGCGATAACATGTACAGTTGGAAAAAAGTGTTCTCTTCATCTGCATCTCTGTTTCCTCACAATTTCTAGTAAACTCTAGGTGATCTTGGACTGTTGTGGAGCGTGGGAAATGCGATTTTATTTAATAGTATTTTTGCGTTACATTCAAGCTTTGAGTGACCTTGTGGGATAACAGTTGTCTTACGGAAGGTTGATACTAACTGTTACCCTAACGTGTGTTGCTTTCTGTGTAAGTCACTAACCCAAAGCATTATAGACTTACGTTCACTTTAGCTTCACTGTAATGCTCGTTGAATCCGGATAGCTTAAAACTTAATAGCTGAAAAGTCCTTAACTAAGAGCATTCAACAGATGACGAAAAGTCAGCATGGAAATAAAGGACTTATGTGATTATTTTAGTCCTTCATTTGAAAGGCTATTAATCAAACACGTACGTTGTAGAGCACACAATACTTCACAAGACATTAGGTTAGATCCTTAACATAGGTACGTCGTTCATTGATTAACCGTGTATCGGTATATAACCGGTATCAAATTTTGAAAACAACTAGCTGAGTTCAGATTACTTTCTAATCACTAAGATAACACTGGATAATCACATTACCTGTTTGACGGATACATACGTTGCATTTGAAAGACTGATGGCATTCCTTCTTATCTTTTGCTTTCGGCTACGTAATTGCACTTTGACCTTCTGCAGATGTTGCCACAACACAAATTCACCGAGAGAGAAAATGTAGCGTTCACACTGGAAAACGCTTAAGGAGAATAAACCAAAATTTGCATAAGAAGACACGAACTAAAAAGGAACATTAAATTAGAGTACGCCTTTTAGTAGATATCTGCATGGGATTTAATTTGGGAAGTCTGGCCCAGCTATCCGTATGTTTAAGGCCCAACCCCTTCCCAGTGAAACTTGTCAACTTGTATCCCGGCCTGCTCCGTTTTAGACGTTCAACTTATAGTGCCGCTGATTATATCATTTAGAATTTAGCGTGCATCCGGTTCGCTTGGCACTTCTTCTGTCTTCTCCCCCCTCCCCTTCTCTTTTTTTTTACTTTTCACTCGGTGATCTTCGCAACCCTCTGCCCCCGTCCATCCCCATGTCTTCTTAAGGGAAATTAAAGGCGATAGAAAAGATCACAGAGTAGAAATAAATTTCATTTCAACGTTTCAAAGTTCACTTTTTCAATTAGATGGGAACAGGATTACAAGTAGTGGTGATGAAGAGAAAGGCTGTAAGACTAAAATTTCTACAATGCTAGCCACCGAAAATGCAACACCAAGAAGGAAGCATCCGATTGGCCTGAAAGTCGCAGCATGCGTCGCCTGCGAGAGGACATGCAAACGATTAGCATTGCAGGGCATATGCAAATCATGTGCGCCCGGCAAACCACGGAGAAGCACTATAAGAAGGGTGCACAGAAGGCGGGGTGTAAGTAGTGGAAGTGTGTTGTGTTGCCGGACCTGTGAGTGGGAAGCTTCCCAAGTCTCGTCGCAGAATACGGCAGTCATTCCAGCACGTTTCGGAGTTCGACAGAGGACGAATTATGGCTTTTAGGACAGCGGTTTATCGTACCGAGACATCGCCGCCCGTGTGGAACGACATCCAGGAACAGTGAGGCGAGTATGGATTTGGTGGGTGCAGGAGGGACGAACGGGCCGACGTGAGTGATTGCCGCAGCCGCGGCACACCACCGAACAAGAGGACCAGCATGTTGTGCGGCCGGCATTGACGGCTCGCCCCGCCACATCACGAACGATAGCGCAGGAAATAGGGTGTGTTGCGCAACAACCTGTGTCAGCACGTACCGTTCGACGTCGTCTGCAGGAGTGGGGACTTGTCGCACGGCGCCCATATCTCCGATTACCATTGACGTTACACCACCGGCAAGTGCGGCTGTAGTGGGCTGTTGAACGCCGCACCTGGACTACGGAATGGCACGGCATTGTCTTCTCCGACGAATCCTTCTTCTGCCTGCAACACCGCGATGGTCGGATTCGCGCGTGGCGGCACCGCGGCGAGAGACTGTATGAAGCCTGCATTATTCATCGCCATACCGGTCCGTCGCCTGGCGTTATGGTTTGAGGCGCAACTGGATATGGCACCGCACCCCTCTATACGCTTCGCCGGTGCACTCAACACCGCAACATCTCCGACGTTTTGGGAGCCTGTAGTCCTCCCTTATCTGCAAGCCTGCCAGAGGCCACGTTTCAACAGGACAAGGCGCGCCCGCATGTGGCACGCATCGCTCAACAATTCTTCGTGGGCCACCAGGTGTCACTGCTGCCGTGGCCCGCCTGTTCTCCCGATATGTCGCCCATCGAACATGTCTGGTCGCTGATCGGCAACCGAGAGACCCGGGAAGCCCCACCCGTGTCTACGCCTGATGAACTGTGACAATGTGTGGAAGCAGCCTGGACCGACATACCCCAAGCCCACATCCGAAGCCTCTTTCGCTCGATGTCGCGGCGTGTAGCGGCCGTTATTGTCAGCCGTGGAGGCCACACGAACAATTGATGTCTGCGTGTTTCGCAAGTTGCACGGGCCTGTAAGCTCAATCGTTTCATCTTTGTATCTGCCGCCCCGGTGGCGCAGTGGTCTAAGCGATGGCCTCTGATCATTCGTCCGAAAGGGGTCCGGGTTCTAATCCCGGTGAGGCATGGATGTTGTGTTTGTCTTACGGCACTGGCTCTCTCCCTTCCCTGGAACCAGTGACTCTGAATTAGGGACGGGTGACTGCTTATAGCCCATTGAGTTGCTCACGGTGGTCGTTAAACCTCCAATCAAAAAAAAAAAAATCTTTGTATCTGTTGTTATGTGTCCAGTAAATCTGTCTTTGCCATCTCGTGTCTTTCTTGGGGTTGCATTTTGGGTGGCCAACAGTGTATTATAAGAAATCAAAGGTGCACATTAGTGTGCTGCAACCTGCAGCGTAGAACTACGTCAACTGTCACACGATTTCATGGCACTATCTCACTAGTTCTACGTCTTTAAAGTATTCAGTGAAGGACAGTTGACGTAGCCCTACGTTTTGGGCTGGGGTACAGTATTTTTTATTTTTTTTATTTTTTGGAGGTTTAACGACCACCGTGAGCAACTCAATGGGCTATAAGCAGTCGCCCATCCCTAATTTAGGGTCACTGGTTCTAGGGAAGGGAGAGAGCCAGTACCGTAATACAAACACAACATCCATGCCTCACCGGGATTCGAACCGGGATCCCTTTCGGACGAATGATCAGAGGCCATCGCTTAGACCACTGCTCCACCGGGGGCGGCTGTACCCCTTTGATTTTTTTTTTTAGATATAAAATTTTTAAGAAATAAAACGAAAGAAATGTGTTACTTCATTTTTATTTAAAAACAAATTATACTGTATACAATTCATAGTAACTTATGCTGATTATGAATTAATGTTTGTAGAAGTAGAAGGCACAGTATCGTCGTTATTGGTAGTTATTACTAAACTTGTTTCTGAAGAAATCGTTCTTCAGAAGCAATTTTTCAAACTCCTTAGTTGCCTTGTTATAAATCTGGTAATATGTCATCGGGTCTAATGTACTCTTCTTGTTGTTGCTCTTGTTCTTGTCTACATTCGGAATGCATCAGCGGTGTAAAGATTTGAGACGTAATACATCCCTTATCCAGCGAAGTTGTGAAGACTGGCGATGTACATTGGTATTTCATGTTCGGTGTGAAAATTTGAATCGATGACATCAATCTCCATCTGTTGTTGCTATTCAGGCTGAATTTGTGCAGTTGAAGTGGAAGGTTGTGGCTCTAGAGTCGAACTCGGGTGAAACACATCCTGGCGCGCTGACTTTTGACGCTCCCTATATTCCAGTGACCTTTCGGTTGATGACTTAGCAGGCCTTTTCGGATTCCTCTCGTTCTCCTCTAGCTGTTTCTTCAACTTTCGTCGGTTCTTATAATAATTTCCCCTGGATATCCGCGCCATTTCTAAATTTTTGGCACCTAATTTTTTTTATCTAAAAAATAAATAAATTTTAAATCCACTTTATTTCGGTTTATTATACACGTCCGTTAGCTCTGACCGTCAGCTACGGAATGAGGGGCTGAGGTCATCGCTATCATTATCTATTCACTAGTTATCAACCTTAGAACGGCGTGCGGCGGAACAAAATCACGCGAAATTTAGCTTAACTTTCTAACGCTACTGTATCGAAGGGTTAAGGGATGCAAGGTTGATACTTGTTTTGTTATAAACGAGACTACATAAACTATCTAATGATGTATTTTTATTACTCTACAATTATTAGTTGTGAAGATGTAAGGGTTTAAAGTGCGACATGTTTATTTTGCATCCGTGCTCCCTATATTACCCCTACCCAGCGTGAAGAAAGATGTAGTTCTACGTCAAAATCTAACTGAAATGTCTCTGAAAATACATGCTTTTGAGTGTGAATTGAATTTGTTGTTTTTTTCTTTTACGAAAACAAATTACCGTATTTTTCGGTTTAAAAAGTTGATATAGATTTTAAGTCGACCCTGTGTATAATACGAGGCTAAAACAAATACAGTTACTGTTCCCAAATTCTGTAACTATATTTTTAGTACACTGCTGGACGGATCATAAACGGCTATATAGCGCATAAAAAAGTAAGTGTGGTTGGATGCCAAGTGAAATAAAATAATGTCAGAATGCCAGGACATTACAAGAAAGACAATTTATTGTGCTCTGAAATCCAGAAGGCTTTGGAACGTGTTCAAGGGACAAACAGGCCATTTTGTGCAGAATACGTAAACGTGAAAAAAAAATGCAATTACCGTCCGCAGGCGTTCCGGCGTAAGATGTCAGTACGGGATATGGCCACCATGGAGGGAGATGCAAGATTCCACACGTCGTGTCATGCTTTGCACAAAAATATCAAGCAGCTGTTGGGGTAATTTATCCCATTCCTCTGTCAGTGCACGGATGAGGGTGTCCTTGTTTATTGGAGGGCATTGGCGACCAGCAAGACTCCTCCCCAAAGCATCCCACACATTTTCAATGGGATTTAGATCTGGAGAACGTGCTGGCCATACGAGGCGTTGAATATCCTCGCTCTCAAGACACTCCTGGACAGCGACTGTTCGATGACATGTTGCGTTGTCGTCCATGAAAATGAATCTATCACCGACAGTAACACGGAACATGCGAACATGAGGTAGCAGAACATCATTAATGTATCGTTGGCCAATCATAGTCCCAGTTGGAAGCACATAGAGGGACGTACGGCCATTGATCATGATGCCAGCCCATACCATGACACTACATGTCGGATATCGGTCCCTTTCCTGTATGTTTGCTGGACAATATGCAGTACCACTATCACGCCAGATCAGTTGTCGTCGACAAGCAGACGATAGACTTTACCTACTCTCATCTGAGAAGAGGACAGCAGACCAGTTGTTATCAGTCCAATTGCGATGTTGATGGCACCATTGCAAACGGGCGGTACGGTGACGTCTGGACAATGGGATGCACACAACAGGACGGCGGGCGTATAGTCCTCCTTCATGCAAACGTCTGGCGACAGTTTTTCGGGAGATCCGCTTGCCAGTAGCAGCCGTAAACTGATTTGCTACCTCACTAGCTGTGCTGCGCCGGTGTCTTTTTGTTGATAGCACTATGTACCAATCTTCTGCAGGTGTCGTACTGCGAACACGACCCCCCGTGACGTTTGCTACACTCTCCATTTGTTTGAAATGATTTCCAAAGCCTTGAAACAACACTGTGGCTGACGTCGAGCTCCCTGGCAACATCTGTTATTTTTCGCCCTTCTTCAATCTTGCCAATAATACGGCCACGCGTAAAATCATCTAGGTGATGTCGGGAAGACATACTGAAAATTGCAAGTTCGTCAATTGATTCTTTCCCTTTCAACTTTGCATTTGAACAACAACGGTCAATACGCGTCAAATCCTTTATATCTCTTATCAGTGCTATGACGTCACGAACAAGTTCGGCAATCCGAAATTTGCATACGCACAACACGTCTTACTGTATCCCGCACTTATGCTAATTTCCACATTTTCCTGCCTTCCATTTTATGGTTGCTATCGTTGCTATTGTCATCCGTCTTAGTAATTGTCCGGCAGTGTATTTTAGTACATTTTAAAAGGAAGAGGAAATGAAGCAATTTCTGAAAGTTTTTTTTTGTTCTTTTTTCTGGAAAAAAAAGTTGAATTTCGTAAGCTTACATTTTGCTCACAATCTGAAGCTACTGTATACCGCATCCCTTCCCTCCGATCAGACAGTAGCTGAAGCTGCCGCGCCTAAGCGAAAAACAAAACAAAGTCACACAAGAAGGCCAAAGAAGAATGATGCTTGCAGCATGAGTTATGGTTTGCTGCTTTCTCACAGAATCCGATTGGAATCAGAAACCAAAAGAGCTTTTGATTTCAGACGGAGACATGAAAATAAATTAAGATAAGCATAATCAATGAAAGTAACGGTCGATTTTAATTCAATTGAGAGATACAACTAAGGGATTGGCAGAGCGAAAAAAGACTGCTTTCGCTAGCAGCTGGTCATTACTATTCTTAAAGCGCATGCGCTTCCGGCTGTCGACACAATTGTCACCAGACCAATCTGTTTAATCATTGCGAGATAAGTGGAATGCACCAAATGTAGTTCTGGTGGATTTGAAAAACTAGAGGCAAATGATACGCACGGCTTCTTTTTTTTTTTGATTGAAGGTTTAACGACCACCGTGAGCAACTCAATGGGCTATAAGCAGTCGCCCGTCCCTAATTTAGGGCCACTGGTTCCAGGGAAGGGAGAGAACCAGTGCCGTAAGACAAACACAACATCCATGCCTCACCGGGATTCGAACCCGGACCCCTTTCCGACGAATGATCAGTAGCCATCGCTTAGACCACTGCGCCACCGGGGCGGCCACGGCTTCTTGGAGAGATCGCGAGGTGGATGCAGATAACATACGATAGCTTCACCTCCAAATCGGTCGCGGCGAATCTAATGTTTCTGTCGAACAGAAATATCGTTTCAGAAGCTTTTAAGAAAGCTTTTAGTGAACGGAACATTACATTTTTACGCTTTAGGAATGGCTTCTTAAGAACGTAATAATGCCTTTCAGGGTGCTTGGATCACGACCGAATTGAAGACACAATGTTTTTTGTTTGGTTTTGTCATTGAGAAATTTCGATTGAAAAATCGATGTGGCCTATACACTAAGTGGCCGCTTTATTATGACCACCGCCTCAGTACTTCGTTGGGCCACTTTTTGCCTTTAATACTGCGTCGATTCTTCGTGGCATGAACTCCACGAGATGTTGATAGGTAATTTGTTGAATCTGAGACCATGCTTGATGAATAGCACTTTCCAGGAATGTGAGATTGCAGGATTGTGAATCCAGCTGTCTGATGGCTCGTTTAACTTCATCCCACAAATTCTCAATGGGGTTGAGATCTGGAGATTCTGGGGGCCACCCAAGCAAAGTAAACTCATCGGCATGTTCCTGAAACCAATCCTGTACAATACGAGCACTATGGCAGGACGCATTATCTTGTTGAAAGTAGCCTTCGCCATTGGGATAAACCATCCACATGACAGGATGCACTTGGTCCGCAACGATGTTTAGATATGATGTGCCAGTCAGACACGAATTAAAGGACACAAAGCATGCCAGGAAAACATTCCGCAAACCATAACGTTGTCTCCACCAGCTTGAAGCAATGTATTTGGGGTCCATGCTTTCGTGCTGTTTGCGCCAAATTCTCACTCGGCCATCGGCATGGTACAACTGAAAACGTGATTCATCGGACCACATAATTTGTTTCCAATTATCGATTGTCCAATCCTTGTGCTCCTGTGCGAACTGGAGACATTTTCTCTTGTTAACTGCAGACAGCACAGGTGTTCGAACAGGCCTTCGGCTGCCATATCTCATCCGATGCAGTGTACGGCGAACAGTGCGTGCAGAGATCCATTTGAGGGGATCCTTGATTAAGATGGTCTGTAATTTGCTGCACTGTTACCCTTCTATTGTCTGTTACCAGTCTGGACACTCTCCGTTCCGCCCGAGCAGTCACTAGTCGATGACGACAACACGTTGCACGTAGAGAACCAGTTTTTTGGCTTACAGTCCAGTCTTTAAACACTTTAACAACAGCTGCTCTGGAACATTTCACGAATGCGGCGCTTTCGGTGATACTCGCTCCATGGCTCCGAGCTTGTACAATCATCCCATGTTGAAAGTCCGTCAAATCGCATTTTTTACCCATCTCGTCAACCAAAAATCACCTCTACTACTGTCGCAAGCACTAAGCTTTTCCTTTTTATACTAGCCTTGCCCTCTGGCAGCAAAAGCGTGCAGCCCTAGATCATTTAATTAAAACTGTCAGGTGGTCATAATAAAGTGGCCACTCAGTGTATATAGTCCAGGCCCAGACTTCTTAAGAAAAAAAAAAAGTCGTGTCTTATACGCCAAAAAAAAAAAAAAAAACACGGTGTTTAATTTCTTTTGCTGAGAGGAGGGGTAGGGGGGAAGGTTGACGACCACCATGAGCAACTGTAAGTGTTACAAGCGGAGGTATCCCGCGGCCACCTTGCACCGTGTCGTTTTGTGTGTGTGTCGCTAAGGCGTTTGCCCTGGGCAACAAGCTCTTCTTCATGAATAAGCCTCTCTCTTTCCTTGGGGGGAGGGGTACTTGGCCCAAAACATTCCCTTCATCGTGTAACGTCAGTACAGGGTGTCCAAAAAATAACTATGCAATACGTAGTGCAATCAAAATGTTCGGAGACTAAGTACGTACAGCGCCAAAAGATCGCACTACGCGGTGATCTTCATGAGTCATTGTGACGAGTAGCGTCGTTTATGAACATCGGGAGCTGTGCTACACGATATTTGTTGACCACATGCAGAACACAGCTGCGATTACGGCACGGGCTGCAAACTAGAGAAGCGAGAGAACATCAAATTCTGCGTCAAACTCTGCAAATCGGGAACGGAGACACACGAAATGTTGCGGCAGGCTTATGGCAATGAAGCAATGAGTCGTGCGAGGTGTTTTGAGTGGTATTCGCGCTTCAAGAGCTGCGGAACGGCATTGGAAGGTGACGAAAGGTCAGAGCGACCGTCCACGAGCAAAACTCTCGAAAGTGTTGACAAAATTAGGGAATTGGTGCATGAGTACCGTCGGAGAACAATTCAAGACATTGTTACCATCGTTTATGTGTCATACGGAACAGTGCAATAAATTCTGACTTCGGTTTTGAACATGCACCGCATTGCTGCAAAGTTTGTGCCAAAGATTCTGAACCCCGAACAGAAGGCGCTCCGTGTCGAACTCTTTCAAGATCTTCGTCAGCAGGTGGTGAATGAACCAACGTTCCTGTTGGAGGCCATCACTGCGGACGAGACTTGGGTCTACGGTTACAAACCTGAAACCAAACAACAGTCGTCGCAGTGGAAGAGCACGGCATCTTAACGACCAAAGAATGCCTGACAGGTCCGGAGCGCAACCAAAAGAGCATGCTCATTGTGTTCTTCGACATTTGTGAGGTTGCACACCGTGAATCCATCCCCAGGGCGAGCCCGTCACTACCCTCTTTTACTACGACGTTCTGCAGCGTCTTACGGCGGACATTCACCGCAAACGACCTGAAATGTGGCGCAAGGGCGATTTCTTTCTTCAGCTCACAGAGTTAACAACACGCCAGTTTTGCAGCCGCAACAGCATGACTACCTTTCCTCACCCGCCTTACTTTCCGGATTCGGCTCCTGCGCTTTCTTCCTGTTCCCGAAGATGAATTTGTAACTCAAGGGTCGCCGTTTTAAAATCGTGGACGAGATCCAGTGCGAATCGGAGACTGTGCTTGACACGATTCGCGAAAAGGACTTCCAGGGAGTGTTCCAACAGTGCCCAAAACGCTGGCAGCGGTGTATCGCTGCCCAAGGAGACTAAATTATAGCCAGACTTAAACGTAAGTACTTTGTTGTATATTGGCCAAGTCTCGGAACTTTTTGATCGGTAAAAGTAACACCATGTCCAACTGGTTCCTACAGGAGGTGTTGGAAATGGGTCTGGTTCACTTAGTCGACACCATACAGTATATGCAAACAGTAGATTCCTAAAAAACCGAAAATAAGTTCAGAACCACCAAATTTGGTAAACTATCTCATGGTACTGTAACTCAGATCATAGATGCTTTTTGGAAGAAGTCAGGCCCGGCGTGAAAGGGCCCCATACAAAATTTTCGTAAAATCTAGTTTTCAATTTAGAACCACCAAATTTGGTATACTATCTCATGGTACTCTAACTTATCTCACAGTTAGGGTATTAGAGTGCAGAATTGTGTTGCAGTTCTTAAGTAAAAAACGGAAATTTAAAAAAAAAATTTGCATCGGGCTCCCTTTACCCCGGGCCCCGACCCCTTCCAAAAACTGTGTACAGTCTAAGTTAGAGTACCATGAGATAGTATACCAAATTTGGTGGTTCTAAATTGAAAAATGTAGATTTTACGAAAATTTTGAGGAATCGACTGTTTGCCTATATAGTGTCGACGAAGTCAGTTGTCAACAAAGTGACGTCGACGAAATGAACGAAACCGGTTGGAAATGGGCCTCACCGATGTCCAGACTTGTCTGCACACGCTTCTGCATGTTGGTGAAGACCTTTCTCATGGTATGCGGCAGTGGCGGCTCGTGGTAGGAAAAATAGGTGAAGAGCTACAAGAGCAATATGAAATGATATCTACTGTCTAAAATGAAAATCAGTTAATGAGAACTTACCTAATTTTTTATATATTAGATCAATTCTTCTTCCCTTTAAAGCTGGAAATTTGTCGGTTATGTAGTCATAAAATGGCTGTTTCTTCGTGACATCAAGAAAATGTCTTTCTGAATAGAAATCTTTGTCAAAGAAGCAAGTTTATCTGGAGAAATAGTGTTTCTTGAGTAAGTTTGTATTCTTTTAAGGCAAGAAAAACTTCTTTCCACTGAAACACTTGCAGATGCAATTGTTAAAATCATCAGGGAAACCAATTTATAAGCTTCTGTAAAAATGCCTTTATCTCCATGAAGCACTCGAAGAAGTTCACGAGTCGATATATTCCTTAATTTTTCATCAGCATATACAAGACTCAGTTCATTTTTAAGGCGCTAGTGTTTAGTAAATATTTCAAAAGCGTGAGAGGGAAAGCATGAATTAAATTGGTCGAACTTAAACTTCAATTTCCCTGTCAGCAAGACAGGCAAATTGAAGTTTAAGTTTCTCACAGTCTTGAAATCTTATATCCATTTCCATAAGAATGTGGTACAAAATTTCAAAATAAAATTGTTTATATTTTTTAAAAATTGTTTCTTGTGTAAGAGCAGAATATTCTCGTTTAGATCTGCTTATTTCTGTGAATTTGCTAGCTTTTCCAAACAGTGTTTCAAATACCTCATCGTTCCCTTTTATGGCTCAAAATTTCTTAAGTGTTTTTTTTTTTAATTTGAGTAACACAGTAGTTTATGTCTAGTGATTTTTTCTGCAAAATTTTGAATAATAGATCGATGAAGCCAAATATTTCATTAAATACTATTCCCAAAAATGTAAATTCAAAAGTGTTCATATCATTTAAAAACCCTTGGGCAAGTTGAACTGATGTTTTGTCTGATTGTGAGAAATTTGAATACTTCCTTCAATTTATCCCAATCTTCAACTATTACACTTACTAACTTCGAAGTGGAGGACCATCGAGTTTCTGTTATGGTTGGCATGCACTTGCGGTTGTTGATGTGAGTGTATTGTTTTCACCACTCAGCGAAGCGATCGCTTTGCTGAGTGGTGAAAAAACAAAGGAGTTACACTGAGGCTTGCAAAAAATATTCGACACTTAGAAATTTTAGAAAAACTCTGCTGTAATACAAGGTTCAAACGATGTACTAAGCAATAACAAAAACAGCTTGAGAAGCTTTATGCTTCATTTTTTCTGGAGTCCAGTCAAGTGTCCAGAGATTACGCTTGCCCCATCGTAACATTGTCCTATTGACTTGTGTTGATAATCAAACTATTCCAAAATTTTGTCTAGCATTTTGTATAAAGCTTCTGACGTTCTATCTTCACTCACACCATGGAAACCCAAAAATCACTCAACCAATACATCTTCCGAATCAACAGATCTTATTATTAAAGAGCACTCGGAAGTCTGGTTATGTCTTCCCATCTACTTGAATATAAAAGCATTGAACTCCATTTATTTCATTTTGGACGTGATCGTTCATATATTCAGAAATACATTCAATTAATTCGTTTTGAATAGTTTGTGAGTCACCTGAGAAGACATATTTTATCGTTTCATATTGATTTTGAATTTTTAAAGGACTTCTTGACATCAACAGTGAAAGCAATTCCTTGTTGAATTTCTATGATTTATGGAGTCCATACCTTCGTCATGGTCACGGAATGCTAGTTCTTGTTTACTCAAATACAGTACTGCATCAATCATTGTCTGCAGGAAAAGTCTATTTAAACGAATGTTTTCGTTGAAATGCATTTCAAAAGCCTAGCATTCTCCCTCAGGGCATCGGCAATGGTATTCTGATTCTTTTCAAAATTATTTAGCATTAATTCGCATTTCAGGTGTTTGCTAGGATCACCACATTTGTGAAGTGCCCGTTTTATATTTAAGAAATCTGAAAATTGTGTTTATTCCATGCCAAATTTTATTACTAAAAAATAAGCAGGGCCAACAAAATAATTTGTGTAACACAGAAGGGCTACAAAGTCATTTATATTCAGTAAACCAACAATTTTTAAAATTAATATTGTAAGATTTACCGCTCTTCTTGATTTCTTTCTTGGCGACAATTGTCAGTGAATCGGCCGGTCGTCCTTGAAGTAAAATGTCTCTTTTATTTTAATCTTTCCACCGATTGAACGGAGTTTGCAATAAATTACAGACAATGTCGTTCGTTCACAGGATACATACTGAAAACTAGAACTATCACTATCAGTTAAACTGTACACAAAACTAAAGTAACTAATGAAGTTTTTAACAAACAACCACAAAACACGAAAAAACAAATCTCTTTCGGAAAGTATGTACCAAAACACTGCAAGGAAAAAGCCCTACTGGATTGCAAACCCTTGGCAATCCGTCCCATTCCACTGCGATCTCTTCGGAAGGTCACGACTCCAGGTGCAGAGCCTTGGCGTTTCAAGCTAAAACACTTCACTTGCCCTGCAGATAGAGGAGGGTGACGTCACAGTTACCATGGCAACGCGGACGAAAACTGCAGACTTCCAAGCATTCTCATTTAAGCTCTTCACTTGAACTGTTTTGCGTATAAGGACTTGTTTTCCGTATTGAACGTGCATTGTGAATTGATATCTAATCAAAATTTTGGGTATTTTGGCACTCAATAAAGGCAAAAAAAGAATATATTATACAAAATTATTAAATAAAACCTTATTTCAAAAGAAATAGGTGAAGAGGCATTTCACCTACTTCACCTGAAAAGCCGCCACTGGTATGCAGTGTGATTTGTTGGATGTGGGTCATTATTTCAGCCTGTAGTCTTGAAGTGTATGTAGATCACCTGCGTACACCTTCCCCTTCAGTGCTGGCCACCCAAAATGTAACACCAAGATGGACACGAGATAGCGAAGCCAGATTTACTGGACACATAACAACAGATACAAGGATGAAACATTGAGCTTACAGGCCCGCGCGACTTGCCGGAACACGCAGACATCAATAGTTTGTGTGGCCCCCACGGCTGGCAATAACGGCCGCTACACGCTGCAGCATCGAACGAAAGATGCTTTGGATGTGGGCTTGGGGTATGTTGGTCCAGGCTGCTTCCACACATTGCCACAGTTCTTCAGGCGTAGCTACGGGTGGTGCTTGCTGAGCCACTCGGTTACCGATAAGCTACCAGACATGTAACCTGGCATTCAAATCTAAATTCTTTCTGTGTAAATGAAAGATTTGATACAATTCCTGTACACTGAGAACAAACAGGTCTTGATAAAATCTAAAGGCCAGAAAAAAGGCAAAAGAACTCTGAAGGTGTGGAAAATAAGTGCAAGTTAAAATAGAATTAAGTATATTAATCTGAGTGAAGCCTTGAGTAAGTGTTTTAATTGCTATAGATAAAAACATTTTTGTTTTTTTAAATCTACAAGTAAAAACTATCTGCAAAATCTGCTAATAATTTGAAAACTATCCGCGTACAGCATACGTCTACATTCTGCTACTCTGGATATCAATCCCTTTCAGTGAGCAAAGCGCGTGCTACAGGGATGGGCCATCTTGGACTCACAGGAAGGTTTCCACATGTTGTTCTGATTCCAACTGCATTCTGCTGCTATACCACAAACCAAGGTCACCAAATTTATGGCACTCAAAAACCTTGCACTGCAGCATCACGAAATAAAAGAGGGCATCATATCTCCACACTCAAAGGAAGAAAGTGATGTCACTGCGAGCAGACGCCACAGGGAGCTAGAACAAAGTGATGCAACCAATCCACCAAATATTTAAACCAATTTTTTTTTTCCATTGCAAGAAAAAATTCCAGGGCATCTCACAAAAACATGAAAAATGAAGGACTTCCAGGGTGGGGGGTGGGGGGATGAGAAATCAAATTCCAGGACTTTTCGAGGGGTTGTGTGAACCCTGGATGCAGTGAACTTGAAACAAATTTAATTGAACTAGCTGAATTGCCCAGTGTTGCTCAGGAGAATTTGGTGGTAATTCATTATCTAAATTTTGTATTAAATTCGAATTCAAATTAAAAAAGTAAAAAATAAAATTTTTTACGAAAATTTTGTATGGGGACACTTTGTCCCCGGGCACTCCGACCCCTTCCAAAAACAGTCTACGGCCTGAGTTAGAGTACCATGAGATAGTATACCAAATTTGGTGGTTATAAATTGAAAACTGTAGAACAACAAAGAGTATTAAGTTCAAATTCGAAATAAAGAAAAAAATTGAAATTTTTACAAAAACTTTGTATGGGAGGCCCCTTAACTCCGGGCTTCGATTCCTTCCAAAAGCTGTGTATGGTATAAGTTAGAGTACCACGAGATAGTATACCAATTCAAAATAAAAAATAAAAATAAAAAATGGAACTTTTTACGAAAACTTTGTGTGGGGCCCCATGGTCCCAACTCCTTCCAAAAACCATCTAGTCTAAGTAAGAGTAGTACCATGAGATAACATACCCCATTTGGTGGTTCTAAATTGAAAACTGTAGATTTGCATAGAGGACAAACAAATATTCAACTTTATATACTGTATTAGATGTGCTCTGACAAATGCCATTGCTTCTGAATTAGTTCCAGCCATGATTTTTGCATCAGAAGCTCCACAGTACTAATAAACTATCAATTTTAGCGTATGGTAATCAAGAATGAAAAATGATTCCACAAGACAACTGATTAAAAAATGCTTGCAAAGTACTTTCAAAATCATTTAACATATTAAAGCTTTATTTGCATTGTAACAAGAATGACACTTACAGAGGGGGAAAAATGTGCGTCTGACAGTTTTACACAGGTATCACAAAGCAAAATCAGGTACATGCTTATATTTAAAAGGCTACTGCTAGAAGCATGATTGGAATGTATAGCCTATTAATATCTTTTTGTAACAGTGAAGTAGTGTGATATTTATACTAAAATTTAAAATGCTATATAAACCATAAAACCTATACAACTGAAGAATTACCTTCCAAAGTCTTTGCAGCACAGGGCGTATTATTCTGTGATGAAATTATAATTTCAGGACACTCTGTAGAGGATTTAATACTTTCAGTAGACTTTTTCCCTTTAAGAGACCTAAAAATATCTCTGGCAGATTTCAACTTCAGTTTAGGATGGAGTGACACAGGTTCTGTTGGAGTGGCTGGTTGACTTCCAGTATGAATGATATCATGGTATCTTTTGCTGTGTCGAAATTTCGTCTTACTACTTGGAGTTTTGGCATATGGGTTATTTACATCATGGATTAGAAGACTGACAGTCCTCTTTGGTTTCAAGCTAGAGAACAGTCTGCGATAAATTAGTGGAGTAGGCTTTTGTGTTAAAGGGGAATTCACTTGTGGGTCCTTGTGGTCTTCAATTCTTTCTGAGGAAACTGCTGTGGTTAGATTTGAGTTCTTTGCATCATTTTCATCAAATATCTCAGTAGTGTGCTCTTGGTCCAAATCTTTTAACTTTTCAATAGAAGGTAACATAACTTGTGGTAGACTATGCCTTGATTTTGTCAAAGATTCTTGTGACACACAGCTGTTTTTTCTTGAGCCTGCAAAAAAAAAAAAAAAAAAAAAAAAAGGAGTAAAATTAGCACTATAACTGCCTTTAAATACATAAATATCAATTTCCACAGAAAAACACAGAAAATTATCAGAAACTGGTGGGACACCTTTAAATAAAGAAATTAGCTAAGAGTTCACCAAATGATTAAAAGAGTACATGTATAAATGAACTACAAAATCAACAATGGGATATAGTTGCTGCAATCATTGAATGTAAAGCAGCAAGCATACCTGTCCTAATTATATCAAAACATAAAAAAATTATCACGTGCAGAAAAAGTTGTGCCATAACTTTTTATGCCAAAAGCCACAATGAAAATGTCACAATGAATTTGTAGGAGTTTTAGATACAACAAACTTCACATACAATGCTGACCACCCAAAATGCAACACCAAGAAGGAAGCATCCGATTGGCCTGAAATTCGCAGCATATGTCGCCCGCGAGAGGACATGCAAACGATTAGTATTGTAGGGCATATGCAAATCATGTGCGCACGGCACACCACTAAGAAGCACTATAAAAAGGGAGCACAGAAGGCGGGGTGTAAGTAGTGGAAGTGTGTTGTGCTGCCAGACCTGTGCGTGGGAAGCTTCCTGATGCCTCGTCGCAGAATACGGCAGTCATTCCAGCACATTCCGGAGTTCGACAGAGGACGAATGATGGCTTATCGCGACAGCGGTTAATCGTACCGAGACATCGCCGCCCGTGTGGGATGACATCCAGTCATAGTGAAGCGAGTATGGATTCGGTGGGTGCAGGAGGGACGGACGGACGGACCGACGTGAGCGATTGCTGCAGCTGTGGCACACCACCGAACGAGAGGACCGGCACGTTGTGTGGCGGGCATTGACGGCTGGCACCGCCACATCACGAACGTTGGCACAGGAATGAGGGTGTGTTGCGCAACAACCTGTGTCAGCACGTACCGTTCGACGTCGTCTGCGGGAGCGGGGACTTGTCGCACGGCGCAAATTGCTCCAATTACTATTGACGTTACGCCACCGGCGAGTGCGGCGGCAGTGGGCCGTTAAATGCTGCACCTGGACTACGGAATGGCACGACATTGTCTTCTCCGATGAATCCCTCTTCTGCCTGCAACCCCACGATGGTCGTATCCGCGTGGGGCGGCACAGCGGCGAGAGACTATGATGCCTGCATTATGCATCACTATGCCGGTCCGTCGCCTGGCGTTATGGTTTGGGGCGCAATTGGATATGACACCCGCACCCCTCTGGTACGCATTGCCGGTACACTCAACAGCCACCGCTACATTTCCAACGTTTTGGAGCCTGTAGTCCTCCCTTACCTGCAGGACCTGCCAGCGGCCACGTTTCAACAGGACAATGCACGCCTGCACGTGGCACGCATCGTGCAACAATTCTTCACGGCCCACTAGGTGTCACTGCTGCCGTGGCCCGCCTGTTCTCCCGATATGTCGCCCATCGAACACGTCTGGTCGCTGATCGGCAACCGAGTGGCCCGGCAAGCACCACCTGCAGCTATGCCTGATGAACTGTGGCAACGTGTGGAAGCAGCCTGGACCGACATACCCCAAGCCCACATCCAAAGCCTCTTTCTTTCGATGCCGCGGCGTGTAGCGGCCGTTATTGCCAGCCATGGGGGCCACACAAACTATTGATGTCTGCGTGTTCCGCAAGTCGTACGGGCCTGTAAGCTCAATCATTTCATCTTTGTATCTGTTGTTATGTGTTCAGTAAATCTGGCTTTGCTATCTCGTGTCCTTCTTAATGTTGCATTTTGGGTGGTCAGTAGTGTATTTGAATTTTGAGTCGGAAATCCTGTAGAAAATGAGAATGTAACTTCTGTATTTGCCCTGATGAAATAACACATTCTGTTGAGCAGTGAATGACAGTGTTTGATTGTGATGCAGAAGGCTAAGAAAACATCCCAGTTAGAGGAACCAGAATTGCAATGAAACCTTTTACTTTGTCTGCTGCCTTTTTATCACTTTACTTCCACTTCATAAACTGTTTAGTTAGCGCTTAATGGTATGCTTACAGATACTATACATTTTTTCTGTCTCCCATGTAATCATTCCTCAAAAAATTTTAAAATTACAAAACTCTGAAATGGGAATCAAACCTACATCACCTGATTTATGTTCGACTATGCTATCTTTACATCACCAAGAATGATGAAGAGTTAAGAGCAACTGAAGCAAAGCAGATGTGGTTAGGAATCTGAACAACACTCAGGATTTGTGCTAGTCAAACTAATTTCTACTTCTTCATAACATTGACAACTATTTCTTCTCCATGTGTGGATAAAGGTCACTCTATCCCCAGTGTTTTCAGATCAGAGAAATGGAAACTGAATCTCGAGAAGAATTAATTCTTCACAAAAAATATGAAAAGCATACATTATTGCTGGTATATCGCTGCTGTACGTATTTTCTTTTCCCTATGTAACCATCCTGTAGAAAATTTGAAAAATTACATAATCCGGGAATGGGAATTGAACTCATACAGCATCTATATGTCGACAAATATGTGTACATGCCTTTCACATATTTGTAAAGAATTAATTCTTCCTGGGATTTCCTTCCAATTCCTTTGATATTTAGTTTGCATCTACTGTGGACCAACACACAAATAAATGTGAAGTATTAATACAGACATTTGACGTGGACCAGGAACATCAAACAAAGGTCCTCACTCTTTCCATGTTTATAAGCGAGTCCCGGAAAAATTCTCATTGGCAGCCACCGGGAATCGAACCTAGGGTCTTCCAGTTACGCGCCGGATGTGTGAGTCTGGAGGAATTAGAGGCCGCTGTGGTGTAGTGGAAGCATATCCGGCGCATAACTGGAAGACACTGGGTTTGATTCCTGGTGGCGGCCAATCAGTATTTTTTCCGTGACTCGCTTATAAACGTGTAAAGAGCGAGGACCTTTGTTTGATAAATGTGAAGTAATTTTCTGCATCAACCAACCAGGGCGATGCAGATTTTATCATGCCCTTTACCTTTGCCAGTATTTGTGATCAGGGCCAGTTTTAGGTTTGTGCGAGCAGTGCAACTGCAGGGGGCACAAACCTCGGGGGGAGGGGGACAGGGACTGAATTTTTTTTTGTGCGTGTGAAATGGTAGAATACATATAAAAAAGAGAAAAAAAAACAAGAAATATGACACCAAATTTTTGGGTGTAATGAGCACGTCTTTTGAATCCGTTTTGACACATTAAATTTATCAAAGCCATTCAAAGTCAATAGAACCGGTACGAAAAACAATAGTATCTGATGGAAGAAAGTTTTTTAATCAGTTTTTAATCTTGCAGATATTGCTGTAAACAGAAACAGGAACTTACTCTCTCTGTGCGTTAAGAAAAATTTGAATTTATATGAGACACATTTCACAGTGGAAATGCTCTGCAACAAAGAAAGAATTTTTCAAATCGGACTCTTCGAAACAGAGATATGGACAAATATAAGATATGCATCTATGCCCCCTGGCGGGAAAACCATGCATTATTTTAGGAAGAAAGTATTCTCAAAAGATTTTTTGACGTGAGCGGTATTGGTCCACAAAGAATTTTTTCAGCTGAGATTTTAGAAGCTCAGATTTTATGGCAAATACATCAGAAGCAAAAATTAACACTTACGCCCCCTGGTGGCCAAAGTATTCTTTATCAAATTTAGAAATTGTATGCAAATGATTTTCCATCAGGAGCTGTATCCACTGAAGGAAAAAAAATTCAAATTGGAGTTTTAGAAGAAGAGATACTGGGGGAAACGTAATTTACTTTTACGCCTCTGGCGGAAAATCTATGCGTAACTTGAAAAAGTAACTATACCTAAAATACTCTTCGACATAAATGGAATTGAAAGATAAAATAATTTTTTCAATCAGATGTTTAGAAGCAAATATATGGAATAAAATATATTTTGAGTTCGACATCATCTGCATTTACACCCTCTGGCGGCGAAATTGTACATCATAAAAAAAACAAAACGAAATGAAGGATCATCATTCGCATATTTCAAGCTTTTCAATGCAAAAAGAATGTTTCAAATTGGACTAATAGTTGCAGAGATATGGTGTCTAAAGATGGACGGACAAACTGATAACATAAGCATGATTTTTTGTATAAAAGACGTGCTAAAAATACCATGTGAGTATTGTAATTCAAGATGGTGAGCAATGATGTTTTTGGAGAAATTGAAAGGTTTCTGTGTTACTGGTACAACTCAAATAATCCCCATACAGTACTATTACAATTAAGGGCAGAAAGGGGAGCTGCTTTTGTCATTGACCTTGGAAACAATGTGTACCTACACACACTTTTGCCTCTCTTCCACAAATATAATCTTCTGCATCACATGCTGCCAGTTTCAGGCAATAGAATGCTAGCCTGCATCTGATTTGGCATATATGTGGCTCCTTTCAAAAGCTCTACACAATTTTAGGATTCCTCACCATGGATATAAAAGACACACATCTTCTGGAGACAGATAGCAAGTAATCTTGACATTTGGCACTTTATGTAAATTGATAATGTGAAAAATTTTGTGCTAGGCTGTTGATACAGTTTTTAAAATAATATTTACATTTGTAATATTTGCCTACAACAGAAATCTTACGCATTTTTCAGGCTAATATCTGGAAGTATAACTTGAAAGTTAAAAGAATGAGCCCAAAAGAGTTATCAGGAGAACAAAATCAAAAAGCAGAAGAGAAGCACAAGAACAAAAAGCTGCAAAAAGCCTTGAAATTGTTTTTTTAACTTGCAAATCACCTGAAAAAACATATGATGAAGAAGAGGGATCATGGTCTGAATCTCATTATTCTACTGATTTTGGATTACAATAATTTCTGGCTTCAATTGAGAGTGAAACTGAAGATGATTTGGCTGCTATGTTAAACAATCAGAATGCTAGTACACAGCACTGGCGCACCCACGAGGGGGCTTTGGGGCTCAGCCCCTCCCAGAGCTCCAAAGAGATTAAAAATGACGTACATCAACTCTTTTATCTATCTATCTATCTAGTGTATATCTGACTACAGGGGTTGGACAGAATAATGTGAACATCATGCTCACAGACGTGACTTTTAATGCAGCTGCGTATGCCGCAATATGCAAAGGTAAGGTATCCACCACTTTTTGGTTGTAATAGCTTTGTTTAGAACATCAAGGTCCTCTTTAAGCGCATTTAAAGTGTCTTGTTGCAAAATTTCTTTCAGGCTGACGATGAAATTGCCAGGGTAGTGGGGGTGTTGAGAGCTACTGTGTCTAGCGTCATGACAGCATACCGTGTTCATGGCAAAAAGTCTGTGAAACACAAGAGCAGCTGGAAAACGACCCCGACTGATAGAGACAGGAGAGCATTAAAGAGGATTGTTGCCCGTAATAAAAAGACCACGGTGCTGAAAAATAGTGCGGAGCTCAATCTACATCTTTAAACTTCAGCATCAATGAAAACAGTGCACAGGGAACTGCATAAACAAGATATTCATGGCAGAGTTGCTATTACAAAACCTCTGGTGACCCAGGTGAATGCACAAAAGAGACAGCAGTGGTGCTAGGAAGATACATTGTGGAATGCTGATGCATGGAAGCATGTAATGTGGTCAGATGAATCCACATTCATACTATTCCCCACTGCAGGATGTGTTTATGTGTGGACAGCACTGTCAGAAGGGTACAACCCAAACTGTCTGCTCCCAACAGTGCAGCATGGTGGTGGTTCTGTCATGCTCTGGGCAGTCATATCACAGTTTTTAGCAGGTCCCCTGATCATTGTGAATGGGCAGATGATTGGCCATATGAAACCATTTTGGTTGACCAAGTCCATCCAATAGCTCAGGCATTGTTTCCTGCAGGGGATGCCATCAATTAAGATGATAATGCCCCAATTCACAGAGTTCAAAAAGTCGAATCATAGTTCAAGGAACATGAGGACGAACTTTCACACCTTCTTTGGCCTCCCCAATCACCAGACATAAACATCATTGAGCCACTGTGCAATGTGTTAGAAAACATCACCATCCAAGATTTACAATGCATCCATTCCAAGGAGGATTCAGGCAGTTTTGAATGCCAAAAGTGGTCCCACACCCTATTAAGTACATAAAACCTTCTTTTCCTAGGTGTTGACATTATTCTGTCCAACCCCTGTATCTTATGCACTATATATATACAGGGTGATCAGAATCGACCGCACAATAAGCCTACCGGACGATTCCTCATGGAGTAAGAAGCCGAAAACCGTTGTCCGATCGGACATCGCATTCTGGAGATATACGCGCCGAAAGTTCATGACGTTACATCTGGTAAGAATACAGACATTAGAAACAACTTACCCAATCCCTTTGACAGAAAACATGTAATTTACTGATGTGTACCACTACAACACAAATGATAGAACACGTGGATTTGTGTCAGATTATAACATGTGTTCAAAATGACCACCTTGTAGTGGAGAACAGGCGGCAGCCAGCCAAGGAATAGACATTTGCACGTGTTGCAGCATAGTAGGGGTTATAACTGTGAGAGCCGCGTGTAAGGTGGCCACTAGGTTGTGCAGGCTGTTGATATATCAGTTCCTTTAGATGACCCCAGAGGAAGAAGTCCAACAGGTTAAGACCCGGTGGTCTAGCAGGCCAAGTGACAGGACCACCAAGGCCAAGCCATTGACTGGGATATTCTGTATCCAGCCACTGGCGAACATTTGCAGCCTAATGTGCTGGTGCTCCGTCATGCTGGAACCATAGATTGCTGAGAACAACCAATGGTACATTTTCCAGCAAGTCCGGCAGAACATCACGTAGGAACACCATGTGGTTGGCAGCTGTGACACATTCGGGAAGAAGATATGGTCCCACTAGGATATCGCCCACAATACCACACCAGATATTAACGCCCCGCCGAACCTGGTGATTATGGTCTGGGGAGTCATTGCTTATGATAGCTGATCAGCTCTAGTAGTGGTAGGTGGATCATCGACGGGCCAGTGGTATGTGGATGTGATCCTATGGGCCCCATGTGCTCCCGTTCCTGGCCGGAATTCCAGGTGCGCTATACCAGCAGGATAATGCCCGCCCACACATGGATCGGGTTGACCAGGAATGCCTACATCATATCCAGACACTTTCATGACCTGCCCGCTCCCCTGACGTTGTCCCCTATCGTGCATGTGTGGGACCAGTTGAAATGCTGGCTGCCGCCGTGCCATGCTATCCAGGATTTGGAGCACACCATCCAACACGTGTGGGCTAGTCTGCTGCAGGACATCAGGCATCTGTTCACCTCCATGCCGGACCATACTGCAGCATGTATTGCCGCACGAGGCAGTGCAACACGCTATTGAAGATGACCGGACTGCATGCCACACATCCCTCTGCAATTGTCCTGCAGTTCTGTTTTTGCCATCATGTGTATCATTATGTCCATAAAATTTCAGTTCAGTCCAATGCTTCCTTCTTGGTGTGCAAATTTCATTGTCCACGAGTGTATACAGGGCTGCCAGCCTATCACACCCAAGAAAATAGTTGCTTTAGTAGCCACTAATGATAAAACTAGTAGCCTAATTAGTAGCCTTAACAACTTATGTTATTGACTAAAATAGTTGCCCAAGAACGTGTATGCATTTTAGAATGTAAATGCTCCACACCAAAAAAAAAAAAAAAAAAAAATGTTTGTTACATTTTTTTATTTTAAACAATGGTGACAAAATTAGCACATGTTCACATTTTGGTGGGGGAAAAAAATTCTATATACAGTATATACACACACATCCATACACTACAAAAAGGGCATCTTAAGTTTCAATATAATGCTACTCAAAACACAGAACTATAAAGGCTATGGAAATTACTCCTCCTCCCCAAGAAATTATTCACTTATATATCAAAAACTACTTACATAAACTAACCTGATACAAACTTCAAACTTTGGAATTACAAAGCCCTTCCTTCTTTGTCATAGTTCTGGAGGTCAGATGTTCTCATCTGTATCAAGCCAGTATGGAGAGCTTTCTTCTGCATTTGTGGTTAGTAAAAAAATATAAGATTTTCCAAGTGGGCTTCATACACTGTGTTGAAAAAATTGTTGTGTATTTCTTCTTTCAAAGGCCACAGTTGTGGTCATTCAGTTTTATGATGATCACTTGTTTTGTTCTGTACACATAATAATCGTAGTTATCTGATATAAGGTATATCAAGAATCTCATTCGAATAGATGAACATTTGGAAATATTTCAAACTTGTCTTTTGTACAGCTATGACAAAAAATATCAAACACCGTGAATGTGTTTAGTATGGAACAAAAACACGAAGCCTAGAACTAAAAAAATGAAAACTTGCAGTTTATTATCATCAGGAATGGAATGGGTATAGTGTAATCTCCCTCTTCAATAATGGAAACTCTTTAACTCATAAGTAATAATAACAATAATGGTGCTTAACATGATTTTGAATTATGTTGTAAAAGTGTACATTTTATTTTGATTCCCATATTTGAAAGGTAAACATGAAAAACCTGTCTGAAAAATCTTCATTTCATTAGGGCATGGACAACTGTCTTATGATTCAAGTTTGTGTAGGTCAGGTATAATTGATATGAAGCATTTATTACACTGATATACACCTGCCTTGATAATGTTATAGTCATTCTTCACAGTGTCCTTGATGCCTTTGAGACAAATATAAAGAAATTACTTTATCCTGTAAAATTATTCCAACTCATAATTACAGAAATAAGAAAACAAAAAACTTGACTTTCTTCTAATTTGGGTTACTTTTATAACAGCAGACAGTTAAAATCCCTAGATGTTAACCATGATCAATTTTCAAAGCTCTAACAATAGTAAAACTAATATTATCCTTACACCCACTGATGACAATAATAAAACCAAAGCTCAAATTTTTTGAAATGATTGTTTTATAACTCTTCTGAAAATTACTGTCATGGAACATCAAAAACTTTTATATGACGCCCTCCCCTCCCCAAATATGTATAAACAAACTTTATTATTGTTTAGCAATTTTTTTTTTGGGTGGGGGAGTCCTCTTTCAAGTTTACATTACCATGGTAGCAATTTGGAGGAGTTATATGCAGTAAATTATTTAAAACAATTGAGTGTGAATTTATACCACTGCCATCAGTGCATATAAGTGTAGGCTTAACAAAAAAGCTTACTCATTAACCTTAGATTGAGGTTTTCTGCATAAATGCATCAATTAGGGAGGATTTTTTTTTATGAACTACCCTAT
This sequence comes from Macrothele yani, assembly GCA_039090855.1. NCBI lineage: Eukaryota > Metazoa > Arthropoda > Arachnida > Araneae > Macrothelidae > Macrothele > Macrothele yani. The sequence goes on from CM077010.1 coordinate 58,871,077, forward strand.
TCATTTTTAATGCTTCAAGTTCATGTTGTCTTTCCTTTTGTCGGGGTTTCTCTGCTCTTTCTAGAATGCTATGTGCAATTCGTATTGCGGGATAAGTAAGGTATGTTTCTTTTTTTTTAATGCTGGCTTTGGTCTTTTACTGGCTTCTTTAAGCACAGAGTCTAATGATTCTTGTACTCCTCTTTTTTCTTGAGCAAGTATTGTTATCATGTGTTCTATAGTTTGCTTTCTGCTCTTCAAATCCTTTATTTGGCAGTTCTTGTTTCAATCTCTCAGCACTTTCTTTCTCTGCTTTCAGTTGCTGCTCTGCTCCTCTTCCAAATGGTTGCTATATGACCTATGTGCATTAAGTGCTAATTTTATTAGGTTATTAGCACCTTTGCAGCTTGGTCGTTATACATTTTTAATGCATTTCGAATTGTTAGTCTCTCATTCAACATCTTCTCAGACATAGATGCCTTCTCACCTGAAAGAACTCTTCGTGATACAGAAGAGCCTCTTTCTACATAGAAGTTGCCATGTGATAAAGCAAGGAATGCTTTCACAACTTTAGCCAAAGATGGATATTTTCCAGTCTCCAAATGTCTTTTGATACAATATGTCTCTCCAAAAATGATCAATCCTAATTTTGCTGATTGGAATAAATTCTTATACATACCAGTACATCTATACCTAGACCAACGTGATTTTTTTTTTTTTTTGATTGGAGGTTTAACGACCACCGTGAGCAACTCAATGGGCTATAAGCAGTCGCCCGTCCCTAATTTAGGGTCACTGGTTCCAGGGAAGGGAAAGAGCCAGTGCCGTAAGACAAACACAACATCCATGCCTCGCCGGGATTCAAACCCGGACCCCTTCCGGACGAATGATGAGAGGCCATCGCTTAGACCACTGCGCCACCAGACCAATGTGATTAGAGGAACGACCTACTCAAATGACAAAAAGTACAATCGCGTTATTTTTAACAGATACGCAGAAATGTCTCACCAGTTTTTTAGATTACCACTTAATTTTTTCGTTATGAACAATTCCTAATTTATATTAAACAGTTTGTAGATAATGTAAAGTGAGTTTAAATGTCTGTTGGCGAAAACATGCATTTTCCGTGTCATTCAGAAAATAAACAACCATGCAAATTTATTTCAATGACCATATCATTCATGAAATTCTAGGTACAAAATTTTCGACTTGAAATTGATACATTTAACTGCAAATAAACTTCAGTAAGCACAGAAAACAACAGTCTTTAATATGGCGAAGGCAAGATATGTGCTTGCTCCTGACACTGCCGTATGGCAATCTTTCGAAATGCTTTCATATACCACACAATCAATACATAAAATGCTATTTATATTTAATTAATTTGAAATAATGCTTACATTGGAATTTTTTTTTTTTTTTGATTGGAGGTTTAACGACCACTGTGATCAACTCAATGGGCTATAAGCAGTCGCCCGTCCCTAATTTAGGGTCACTGGTTCCAGGGAAGGGAGAGAGCCAGTGCCATAAGACAAACACAACATCCATGCCTCACCGGGATTCGAACCCTGGCTCCCTGACGGACGAATGATCAGAGGCCAGCGCCTTAGACCACTGCGCCACCGGGGCGGCCATTGGAAATTTAAGGGTGAGGAAAGGTGAAATATCTAGAACGTTTTCAAAGGACCAAAGAGATTGTTATTTCTTAAACACATAATCATGGGAGCAAGTATTTGTGTTACATTTTACTTAGGGAAGGAACTTTCAGCATAATATCGATGCTGTAGCTATGTTTTAAATTTTTACTCACTAGCAAACAAAGTATGCACAAAAATTTCCAACATGAAATGAAAGAGAATAACGGGAAAACCTTATGCCCAAGGGCTGAGTGCAATTGCATTCTTAGTGATCATGGCACTTTAACTGGGCATGATTAAAAAATTAACTAATTACAGGAGCTCAGAAAATACTAAGAAACAACTAGATTTACCTTTCTGATATTAGAAAGCAATCTGATTTTATGGCAATTTTTTATATAAAGTATTCATTACAAAATTTCAGTAAAGGTAAAATACCCCCCTCCCCCTCCCCACACACAAAATCAGCTATTTACGTGGAGAAAAACGTTTTTACCTTTACAACCCCTAGGGGGAAAGTTGTACATTATTTGAAGACGATCTTCTTATTGTAGCAAACATCTTCTACACTCTTCATCTTTATTAGAGCGAATGGCATACAGTAAAAAAAGAAATGTCTGAATAGGGTTTTTACAGGCAGAGATAGCCTGCAAACAGATATACACAAAAACCACCTAGCGGCAGAATTGTGAACCACAAACCTCCTCAAACACAAACCTAAAGTGTTCTATAAAATAAATGGCATGTGGTGTTAAAATAATTTTTTAAATTGAACATTTAGAAGTACAGATATTAAGAAAAATAGATTAAATATTTGCATCCCCTAGAGGCGAAATTGTGCATTATTTTGTGAAGAAATTACACAAAAGTTTCTTTTTTTTTTTTTTTTTTTTGAAAGAGAACATTTTTCAGTCGGGTTTTTAGTCCGCAGATATTGCTGTAAACGGAAATGTGAGCTTACGACCTCTAGTGTCACACTTGTGCGTTAAGAATTATTTGAAATTTTATGAGAAACATTTCGCACTGAAAACGTTCTCCAACAAAGAAAGAATTTTTCAAATCGGACACCTAGAAACAGAGATATGGACAAAAAGTAAGATATACGTGTACGCCGCTGGTGTAAACATTTTACACTATTTTAAGCAGGAAGTATTCTCAAAAAGTTTTTCGAGTTGAGCGGTATCGGTTCACGGAAGAATTTTTTCAATCGAGTTTCCAGCTCAGATTTTGTTGCAAATACATCAGAAGCCAAAACAAACATTTACGCCCCCTGGTGGCCAAACCATTCTTTACCAGAAATGAGAATTTGTACGCAAAACATTTTAACCTCAAGAGCTGTATCCGACTCAGGAAGAATTTTTCAAATTGGACTTACAGAAGCGGAGATATTGAGAAAATCGCGATTTACCTTTACACCTCCTAGCGGAAAATATATGCATTATTTAAAAAGGGACTGTAACTAAAATAGTCTTCGATATAAATGTCATTGAAAGGAAAAAGATTATTTTCAATTGGATATTTAGAAGCAAATATATGAAATGCATTTTAAATTCGATACAATCTCCATTTGTGCCCTTTAGCGGTGAAGTTTGTGCATCGAAAAAAATTCCCGGAACGAATGGATCATCATTCTCACATTTTAAGCTTCCCAACACAAAAAGAATTTTACAAATAGAACTAATAATTGCAGAGATATGGTCTCCCCGGCGGGACAGACAAAGTGTTAACATAAGCATGACACAAAAGATGCTAATAACGCAGCTTCAGTCCTCCTAAACAAGAAAACCGATAGCCTCCCCCCCCCACACACACACATTTTGCAGGGGGTGGGGAGGAAAATTTGTCAGACATAAGTTATGTCAGTAGAAAAATCCTCAACTACAAAACATTGTACAGGGACAAAAAGGCAGAAACAGATAAAATTCCAGGGCATGTAACATAATTTTAGGACATTTCCAGGACAAAATGGAATTCCAGGACGAGTATGAACCATGAATTTGGCATATACATATCGAAATCAAAGTTGATATTCACGTGTATCAATATTAAAAGTGATGTTATACAAGCACGTCGATATATGCAACACAAATCACGTTTTTAAAAAAATAGTAGTCTTACAATTAAAATAGTTAAGGTTTTACTGAAAATAGTTGCTTTTGGTTGTTTTTTGTAAGAAATAGTAGCCATAGTCGCCTGTCATCAAAAATAGTAGCAATAGTCGCCTATTTAGTAGCCACTGGCAGCCCTGTGTATATTGTTTAAGCGGTAAACTTTTTCCAGCCAAAAAATTGCTACGAAGTTTTAGAAATTGGAGACACATAAGCGCTCATTTAAAGGAGCATGAAAAGTCACTGCATTACATGATATCCTCTTGTGTTTGGATGGAAATACAGGCACAATATGGTTAAATAAAGGTGTGAATGCTTCACATCCTCAAATAAATCAAGCAAATATTTATTGCAGAGGTGTTCCAAAAAGGCTTATGTCAATAATTTTATTGGAGCACAATTTGTGGCATTCATGGGATCATATGATAAGCTGTTTACAGCACAACAGAAGTTTCTTGGGATCAGTAAAACTATTTGACCTTCAAGTGCCAACATGCAACCTTTCAAGGGACTGGAAAAAGGCTGTGGTAGTAGTGTCGCCCAAACCTGGGACCAACCATACCTTACCACAGAACTACCGTCAAACCTCTCTCTTGCCCACGCTGGGCAAGCTTCTGGAGAGGGTCATCCACTGTATGCTTACTGAGTTCTGAAAGACTAAGGGAGTCATTCCTGAAGAACAGGGAGGTTTCTGGGCAAAGCATGTCATGATCCACCAGATGATCAGACTTACGGAATTCGTTTCTGAAGGGCATGACAAGAGCGAGTATTCCACTACTGTTTTTCTGGACATCACCAAGGCCTTCGACCAAGTGTGGCACAAGTTGCAGGAGCTCCGGTGTCCCCACCCACTTGTTGAGGAGATTGGCTCGTACCTCAGCAGCAGCAGTTTCACTGTTGAGTTTAATTAGTGAGCTTTCTTCTGAAAAGAAGATACGAGTTGGTGTTCCTCGGGATTCTGTTCTCGGACCTATGCTGTTCTCTATATTTCTGCATGACTTACCCAAACCCAAAAATATTGGCAAGTTGATGTATGCAGATAAATACAGCTGTTGTCATCAGGTCTCTGAACAAAAGCAGAGCAGTAAAGCTCCTCCAGGACTTTTTTGTCTCATCTGGAAACCTAGTAAACTGGAGGATAGCGAACACCAACTACAACACAAATAAAGCTAGACAATGTCTCGGGCAGCTAGCTCCATTACTCCACCAAAGAAGCTTCTTCACAACACAGCACAAAGTACTTCTGTATAAGATGGTGATCACGTCAGTGCTCACCACCTACGCTGCTACCATCTGGATAGGTGTTATTAGGAATCAACGAAAGATAATCAAGAGAGAGAGAGAGCAGCGCCAAGCACTTCATATGATCACTGGGGCTCCCATGCGGTCCCCACTTTGGAACCTTAGGAACAAACTTAGAGTTGAGAAGGTACATGAGTTCTCACCAGACTCACTAAAAAGTTCTTCAGGAAAACAGAAGCCCATCCTAATGCACTTGTTAGGGGTGTGGTTGACTATTATCCCAATGAATTCTTTTGATATCCCAGAACTAAAACGGCGATCGTTATCGTCCCCTGACTGGGACATGTGGGAGGGCAACACCATTGAGCACTGTTCTTTGGGCTGGAGGCCTTGGATCAGATGGAATGTGAGTGTGTGAAATTTAGGTGGGTGTTAGACACCCCCTCCTCCTTTTTCAGGTTGGCATGAGACAGTGAGTACTGACTGCTGCTCTGGATCCGGATATGATTTTCACAAGTTTCACTCCTCCCCAGTGGTACCAGCGGCTGGTTGGTTGTAGTGTGCTGGGGTTAGTCCACTTGTGGCGTTTGTTCCCCCTCCCCTTCTGTCCTTCCCCAAGATTGGTGCAGCAGTTCGCTTCAGAGAACAGCTCTGCCCCCCCTTCTCTAAATCATTCTGTTTCTCTTTCCTATTGAGTTCACTTACTCAAATCTCCTAGCTTCTAATTTCTATGGAAAGTCTTAGACCTGGTGTCAGACACTCCCTTCCTGGACCTTCTTCAACCAAGTGCAAGTCCCAACATGCAACCAAACAACCATTTCTTGTACATTCATACATCATACATACATATCACTAAGCTGTTCTCTGAGATTCACAGGTTAGCTCCACAAAGAAATACAAACTACCAGATAATTTTTACTTACTGTTGCTGTATCAAACTTCTCCATTTACAGCGATCTTGACATACTGCTCTGGCTTCACCGACATCCATCACAAGCTGTACACAAGACGTTCTATACTTCATACTCACTTTCTCATGCACACACCCCTGAATCTGTCCCCCCACGACTTCCTTGGCCCTCCTCTGCCTTTCCTTCCTGCCACTTGGGTTAAAAATATTTTCTTAGTAAGCATCTCATCACTCATTCTTCCAACATGGCCGAACCACCGAAGCATATTAGTCTCCACCTTGCTAACAACATTTTGCTTCACATTACACAACTGCAACACATCATCATTTCTCACACAATCAGAACGTGTCTTGCCACAAACTCCCCATAAGTAGCGCATTTCTCCAGCACACAAATGACTTCTATGTTTCTTCTGCAGTACTCAGGTTTCACTGCCATACATCAGAGTAGGAACAAATTACACTTTTACACACAGCCATGTAGGACTCTCTTGAGAACCCATCATTCCTGTAAAAACCGTTATGACTTTCAATGAAGATTTTACTCGTCTACTAATTTCACCACGCAATTTGTTCTTGTGGTGTGCATAATGTGTCTAAATTCAAACACTTTTTAGTCAAATCAAGGAAATGTAGCAGTTATTTGTCTTGAAAGTGTTCTCTGTGTTTTAGTTGTTTCTTGCTGATTGAACCCGGCTGCACTGGTCGGATCAAGGCATGGGTCCAAGAAGTTAGTTCATGGTAAAAAAAGGTATGGCCCAGCCACTCAACAATAATTATTTAGACAAAATATATGTATATTATTTTAGACTATAAAATAACATTCCAGTTTTAGGGCGTTTGAGAATACCCTTTATGTACTGTTATTTCATATTACATATCTTTCAAATGTGGCTGAAACACACACACACAGCTGGTGCTGGTGGTTGGGGAGAGAGAGGGCTGTGTCACAACAAATATTGTCCACACACCTCACACCACAAATGTTAAAGCTGGCCCTGTTTGTGATCGAATATGTGCATTCCCTATTTTCAAATTATTTCTGACATAGCTGGAAAGCTGTAAGCTCACTTTTTGTAAAGCATCAGCAGCTCAGCACAACAGAAAACACTAAATAAGTGAATTACTATTTCAAAGAAATAACCAGGCAACAGATGATATAAAACTAATAAGTTATTCAATTCCCTAAGTTAGCAAATAATCTTTTCCAATTCTTTTATAGGCATGTAATAAAACATAAAAAATTAGCACACCTTTGTTAGCTGATGTAATACTATTAGTTTCTGCCTCGTCAAAAATTTCTTCTTGGATGCTATCACCAGAATCATCAGTTTCCTCTCCAGGCACAAGAGTTGCCTGTATACTATCGTCCACTTCCTAAAATAATAAAAAGAAATAATGTTATCGTGATAGGGAGCTCAGTACTGCATACATCAGTAAAATGAAAGAACAGCTTTTATTGTAATACACTTTATCAAAAAATAAAGAAAACACAAACTATTTTGGTTAAATTTAACGTGCATAACCCTGATATATGGTTGAGTGTTAGTGAACACTTAAAGTAAAATACTCCAAGGAAAAACACAAGTGCATTCACAACAAAATACGTAAAATTAAGAAAAAAGAAATAAATAGATAAAAAATGCTGATTTTACTAGGATGACTGACTATTAAGACTTGCATCATGCATGCGGTGAACTCATTTCTTAAAAAAGAAGTTTTGTTTATAGCTGCTGAGTTTTGCTGACCAAGAGTCTATCACCACCATGTCTTCACTACTTATTCAAACAATGATAAAGAAACTGAAGAAATGTGCAAACATACAGGGAAACTCTTAAATGTAAGGTAAACAACAGAAAATGTCTTCACCTCGGGTGTTTACAATATGGCTACTGCAGAACAGGACTATATAGGCAATTATGGTTAGGGAACCTTTATGATTTTCTAACAGGAAAGATAACAACAACAAAACAGAACAGATACTTGTTATCAGGTCTCCCCAAATAGGAGATATGCTTTAGCAAGCCCCAGAGATTATATGACACACACACTACATTTTAATTAAGACACTAAATTAAATCAGAAAATAGTTGTCATATTCCAGAGAGCACAGACAGCCTTTCTGATCATAATCTCTTTCTTATAAAGCACAATTTACGATGAAGGAGAACTGAGAAATAAAATGGAACAAATGAAATAGTCTGGAGCTTCCAGAGTTGTAGAGAGCCATAACAGAAAATTAAATTCTGATGAAACATCAGGGGTAAATCTTCAAAGAAATTTGGGAAGGGGGAAGGCAAGGTCCTAAAAGACACCACACAAAAGAACAGTGAAGACTAATATACTTGAATGGCATGTTTGAGATGCTGAGAAGGATGAAATGATTGAAATGGAAGAATTTGTATATAGAGAAAGGAGGGGAGGGAAGGTAGGGATATATTGCCTCCCACGCACACTGTGTGCAAGTACAGTTAGATACCATGGTAAGTCAAAAGTTTGTTCCATTTTGAGCTACAAATAATGTTGGACCTCCATTCCTGGGCAAAACATGTGTTAGTGCCGACTTGGTATGTGACAACATGAACACATGAGGCTGATGACATACATTTGGCCCAGAGTGACATTGCATTTTCGAGTGAGCAGAAGATGGAGGTCGTAAATGTGCTGTTTGGGTGCTCCTATGCATTATTGAAAAAAAGTGGTTAAATACAGAAGAGAGAAATTTATGCTGTTAAGGTGAGGGAACAATAGACAGTAACACTATATGAAAAATGTTCCAGCATTTCAATGCAGTGGGCACTAGTATTTACAGAGCTTGATTTTTATTTTTTTTTATTTTTAATTGGAGGTTTAACGACCACTGTGAGCAACTCAGTGGGTTATAAGCAGTCGCCCGTCCCTAATATAGGGTCACTGGTTCTAGGGAAGGGAGAGAGCCAGTGCAGTACGACAAACACAACATCCATACCTCACCAGGATTCGAACCCGGACCCATCTCGGACGAGTAATCAGAAGCCATCGCTTAGACCATGTGCCACCGGGGTGGCGGGCTTGATTTCGACCAGTAGTCAGTAGCAAATTGCTAGCAAGCAAATGCATTTTGCTAGTGATAAAAAAGTGTTTCTAGCAAAAGTTGCTAGCGGAAAAATGTTGAATGTTCTAGTGTGAACTGTTTAGTGCCACTGCATTGCGTGCGTGGAACATTTTAGACACGTACAAAAAGGAACAACGGCTTTCTGGAAAAAAATGTTTCTTGATAAGTGTTAAATATCACAAGAGTATGGGTACCCGAGCAAGCTAATTAATAAATGGATACATGAGAGTAAAAAGCATATGACTCAGAGTAAAGAAGGCCAAGAAGTGCACAACCAAAGGAAGATGAGAAATAAAAAATTGAAATACATTGGAGCTTTCCCATACCTGGAAGGAGTGAGTAAAGAAATCAATAGGCACTGTGCTAAATATGACTTACAACTAGGAAGCTCAGTGCACACCGTGAAAAGTATGACTGTCAACAAAAAAACAGAGGAAAAAATGCTAGAAGAATCAGGAACCTACGAAATTCCAATAGCACACATACCCCCAATATCGTACATTGGAAGTACGAAAAACAGATTAAAAAAAGACTTAAACAACACATATCTAACTGGCAAAAAAAAGAAGCCAAAACTGTTTTAGTGCAATTCTGCTTGGAAAACCGGACATTCCCAAAGTTCGATGAAATTAAAATGCTAAAAAGAATAAAAAATCGGAAAGGCAAATGAGGAGGGAAGAAGCAATATTAATCTACAAAAATAAAGCAAGGGTATGTAACCAGAACGACCCTAGCACATTATCGGGCCTGTGGAAAGAACTAATAAGACAAGAAAAACAACAACAAAAGAAAAACAGGCAAAAAAAGACAAGAAAACCAGGATAGGAGAAGAAAATTAAAAAAAAAAAATAAAAAAAAAATACGGAAAAAAAAAAAGTGTTCTTAACGAAACATAGATGGCGCCAGCCGGGCTTGATAACGAAATATATCCAGGAAAGTTTTTCCGACGAATGGCAACAAGGAGTAACGGACTCCATTAGCGCGAAGTTAACCACGAACATCGGTGGTAAAGTCGCCACGCTCCTGAAGATGCCCAGAGTATGGGCGAAAATTTCGAGTATAAAGAACGGTAAAAATTGATGTTTGAATCCTAAGGCAAAGATCCAATGAGTATACCCAGCGAAAAGTGTGAGAAGTAAAGCCAGTCATCGCATACAATGGACTTTAGGACAATAACATCAACAAAGACCGGAAAACACGTGCGTGAAATGTTCCCGTCGCTAGAAAGGAATGCCAAGGTAAGCATTATCCGCTAGTTTTTTTGTACAAGTTATATTTGCATTTATATCTAAATATTTGTTATCTTTTCGGTATTACATTGTGACAGTTATAGGGGTGGTCAAAATTTGTTATGACTGACTAATGGAGGGAGACATGTTAAAGTTTCTTTTGTATAATGTTAATAAACTTTTGCTAGTAGATAATGCAATTTGCTAGTAAAAAATGAGGCCACTAGCAAGTGTTGCTACTGCTAAAGAAAACAAAATCAAGTCCTGGTCTCTAAGACAAGATGAGGACAGGATGTCCAATGAACACCAACATCCTGGTTCAAGCTGTGATAGTGAACCCCAGTACCAATACACAACAACAGGCAGCTGAGGTGAGGCATTTATTCTCCAGCCACCATCGTTTATCACCTGTACTAGCTTGTTTTTCCTTTTTCCACTCCAAGTGCCATCGAATGGTGCCCCATGAATTGACACCTTAGCAGATTGAACAATGTGTTGCTCTCTGCTAAAGACTGGTGCCAAATCCATACAGTGATAGGTTTTGGCGTCATATCATCACAGGTGATGAAAAGTGGATACTCCTACGTTATGTTCTTTATATATTTCTTACATTCCTATGAAACGAGTGGCTAGCTATGATGTGCATTTGTTGGAAATATGAGGGCCCTGTGCACTGGAAACTCATGCCAGATAGTCAGGCTGAGAATGGGAACCACTAAACCAGGGGTGCACAACCTTTTTAACACTTATGGGTCAATTTCAGATTGACTGCACAATGGCAGGCTGCAGTGGGTACCCCCAACAAAAGATTCCAAAAAGATCCCCAAACCAAAATATTAAAAAAAATGTGCAGGGAAAAAAAAAATAAAAAAAAAAGAATTTACTTGCTCAAAAAGTATGGAGGCGTCACCCAAACCTTATTTTTTGTAGCTCTGTAATAAGAAATTTGACATTGTTTGTTTTTTATTAGTCTTCCAATATCTGGTTCAATGTTGGGCACACACAGATCCACAGGTTTTCCTCCAAGTGTTCATCAGTTAGACGAGAACGTCTTGATTTCACCTGTTTCATTACAGAAAGTGATTGTTTGCATAAGTAGATACTTCCAAATATTGTTGCCATTTTTTGAAAGTGGATTTTTCAATCTCTTCATTTCACAAGGCAAATTTATGTGAAATTCCAGTAAAGAAAGTTCCGCAAATTTAGCCTTCAATTCAGAGTTATTTTGAAGGTCAGTCAGCAAGCTTCATCTGAAAATCAACAGCTGCTGTTTCCAAATTAGTTGCGAATGGTATTGCAAGCCCTGCATCTGCACCACCATAAAATTGTCATATCTTTATATATATTTGTGTGTGTACCACCAGTGCCCAATAAATTTTCATATTCCTATAATTTTCATTTTTTCTATAAATTTTTGACTAAATTTCTATTTTGTGCCCCTTGATGCACTCGGGCCACATACAATCAGGCAGAGGGTTGCAAGTTGTGCATGTCTGCTCTAAACAAAACGACTGCAGTGGGTCCATATGCTCTGTGCTCATCAATAGGAAGTGAGCATTGCTGCAAGTGGGTAGTGCCCCAAGTCACACCTCCAGATTGGTTTGCTGAAAACTACAGGAGATCCTACACCATCTTTACAGTCTGGACCTTGTCACCATTGGCCTACCACCTGTCTAGCTTCATGGCTCATTTCCTACAAGTGTGGCACTTCGCTTTATTAGTGGATGTGAAATCTACCATCAGAGAGCTTTTATTTTCGAAACCTAGCAAGTGGGATAGTTGCTCCATGGTGAAATGTTGGCAAAGGACTATAAAAAACAATAGCCTGTGTTTTGTGGAATGAGATGAAAATGTATAATTTTCTTGCACCATTAACTATTTCAGCTTTAGACCAGAGTAGGCAGGACTGCATGCATGGCTTCTGTTGAATTGCTTGCCTATATCCAATGATCATCACCAGCATCTGGAGTGGTGCTGTGCTTGAATGAGCTGGCAGATAGTATGGCATTGTATGATCTTCACTGATGAATGCTGCTTTTGTTTGAGGTCCAAGTTTCTCGTGAATTGGGTTGTTCTCTCTGTTTCCTAATGGGAAGGATTCCCGTTAGGAAACAGAGATAACAACCCAATTCACGAGAAACTGTCCAGCGGAATACAGTGCGAATGGCAGGGATCAAAATTTAGGGGGCATTCAGCTATGACAGCTGAACATAGTTTTTCTCACAGGCAGTTTGACAGCTTGACAGTGCCTGGAGAATATCTTGGGGAATGCTGTTCCTATCCCTTTAATAAGATGGCACTTGGAAGCATGTTTCAGCAAGATAATATGAGGCACTGAATGCAATTGCCTAATCCAGTGGTTCCCAAATTTTTTTGCATTGGCAAACCGACAAAACGATGGGGAAACTTTCGCAGACTGGCCACACTGAAACAAAATCTTTTGCTATTTTCGAGCATTTAATTTTGTAATATTCTATATTATAATGATCCCTGTGAACAATCCATAATTTATATACCAGATTATTCCATGTCACCTTTCTTACAGATAATATCATTTAATATGTTAATATTCTTTAATGATTAATAAGTGCAATCCATAATCAATATATCACAGTATTCTCCTTACCGTTAATATAATTTTATTTGGGGTCAATGCAATGTCTGTTGCTGCTGCTTTGCAATAATCTTCTCGCGCCGTGGTTCCAGTGTTGTTTCTACAAGGTGGATTGCAGCATTAACATCCATGATGTTCTTGTGCTTTGTCTTGATTTCCGAAATGGCTGAACAGATTTTCTTGTAATAAATACCTGGTCAAAAAAAGTTACCAATAATTTTAGAGCTTCATTGCTGAGACTTGGATATTCTTTCTCCATAATACTCTAAAACTGAGTCAGAGTTTTGGATCTAAATATCAATACCAGACTGACACCAGAAGGAAGTTCAGTAAATAAATTCATCGCTCTTTCCACGTTAAGCAGTGCACAGCAACCGAAAAATTGTTATTCGGCCGCTGCCAGGGAATCGAACCCTGAATTTCTTGATATCTAGCCGAGCACGTTAGCCTTACACCACAGTGGTCAACAATTCACGGTGCTATGTGTTTTTTTCTTTTTCAATCAGCATCTGACATCTTAAATCCATAAAGTGGGCTCAGCTACTGAGATGGCTCCATCTGGTGGGCATTAACGGCACTGGCTATATACAGTTTATAATTATAGCAGTAATTCAAAAGACGAGATCCAAGGTGAAAATCATCTAAATATGTGGCGTCAGTTGAGTAAATAAATCCATTGTTCTTTCCATGTTAAGCAACACACAGCAACCAAAAAATTGTTATTCGTCCGCCGTTGGGGAATCGAATCCCGAATCTCTTGATATCTAGCCGAGCGCGTTAGCCTTACACCACAGCGCCCAACAATTCAAGGTGCTATGTGTGTTTTACTTTTTCAGTCAGCATCTGACATCATAAATCCGTAAGATGGGCTCAGCAACTGAGACGTCTCCGTCTGGTGGGCATTAACGGCACTGGCTATATATTAATTATAGCAATAATCCAAAGGGCGAGATCCAAGGTGAAAATTATCTAAATACGTGGCATAAGTTGAGTAAGTAAATCCATCGCTCTTTCCACATCAAGCAACACACAGCAACCGAAAAATTGTTATTCGGCCGCCGCGGGAAGTTGAACCCCGACTCTCTCGATATCTAAAAGAAAAACACACATAGCACCATGAATTGTTGGCCACTGTGGTGCAAGGCTAGCGTGCTCCGCTAGATATCACGAGATTCGGGATTGGATTCCCCGACGGCAGCTGAATAACAATAATTTTTTGGTTGCTGTGCGTTGCTTAACGTGGAAAGAGTGATGGATTTATTTACTCAACTGACGCCACATATTTAAATGATTTTCCCCTTTCTCAGAAGGAAGTTCAACAAAGCTTTCCTTTTCCTGGTGCATTGGTCCACAGAAGTTAAGATTCCCTGTGAAGAGATTAGCAATCCAAGCTTTCTTTAATCTTCCACGATAGGTGTTCAAAAATTTAGATCTAGATTTCCTCTTACTTTGACTCCATTATAATTCAAAAGAAAACTAAATAAATTCACTCGTTTATTGCGAACTGGCAGAAAAACCTCATGGACCAGTGGTTGGGAAACACTGGCCTAACCCACAAATCAGTGTTTTTATTGTAAGCAATTGAATTTTTTAATTGAAGGGATATCTGTGAAAATGATTAAGATGATTCATCTTAAATATCAGTTGGGTGCACTAAAAAATAAAGGTAAGAGAAATGCCCCCAAAAATGCTAAACTTTGAACCTCATTTTATCAAAACAACATATTCCACCAGTTCAGGTCACTATTGTGCTCAATGCCTCATATGCACTTGTACACTGAAATATCTCCAGGGAATGTCTATGTGCTGTCGACAACCAGGAATGGCCAGAAATTTCCCTGGATCTGTACTTAATAGAACATTTATGTTAAATGGCATCTCAACACCACCTGCAAAAAGCACTGCCCAGCACAATTATATGCAAGAATGACATAGCAGGCAGTGTAGAAGGAAATCATCAGAAGTCTCTTGACACAAGGCCATGATGCATTACTGATTTCTTTTCCAGCAGAGGGGGTTGTACTTCTTCTGGTGTGCTTTTTATATATATATTTTATTATTATTTACATATTTTAAAAATAAAACTGTTGCACCTATGAAACCTTTCTTAGTGATTTTAATTTAAATTCTACAGTTCTGTCTTACCATTGAAATTCCTAGTAATTTGGAAATTCATCCTGATGTCAACAGACTTGAGCAGCACTAAAACTTGAGAACTTATTGAATTGACAACAGTTCCCGCTTCCTATTTATTTAAACTATAAAATTCATATTAATCACATATAATTGAGAGATATTATAATTTATTAATTATAGTGAATACTTGATTTAAAAGACTAACAGTCAGATTCAGATAATGATCCAATGAAATTGATAATGCCAGCTATGTAATATTTCGTTGCATACAGTGTTAGTTTGACCATTACAGATCTCCCTCCAAATTTTTACTTCCATATCTGTGACACGATGGACACGTTGCAACAGGATAGCACATAAAACTGTAAACATCTGAGCACACAACAACACACTGTTTCCCAGTGGGAAAAAAGTAATTAGTATAGACATAAATCAAGCTGTTCTTTCCATGTAACATAAACACAGAAATTTGAAAATTTGATCGTCCTGGAACGGGAATCGAACCTGCATTTCCCGATTTGCGCTCAAGTATGCTAACCATTACACCACCCAGGACAATGAAATTCAAACAACTGAGGTATTTAATATGAAATGTCAGGCTTTGATTTCACAACTTGAAACAGTAATTAGTTCTAACATGTAGTGTTTGTTATTTACAAAGTTCATTATACAGAGGTCCAGTAAATCAAGGATTTTCTGTAATCCTGCTATAAATCATGAACTTGAATTAAAAATTGTTATCATCTAAAATGAAGATTACATACTAATTCCTGTTAACATTTTGTATTAAAACGAATTACATTTTAGCAAGAATGATTGGTTACACGTGACTTAACAAATATATAAAATATGGTTACCATTGAATTTGTGGATGGAGTTTTTAATTTTTCTGAAGGCTCTGTACGAACTGAATCTACAAGAGACTTTTGTGAACCAACTAATTTGCTACCAGACCTGAAAAAGTACTTCAAACTATTTGTTCTTCTTTTCTTTGACGAGTGCTGAGATTGAGATTCTTCATCAAGTCTTTCAGTTTGAGGAGTTACTGGCGTTACTCCTTTGGGATGAGAAAACTGCATCTGTAGAGGAAACCGATGTGGACGCTCTGGTTTCAAACGGCCAAATATGTCAGTAATCTGCATTGTACTGAAAACTCCTGGGCTTTGTGCAACACTAGTTCCACGGGAGTCAGCCAGAGACAAGTCTGACAGGTGAAATATATCATCCTATGGAAATAACAGAAAACATAAATATTATATATATATGCACATGTATATAACCTGAAAAAAATTAATAGTAAAGAGGGAACTTTTCAGACAATGCAAATTGCTGCTGCTCCTAAAACAAAAATAAATTCAAAAATTACAGCAATAAGAAAAAAATTGAGAAACAAATAAACTATAAAATGTAAGCAGATCATATAAGATCCCCAAGAATCAATTTATGATCAGGTGCAAATTATTAATGAATCCTAGTATATAATTTTAATTTAAGAGTTATTTACAGGATCTTCTACTTTTTTTTTTATTTGTCCTGTATTTTCTATTTTTCTTATTTTTATTAAAAATGCAACACCAATAAAAACGTGTGACTGAAACTTGCAGAGATGAGGAGGCACAAATGATTACAACCACAGTGCACATGCAAATGATTTGTGCAAGCCACACCCTTGTAGTTGTCCCTCAGGAGATATGTATAAATGCAGGACACAATGCAAGTTACATTCACAGGAATTGTGGCAGTAAGGTAAAAGTAGTAACTGAGTATGCCCTGCCTCAGCAGACAAGATCCATACATACAGCTGACGGACTTTGAGTGAGACCGATGTGTTGGACTGCGGGAAGACGGACTTTGAATGAAGTCAATGTGTTGGACTGTGGGAAGGCGGACTTTGAGCAAGGCCGATATGTTGGACTACAGGAAGGCAGACTTTGAGTGAAGCCAATGTGCCAGACTGCGGGAAGGTGGACTTTGAGTAAGACAGATGTGTTGGATTGCAGGAAGGTGGACTATGAGCCAAGCGACAGATGAATGTAGAAAAATAGTCATTTCCACCGTATGGCGTTGGCGGACCGAATAGCCATGTCTCGAGGGTTAGCACAACAGTGGAGGTCTGTAAGCTCTGTCCGATGCTGTTTGCTTCAGAGAGGCCTCGTCGCTTGCCATCCATCACTTCAACTTCCCTTGACCTTAAATCACAGATGTCAACGGGTGCAAAGGGCCAAGAATATACACACTGGTGTGATGAATGGCAGCATATACCACACTCATGTCTGTACACAAATCAACAGAGTACTTAGACACAATTGGACAGAGTACTTGAAGGCTTATATTATCACTCTAAGGCAGGGGTGTCTTACCTTTTTGAGAGTATATGCTCAAATTGGCAATAAATTTCTAAAAGATTCTCCAATGTACCCTTGGTAATCTTAAGCAGCATATTATAAGTTATTATTTATCTACTGATCACACTCACAAACAACAGACAGAGAGAAGCTAATGCCAACCATTTATTTCTATTATAACCCAAATTGTATACTGAGTCAGAGAGAAAAAAAAAACATAAAATAAAATAAAAATAAAAATGAAACTGAAAAAATCAAACTAAAAAAACCAGGTTGCCTTCACCAGGAGAGCAACAACCCGGGGAGTGGCTTTTCTGGTATCATTGAACGACTAGGAAAAACCAATAGGAGCAGGATCAGTCGACTATTAGTTTTTCCTAGTCGTTCAATGATACCAGAAAAGCCACTCCCCGGGTTGTTGCTCTCCTGGTGAAGGCAACCTGGTTTTTTTAGTTTGATTTTTTCAGTTTCAGTTTCATTTTTATTTTTCTACATCCCTGTCTTCACAATTTTTGTTCCATTTTCCTTTATTGTTGTTTCATAACTCTTTCTTCTCCCCCCCTCTCTCTCTCTCTCTCTCTCTCTCTCTCTCTCTCTCTCTATATATATATATATATATATATATATACAGGGTGTTTCAAAACTAATGGAACAAACTTTAAGGGATGATACAAAACACTGAAACAAGCACTTTTCGTCATAGAATGCATGGTCACAAGTTACGCTGGAGAGCGCTTTCCGTTTCTCCACACATGCTGTCTTCCGCAACGCAAAGACCCACATCTTTTATCGGAATGTCTGGATGGGAGGACATACCTTATTTTCCTTCAACAAGTCTAGCCTGAATTGATCCAGCATGCACCAGCAGCCATCAGCCATAAAATGTGGTTCCAGCATGATGGAGTGCCGGCTCATTTCAGCACTCAGGTGCGTGATTACTTGAATGCCACATTTCCTTCCAGGCCAATGGATTGGCTGAGGTGAACCCATTGCTTGGCCCCCACTATCACCAGATCTGTCCCTTCTGGATTTCTTTTTATGGGAACATCTTAAGTCCGTAATGTATGACACTCCCATTGATTCCAATGAGGAACTAGTCACCAGACTTTCAGTCCCTGCTGCAGCTTTTCGGGAAATGCCTAGTATTTTCCCCAACATACGGGCATCTTCACGTCGATGATGCGAAGCACGTATCAGGAGTGGCTGTTGCCCTTTTGAGCAACTTTTGTAAATGTAATTAATTTCAGTATTTACTTATTAATGTTTGCGAATTTGATGTAATTTTGGGATGTCACGTTTTGTTTTTTATTTTGTATGCAATAAAGCTTTGTTTTGATTTGTTGTGCCATTCCTGTCTTTGCATTGTGAAAGACGGCATGTGTGGGGAAACGGAAAGCACTCTCCAGCAACTAACTGCATAACTTGCGACCATGCATTCTATGACGAAAAGTTCTTGTTTCGGTTTGTTCTATGACCCCTTAAAGTTTGTTCCATTAGTTTTGAAACACCCTGCATATACACTGGCATGCAAAAATTAAGAACGAGACAGTTTTTCAAATGTAACGTTGTGCAGAAGTGCTTCACATCGATTCAAATCATACCATGAGATCTCCAAGATGTAAGAATATGGGACAAGTGAGCAAAACCGTCCAAACAAGGAATCCAAAGGACACAAAGGCACTTTATTGAAAAGGTAGCTTCGAGCACTACTGGACAGAAGACAGAAACGTCCATGTGACAGGCGGCTGCCAAGAAAAATCCAGTCTTTAGTAGGGGATATGAACACCCCTGACTGCATTGCAGGATTTACAACGTCTGTCCCATGCTGAGGACGAGGTTGTCAAGGAGCTGTTGAGGCATAGCAGCCCATTCCTCTTGTAGCGCCAATTGCAGCTGCGGAATCGTTGCTGGTGGCTGGTGACGTGCTGCCAAGCATCTCCCGAGAAGGTCCCAAACCTGTTCGATTGGATTTGAGTCCGGGGACCTTGTGGGCCAATCCACGTGTTGAATATCTTCACTCTCAAACAGCTCTGCGACAACCACTGTACGATGAGGTGTAGCGTTGTCATCCATGAAGACGAACTCAGGACCCACAGCACCTCTAAACAGACACACGTCAGGCAAGAGAACCTCCGTACAATAGCGGACACCAGTGACTGAACCTCCTTGGAAGATGCGGAGGTCAGTACGGCTACCAAGCATGATACCGCCCCAAACGAGAACTCCGCCACCTCTAAACCGGTCCCTTTCAATGATGTTGGAGGTGTGATTGCGTGTTCCCTGCTCTCTCCAGATGTGTATACATCCAGAATCGCTCGTCAGACTAAATAGACTCTCATCCGTAAAGAGAACTCGACCCCATTGCTGATGTGTCCAGTTCTTGTGTTCCTGGCACCACAGAAACCGCCGTCTCCGATGAGCAGGCGTTAATGGCACACACCATACTAGTCGTCGTGCAAATAGACCACCTTTGTGCAGCCTCCTGGCCATGGTAAAACACGATAACGAACGCCCAGTTGTCTGTTGCATGTGCCTTGCGATTTTTCTTGCTGTCTGCCATCTGTCTCTTCTTGCCTGTAGGACAATATACTGGTCGTCCGCCACAGTCGTTGCTCGTGGACGACCACTGCTAAACTTTTGGACAGCTGTTCCTGTTGTTTGAAATGCTCTCCAAGCTCGTGAAACGATGCTGTGAGCGATCCCGAACTCCTCGGCCACACTAGTCACACTTCGACCTTCTTCCAACTTTTCAATGATGCGACCTCGGGTAAAGTCATCCAGATGTCGTGAACTGGATTGCCTGTTTGCCATATCACACGGTGGCAGCAACTCGACGTCGTTCAAACCGATGTACACCGTGCAATAGCTTTCACCAAATTGCTGAGCGTACACCGCTCGTGTGCTTTATACCCTTCCGACCCCCCTCCCTCCATGTCATGCAGCATATATGTGCATGCCCTACCGTACCGGACCCTAGTCTATCTCCTCAGTGGTCTTTCGGTTCGTTCTGCCTGCTCGTTCCACTGTTATGCTAATTTCTCCTCTTCATCCTTAATTTTTGCACACCAGTGTATATATATACACTGGTGTGCAAAAATATATGTATCCCTATTTAACGATCTCTGGAGAGATATCTAGCAGTCCAAAAGCAACTAAATTAGGTATGCTGACAATTCAAGACATGCGGAAAATATTTCAGCAAAAAAAATTCCATAAGTCACCACCAGGGGACTTCTGGCACTGCAAGCTGCAATAACATAGATAATTTTCGGCTCTATGAGGGAAAATGAGTCCTTGTGGCGCTACGAGCGACAAGAAAGCGCATCATTTACATAATGCACTCACGCTACAGGCGACTTCTGGGTATAAAACTGTCCTAGGCATGGTGAATGCCATTCGTATTCCATCAACCGCAATGGGTATCAACCTTGCCGGAATGCCCTCTTCTTGTGAAGCTGTTTTAAGCAGAAACCAATGCAACACGTGTGTTGGTTTCTGCTTCGATTTTTGTGTTGTTTCTCTGGTAGAGCCGAAAATTGTCTATATTATCGCAGCTTGCAGCGCCAGAAGTCTCCTAGTGGCGACTTTTGGAATTTTTTTTTTTTTTGGAAATCTCTTCCGCATATCCCGAATTGTCAGCATACCAATTTTGGTTATGTTTGGACTGCTAGATATCTCTCCACAGAATGTTAACTAGGGATACTTTAATTATGATCACCCTGTATATTGGTGTGGTTTAAAGAATTAGTTGTAGCACTGAATGCTGTATGCCAACAAATTTTTTTCATGTGCCATAAGTTTGCCACCCCTGCCCTGGAGTGATGCAATGAGCAGCTTGACTAACTCTGTTCAGAGATTTTCACTGAACATCAGGATCCAAAAATGGCTGTCTTCATGGAGTGTGAATAAAGAGAAAGTATTAATGGGAAACAACGAATTCAGCTAACATTCCTCAAAAACTACAAAAATAAGAATTACAAGCTGGCCCTGAGTTATAATAATGTGGAAGAGAACCTTGCACAGGTATTTACAAATCTCCCATTCAGGGGAATTTCTGTAAAGTCAAGATTTCTGTCAGCCAAGCTATCCATAACCTACAGTTTCTGTAATTAGAATACAATAAAGCAACAACAACAACAAGAAAAAAAAAGGGAAGAAACTGGGTAGATAAAAGATACCATTACATTAATGATTGTGTTGCTTGTATTGATACCATTTTTTTTATTGATATGATTTCCTATGAAAAAGTCTTTTAGTAACACATCATAATGCATCCAGTACCATAAAAAACCCTATAAAAACTTACAGGAAAGCCATGCATGTGACCTCTATATTCAGATGGTGTTGCTGGAATAGAAGGATTGCTTGAAGGAGACACATTGCTATCTCTTGAATAATCCTTCCGGTGACGTTTACTGCGTCTGCTTTGTAGTGAACTGCTGCTACCTTTATGGGAAGAATAACATTGATTTAATTAATATTATCTTACTAAGTGTCCTTCATTAACAGAAAAACACGTTATACCAATTCTGATTAAATTATTTTCCTTTTACCTTTTTTCATGTATAAAAAGATTAATTTCAAAGCTATTTTATTTTCATCATGTCATAGGACCCAAAGTTTAAGTATGTGATATTACATTTCCAATTCAGAATATTCTTTTGGGGGAAAAAAAGCTGTCAGAATAGTGACATTAACTTTAGCAATTTGAACAGTTCAGTAAATGAAAAGTATTTAAAGATTTACTTAAGACTGTTCATAAAAATCGGTATTGCTTTATGAAAATGTTTGTTTGTTTGTTTTTGCCTTTAAAGGGCATATAATGTAAACTACGTTTGTATCTTGTACTGCTTAAAACAACAACATAAGAAATGAAAGACCTGATAACTAACTTCAGAAGGTGCAATCTAGAAGTTGTAGAATTTCTTGATAACTAGACGTGATTCTCTTCAAAAGGTGTTCCACTGTAGCTGATACAGGTAGTCTGCTGCTCCAACTTTCAACACAGAGTTTTCATCCACTTCTGTGGCCACTTCCTCTACATACACCTTTTTGTAAGTTTAGAAACATCTTGACAGAACTCTTGATTTACATGTTATCCTTGTGACTAATTTCTTAAGAATGGTCCCATCAACTTTAGAAAAAAATTAATATTGTTATCATCACAGTGGATTGTACTAGAAGAGCTTTCTTCAGCTGCAGTGCACTACAGCTGAAGCTTTGATGATTACTGTATCATCTGAGGATAGTAATTAAACCCAGTACTCTTGACCTGAGGTGAATTTTGAATTTCATGACCTGCACCTTTTTATTGCAGGCATCAATCCAGTTTTACCTTTTTTCTGCAGTCAAAAGACATGGAGCAAACTCTGTAGCTATGCACAAAACATTAATACATCTTTGCCAGAATCATTTGGTTGCTGGTACAGGATAACCTTGTATCATCATCATCATCATCATTGTCAACCATTATCAATCCACTGCTGGACGAAGGTCTCCCCAAGTTTCCTCCACAACGGTCTGTCTTGTGCCAGTCTCCTCCATGTCACTCCCGCATATTTACGAATTTCATCCACCCATCTCCCATGTATAGTTTTAATTAAATCAAGGATGGTCACTTTTTGTGCAACTGAATGAGACCAATGTGTTCAACTATTCTGGCTGTCAAATAACAACTTTAATACTTTACATCTTCAGTACTTACCAACCTGTCTCTCAATTCCTTTTATAACAGTCAAACTGTTGTTTGCTCATGGTATTCTTGCTATAAGTTTTTATCAGCATTTGGCAAATTCCTGTTTTTTCTTTGCTCAATTTAATAGAATATTGTATACCAATCCTTAGCTTGTGAAGGTTCTGTACAGGCTTATTTCATTTAATTTACTTTGGGTGCCAATTGAAGGGCCCTTATTTTCATCAAGGTCATATCATTTGAAAAGTTATGAACTCATCATTATTCCTAAGTATACTGCATAGTTTAATGTTAGGTTCAACAGGAAGCAAGTTTACAATTATGGTAATCTTAACTGTGGTTGCCTTTGAGTGGGAAAATAAAATACCACACAAATGAAAACTAAGCTCTTCCCTATATTTCTCAAGGAAAGTGGTACACAAAAATTACCTGATTACAAATAAAATTTACCATAACATATGAACAGCATGGCATTTCTTTAATTTCTGAAGGTAAGGCAGGTCTAAATGGCTCTTTGCATACAAATTGTGGGGTCACCTATAATATCTTATTTACTTGTTGCTCTAAAACATTCCATATACTTAACAGCAGGACTGGAATTCTCAGCTCTTAACCTCTGAAAAGTCTCAGTAATGCTTTTAAATGTAGAGTTCAAAAAGTAATGCCTCCATGTTTCATATCCTTACTCCAAGACAAGGAATAAAAAAATATAGTGCAAAATGTGCAATTTGTTTTTATACCATATTTTTTTACAGTCTCCGTCTCGTTCAATAGACAGCTGCCAGTGCTGAACAAGGTTTCAGAA
The DNA here is from genome assembly GCA_039090855.1 of Macrothele yani. Classification (NCBI taxonomy): domain Eukaryota; kingdom Metazoa; phylum Arthropoda; class Arachnida; order Araneae; family Macrothelidae; genus Macrothele; species Macrothele yani. The sequence continues at coordinate 58,894,868 of CM077010.1, forward strand.
CACATCTTTACAGAACTCTTCAGGCTGTTTCTCAAAACCATTTCCTTATAGCAGCTTGAATTTTCCACATGTGAAATGAATTAAAGAATTTCTTTCAGATGTTTTTTGAGTGCTGAAAAAAATTTAAGTCAGATGGAGCCAAATGTGGGTTGTAGGTTAGGTGTGGAACAACTTCAATTGAATGTTTTCCATCACTGCTGTGGGGTCTGGCATTATCATGTTGAAGCATGGGTCTTTCCCCCTGACAAACACAAATGATTCTTTGTTCCAGCTTCTTTCGGGTGTAGACATAAGTTTTGGAGTTGATTTTTGTACCTTTGACATTGTACTTCAGGAAAATGATGCCTCTGTAGTCACATAGAAAGGTGAGTTTGCATTTCCCAGTAGAATGTTGTCTTGAATTTTTTCTTTGTGGGAGAAGTGGGGTGACAGTATTCAAGTGATTGATTTTTTATTTCCAGGTCACAGTTATTTACCCAACTCTCATCACCTGTGATAATCCTACACAGAAAAATCACAACTTTCACTTTTGTAGTGAGCAAGTAAGTTTTGTTTTTTACTTTTCAGATGTAAGTTGATGCTGCACCCATTGAGAACACACTTTCTTGTAACCCAGATCTGCAGTAATCTCATTGACACTGGCTAAACCAATGACCCTCTGACTAATTTGTCAATTTTCTTGAAAACGTACAATGGCCTATCAATTCAAATTCTGAGCTATAATGACAGGCATTCCAGACTGACCTGGTCATTCAGGTCCAAATTTTCACTACTGTCTCTCGATTTTCTCACCCAATGACATATAGTACATTATGTCTACAATGTCTTCATCATAAAAAGCCAGTACCCCCAGGAATTTCAAAGAGGGTTTCACTCTGATGCTTCAAAAACTCTACAACTGCTCTTCTGTCACTCACAATTTGGTCTAATTTCACTTAAAACAAAAATTTCACTCTATACAATTAAAAAAAAAATGCTTGCCCTTAATATAGCAAGAAGTGACTAGAGAAAACTGATGTTTTAAGTGAAATTAAGTACCAAAAATCGGTATTGCATTGTTCACTCAGCCACAGAAACTATTTCAGAGGTCACGGACAATGATTAAGTATTGAATTTGAAAGTTAATTTCGCTTTAAGAAGGGGAGGGGGAGATGATTGCTCTATTAATTGGTTTTGAAGAAGAGCCTCTTAAGAAACAAGAAAATGCGCATTTCATTAGAAAAAATTATTAAAAATATACTACTCTTTTTCACTATTATCAAAGATATTGAAATAAGGAACATGATAAAAAAAATTATATAAAAATGGGAATATAATCAAGAAGAGAAATATTAAAAAAAAAAAAACACCCAGCTTGGTCAGAAAAATTTGAAACTCCAAAAATCATGGAACATTCTCATCCCAGCTAGAAAAACAATTTATGTTGGTTCCAATCATTTCTGGTCAGGGAGCAGCATGAAGACATCCGAAAAAATATTGCAAAAAAACAACAACTAAGAAATGTGATATTAAAACATCCAGTAAACAATCCCCAAAATGTTTAATAAATGTTAGAAACTTGAACATGAACTTTACACAGATGTTGAATAACAGTATTTCACTTAGAGTTTTGATTACTGTAGTATATTAGGTTTCCCCATACTCCATAGCAGACCAACAATTTCCATAGTAACTACAAAGAATCCGTAGCATTTGGTGTGTCTGGGTCTTCTCTGAAACATTGCTGATACATGAAAGGAAGTTTTATCCAACCACACCTGTTGCTCATACCATCAGGAGTGGACCAACTGCACATCAGATGGAAAGGTGAATTCAAAATAGCTTCCAGTATATGAAGGGGAATCACGAATTTAGAGAAAATTTTCATCTATTGCTTGCTAAATGAGCAATGGAGGACACTGAAAAAGTCTGAAACATAATAATTTCCAGAAGTCAAAATTAAATTTGAAGACTTTCCTAGGAGGTGCATAAACCCCGGAAACACCACTAACTCTAGCACAACTGTATCATTTCGACAGACAGCATTTTAAGGGAAGAGAGACCTGAGGTTTCCCTTCCCATACCTAACTGAATACGAATATATAAAAAAAATTCTGAAAATAACTCATGTGGACATTTCAGAACTTGATTATATCACCTGTAACAGGAAAAAGCAAAACAAAAACATTTACTGTATGATGATTTGGTCCAAAAACACTTGATAATGTACAACTATACAAGTACTGCAAACATTAAGTGCAGGATTACCTAAAGGTCCATGCTCTTGTGAGAATAAACGGTGTAGTAGAGAAATAACATTCTTGCGCTGCTGCGAGTGAGGATGATAGGAACGTCCAAGGTGAGATAAACTGCTCTGAGAGCTCTCTGAATAATTTCTTGAAAGTCTCTGTCGCCTATCAGTTGCACTGCCTGGTACGGATAAAGCTCCATCAACCTTTCAAAGAAAATGGGCACATATGTATGACAATGTTTCACATGTACTACAAAACCAGCAAAAATAAATAAATAAATAATCTCCCTAGATAAAATTGTTAGTAGTCTTTAGTAGTTATAGGATGGATTTCTATCTCACGTGGTGGCAATTTTAGAAGTCACCACTTTTAGTACATCAATTTTGAAAAGCAGCTCAGTAAAAACTCACTAGTAATGCATGATACATACTGTAGCTTATTCTTACAAGGTACTATAAACAAATTCATTCCCATAGAAAATATTCTACATAAACAACTTTATGTTTGTTCTGCAGATTATTAATCTACTTACAACACACATCTTTAGTTTCCTGAGTGCCAATGACCAGGAGGAATTATCTCTAATTTAGGGCTTCTTGTTTTAAGGAGGGAGAAAAACTGGAACAATACAAACAAAACACTCATGTCCCACCTGGTACTGAATCAAAACACTTGGAACTGTGGAATTCAGGAAAAAGAATCTTAAGATTTAACATCTTGAAATATCACAACTTTTCTGGTGGTTAACTAGTTAGGTTTATATTTTCACCTCAGAAGGCAAATTAATTTCCCTCACAGTGATTGAAACAAGATGCAGGAAGAAAAGCTTTCCTAAAGAGGAAAACATGAATCAAACCAATAGTAAAATCCTGAAATTAAAATTAACCTGGGCACTGAAATAGTAAACTGAGATGATTGAACCTGTAAGATAGACCTGACAGAATCACAGCGAAACTATGAAACACAGTTGATTCAACTTCCAATTGGAGTAACTAGAATGAAGTAAGTAATAATACCAAAAACAATGGGTTTTCATAGAGTTAATAATGTGTTGGGATTTTTAAGCTTTCGGAAAAATAAATAACATCCATTACACCACCCAGGACAAGGAAGTTCCAAGCTACTGAAGCTAAGCAGATGTAGCTTAGAAATCTGAGAACCATTCAGATTTTGTGCTAGTCGAAGCCATCCCCTGCTTCCTCATAGCATCAACATGATCTTTTCTGACATCCAGAGTTGTATGTAGATCACAAGTTTGAGTGCTTCAGGGAAATTTGTTTCCCATTTAAATGTAGGCTATAATACAGGGTGTCCGAGAATTAATGGACACATTACAAAATTATGTACAAAAAAACTATGAGCATTGTCTGTTTTTCTATGTCACATATTACTAACGCTGTTTCTATAATTTTGTTTTGCAGAATTTTTATTCCCAGAATCCGATAGATGGCGCAGGGTGTGGCCTGATGAGGAATGTATGAGAAATGCGCAATCAGTAGTCATGTCATCCGTACAGGTATTGCTGTACGGATGACAATGACTACTGATTGGTGATGTGTGTGTTATGGCTTGCGGAATTAAAGTCTGATGTTAAAGTTAAAAGACGGTACCGTTTAGAGTATGGTTGTAATCCTATATCAACAAACTCAATTAAGTGGTGGATGAAACAGTTTAAAGAAACTGGCAATGTGGAACATCGTGGAGGAGCCGGTAGGCCTAGCGTCAGCGGTGAGACGGTTGACCAAGTTAACGAAAGTTTCCGACGAAGCCCCATGAAATCCGCTCGTAAAGCAAGCAGAGAACTGTGCATTCCGAAATCGACAGTTCACGATATCTTGGAAAAGAAATTAAAGTTTCATGCTTATAAATTTCAAATAGTGCAAAAGATGCATGTAAATGATCACACCCTGCGATACGATTTCGCTGTGGATATGCTGAATCGAGTGGAAAACGATGAAAACTTTCTCAGTACTGTAATTTTTAGTGATGAATCCACATTTCATGAATCAGGTATTGTGAATCGTCACAACTATAGGATATGGGGCAGTGAACTGCCTCATGCTGCTATTGAACTGGAACGTGATTCTCCAAAAGTTAATGTGTGGTGCACCCTATCAAAAAGAGAAGTGATTAGCCATTTCTTCTTCTGCAAAAAAACCCATAAATGGTGACATTTACTTGGATATGCTTGAAAATTTTGCTATATCCTAGATCAAAAGATATGCCAACGTCGTTTTCCAACAAGACGGCGCACCTCCACATTGGTCAACGTGTGTACGTAAGTGCCTAAATGAGCATTTCCCCAACAGATGGATTGGACGTGGTGGTCTTATTCCATGGCCTCCTCGCTCTCCAGATCTAACTCCATTGAATTATTTCGTGTGGGGTTATGTGAAGGATCATGTCTATCAGATGCCTTGTACTGATTTGCAGGAACTGAAGCAGCGTATCACAGCTGGTATTAATTCCATAACTCCTCAGATGCTTGCCAATACATGGCATGAAATCAAGTATCGCTTAGACGTACAACGAGCAACCAAGGGATCTCACATTGAAATTTATTAACTTGTGTAGTTACATTGTAAGTACAGTCAGTTTCTTTCTATCTGTTTAATGTTTTGTTTCATATAATTTTGTAATGTGTCCAATAATTCTCAAACACCCTGTATTTTATTGTTCTTTAGTTTTGGTGTCCATAAATGACAAACATTCTGAATAATCAAATAGATGGCTTTTTTCAACGATATTAATTTTTAAAAACTTTGAAAGGAGTATCTACTTATTATCAATATACATCAGACAGCAATTTTTTAGCACAGCAGTATGATGATGAATAACTTGCAATATGATTTTAGGGTTACTCAGCTGCCAACAAATTTTCTTCAGGTGTTGAAGTGTGAAGCAATGATGTCACTTAACATTCAGAATGATATTGAAAAGACTTAATGAGCAATTACACATTGCAGCCATATTTTCACCATGCCCACATGGTATTATAGATATCTCCGAGGTTGTAAAACTTTTCTGCCAATCCTTCAGCCACTTGGTCTACCATCAAAACAGTAATAAATGCTGCTTTAAGTGATCCCATCACATGACAAACTCTATCACAAAGACAGACTTCACACACCATGTCCATGGTGTTGCTTGCCCTTATCTAATGATTGGCACTAGCATCTGTAGTGGCGCAGTGCTCCAGTGAAATGGAAGATAGAAGAATGGCATCATATGATCTTCAGTGATGAATCACTGTTATTTGGGGTATGATAATCACCACATTCACATATGGAGGCGACAAGAAGAATGGACCAATTAACACATTTACTGCAGTGTGACACTTTGAGGTGTCATACAAACTTGACCCAGGTGCTGATGACGTCAATAGGCACCATGATCATGGCTTAGTATTTCTGTTTCTAAAACCTTTGGCACTTCTGTATTTCTTTGGCTCTAGTTTCACTCGAAGAAATTTTGTTTAATCTTCCTTCCCTCAGAGTTCTTTTTGATTTTTACAGATGTTTCTGGCCTCTTGATGTTGGTCAAGGCATGTTCTCAATGTATAGGAGGAATAACAAAAGTTTTGTTTACTTCTGAAGAATTTGAATGTTGTTGCCAGGTTCCTCATACTGATTCCAAGTTCCTCAAACTGTTGCCAGTTACCAACAGTGCTTTACTCAGATAGATAATAAGTTGCCAGTGCTTTACCCAGATATATAGTTATATATCTGGGTAAAACCTTAAGTGATTTAACTTCTGTATTTCTTGACAATACTAGGATTTTGTTAGATTTTATTTCAAAACTAAATCTGAGCTTCAATATCTCAAAGGACACATCAAAAACATTACTAACCTTTATATCTTCTAACTGTTCATCATCAGAATCCTCTTGTAAATCTTCTGCTAAAGTGTCTAAAGGCACAAATTCAGCTTCATGAGGCGGAACTCTGAAAGCACAATGAAAACTTGCCACAGAAGTTTAACACTTCGCAAGAAATGGCACAAAAAAGTAAAGTTTTGTAAAAACAAAAATATTATTGGCATGGAACTTTAAAATCGTCAGAATACAAAACAAACTACCACTCTGCAATATCCAGTAAAAATATCATGACATAACACATGGATACTGTCTTCAAGTGAAGTTTTCTTTAGTGTTGATTCCATACTGTAGAAGTTAGAAAAGTTTTAGTTCACTACTATAGTTATTGAAAATTATAAGTAGCGGAGCACCTCGGTATGAAAAGAAGAAATATGGATGGAACATGCAAAACAGATATGCTTGCTGTTCAAATGAATGTACTATGTGTCTGGAGGTGAAACATGTATCATTTTACAAATGAAACCAAGGCTTTCACTAATTATCACAGCAATTCTACTGTTTCTGCTGCTATGAGCTATGAACAAGGACTACAGATCAACAGCACCAATGAATAACAGAACCACCAGAGCCTAGTGATTCTTCAGCTAATTTTGTTGGTCTGCTCTCTTAGTTTGAGACATTCCCATGAATCCAGTGTATCAAAGGAGTGTAGGAAGAGACAGAGTGAGCAAAGAAAAATGCATGAGTGTATGAACTACTAGGCTAAAAAATATGTAAAACCCATGAAATAATTAACTGAGTAGGTATCTGTGTTCATTTCATTCATGGTTCACGTCATCTACAGAATGGATGGAATACCGTAGAATTTTTTTGTTTTGATGGAATTTTCGCTATTAGGTAGGAAGAAAAGGGTAAGGGGTCATTGCTTACATTCAATCCCCACCCCCCGTTTTAAGTTTTTCTATTAAAATATAACCATTTTAAATGTTACTTAAAATAAAATGAGGACTGAATTTGAAAGCACTGTTTAACACTTCTGTGCAGTTGTAGTACTGGTATCATGAGATCTACTCCATACCAATAGAACATCTCCATTAGACTGCCACATAAATGTATGAAGACAATTTTTTCTTCCATTTTCATTGGTCTAACCTCCTTACTTTGTTCATTTCCATGTAAAAATAATTTCCCCAAAATTTCTTTGCTGTACCTCGAAATTTACTGGTGGCTCAAAGGCCTCATCCTATTTTTAAGAGACCTTATGTTTAGAATGCAAGCTGTTGAACTCTAATTCTCCCACAGTGCAACAGATGGCACTGCATTGTACAGACACAGAACTATTCTTTCATAATTTTTAAGTTTTCCTTTTTGCATTCAGTCAAGTGGAAGTGCCTGTTAAGTTAACGTTGCTGGTCGCATCGCCAATTTCACGTTGTGTTCTTCAGTAAGTTCTCTGAGAGCCAGGTGAGCTCTAATAATTTATTATTTCCTGGAATCAATTAAATACAATATCTGGTAAAAATGGTAGCTGCTACACGTACTGACAAATAAAAAAAACTTTAAGACATTTGGTTGGTAGGTGGGGCTAGCAAGTCCATAACCGGAAACAAGTTACCACCAAACCGTCATGTTTTCAGCTGCTTTTTTCATTTACATCTTAATGAGAAGTGAACCATTCAAGACAGTGCTACAGAGACTGCCCAGAAAGTTATAACTTTCTGGGAGAAAGCACAAATCCCAACCAGACAAGTGTATCATATGATCAATAAAGTTAAGCTCTTGTATTCCCAGTGGAAAAGCCTGAAAAAGAATGCTTCCAGGAGGACAGAGACACAGCAGAAAAAGGAAGCCATCTTTGTTGACATGTTTGATGTAGCTCATGCTGATGCCATGTCCTTAATAGTATTGCTCGAGGACAGGGAATTTTATTGGCTCAGCGAGAAAAAGGAAGAAGAGGATATATAGGTTCTGTTAATAAAAACCTTGCTAAGCTGGAAGAAAGGCACAGGAATTTAATGAAACTAGAAAAAGGAAGGAAGCTGACAGATTAGAATGTGAGTCAGAGCCCTCATCAATGAATCTAGATTTGAGCAGCAGTACTGAAAGTAATAGTGACTTAAATGATGAAACAGTTATACCTACAGCAAGTTATTCTACCTGTAAAAAAACTAAAATGCCCCATCCTTCCAACATTGCCTAGCACAAGCAACTGCAGTATTCCCATTGATTCAGGATTGGAATTTGATTGAAAGAATTCAGTTTATGTCATTCAACACCACAGCAATCAATGCAGGTTTGAAAGGTGGAGAATGTACCTTGTTGCTAGAGAAGACTATAAACAGAACTCTTGTGAGCTTACCTTGCCAACACCATATATCTGAACTCATCATTGCAAGTGTTTATGATAAACTGATGGGGCCTTCCAGTGGCCCGAACATCCAGCTCTTCCAGAGGTTGGCAAAACTGATTTACAATTTAAAGATATACTTGTTTCGATCTCAGTTTCAGAACTCCTCCCCGAGAACTATTCGGCCTTCGCGAGTTCAACTTGTTTGTCATACAGCTGTACGTGAAATCATGGTTTTCCGCACCAGCTGCTGCACTTGCTCCAAGGATGGACCTTGAACTCTACAGAATTTTGCTGCATACAAGACCACAAATGAAGCTGTTGTAAAAGCTGCAATCAAAAGCTTCTCTCACTATTTGTGGTATTTGAGTTGGTCTTGCATTTTTCGATGAAACAGTGCTCATAGAGATGAAAGTGGCCATGTTTGCATCCTTAGACAAACAAGGGAAGGATCCTATTCCTCGAAGAATACAGATTGGTGAAAAACAGATAAAAGAAAGTAAACTATCAGACTTTGTAACAAACAACATTGAGAAACTGTTCGTGGCTTCGCTTGTTTCTGATAACTTTCTTCAAGCTGATCCTAGCACCTGGGAGGAAGATGAAGAATTCATTAAAACCAAATGGAGGGTCAAGAATCTCAAAGTCGTTAATGATGCAGCAGAAAGGGGCATTTCAGTAATACAGTCTTTTAACGCTGTATTAACTAACCAAGACGAACAGAAGCAGTACTTTCTGCAAGTAGCTGAAAAGCATCACCAGCAGCACCCCAAACCAAATAAACTAATAATTGTCCAGGGAATGCTATAAAAATTACTTTACTTATTGTAATCCACAATCTCTGCTGTAACTTTTCATTACGAATATACACTGTGTATATTGGAATGCATTAAAATGTTCGGCTGCATTAAGCCACCATTAAATATTGACCAATTGTCTGAAAACTTTCTGTGCCTTATTTTTTTATTAAACTGAACAAAATTAGAGGGTGAGACATTAAATATTAAAAAAAAAATTTTTTTTTTTGAGTGGCAGTCTAATCCTCATAGCACATGGTGCCATCTCCAGATATCTGCCTGAATAAGGCATGCAGGGAACATAGTTTCATGAGGTTTTTGCCCCCCCCCTCTCTCTCTCTGTTGACAATTTGTGCAAAACAATGCACAGTGTGATTATCTGACCATATCACTTCTATTTCTCTACTGTACATTCATAGCACTGTAAGCAGACTTTTCTGATTCTTGTTGAGACAAGTGACTTTCAAATGGGCAGATAACTTCAAAGACAATGGGCTATTTCTGGCCTTTGTCGACTTCAGCAGTCAGTTGCTGCACATAGGAGGACCTGTTCTGTCCAATCCTTTTCAGAGTAATACAATGGTCACACTCTTTAAGTCTAGTTTCCTGGCTACATTTATGCCTTCTGGACATGAAAGATCTGCTCGCCTTCCAGTCACTAAAAGCACTTTTGAAATTACTGCTTTTGAAAAACTAGTAATTTCTACAAATTTTGAAGATGACAATCCGATTTTTGGCGTAAATGTGACAAGGATGGTAAGTCAGATAATATCCGAAAACTTGAAAATTTTCATCGTCCTGGAGCTGGACTCGAACCCGCGTCTCTAGAAAACGCCTAGGTATGCTAACCACTACCTAGGCGTTTTTTTAATTGTGGCTCCCACTAAACAAGCACCTACAATCAAACCTTTTTCTAATTCTGACAGATCCTGGGTTTCTTCCATGTTTAATGAGTTATTGCAGCATAATAATCTGTATGCTCTTTATAAAGGGCAGAGCAAAACATTACATGTGAATATTACACTTGTGTATATTGACATTTACAGTCTGTAACTATCTTATCATAAAGGTTCACAAATTTTTCCAAAATTTAAAATAAAGTCCATTTTGAAATTTGAAATAAATATTTTGAGTAATCACATTCAACATTTTTTTTTGCTCTGAAATTAGTAACATTAGATATAATTAGAAATCTTATTTCATGCAATTTACATTAACACTAAGTTAAAGTATGAAGCTTCAATTAGATCCCTACGATATTGATTTTTAAATATTAGATGGAAAGGGATTATGGAACTTCTTATAATTAATCTAACTCCAAAACAAACTGGTTGTCAAAAGACTAAGAACAATTTCTAGATACCTCAGTAAAACCTATAAGTATATCAAGTTTAATCTACGTACATCAAATTTAGTCAACTCCAAGATATTCAGTTTCAAAACTAGTTTTTTTTTTCTTTTTTTCAACAGATCGATGCAACATAGAATAACTCAAACATATTTCTGGTAAATCAATCAGTCATCATCAAGACTTTATTTCATAAAAATAAACAAAAACAACCACTGTCCACCAAAGTTAAAAAATGTAAATTAAATGCCAATTTTTAGCTTCTAATACTTAAGCAATAAATTCCAAGTACCATACATAATTGTGCATAAACTGAAAGTTTTGGGAAGAAATCCTACTTTCAAAGTAGGTTGTCATCTTCAGGCCACTAAAAAATAAGGCTGGACTTCCAAAGGGTAATGTAAATTTTCATGCGGCATTTGCCAGTGGGCTTATTTACATTTTACACCACTGCTCTCCGTGTGTCACTACATCATAGTTCTCTGAACAGTTATATCCTCAGCTGTGCCCCCTACTTTGGATGGGGATGAGGATAACAGCAATCGATAATAACCAGCAAGTATAATTATTCTGCTCTCAAGACATCGTAGAGAAATTGCACTGCTTCCATCAGCCAATGGAATTCATGTGCTGCTGAAGAAGACATCGATTTTGCACCAAAGTAAGAAGAAAATTATGATTATAGAGATTTTTCAGCAGAAGAATTCAAGCAACACTTGGGAACTTCCTAAAGCAGAAAAAATTATGAAATACCACCCAGAATAGGATTCCTACGAAAATACACTGACAGAAAAAAAAATCCCAACACCAAGAAGGGGTTGTGTTAGATAAACGACAGTTGGTAGGCGGTGAGAGTACATCTGTAAGATGACGTCTATGCAAATTTTGCACTCGGCGCATACGTGTGGCGCTAGTAGCGCCTCGGAAAATGCAAAGCAGGTTTGCTGTAAATATGCGCTGTAACGTTCGTGAGCGTTAGTTATCGTTGAGATTTGACGTAGTGTGTTGATGTTAGTCAAGAATGCCTTTAAGACGACGAAAAAGCCATTATCAACAGCTCACGGAGTTTGAACGAGGTCGCGTAATAGGGCTACGAGAAGGTGGATTTTCTTCCCGCAATATTGCAGAACGACTTGGCAGAAATGTAGCCACTGTGCATGATTGTTGGCAGCGGTGGTCAATGGAAGGTACTTCCTCAATAAGACCGGGTTCCAGCCGGCCACGTGGCACTACTGAGAGGGAAGACCGGCGTGTACGGCGTATGGCCGTGGCGCATCGTACCGCGTCTGCGGCAGCAATTCCAGCTGCAGTTGCCACCACAGTAACACAACGAACTGTTACAAATTGGTTACTTGAAGGACAGCTCCGAGCCAGACGCCCTGTAGCGTGCATTCCACTTACTACAAACCACTGCCGTTTGCGACATCAGTGGTGTCAAGCTAGAGCTCATTGGAGGATGGAGTGGAGATCTGTTGTGTTTTCTGATGAAAGCCGGTTCTGCCTGGGTGCTAGTGATGGCCGTGTGTTGGTTAGAAGGAGGCCAGGTGAGCGCCTGCAACCAACCTGTCTGCGGCCGAGACACACTGGACCTACACCTGGAGTTATGGTCTGGGGAGCAATTTCCTACGACAGCAGGAGCACTCTCGTGGTAATCCCACGCACCCTGAAGGCACAGTTGTATGTCGGTCTGGTGATTCAACCTGTTGTGCTGCCATTCATGAACAGCATTTCAGAGGGGGGGTTCCAACAGGATAACGCTCGGCCGCATACCGCTGTTGTAACCCAACGTGCTCTACAGAGTGTCGACATGTTGCCGTGGCCTGCTAGATCACCAGATCTTTCTCCAATCGAGCACTTATGGGACATCATTGGACGACAGCTCCAGCGTCACCCCCAACTAGCATTAACCATCCCTGTATTGACCAACCAAGTGCAACAGGCATGGAACTCCATCCCACAAACTGACATCCAGCACCTGTATGACACAATGCATGAACATTTGCATGCTTGCATTCAACATTCTGGCGGTTACACCGGTTATTAATGTACCAGCATTTCACATTTAAAATGGCTCTTCTTGCGCTTACATTAAGCTGTGATCTTGAAGCCTTAATCGATTAAATATGTTACCTATACAAATGTATTGCCGCCATTTCATTCCTCTACAACTATTTTTTCGTGGTGTTGGGATTCTTTTTTCTGTCAGTGTAGATGCCACTAATATGATAAGTGCAAAACTTAATCCCATTTCATGAAGAGACCATGGAATTTCTTGTTTCTAAACATGAAGGAATCCCCTTATTATTTACCCTGTGGGACTGTGGCGCTCAATCTTTGGAATCAGACATGTAGAGAGTCAGATACCAGACAAATCATTTGGCTGTTGGGGAAGGGCACAACCAATCAGGCATTTGCCCTCTCTTGAGCTTTCACAGCAAATATGTGCACCTTGTAACCTTGCTCTCATCAGTTATGCCAGTATGGTCAGCTCAATGGAAGGAGAAAGACAAAGTGCTTTACAAAAGGTGGTAACTTGAAAGAAGCTGACACTGGCCTTATTACTTCTTCGGTGAAAGAACTGCAGAATGCAATTTCACCTGAAAGTGTTATAAAGACTTTCAAAAATGCAGTATAAGTAATGCCATGGATTTCACAGAACTTATTTGGAAACTCCAACAGTGAATTGTACTTTGTAGGTTTTTATGAAGATAATCTCAGAAATTTGCATAATTCATTTAAATAAATGTGTTTCCAAAAATCTTGAAATTTAAAGTCTACTTCTCTGCAGGTCAAGGTTTTTCACAAATTTTTAGCTGTTAAAGTAGGGGGATTCTCTTATACACACAAGCAGGGGCGCCAACTTCACCAAATTATTGAGGGGGCAGACATGAAGAGATCAGACGTGGGAGGAGCATGTATGTTCCTTTGTCAGGAAGAAAATAAAAATTAAAAAGGGAGGGGGGGGAGCAAAAATATAAACTACGAGATTCGGCGTTTATTTTGAAATGCAATTTTAATTGCTGATCAGAAAATGAACAAGGAAATAGAAATATTCTTTTGCTGAATATTAATATTTTTAAAATTCAGCCTGCAATTTTATAAAAATATCCAGAGAGATTTTGTTCCCAAACGTTTATCAAAAATATGAAAAATTAGCATTGTTACTCAATCAAAGAATGAGCAGTGCAAAAAATAAATAGATACATAAAGGTGCTAGAGATTAAAACGTTTCTGTATTTTTATTTATTTTACTTTTCATAATTGTTTTAAACATTACGAGAACATGTCGAACAAAATACAGGGCTGACAATAAAGTTTCTTATCAAATAAGTAATGCTTTATATGGGAAAAAAAGTTGACTTATTTTGCTGTTTATACATTTTCGCAAATAAATCGCTTTGGCCTCATAAGGTGGAGCTTGGTCCACATTATGAGGCCAAAGCAATCATTTAATTAAACAGTACAAAATAAAAAAAGGACAAAAATATTGCACTGCCTCCCTAGTAAAATTATTAGGGAGGGGTATCAAGATTCATCTTGCCCCCTATAGTCAGTGCCTATGTACACAAAAATATATAGGAAGTCTTATCTCACCAACAAAATAGGCTACAGCTGTTGCATTTTTTTGCTACACGTTTCTAAGATATGCAGCTTTTTCTGAACATGGTATAAATATATGAATATCATATTAATTCAGTTGTAAATGCATTTATGGCACCTCTATTCATAGTGATTGTGGAATAACTTTTTTACGGGTCTTTTAGAGGTTATTTTTAATGAAAGTTGGTTGTCAAATTTTCGAACTAAAGCCTAGTTCGTCATCAGGACTATGTCACTGGAGTAGTTGCTGCCACTCAATTGGAAGAGACCATCCGCAATTATCGTTAATTGTGGTACTTCTTCTTCTTGCTATTTCGATCCCTTCTTCTAGTTTTCTCTTTACTAAGTTTGACTGGTGGGCGATTATTTTCACTGAGTCCCAATTTATGGAGTGTCCACTTGCTTGTACATGTCTGTCTAGCCCTGTTTTGTTCCCAATGTTCCTAATAGCTGCTTGGTGTTCTTTCATTCGGACCTTAATACTTCTCCCTGTTTCTCCTATATAGCTGAGTCCGCAGTTACAGTCGATGCAGTAAATTACTCCTTCCTGCAATTGGATGTCCAATTCTTTCTGCTTTAAAGCTGGCAAGAATTTCTTTATTTTGACCAATCTCTACCCTCTCAGATTCTGGAAGAATTTAACTTACTAGAGAATACCTTGAAGTACACCCTGGAACAGGAAAAAGACCATAGCATCAATTACCTGGATTTAACCTTGACCTCAAGAGAAGGGAAAATATTCACTCAGCTTTTAGAAAACCCACCAACACAGGGAAGATGTTAGACTTCTGCTCATTCCACCCTGATTATAGTAAATCGAATACAGCGAGACAATTTTTGGAAAAAATTGAAATCCTGGTCTCTTCAGCTTCTCAAAAAGATCTTCACAAAGAAGAATTAAAGGAAATGTTGGCAGAAAACAATTACCCCTCCCCATATGTTGAGAAAATATTTAAACAAGTGCCAAAAAAGAAGCAGGAAAAAACCAACTTCAAATTCACCAGCAAAATTACGTACCACAAGGGACTTTTCGAGAAACTGAAAAGGATCGGAGCAAAATATAATATCAGGCTAGCTCCAGATCTTAATAACAAAATAAAGAAATTCTTGCCAGCTTTAAAGCAGAAAGAATTGGACATCCAATTGCAGGAAGGAGTAATTTACTGCATCGACTGTAACTGCGGACTCAGCTATATAGGAGAAACAGGGAGAAGTATTAAGGTCCGAATGAAAGAACACCAAGCAGCTATTAGGAACATTGGGAACAAAACAGGGCTAGACAGACATGTACAAGCAAGTGGACACTCCATAAATTGGGACTCAGTGAAAATAATCGCCCACCAGTCAAACTTAGTAAAGAGAAAACTAGAAGAAGGGATCGAAATAGCAAGAAGAAGAAGTACCACAATTAACGATAATTGCGGATGGTCTCTTCCAATTGAGTGGCAGCAACTACTCCAGTGACATAGTCCTGATGACGAACTAGGCTTTAGTTCGAAAATTTGACAACCAACTTTCATTAAAAATAACCTCTAAAAGACCCGTAAAAAAGTTATTCCACAATATTAATTCATTTAAACACCTGTCTCATACTTTTAAAGTTGAACTTACCCAGCTGAATAGTTAAGAAGTGACATTAATGTTATGCCACAATTAAATACATTATGATAATACTTATGTGAAGGCTAATCACAGTAAGTGGCAAAGACAAAGTTGGTTTTGGTTTAACTTACTTTATTCACCAAAAACTGCAATTCAGAGACCCCTCACAAAATCCCATTTATTTGGATCTCTCTTCTAAAATCTGGTAACATTTCCAACACCCCAACTTCAAATTGAAGTTCTGGCAACCAGCCCATCCAGTCGATCGCGGGTGATCAAGGTCGTAGGATGACCGAAAGCTACCGCTAAATGAACCTTCTACCGTACGTGACTGTGTGTTTTGCTCGTTTTATATGTTTATGTGGCAAAGACAAAATCTGTTCATGTCCCTGATAGTAAGAATTTTGAATACAACTTCAAAGAGCATCCACTGTTATGTTACTAGATGTCCACATACTGTTAGTTTTCAGTGATTTAATCTTAAATCCTACAGTTTTGTTACTCAGGAAATTTCTCCACCATGAAGCAGGATAACACAGCAATTGTCAAATTAGACACCAACAAAAAAATATACAAATTAAAAGACATGTATATTTAAATTTGCAAAGAAATAATAAGCTGTGAGCCATTTTTGAATGGCTTCATGTTTTAAAGCAGAAAGAAGATATAAATTAAAAATAGTGAAAACTCTTGACATCCCATCATTTAGCAGGTGCACAAAATCGTAACTGAAATGTACAAAAACTCGAATATTTGGAACTGATTTTGGCTGACAGTAAGCCACTTTACATGACAAATCTGAAACCAAGAGCATTACTGTGAAGCTTCACTCCATGACCATTCTCACTGGAGTGGAAATAAACCACTTGAATATCAATTTCATACCTCATTTAAAAATATCATTACAGCTAATGACGTAATAAACAGCATTCTTTGTTCTGCAATCTGAAGAGAATGAAAAAAAAAAAAAAAAAAAAAGAACATGGATTGGAAAAGGATTTGATGACATGTTAACAAAGTCATGGAAGACAAGAAGCCAGTGAATCTAAAACCTATATCCTATATTTTAATAGCACTTCAATGCACATTAGAAGAAAAGATGGAAGAAGTGTCTGTGATGTGGTAGAAGACTACAACAAAGAAGAAAAACCATCCAATTATCTCTCTAAGTAAAACACACTGTTCTACAGGTTCAGTTCTTATGGTACACTCTTTGATCAACACTTACACATTCTTTTGTACACTTTTTCTGACTGTACTTGAAAAACGAAAATTCTAAATTGAGTTGAAAAGTACTAAACTACTCCAAAAAATCACCAGTAAGAAAATTTCATAGGGAAAAAAGTGGTGTAGGAAGAGCCAGACAGCCATTTAAACTGTGTAACAGTTTCTTTGAAAGATCAGCCAAGCACCAATACAGTTAAGATATTTCTATTAAATACTGTACAGCAAAGTAATAAGACTGCTATGTGGCCATGAGGAATTGTAAAAGCAGTAAAGAAAAGAAACTAAGGGCAAAGATAGTTTTCTTTACTAACTACTTCTATAACCCTTTGTTATAGTCTTTTGAGCAGATAAGTAAGAAATTACACTCTTATTTCTTTTCTTTTCTGCATTTGTGGTTTGTGTTGGAGAAACTAAGTAACAAAAAAGAAATCACTCCTTCTACAAAAACAAAACTGAGAAAAGGGACCATGGTATGCCTGAACTAATGCACATATTTACAGCTAATTTAAACTGGTGGATATTATGTTGCAGCAGATGACTTTTGTTAAAGGGTGCTTTCAAATGGAAGTTTGCTCATAGTGAAGTTTTCTTTCATAAAATGTTGACTGATATCATGGATATGAATTCTGATACTTTATGGATGGAAAATGTTTCTTCAATGGTTACTGAACAAAGCTAAAAACAATGTATAACTGATTGCAGCTAAAAAGTACTTTGCTAGGTGAGTGCTGATGTCTCCATGCAATAATGGAGTTGAAGAAAGTGCCTTGCCTTCAGCCAATGTACAAGGAAAGAACCAAAATATTACAAACTAATTTCAAGCACAAGAAAAAAAAAAAAAAACTTTCCTAATTAGAATTGCAGAGCAATAAAATTTAGTTCCATGTACTTTTGAATTAAAGTTTGAAGCATTTTGTACTGCACTATATATGTGAACAACCTAAGAAATACAGTGTGTGGGGCAGAAAAACGGGTGTTTTTGATTTCTTAGCAAAAGTTTCCTAATGATGTTGGCAACACTTATGAATCGTCATTCATTTCACCAAATGACGCCATTTGCAGAGACATGAATCGGTGGAGTGGAGCTCAACATGCTGTAGCTGTTAAAGCATTTTACAAAAATGGTGACTGTGCTGCCACTGCTAAATGAGAATACCGGCATTATTTTAATCTTGGGAAGCATGATCCTATTCCGTCAGAACAAGCCATCAAGTTATGCGTGAAGACTTTTGAACAGGAAGTGCAAAATGTTGTAACATAAAGTCCAAAATGCTCTCCAAGATGAATTTCTTCAGCAGTGGGGACCTCAAGTTGTAGTGTCCATAGAATCTTATGGGACAAGTTAAAGTTACATCCCTACAAGATGCAGGCTGTGCAGCAGTTAAATGAAAAGGATTACAAACAATGAATGGCTCTGTGTGTTGAGCTTTTGGCTAAAATGCAAGGCAATGAAGCTTTCTTGCATTTATTGTGGATGAGTGATGAGGCCTACATTTAGCTTAGTGATTTTATGAATAAACAAACTTTCACTACTGGTCAGAGAATAATCCCCGTCAACTGCATCAACGGCTGTTACACAGTCAGCGAGTTACAGTGTGGTGTGCGGTCTCTTCAATGGGAATAATCAACCCTTATTTCTTTGAGGATGAGCAAGAACAAGCAACAATGGTAACATCTCACAGGTATGCCAACATGATAGACACATTCATTGCACAACAACTTGCATGACTTCCTTCAGATGAGCCATTTTGGTTTCAGCAAGACGGTGCTACATCTTACTGTACAAGAATTCCCATGGAAGCTGTACACCGACTTTTCGGAGACCGCCTCATATCTCGGAATGGTGACATTTCGTGGCCCACCAGGTCACCAGACTTGTCAGTTTGTGATTACTTCCTTTGGGGGTACCTTAAAACCAAGGTGTATGCAAGGTGCCCACAAACCATTGCTGAGATAAAACACAACATCCATACAGAAGTCACAAACATTCCTACTGAGCTACTGGAACGTGCCAGGGATGATTTCCGTCACAGAATGTCTGAGCGTAGACGTCAAAATGGTCATCACCTGCTGGACATAATATTCAAAATATGAATGTGGCTGTGCATCTTTCACAAATGACAATGTGTCAAGGTGCAATTGGATGTGTTTGTCATTTTTTACTCATTAAACGAAGTATCAGTTTTGTTGCATTCAAAAATGCCCGTTTTTCTGCCACATCCTGCATTTTCTAACAAACCATGAGGTATTTAAGCATTTATTATTTTTAATGTGATAACTTTTAGTTTCCAATTTTACTCATTATTTACATTGCAATTAATTAAAGTGAGATTTGTACACATTCACAGTTAAAACTGCACATTCAATTTATTGATGGTAAAACAATTAAACAGACTTTTACACATCTCAGGGGTTGAAAATTATTTTTGGCCCATTTAGTCCAGGACTAATTTAAATAAGAATTCACTAGTTCAACTTACTTTGATTTAGTCCCAAGCAAATAAATTAGGATAAATTAAAGCTCAAATTTAGGAAATCTTGATTATACAAACTAGGAAGTGTAGACAAGACCATCTTTATCAACCCTTTTAATAGAGTGCACTTATATCAAACCTCAGGCGCTGCTTTTTCTTTATTTTTACTCCTCAGTTTGCCAACACAAGAAAGCAGGCAACCTTGATCAACATCTCCTTTTCTCCTGCCTTCCCCTACAACACTCATGCACCAAACCATGGCAGATGCAGTTCTTGAAATAGAAATGTTAAATATCAAAATGTGTAAGGTAAAGAAAAAAAAAAAAAAGAGAGAGAGAATGTAAAATACCTGATAAAATACAATGGCTTAATTGTCATGGCTTTGGAAAAAAACATTTAAACGGTAGTCCTGGGCTAATGAAAAATCTTTTGTTCTAGCCTGAATATATAAATCAACAGTCCAGGGCATTGGACTAGTGGATTTTTTGGGGTCTAGTACGATTCGTCCAACAACAATTGGTCCAATGCCGATTTGCCCAATGGGACAACTGGTCCAATGGTATGATTAGTCCAATCTGTCTGATCTATGCAAAGTGTTGCTTGTGCAAAACAAATCTCATCCGTTCTGATTCTGTCTTCGTTGTTGTACGGTAGTACCAGTAGTCCAAAGAATGTAAAATAATTTTACATTTCATATGTAATTTTGTGGTTATAGATATTTTTTTTTAAACAGCTTTTTTCTTATTATACTGTCCTTGCAGCTGTATGAAATTACTGATGTATGAGCCATTCAATCAACTTCACATCAAATTAAGTTAATAATATTGACCCTTTTACTTAGGCACTAAATATTGATTCATAGGTCTATGGCCTAGGTACCTTGTAAAAGCATGAGAAATGATCCATTGAGTGCCTTTTTTTTTTCTTTAGGTTTTATAAAATGTTTACAAATGCCAAATATCTAAGTTGTAACTTAAATCTTCTAAAAAGGCCCATGGTTGAGTGCCTTGTAAAGAACTGAGAAACGTTCTGTTGAATACCTTTTATCAGATTTATAAAATGTATATAGATACTAAATATATGGGAATCATTTTTCAAGGGAATATAAAGAGTAGAATAACTAAATTTTTTATTCCTCTAAAAAAAAAAAAAAAAAAAAAAAAAAAAGGGGCCATTGGTAGGATGATACCATCGGACGAATTGGCACTGGACTAATGGTACCATTAGACGAATCGGCGTTGGACCAATAGTAACGCTGGATGAATCGGCATTGGACTAATTGTACATTGGACTAAACAGCATTGGACCAATCATCCCTTTGGACGAATTGGCATTGGAGGCCTTGCCATTGGACAAATTATTCGGGAACAAATTTTTCAGCCCCTGTATCTCCATAACCTGTGGTTAAACCAGCTTAGTGGGCCTGGTAACCTTACATTTACAAGAATTTTTGTTTTTTTGACTGTTTCAGTTTTATAAATTCTGATAAGTGTAACAGTATTATAAACAAGATTTATCTACACTGAAATATGAACAGCAACTGAAACAAAGAAACATTATTCAATTTTATTTAGAGAATTCTAAAAATAAATTTATCCTAAAGATGAGAGAGATAACCTTAATCCAAACCAGTCCACAATAACAAGAAATCCAAATTATATTTTTTGATCAAGGAATGTAAATTTACTAAATATAGAAAATTGAAGATAGATTTTACATGATCAATTTCTGATTATCATTCTTCGCTTGACATCAAGAGCTGCACTTTATGAAGAGTAGGAAAACAGAACCAGGTTACTGAGAAAATGCTTTCACATACAGGCTGAACAAAGTACTTCACAATATAAGATTCAAATTACTTCCAATACTTACATCAGTGAAGCAGCAGACCCCTGAGGAGGTTCTGAATAAAATGGCTTTGCTGCTGCTGTGTATGGAAGATCAGGCATATCCTCATCCCAGTACTGATCTTTAATCAACTCAGGATGTTCTTGATGCATGTCATCAACTATCAAGTAAGAAACCTAAAGCATAGAATTGCAAAGCTACTAAGTTAAATCCTGCAATTTCAACTTGAGAATATTTCTCACTGTAATAAAGGGTAAATCTAATTAGTACAGTTATAACACTAAAACACAGATTAGCAAAAAATTAAAGATGATGGACCTTTCACATCAATGATTCTTTGCGTACACTAAAAAAACAAGTTATTAGGAACACCTACCTAATAACATGATGGGCCACCATTGGCCATCAAACCAGCCTCAATTCAATGTGGCATAGATTCAACAAGATACTGATATTATTCTACAAATATGTTCAGCCAAGTGTATGTGATGGCATCTATCAATTGCAGAATGTTTGCTGGAGAAAGATCTTTGTTATGAATGGCTCTCTTAATCTCATCCCACAGATGTTCAATTGTGTTCAGGTCTGAGGACTGTGGGGGCCATTTTAGCACTTTGGAGTCACCATTGTGCTCCTGGAATCACTGTGTTATGATCCAAGCCTTGTGGCATGGCACATTACCCAGCATGGCACAGTGACAGCTGTGGAAAAACCTGCAAATTCTCCATAGGAAGTACGAGAAACACTAAAATATTGCTTAAATCAACATACTAATAACTGGTTGGAAAAAAAACAGAAAAAAAAACAGCAACAGAACTAATGAATATTGTAATGAATACCACCAAACAGTAGCTGATTTTGAAAATATCTAAGCATTGAATCAACAACATACTGAAATAAATATTAGACTAGTGGAAGCCATACTTATTGAGAAGACAAAAGAAACTAACTGCAATAAGAATAATGGATTAGAATTACAACTTTCCTGGAAATTGTTAATTAATGAAGAAAAAAATCTGTATGCTACAAAAAAAAGGGGAAATAAGATGCCTCAGCTTTCCCAACCAACAGATGGCACTTTAGCAACAGCAATGTGAGATGCTATCATGAGGATAAAGGATGACAAATGTCAAAGTAGAACACCAAATTTCAAAGACACTCATGTTCTTCGGTATCCATAGGATTCAGGCCAGCATGAGCATTTCCTGAGGATGGTATAAATATTACACTGAAATGAATAGAAGTTTTAATATTTCTAGCTTCATTCTTCAGAAGAAAGGATTTTAGAGGATTGTATATAGCTTTTTGATTCCATGTCATTCATTTGCCTTGATACCATTTTATTAGTGAGAGGAGCATCACAACTTTCACTTCCAGCAGTACATAGAAGAAACTTGCCGGTGATAGACTTCTAGAGTTTCAAAAAAGGGACTGACTTTGGTTATAACAATATTATTACATACCACCCCTATAGTTACTCCTATTAGACTTGCTTATTAAGTTTTGAATCAACTTCTTGGCTCTGAAAAAACTTAAAGAATGGCATTTAAGGACAGTTGACAATCTACAACAATTCTGTAAGTTCAAATTTATTGAAGCATTTGGATTGCTAGCCCTAGAATTGGGAAATTCAAAATTGAAAATATCAAAAGGCTTACAATGGATGTTTGTTGTGGAAACTTTGTTTAATCCTAAAGAGATTACGTCTATTGCAATTACTTCTGAGAAACTTTCTGGAAAGCAAGACATGCAGAGAGTTTGTAATGACAACAAGAATTATACTATTGTATAAAGAATGTTTTCAAAAGACAATAAAAAGTGAGAACATTAGCAAAACAGTGTTTCAATTAGATGGCAAATACATTTACTATGTATAATTTTTTTTTTATACATTTAAAAAATTACAAGAACAGAAACAACTGGTAGTCATACAACAGCATCTGCTTGTCAGCAGCATCAGGCCTAAACTTAATTTAAACATCAATGCTGTGGAAATAAATAATTACTTGCCTGCTTTCATACTTCCAATTTGTAGATTTGATAACCCAAGGAAGATCCTGGGTATATCTTTCAGAAATTAGATGCCCACAATTTTGTGGAAATTTAGCAATGAATCTTGTCATTTTTGGCAATTGTATTTCCTGTATTGATGATCTTAAGAAATTAATGCTGTAGCTGGCAGAAAATGGTTTTACTTTGCACTAACCTTCAGGATGTAGTGATACTTCAGCAACACTTCCAAGCTCAGATTCAATGTCTGCTGTTGTGGGAATTGTCACAGAAAAACTTGTTACATGGTGTGGCATCAGGTATTTGCAATTCTGGAAATTTATGTCAGCTAGATACACCCAACATTGCTCTACATACATAGATCTACTAAACTCATGACAGGAAGTGAATGCCGAACAAGGGGTGAGCACACGAAGATACAAAAGCTAAGAGAAACAAAAATTGAAGTTCCAGCACATTTGATCACCTGGTTACAAAAAGTGGTAGCTGAGGAGCGAAAGGAAACAAGTTCACACAATGTGTAGCATATCAGTCCTCCAATGAGTGATTTTCTATAATTTTTCTAGTACTGCCCATGATGCTGTAAAGTCAGCTGAAAAAATCTGGAAGAATTATAGAAAATCCACAATAGTTCACAGTGCCTGAAAGAAGTAAAGGGACACATACAAGTTTAATTTAAAACTTTAATTCACTCATGAATACCTGTATATCTCTATCAATAACCCAGTTGACTTCAAAGTCATCATCGTCCTCACCAAATGGGTTCACTAAAGTTTCAGCTACCTGTGATACAAAATAAACAAGAAAGATTAAGGGCATTACAGAAGACGAAAATTATCTTTTTATTTCTGTTATTCTTGACACCAAAACAAAATGCATTTAATGCTAAGCAATGTTAAATCTGCAAAATCATTAAATTTTATCAATCCATTATGTTGAAATTTAAAGAAGTTTCTGAATTATAAGTTAATTCAGTTTTAAATTAAGAATAAGGAAAAAGTAATAACACAAATAATTAAGCAATCTATGCAAAACTTCCTCATAGATGTCCACCAATTTTTATCACTTTTGGCCTTCGCAACTGTTATAAATGCACAGAACAGCCCTTCAAAAATGTTACACTTGCACTGATTCTGCCCCCTACATTTTTACATTTAACTATTTCATGTTCAGGTAATGGATGGGTACTATGGCAGTTCCTCTGTCATCTCACTAAAATTATGTTTCTGATACTGATGTCCATAATGATAGAGTCAAATTTAAAAATCCAGAAACAAAACATGGCTGTGGGAATGTTTTTACTTCGAAAGCCACAAATAAAAACATCCAAAAGAAAGATTTTTAAATAAATAATAGTAAATGAATATTAAAAATATAGCATGAAATCTTCTGTAGCTTTAATTCTACATCTAAGTGGGGTGACTCTGCAAATCCTCTTTCTCCACTCTTTTCTATCTTGTGTCAACTCGGTCTTCAATTTCTTTTCATTTTTTCATGTCAATGCTGATACATGCTTTCCATCTCACCTTAGGTTTTCCTTTAGTTCACTTTCTAAGAAGATAGATGTTCACAACTCTGCATCCTTGAATTCCTTGTGCCTTCTCAAAGCATGAACATACCAGTGCAATCTTGTTTCTTGAACTTTTTGTAAAACCTGTCACTTTAGTTGTTTGATTATCCTATCATTTCTAACTCTGTACTTCCTGGTGATACCACACATACACTTCAGCATTTTTCATTTCAGCATAATTTGGCTTATTCTCCAAGCATCTTCTAATTGGCCAAATCTCAGTGCTGTATAACTTTGTTGGTCTTACTAGTCTTAAAAACGACTCAATTCTGGAATCCTTCTATCACACAGTACATCCGATCTCCAATTATTCCACCTAGCTTGCACTCTGCTTTTCACTTTTCCCTTCAGATCTCCAAACATTAACCCAGTGTACCTGAATCTTCTCACTCTTTAGATCACTTCTTTCTGGGGTTTTACACCCTCAATTTGATATTCTTCTTTTACATACCAGCACACATAATATATTCTGTTTTGCTTTCCTAAAGGGTTAATTTCTTGAGCCAAAAATATATAACGATTGGGAATTTAAGCATTTTATTATATAATGCACTAAAATACTGTAATGTCAAACAATGATACACAAGAGGTGCATTCTAAGTATTCTTAGTTTTAGAAACATGTTAAACCTCATACAAGGGTTGTTCAAAAGGTAAGGTAACAGACCATTTCATTCAGAAACATGAGTTGAACAGGATAGACAGTGCACAAAGGTCACTGATTATGCTTTTAATTTTCCACAATGTCACCATAGTGATTTAACAGGTTAACTGCCAAGTAACCCGATTTCGGGTGACACATTCATTTCCCAGTCGGTAGCATCACGTGTAAACAGGTGATGGTCGTATGGCTTGGTCACGATTGATCTAAGTAGTTATTTGGAAAGATGGTAAACAGGATATAATTGTATGCATAAATTATTATAACATTACAATAATGTTGAGTGATAAACAGTTTTATTAAAAAAATTACTTTGAATGAACAGTTGTGAAACATGGCATAAACAATTGGGTTGGTTAGGGCAATTTGGACATTAAGACATTGTTTTTTTAATATTTTGTCTTGCCTTTGACAGCCCCACAGAGCGTTTTTTATTTGCATAACATAATGGGCATGCACATCTAATGCTTTGGCCAGAGGTATTTTTTCTGATTGTGATATTATGCTGAGAACGTCTTGCATCAGGACGAGATGGAGTTGCATCTGCAGACAGCTCTAATAATTGTGCAGCTAATAATTCTCTGAACTGTTGGATTTTTATAATCTGCTTTGGGGCTAATTTATAAATCACCAAAGCGTTGACAACTGAAATTCCTAGGAGGAGTTGTATGCCAATTTTTTGGGACCATTTCCATCTTTTCCTAAGTGTAGTGGCATAAGATACCATCTGATCTGAGCAATCTATGACACATTTTCCTGTATTATATGCTACAACAGCCAATGGTTTTAGTTTTGAGGAGGACGGCTGGTTCATGGAAGCAACATGAGGTTGATCGATATTCTTTGAAGTTGGTACCATAATGGGAGCATGTTTTGTTGATAACATTCATACATCCTGATTATCTCTCCATATGAGTACAACAATACCATTATTATCCACTTTGGATACCATTTCTTCTTTTTTCAACTTATATTCCAGGATATCTGTGGGGATACACTTTTTGTTATGTCTAAGTGTTTTGACTATATGAGTCTTCTGTTTGAGACATGCTACAGCTAATTCATAGCATGTATAAAAATTATCAATTTTTATACAAGCTATGATTTAGAAGCTTCATTGCAAGTTGCAGACACACATTTTGAGCTAATCCTGTTTCTTTAACACCGCTTGCTAATTTCCCAGTGTAGATTTTGAGTGACTACGTATATCCTTCAGGTGAGCTGAATTTGAATAACTTTATCACATATTTATGAGCCTTATTTGGTATATACTGTTTGAATATGAGTCTGCCGAGCCAAGGAATCAATGTTTCGTCAGTAACTATGTCTTCTCCATGTGTGAATATTTCATGATATTTTCGTTGTAATTTATCTACAAGTGGAAATACTTTTTCAAGTTGATCACCTTGGGCAATAGTGGTATTATCAGCAAAATGTAAATTACTAAGTAGTAATTCGAATCTGTTCTGTGACATGATGGTTTGTGGTAAATGAAAATTATACATAGGGTTCTTTGACCAATGATTAGCGACAGGATTTGTTTTCACAAATCCCATTCACATTATCAATCCCAAGAATATTTGTATTTCTTTAGAATTCACTGGTATCCATGCTGTGAGTGTGGGAGTGTAGACAGAGCAAAAGCTCTACATACCTATTGGTTTCTAACAAATAGCTATGTAGAGCTTGTACAGAAAACTAGCGGATAATGCTTACCTTGGCATTCCTTTCTAGCGACGGGAACATTTAATGCACGTGTTTTCCAGTCTTTGTTGAGGTAATTGTCCTAAAGTCCGGTGTATGCGATGACTGGCTTTACTTCTCACACTTTTCTCTGGGTATACTCATTGGATCTTTGCCTTAGGATTCAAACATCAATTTTTACCGTTCTTTATACTCGAAATTTTCGCCCATACTCTGGGCATCTTCAGGAGCGTGGCGACTTTACCACCGATGTTCGTGGTTAACTTCGCGCTAATGGAGTCCGTTACTCCTTGTTGCCATTCGTCGGAAAAACTTTCCTGGATATATTTCGTTATCAAGCCCGGCTGACGCCATCTATGTTTCGTTAAGAACACTTTTTTTTTTTTTTTCCGTATTTTTTTTTTTTTAATTTTTTTAATTTTCTTCTCCTATCCTGGTTTTCTTGTCTTTTTTTGCCTGTTTTTCTTTTGTTGTTGTTTTTCTTGTCTTATTAGTTCTTTCCACAGGCCCGATAATGTGCTAGGGTCGTTCTGGTTACATACCCTTGCTTTATTTTTGTAGATTAATATTGCTTCTTCCCTCCTCATTTGCCTTTCCGATTTTTTATTCTTTTTTAGCATTTTAATTTCATCGAACTTTGGGAATGTCCGGTTTTCCAAGCAGAATTGCACTAAAGCAGTTTTGGCTTCTTTTTTTTGCCAGTTAGATATGTGTTGTTTAAGTCTTTTTTTCAATCTGTTTTTTCGTACTTCCAATGTACGATATTGGGGGTATGTGTGTTATTGGAATTTCGTAGGTTCCTGATTCTTCTAGCATTTTTTCCTCTGTTTTTTTGTTGACAGTCATACTTTTCACGGTGTGCACTGAGCTTCCTAGTTGTAAGTCATATTTAGCACAGTGTTTATTGATTTCTTTACTCACTCCTTCCAGGTATGGGAAAGCTCCAATGTATTTCAATTTTTTATTTCTCATCTTCCTTTGGTTGTGCACTTCTTGGCCTTCTTTACTCTGAGTCATATGCTTTTTACTCTCATGTATCCATTTATTAATTAGCTTGCTCGGGTACCCATACTCTTGTGATATTTTCGAGATAAACTCTAGCTCTTGATTTTTTAGCCTGTTGTTAGATGTGTGTGTGTACGCTCGCCGTATCAAGTTTACTATGCTGTTTTTTTTATGTATCACTGGATGGTGCGACGAGTATGGTATCAGTACAGGTATGTAAGTTGCTTTTCTGAACACAGAGTATTCAAAACTATTTTTGTTTTTCTTTAGTTGAATGTCCAGGAAGGATAGGCAATTATCCTCTTCAAACTCAATAGTTAGATCTATGGTGTTACAGATTTTGCTAAACTGCTGTGCTAGCTTAGAGCTTTTGCTCTGAATACTTATTTGTTTCTAACACAAGCAAATTTATTATTTCATCATCAATGAACAAGGAAAATATGTCATGCGGCTTGATATTATTGGGCAATTCCTTCTGCAGGCCGCCTGTTCCAGTAAAAGACTATGACTTTTGTTGCTCACTAAATTCCTTCCATTCCATATGATCAACTTCACTCTCTGTGGCATTATCAACTTCGATCTCTTCTTCAATAACCAAATCTAGTAAAATCTGATCAATATCCAGCTCCGCCCATAATTCGCTATTGTTGCATGTATCTACATCTAAATCAGAATCTGAGGATACAATTCTATATATATTTCGTTGTATGGAAAATCTCACTTTTTCGTCACCACTACTTTGTACATTTTCTGACATCTTGTCACAGGTTTCTTCTTTACTGCAATCTGATTCACTAAGAATTGTTTACATACTTTTTCTTTTCAACACTGCACAACCTAGGGATCTTGGCAGGTATCACACTTCGTACTAAAGGAACGTATTTTTGGAAAAAAAAACAAAAAAAAAACACTTACATATCACTTGACAATCTCGTGTTGTCTTGTCCATGCCTCATCTTTGACTACTGGCTTCAACCTGATTGTCCCTGATCTTATATTGCGGCATGCATGTGATCATGCTTATGTACATCTGCCATGGGATGATATCCACTAATGGGGCGGCAAACCATCCGACATCTGCACAAACGTGGGTCAAATCTTTCATTTTTGCATGGTCCCTTAGAAGAACGGCCGCATTCTCTTACACCAGCATGGCCTGAGGAGTTTGTTTTTTTTTAATATTTTGCGTGGCAGTCTACATGTTAAATAAATGTTCCAACATGATGGTAAGGTGTGTATGCCAGCAGAGAAGAAATCTAGTTCCTATTGGTGAAGCCATGTTGTAACAGCCTGTCTTCCATCTGTGTCTGTAACAAAATGCTCATAAGCCAAGTGTTTACTGAGAGGGCTGCATGGTGAGAAGTCAGGGATGTAAGCGGTACATTCCAAAATTTCCCAACTACATCACTGCAACTACTTGGATGGGCACTGGGCTGTATGTTGTATGGCATAATCATGTAACAGCATAATACTGCTCAGGAGCCCAGGTCATTTGCAGCAATTGGCACGGTGCAACATGTCAAGCATCTAACAATACCTTTTTTGACTCTAACACTTGCACCTTGGTTCAGTAAATTAATCAGAAGTACACACTGACAGTCCCAAAAGACAGTTGGCATGATTTTTTGGCTGGATTGTAATATTTTGACTTCTTTGGCAAATGGAGATGTCAGATACTTTTGTGTCACAGATGCCCATCTGTTTTCTGGTGTTGAATGATGCAGCCAAGTTACATTTTATGTGACAATGCATCCCAAGAAGTTCTAACCTTGCTGATGATAGTATACCAAAAGCGTGAAGGAGAGAACTAATCATAATGCCTTATATTTTTCTGTGACATACTTAGGCACTCACCTTGTGCAAACTTTCTGATACTGCAGTTAGTCATGCACAACGCAGTGGACACTACTCACTGAAATTAGCAGTTTGTGAGTGAGTTCTCTCACATTAATGCATCTGTTAGACTGAGAGCATCTGCTCATAGCACAATGTCCTCATGAATGGTGGTTATTGGGCACCAATGTTGAGGTTCGCATCAACATTCATCCGGCCTTTTGAAAAGTTGTTGCACCATTTCCACACCATCTTCCATGGCGTAACATATTTTCCATACACTTCCACTAACTGTTGATGGATTTCCACTAGAGCAACACTTTTTGCATGAAGAAAATTAATTACCTTTGCCCCTCCACATGTAATTACATAATGCAGCAATCTTTCAACAGATATTTCTAATGAATTAATGGGTGTAGAGTCCTATGGTGGTGAAGTGATGTTCCTGTGTCTTTGAAAGTGCACATTGGTTCATTAAGAATTTATACCAGATGTATTACTATCTTATCTATTGAATAACTCTTGTTCTATGAACACTTTTTCAGTCAACAAAATATACAATGTGCAAATACATTACCACAATCATTATTATTTTTGTTACTTGTGTTTTTCAGCAGTCTTTATCACTTTGTTTCCACAGTTATTTTAATTGTTACAACTCACTAAATGGTTCCTTATTAAAAAAAGGAATCTTCAAAGCAGGGGTCACCAATACATTACTCATTGAGGACAACTTGAGACTATCATATTTGAGGGAAATTGAAATCAAAACTCTCCCAGTCCATGACTTCACAGGAGCAAGAGACAATAGACTACATGAAGTGGGAACAATTTAGTGCACCATTGCAAAACGAGCCAGTCATTTTGTACATCACCTGATGAAATGCTGTCTTGCGATTATTATTATGTGATGTCCTTTCTGTTTTGGTGTAACATTTTCATTTTGTTTTGTAATTTTTTATACAGAAGTAATGAGTTTAAACAAAAGAATAACACACCACTTTTATGTATAGAATTGGAAGATGGCTATTTCTTCAAAGAAATTAAAGGTAAGTGTGTCTACTTACTGTGCAATGTGTTTCTGTAAGCAAAAAATGTAATGTTGAGAGACATTTCAAAATAACACATCTTCTGATGTCAATAGGGATTTACCACTGAATAATGATATAAGAGAAACTGAAGTAGTCAAAAAATAAGTTTACTGGGCAGCACAGCAGTCTGTGTTCACTAAAACCACTGATCACAATAAAGCTGTGATTCTAGTGTTCTATTGTCGTTTTCTAAAAAGAAGAAACCCTTTGAAATGGCAAATTGATTAAAGAAGCATCTTCAAAAGCTGCAGATGTGTTATTTGACAATTTCAAAAATACAGCTGACATAATATCTGCAATAACAATCACACAGCTTTCTTCTAACACAATAATAAAATGAGTTGAGGCTATGTCTAATGATGTTCCACAGCTGAAAATAGACTTGTATTTTGCTGTTATTTTTCACTTCAGTTCAATAAATCAACAGATGTGAGTGATACAACACAGACGTAGAGATGTAATAGCTTGGATGATGCTACAATGGTCAGTTATTTTTTTGTTACGAAAGAAATTTTGTAAATTCTTTCATTGAAAGGATGTACCAGAACTGAGGACATTTATTCAGAATTCAAAAAATTTCTATCTTTTGAAAAGTTTTTACATAGAAAACAGATAGTGCCTGACCTTTTACTGGTGTCAAACATGGATTTATTGAGCTCTAAAAAAAGGATGGCAGTTTTTTAATATTTATTGCACATCACTATATTCTTGGCCAACATGCATTCAGTGCATTTTTTTTTTTAATTTAATGAAGTTGAGAAGCGTTTTCTAAAAGAAGACTGCATCACACTTATCATGGTTCATACGCTTTTTCAATCACAAAATTCCAGGACTTTTCTAGGACTTTGCGATTTTTTTCCAGGACATACAATCCAAACGCTTTTACTCAAAATATAGTGAAACCATGTTAAAAATGATGTCCGCTGCAGCTAATCAGAAACTTAGAATCACAGATAAGTACGAAAATACCAAAACTGTCACTGAAAATAAGACCAGGTTTAATGTCTACTAAACTTTTACATACAGTGCTCAAAAATACATAGGTATGAGGCATTACTCTTGAAATGCTTTCATAAACCACACAATCAATAAATAAAATTCTATTTATATTTAATTATTTTGAAATAGTGCTTACATTGGAAATTTAAGGGTAAGGAAAAGTGAAATATTTGGAACTTTTTCAAAGGACCAAAGGGATTGTTATTTCTTAAACACATAGTCATGGGAGCAAGTATTTGTGTTACATTTTATTTAGGGAAATAATTTTCAACATAATATTGATGCTGTAGCTAAGTTTTAAATTTGTACTCGCCAGCAAACAAAGTATGCATAAAAATTTCCAACGTGAAATGAAAGAGAATAATGGGAAAACCTTAAATCCAAGCGCTTTGTGTGTACAACTGCATTAATTAGTGATCAAGGCAATTTATCTGGGCATGATTAGAAAACTAATTATAGAAGATGCAAAGTGATTAGTTTATTCAGAAAATATTAAGAAACATTACTAGATTTAAGTTTCTGATATTAGAAAGCAACTTGATTTTATGGCACATTTTTATATAAAGCATTCATTAGCAAATTTCAGTAAAGGTCAAAATAACTCACAAAAAATAAATAAATAAATAAAAAAATAAAAAAATAAGCTACTTATAAAATATCAGCCACTTACTTCCACCAGTGGCTAAAACGTATGTCACGAAAATGAACAAATGACACAAAAAATGTTTCCCATAGCAGAAGGAAAGTATAAGAGACAAAAAAATTTCAAACCGAACCGTTAAAAGAAGAGATATAGAAGGAAATGTAATATAACTCTATGCCTTTTAACGGAAGAATTTTGCATAATGGAAAAGTTGAAAACATGCTTATAGCAAAACTGAAGAACAGTAGCTATAGCACAGCTTCATAGCAAAAGTAATGCTAAAAAAAGAACTTTTCAAATATGTCTCCTGGAAGCAGATATAGCAAGAGAAACGTTTTCACCTTTACAACCCCTAGGGGAAAGTTGTATATTATTTGAAGAGGATCTTATTGTAGCAAAAATCTTATTCACTCTCCATCTTTATTATAGCAAATGACATACAGCAAAAAAAAAAAAAAAAATCTCAATAGGGTGTTTAGAGGCAGATAGACCGCAAACGAAAGTACACAAACGCCCTCTAGTGGCATAATTGTGAATCAAAAACCTCCTCAAATACAAACCTAAAGTGAGGTAAATGGTATCTGGTGTTAAAAGATTTTTTTAAATTAGACATTTAGAAGTATAGATATTGAGAAAAATAGATTAAATATTTGCACCCACTAGCAGCGAAATTGTGAATTATTTTGGGAAGAAAATGCACACAAGAAGTGTTCATACTTAGTAGTATCTGATCGAAAGAGAATACTTTTCAATTGGGTTTTTGGTCCCGCAGATATTGCTGCAAACAGAAACATGAACTTATGCCCTCTAGTGGCACACTTGTGCGTGAAAAAAATATTTGAAATTATGTAAGGAACATTTCATACTGAAAATGTTCTCCAACAAAGAGAGAATTTTTCAAATCAGACTCCTAGAAACAGAGATATGGACAAAAATGAGATATACATGGAGGCCCCTGGTGGAAAAATTATGCATTATTTTAATCTGGAGGTATTCTCAAAAAGTTTCTTGAGGTGAGCAGTATTGGTCCACGGAATAATTTTTTCAATCGAGTTTCCAGCTCAGATTTCGTTGCAAATACATCAGAAGCAAAAATAAACACTTACGCCCCCTGGTAGCCAAACCATTCTTTACTACAAATGAGAAATTACATGCAAAACATTTCCCTCAAGAGCTGTATCAGACGCAGGAAGAATTTTTCAAATCGGACTTTTAGACGCGAAGGTATTGGCAAAATCGTGATTTACCTTCACGCCCCTAGTGGAAAATTTATGCATTATTTGAGGACTAACTAAAATAGTCTTCGATATAAATGTCATCAAAAGGAAAAGTAATTTTTTCAATTGGATATTTAGAAACAAATATATGAAAGAAAATGCACTTTTCTATAAGATCTCTATTTGCACCCTCTGGTGGTGAAGTTGTGCATTGGAAAAAACTGGAATGCATGGATCATCATTCTCACATTGTAAGTTTCCTAATACAAAAAGAATTTTACAAATCGCCTTAATAGTTGCAGAGATATGGTCTCCTGGTCGGACAGACAAAGTGATAACATAAGAACGACACAAAAGATGCTAATAACGCAGCTTCAGCCCTCCTAACAAACAAGAAAACCAACAGCCCCCCCCCCCCGGCATTTTGCAGGAGGTGGGGAGGGAAATTTGTCAGACATAAATTATGTCAGTAAAAAAATCCTCAGCTACAAAAGATTGGGCAGGGAAAAAAAAGGCAGGAATGGATGAAATTCCAGGACATGTAACAGAATTTTAGGACATTTCCAGGACAAAATGGAATTCCAGGATTTTTCCAGGATGCGTATGAACCATGACTTATGTACTGCTTATCCTTGCAGATGAACTCTTCAAAGAAGACTATTCAAAAACCCTGCAATGCACTAGTGTGTGAGAAAGCAGATCTGCTGCTACATACAAAGCTATGTTGGCCCAGTAAAAGAAAAGTTTGCCACTGTTACAATGCACTGTTGCCTGCCACTATATTGCTTTCGAAAAATATGATTAACACTACCCTGAACTTGGGGATGGTGAATCACTACAAGATTTTGTGTTTTGGCAGACATAATCTGAACGGGAAGCTTCAGGACTGGAATAAGGATTTTAGTCAGATGATATTGGATATTCAAGCATTTTACTACAAACTCAAATTCTGGAAGAAGAAAAGTGAAATATTCGCATTGTTTGGAAACAAAAGTAGAATATGAAGGGAATGCTGAATTTTATTCAGGTGAGTTATGTTGAAACACTTTCAAATCTGAAAGCAGAGTGTCATCAGTGGTTCAGTGATTTATAAAAAACTGGTTTCTTGCACAGTTTGTTTTATTACTGTTTAAGGATCCTGAAACTGAAAATTGATCCAGCTTTATTGAAAAGAAGCTGCTTTCAAGGAAGATGGCCCATCATACCAAATGGAGCTGATAGCACTAAAAATTGGCTTTACATTGAGAGGTGTTGCCTCAGGAACTACATCACCTGGAAGCAAGATTTGGCCTCTTCTCTCCAAAGACCCAGTTGTGGTTCATTTTGCACTCTGAGTGAAGGACTTATTGTGATATCTTTGCCTGTGTGTGCAATGATTATCTCCATAAAAAGCAAGTATAGGAATAGTCTCACAGGTGACAATCTTGACAGCAGCAGCATTAGAATGTGAGTAACAACTGCTCACCAGTATTTAAAAAAAAGAATGTGGCTGAAAGTGAGTGTGAGTGTGTCAGCCTTTTCACTGCACAATTTTTATTTCTCTTATTGTAATTTTGAAAATAATCTTTGTATCTTAGCATTAAAATGTGTATTCACAATTTTAATATTTGAATTTTAAATTGTTCACCCCTGTCCCCTTCTATGCATGCACAAATTTTAAAAGAACAGGGCCCCATCTTGAATGAAATTTTTAATTAGTAGCTCTTTAAATTATGGCAGATTTTGAAAGCAGCTACCTTACCCTTCAAGACTGGTGACTCTAGCTTTAGAAACTAGATATGACTGTGATATTTGCAGAAACAATAGTTACTTGTTTGTATTATAATCTGTAGGAAGTAAATTATTCTTTCTTTCCATTAAAAGTTCCACATTAGCATAATGAACTTGGCGTCAAACGTTCTTCATTTTGATTTTCAAATCAGAAACACCAGCTATTATAAATCACATCTGTTCAAGCTAAAATGTTATGGAAACTGCTATGGATAGCTAAATGTTATGGAAACTGCTAAGCATATGCATGCTATGAGCAAAATAGAACTACAGCATGAACATAGAGATTTAGGTTTCAAATACTAGTAGTATGCAGATATATTGATCACAACATTTTATTAAAGATCATTCTTTAAATCCATGCAAAACAAGTGGCAAGAAACTTTCATTTTAAGGACTCTACTAAAAATGTATTGCTTTGTTTTTAAGGCTGTCTTTGAATGAGTGTTAGGGTTCATCTTCTGTGATAGATGGTGTAAAAAATCACTCCTTGGGCATGGGATTTACGTCTTGAGTGATGGTCCAAGAAGTTGGTGTCAGCGAATCATTGGAGACATCACCATATTCAGAATGGAAGCAGTCTCTTGTTGGCTATACAATGAAAAGACAAAATACACATTGTTACGTTTTAACCATTGATGCTATTTGGTGGGTGGAGCATTAAGTGGGTGGAGCTTAGGCGGAGTTTCTAGAGTTCAAATTCAGGGGCTCTCTGCTAATGTACACATTTCTCTTCAAAAAATTAATGTACAGTAGGATTTAAGATGACCTATATAAGACAAGATTCCAATCTCACTTCTGCCCCCTATTAACTGTTTTATATTTGGCTCAGATAATTAGAAAAATCAAGCAGAAATAGGAGATTACATTGCTTCCAGACAGAAGCATTGCTATGCTAACTTGTCGCACCATCTAGTGCCAAGTCGGAATGCTTTCGAGTCAGATAAATTGAATTTTAAAAAGAATTCTAACAATTTTTTTGGAATAATAACTGTGGCATATATATGTATTAGCTATGGGTTGTTTTTATTTATGCTCAAAATTTCAAACACTACAAAGTAATAGTAGTCTTTGAGAAAATGGGTACAAAAGAATTTACATTGCAGATATAGGGTAGAAGATGAACCCTAACACTCATTCAGAGGCAGCCTTAAAGTAAAAAGGTCAGACATGAACAAGTCCAGTCTGAATAACAGCCAAGTACTGAAATCTGAAACACAAACAGAAATATCATGAGAAAACAAATCTGGCAAAACAGCAAGATGAACAATACAAAAAAAAAAATTAAAATACTGGATGGATTTATGGATGAACTTCAGAATCTGGGAACATGCTTTTACTTGTAGTTGATGATGGTAGATGGCACCATGCCCATCCTCTCATTTGGCATCCTGCCAAGATTTCAGCATGTTTGTTCACTTGTGTCCTTCCAAGATTACCCTGCTTGCTCCATCAATGAGGCTTTATAATACTGTGAATGGTTCTTAAAAGGGCTTTATTTGTATGTCTGTTTGTGTATGCATATTTTTTTAAGCACCTGCTTAGAT
The DNA here is from genome assembly GCA_039090855.1 of Macrothele yani. Lineage (NCBI taxonomy): Eukaryota > Metazoa > Arthropoda > Arachnida > Araneae > Macrothelidae > Macrothele > Macrothele yani. The sequence continues at coordinate 58,932,208 of CM077010.1, forward strand.
GGAAAAGCAGTGTTTTGTTCAACACATTTCCATGGAAGGTGAGCAATAAAGTGAATTGAAACAAAATGAAACTTCTCTGTAAGAAATGGTCTCATTGTGTTCTAGAGTAGTAAAGTTGAATGATGCAAATCGACATGTTGAACAAACATTCCAAAAAATGTCTTAAGTTCCACCAGAACATGTACCCCAATAAATATTATTTGAAGTGCTGTTTGAAGGGGCAAACCTTAGAATCTGGTGTAACAATTAGCAGATCATCATTAGTTGAAGAGAAAATCATTGCTTGCAGTAACCTATGACGCAGCAACAAAGAGTATGGTACCATCTACCATCATCAACTGTAAGTAAATGTATGTTCCTGGATTCTAAAATTTATGCGAATTCCCCCAAAAAACCTATTTATTCTTCATTAATTGCAAAAAGATATAAACATGCAATTTGCACAATGCCAAAAAAATTAAGGTAAATCAGAAGGCATTCAGATCTATACAAAGCACATAACAACAGCAATGAAGTTTTACCTTTAGCCATCCCATGTAGAAGAAGAACTGTAAAAAATTAAATATGGGAATGTACAAATCCACTTCATAGCCTCGGTACCCCTGATCAGGATCCAGATATTGCCTCCCCATTAAAGTTGACAGAAAGAAAGTGTAGACTACTAGAGTAACAACCTGAGGGGGAAAATGTTAAAACTGTGCAAAAACATTCATTAATAATAATTTAATCTTCTTTCTTTAACTCTCAGCATCAGGTTAGTTCTTAAGCAAACTAAACACAGTATGCAATGTTAAATAACTTAGCACAAATACAATTCCTGCAAAGTAAAAAAAAAAAAATGGGTTAGATTCCTTGCCTCCTACTTTTTAATCCTCAATATTTTAACAGTTGCTTCACAATACTTCAAAGATTTTCTTAAATTACCAAATAATCTAGGTTAAAAATAGAAGTAATCAAAATATCTCTCCATGATTGCTCTCAACTGACATTTTGCCACTTGCAATGTACAAAAAAATCCAAAGATTGTTTTGTTATAAAAATGCAAAGATTAATACAATTTACATTTCTTTTCATATGTCAGTTCTGTATTCTTTAGATGTTCACTAATTTTCCATTCTTACCTTCACTGATAACATTTTCTCTAAAAAATCTTATCCATCTATTTTCTTTTAATATTTCACACATACAGGTGTGTTTAAGATATAACAAGTGAACTCATTTTGACTCTTACATATAATGCCTCCCACAAAAGTAGTGAAATAATTTTATCTACATTTAGAATTGGAAATTATTTACAGTACTAGGGGTTGTGGTGGCAATCACATTCTTCAAAATTTGAAAAAAAAAAAAAAAAAAAAAAAAAATTGTTTTGCCAATGGAAATAGTTTTGGCAAAAATATTGGTGATTACCTTTTTGTACTATTTTAACAGTTTGGCACAAGAAAATTGAATTTGGCGAACGGGTTGGTGAAAACTTAAAAAAAGCCAGAATAACACAGGGTTCGTACACTTTTACAGAAAATAAATTCCACGAGTTTTACAAGAGTCCATAAAAAAATTCCAGGAACCCAAACTTTTGCTAGAATTGCAGTACTTTGTTGTCTATATTGTAAACTGCGGTGACGTTTACGACCGTCTTTTTTTTTTTTTCGTGTTTCAGGATTAACTGACCACCATGTGCAACTCTGGGTGCCATAAGCAGTCGTGCATCTCTAATTTAGGGCCACTTGTTGCAAATAAGGGACAGAGCCAGTCCTGACGGACAAATACACCACCCATGGGACTCAAAATCAGACCCACCTCGGGCAAATGGTAAGAGGAATTTTGCATCAGACCATTCGGCCACAGCACTACACATTTAGAATACATCAACTGAAAGCAGAAAAGATATATACATATCAGCAAACATGGGACATTCTGATTCATTAAAACCTTAAACATGCTTCCTTGCATTTCTGTAACAAAATAAAATACATGCATGATACTGATAATTTTCTTCCCTGTAACCCATATCTTTTTTACAGTGCCTACATATCAGAGTGCAGGAACTGAGCTAAAGTGAAAAACCCCAAAGCATTCACAGAGTACCATGTAAACCTCAATAATGACACTGTGCATCACCAAGCTTCACAAGATTTAGGTGGGTATTTTTATCCACCTTGATACAAACCTAAAAGGCAGGATATCCTGTACCCTAGAATTCAAGAAACTAGAAACAAGAACCCGAAAAGCTTGAATGCCAACCCATTGGGCAACCAGGAACCCAAGAATAGCAAGAAAGATTACACCAAATTTTTGGTTGTAATCTGTTCTGACACAAATTAAATTTATCAAAGCTATTCAAAGTCAATGGAACCAGGAAGCAGAAATAGCAAGAAAAAGGTTTTGAACTTTACGCCCCAAGTGGTAAACCTGTGCATTACTTAAAGAGGATAATGAACCACATCTCTAGCATAGTGAATGGCATACAGCAAAGAAGAAATTTCCCAATAGTGTTTTTAGAAGCGGCGATACAGATGCAAATTGAAGTACACAAACATCACATACCGACAGAACTGTGAACTACGAAATTCCTCCTACTCTAGCCTAAAGTGTTCTACAAGATAAATGGAAACCGGTGTTGATAGAATTTTTTAAATCGCACGTGTAGAAGCAGAGATATTGAGAAAAAACAAATTAAGGATTTGTGCCCCCTAGCGGTGAAATTGTGTATTATTTTGGGAAGAAAATATGCCCAAAGAGTTTGCATAGTTAATAGTATCTGACCGAAGAAAGAAGTTTTTCAATCTGGTTTTTATAGTCCTGCAGATATTGCTGTAAACGGAAATGTGAACTTATGCCCTCTGGTGGCAGACTTGTGCATTAAGAAAAATTTGAAATTATATGTGAAACATTTTACAGGGGAAATGCTCTCCAACAAAGAAAGAAATTTTCAATTCAGACTCTTAGAAGCAGAGATATTAACAAAAATAGGATATGCATCTACGCCCCCTGGTGGAAAAGCTATGCATTATTTTAAGAAGAAAGTATTCTCAAAAGGTTTTTTGATGTGAGCGGTAAGGGTTCACAGAAGAATTTTTTCAATCGAGTTTTTAGGAGCTCAGATTTTGTTGCAAATACATCAGAAGCAGAAATAAACACTTACATATGCCCCCTGCTGGCCAAACTATTATTTACCAAATATTAAAAATTATATGCAAAGCATTTTCCATCAGAAGGTGCATCAGGTGCAGAAATTTTTTTACATCAGTTTTAAAAGCAGAAATATTGGGTAGAAATGCAATTTACCTTTACACCCCTATCGGAAAGTCTGTGAATTACTTGAAAATTTTGAAATTATATAGAAAACATTTTGCAATGGAAACTCAATCCAACAAAGAAAAAGTTTTTCAAATCGGTCTCTTAGAAGCAGAGATATCAACAAAAATAAGATATACGTCTACGCCCCTGGCGGAAAAACAATGCATTATTTTAAGAAGAAAATATTAGGAAAAAGGTTTATCGACGTGAGTGGTACTGGCCCAAGAATTAATTGTTTTCAATCGTGTTTTTAGAAACTCAGATTTTGGAGCAAAATGGAACACATGCAGAAATTAACACTTGCAGCCCCTGGTGGCCAAACTGTTTTTTACCAAAAGTTAGAAATTATATGCAAAAGATTTCTTATCAGGAGCTGTATCTGCTGGAAAAATAATTTTTCAAATCGCAGTTTTAGAAGCAAAGATATAGGGGGAAACACAGTTTTACTTTTACACCCCCTAGCGGAAAATCTATGTGTAACTTGAAAAAGTAACTATACTTAAAATTGTCTGATAAAAATGGAATCGAAAGATAAAATAATTTTTTCAATTGGACAATTAGAAGCACACATATATGGAATAAAATGCATTTTAATTCAATATCATCTGCATTTGCATCGTGATAAAAAAAAGAAAAAAAAGAAATAAAGGATCATCTCATTCACACATTTCAAGCTTCCCAATGCAAAAATAATTTTTCAAATCGGACTATTAGTTGCAGAGATATAGTGTCACAGACGGACTGACAGACGGATAACATAAGCACATCTTTTGATGTGCTTTAAGTGTGGAAAAATTAATTTTCTGAATTTTAAATTAAAAGATCTGAATTTTTCATAGATGTCATAACTGGTTACCCTGCAAATTTCACTACAATCCAATGAAAACTTTTTGAATTGTGCATAAAAAAATATTATTGTGACGTACTGCCACTGCCGGCAATTGCAAACATGATTAAACATTTTAGTGACTAGTTTTCACAATTTTTATCCGATTCACACGAAATTTGGTGGGTTCATTCTTTTTAGCAATTTATTATGCACATTAAATTTTTAGCCCGTTTTGTCAAAATTCTGCGAAGATAGAAAATCATATTTTTTATTCCAGTAGCTTGCAGGAGATGCTTATCAGTCAAGGGCCGTGTGCTGGAGCACACACTGGTTTAGGCAAGGAAGTTTCTGCAACCTCCTTCCTCCCGCACACACTCTCTCACTCTAGTTCACAGCTGGAGAAATGTTTCTGATGCAACACTGGCTGCCAAATCTTTTAACCAAACTAGTTCAGAATAAAAAGAAATACAATTCCAGGAGTTTTCCAGGAGTCATTAAAAAAAAAAAAAATTCCAGGAGTTTTCCAGGGCCTTGGGAAATAAAAATTTAATTTCAGGAGTTTTAGAGGAAATCCAGGAGGCGTACAAACCCTGGTAACAGCTGCAATACTATATATAATTCAGAAGCAATGTAACTTGCTGTAGGAACAGTGTAATGATAAAATAAGAATATCAACTAACAGGGAAAAGGTTCGCAGTAACAAAATATACTTGATACATCATATATAGTTCCGGAAAGTTTTTATTGAAAAAGAAAGTAAAAAATTTAGTCTCTCTTTCGGTAGCAGGCTAATGTATGTATGTACAAATGGGAGAATGTAAAGACAAAAATACCAACAGACAGGGAAAGGTTTGCAGTAACTAAATATAATTGGCTTTTATATTTACAGAATGTGTTTATTGTAAAAAAAAAAAAAAAAAGTTGGAAACTTACTTTCCTCATCCTGATGTATAGTCTGCCCAACAAAAGAACTGTAGACTTCACTGACATGAACGAAACTTCTTCTTTAGTTGGACAGGCTATATATGTATGAAGCTGAGACTCTGCACTCTGTTAAGCTCAGCCAGAAGATGCCTTCATTTTTACAGATTCTAAAAAAACATAAGACCATTTTGGAATTTCACTTTTACTGGTAATCATATATGACAGTTATTATCCATAGCTGTGATGGAACTGCCAAAATGTCACAGACTATATCAGAGCCTAACCAAATCCCACATTTTTCTGCAATTCACAAGACATTTTTCTGCAATTCACGAGACATTTTTCTGCAATTCACGAGACATTTTTCTGCAATTCAGAGGCAATTCATTGCCTCTGTATGGAGATCAGCATGCTGCCAAGCAGAAGGTAAGATTTTAATTTCCATTCTTCCCAATAAAAACATTCTAGAATTGTAAAAACTGATTATATTTTATTACTGCAAACCTATTCCTGTTTGTTGGTATTCTTATTTTGCAATTCTGCGATGAGCAATAGTGCTACAAATTTATTCATTGCCTTGTTAACAAATACCTTGGAATTTTCCGTGATTAAGACATTTTTGTTTTGATGGAACTATATCTCTCATTATTTTAAAACTATTCAATGTTGATATGAAAGTACTTTTTCGTGAAAGTGTGGCAACGGTTTGCTCACTGGCATGTGAGAATCATCACCACCTCTTTGCACTTATTTGTTTTGAGGCAAAAATGGCCTCAGCTGTAGCTACATACCTATCACCTCACACTTGGATTCCCACTTAGCACCTCATGCTTATATTTTATATTTATCATCTCACACTTGTATTCTCACTTAGCACCTCCCGCTTATATTTCATATTTATCATCTCACACTTGTATTTCATACTTTATATATTGGGGAATAACGCTCTATCTCAGACTTGAATTCCAACATGGTGCTCAGGCAAATTAGCAAAAAAAAAAAAAAAAAAAAAAGAGAGAATGGTAGTTCAAAGCAAGCGCTATTTGTTTCTGCTTCTAACGTATTAATACTGATATCACATAGCCCCTATGTCTGTCCCTTGACTTACGGCCTGATATCATACATCTCTCTCTAGACAATCTTTCATCTTCCATATATGACACACATGCCTAAACCACCTTAACAGGAACTTTTTCTTCTGCTAAATAAATACCAAGCACAGTTCTAATGCCCTGAATTACAAATCGTGCTCAGCAACTGACTCTACCAATACTTCCTGACATTTATCTTAACCTCTCTCATCTCATGAGTTTCTAATAACCAAAATAATCCTTTAATTTGTGCCCAGCTCTCACTAGGATAGGTTTAAACACTGCAATATGAGCAGCTAGTTTAGTTTTCTGGCTAACCTCTTTCTCAGTAAAACAATATACAGTTGATAACAGACTTTCTTTGATTCTGCTGTGTACAACTAATTTCTTACGAAACTTTTCTGTTTCATTAATAATGGCACTTAAATAATTATAATTCACTAACAGTGGTCCTGCGCTAATTTTCAGCATAAATCCAAAGCGTTGCTATACTATCTCTGTCCTTTCACTGAGTCTGTTTTCCAACAGAACTGATTTCCTTATACCTTAATAGCATGCAACATTAGTTTTCATGCTTGAGTAATTGCGTGCCAGTACTTTTGTTGATTTATATGCAACATATTTGACTGTCATAAGGTATGTATGTGTATAGGATTGTTTCTTTAATAAGTTGAACCTCACAACGACAGAATAAGTAAAAGAGCTAATTATGTAACAAAAAAACAACAACAAAGAATTAAACATTCATAAGTCTGCATTTTTCCTGAAGAAAAAGCTAGTGGCTGCTGCAATAGAGAATAGCAGATGAACTCAAATTTTTTAATTATTATTTTTTTATATTAATTGTGACATGATTAGGTTGAACACAGAGATTGTAATGGTGAAGAAGGGAGATAAGCTGTTAAAAAAAAAGGACAAAACAATCTTTGATGTACAGCTTCTATTAAAACAGTCTTCATAAAAGCCGTGTGAGCTGCAAAGTCTAGTACATTAGTCCAGACTGTAAATTTAAATAATGCATTTAGTGCAAGAACTGTTTTCTAAGCAGATGAAAATTACTGAAGATATAATAAAATGCAATATGTTAACACATTGCTTAAAGAGTTACTGGACAGTAAGTGAATAAAATTTATATATCCACCATCCACCCTCGTTTTAAACTATTAAATCTGATTCAACACAATTTATGTGCAATTTGAACCTTACTGCATTACTTTACAAGTTTAAGCAAATTTATAAGTGGGTAAATTTTTAATTGGTTTCTATTTGGGTTTACATTAAAAATTAAACATTTCATCAGTTCATCACAAGAAATAAAAGTTCAAAATTATTTGTGTGACTTTCATCACTCAACACACAACAAAAACTTAATTCAAAACACTGAGAAATCATACTGTAAAAACATTTTTTTGGAAAAAAAACGTTACAAAGAAGGCTAACCTGTGTATACACCAAAGGAATACTAATCCAGTCATAGTTTAAAAGACCACCACACAGTGACCGGTAATGAGCAATGGCCTAAATTAAATAAATTTGTGTGAGTGGTTTTATGCAAGGTAACACTTTCAATAGCATAATTATACACGAAATACAATAAAATAAAAATTACAGTTCCAAGTAAAGGTTTGAAATAAACAGCGAAAAGACAAGCTAAACATTAAAAGATTGTACTACAAGATAACAAGATAACACTGACAGAATAGTTTTCCTTGAAAGTTTATCAGCAATTAAATAGACAATTAATGTAAACAATAAGGCATTTTTATCTTTCCTAAGAAAGGATTTATTGTATTTGGTACAAAAATATCACATTGTTGGGGGGGGGGAATGTATAGATTCCTGATGTCTGTCTTGCTCTTCAAACTGATGTTAATTACCTGGTTCAGTAGTGTGTGGCGTTAAACCATCTCCAACTCAATATCTCCGAGTGTCATGTTGTTTCCTTCTCACAGAAAAGAAACAAAAATGCTTTTTGACTACAACACTGGTGACTATACTCTTAGTCGGATGAACAATGTCCAGGACTTGGGAGACACATTTGATTCGAAATTGAACTTTAAAAGTCATATTAAAAGAATTGTATGTACAGCTTAGAGAAATCTTGGATTCATCAAGTGACATTCAATGTATTTTTCAAATCCTCAGAGACTTATTCCCATTTTTGAGACTAAGGCCAGATCATCACTGGAGTATGGGCTGATCATTTGGAGCCCTAGCCTCGTAACTCTAGTAAATGAAATGGAGAAAGTGAAAAAAGATTTCAACACCTTTTTTACAAATCGGCTGGTGCTTATATTGTGGATATCCCGACGACTGACCTTCTGTCATTTTTCAAGATTACCTCTCTACAGTTGAGAAGGAAGACTCTACAACTGTAGTTTCTGTACAATATCATTAATGGAGAGATAGATGATATTCGAATTGTAAACCAATTAAGTTTCCATGTGCCACATTTACCAAAGACAAAATGTGAATGATTTGCAGTGCCATTCTGCAGGATTGATGTTGGAAAAAATTCTCCATTATGTAAAATGTATAGACTTCACAACTCACTTGAAGAATGTCCAGATATTCTAAATGTAAGTCATAATTTTTTCATAAAGCATGTTTTGTAAGATCGTAACTATCACTTTTAATGCACCATGATATTAATGCACGATGTTATAGCAATTCCTGTAACTAGATCTACCATCTGCAGGGATGTGCTTACAAATAAATACATAAATTACAAATTTCATCCCAGTTGAAATGCAATGAATAGCTAACAAAAATGATGATCTGGAATAGGAATGTAATCAACAGCTCTAATCTATGAGAAAAATTTCTTCAAGAACCTGAAAGTCAGACTTTTTTTAAAAATAAAAATTGAACCTGTACCTCCAAACTTCTATCCAAATAAATATGCTAGTCACAGCACCACTCAGAACAATGTATTTCCAAGTAACTAAAGTATACTCCCCTCCAAGAGCTAAGCATGAAACAGTAAATTGGACATAACTCTTAAATACAAATTTTGAAGATGAAAATCCGATTTTTGGTGTAAATGTGACAAGGATGGTAAGTCAGATAATATCCGAAAACTTTAAAATTTTCATCGTCCTGGAGCGGGACCAGATTTATTTCAAAAGACAGTGATTCACTAGGTATTATACAAATGATAATGAGGTAAAAGATGCATACTGATGCTACAAGAAACAATCACAAAATATTGTTTGTTCAAGTGAGTCTTCAGAATACAAAATGATGGTCAATATAGGATAAGGTTCCCTCTGACATGGATGCACGGTTGGCATCAACAGCTCATGCCATCAACAAATCATCCAGTGTGGTGGAGAACAATAATTGTATAAGAGCAGTTTGCAGTTCCTACAGGGTGTTGGGAGGTAGTAAGTGTGCACTGCAGCTATAGCTCTTCTGATGGTATCCCAAAGATGTTTACTCAGATTAAGGATGGTAAAGGCTGCCAGCCATGCTATTGGTTGAATACCTTGCTCACGCTCTATGTGGGTATGTGTTGTTGTCCATTAGGGGGAAGTACAGACCAACTGCATTCACATATGAGGTCTGGCATGGGGATGAAGGACTTCACCCTCATACCTTACTGGCGTCACAATGACAACTGAGAATACACAGAGGTTGGTGCTGTCATCCAATAGAATGCCAGCCCACACACAGTCACCCCTTCCATTAGCACTACTGAAAGCATTGCACTCAATGGCGTTCACGAACTGGTGTCAGGTTCCATGCTCTCTCCACACTAGTATTCGTCTACTGTCCAATTCCAGGAAAATCTTAATTCATTTGTGAACAGCACACTTCTCCATTGTTCCTTAGTCCAGCTGACATGATCCTGACACTACAGTAAATGGATGCACCTGCGCCTGGAGTCCAACAACACACAAACGGTTGGTCTTTGCGTATAGAGGCTAAGCATGTTAGCGTTCGTCTCACAGTAGTTGTTGATACTGGCCTTTTTATGGCTGCAGTAAGGTCTGATTGTAGATCTGGTGCTGTTTCTCACCGCTGACATCTCACCAGTAAATCTAAGTAGATGTTCTCAGCAAGGGTTGTAACCATAGGATGGCCCAGGACAGGTCTTCTTCTGACTGTTGCACTACTTTGGAACAATATCCATAACTGTGAGATTACAGAATTGTGCACACCTCAGAAATGAGCCATCTCCATGATGGATTAGCCAGCTTTTAAGTCTCTTGATGGCTTACCATTGTTGTGCAACATCCAGAAGTCTTCTTCCAGAGGTGATGAAGAAAAGGCTTTTTCAAATTTCTGCTGCAATGTTCCCAGTTCCACTGATAGCCATTAACAAAAACAAGTTAGTAAAATCATGCAATGCATTGATTATGATACGCTTTCCAACATACCAGAAATTATTACTCAAGTTATGAGGATAATGGCTGTGGAATAAATCTCGCTCCTGTGTCCTGACCTTTGACCCCATTTCGATGATATTCAACAGAACCGGTTCAGTACACCTCAAGAATAACCTACTAAAGTTTTGTCGCAATAGAAGCAGTTTTATGCAAATTATGAGAATAATGGCTGTGGAATAACTCTTGCTTTTGTGCAATGACCTTTGACCCCATTTCGTTGATATTCAACAGAACCGGTTCACTATACCTCCGGAACAACAAACGTTTTGTCGCAATCAAAACATTTTTTGGTAAGTTACGATGCACAAGGGCAATGGAATGGATCCCACTCCAGTGTCCTGACCTTTGACCCCATTTCTCCCACTTTCAATAGGGTTCGTCCCCAGTGGCTCCCTACCACATACTAAAATTTCATCGAAATCGAACCATTTTTACGCAAGTTATGACGCATAAGGGCAATGGAAAAAATCCTGCTCTTATGTCCTGCCTGACCTTTGACCCCATTTTCAATAGGATTCGTGCCCAGGTGGTTCCCTACCACACACTAAAATTTCATCAAAATCGAACCATATTTACGCATGTTATGACGCATAAAGGCAATGAAATGGATCCCGCTTTTATGTCCTGACTTTTGACCGGATTCCACCCATTTTCAATAGGCTTCGTTCCCAGGTGGTTCCTTACCACATAAAAAAATTTCATCGAAATCGAACCGTTTTTACGCAAGTTATGACGCATAAGGGCAATGGAGTAAATCCCGCTCTTATGCCCTGCCTGACCTTTGACTCCAATTTGCCAATTTTCAACAGGGTTTGTGCCCAGGTAGTTAATTTCATCGAAATCGAACCACATTTACGCATGTTATGACGCATAAAGGCAATGAAATGGATCCCGCTCTTATGGCATGACCTTTGACCCCACTTCACCCATTTTCAATAGGGTTCGTCCCCTGGTGGTCCCCTACCACATACTAAAATTTCGTCGAAATCGAACTATATTTACGCAAGTTATGACGCATAAGGGCAATTGAATGGATCCTGCTCTTATGGCGTGACCTTTGACCCCACTTTACATATTTTCAATAGGGTTCGTCCCCTGGTGGTCTCCTACCACATACTAAAATTTCATTGAAATCGAACCATTTTTACGTGAGTTATCGGGCCGACAGACAGACAGACAGACAGACAGACAGACAGACGGACGGACGGAAAAAGGTGGAGCATATACGCTTCTTCAACCTACGGTTGGAAAGCGTAAAAAAGACTATCTGACTGTCTGATTTGCATATTCTGTGCTGCAGAAATAACTTGATATTAGCATGTGTTGTACTGCAATGCCACAAAATGTTTCGTGCATTGATATCTACTGGTGCATGCGCTAACTTCGGATTTGTATTTCATGCTCAAATTTGAAGTTAACAAGTGCACCAGTAGATAGAGGAGAGTATATTTTAAACCAATTCCTCCACTAAAATATTTGGATGAAGAATTAGCTTAAGATGCTTCAATAATTGGAAATGCATCATCTTCTGTGATGTATTGGCTAACATACTGAGGTAAAAATTTGAGATGCTGGTTTGAGTTGCACTATAGGACAATCAAATTCAGTTTTTTTTTTTTAGTTTTCTACATGAATGATTACTGCTGAAGGCACACTTGTCAAAAAATTATGCTGTGTTGATAATTCTGTGCTGGAAGAATAACACATTAGTTAATCTCTATATAATTTTCTTCACAAAATTGTACTTATGAGCAGAATTACTATTTCAGAACTTTTCACCAGTTTCAATACGACAATAAAAATGAAAATTTATATTTTATATAAAGTTATTAATTTCAACTAAAAACTTTTAGAATTTCTCAATTTCTGCTTTCCTTTAATCAGTAAAAACATATTGTACACAGCAACTCAACATCCAGTTTTCAGAGGGTACAATTTTTTTTATATTTCTTTACTTGATAGTCATTCATTTGTATATTTCAGATGACTGAACTCAATGGCTTACAAAAATTATTTAGGCTAAATGAATAATTACATACTGCCAAGACCTATAAAAGTTAATCAAATAAACAGCAGCTTTGTGGTGATGTATGCCAGTGACCTAAAAAATATTTTAAATCTTCATTACACATCACAGAAATAAAATCTCAAATACGGTATAAAGCAGAATACAAACATTTATTATTATTTTTTTTAACAGAAGTGCAGTATTCAACTGTTACCACATAGTTAACTCTTCAGAAAACTTTTGAGTTATATGTTATTATTCCAAGATACTCTTGCCATGAACTTGCACCCTAAGATCACACAATTTAAGTTTCCTGAGGAGTTGTGTACTTGGTATCAGTTGAATATGACATTTCTATTCTAAAATGTAGTATTCTTGTGTGCTTCCATTTATTTGTGACGATTTATTCTTCATTAATTTCCATGAAATTATCTTAATTGGCAATCCTGGCCAGGATCTTGTTGCCAGATAAAAATGGTTGTCGCTAAAGTGGAAGCACGGGATGCCACAACCATCACAGTATGACGTTTGTTCAAATTACTAGCCTTCAATCACTAGAAAAATATGCCTTAAGTTGTGTAGTGGTTAGCATACTCATACAGAAATTAGGAGACATGAATTTATTTCCTGCTTCACAACGATGTGATTTTCAAGTTTTCTGATTACATGGTAACAGTTGAATATGGCATTTTTATGAGAAAAAATACATGGTAGAGTCACATTATTGTGACCACCAGCTAATATCCAGAGTAACTGCCGTGTGCAGCACAGACAACAGCTAGATGGGCTGGGAGTGACTCAATAAGATGCTGGAAGGTGTTCACAGGTATGTGGAGCCATTCTGACTGCAGTGCATCTCACAGCTGCTGGAAGATGCGTGGTGGTGGATCCATAGAGCGAACAACACGATCGAAGTGGCTCGACAGACGCTCAATTGGGTTTACATCTGGGGAATTAGGGGGCCAGGAAAGTACTGTGAAGTCTTCATTGTGCTCTTCCAACCACTCTCGGACATTTCTAGCTGTGTGACACGTCGCATTGTCATTCTGGAAGATCCCATCCACCCCAGGGAAGACAATCAGCATGTATGGGTGTACGTGGTCTGCAAAGATAGATTCATAATGAATTCGGACCATGGTGTCTTCCACAGGTATGAGTGGACCCAGAGAATGCCACGAAAACATTCCCCAGACCATAACGCTGCCCCCACGGCTTGTGTTCTTCCACCAATGGTTGAAGAGTGTTTGTTCTCCGATGTTTCTCGCCTTATACGCCAACGTCCATCTGTGAATCAGAAAACGTGACTCATTGGCGAAGTCAATCCTTTGCCAATCAGCAGAGATCCAATTCTGAAACTGCAATGCAAATTTAAGCCTTTTATGTCGATGCACCTTCATTGGTATAGGTGCAGCGACCATCTGTCTTCATCAGAGCCCCATATGCAGCAGGGTTCACTGAACCGTCATTTTAGACACACTTCCGGTAGCCCCCTGGTTCATTCAGCCCGTGAGTTGCTCCAATGTAGCATGTCAATTGGCACTCACATACCTTCACAGCTGACGTTCACCTCTCACATCAATGACACATGGTGCTCCACAGTTTCAACATCGCTCATTTGCAATGGTGCTATTTCTCCAATCACAATACACTTTAACCACAGCAGCACGTGAACAGTTAACAAACTGCGCTGTTTCAGAAATACTACCACCCTTAGCCCAAAATCCAATCATCCCTTTTTGCAAATCTGATAAATCGCTCCTCTTATCTATGACAGCAACGAGCGATATGTTTTCAGAATGCCTACAGCACACTTCATATACCCTCCAAGCCAGCTCACTACAAGTGCCTTCTTTCATTGGCTACGCACTGTTGATGTCAAAAGTAGGAGGTGGCCACAATAATGAGACTCTACTGTGTAGTATGCTTTGTTACACATATTTTCCAGAAATTTCAGAGTTCAGTCACTTTATGCCATTAAATGTTAAACAAATGGCAGTGATCAAATAATATGCAAAAGTCCAAAATCATATCTAGGGGTACAAGATACACATCATTTCTTCTACTTTTGATCTCAGTTTGTGTTCCTTTCCTAAAGAAAATATCTGAAGGCAACTGACATGAAACAACAACAGATTACAATGAGAAATACAGATTAGTTCCATATACTACATTACAGAGAATTATTTTGTTAAAATTGTAAAATTTAAAAGACCTTAACACATCATCATCGAAATCAGATGCATTTTGAAATACAACCAGATCCTCAAACCACAACGTACCATGGCTTATTTACTTCTACAGTGAAGCTTTCAAACTCTAAAAGCACATAAGATTATTTTTTTGAGGGGGAGATGGAAGGAGAGAATGTCAGTGCTTCTTACCAATGCCACAATTCATCACTGCATAAATCTTCAAATTCCATAGATATGCACTTGTCATCAGATCTTATTCAACTTTATATTACAAAAATAGGTTCAACTATTTGAGCACAAAAGTCAAGCGCTATTTTTTTTTTTTCAATTCTTCCTTTGGTGTAAACTCCAAAGACAACACCTAGAAACTTTAACAGGAATGTAATGATACCATATACATATATAACGAGACAGCTTCCTGAGGTGTATTAAAAAAAATTGAGGATTGCTTACTCAGAACAAATTTCTGAATTATCAATTAAAATATAAAGCAAAAATGAGGATTTTTAAAATTAAATCTGATACAGTTATTGGAAGGTATTGTTGGAAATGATGAATTTAAGCATGCAAGACATACAAGCATTGTGTTTCAGTTGTGGGACTTCATATGTACAAGCTGGAAACGTCGCCCCGGTGGCGCAGTTGTCTAAGCGATGGCCTCTGACCATTCGTCCAAAGGGGCCAGGGTTTGAATCCCGGTGAGGCATGGATGTTGTGTTTGTCTTACGGCACTGGCTCTCTCCTTTCCCTGGAACGAGTGACCCTAAATTAGGGATGGGTGACTGCTTATAGCCCATTGAGTTGCTAACGGCGGTCATTAAAGCTCCAATAAATTTAAAAAAAAAAAAAAGTTGGAAACATCAGAAACAGTGAAAAAAGAACAAACACTAAACTCAAAAGTTTTTCCCCCTCATTTTCCCCTCAGTCCATGGAATCACCTAAACTCTTGATCTCCTACATGTGAGAACATGCTTATATAGACTAACAAGTTAAAATTGACATAAGATGGGGTTTCGTGTCATGCTTCATGATACCAACTCCATCTCATATCAAGAAAGAAGACATGCATTCACTTATTTATTAAAAAAAAAATTGTTCACATTGGCAAAGTAAAGTAACTTATTCCAAATACTACATTTGTGAAAGCCTTTTGTTACATGTCAAGTTGAATGACATACATTACAGACTCTTACTAACAAGTAACTATGTAGAAAAACATATTCTTCATCACAGGATCCTCTTAAATTACAAATATTTCATAAAAATTTTCTATAAAAATTACTTCCTCTAAATTTGTAAACTCTCAATACGATTAATGTTAACTACTGGAGGAACAATGTTTTTGCATAAATCAGTTAACTAAAGACAGTAAGATTTAGAAACCTACGTCAACGACAGTCTTCAATGCAAAATCATCCCTAATTCTGCCTTCCTTTCTTGCTCTTGTAGCAATACTGGATGCCCATACCAGTGGCATCCAATAAGTGGAATGAGGAGTTTTCAGCTGTTCAATTATTTTTTTTTCATTTGGTAATAAAATACCTACGGTAAAGCATAAAAAATATTGACAAAGTTTGTTTTATCATAATAATTCCAAAAATTAAATGCAATGCAAACAACAACTAAAAATAAAAAAATAAAAAATAAAACATTATATTGTCATTGACAAGAAACCACAATCTGAAACAGATAATACTAATGAATGAACACTATAACTACAAAAATTGCAATTCATGAGGCAACCTTACGGGTTGTCTTATGTTATAAACGTGCTTTTGATTAATATATACATAATATCTAAGGTATTTTACCTGATATTGTCGAAGTATTTCTCACGTTGTTTGCTCTGTGAGGCACGTGCTCCTGGCCTGAGAGGTCCCTTCGTTACGGACCTTTGGTTAGTTATAAAAAAAAAAATTTGCAGAAATAAAACAGTTAGGTTATATATTTTCAGTTCTACATTCATTCATTCGCACAATCAAACGTTTGAAATTTACTATTAATTAAAAGATTTTAGTAGAAAGAGTTATATACTCATCGGGTCAGGAGATGTCTCACAAGGGGTTCGTTGTTATGGCGAGCGCTTTCAGCAGTGCACAACCACCATTTTCTGGCCACTGTTTCTACATGAGGGTTCCTCGCTTGTATGTGGTTTTTGGAGTTGCATGTCGGGGATCGATGAGAAGGTTTGCTGCCTGTATGTGTTAGATGTGGAACAGAAAATATATAACCTAACTGTTTTATTTCTGCAATTTTTTTATTTTTTTTATGACTAACCAAAGGTCTGTAACAAAGGGACCTCTCGGGCCAGGAGCACATGCCTCACAGAGCAAACAACGTGCAAAATACTTCGACAATATCAGGTAAAATAACTTGGATATTATGTATATATTGAACACTATAACTCACATTTTTCTTAGATACATACTTAATAATTCTTCACTCAAGTTAACTATCAGAAAACTAAATTTTCAGCATAAGCATACCAGATTAGGCATTACTGCATTTAATTTCTTACCAACATCTGCACAGCCATTATTTAATTAAATGACAAATTAATTACTTTTCCACTAGAAAAATTCAGTAAAAATCACTCTTACCAAACAGTTTGTAAAGAATGTTTTCTAAACTACTGCATATTTTGGATAATAAGACATTCCAATCACCTCAAATACATTAATAGAGATGCATGAATAATTCATATGTTCAGGACACAACTGAAGAAAAATGCTACACAGATTTTTTTCTTTTATTTTAAACAGTATGTAGTAAAGGGAAACACAAAATCAGAAACATTTTGAGTTCTCCCTTTGCCATATGCACTTCAACATGCAAGTTTCATCTAAATGTTAGTCATTCATTTTCTTGCATTAACTGAGCAATGCCATAAATTATTTTCTTTACAATGATCTCAGGATGGTATAATGCTTCTTTCTCCCTCACTACTTCTTTTTTTTTTTTTTTTTTTTTTTTTTTTGGCATATCTTTTTGTTTTTCTTTATCCTTTTTTCTGTATCAAATGTTACCATAAAATATTTTGCAGATGTTCCTACAGTTTTGGTAAAAAATCCAAATTATCCAGCTTATAAAAAAACAATGGAATAACTTTTTGGTCTGAGCTTTACATTCACCAAGGCTAAAATAAATTGCAGCACTGCAATGCCTTCCAAACAAAATATATGGCTTATTCTTCACTTTGGTTTTGAGAACTGTTGAAAAGAATACATATATCCTTTTAGATCTAGTGTAGAGAATTCATTCTTTCAAGAGGTGTGATACTCAGTGGTGCAGTGTTAGCTCCCACAGTAAGAGGGTCCCTCCCAATGGACAAGGAACTCTGTGATCCATGTGAATAATATTTTCCTAAACAACTGCTGTAATGTTAAAAAAAATGCTTTCCATTATAATTATACAACACTTACATTATGGAGAAAAATTATGTATCATATTTTCTGGCACATAATCTGCGGATTATCTGTTCCTAAAAATTTAAATTCTAGCCACTGCGGATTATACGACAGTGCAGATAATAAGGAGCTCCCCCCCCCCCCCCCATAAACTTAAAAAATGAAGCAGTTTTGCTCTTCATACCATGCCGTATAATGAAGGAAATCTGTATCACGTCAAAGCTTTAAGAATGCCGTGTGTTTGACAATAATGCACAGAGTCACTGCATCAACAACATATCTCCCTCTCCCCCTTGGCTTTGACAAAAATGTCTGTGTGTGTAGACATTTCCTCTCTGTAGATTGCTGCTTTGTAAAAGTTAGGGGAGAAAACATTGCCTGCAGCAAAGCACGTTGACCTTGAATAGGGGAGTGCCGTTTCCATTCGTGCTGTTCTAACTCATGCTCTCAATAACGTCACTCCCCCCACTCCCCCCACTCCCCCCACCCACCCACCCCACACTCTTCCAGAGGGTCCAACCCCACTCGGACTTGTTTATTTTGCTCTACTTCAAAGAGAATGCCTCTGGCACTACTACAGCTCCAATACTGAAGGGGAGAACTTTGACAACATCACAAATTATTTACAGCCTGAAATCCAGTGTTTCAGTTGTTGATGTAATTTAAGCATTACTCAAAGTTACAGCACAATTATTGCCACAGAAATTAAGAATATATATCACAACCATTTGAAAGCTGTGGGGTATTGTAACAATAACTTTTTTAAATTTTCAAAAAATTTCAGAGATTTTATATTTTGTTTAACTCATTAAATGGAAAAATAATACATATATATACAGTAAAACCTCAAAAATTCAGCATCAACAGGACCAGGCGAGTACCGGATTTATGAAAATTCCGGATTTCTGAAGCTATCCAAAAATTGCGTAATGGGCATTACCTAAAGCACGTACTCACATGTAACAAGTCATTTTAACGAAATTTGTGCGTCTTCACCTTATAAATATGCTGGGGTCATGCTGCTGATCGCGTTCTTTACAATTCGCAAAAAAAAAAAAAAAAAAGAAGTTTTGACGATGGAAATAAAGTTTTGGTGAAAATATTGGCGATTACCTTGTTGTATTATTCATTATAAAATTATGTTATGGATTATGCATCTGTTTTTTAACTTTTACTATGAATTTTGACTGTGGATTATATGCCGATGCAGATTATATGCAGACTTTTTTCTTTCATGCTGAATTTTACCATCTGCGGATTATATGTCGCCACAGATTACATGAATTGGAAGGATGCTATTATTGTTCCCTTGTGCAAGGGAAAAGGTGATCAGACTGACTGCAAGAACTGTTGTGGTATTAGCATATTGAGGGTGCCAGGGAAAATGTTCGGCAAGGTCGTTATTGAAAAAGTACGGGGTCTTACACCAGAGAAAGTATAGGATGTTCAGAGTGGTTTTATGCCTGGTAAAGGCTGCATTAGCCAAATTTTTGCATTTCGCGTGATGATTGAAAGGTATCTGGCTGTTGGTAAGGAAGTTTTTGCTGCCTTTATAGGTTTAAAAAAAACTTACGACCAGGTAAATAAGACATTGTTACAGAAAGTTTTGAATGAATATGGTGTTACTGGGAATCTACTTAATAGTGTAAAAGCGATGTATGCTCGCAGTAGAGCTTGTGTACGAGTGAATGGTGCTTTATCAACATGGTTTTCTATTGGTGCAGTAGTCAGACAAGGTTGTGTAATGTCACCATGGCTGTGCAATATATTTATGGATGCATGCATGCGTAATTCCAAAATAGATAATAGTGGTATATGTCTTGGTGATATCTGTGTGTGTAGATTGCTGTATGCTGATGACACTGTCCTGTTGGCAGAGAGCAAAAGTGAGTTACAGAGTATGTTGTCCCAGATGTATGAAGTTTGCATGAAATTCAAACTGGGTATAAATAAGGGAAAAACAAAAGTTATGGTTTTTGAGAAAGGAACTGGTAGTACTGAATGTAATATATCTCTAAATGCCACAGTGATTGACTAGGTGAATGAGTTTGTGTATTTAGGAAGCATATTTGACAGAGAGAACAAATTGGATGGTGAAATTAGTAGGCATGTGAATTTTTTATTGAAAGTCATGGCTGCTTTGGGAGGTTTTCACAGGAATGATGAGTTCTCAAGAGAGTTCCACATGGCTGTGCATGAAAGTGTAATTGTTCCTACTCTAATGTATGGCAGTGAAACCTGGGTACTGCAGAAGAAACATAGTTGTTTGTGTGCAGGAGAAATGTGCTACTTATGGGGGGGGAGGATACGTTCTGTTTGTGTGAGGCATGAAGATGTATTGCAATTGTGTAATGTGAAGCAAAATGTTGTTAGCAAGGTGGAGACTAATATGCTTCGGTGGTTTGGCTATGTTGGAAAGGCCAAGGAAGTCGTGGGAGGATCAGATTCAGGAGTGTCTGCATCAGAAAAACATTATGAGTATGAAGTATAGAAGGTCTTGCGTATGGCGTGTGATGGAGGTCAGTGAAGCCCGAGCTGTATGTCAAAATCGCTGTAAATGGAGAAGTTTGATACAGCAACAGTAAGGAAAAATTCTCTGGTAGTTTGTATTTCTTTGTGGAGCTAACCTTTGAATCTCAGAGAACAGCTTAGTGATATGTATGTATGTACAGATTATAAGCCCAAAAATATGGTACTTAAAAAACAGGTTCCGTATCTAATTTTTTTTATATTTCCATTTCACAGGACAAGCTGTTTAGAGTTTACTTGTTGTTTTTTTCTTCAATCCCAGATAGTGGAAGAGAGTCTTATTTCCACATCTGGCATTTGTTAGTGTTTTTACAGCTTTCCTAGTTAGCTTAGTCACTCAGGCCTGACAAACTGAGATACCATCCCAGCACCCATTGTTGCTGAGTTGTGTAGGAGTAAAGACCTACAGATTTCCGAAACCGAGAAGTCAACTAAGTTGTTGAAAAGTAAAATTCTCCCTTCAGCAATCTACCTTTTCCACCTAAAAATATGAATCCTTTGATTTTTTTTTTTTTTTGTTGGTGTCACTTTGCTCCATTCCCAGATGTTTGATTTTTACTTGCTGTGGCTTTTAAAAAGCTTCCTTAACACTCACAGTGACTGTTACAAGGGCTGAGAGATCATTTCCTAAACTGGAATTGGAGAAAAATTATGCAGAATATTTTCTGTGCTGAACCTTATAAGCATAAGTGGGAAGAGCTTCAGAAACTAATATTGACAAGATTGTTGAAGCATTTGCATTGAAGAATGACAGATGTGCAAGACGAATTAATTGATTACGATTATGAAGTAAATTTTACTTTAACATCAGGAGGTGAATATTAGTAACAAGCTTTTAGCCCGTCACTTTGCTGACACTATTTGTTGGTGTACGCTTTGTTTAGCTAGAGAACGGAACTCAATGTTAAGCTTCGTCGGCGACGCATCATGGTTTTCAAGCAGATAAATCCGAGCAAAAAAATAAACATGTGCTGAAACATATTTGATTTCGTGTTTACTAAATAACTGCAAGTAGTTTTCTCTTGGATGGGTGAAGTATCTGACAGTGAATCGTAAGGATATGTTAATTAATTAAATAAATAAAGAAATTTTATTTCATATTACTTGAAATGAATAATTATACGTAAACTGTAATTTGATGAAATGCACTGAAAAGAGCTTGCCCACGTCATCTTGTGAGAACACATTAAACATAATTTTAAGCATTGCATCACCATAGCTGAACGTTAGTATCAATGTAATTCAAAACTGCAACTTCAGAAGTGAATGAATTTTTATTTGTAGCTCACTTTCCTTGACGAAAATGCTAATTAAATTACAAAAATACGGCTGTACTACAGAATCAGAACACCTTCAAGTAGTTTCTGATTTCCCATGTATCATTCTGCTTTGTTTACATACGACCTGATAACACCCAACGAATAATTACTTTGGTACTTACGAATGTTAATCAGTAACTTCATTTGAGCCTTA
The DNA here is from genome assembly GCA_039090855.1 of Macrothele yani. Lineage (NCBI taxonomy): Eukaryota > Metazoa > Arthropoda > Arachnida > Araneae > Macrothelidae > Macrothele > Macrothele yani. Next base: position 58,954,352 of record CM077010.1, read on the forward strand.
TTGTTAAGTTTCCTTGAATATATGTTGGGCACTTGCTCTGCTATTATAAATTCATTAAGCTAAAACTAACTATTGGGTTGATGCATAAGTTCATGCCATTTTTTTCAATGTACTACAGGAATGTATTACTTCAGAACAGAAAATGGAATCAATTAACTATGTATCCTCCCCCCCATTGTTTCCGATGGTGTCTCAACATCTGGATAGGTCTGCAGTGCCATTCTTGAAAAAACCGGCTGGTTTTGCTGCGAAGAAATCATTAACGAAATTCTGGAGATCAACATCATTGTTGAATGTTCTGCCATGGAGTGCATTCGACAGAGATCGGAGATCAAAACAGGTGACAGTCTGAAGGTGTGATATCTGGGGAATAGGCCATATGTTGAAGGATCTCTCATTTCACGTTCTGAATGGCCATTTTGGTCATGTTTGCACTATGAAGGCATGTGTTATGTTGGAGAAGGACACCATGGCATCAATGTGGCAGTTTCTGCTGAATTGATCCCTCCACACAGTGGAGTTGCTCGCAATAGAGTGCAGCATTGATGGTCCGATTCCTTGGCAGCATTTTCTAGTAAATAATACCTTCCATGTCCCACCGGACACCCAACATGGTCTTCACAGGATGAAGGTCATATTTCGGACGTAGTGTGGGCATCTTGTTTGGGCTTAACTATTCCCTCCAATGCCTAAAATTCACGTACAGGAATCGCTTTTCATCTCCAATAACAATACGTGACAGAAACGGTTTGTGTTGCCGAGAACATTCGTGACAATGGGCGAGCAAGGAACCACATATGGCAACATGCTGATTCTTGTTGTCCTTGATGAGAGTGTGAGGCACCCAAGACCCCAATTTCTGGACCTTCCCCATACGTTCCAGGTGTCACACCACTGTGGCCTGATCGCAGTCCATCTCAGTGGCCAATTCACGTGTGGTTTGATGCAGGCCCAAGTGGATGAGATGGCTCAAACGATCTTCATCAAAGTGAGATAGACGACCTGTGTGTGAAGGGTACTTGAGGTCAATATTTTCACCTCAAAACCGCTCAAACCATTTGTGGGATGTCCTCGGAGCAATAGCATCCTCCCCATACACAGCACAAATTTGTCGAGTAGCCTCGGTGGCTATGGATCCCTTGTTAAACTTGTAGAGGAGCAGATGTTGGAAATGTTCATTTCTATCTACTTGACACTTCATACTTCCGGACCTGAAAACCAAAAAAAAAAAACATTAGCCACAATCACACAACGCAATACGATTTCAATACACTGGCTACATTTTGATATACAACTGGTCATCCGCACCATCACTACTGGCCTGGGAAACCCTCATGAACTAAAATGGCATGAACTTATGCATCAACCCAATACAATTAGAAGTAGGTCACTGGACTTGGAACCCAGGGTCACTAGTATACCCTATCCTTTTTTTACAATCTTGAAGACATTAGTACCCATTGTGATGGCCCATCACTCCCACAGGCTTATCCACACACTGACACATGGCACAAAGAGATTCTCCCACAGAGATATTCAGAAATCCATGTCCCACCCATATTCATCTTAAAAGAAATAACAATTTTTCATTACTGGTATATGGGTCAAAATGAGAGTTCAATGATTAAAATAATAGGTTGACTTAAAAAGGCATCTACTCAAGGGGTCAAAACCAATACCATTGGACATTAAGTGATCAACAACTAAAAAATGTAAAAATTAATCATGTAGTAAATTTGCTTTGGGCCATATCCACATTTCAACTTTTAGAATGATCTTCATGGTGATTTAGTTGGAAGTGGGGTCTTCAAGAGACTAGTGTTTTTTTTTTTTTTTTTTCTTCGTTTTTTTTTTTTTTTTTTTTTTTGTCAAAAGATTTTTCAAAGGAAAACAATTATGTGGTAGAACAACATATGTTGAGCATAGTTCAATGCTACATTCAATACTGAGCAAATATTCTAAATTCTGTCACCTTTAAAACATCAAAATTTGTTCATGGCTGAATTTGTTTTACACTGCATTTCTCAACAGTCATCCAGCAGAACAGATTTTTTTTTTTACACGGGGGATTTTATGAAGTACTCTGCAGGTACACGAGTTTCCGTAGTGTAGGGCTTGAAAAATATCTGAAAAGTTAGATGTGCAAAAATTATTTACCTGCCCAGGAAAATTTATTTTTTAAGATAAAAAATCAGAACCCTTATTTTTTTTTTATAATACGTTAAAAAATATGATGAACCTTCTTACATGTTTTGAATTTCCATTTTAAGGTCTGTATTCAAAATGTTCAATGCACAAAAGCGTGCATGTCAAGTTTTAAGATGATGCTGAAATTGGTACAAAAAACCTCGATTCATCGGAGAATGCAATCTTTTTCCACTCTTCCACTGTCCAATGATGGTAGTCCCATGCAAACTGCAGGTGTCATTGCCAATGGACCTGGATCCACATGGGAGCCTTGACTCTGGAGACAAATGCATAACAGGATTGGCTCTATTGTTACCCCTGGGTGTCCCAGTATTAATTTGCATGGTCAATTGCTGCACTGTTGCGCGTCGATTGCCCTTTACCAGTCGATGGAGGCGACGTTCTCCTCTGGGGATGATGGCCTTTGGGGCGCCACAGTTATGATGTCGGGAGGTACTCGGTGTGCCAGCGGTCCGTTCTTGGAACAATTCATCCTTACTACAGCACCTTACTAACAGCCCATGAAGTCTGCTGTTTCTGAGATGCTTCCATCCTTGGCGTGGTAGCCAATGATCATTCCTTTTTGAACATCTGTCAAATCACTACCTCTGCTCATTGTGCTCACATAACGAACTATGGCTCATCTGTCCTGGTCAGCCGCTTATATCTTTGTGTGGTTGACCTTGTCACATGCACTCTGCGACACGCCTTGGGCAGGTCACTGTGATTTCGGGGGTGGTCATATTATTCTGATACGACCGTGTATGCAGAATACATGCAGCTCTTAGACCTAATAAAACATCTAGTCTAGAAACCATACTTCCTATCGTTCTGAAGCCCCAAGATTACTTGTGATTAGAGCACCTATAAAATTACCACATTTAAATACTATTCCAGAAGAGATACAAAATACATAAAGTATTTTATTATGCTTACCTGCTTCTACCAGGTGTTCTAAAGTAGGAAATCTTTTCTTTACACAAGGACTAATACAAGTTAATGTAACAACAAATGCAAGGTTAACATAGCGCATAATGGTTCTTCGCATCAGGCGTCCTCTATCATCCTATGTGAACATGTTATACATAAAAAAATATCATTAATAATTACTTTTTTTATGTCATTTCAGCACACGTATATAAATATATTTAGCAAGCTGTGGTAACAGAAACATTTTGCTGTAAATTTTAATTATTAAATTACTACCATTACAGCTTTGATTTCAAGACTGATAACAGCAAGGATAGAGGGATTTCATATTCAGAAAAGTTCTAGTTGTTCAGTTAAGTAGGTACAATGTCAACAAAATGGAAGTAATGAAAAGTACATAAAATTAAATTAATACACAAAAACAGAAAAAAAAAATCATATTCCTGTTCTACATAGAGATACAATAATGCATATCCATTTTGCTACAACTTTTCCTACAATCTTTTTCTTGCTTTTTATAACTCCCACTTCTTTCAAAAAACAGCGCATGAATATTCCAAAATTCTGATGTTCACTCAATTTTTTCATGCTTTTCATGATTCGCCTCTTCTTTTTAAACACATGTTCTAAGGAGTAGGGTTAAAATGATACATGAGTAATCAATATTTAACACATTATTTACATAGTTATAAGGCTGTCTTAATATCTACATTAGTTTCTGGATTTGGTGTTTTTGTTGACTGTTCTTTACTATGTTGATCAAGTATATCCAAAATTTGCTTACATGTGCATCTAATACCACAATTATATTTTAGCTTAATTTCACATTAGTGCGTGCTAGTTTTGAAAATTTTGAGCATTACTTGCTAAATAATTGTAAAATGCACAAAACTGCTTTTACATCCAACCATGCTACCAGTTTCCTCCATGTTCTGACACTGAAAGGCAAAAACATTGTAACTTTTATTTTGACACTGTAATTCATGCACAAATATCCACAAATGCATTTGTCAGCAGGATATGTAACTCATTACTTCTCTGGATGCTCATTGCCAGGCAAACATTTATCCTTCACTTTATACATTTTTACCTAAAATTTCATTTTATTTTTTCATTTGATCACATGTAGCACATTTCCAACTCTTAATTTTATTCCACCACATAGCTGCTGGCATTCTACCTACTTTTAAAATGATGATTGTCAGAACCCTTTTCATCACCCTTTTTTTTAAAGATTCACCTCTATTGATACGAAATATCAGGGGATTATTCAAAGCAGACAGAATATAAATTCTTAATTTGCTTGTAACACTTAACGGTCATCCATGAAACGCCGCTCAGAAAACTTGAATATTTAATCGCCCTGGAGCTGGAATCAAACCAGCATCTCCTGATTTCTATTTGAGTATGCTAACTATTACACAACCCAGGACAGTGAAGTTTCAAGCAACTGAGACTAAGCAAACTAAGCTTAGGAATCTGAACATCCTCAGATTTTCGCTAGTCAAAGCATCATTGCTTCCTCATAGCGTTTTGACCCAGTTCCCATTCGGAAACGGATGTAGTTCGGAAATCACCAGTACCACAGATAAATCAATGAAGGAAAAAATATTTCTCATAATACATGGGAAATCGATAGAATATTCAAAGCAAACAGAATATAAATTCTGAATTTGCTTGTACCACTTACTGGTCATCCACAGATAAATCAATGAAGGAAGAAATATTCCTCATAATAAATGGGAAATCGATAAAATATTCAAAGCAAACAGAATATAAATTCTGAATTTGCTTGTACCACTTACTGGTCATCTGCAGATAAATCAATGAAGGAAGAAATATTCCTCATAATACATGGGAAATGGACAGAATATTCAAAGCAAACAGAATATAAATTCTGAATTTGTTTGTACCACTTACTGGTCATCCACAGATAAATCAATGAAGGAAGAAATATTCCTCATAATAAATGGGAAATCGATAGAATATTCAAAGCAAACAGAATATAAATTCTGAATTTGCTTGTACCACTTACTGGTCATCCGCAGATAAATCAATGAAGGAAGAAATATTCCTCATAATACATGGGAAATGGACAGAATATTCAAAGCAAACAGAATATAAATTCTGAATTTGCTTGTACCACTTACTGGTCATCCGCAGATAAATCAATGAAGGAAGAAATATTCCTTATAATACATGGGAAATGGACAGAATATTCAAAGCAAACAGAATATAAATTCTAAATTTGCTAGTAACACTCACCGGTCATCCATGTAATAGCTCTCAAAAAAATTGCAAATTTCATTGCCCTGAAATTACATTACGAACTACAAAATAAGCTTATGGAACAGTTACACTGGAAGGAGCTGTCTACATTTTTCTTCCAACACATGGTGATGATGCATGTAAATTAGCCTATTGAAGCCCAAGGGCAAACTTTGCCTTACTACGAAAGACGTATAATAGAGGATACTCGAAATAGCAGCACAACTTTATTTTCATTCCAAAGGAAGTTCTTATATGATCCATCAATTATTACATCACTGGAAGATAACTTTTCCCAATTAAATCACAATGCCGTATCTGTTACTGCAAACAATAATAAAAATAAATTATTGTGAAGATTGTTTTACCCTCATTGATCTACAGTTAATTACAGGGAATAACAATAAAAGATTTCTTTTTATAAGAACATACATAAAAAAAAAATTGTAAGAGTAATTGTCAAATTTTTATTTTTTAAGAGCAATCAGTGTACATAAATGAAAGTAACACAATGTTTTTATGCTGCCTGCTTTCCTGGAACCTTAGCAAAAACATGTTAATTACTTGCAATGACTGTTGCTCTTTTCATGTCATATTGGAGGTTACCAGCTTTGATTAGCGATTTTGATGCACTTGTGAGATATGGGAAAGAGCTTGTATCATTCATCATGAAAGGCAGAACTTTTAAAATGTAGTATGCTTTCAAAAAGTACTAATTTGGTTTTTTGCAACCATTTTGCACCATCAAACAGAAATTTATGAATATTTCCCAACACTGTTGGGCCACAGATTTAGAGTGGTCACATTTTTTCATATATATCAGTTATCTTCCTTCAGTTGGTATCTTTAAAAACTCTTTAACACTTGATCTTAAAGCTCTTTGGTATGATAGGCTTCATTAACACTTGATGTAATAGATTCCTCCTAGGAATTTCTGTCAAGAATTAAATCTTCTAGAACAAATAATTTCACTTTGTTTATAGAAGTGAAAATAACTTAGCAATTTGATAACCTCAGAATTTTGACTGTTTTCACAAGGAAGAACTGCAGCATTTCAGTGACAATTTGGAAAGATTAGAGTCAGAGTGGATGTATGTTTAGATTTGATAAAAAAAAAATCCTCAGTAGGAGAAACCCATAAGGCTTGGTAGACATAAGTGTATAAAAGACATTGAATTTGTATTTGGTGGAATGGTTGGTATTTGCACGAAGAAGTAAACTGACCAGAAAGGGTTAATGATGAACAGTAATGGTGGATGAATTTTCCAGAGTGGAATAACAAGTACATCTACAAAAGGTAGGGAACCATTTTCTTCAATTCATACATAAATAAAATATGTGAATCTAATGAGTTCACCATTTTGTCAATAGCTCCAGAAATATTGAAAAAATCTCTCCTCTACAAGGATGAGCCTGCCCAAAACCTCAACGAAATGAGTTTGGAAAAGCCTAAAGATAGCAAAGGGACATCTCAGTAAGGGAAGAAAACAGATTATGGCACTGAGAAAAGAAGATGGTTCTGTAACAAGAAATAGAGGCGAAATTTTGACAAGAGTGAAAGATTTCTACTCCAAATTATATGAAAGGGATGATACATGCACTCCAGACATCATGAAAGATACCAGTACCAGAGTTCCTCCAGTCCTTCCAGCAGAAGTTGCACATGCAATCAAGAACATGAAGCGGAGAAAAGCTCCAGGAGAAGATGGAATTACTGTAGACATCATACAAGAAGCAAGTGGAGAAATCGAAACAGTACTCGCCCAAATTTTCACTCGATGCCTTAATGAAGGAAAGATTCCTGAGGATTGGAACACCGCTACAATGATCCTGCTACATAAGAAAGGTGACACTGAGGATCTTGGAAACTACAGACCTATCAGCCTCCTATCAGTAGTTTATAAAATCTTCACTAAAGTTCTTTCACACCGCTTGAAGGTAACACTGGACATGGCTCAACCGAGAGAACAAGCTGGATTCAGGAGTGGCTACAGCACAATAGATCATATCCACGTGCTGAGAGAACTAATTGAAAGAGCAAGGGAATATGAACTTCCATTGTGCATGGCTTTTATCGATTATGAAAAAGCCTTTGATTCGGTGAAACCATCAGCAGTTACAATAGCTCTGAAAACCTGCGGTATTGAAGATGCATACATTAATATTAATAACATCTATGAAAATGCAAGCGCAAAGATTAGGCTGTTTGAAAATACAACACACGTAAAAATTGGAAAGGGAGTGAGACAAGGTGACACCATATCTCCGAAGCTCTTTAATGCCACTTTGGAGGGTGTTTTTCAGTCGCTGAGCTGGGAAAACAAGGGGATAAAGATTAATGGAGATTATCTAACCCACCTACGTTTTGCTGATGACGTAGTCATTTTTGCAACTACCCCATCAGAGCTGCAGAGTATGATCCAGGAACTTGCTGACAAGAGTAAAGAAGTGGGATTAAAAATGAACTTTCAGAAGACAAAAGTGATGTTCAATGCTTTTACAAGAAATGAAGATTTATCGATTGATGGAGAAAAGCTGGAGATAACAGACACGTACGTTTATCTTGGACAGCAGATATCAAGTGAGGGTCACATTGATGAAGAAATTAATCGGCGTACAAAACTTGCCTGGAGAGCTTTTGGAAGGAACAGCATAATTTTCAAGAGCAATATGCCATTATGTCTTAAAAGAAAAGTGTTTGATCAATGCATCCTTCCAGTGCTTACGTATGGTGCAGAGACGTGGACCTTAACTAAAAGAGACATACAAAGGCTGCAGACAACTCAAAAAAGCATGGAGAGGTGCATGCTTGGTGTAACCAGGAGAGATAAGAAGAGGAACTCGTGGATCCGAAAAATGACAAGAGTGGAAGACATCATGATCAGAGTTAAATCCCTGAAATGGCAATGGGCTGGACATACTGCCAGAAGGACAGATCATCGATGGACAGCCGAAATTTTAGATTGGATTCCAAGGGACAGGAAAAGACCCAGAAGAAGACCACATGGGAGATGGGTGGATGAAATTCGAAAGTATGCAGGGGTGACGTGGAGGAGACTGGCACAAGACAGACCATTGTGGAGGAAACTTGGGGAGACCTTCGTCCAGCAGTGGATTGATAATGGTTGACAATGATGATGATGATGATGATATATATATATATTGTGAACTTTCCACTGCTAGATCATCATCTCTATAAAAATTTTCCTGGGAAAGTAAAACATTTTTGACTCCAGTAGGTATGACCAGAATTAAAAGCTCTTCTGTTTGGGGTTGGGTGTAAAATTATTTGATCAAGGATTTTAAGACATTACATTGCTTCTTGCACTGGAATGCTGAATAAACATGGAAATCATACATAGTGATATCAGATTCTCAGTTTGGGGACAGGGAAGTCTTAGGAGGTTCACAAACTTTATACAGTTAGTGACTGAGTTTTTCTGTAGAAAGAAGGAAACCCACCCCACACATTTTTAAAAATCTGCCTTTTCAAGTGAATGATACCTCTTTGCAATATCTCTTGCACATGGAAAGGACTAATAAAAAATGGTAACTGAAGAATCGTCTATCATCACAAGAAATCCTGACAAAGGTACAACTGGACCAGGGTTCCAGTGAAATTATAGTACACAAAGACATCTTGTTAATTGCATTTATAAATATTGCCTATTCTTACTAAAACATATGTAATGCTCTGTAGTTCATCCTTCATAAATTAAAAGTTTATGTCTGAACAGCTGCTAATTTTTTTTTCGATATCTGTTGTTCGGAATGTCACTTGAAATGTTCGACATTCCTAACAACAGATAGGATATAACCTACTGTATTGTTTGTCATAAGAGAAAAATGTTGGTAAGAAACGTACTTTATCAACTTCTTTGACATTTCACTTTCCTGTTGTGACCGTCCCAGGGGTCATCTCAGTAAGTTCTTCAGGGAACATTGTCTCTCCATGTATCCCTTATGTTCATTATTAACCACACTAATTTATCTTTCATTTGATGTTCAAAGTTTTAAGTACATAATAGCAGCATTATTAAAATCAATTTTGTTACAAGTAAAAATAATTTAAAATCCATTTTTAGAGCTAAAAACATCTATGTACAATATTGCTTACATTTTACTTCTAAACCATTACTATATACTTTGACAAACCCCCAATAAGTACATTTGGCACTGAAACTATTCATATGCTAATACATCCATCCTCAGAAGTCAGTTAAAAACCCACGTTGTCACCGTCCACAAGAAAAAACACTTGGGCAGCACTGAATGATAGTTCACTAACGGGGGCTCTTCCCACATACTGAAAAACAGCTGGCTTAAGTCATGCACAAGACTGCTCTTAACATGTTCTTGTGCTTCCATCTATGAGACTGGTAGGTATTCAGAAGTAATTATCTTTTTACGCTTATTATGTTTTGCCTCTCTTTTGATCAGAGTCCTTTAAACCTCAGTCATACTATACAGTTCCTGGATATTACGTGCAATATTCTTCTGTTTCTCAGTTGTAACTGCATCAGAGTACCTTAGTTCCTCTTATATTCCCATACACAAAAAAAGGCATATGGCGTGATATTACGTGGCCAAAGACTTCAATGTAGAACTGCTATTAAAAGCAGTGACAATACTGTTCGTCACATATATTTTGTTTAAGTATGCAGGGTGGAGTAGTTAGGTCCATATAATGATATGAAAATACAAAACGAACATTAATGGCAAAAAATTTTACTTGCTCATAATAATTTCGGCATTTTTCAGTCACTGTGGCAAAGCTTCTGCTCGATAGAACGGACATTTGCTTATTTACATGAGATTCAAGTTTTGTCTGAACGGAAGATTCACGGATTAAAAAACACTATTTCGAGTTCAAATTCTATACCTTTGTATAGGTGTTTGCAAGGAATGATGATTAAAAACATGAAAGTTAAAAAACCCAAATGAATAAAAAGACACAAAGAAATAAAAGATGGACCCAAACCTAATTCATCACCGCAACACACTTCCAAGCATGTTTCGGCAAGAATTTTGCCTTCCTCAGTGGAAACATTAAGGTGCACATGAGCATCAAGTCCTCGTCGACGATCCTCGAAAGACTGATGAAATGTCTTGCATCTTGTATCGCTCTGCCTTCAGCCTTCGTCGTCGCAGACCATGGACAACTGTGTATCACTGCGCAAGCTGTTAGTGCGGCACTATGGCATTGTGCTCCTCTTGGTCTACTTTTGCCATTCCGCACCTGTGATCTTTGAACCTGTGTTCATTAGCCTTTTGAACTCTATTGTTTTCCTGTTCGATCAGATATCGCCAGGCATGAGGTAATTCAATTGGTGAATTAGTGTTGCAGCATCTATTTCCAAATTTCCCAATGACCACTTCTTCCGATGTTATGATCTGTCTACGAGTCTTGTGTATTGTCAAATGTCTAATATTCTCCCAGTCGGGCGTCGATTGATTTTCTATGCAGTTTTTTTTTTTTTTTTTTTTTTTTTTTGATTGGAGGTTTAACAACCACCGTGAGCAACTCAATCGCTCGTCCCTAATTTAGGGTCACTGGTTCCAGGGAAGGGAGAGAGCCAGTGCCGTAAGACAAACACAACATTCATGCCTCACCGGGATTCGAACCCGGACCCCTTTTGGACGAATGATCAGAGGCCATCACTTAGACCACTGCGCCACCGAGGCGGCTATGCAGTGTTGTATCAGAGCCGTTCTTGGTCTTTTCTTTTGCCAATCTTGAATATGTTCTTTCAATCTCGTAATCATTCATCTTTTTGTACTTCCAATATAAATGGAATCTGGTTGACTATTGTCTGTCTTGGTTAGAATGGCATATACTCCTACTCGATCTAGGATGGATTTTTTGTTATTACCAGAAGTTAGTAATGAGCCATTATCAATGATGGTTTCTGCCAGATTTATTTCATTCGAAACACATTCTTTCTTTAATATGTTACTCAATGGTGGTAAGTATGGATAGGAGGTGTAAGATTTATATATATTCTTTTGTTTCACCTGGTTTTGATTACTCTTAAGATTGTTGTATATTGAATTAATCAAACGTTTATTGTATCCAAAATGTTCAGCTATATTTTCAACCCATTGTATCTCTGTAAGTTCGAACTCTGCCGTAGAAGAATGCGTTATAGCTCTGTTAATGTAATATTGGAATGCAGCTGCCTTATATCTCCATGGGTGTGCGGAATCTGATGGTATTAATGCAGGCACGAAACATGGTTTTTGATAAACAGCGTAATCTATGGAATCATGCCTTCTGAATAAATTAAGGTCTAAATAATGAAGATTTTTGTTAACCTCTTCTTCAAGCTATTTTTGTTAACCTCTTCTTTGTTAACCTTAGTTCCTATTCAACACGATGATTGTTGACAACTGGGATATCTTCAAACTGAGGAACAAGTTTTTGTTCTAAGCAGTACTGTATTAAGGCTGTCTTTCTTTCTTTCCGTTCCCAGTTTTTTATATGTTGATTAAGAAGCTTTTTAATCTATTTTTTGTGCTTCCAAAATAAACCTTTTCTTGAGAAGTATCATTTTTTTTTGTTTGGAGGTTTAACGACAACTGTGAGCAACTCAATGGGCTATAAGCAATCGCCCATCCTTAATTTAGGGCCACCAGTTCCAGAGAAGGGAGAGAGCCAGTGCCAGAGAAGTATCTTGATCTGGTTCAATAGGAATCCTGTATACTCCTGCTTGATCTAATATTGGTGTTTTTTACTTAGTATTATTCATCCAGGTGGCTAAAGTTGCAACAAATTGTCCCAAATCTTTTTTGTATTTCTTAAGAAACCACATTATTTTTTGGTTAGTGTCTCCTAAATAAGGAAACGAACCAACAAATGCTTATCTTTTTATCATGTTCTTTATTATTATTTTTTTTTTTGCGAGGGAATCTTTTATACCTTTTAATGAAGCTATTGATCAACCGATTAGGATAACCGCATGCTCTTGATGTCTTTTTGGTTCAGAGAATTTCTTCTCAAAATTTTTTATTACACATGTGTGAAAGCTCGTTTTATTAGATTATAGACAGCATTGATTTTATGTGCTTTAGAATGAGAAGAGTCAAGTGGTATCAAGATAGGAACATATGTTGGTTTTTTATATACTTTGTATTTAAATTGCTTATCTGCTTTTATAATTGTACATCTAAAAAAGGAATAGAGTAATTTTGTTCATTTTCCAAAGTCAATTTTATACAAATTTTGAAGATGACAATCCGTTATTTGGTGTAAATGTAACAAGAATGGTAAGTCGGATAAAATCCGAAAACTTGAAAATTTCATCGTCCTGGAGCGGGACTCGAATTCGCATCTCCAAGATAGCGCCCGGGTATGCTAACCACTACACCACCCAGAATGACCAAGTCTCAAGTTTCTGATTAATTTGAATATAACCATCACAGGATTCGCTAGTCGAATCCAGGACGATGAAATTTTCAAATTTTCGGATTTTACCTGACTTACCGTCGTCCTTGTTACATTTACACCAAAAAATGGATTGTCATCTTCAAAATTTTTATTATATGGTGTAATCCCGTATTTCTTTCATGAGTCAATTTTATAGTTGGATATATATCTGTATACTTCTCAGCTAAAGCTTTTAATTCTTTTTACTGCATCTTAGAGATAATACAGATATCATCAACATATCGACAATACAGTAGTGGCTTTTCATTTAACTTTTCAACAACTTTATGTTTGATGTCTGCCAGGATAACTTCAGCAAATAAGCTTGATAAGGGAGATCCCATTGGGCCCCTACTTTTTTGTCAATATATTTTACCATCATATCTAAAGAAATTATTTTTGGAAATATACATGTCAATATATTTTTAATCTTTTTAATTTTATTCATTTGCAATTCATTCGTTTCTTTTAATTTTTTGAATATGATTTCAATAGCGCCAGGTACTGGTATGTTTGGATACAATGGCACTACATCCACATCTTATTGGGAGTTGTCAAAGTATATAGTAATAGTTTATAAGTAAAATGTAAGTAATATTGTACATAGATGTTTTTAGCTGTAAAAATAGACTTTAAATCATTTTAACTCACAACAAAATCGATTTTGATAATGCTGCTGTAGTGTACTTAAGACTTAGAACTTCAAATGCAAGATAATTAGTATGGTTAATAACAAAGATCAGGATACATGGAGAGAGAATGTTCTCTTAAGAACTTACTGTGAAGATCCCTGGGACGATCACACCAGAAAAATGTGAAATGTCAAAGAAGTTGATAAGGTATGTTTCTTACCAAAATTTTTCTCATATGACAAATAATGCACTATAAGTATATGGTGTTTAAAAAGATATGAGTTTTTTCGAGTAACTCAATATCACAAGTTATATGGATATAACCTAGGTACTGTGCTAAAAAAAGCAAATGTATTTGCATCCATCACACAGGTCATATGTAGAATTTTTGTTGTGTGAATGTTGTGTGACAAAGATATCAAGTAGCACACTGAGTAAGGTGAATGACACAATAAGTATCAACACCTAATGAAGTCAAGTATATAAGTATTAAATTAGTACAGTTAGATATAAAAACCAATCAAGTGCAACTCTTGCATTGTAGACTTTCATATATATGTTGTCTACTTTAGAAGTGGTGTATGGTGGTTGTATTTAGGTATACTGGTTCAAAACCTAAACAGTATTATATTAAGGTTTAAGTATTCTCATGACACTTGCTGTATGGGAGCATGCCTCTTCTTCATATTGTACATAAACCACTGCAAAATCTACCTACAGGACACTTTTTATCAAATCATCTTAATTTCAGCATCTGGTTTGCCTCACTTGTGATCTTAATTAGCTCTCTAAAGAACTCAACACAACACTCTCTCCTGCAAGCACTTAAAATCATCTTACATTTATTCTTTTTACAATAAAATAATGTCAAAAAAAAAGTAAATGTAAATTATGCAAAAAAATATTCAGGAAAAAATAACATTCAGCACTCAAAGCAGAAGATTTCAGAACAACTGCAATGATTGATAATAACATAATCTGAGCTACACTATGCTTTAAAGTGAATTTATAATTAGGCAACACAAATTTATATTATAGGAGGTGTACAAAAATAACAAAATGCACACAGATTCACATATGTAAAACTCCAAGTAAGAAAAAATCCTGTACAACACACAACAAAACTACAGGATGATTCAAAAGATAAATTTTCTTGAATAATGCAGTAAACTAGAAAACAAATTACAGATCTCACTTTCATCACACTGCTACTAAACAGTGTAAAGAACATAAAATAGCACCATTGTTACAAGTCACGACATCAAATTTTAAATAAAATCATGCTTAGATAAGTCATGCAGATAACAGTGAAAATTTTAATGTCTCACTAAATAAATTTGAGGCACACAAAACTGAAAATGCCACATACTGGACTCCTTACCTTCAGCATTTTTTAATAGTAACCCCAGTCTATCCAAAATTTAGTTTGCTTCACACATTTTCTAATTGAGGATATGTTACACTTAGAGATTTAATTTATACACACTAAAAGTCAATAAAACAGGCATGCATGTATGTAAGAAAAATACACTCTTAAAATACAAAAATATGTATTTAAATCAAACACATTAATTCTTTTCATTTTTAAAAACTCACATTTCCTTTTGATGAAATTTTTTTTGTTCACTTATTTCTTATTGTGATAAAAAAAAATACATCTCTCACATTTATTTATGAAAATGAAAAGAAAAATTAGCTCACCCTTTCAAGACCAACCAAACATTATCAACCAACACTAAAGTTCTCAAAGTCAAGCATAGAAGTAGTTTTTTAACTAAAACTTACCTCTGCCTATAACTTTTCACTACATACATATTTTACACACGTAATACCTCCAACATACATACAGAGAATAAGTTGAAAGTTTTGCAATATTTTCATAAACGCATGTGCTGCAGTGGGTATGTCACATGTTTAAACTAGTTTAAGCCACGCACTGCAGTCAGTTGAAAGTGATATAAAGTGGTAGTCATTGCTGTGAACAGCATTGCATGTCGTCGTTCTGTCTGTGGTTGGGACGTCTAAAAGATGAACTGCCACAACCGGCTAATTAGGAAACTTTTGTTTTACGAGTTTGAACTCGGCCATAACACTGATCAAGCAACACGAAACATTTGTCATGCAAAAGGGGAAGGTTCTGTGGACCACAGCACTGCAACCAAATGGTTCAAGAAATTTTGCTCAGGCAACAGAAACCTCGACAATCAGCCAAAGTCAGGAGGCAGCGAACCATAAATTCGGAGGTCGTGAGCCAGGCCATAAAGGCAAATCCGACAACCAACACTCTGAGATTATCAGGCGAGCTGGGCATGTCACAGACCACCATGGTTCGTCACCTTCAGGACCTCGGCAAGGTCTACAGGAGTTGCTGCATTGTCCCTCACGAACTGACTCCTTCTGAAGCAAACCACTGAGTGGAAGCGTGCACGAAACACCTAGAAAACACACGCGATGTACATTTCATCAAGAGAATTGTTACGTGCGATGAAAAGTGGATCTATTTCCGTAATCCTAACTCACAATGGCAGTGGTAAAGCCCGGACCAGCTTCCTGAACCTGTTGCGAAATGTGGGCACTTCGAGCACAAGGTGATGCTCCGTGTCTGGCAGAATTTCGCGAGGATAATCCATTATGAATTTGTCCCAGACGGTTGGACCATCAACGCCAACCTCTACTCTGAACAGCTGGAGCGGATGTATGCCGTTTTGGAGGAGAAGTACCCAGCACTGGTGAACAGAAAGCGCGCTCTCCTACAGCAGGACAACTCTCAGCCTCATACCATGCAAATGACCCGGGCAAAACTCCATGAACTTGAGGGCATCGAACTGATGCCACACCCAGCATAAAGTCCGGACCGTACTCCATCGGATTATTACTTGTTAAAGTCCGTGGCCAAATTCCTTTGTGGGTGACACTTCAACAACCAGGAGGAGGTGGCAGCTGGGAAGAAGGAGTTCTTTACCTCAAAGTACAAGAACTAGTACTGCCACAGAATCGAAGAACTGGCAGGCAGATGGCTAAATACGGTGCAACACGATGATCTATACTTTGAATGCTAGTCAGCTTTTGTCGTAAAGATACGTATGAAGACAAAGTGATCTAAATACTGAAAAACTTTCAACTCACCCTCTGTAGATAGGGATAACCTCAAGTGAAGTACAAAGGCAATTCGTGTTTCTTTACTTGTGTATGTATGGAAAAGTTACTACTTAATAATGAAAAGTAATTGAAGTAATGTTTCTGTAACTGAAGTAATGCCTTTAAAACTTAGTTCTTAACGATTGCCTTCATACTTCACTCGAGGTTGCCTCTATCTACGTATTTCGGAGGCATTAAAGTCTGTAAAATATGTACATAGTGAAAAGTTGAGGTAAGTTTTAGTTAAAAAACTATACTTCTATGATTGACATTGAGAATTTTAGCATTTTGCTTCACACGTACAGGGAACTAAATGAGATAAGGTAATGCATTTTTCATGAAGTTTGGCGAATAATATTAACCAAATATTCTGCTTCTTATTAAAGAAGGATAATAAAATGAATTGTCCAAACATTTTTATGGCTAACATAAAGCACTCAGTGTTTAAACCTCATACCAAATGAAAATACAAAACAACAGCTCCAGGCAAAGCTAACGCAACCAACATATCACATAACGTGTAAGTTAGGTACAAGGAAAGTACATCAACACCAAACCTACTTTGTTGAACCATCCCAAAGAACACCCTTTAAACATTGCCTTGAAGATGTGAAACAGGGTCAAACCACCAATCAGACGATACCAAGGTGAAAGGACACTGCTTCTATACCTGTAGCAAGTTTTGTACTCAAACCCTCCTTTGGACTGAAATTTAACTCCTCTCTTTCGGATCTTCACCATCAGAGTATTGGTTAAGGTATTAGGCTTGTTAAGTCCTTTGTAATGGAATTCCACAGACTGCTCCTGCTTTGCTTAGTTTCAGTAAGACACCAGGCTAAGCCCCCTAATTTATTTAGTTTGAATAAGACACCAGGCTATCAGTGAGCTGCCTAGTAAGAGCACAATTAGGCATTTCTACCAACCTTCAATGCTGCAATCTCTATTGGATAAGGAAATTCTAAAAATAAATAAATAAATAAATAAAATTTGCCATTTTATATTTTCTCTTCAGGAAAAAAAGAAAGACCACCACCTAGGGAATAGGGAACTTGAGGCTACTTACAATCCTGCCTTATTCTTAAAAAGAAAAAAAGTTTTAGGGGCATTTTGATCACTTAAAAAATCTGTGTTGTAACTGTCAAAAGAGGTCATATATTTTGAAAATTACTAAAAATATGTAAACAGAAAAACATAATACAATGATAAAGGTCTGCAAACAGTAGGATAAAGTTTTTTTTTTTTTTTTTTACTTACAAGCATTTTAATAGAAAATAAGATGAAACGAAGGTGGTATTAATTGCTCTCACAAACAATCATGTGCTGTGGAAAGCTCAGCATCACACGCATTTGTAGGTGCCACAGGTCTAACTATGGAACTGCACAAACTCGTGATTTTTTTCTCTTAAAAGTAACACAAAAGCACTTAAAAATCATTTATATTTTTTAATATGAAGATCATTTTTTCCTATTTCTTTGGACTGTTGGGTCATTCTGAGTATTACAACTTTTCTATAGGAAATTATAGCGTGGGATCAACATCACATGTGTGGATTATACAATGATTTCTTTCTTCTGAATTTTATGGCCTGTGGAATATATGAAGGAATTCTTTTTTCCTCCTGAATATCACAGTCTGCAGATTACACACTGTCCAAGATTACATGATGAAAATTATGGTAATTAAAATCACTATGGGAAGTATTTGTATTGAACAAAATAAAGTATGTTTTTACAGTTGTATAGATGTCACTTGTACTTCGTCTCATAAAAACAGGCATTTCAAGTCTTTTCACATACCTTATGGTGATAGTTCTACACTACAAACCATTATATAACTCCCACTGCAGATGACACTAACGCTATCCTGATTTCTTTCTCCTTCCACCAGCATTCTGGGTACCATGCAAGATGATATGTCCAGTCATACTATAGGTGTAAAGCAACTGTGTAAACTAGTTTCTACATACTGTAAAACCCTAACACGCACCATGAAGATTTTGTGCACACATGATAAGATCTGATCACATGCAACATTTGGTGTGAGAAGGTTATTCCAAAAGTTATAAAAAAATCATTAGCCAAAACATGCTTAAGGTGAACTAATAACTGTCATAGACACACATTCACAGCATCAAGCAAGTAAATCTTGAAAACCACATATCAGGTTGTTCAGAAAATAATGGTTGATTTTCTGGGTGCCGCATTCAACTGACAGACAATACCTGCAGACCAACCTGCTCCCAGCACCATTCGTACGAGTTGAAGGGTGACTCAAAAGCCACATACACGCCATATTCGGTTGAGCTGCAGTCATTGCTACACATGTGAGAGAGTAGTCTGTACAACATGTTAATAAGGAGTGAGTTGTGGGTGATTCTGCTTCATGACTTCAAATTGGGTCGTAATGCAGCACAAACCTATCGCAATGTGGTCAAGGCACGGGGCAAGGAGGCAACATCTGAACGTACTGTTCATCGGCGGTTTGAAAAGTTTCGTTCTGGAGACACGAGCCTACAAGATGAGGAGAGCTGAAGACGACAACTTGGTCATTGATGACAACAC
Organism: Macrothele yani; assembly: GCA_039090855.1. Lineage (NCBI taxonomy): Eukaryota > Metazoa > Arthropoda > Arachnida > Araneae > Macrothelidae > Macrothele > Macrothele yani. The sequence goes on from CM077010.1 coordinate 58,973,495, forward strand.
TCTGAAGGAAAATGTGGAGGCAAATCCTTGTGCCAATCAGAGAACTTGCCAAACAGTACAACGTGTCAATGTCAACCGTTTCTGAAAATCTCCACCAAATTGGTAAAGTCAAGAAGCTCAATATGTGGGTCCCACATGAACTGATGGAGCACCAGAAACAACAACAGTTTGAGATGTGCAGTAATCTGCTGCTTCACACACAAAAAAAAAAGAGGAGCCCCCTACATGATCACACTGTAACCTGTGATGAAAAGTGGGTGCTATATGACAACCATAAATGATCTGAACAGTGGCTGAACCATGGTGAACCACACAGACAACATCCTAAACCAAAGATGATGCCAAAGAAGGTTTTGCTGACAATGTGGTGGACTGTTCACGGTGTCATACACTACAGTTGTTCTTGAATGCTGGTGAAAGCATTACTTCAGTCACATACTGTGAAGAAATTGACCAAATGTACCAGAAGTTTTGTTCCAAACAGCCATCTTTGGTGAACAGTAAGGGTCCTATCCTCCTCCATTATAACGCGAGACCACACAAGTCATACATACAGAGTGCGTCAAAGAATTTTTAAGACTAGCGCTAGATTTCAGCCTACGGTGGCGCCACCAGTGTAATCGCAAATGCGTTATAAACCTTAAACATCTGCTTGCTTTCTGCCAAAAGTACTGTGCAGTTGTTAAAGTAACTCAAATGAAATGGGCGTTCATTAGAGAAGTAAAATGTTTTTCATGTTGAATTATTAAAATGGAACAAAGGGCTGTTATTAAATTTAACGCAAAACTTGGTAAAAGTGCCTCGGGAAACGTACCAAATGATGAAACAAGTTTACGGTGAGTTGTGTTTAAGTAGATCAAATGTTTTCCTGTGGCACAAACGTTTTTGGAGGAAGAGAGACACTAGAAGATCATAAGCATTCCAGAAAACCAAGTTCGTCTAGGACACCTGAGATTATTGAAAAAATACGTGATTTCGTGGCAAACAATCGATGTGCGTCACTAAGAATGATGGACGAGTCTTTAAACATCAAGAAAGAAATGATTCGAACCATCCTGCATGAAGATTTGGGCAAAACAAAAGTCTGTGCTAAATTTGTTCCACACACGTTAACCAATGAACAAAAATCAAGGAGAAGTGCACATTGCAGAGACATCATTTCAGCTGCTGAAAATGATCCAAACTTCTTAAAATCGATTGTTACTGGTGATGAAACATGGTGTTTTCAATATGATCCTAAAACAAAGCGACTAAGTGCGGAATGGAAGTCAAAAAACTCGCCACAAGCCAAAAAAACAAGAAAAGTTCCATCGAAAATCAAAACAATGCTCATTACATTCTTTGATAGTAAGGGTATTATCCCCAAAGAATTTGTTCCAAGTGGACAATTACCGGTGAGTTTTATTGAAATGTTTTGAGGCGTTTGATGGGCAGAATTTGTCACATTCGTCCAGAATATCGGGATGAAAACAGTTGGTGTTTGTTGCACGATAATGCACCCAGTCACACCTCACTTCTTGTTCGTAGATTTTTGGTGAAAAATAACGTCTGTGTGTTGAATCATCCACCATATTCACCTGATTTATCACCCTGCGAGTTTTCTTTGTTCCCGAAACTTAAAATGACGTTAAAAGGGTGTTATTTTGATGATATTTCGACCATACAAACAGCTTCGACGCGTGCTTTGGAGGCATTTCCGCAAAGTAAACTGGAACAGGCATTCGAATCATTATTAAATCACTGTAACAAGTGTATTAAAGCCGGAGGGACTTATTTTGAATAACAAATCAAAACAAATTATAATTTCTTGTTTCTATTTCATTTTACAGACCAAGTCTTAAAAATTCTCTGACGCACTGTGTAATGAAACAGAAACTACACGAACTGAGGTTTCAAATCCTCCCACATCCAGCCCACTCACCTGACTTGGCGCCTACCGATTTCCACCTGTTCATGCATTTTAGCAACTACCTCAAGGATAGGACCTTTACAAACTGAGAGGAGGCCAACATTGCATTCCAAGACTTTCTTGCACCCACAGGAAACCAGATTTTTTCCAGACTGCCATTGATGCCCTTGTCACTTACTGGCAGAGGTGTGCAGTTGCTAAAAGTGCTTATTTCAAATAAAACAAGGTTGTGTGCTATGAGGTATGTCTATTTCACTTTTACCCTTCAAATCACTCATTATTTTCTGAACAACCTGGTATTGTGTGACACTGCATCTACAAGGTGCATAGGAGTTGTTAAGTACTGAAACAAATGTCAAAGGCCACTAGTCAAAAATTTGGAACACATGAAGCTCTCAATATACAATGTCCTGGTGTGATTATGTGATCATCCTACAATATTCAAAATGAAAACCTTGGCCAAGGTAACAAAATGTGTGTCACCATCCAAGGTATTAGGTTGTCCATAATGAAATGTCACATCTTTGATCTCTCGTGTTTTGACAATGTGTTGGATTCAATACAGCGAATATGTATGCAAGTGTAATATATCATTGGAAAGCTTGAAATCTGCAGATTGTAATCTTTTGGTTCACTTTATTAACACATAATATCACCAAGTCTATATTTCCGTTTCAGTGAAAGATGAAGAATCGTGATTTTCAGGCTATTTTCCTCTATGAGTTCAAACTGGGCCACAATGCAGCGCAAGCAATGCGAAACATTGTTGGTGCCTTTGAGGAAGATGCTGCTAACGAGCGTATGGTGCAAAGATGGTTCGCAAAATTCAAGGCAGGTGACATGAACCTCGATAACGAAGAGCGTGGACGACTGAGTGCCGTCCTCGATGACGGCGCACTGAAGGCGCTTGTTGAAGCAGATGCATACACAATTGTTCGTGAGTTTGCGGGAGAACTGCGAGTAAGCAAATCGGCTGTTTCTGTGCACGTCAACCAAATTGGAAAGTCTTAAGAAGCTCGACAAATGGGTGCCACATGATTTGAACGAAAATCAACAAAATTGTCGCTTGGAAGTTTTTTCGGGGCTACTTTTGCACAACAAAACCGATCCTTTTCTTGATCATATCGTAACATACGATGAAAATTGGATCCTGTACAACAATTGTCCCTGTTCTGCATCATGGTTGGACCACGACGAAGCTCCTCAAAACTTCCCCAAACCAAAACTTCATCAACAGAAGGTTACGGTGACTGCTGGTCTTCCGCCGGTTTAAGCCACTACAGCTTCCTGAATGCAGGCAAAACAATTACTACGGCAAAGTATTGTCAGGAAATAGATGAAATGCACCACAAACTGCAATGCATTCACCCATCATTAGTCAACAAAAAGGGCCCAATACTTCTGCATGACAACGCGAGACTGCACATCGCACGTATCACTCTGCAAAAGTTGAACACATTGGGCTACGAGACTCTACCACATCCATCATATTCACCAGATCTTTTGCCTACCGACTACCATTTTTTCAAGCATCTGGACCAATTTTTGCAGGGAGAAATTATCCAACCAAGCTGATGCCCAAAACGCCTTTCACGCTTTCGTCGCTTCCAGAACTCCCGATTGTTATACTACCGGAACATAGAACCTCGTTTCTTGTTGGCAAAAATGTGTTGAATCGAATGGTTCTTATTTCGATTATCATATTTATTCTGAGCTGAGATATGTGTGATTGACAAACAGTGTACAAATCGGGCATTTCATTATGGACAAACTAATATTTTAATGAAGAGCCAAAATCTGGTTCATTAAAGCATTTCCCACCTTTAAACACAGTTCAGGTTATTCTTTAGCTATGCACGCATTTCAGTTTTACATAAGATTGAATAACATAAGATGGATTAATGACTTCTCAAAAATATATTCTTCTGAGTAGTAATAACTATTCACAGCATTAACATCAGCAAATCACACTGTACAGTAAAACTTAATTTCAAATGAAGGCTTGATAAACAAAGCAGGATGTAAAAAAAAAAAAAAATTTAAAAAATAATAAAACACTCAGGCAAAAGCATGAGCCCACCTACTTAAATAAAAATTCCAAAGATATTGAGCTGCACAAAACTTTTGTCATATTGGACAAAATATTAATTTACATTGCACACATGCAAACAGCTATTTGCCATTGCTAAATTCAAGCTTTTTCCTTTCTTTCACTTCAATATAATGTACAGCACAGGTGTTTTCCAAGGCTTTTAATTTACAGCCAAAATACATCAATAATTCACTGAACTTTCCTCTATAGAGTAGCATCACAGCAATGAATTAATCCCCTTTTATTTTTCTTAGAACTAATCACAAAAATCTCCAGGACACTCTAAATTACAGATTGTGATGCACCTGATGAGAAGCAGTGCATTAAAGTAAACAGCATATTAATTACAGCATTCATTGGAAGCAAAAACATAATCAGCCAAGCAGTGAAGTAAAATTGAAAAATAAGGCAGAAAAAAGTGGAATGGCAACCAGTAACGTGAACAAAACCAGAAGGATCAGCAAGCACATCGTGAAGCCTTTAAAGATAGATTACCTGACCATGAATGAAGGCACTGACAAAAAATGCCAGCGAGTCTGGCCACGGTATACAATTAAAGGAATCCCACCACCGCTTCACCACGAGAGAAACATAGAAGCCAAGCACAAAGGACACAGGAATCAAATCAGCATATGTACTACAGTACAAGGACACCTTTTCAAAGAATCTGCATCCAAGAAAAACAACCTTTTTCATAAAGAAATTTGCAAAAGACACAATCAGAAATAAAGCACTGGTCAAAAGAATGTGTAAGTAAATATATGAGACATTTTAAAATTCATACTATGAAATAAAGAAAAAGGGGGATGAAAGAAACAAAAACACCAGGTTTAACATGAGTTCATACAAGAAATGGAAAAGTTTCATGAAATTAACAAATCAAAAGATACAACATAACTCATTCTGCTTTAAGTTCCTCTTTATAGAGTTTTAAGTCCCTTTATTTAAAAACAAATTTAAGCATACTTATTATCAATAAATAAATAAATAAATACACTGCTTGACAGAGAAAATACCACACCAAGAAGGAATGCTCGAAAACAGACCAAACTGCATACACAGATAACCAAGTAGCTCCTCAAAAAATGATTTAATACAGACTAGGCTCCAGTGGCCGAATATACAGGATGATCAATAAGGAGTGTGGGCCAAATTTTGGGCGATACAGCATAGAATCCGACGCAGCATCGAGGCAATGAGAGCCGAATATAGAGTTCTGGGGTATCGCAATCGTGTACCACAGATGCTCAATGGGCAAGAGGTCAGGGGATCATGCTGGCCATGAAAGCATCTGCACACCGTGTAAAGCATTCAGGCTGATCCAAACGGTATGTGCCCAGGCAATATCCTGTTCAAAAACAGTGTTTGGGATGCCCTGCAGATACGGTAGTGCCACGAGCCGCAGCACCTCATCAACATGGAAGCGTGTTGTCAATGTGCCCGTAACGCTTACCAGCGGTGGGCAGCTGTTGGCGCTGACAGCACACCACACCATGATTCCACGTTGCCGGGCCGTGTGGCGCTCCACAATGGCAGAGGAATTCGTCCGTTGGCCAGGTCGCTTCCAGACTCTCACACGGTAATCATCCATGGCGAGACAGAACTGAGATTTGTCATCGAACACCACACTGTTCCACTCGGCACCCCACGCAGCTTAGGAGCGACACCACGCCAAGCGGCGACGACAATTTGGCTTGCTGTTAACGGCAGCCTTCGCAACAGACGGCTGAACAGCAAACCAGACCCAGCCAATCGGCGCGACACTGTCTGCGTCGATATCGGAGCATCCAAGCCTCCCCATCCAGTCTGCAAAAATGTCATCAGTTGTGGCCTGTGGGACCGCTACGGAATGATGTCACATGCGACGATTGACACGCTCGGACATCCGTCTCCGTGCTCCGGTCCCCCTACGACATTGCACAGATCCTTCCTGGGACCACAGTCTCCAAATGCAATTAACAGTTGTGGCATCACGTTGCGTTTCTTCCGCAATACAATGCAAGGACCATCCGGCAGTACGAAGGCCTATGATGACACCTCTTGTGAAGTCATCCATTTGACGAAATCGCATACGATGGCGTCTTAACGGCATTGGCACCCCTTGTTCGTTCTTCAGACATGGTTACAGTAGAACCACTCACTTCTCGTAGCCGTGACTACGTCTTGACTGATGGCCTCACAGGCTGGTTGTCTGCTTATATCCTGTGCGCCGTTTGTGTGATTGGCCTGCAAAAGCTATCATTTGCATAACTTGTACGTGTGCACTCACCCCGCAATTTGCATGGTGCTGTGTTCATGTCTTCATGGTGTGGCATTTTCTCTGTCAGACAGTGTACATAGCTATTGTAAATGTTAAGATTCTAGTAAATATTCAAAATCACCTCACTAAGTTCAATATTTCAAGGTAGTTGTTTAAAACACACCTATGCTACACACTTTCAGCATGTCCTATGCCACACATTTTCAGCTGAAACAGCAGGAGTGTTTTATAAAACTACCTTGAAATATTGAACTTAGTCCAAGTATAGATTTTAATAATGAGAATACTGAATTATATCCTCATTGTACAACAGTGGTGTATATTCGAGGCTAGCTAGACTAGCTCCGAAGCCCAGAGAATGCACAAATAAAACTGAATTAAATATACACAAATAAAAGTCGATTATAAACGGTACTAAAATATGTCAATTTCAGGTGCCAAAAAAAAAAAAAAGTGTGCGGATTTGCTTCTTTGACTCAGTCTGGAGAGCAAAAACCAATGGCAAAATGCAAGCAGCTCTTCCAGAGTCTTCGCAGTTCTGATGCAAAAACCTTCCGTACCATTGCATGCTAGTGTTTCCATGACAATATGAATCAGCTGGTAGAGGGGAATGGGCCATTGCTTTGGAAAACATTTCACTCAGAATAGTAAAGACAGACTATCTCAGGCACTTGCATACTTCCGCCCACAAGTGTGTTTCTCGAGAGTTGTTTCAGTTTTTGTGAAGTGTCAATGAATTAAAATCGGAGATATTATATCTTAAATTCATGGCTTTGTTGGATTCGAACTGTTTTGATAATTTTTGTGAAAGCTTCCCTGAACATCTACTGTCAGAACTTAAAGAACTCTATGCTTCAAATTTTGATACAGCTCGACTAAAAAATGAACTGAAGGTGTTTTATTCCCTTGATGAATACAAAAACTATTCAGTAAGAGACATTACATGTTACATAAAGTTGAATAAATTGGACATAGTGTTTATTGAGGTGTACGAATTAGCAGACCTCATATTAAACTTTCCATCAACAACTGCAACTGCAGAAAGAAGTTTTTCAGCATTAAAAAGAATCAAGATATATCTTAGAGCCACACAAGCACGTGCACATTTGAAAAACTTGGCTGTTTTGTCAATAGAGAAAAATATTCTTTTTAAATATGAAAAAGTACTCGGAAGAAACATTTTATGAAAACATAGCACTCAAGTTCACACTAAAGGAGAAGAATGGAGTTCATGCACAAATACAGAATTCAGAAGAAGAATGGAGTTCATGTACAAATAAGTGTTCAAATCTTAATCCTTATAATTATTTGGTATCATGTTAGCAATGGCATGTACCTAAAATTTAGAAAAAAAGTTACTTCTATTACTTAACAAAAAAAATTAAACTTCACAATTAAAAAAAAAAAAAAACAGTACTGAGGGGAGTGTATGTGTGGGAGGGAGAGGGGTGAGATAGCCCAGGTCTCGGACCCAAGATACGATACTGTTGCACAGATTATACTCATCACTTTGTTAGTTTAGCCTAAACATGCCAAACTCGATCAATTGCGTTCACCAGATAGATTCCTCTGAAAGAAATAAGACTTGTATTGAGCAGACAGGTCACACGTCACGTCAATACTTGTTTCACTACTCCTAAGCATACAGTTTGATGTACTGCATTATACTGGATTGGCCAAAAAGTAAGTTTTTTTACACATACGTAAATGGCGAAACATGTCTTGAAATGTAACTAACGTCATTTGAAACCGCAAGTTCATTACCTAATGTGACAGCTGACAGTTGAAGCTTGTTTTAGGAACAGAAAATGCACAATTTCATTAATAAGTGTTTGTTTGGCATCAATTTCAAAATGGACAATAAAAAAAAAAAAAATTTCGTCATGTTTTGCAGTATTACTTCTGAAAAAGAAAAAATGCTATGCAAGCACATAAGTTATGTGATGTGTACGGTGAAGATGCCTTAAAACTACGGCAGTGTCAGAATAGGTTTGCGAAATTTCTGTCTGGGGATTTTGCTGATAATCTGAACGTATTGAAATTGATCATTGAAAACCATTTAAAGCAACTGGGATAAGTTAGTAAGCTCCATACGTGGGTACACCGACTTTGCGATGTTGTATCTTGTGCTTTGTGTATTGTTTTTGTTTATTACATGCATCGTTGTATTTACTTACATTCTCTATTCTAGCACACACTCCCGAAATCATTTTGTTATTTGCTCTCATATGCTAAATATGCTTCCTGTGTTTCTCTAGTTGTAATTCACGTATTATGGGGCTGCACGTGACCCCAGATTCCTGTACCATTACCATACTCATAGAATGCTTGCCTGCATTCATGTTTTTATTATTTTTATCTGGGTAGTTTTACCCTCTGTCATGTGTACATATCATTATAAACGTCATGTGTATTTTTATGTTTTTGATGGGCGCGAATGATGTAACAGCCTATTTTCTTAAATAAAATTTGTTGAAAACCACATGAGCTCAAAGAAATTCATCTTCCTAAGCACGTTGACATCTGCGATTCACTCTTGAAACGTGAAGAAAACTATCAATTTTTGAAACGTATGATAACAGGCAATGAAAAATGAATCATCTACAACAATGTCGAATGAAAAAGATTGTGGAGCAAGCGTGATGAACCTGCTCAAAGCACTTAAAAGGCAGATATGCACCAAAGGAAGGTTGTGCTGTCAGTCCGGTGGGATTTCAAAGGCATTGTGTATTTCGAATTGCTTCCAAGGAACCAAACCATTAATTCAGACATGTACTGTCCTCAGCTGGATAAATTAACTGATGCAGTCAAACAAAAGCGTCCAGAATTGGTGAATCGCAAAGGTGTTGTGTTTCACTATGATAACGCAAGACCACATACAAGTTTGGTCACTCGTCAAAAATTGTTGCAGCTTGGATAGGATGTCTTACCACATCCACCATATTTGCCAGACCTGGCACCATCAGACTACCATTTGTTTTGTTCATTGCAAAACGCCTTGAATGGTAAAATCTTCACATCTGATGAGGCTATCAATTCGTTATTGGATCTGCTTTTTGCCAAAAAAAAACAAAAACTTTTTTGAGCGCAAAATCATGAATTTGGCTGCGAGAAGATGGCAAAAGGACATCGGACAAAATGGACTATATGTTGTTAACTAAAACATTTGTTTCCCATTCAAAATTCACCTTTCATTTACACAAGAAAAAAACACAATTACTTTTTGGCCAACCCAATAGCTTGCCACTTTATAGGAACTGCAGGAATTCATACACACCCAATTCGACTTGTCAAACATAAATTTCCTAAGGCTACACATTTTGCAAAAATAAATAAATCTGTAAAGGTTATCAATATGTACTTCTTATATTGATAACCTTCTTTTCTTATCTCCTGTGCAAATCAGAAAAGTTGTGCTTCTTTCTTATCTTAAAATAGGTTCCATTGAACACCTATTTAGTGTTCTCCCTAGAGCCTTTTTACTGGGCGGCCCTGTCACTTAATTTTGTCTGCCGCCCAGCTATATTTCCTTTAACGAATGTTTTCACATAGCACATAATAGTAAGAATGAAAACTTATTCCCACATACACCATCAGTGTTGATGAAAACTGGCTAAAATCTGCGTTACCACCCTGGTGGCACAGTGGTCTAAGCGTTGGCTTATGACAATTCTTCCGAGAAGGGTCCAAGTTCGAATCCCGGTGAGGCATGGATGTTGTGTTTGTCTTTACGGCACTTGTTCTCTCCCTTCCCTGGAACCAGTGGCCCTGAATTAGGGACAAGTGGCTGCTTATAGCCTATCCAGTTGCTTACTGTGGTAATTAAACCTTTAATATATATATAAAGCCACCCCGGTGGTGCAGTGGTCTGTGATGTCCTCTGATCATTCGTACGAAATGGGTCCGGGTTCGAATCTTGGTGCGGCATGGATGTTATGTTTATCTTGTGGCACTGGCTCTCTCCCTTCCCTGGAGCCAGTGTCCTAAATTAGGGACGGGCGACTGCTTATAGCCCATTGAGTTGCTCATGGTGGTCGTTAAACCTCCAATCAAAAAAAAAAAAAAAAAGAGAAATCTGTGTCAAATGTAATTTGTTAGTAAATACTCATTTTTTAAACCATTTTTGTACAATTTTTTAACTGTTTATCATATTATGTTGCATTAATGCCTACCACACCACTTAAGATGTTTAATAAGTATAATAATGTTAACGAAAACTTTTTTTTTTTTTATTGGAGAAGGGGTCGTTAAAAGGAAGTACCACCCAGCTAAAAGTACTTGCCACCTAGTTGTAAAAAACATCTAGGGAGAACACTACTATTTATATTTCAAACAAGTTCAGTTTGTTTTCATCACACAACACAAGATAGACTTCATTTTTTTTTATTCAGTTATTTTATTATTGCACAAGTTCACAAAAATGATGAAAAATCAGTAAGACTTTCAGATACCATTTATTAGCCTATGTATACTAAGTGGAGTAAAGAGGAGTTTACAAAATGTATACTTGAACTTTTCTTTACAGTTCATTCAAAAAACAAAATTACATAATCACGATAGTGTACAGTACATCTGAGATACAGCAACGCACGCGCGCGCACACACACACACACACAAATGCTGCTTTGCTCTTATGTATTGCCATTTTGTTAATTTAATGAAATAGAACATTTCATCTTGTTCAAATCTGGCAATGCAGAAGTGTAATCAAGAGTTAGTGCAGAGATGAAGATAGAAAGGATAACTCTCCTGACATCTCTTTCTCTCTTCCTTTAAAGTTAATACAAGAGATAGAACAATAAATAATCCTATAGCTATAATCATGAAGGTTATATCTGCTACAATAGGGAAAAAGTTTTGAAAACAAACTGGCATGGGAAGAAGTGAGGATTGGGACAAAGAAGAAATTCATTCCAATGAAGATACTATGGATATTTAAATAAAAACAGCAGAAGTAAAAAAAAAGTTATACATAGAACTCATTTTTAAGTACAATTTCATTCAGATTTACTCATATTCATGTCCAAACCACGTCATCATTAGTAAATTTCTGAGCAATCAAATTAAAAAAAAAGTAAAAGAAATAGCTAGTTTTTCTGAAAGAAAATTTGCACAGCAGAAATACCGTCAAATGTTAGTAAATGATTAGTTTGCTTGTATGAAGAACCATCTTTAAGAGATAAAGGACTACACTAGAAAAAGTCAAAACTGCTTAGTGACTATAAAAATAACAAACAGAATGTAACAAAACCCTGGTCTAGTGTTTTTCCATATTTAATTAATTATTTCTTAGCACAAAAATGTTGTCATTAAGTGTGATTCATGTAGTGAACTCTTTAGGAAAATTAAAAGATCTAGGAATGAAATGCTCATTTCCCAGTTTCCATATGAAAGTTATGGTTACACCACACAGAGAAGAACCTCAAAGCAAATGAATTTAACTGGTTGGTGTGATGGTAACATGGTCACATTTGGAAAGTGTGAAATGGAAATAAGGCCTCCTGCTGAGGAATGATTGCATGCTCAAATTAGTTTGGGAAATTCATGCACAGCTAACTAAAGTTCATGAAGGTGCATTGAAAAATGAATATTTTGAGTCCTTGTTTGATCTGTACATCCTTATTCCAGTGGTAGGTTTGAGTTCTTGGCAGCTTCTGGAAATTTCTGATACTTGAATCAGATCTGTCCTTTTTGGACAATTTGCAACTTCAGGGTTATTTTAATCTTCTTCTCTTGAAAAACAATTAGCTTAATTCATTAAGGAATGCCTTTACACCATTCAAAAGGCAGAAATAATTTTAAAAACATGCTAATGACACTTATAACAAGTCAAAAGTTAGAAAAAAGAAACCTCTTACCTAACCACCAGCAGTGTTGAAAGGGCTCCGAGGATCTCTCGAGCAGGTAAGAAAGTGCTTGACAACATGACTGACTGGATTTCACGCTACTTTGTTCTTAATTCTTGCATTATTTCAATTATCTGATGTTTTCAATAATTTGTAAATATTGTCTTAAAAAGTTTCAAACCTTTACTTTAGTATACAACTGTATTTGTGTTGTATCACATGGTTCGGTATATACAGGGGTTTATTTCAGTTAAATGAAAATTTTAAATGTCTTTTTTTTTTTTTTTTGGATTGGAGGTTTAACGACCACCGTGAGCAACTCAATGGGCTATATGAGCAGTCGCCCGTCCCTGATTTAGGGTAACTGGTTCCAGGGAAGGGAGAGAGCCAGTGCCGTAAGACAAACACAACATCCATACCTGACCGGGATTCGAACCCGGACCCTTACGGACGAATGATCACAGGCCAGCGCCTTAGACCACTGCGCCACCAGGGGCGGCTTTTAAATGTTAAAAGGTTTTAATATATTAAATTATGTGATCACAAATGTGCAACCTTGCATGGCCTGGAGAACTGTTAAAGTACAATGTCTGTGTTGCATACATCTGAAATCATCACATCGGTTAGGTACGAGTTTTCTTCAGCATAACTTTTGATTTGTTATAAGCTTAATTCACTTTATTCCCATTCTGAACATCTTGGGAAGCACAACATGTTCCTTACTTTTGAGTTCATTGTGCTCTAGAGCCATCTGTTTATATATCATCATCATCATCATCATTGTCAACCATTATCAATCCACTGCTGGACGAAGGTCTCCCCAAGTTTCACTCCACAACGGTCTGTCTTGTGCCAGTCTCCTCCATGTCACACCTGCATACTTTCGAATTTCATCCACCCATCTCCCATGTGGTCTTCTTCTGGGTCTTTTCCTGTCCCTTGGAATCCAATCTAAAATTTCGGCTGTCCATCGATGATCTGTCCTTCTGGCAGTATGTCCAGCCCATTGCCATTTCAGGGATTTAACTCTGATCATGATGTCTTCCACTCTTGTCATTTTTCGGATCCACGAGTTCCTCTTCTTATCTCTCCTGGTTACACCAAGCATGCACCTCTCCATGCTTCTTTGAGTTGTCTGCAGTCTTTGTATATCTCTTTTAGTTAAGGTCCACGTCTCTGCACCATACGTAAGCACTGGAAGGATGCATTGATCAAACACTTTTCTTTTAAGACATAATGGCATATTGCTCTTGAAAATTATGCTGTTTCTTCCAAAAGCTCTCCAGGCAAGTTTTGTACGCCGATTAATTTCTTCATCAATGTGACCCTCACTTGATATCTGCTGTCCAAGATAAACGTACGTGTCTGTTATCTCCAGCTTTTCTCCATCAATCAATAAATCTTCATTTCTTGTAAAAGCATTGAACATCACTTTTGTCTTCTGAAAGTTCATTTTTAATCCCACTTCTTTACTCTTGTCAGCAAGTTCCTGGATCATACTCTGCAGCTCTGATGGGGTAGTTGCAAAAATGACTACGTCATCAGCAAAACGAAGGTGGGTTAGATAATCTCCATTAATCTTTATCCCTTTGTTTTCCCAGCTCAGCGACTGAAAAACACCCTCCAATGTGGCATTAAAGAGCTTCGGAGATATGGTGTCACCTTGTCTCACTCCCTTTCCAATTTTTATGTGTGTTGTATTTTCAAACAGCCGAATCTTTGCACTTGCATTTTCATAGATGTTATTAATAATATTAATGTATGCATCTTCAATACCGCAGGTTTTCAGAGCCATTGTAACTGCTGATGGTTTCACCGAATCAAAGGCTTTTTCATAATCAATAAAAGCCATGCACAATGGAAGTTCATATTCCCTCGCTCTTTCAATTAGTTCTCTCAGTACGTGGATATGATCTATTGTGCTGTAGCCACTCCTGAATCCAGCTTGTTCTCTCGGTTGAGCCATGTCCAGTGTTACCTTCAAGCGGTGTGAAAGAACTTTAGTGAAGATTTTATAAACTACTGCTAGGAGGCTGATAGGTCTGTAGTTTCCGAGATCCTCAATGTCACCTTTCTTATGTAGCAGGATCATTGTAGGCGGTGTTCCAATCCTCAGGAATCTTTCCTTCATTAAGGCATCGAGTGAAAATTTGGGCGAGTACTGTTTCAATTTCTCCACTTGCTTCTTGTATGATGTCTACAGTAATTCCATCTTCTCCTGGAGCTTTTCCCCACTTCATGTTCTTGATTGCATGTGCAACTTCTGCTGGAAGGACTGGAGGAACTCTGGTACTGGTATCTTCCATGATGTCTGGAGTGCATGTATCATCCCTTTCATATAATTTGGAGTAGAAATCTTTCACTCTTGTCAAAATTTCTGCCTCTATTTCTTGTTACAGAACCATCTTCTTTTCTCAGTGCCATAATCTGTTTTCTTCCCTTACTGAGATGTCCCTTTGCTATCTTTAGGCTTTGGTTGTTTTCAATTGCTTTTCTCACTAGTTCACAGTTGAATTTTCTTACGTCTTCAGTGATACTTTTTTCTTACTGTCTTGCATAGCTCTATATATTCCACTTTGGAAGTCACATCTTCTTTAGTTGTCCTCATCTCTCTTCTTTTTTGCATCAACATTTTGGTTTTCCTGATAATTTGTTTACATGCAACTTGTTCTTAGACCCAGCTAATTTTGTTGCTGTTTCCATAAGAGCTTTGGTTACTTTTCTGTTAACTTCAGAGATGTCCACTTCTTCCGATGTTAGGCCTTCTAAAGCAGAGAACCTGTTCTTCAGTTCCAACTTGAAGGTATTATGGTGTTTTTTAAGGTTGGTTATGTCAATACATTTTGTTTGTCTTATGAGCTTGCCACGTTCAAGTTTGGTGTTGAGGTGCATCTTACATCTCACCAATCTATGGTCACTACCTGTGTTGAACTTGTTTAGCACACTGCAGTCTTCTATGACGAATTTTTTGTTACACATAATAAAATCAATTTCACTTGTCGTCCCATTTGGATGTCTCCATGTCCATTTCCTGTGTGGCTGTTTCTTGAAGAAGGAGTTCAAGATGAAAAACCCTTCTGCCTCTGCAAACTCAACGAGAGTATTTCCACGCTGGTTTCTGTTGCCGTGACCGAATTTACCTACTGAAGTTTCATTCTGTTGCCGTTGCCCTATTTTTGCATTGAAATCTCCCATAATTATTTTCAAGTGCTGCTTACCTTTATTATTTAGATGACAAATTTCCTCATAAAATTCTTCAATTTCTTCTTCAGGATGACTTGTGGTGGGTGCATAAGTTTGAATAATCTGAGCCTGGTATCTTTTCGAGAGTTGGATAACGAGTCGTTGCAGCTCTGTCAGAGGAACTTTCAACTTCTACAACTTTATCCTTCAGTTTCTTGTTTATTATAAATCCAACACCACTAGTTCTGCCAGTATCTGTCCCACGATAGTAGAAGAGATGTCCACTTTTCAGTTCGATGAGATCTTCTCCTTTTCTCCTTACCTCACTTAGCCCCACGATGTCCCACTTGATCCTTTGTAGTTCTTCTTCCAATTCAAGAAGCCTTGAATCAGAAGATAGGGAGCGTCCGTTGTACGTAGCCAAGGTCAGCATCAGATGGCAGCCTAGTCCGGGGTCCTCCGGAGATTCTTAGCACCCTCTGCCTTCATGTCGCACTGGCCGCTGCCTTGGCCAGGTACATTTCCAGCTGCCGGAGACTGAGGGCCAAGATTTAAGTTGTGGAATCATTTTGGAGGTTTGGCCATAACTCACCACGCTGGCCAAGCGGGTTGGTGAGTGTGGGATAGAATTTCCTCTAATCCCGATGGTATAGTTATAGCCGCTATTGGCGGTCGCCAGAGCCCCTTTAGTGGGAACAGGATGTACCACGAGAAGGCGGGGTTGACATTTGTCAAGGAGAGGCTGTGATGTTGCGCATCACCTGACCTTACATCCTGTTTATATATATATATATATATATAATATCAGGGGATGTAAGGTCAGGTGATGCGTAACATCACAGCCTCTCCTTGACAAATGTCAACCCCGCCTTCTCGTGGTGCATCCTGTTCCCACTAAAGGGGCTATGACGACCGCCAATAGTGGTATAACTTAACCATCCGGATTAGAGGAAATGCTATCCCACACTCACCAACCCGCTTGGCCAGCAAGGTGAGTTATGGCCAAACCCCTCCAAAATGACTTCACAACTTAAATCTTGGCCCTCAGTCTCCGGCAGCTGGAATGTACCTGGCCAAGGCAGTGGCCAGTGCGACATGAAGGCAGAGGGTGCTAAGAGTCCCCGGAGGACCGGACTAGGCTGCCATCTGATGCTGACCTTGGCTACGTATAATGGACGCTCCCTATCTTCTGATTCAAGGCTTCTTGAATTGGAAGAGGAACTACAAAGGATCAAGTGGGACATCGTCGGGCTAAGTGAGGTAAGGAGAAAAGGAGATCTCATTGAACTGAAAAGTGGACATCTCTTCTACTATTGTGGGACAGATACTAGCAGAAATAGTGGTGTTGGATTTATAATAAACAAGAAACTGAAGGATAAAGTTGAAGAAGTTGAAAGTTCCTCTGACAGAGCTGCACGACTCTTTATCCAACTCTCGAGAAGATACAAGGCTCAGATCATTCAAACATATGCACCCACAACAAGTCATTCTGAAGAAGAAATTGAAGAATTTCATGAGGAAATTCGTCATCCAAATAATAAAGGTAAGCAGCACTTGAAGATAATTATGGGAGATTTCAGTGCAAAAATAGGGCAACGGCAACAGAAGGAAACTTCAGTAGGTAAATTCGGTCATGGCAACAGAAACCAGTGTGGAAATACTCTCGTTGAGTTTGCAGAGGCAGAAGGGTTTTTCATCTTGAACACCTTTTTCAAGTAAAAGCCACACAGGAAATGGACATGGAGACATCCAAATGGGACGATAAGTGAAATTGATTTTATTATGTGAAACAAAAAATTCGTCATAGAAGACTGCAGTGTGCTAAACAGGTTCAACACATTTAGTGACCATAGGTTGGTGAGATGTGAGATGCACCTCAACACTAAACTTGAACGTGGCAAGCTCATAAGACAAACAAAATGTACTGACATAACCAACCTTAAAAAACACCACAATACCTTCAAGTTGGAACTGAAGAACAGATTCTCTGCTTTAGAAGGCCTAACATTGGAAGAAGTGGATATTTCTGAAGTTAACAGAAAAGTAACCAAAGCTCTCATGGAAACAGCAACAAAGTTAGCTGGGTCTAAGAACAAGTTGCATGTGAACAAATTATCAGGAAAAACCAAAATGTTGATGCAAAAAAGAAGAGAGATGAGGACAACTAGAGAAGATGTGACTTCCAAAGTGGAATTTAAAGAGCTATGCAAGACAGTACGAAAAAGTATCACTGAAGACGTAAGGAAATTCAACTGTGAACTAGTGAGGAAAGCAATTGAAAACAACCAAAGCCTAAAGAGAGCAAAGGGACATCTCAGTAAGGGAAGAAAACAGATTATGGCACTGAGAAAAGAAGATGGTTCTGTAACAAGAAATAGAGGCGAAATTTTGACAAGAGTGAAAGATTTCTACTCCAAATTATATGAAAGGGATGATGCATGTACTCCAGACATCATGGAAGGTACCAGTACCAGAGTTCTTATAGTCCTCTCAGCAGAAGTTGCACATGCAATCAAGAACATGAAGCGAGAAAAAGCTCCAGGAGAAGATGGAATTACTGTAGACATCATACAAGAAGCAAGTGGTGAAATCAAAACAGTGCTTGCCCAAATTTTCACTCGATGCCTTAATGAAGGGAAGATTCCTCAGGATTGGAACAACGCTATAATGATCCTGCTACATAAAAAAGGTGACATTGAGGATCTCAGGAACTACAGACCTATCAGCCTCCTATCAGTGGTTTATAAAATCTTCACTAAAGTTATTTCACACCGCTTGAAGGTGACACTGGACATGGCTCAACCGAGAGAACAAGCTGGATTCAGGAGTGGCTACATCACAATAGATCACATCCACGTACTGAAAGAACTAATTGAAAGAGCGAGGTAATATGAACTTCCATTGTGCATGGCTTTTATCGACTATGAAAATGCCTTTGATTCAGTGAAATGATCAGCAGTTACAATGGCTCTGAAATCCTGCGGTATTGAAGATGCATACATTAATATTATTAATAACATCTATGAAAATTCAAGTGCAAAGATTCGGCTGTTTGAAAATACAACACACATAAAAATTGGAAAGGGTGTGAGACAAGGTGACACCATATCTCCGAAGCTCTTTAATGCCACATTGGAAAATGTCTTTCAATCACTGATCTGGGAAAACAAAGGGATAAAGATTAATGGAGATTATCTAACCCACCTTCGTTTTGCTGATGACGTAGTCATTTTTGCAACTACCCCATCAGAGCTGCAGAGTATGATCCAAGAACTTGCTGACAAGAGTAAAGAAGTGGGATTAAAAATGAACTTTCAGAAGACAAAAGTGATGTTCAATGGTTTTACACGAAATGAAGATTTATTGATTGATAGAGAAAAGCTGGAGATAACAGACACGTATGTTTATCTTGGACAGCAGATATCAAGTGAGGGCCACACTGATGAAGAAATTAATCGGCGTACAAAACCTGCCTGGAGAGCTTTTGGAAGAAACAGTATAATTTTCAAGAGCAATATGCCATTATGTCTTAAAAGAAAAGTGTTTGATCAATGCATCTTTCCAGTGCTTACGTATGGTGCAGAGATGTGGACCTTAACTAAAAGAGACATACAAAGGCTGCAGACAACTCAAAGAAGCATGGAGAGGTGCATGCTTGGTGTAACCAGGAGAGATAAGAAGAGGAACTTGTGGTTCCGAAAAATGACAAGAGTGGAAGACATCATGATCAGAGTTAAATCCCTGAAATGGCAATGGGCTGGGCATACTGCTAGAAGGACAGACCATCGATGGACAGCCGAAATTTTAGATTGGATTCCAAGGGACAGGAAAAGATCCAGAAGAAGACCACATGGGAGATGGGTGGATGAAATTCGAAAGTATGCGGGAGTGACATGGAGGAGACTGGCACAAGACAGACCGTTGTGGAGGAAACTTGGGGAGACCTTCGTCCAGCAGTGGATTGATAATGGTTGACAATGATGATGATATATATCAGGGGTGAATATTCTGGGTGTGCAAGGTGCGTGGCGCACGCCTACACAGATATCGCAATCGAACCTATAGTATAGATATTATTTTTTTGGATTTGCTTCTAATAAAACTCACCAGAGTTCGTCTTAAGGCTTTTAGTTGTGGTTAAAATTAATTTCATCACATAATGCTTTCATTAATAAGAGAAGGTTCGTTCAGTAAGCATATCGCATTCGCACTAAAATCCCGGGCCATGCTGTTTTGCGTGCGCACATCCGACGACCTTAAAGTAGCTGTGGTACAAGCGCTCCCAGGTGTCGCTGCAGGTCACGTTCCTATTTAACTGTGGTCTCAAATGTACCAGCGGAAATCTCAAGGTGTGCTACCCAAAATCAGCACCGCTTGAGTTTCACCGACCAGCCAGTTGCTGTTGTATTTCATTTTTTTTTTTTCGTTATATATATTTCCAGTAAGACTCACTGAAGTTTGTCTGCTAAACTTAATTCCCTTGTTCAATATTTTCGTGAAGAGGAGAAGGTTCGTTGCTTCGTGCAGTAAACAAAACATAGTAAATAATATTAGCAGCTGCAGGAGTTCTATTTTAACAGCGGACACCCTAAGTCGTTGAAGCAACTGTAATTCAAAGCTTTCCGGATGGTGCCATAGGTCATGTTTTTATTTCTTCTTGGATCCAACGCAGAGGTTTAAATTCCCAGGGTGTGCACGCTTAAAAAAAGCACCACTGGTCACACTTGTATGTGTTTGGAATAGCATGGAGTCATAGAAAACTTGTAGCAGACCGATGAAGTGTGTTTATCTTTTCATCGGTGTGTTTATGCGCACAGATACAACTGAATTTTGACATCCATATACAATTTGAATTTTGACATCCATTTAGGTTGATGATCTACTAAGTGTCCTATTTTTGACAGAGATTTTGCATTTTGTTTAAAGTGGGTTAAAGAAAGTAAGCCTTGTGCTGTATTTAAAACTTATATACACTGACGGAAAATAAAATCCAAACACCAAGAAGGGGTCGTGTTAGATAAACGACAGTTGGTAGGCGGTGAGAGTACATCTGTAAGATGACGTCTATGCAAATTTCACGCTCGGCTCATACGTGTGGTGCTAGCAGCGCCCTCGGAACATGCAAAGCAGGTTTGCTGTAAATACGCGCTGTAACATTTGTGAGCGTTAGTTATCGTTGAGATTCGACGTAGTGTGTTGATGTTAGTCAAGAATGCCTTTAAGAAGACGAAGAAGCCATTATCAACAGCTCACGGAGTTTGAACGAGGTCGTGTAATAGGGCTACGAGAAGGTGGATTTTCTTTCCGCAATATTGCAGAACGACTTGGCAGGAATGTAGCCACTGTGCATGATTGTTGGCAGCGGTGGTCAAGGGAAGCTACTGCCTCAAGAAGACCGGGTTCCAGCTGGCCACGTGGCACTACTGAGAGGGAAGACCGCCGTATATGCGGCGTATGGCCGTGGCGCATCGTACCGCGTCTGCGGCAGCAATTCGAGCTGCAGTTACCACCAGAGTGACACAACGAACTGTTACAAATCGTTTACTTGAAGGACAGCTCCGAACCAGACGCCCTGTAGCGTGCATTCCACTTACTCCAAACCACTGCCATTTGCGACGTCAGTGGTGTCAAGCTAGAGCTCATTGGAGGACGGAGTGTAGATCTGTTGTGTTTTCTGATGAAAGCCAGTTTTGCCTGGGTGCCAGTGACGGCCATGTGTTGGTTAGAAGGAGGCCAGATGAGCGCCTGCAACCAACCTGTCTGCGGCCGAGACACACTGGACCTACACCTGGAGTTATGGTCTGGGGAGCAATTTCCTATGACAGCAGGAGCACTCTCGTGGTTATCCCACGCACCCTGACGGCACAGTTGTACGTCGGTCTGGTGATTCAACCTGTTGTGCTGCCATTCATGAACAATATTCCAGGGGGTGTTTTCCAACAGGATAACGCTCGCCCGCGTACCACTGTTGCAACCCAACATGCTCTACAGAGTGTCGACATGTTGCCGTGACCTGCTAGATCTGCAGATCTTTCACCAATCGAGCACGTATGGGACATCATTGGACGACAACTCCAGCGTCACTCCCAACCAGTATAAACCGTCCCTGTATTGACCGACCAAGTGCAACAGGCATGGAACTCCATCTCACAAACTGACATCCAGCACCTATACGACACAATGCATGAACGTTTGAGTGCTTGCATTCAACATTCTGGCGGTTACACCGGTTATTAATGTACCAGCATTTCATATTTAAAATGGCTCTTTTCGCACTTACATTAAGCTGTGATCTTGAAACCTTAATTGATTAAATATGTTACCTATACAAATGTATTGCCACCATTTCATTCCTCTACAACTATTTTTTCGTGGTGTTGGGATTTTTTTTTCCGTCAGTGTATATAAAGAAAACGATACCGAAAATTTGTTCATCACCCTAGCATGTGCACAGGAAATTCATTTTTTCTTACGATGAAGTGTACGTAACAATCTTTATTACCGTAAGTTATTAGACAACAGCTAAATAAAACGAATGCTTTTCGTATGTAGCTTTATAATTGTGATTCCATGCATAGGATTTTTCTTCAGGATAATTGAAGTTGCAGTTCTTGCTTTGGTTTTTGTAGATGATTATTGGCTTTACAGTGCAGATATTATCCCGTTTCTGTGTTCTAAATATAATTTCACACTTCTAGAATTTAGCACTGCTTTGTTTTCAAGCTCAATGTTACACCTTAGTTTTTAAGATGTCAAATTAATTATGTAGCAAATAAAACTTAATGAAATTCATACCACAAAATCAACAGTCATTTGTAAAGTGAAAGGTAAGAATTGCAATTTTGATTATCCAGAGGAAATCTAGTACACATGGAAAGGCATAACAGAGCAGGAAATGTAATTTCCAGCCTCTGATTATTCAATAATGTCAACAGAAGAAAACAGAATAAGAACCACAGATGGCAAAATAACACTACAGAGATATAAAATATGTTTATATGTAACCACCACTAGCATGCCTTTCGAGAAATAATAAATCCAAAACAGTTTTATAGTGTGATTTCATGCACAGAATCTTAGATGAAATGCATGAAGCAAATTTTGCCAGGTAAAGAAAACTTCGAAATAGCACAGAGTGGGTTACAGCATTGAAATAGAGACGAAGCAAATGGTCCAATCTTTGGTCATTTCAATGGAAACCAAGAGCCATATAATAGCATTAAATCAAGGTATTAAAAAGTTATTAAAGTCTTAAAAAGGATAAATATCTTTTTAAGTATGCTTTAATGGATTGTCTAATTTTCCAAAAATTTTGCCACATGGATGGACAGCTGAATGCATTTCTTTAACGAAAAACAATTATCCTATGTGGGGTATCAGGTGTTTTGGGAATTAAAACTCACTTAATTTCACCAATGTTTGTGGCATATCATCATCATCACTCCACTGCTAGAAGAAGGTCTCCCCAAGTTTCTTCCACAATGGTCTGCCTTGTGCCAGTCTCCTCCAGGTTACTCCCTCATACTTTCGAATTTCATCCCCCCATCTCCCATGTGGTCTTCTGGTCTTCTTCTGGGTCTTTTCCTGTCCCTTGGAATCCAGTCTAAAATTTCAGCTGTCCATCGATGGTCTGTCCTTCTGGCAGTATGCCCAGCCCATTGCCATTTCAGGTAGTTTACTCTGATCATGATGTCTTCCACTCTTTAGTCATTTTTCTGATCCAAGAGTTCCTCTTCTTATCTCTCCTGGTTACACCAAGCATGCATCTCTCCATGCTTCATTGAGTTGTCTGCAGTCTTTGTATGTCTCTTTTAGTTAAGGTCCACATCTCTGCACCATATATAAGCACTGGAAGGATGCATTGATCAAACACTTTTCTTTTAAGACATAATGGCATATTGCTCTAGAAAATTATACTATTTCTTCCAAACGCTCTCCAGGCAAATTTTATTAGCCGATTAAATTCTTCATCAATGTGACCCTCACTTGATATCTGCTGTCCAAGATAAATGTAGGTATTGGTTATCTCCAGCTTTTCCCCATCAATTGATAAATCTTCATTTCTTGTAAAAGCATTGAACATCACTTTTGTCTTCTGAAAGTTAATTTTTAACCCACTTCTTTACTCTTGTGAGCAAGTTCCTGGATCATGCTCTGCAACTCTGATGGGTTGCAGAGCATGGTTGCATGGGTTAGTTGCAAAAATGACTACGTCATCAGCAAAATGAAGGTGAGTTAGATAATCTCCATTTATTTTTATCCCTTTGTTTTCATAGTTCAGTGATTGAAAGACATTTTTCAATGTGGCATTATAGAGTTTCAGAGATATTATGTCACCTTGTCTCACTCCCTTTCCAATTTTTATGGGTGCTATATTCTCAAATAGCCGAATCTTTGCACTTGCATTTTCATAAATGTTATTAATAATATTAATGTATGCATCTTCAATACCTCAGGATTTCAAAGCCATTGTAACTGCTGATGGTTTCACTGAATCAAAGGCCTTTTCATAATCGATAAAAGCCATGCATAATGGAAGTTCATATTCTCTAGCTCTTTCAATTAGTTCTCTCAGTACATGGATATGATCTACAGTGCCGTACCCACTCCTGAATCCAGCTTGTTCTCTTGGTTGAGCCATACTCAGTGTCACCTTCAAGCAGTCTGAAAGAACTTTAGTGAAGATTTTATAAACCACTGATAGGAGGTCGATAGATCTGTAGTTCCCGAGATTTTCAATGTCACCTTTTTTATGTAGCAGGATTATTGTAGCATTGTTCCAATTCTCAAGAATCTTTCCTTCATTAATGCACCAAGTGAAAACTTGGGCGAATACTGTTTCGTTTCTCCACTTGCTTCTTGTATGATGACTACGGTAATTCCGTCTTCTCCTGGAGCTTTTTTTCCAGTTTCACGTACTTGATACCCTGTATATATGCACTGTCTACCAACAAGTAATTGGACACCTGTGATAGCAAAGGAAAACGAGATTTATTCACCTTCAATAGTTGGTGGAGCAGCGGCGATTACAGCAGCGACCCTCCGGGGCATACTCTCAACCAGGCGTTGTACGACGGCTTGCGGTATTTTCTTCCATTCGGCTTGGAGAAGACAGGTCAGTTCCTTCACCGATTTAGGACGGTGGGGGCACCCCTTAAGTCGACGCTCCAACTCGTCCCAGAGGTGCTTGATAGGGTTAAGGTCCGGGCTCTGCGCAAGCCAGTCCATTCGATTAACCCCATTATCACCATACCAAGCCATGGTGTACCTCGCAACATGACAGGTGGCATTGTCATCCTGAAAGTAAAATGGGTCCACCCCGTAAAACTGCCACAACGTAGGAAGCGCATGGTCATCCAAAATGGTGCAGTAGATCTCGGCGTTGGGTCTACCAGGAATTGCAACCAAGGGTCCCATGCCATACCAGGAGAAACACCCCCATAGCATAATTCCACCGCTGCCGAACTTCACAGTTGGCACAATACATTCCGGCAGATGGCGTTCTCCAGGCAGACGCCAAACCCAGACCCTGCCATCCGAACGGTAGAGGGTGAACCTTGATTCAGTGCTCCAGAGAACCTATTTCCACTGTTCAACGGTCCACTGTCGACGTTCTTTGCACCACATTAGCCGAGCAGCGCTATTAGACTTGGTGATCAAAGGCTTGTGGGCGGCAGCACTTCCATTATAACCGAGCAGATGGGCTTCCTTACGGATGGTATACATCGAAAGAACACTCCCGGATGCCTGTTGAAACTCCTCATGAATGTGGCCCATCGATTTGGTGTGGTTCTTCCGAAGTTCTCTGGCCAGCACCCGTCAGTCTCTAACTCCCAGTTTTGTGGGTCTGCTGGGTCAGGGCACATTCCGACAGTTACCTCTCATCTTCCACTTGCCAATCACGTAGTTCACTGTCGATTTTGGGTACTTCAACTCGCTGGATATGTCACATATAGATCGGCCATTTCTGTGATACCCGACGATTACACCTTTCTCGAAATCAGAGAGCTCCGAACTGCGTGGCATCTTGCATGCGACTGGTTGCGTTGTTGTTTCCCACTCGATATTTAACGGCGGCGGCCGTGATGTGTATGAGGACCACAGATATCGCCGATTGCAGGGGTGTCCAATTACTTGTTGGTAGATAGTGTATATATACAACTTACAAAGCAGAAATTACAACAACAAAAAACATAAAACTCCAAAGCCAACAAGCAGGGAGAAAAAAACAAAAAACAGGGATGCAGAAAGTGTCGAAAATGCCAAGCTTTGGCTTTATCAAGGACCAGCAAAACTCTGCATTTACTCACTTCCACAAAAACATGGTTAAAAATGAGTTTCTGCTATGTCTTAGATGCAAAAAGTACAAATCCCCAAAAAATACCAAATTAACAGAACCACCCACAAAGGAACGGAAAACTTTAAAAATAAGGAATTTTTTTTTTAATTTAGCATACATCTAAAACATAACTGGCCCGACCCATATCTCATCATTGCCCACAAAAACAGAAAAACTACTGCACGGAGCTCACAAATATTGTGAGAAAAGCAAATAATTTTTACCCAAGAAACATGGGAAAAATTAACTGCAAAAAAAACTTTATTTAGAGTAACAATGCAATTATAATATTGCCCAACTTGTAAGAAAACAAAAAAGCCAAACGCAAGGATTTTATTTTAAGTCAAAAGTTCCAAATATATTTTACTGCAGTACCACCACATGGCCAGAACATGTGGTGAGCTACCAAGGGAAAAACTCAACAAGGAACCACAGTAAAAAAAGACAAATAAAATGTAACAACCCCTATGTTAAGGAATAAGCAAAAAAATAAATAAAATGAAAAGCAGAAAGAATAGGAGCAAATAACAGAGAACTCTTGACAGACGGTTCCCACGAAACACAGAATGACTTTAGACAAAAACACGTTATATAAAACATTGGAAAGGTACTAAAAAAATTAAAGAATAAAAGTTGCAATATGTACACAGTATTATAGGAATGTTTTATACAGAGTACAACTATGCAAAAGTACCGCCAAACAACGAAAAGTGACTCACAGCCATATGGCCAAAAAACGATGTTCCCCAAATGGAGTTTTGCACAAGAGCAAGTCAAAATAAGGCCAACAGCCAAAAAAAAAAAAAAAAAAAGTGAAAGCAAAGCCAAAATATGAAAAAATAAATTTCGGCTAGCACAGAATCGATAAAAGAAACAAAAAACCTCCCTAAGGATCAAGGATCAAATGAAAGGGCCTACCTGCAAAGCCACCAAGATATCCACGAACAAAATGGCTAACTCAAATCTGGCGGTCAAGGAAGAGACAGCATGAAGACGTGCCGCACAAAAAAAGCACGCCCCATACAATATTCCACCAATGCGTGCTTTTTTTGCTTTTTTCAGCATGAAGACGTGCCGCACAAAAAGCACACCCCATACAATATTCCACCAATGCGTGCAATTTTTTTGTGCGGCACGTCTTCATGCTGTCTCTTCCTTGACCGCCAGATTTGAGTTAGCCATTTTGTTCGTGGATCTGCAACATGTTGGTGGCTTTGCAGGTAGGACTTTTCATTTGATCTTTATGGAGGGTTTTTATATCTTTTATCGTTTCTGTGCTAGTTAAAATTTATTTTTTGGCTTTGCTTTTAACTTTTTTTTTTTTTTTTTGCTGTTTGCATTATTTTGACTTGCTCTTGTGCAAAGCTCCATTTGGGGAACATACATCGATTTTTGGCCACGTGGATGTGAGTCAACTTTCGTTGTTTGGCGGTACTTTTGCATAGTTGTACTCTGTATAAAACATTCCCATAATACTGTGTACATATTGCAACTTTTATTCTTTAATTTTTTAAGTACCTTTCCAATGTTTTATATAACGTGTTTTTGTCTAAAGTCATTCTGCGTTTCGTGGGAACTGTCTGTAAAGAGTTCTCTGTTATTTGCTCTTATTCTATCTGCTTTTTATTTTATTTATTTTTTTGCTTATTCCTTAACATAGGGGTTGTTACATTTTATTTGTCTTTTTTTACTGTGGTTCCTTGTTGAGTTTTTCCCTTGGGTAGCTCACCACATGTTCTGGCCATGTGGTGGTACTGCAGTAAAATATATTTGGAACTTCTGACTTCAAATAAAATCCTTGTGGTTGGCATTTTTTTGTTTTCTTATGAGTTGGGCAATATTAGCATTGCATTGTTTCTCTAAAAAAAAGTTTTTTTTTGCAGCTAATTTTCCCCATGTTTCTTGGATCAAAATTATTTGCTTTTCTCAACAATATTTGTGAGCTCTGTGCAGTAGTTTTTCTGTTTTTGTGGGCAATGATGAGATATGGGTCGGGCCAGTTATGTCTTAGATGTATGCTAAATTTAAAAAAAAAAAAAAATTCCTTATTTTTAAAGTTTTCCGTTCCTTTGTGGGTGGTTCTGTTAATTCGGTATTTTTTGGGGATTTATACTTTTTACATCTAAGACATAGCAGAAACCCATTTTCAACCATGTCTTTGTGGAAGTGAGTAAATGCAGAGTTTTGCTGGTCCTTGATAAAGCCAAGGCTTGGCATTTTCGACACTTTCTGCATCCCTGTTTTTTGTTTTTTTTCTCCCTGCTTGTTGTCTTTGAATTTTTATTTTCTTTGTTGTTGTAGTTTCTGCTTTGTAAGTTGTTGTTTCTGAGAATTCTGTACTGCTGCTTTTGCGTGTTTTGGTTTTCAGATTGTAAGTTCATGTGAAAAAATATATATATTTTTCTTTTTTTCTGTTATTGGATTAAGTTTGGTTTAATTATATATCATCATCATCATCGTCAAACGTTATCAATCTACTGCTGGACAAAGGTCTCCCCAAGTTTCTTCAACAACGGTCTGTCTTGTGACAGTCTCCTCCATGTCACTCCCGCATACTTTCGAATTTCATCCACCCGTCTCCCATGTGGTCTTCTTCTGGGTCTTTTCCTGTCCCTTGGAATCCAATCTAAATTTTCGGCTGTCCATCGATGGTCTGTCCTTCTGGCAGTATGTCCAGCCCATTGCCATTTCAGGGATTTAACTCTAATAATGATGTCTTCCACTCTTGTCATTTTTCGGATCCACGAGTTCCTCTTCTTATCTCTCCTGGTTACACCAAGCATGCACACCTCCATGCTTCTTTGAGTTGTCTGCAGCCTTTGTATGTCTCTTTTAGTTAAGGTCCACGTCTGTGCACCATACATGAGCACTGGAAGGATGCATTGATCAAACACTTTTCTTTTAAAACATAATGGCATATTGCTCTTGAAAAATATGCTGTTTCCTCCAAAAGCTCTCCAGGCAAGTTTTATATGCAGATTAATTTCTTCATCAATGTGACCCTCACTTGATATCTGCTGTACAAGATAAACGTATGTATCTGTTATCTCTAGCTTTTCTCCATCAATCGATAAATCTTTATTTCTTGTAAAAGCATTGTACATCACTTTTGTCTTCTGAAAGTTCATTTTTAATCCTACATCTCTTGTCAACAAGTTCCTGGACCATACTCTGCAGCTCTGATGGGGTAGTTGCTGAAATGACTACGCCATCAGCAAAACGAAGGTGAGTTAGATAATCTCCGTTAATCTTTATCCCTTTGTTTTCCCAGTTCAGTGATTGAAAGACATTTTCCAATGCGGCATTCAAGAGCTTCGGAGATATGGTGTAACCTTGTCTCCCTCCCTTTCGAATTTTTATGTGTGTTGTATTTTCAAACAGCCGAATCTTTGCACTTGCATTTTCATAGATGTTATTGATAATATTAATGTATGCATCTTCAATACCACAGGATTTCAGAGCCATTGTAACTGCTGATGGTTTCACCGAATCAAAGGCCTTTTCATAATCGATAAATGCCATGTACAATGGAATTTCATAATCCCTCGCTCTTTCAATTAATTCTCTCAGTACGTGGGTATGATCTATAGTGCTGTAGCCACTCCTGAATCCAGCTTGTTCTCTCGGTTGAGCCATGTTCAGTGTTACCCTCAAGCTGTGTGAAAGAACTTTAGTGAAGATTTTATAAACCACTGATAGGAGACTGATAGGTCTGTAGTTCCTGAGATTATGAATGTCACCTTTTTTATGTAGCAGGATCATTGTAGCATTGTTCTAATCCTCAGGAATCTTCCCTTCATTAAGGCATTGAGTGAAAATTTGGGCGAGCACTGTTTCGATTTCTCCACTTGCTTCTTGTATGATGTCTACAGTAATTCCATCTTCTCCTGGCACTTTTCCTCGCTTCATGTTTTTGATTGCATGTGCAGCTTCTGCTGGGAGGACTGGAAGAACCCTGGTACCTTTCATGATGTCTGGAGTACACATATCATCCCTTTCATATAATTTGGAGTAGAAATCTTTCACTCTTGTCAAAATTTCACCTCTATTTCTTGTTACAGATCCATCTTCTTTTCTCAGAGCCATAATCTGTTTTCTTCCCTTACTCAGATGTCCCTTTGCTCTCTTTATGCTTTGGTTGTTTTAAATTGCTTGCCTCACTAGTTCACAGTTGAATTTCCTTATGTCTTCAGTGATACTTTTTCGTACTGTCTTGTATAGCTCTATATATTCCACTTTGGAAGTCACATCTTCTTTAGTTGTCCTTATCTCTTCTCTTTTTTGCATCAACATTTTGGCTTTTCCTGATAATTTGTTCACATGCAACTTGTTCTTAGACCCAGCTAACTTTGTTGCTGTTTCCATAAGAGCTTTGGTTTACTTTTCTGATAATTTCAGAAATATCCACTTCTTCTGATGTTAGGCCTTCTAAAGCAGAGAATCTTCTCCTCAGTTCCAACTTGAAGGTATTATGTTTTTTTTTTTAAGGTTGGTTATTTCAATACATTTTGTTTGTCTTATGAGCTTGCCACGTTCGAGTTTAGTGTTGAAGTGCATCTTACATCTCACCAATCTATGGTCACTTCCTGTGTTGAACTTGTTTAGCACACTGCAGTCTTCTATGACGAATTTTTTGTTACACATAATAAAATCAATTTCACTTGTGGTCCCACTTGGATGTCTCCATGTCCATTTCCTGTATGGCTTTTTCTTGAAAAAGCAGTTCATGATGAATAACCCTTCTGCCTTTGCAAACTCTACGAGCGAATTTCCACGCTGGTTTCTATTGCAGTGACCAAATTTACCTATTGAAGTTTCATTCTGTTGCCGTTGCCCTATTTTTGCTTTGAAATCTCCTATAATTATCTTTACGTGCTGCTTGCCTTTATTATTTAGATGACAAATTTCCTCGTAAAATTCTTGAATTTCTTCTTCAGGATGACTTGCGGTGGGTACATAAGTTTGAATAATCTGAGCCTGGTATCTTCCCGAGAGTTGGATAACGAGTCGTGCAGCTCTGTCAGAGGAACTTTCAACTTCTACAACTTTATCCTTCAGTTTCTTATTTATTATAAATCCAACACCACTAGCTCTGCCAGTATCTGTCCCACGATAGTAGAAGAGATGTCCACTTTTCAGTTCAATGAGATCTTCTCCTTATCTCCTTACCTCACTCAGCCCGACGATGTCCCACTTGATCCTTTGTAGTTCCTCTTCCAATTCAAGAAGCCTTGAATCAGAAGATAGGGAGCATCCATTATACGTAGATAAGGTCAGCATCAGATGGCAGCCTAGTCCTTTCCTCCAGGGATTCTTAGCACCCTCTGCCTTCATGTCACACTGGCCGCTGCCTTGGCCAGGTACATTCCAGCTGCAGGAGACTGAGGGCCAAGATTCAAGTTGTGGAGTCATTTTGGACGGGTTTGGCCATAACTCACCATGCTGGCCAAGCGGGTTGGTGAGTGTGGGATAGCATTTCCTCTAATCCCGATGGTATAGTTACACCGCTATTGGCGGTCTAATTATATATATATATATATATTTCATCATCATCTTTGTCAACCATTGTCAACCCACTGTTGGACAAAGGTCTCCCCAAGTTTCTTCCACAACGGTCTGTCTTGTGCTAGTCTCCTCCATGTTACTCCCGCATACTTCCGAATTTCATGCACTCATCTCCCATGTGGTCTTCTTCTGGGTCTTTTCCTGTCCCTTGGAATCCAGTCTAAAATTTCAGCTGTCCATTGATGGTCTGTCCTTCTGGCAATATGTCCAGCCCATTGCCATTTCAGGGATTTTACTCTGATCATGAAGTCTTCCACTCATGTCATTTTTCTGATCCACGAATTCCTCTTCTTATCTATCCTGGTTACTCCATGCTTCTCTGAGTTCTCTGCAGTCTTTGAATATCTCATTGAACCTATATATATATATAATTGGGGATGTAAGGTCAGTAGATGCGTAACATCAGAGCCTCTCCTTGATAAATGTCAACCCCGCCTTCTTGTGGTGCATACTGTTCCCACTAAAAGGGCTCTGACGACCGCCAATAGTGGTATAACTATACCATCGGGATTAGAGGAAATGCTATCCCACACTCACCAACCCGCTTGGCCAGCATGGCCAGCGCACCAAACCCCTCCAAAATGACTCCACAACTTAAATCTTGGCCCTGAGTCTCCGGCAGCTGGAATGTACCTGGCCAAGGCAGCGGCCAGTGCGACATGAAGGCAGAGGGTGCTAAGAATCCCCGGAGGACCGGACTAGGCTGCCATCTGATACTGACCTTGGCTACGTATAATGAACGCTCCCTATCTTCTGATTCAAGGCTTCTTGAATTGGAAGAGGAACTACAAAGGATCAAGTGGGACATCGTCGGGCTGAGTGAGGTAAGGAGATAAGGAGAAGATCTCATTGAACTGAAAAGTGGACATCTCTTCTACTATCGTGGGACAGATACTGGCAGAACTAGTGGTGTTGGATTTATAATAAACAAGAAACTGAAGGATAAAGTTGTAGAAGTTGAAAGTTCCTCTGACAGAGCTGCACGACTCGTTATCCAACTCTCGAGAAGATACCAGGCTCAGATTATTCAAACATATGCACCCACAACAAGTCATTCTGAAGAAGAAATTGAAGAATTTCATGAGGAAATTCGTCATCTAAATAATAAAGGTAAGCAGCACTTAAAGATAATTATGGGAGATTTCAATGCAAAAATAGGGCAACGGCAACAGAATGAAACTTCAGTAGGTAAATTCGGTCACGGCAACAGAAACCAGCGTGGAAATACTCTCGTTGAGTTTGCAGAGGCAGAAGGGTTTTTCATCTTGCACTCCTTTTTCAAGAAAAAGCCACACAGGAAATGGGCATGAGACATCCAAATGGGACGACAAGTGAAATTTATTTTATTATGTGTAACAAAAAAATTCGTCATAGAAGACTGCAGTGTGTTTAATAAGTTCAACACAGGTAGTGACCATAGATTGGTGAGATGTAAGATGCACCTCAACACTAAACTTGAACGTGGCAAGCTCATAAGACAAACAAAATGTATTGACATAACCAACCTTAAAAAACACCAAAATACCTTCAAGTTGGAACTGAAGAACAGATTCTCAGCTTTAGAAGGCCTAACATCGGAAGAAGTGGATATTTCTGAAGTTAACAGAAAAGTAACCAAAGCTCTTATGGAAACAGCAACAAAGTTAGCTGGGTCTAAGAACAAGTTGCATGTGAACAAATTATCAGGAAAAGCCAAAATGTTGATGCAAAAAAGAAGAGTGATGAGGACAACTAAAGAAGATGTGACTTCCAAAGTGGAATATATAGAGCTATGCAAGACAGTACGAAAAAGTATCACTGAAGACGTAAGGAAATTCAACTGTGAACTAGTGAGGGAAGCAATTGAAAACAACCAAAGCTTAAAGAGAGCAAAGGGACATCTCAGTAAGGGAAGAAAACAGATTATGGCACTGAGAAAAGAAGATGGTTCTGTAACAAGAAATAGAGGCAAAATTTTGACAAGAGTGAAAGATTTCTACTCCAAATTATATGAAAGGGATGATATATGTACTCCAGACATCATGAAAGGTACGAGTACCAGAGTTCTTTCAGTCCTCCCAGCAGAAGTTGCACATGCAATCAAGAACATGAAGTGGGGAAAAGCTCTAGGAGAAGATGGAATTACTGTAGACATCATACAAGAAGCAAGTGGAAAAATCTAAACAGTACTCGCCCAAATTTTCACTCGATGCCTTAATGAAGGGAAGATTCCTGGGGATTGGAACAATGCTACAATGATCCTGCTACATAAAAAAGGTGACATTGAGGATCTCAGGAACTACAGACCTATCAGCCTCCTATCAGTTGTTTATAAAATCTTCACTCAAGTTCTTTCACACCGTTTGAAGAAAACTCTGGACATGGCTCAACCAAGAGAACAAGCTGGATTCAGGAGTGGCTACAGCACAATAGATCATATCCACGTATTGAGAGAACTAATTGAAAGAGTGAGGGAATGTGAACTTCCATTGTGCATGGCTTTTATTGATTATGAAAAAGCCTTCGATTCGGTGAAACCATGAGCAGTTACAATGACTCTGTAATCCTGCGGTATTGAAGATGCATCATCATCATCATCATTGTCAACCATTATCAATCCACTGCTGGACGAAGGTCTCCCCAAGTTTCCTCCACAACGGTCTGTCTTGTGCCAGTCTCCTCCATGTAACTCCCGCATACTTTCGAATTTCATCCACCCATCTTCCATGTGGTCTTCTTCTGGGTCTTTTCCTGTCCCTTGGAATCCAATCTAAAATTTCGGCTGTCCATCGATGGTCTGTTCTTCTGGCAGTATGTCCAGCCCATTGCCATTTCAGGTATTTAACTTTGATCATGATGTCTTCCACTCTTGTCATTTTTCGGATCCACGTGTTCCTCTTCTTATCTCTCCTGGTTACACCAAGCATGCACCTCTCCATGCCTCTTTGAGTTGTCTGCAGCCTTTGTATGTCTCTTTTAGCTAAGGTCCACGTCTCTGCACCATACGTAAGCACTGGAAGGATGCATTGATCAAACACTTATACATTAATATTATTAATAACATCTAAGAAAATGCAAGTGCAAAGATTCGGCTGTTTGAAAATACAACACACATAAAAATTGGAAAGGGAGTGAGACAAGGTGACACCATATCTCCCAAGCTTTTTAATGCCGCATTGGAAAATGTCTTTCAATCACTGAACTGGGAAAACAAAGGGATAAAGATTAATGGAGATTATCTAACCCACCTTTATTTTGCTGATGACGTAGTCATTTTTGCAACTACCCCATCAGAGCTGCAGAGTATGATCCAGTAACTTGCTGACAAGAGTAAAGAAGTGTTATTAAAAATGAACTTTCAGAAGACAAAAGTGATGTTCAATGCTTTTACAAGAAATGAAGATTTATCAATTGATGGAGAAAAGCTGGAGATAACAGACTTGTACGTTTATCTTGGACAGTAGATATCAAGTGAGGGTCACAGTGATGAAGAAAAATATCTGCGTACAAAACCTGCCTGGAGAGCTTTTGGAAGAAATGTTTCAGCATAATTTTCAAGAGCAGTATGCCATTATGTCTTAAAAGAAAAGTGTTTGATCAATGCATCCTTCCAGTGCTTACGTATGGTGCAGAGACGTGGACCTTAACTAAAAGAGAAATACAAAGGCTGCAGACAACTCAAAGAAGCATGGAGCGGTGCATGCTTGGTGTATCCAGGAGAGATAAGAAGAGGAACTTGTGGATCCAAAAAGTGATAAGAGTGGAAGACACCATGATCAGAGTAAAATCCCTGAAATGGCAGTGGGCTGGACATACTGCCAGAAGGACAGATCATCGATGGACTGCCAAAATTTTAGATAGAATTCCAAGGGACAGGAAAACACCCAGAAGAAGACCACATGGGAGATGGCTGGATGAAATTCGAAAGTATGCGGGAGTGACATGGAGGAGACTGGTACAAGACAGACCGTTGTGGAGGAAACTTGAGGAGACCTTCATCTAGCAGTGAATTGATAATGGTTGACAATGATGATGATATATAATGTCTCTTTTTCATACTCCATGC
This sequence comes from Macrothele yani, assembly GCA_039090855.1. NCBI lineage: Eukaryota > Metazoa > Arthropoda > Arachnida > Araneae > Macrothelidae > Macrothele > Macrothele yani. The sequence goes on from CM077010.1 coordinate 59,008,734, forward strand.
AAAAATATTCTTTAAACAATGTTCAAATTGGGCCAGTTTAGCATTTTGTATGCACTTAGTCAGCAAAAATTCAGTCACTACAGAAACTTTCATTCATAAAAATTGAATCATTAGCTGACAAGCAAGTGTTGTATTTGTTGCTTGCATTACTATTTGCCCATGATCAGTTTTCTGTTCATCGGCTAATGAGGAATTCTTCTTGGGCATCAATGATTGTATGTAATAAGATTGCAGCTGGAAACCAGGGAGCTAGTCTAACACAGAGTGTATTTATTAGGAGGGTCATCCCATGCCAAATCAACACAGCTCACAACCTCACTCTCTTTAATTTTAATGATTTTTGGGACTTGCTTATAAGCCAACAGAAATAAATGTGTGCAAAAATTTGTACCTGTATAACATGTTTAAAAATATCTTACTACTTCAAACTAGCAAAAATTAAAAAAAATTGTCCTACAATGTTACAATATCTGATTGTTCTCTCTTGATCTACTTGATATGAATTGCAGAAATGAGGCTTGCTTTTAAGTAAATGCAACCAGCTTTAATTGTATGTCTTTTAGTTCCTGTAAAATGCTCAAAAAGAACAAGATCATGAGATAGTAAACTGTACCTTGAATTTTTTAAAACCTATAATTTTTTAATTCTAAAAAATTACATAATACATGTTCATACCTGCTTAATCATAGTTCAGCTCTCTACCATAAACAAACCTGTAGAATTTACAAAATTTGTTATCTTGTGTAACACAAATTTTATTGTGTTTTCAAGCTTATAAAAATCAATAATTCAGAAAATAATTTGGATATTGATCTAATACTTTGCCCACATTCATTTCTTATAGATGGCTAACATATACAAAAAATTTCACTGAAATCCAAGGAGGTCAGATCGTTTCTTCTGAGTAGGTAGTTTGTGATGTATTTCTACCCAGCAATGAAAACACAAGTGTGACCTTAAACTCAATAAGGTGCAAGTAATGCACATGTTAGTAAGTGAATTTCTGATATGCTGTAACTTCAGTAAGAGTTACTACTTGCTTTAGAAAGATGAGATTTATTGCAAAAAACATAATGTACTTTGAATGAAAGATCTGAATACATACAAAAATTGAAACATATCTGTTGCATTTTAAATTATTCCTAAAATCTGTCATTTTGACAAATTACTTTGATAACATCCTTTTGATCATGGCAGTACCTTCATATATACAAAAGACAATATCTCATTTCTTTCTTTTTGTATTTTCCAATATAACAAAGCTTCTACCCTTAACAGTCACCCTTCATATACAGACCAATTCCAAGTATGGCCACTGTGGAATAGCATGAGTTATAATGGACATTATCCCTCTCTTTGGCAGATTATCCCAAGTATGAGCATGAACACTGATCAAGACATCATAAATGCATGTGTAGAACCTCCCAGTAATAGCCAGATAACAGTATTACATATGAACCTTCACCTGCATGAATCAATAATCACCAGCTATCCTTTCTCAACTGATAAATCATTTCCTCCACATTACAGAATGAACAGACCCAAACCTTCACCATTGCATTTGCTTCCCATGTTTTTTTTTTTTTTTTTTTTTTTTTAGATTGCTTCAGAGTTTGTGATTATGTTCTGGTTGGCTAATGGTGGTGAACCCATGAAGCAGAGAGTTCGCCAAAACGCATAATTGCGCGCCTAGTATGCATCAAAATTTTACCAATTTGTAAAAAGTATGCATCGGGACGGTATTTGGTGTTTCAGAAACGGAAGTAAACAAAATAAATATTTTTTCCGTAATCGTAATTTCTTTTTCCTCTAATGTTGCCTGTGTCCAGTATTGTTGTTATATATCATTTTATTCCATAAATATTTGCATTTCAGATTGAAAATGGAAATTCGATGGCGAAAAAATTTTGTTGCGTATCTTCAGGCGACAGCTTTGAGGAATTTCTCCTTTTCCGTCATAATTTGGGTTATCCTCGAGATTGATGCATAACTGAACAGAAATTTTGGGGCAATTAGTAGTGGAAGAGGATGTTTTCTGCCTAAAACTTTCTAAACTTTCAAAAGCGGAAGTTTCGTCTTTCAAAACTTTCAAAAACGGAAGTTAGATGCAGTGAAGATTTCTCCCGTAATCGTAATTGTATTTTTCACGTGATGTTTCCTCTGCCTAGTATTGTAGTTAAACATTTTATTTCATAAATATTTGCATTTCAACTTGAAAATGGAGGGAAAATGTCTCAAAACAGAAATTGGATGTAGAAAACATTTCCCCCTGTAACTAATTTTTTTCCCAATGATGATCAGAACATGTATCCTGTATTCTTAAATATTCCCCCCAAAAAGGTTTTGCATTTCGCTTGACAAAGGGCTGGGGTGTCCAAAAACGAAAGTGACGAAGCTGAAAAATTTGTAAAAATTGATGTATGGTGTTCAAAAGTATTTATATTTTCAAAGTTACACTATTCATCTTTTATCTAAAATAGTGAAAGCTATCATGCATTCATGATGGATAAAATTGTCATCCAAGGGCATTAAAAAAAAAAGACAAGAATAAAGAAATGAGATGAGAAACAAAGATATCAGCAAAATGAAAATTTAAGCACCGGATGCTGTGCAGTTGCAGAAAAACAAATGTGGCTGTGGAACTTGCCGAGAAGTTTATTACATATTTTTAGATGCCTATAAGAAACTCAAAAAAAGTGTAATGTTTTCACTTTTTGAACACATTGCTGCTCCATGTGGTCATTACAAAACATCATAAATTTAATGTTACTGTTTTAAAATAAGAATCTTATATTTATTTCTAAAACAAGAAACAAAACGGATCCAAATTCTAAATACATTGAGCAGTAGTGAACTAGTTTGATATGAAAAAATATGAATTAATTTTTCATAATTGCCTAGCATTTTTGTAAGTATTTTATTTCATCTATTAATTTTTCTAAAATACTCCCGACTTTAAAAAATTACTCCCCAAATTTTTTCAGAGTAAAAATACTCCTTTAAATTTTTTTCCGGCAAACTCTGCTATGAAGCAGATAGCCCAGTTGCAAACTCACTTTGAGCACAAAATTCTAACACCAAAAAGTTCTCAGCAAAGGGGAATATTCTGAATAAAAATACATGCAGTGATGAATCCAAATGCCAAGCCACCTACATTTTTAGTAGTACATGTCATTTTGTATGCAGGGTTCAGACTAATTTTGGAAGGCCACTTAAAGAGCTTTTAAGGAATTTTCCAGGCATTTGAAACCTATTTTTCAGGAGTCTACAACAACATCATAACTTTTTCAAGTTTAATTTCTCGGAAAATTATGGTTTCCCATTTCTTAGTCACTTGTTATATAACCAGACAAAAAAGCCAGCATTTTTTCTTTTGTTAACTAAAAATTAACAAATAAAATAGAGTTCAGACCAGAACTTACCATTGCCATCTTTCATTCCCTGCAAAGTCATTTTCTCTACATGTTGAGCCTGCTGCAGCATTTTTGAACCTTAATTTCACCTTAAACAAATGAAAAAATGCTTCTCTGTTTCTTGATATAAGCAAGTAGTGACTAAAGAATGAGAAAATGCACCTTTTAAGCAAAATTAGATATAAAATTCCGGTACTGCATTGTTCATTCTTCAGTGAAAACAATTTTACAGGTCACAATAATGGCTTAGATTCCATCATGAACAGATAAAATACCAATTTCGAAATTTAGTTTCGCTTCAAAAAAGGGAAGGGAGACAAAAATGCTTCTCCTACTCATTGATTTTGAAGAAGATATTGTTAGAAAGAGGAAAACATGTATTTCACTAGAAAAAATATCTTAAAGCATACGAAGTCTTATTACCTGAGATTTCTATTACTGAAGACATTAGAAATGATGAACATAAGAATCCAATCAGGAAAAGACATTGCAAAGGGGAGGGGGGAGGGCTAAACCAGCTTAGTTAGAAAAACCTGAAATTTCGAAAATCATGCAACAATAATTTCTAGGGATTCTAAATATTTTTACGCCAGCAGACGGCACGAAGACATCCACAAACATTGAAAAAAGTTCAATTAAATGTCACGATATAAAAAATTCAATAAACAATGCAAAAAAATGTTTTAAAATGTTAGAAGCTTGAAATCAATCCCGGTGAAATTATGTTATTTGAATAACATAATTTCACCGGGATTTTTTATTTCTGTAGCATATTTGGTTTCTTATACTGTGTAGCAGATAACACAGTATAAGAAACAAAATGTGGGGTGACTATGGAGAATTTATAACACTTAGAGTGTCTGAGTCTTCTCCAAAGCAATGCAAAGGCATGCGATAAAGTTTATCCAGTCATACCTGTAGCTCACTCAATCAGGAGAGGATCGAATGCATGTTAGCTGGGTAAATAAAACAATAAATAACTTTCAGCAGACAAAGAAAAATCATGAATTTCAAAAAAATAAAAATAAATGCAAAATGTCACCACCTGCCTGCTAAATGAACAATAAATGACATAAAAAGAGCCTGAAATACAATAATTTCCATGAGTCAAAATTAAATTCAAGTATATTTCCAGGGATCTGCATCGAAAGAGATCAATTAAATGCTCTTTTTGATGAAGTGAATAAAGGCCAATTAAGGAATTCTCCTTAAATTCTAGAAGGTGTACGAACCCTGTGTATGTATCAATGTACACTATATTGACAAAAGTCACAGGACACCCCTTCAAAAGCACATGAACGGATCCACTGAGTTGTAATGATGCACAGTGCAGCTGCAAACGGTATAAAAATATACTTGCAGCTTACCGCAATCATATTGCACTGTGAGGTTCAGTGAAAATGTCGTGGCAGGAGAGAACCGACTTTGAGAAAGGAAAGATTGTTGGGTGTTATATTAGTGGGTTGTCCATAAAAGTAACCGAGATATGTTTAAACATACCCAAGTCAACTGTTTTGGATGACTGAATAAGTGGAAGATGCATGGAGTGCCTGAAGCAGCAAAACATACCAACAGACCAAAGAAACTCTGTGACAGAGTACGTCAAAGCCTCAGGAGAGTCGTTACAGCTAATCAATGTAGTACTGCACAAGACCTCAGTTTACAGGTGAGTAAAACTGCTGGAACCTCAGGTATGTACATGTACCATTTGCAGAGAACTTCATTACAGGGGTTACCGTGGTCGTGCGGCTGCTCATAAGCCTTTCATCTCCACTCAGAATGCTACTCATCGTTTAGCATGGTGTAAAGAAAATTTATCGTGGACCATAGATTAATGGAAACGGGTCCTATGACTGATGAATCCAGATACACGACTTATCAGTCTGATGGCTGTGTGTGGGTATGGAGACAGCCGGGGAATGCTATTTACCACAGTGTACTGTTCCTACGGTCAAGTTTGGAGCTGGCAGTGTACTCGTGCGGGGGTGTTTTTCATGGTATGGTCCCGGTCCATTGGTTATCGTGGACAAACCTGTTAACCAGCACGTCTACCTCGATATTTTTTGGGGGAATTATGCCCTACCAACTCTGTGGCAATAATTTTGAATCTAGCCTTGTTGGTACCAGCAGGATAATGCACCGAGCCATAAAGCACGGACTGTTATGGCGTGGTTTGATGATAATTCCGTATCGTGTGTGGACCGGCCAGCACAGAGCCTTGATCTTAATCACATAGATCACCTATGGGATTAATCAGAGCACCACATAAGTTTGGAACCAAGGCTTACTACTAAGCAACAGTTAGCGGAAGCATTATGCACTGAATGGAAGTGCATACCTATCGCTGTGTTCCAAAACCTTGTCGAAAGCATGTCTCGAAGGGTCAGTGCATGCATTAAGGCCAAAGGTGGACGACACCGTACTAATGTATGCCAATAAATGCTATGTTGTGTTTCTGTTCTAGGTGTCCGGTGACTTTTGTCAATATAGTGTATGTGTAAAAGGTTGATTAGGGCACCATGGTAACATACAATGTATACGTAACAATATTATAAAAATATAAATTCACTGAATTGTCTGTCAGATTGGTTAGTTTGATTAGATAACAGGGGTTCCTAGATGAAAAAGAAATGTTCATTCATGCTAGACTTGCAAAATATGAGAGAGAGAGAGAGAGAGAGAGAGAGAGAGAGAGAGAGAGAGAGAGAGAGAGAGAGAGAGGTCATGATTATGAGAACATGGAAAGGTAACAGAAAAAAATTTCCAAAAAAAATTATATATATATATATATATATATATATATATGTAAGATGTTTAAGGGTTATTTAATACTATAACACATAAGTATTTGTAACTTCCCCAGCCCTTCAGAGAAATTATATTTAAAAATCTTATAAACCTTGCTGTCACACGAAAATATTACATCACATTAAACCAAAGCACGCATCTGTGATATAAATCATAAGTAAAAAAAAAAAATACTAAAAATTAAACTGTTAAATTTTTTTTTCTTTACTAAATGTTTCTCACCTTTTTTGATTTTCCTCTAAGGCACACCTGTATATAATACTCAGGAGGTAATAGAATGAAAAATACAGAGCCATATCAGGCCAAAGTAATTTGTATATGCTACCACGCCACCTGAAAGGTAGAAAACATCATATAAAAGACATTAAAATTTATTATAAAATATTTTTCTTAATCTCTTAAAGAAATAACAAATAATTCCCTTCAAAATTAAAAAAAAAAAGATGCAAACATGGCTCCTACATAAAAACAGTATCAAAAACATTAATAAAGCAATATGAACACACCTAATGAAGTTAGAAAGCAATAAAAATACGAATTTTATGCCTACAAACACAAACCATTTGCTTAGAACTTACAGCTGCAGCAACTAAAAATCAGTACCAATGCTTTGAGCTATTAAGAAACACTATAAACAAAAGAAATATAAAATATTTTACTTAAAAATTGGGAACAACAGCAGTTTGCTTAAAATTATATTAAAATCCATTAAAATGTCCATCACAATCTTCTAGTGAGATAGCCCATTGCTGGAATTTAAAACTTTAAAATTTCAAAAACTGACTAAAGCAGTGAACAGTTGGTTTTGTTGTGTTCTATAGCAGCATTCATATTCTATAAATCTGATAATATTGTAAACATTAATGATACTTCAAAATTGATTAATTACTGCATTATTGTGGTAACAGTGTTCATGGTGGTAGCCTGGTAGGGCTAATCAACTCACCACATCATACCACCCTGTAAGCCGAACCACCATGACACTCTTACCACAATAATTTAAAAATATCTTCAACAACTTTATGTTACAACACAAGAACTGATAGCGTTTCACGAAGTCCTGTTTTATGAGTCTACTAGCTTTACTACCTGGCTTTGCCCAGGGTTTAGGCTTATTAATTTCATATTCCCTTATATGTCATTGAAAAAATTGGGGGGGGGGGGGGAGAAATTGATGCTTGCAAGAAAGAAAAAAGCTGATTTCACAAATTCGGTCATTACAAATTATTTATTCATAGTGTGATTATTTTTAGCACTTGGTCATACATCGTTGTCACAAATATTTGTCGAGAATTAAAGCAACGAAATGTACAGCATTTATGGAATCTGTAGAATCAAACGGACCAAAAGCGTTATGAATTATTTAACACGCATCCAGAGACACAGCATTAGAACACTGACTGAACAAAATTCGTCAGCAATTTGTTATCGACGATCAAATGCATCACGTGCTTTCAGTTTCAGATGTCTTTGAGAGGCAAATCTCTGGGATAAAAAATTTAAAAATGTATCTTTGCAAATATTTTATGAAACTGGCTGAAATTTTAATGAACACCATAAATCATTAATAGGAACATGACCTCCAAATTTCGCCTGAATCGGTAAATAACTTTTTAAATTAGCCGTCAAAATTTGATTAACCGTTTCTGCATATATATTTCTGTTTACCGATGAATTAAAAATTCTGTGCCTGTTTAAAAAAGTTTTGACCGGATTCCGGTGAAATTTTGAGGGACTCCTCTTATTACCAATTCATGGTGTTGATAAAAATTTCAGCCTGTTTCGTTAAGATTTCGCAAAGTTCGTTTTTGCATTTTTTTATGCACAGTTAGTTAGTTCTCAAAGAATAGAAACACCTGTGGATGTGCCGTGGTGATGAATGCAGCCACGTGCATTCAGATAACGATGACGCAGCAAACGACGCTGACTTTATTGATTAGCTCGTGAATGGAATAATGTAGAGATCTTAAAATAGTTGTGTTGACCTAGAAATTCCAGTATTAATAAGCTATGCAAATTCCATGATGCCACAGTTCGGCGTTAGAGTTTTTGCTGCTTCAGACAAACAGACGTTTTGTGTTTTATATATAAGATTTTGCAACTTTAATTCTTTTGAAACACTGTTTTAGTTTGATCTTTAAAGGGCACTTAAATGCATTACATGTTGCATAGTTATATTTCAACATGACACAAAACAGGGATATTAGTGACCTTTTAAAGACTTGGAGGCACTTTCAGAACATGAAACCTAATTAGCAAAAATTCAATGCACATTAACAAAAATGCACATTTGAAAGACAAAAGAAAGCACAACAATACATATTATTCTGTAAGGTGCTATTTACAATACAAGATGACTCTTAAAGGTTTGTCCTGCAGGAATCAAAGAAAAAGAAAGAATTCAAATTCCTTACTTTGGAATGCAGATCAGTAAATGAAAGTCATAGGGAAAAGAATTAGATGCATGTGATACATGTAACACAGAAGATACATTATCTGATCAAAAGTACCACAAACTCCCGGTGTGTCTTCAAAGAGTCAAACCTTTGCAGTTGCACACCACCATGGAATTAATATCAAGTTGCTGCACCTTCTGCTGCTGCTATCACACTCTCCACTCTGCTAGGAAGGCTTTCCACTAGGTTTTGGTACATTGCTACAGGAACTGCCTTCCATTCTGCCAGAACAGCATTAGTCAAGTTGGTTACCAATGTTGGGCAGTTTGGCCTGGCTTGTAGCTGATGTCCCAATTCATCCCAAAGGAGTTCCACGGGGTTGAGATAGGGGCTCTGCGCAGTCCAGTCAAGTTTGTCCTCACCTATTTGCACCCATTTCATCAAACCATTCCTGCGCAAACCTCATTCTGTGGACAGGGGCTCTGTGCCATTGGTAAAGGAAAGAGCCTTCACCAAACTGTTGTCATAATGTTGAGAGGACAGAATTGTTGGGAATGTCATTATAGGTTGCAGCATTAACATTTTCAGGCACTATAACTAAGGCACTTAGAGCAAACATGAAAAACAGCCCCAAAGCTTGATGACTTCACCAAATTTCGCATTTGACACAACATAGTCGGGCAGGAAGCATTTACCTGGAATCCTCCACACCATCTGCCAGACTCCTAGGTGGTGTGATGTGCAAGTGCAAAGGTTCAGCTGTTTGGGGATACAGCACATTACAATTGAGAAGGGAGTGAGATTAGGTGACATCATATCTCCCAAGCTCTTCAATGCCACAACACAATGTCTTTCAATCCCTGAACTGGAAAGCCACGGGGATAAAGAATACATAACCCACCTTCATTTTCTTCAATATAGTAATTTTTATGAGCAACCCTTCAGAGTATGATCCACAAACTTGATGGCAGTAAAGAAGTGGCATTAAAAATAAATTTGAAGAAAATAGAAAAAAGAAAAGAGAAAACCAACTGATGAACAATGCTTTTAGAACTAAAGACTTAGAGGTTGATGGGGCAAATCTAAAAGCAACCACTGTCTACATGTACCTTGGACAACAGATATCAAGCAAGGGCCACAATGAAGAAGAAATTAATAGGCACATAAAATTGGATGATGAGCATTTGAAAAAAACAGTACAATTTCCAAGAGCAACATACCATTATGACTCAAAAGAAAAGTGTTAGATCATATATCAATATATCTCAAAAGAAAAGTGTGTATTAATAAATGTTTTTTAGATAGTCAGTCTTTCAAGTTTCCTCTATGCCAGAGGTGGCTGAATCAGTATTTTGACTGCACACATCAAAATACTGATTTAGCCACCTCTGGCATAAAGGAAACTACATGACATTGTACATATTTGTTTATAAAGATGTGCTTAGATCAATATAAACTAAAATCTACATAATTCTTTCATACCTCTAATATGACAAAGTACTATCAACATTATTCCAAAGAAAGGTTAAAACTTAAAACAAGCATTTAGGCAATGACAAGACTTATGGGATTATCTTGAAGAAAGTGATGACCAATAACCCAAAATCAGGAATAAACAACTTATATTAGCACTAGTATTGTGTGAAGAAAATATCAGGTTAAAATTAATTGATGTGTAACACAAAAAGACATAGAACCAATAAGTGTATGAAAGATACTTCAGTTCGTATGTTTGATAACACGTATAACGACATACTGATGCACAAGCTGTACAAAAAACTAAATGCAGAAAATTGATTTCATATTTTAGTTTCAGAACTCAAAAACCAAGCAAATGTGCTTCAGTATAAAAGTTCATTTTATCATGCACTGTTTTCCACAGGAAAACTAGACAAACTGGATTTTTTTAAATGTATTTTTAATAATTTCAAGGTTTTAACAATTTTTATGAACTTCTGCAAGGGAACGACTTAAATCACAATCAAACTATTTAGTAGCCACAATAAAAATTGTGTTATGGTACAAGACCAGCCATTCTCAAACCAAGATCTAACCTCAAGAGAAGAAAGGGTACAGTTTAATTCAATAATTTCTCACTTTAACCTAAATTATTAAAAAATAAACACAATTTTATGAAGATACAAAAGAATTTGTGTCACGTGTAGATATGTTCTGGTGTCAAACTTGATAATACAGAACTTTTACATGAAATATGCTTTAGTACGTTACACAAAACTTGTAAAGATTAAATATCTTTACCTAGTCTTATGATAAATACTGTTACAAAATATTCAATGAAATAACAAAAAAAAAAAAAAAAAAAAAAGATATTTTAATATACTTGTGATATGACATAAGTAGTACACTTGAGAATACATGGCACCAATCACTTTTCGAAATGGCATCCTTTTGCCTTCACACAGTCCTTCAGTCTCTGTGGCCACTCATCAATAGCTTTACACAGGGTATCCACAGGAAAAGCTGCTACTGCCTGTACCAAAGATCGTTTGAGACTGTCAACACTGGGGTATCTCTTTCTACAGGCCATGTCCTCTAGTGTGACATACAGCTTATAGTCCAATGGGTTGAAGTCTCGGCTGCTTGAAGGACACAATCAGCTGGAGAAATGAAGTCTGGCAAATTTGCCTGAAGACACTATTGGTTTGACTTGGCCTTTTGGGCATGTGTGGAATCCTGCTGAAAGCTCCACTGTCAGTTTTGGAAGAGGGTGTGACTCACATTTTTGACCACTGGCTGGCTCTAAACTTCTTTCCTGGTAAACTTTGGTGGATGTTTCTCATAGGAGACTCCGAGCCAAACCATGACAGAAGCAGGATGATGGCCCTTCACAATCCTTGGAGCTTTCCCCTGATCTTCTCGTTAGGTTGATGCATACACCGTCATTTTGGTGGATGAAAGCCTCTTCAATAGTGAAAATTTCTTCATCAGAGAAAAGGATCTGTCGGTGGCAATTGTCTGCGTAATGCTGCAGCAAACGTTTCACTTTTAGCACCCTCTGCTGCTTCAGTTGTGGGGTGAGGAAGTGTCCTGTGCGCCGCCGGGAAGCTCTCACCTTTAAGTCATTCCGCAGCACGTGTGGCATAGACTTCCTGAAATGTTCAGCTCACGAGCCATCACCGATTGCTTTCCAACAGGATTTCATCGAATATGGGCTGCCACTGCTTTTACCAGGTGAGCAGTCCTCAAGGTGTGCGGTCGACCTTTTCTGGGGTGGTCAGCGATGGTTCCAGTCTCAAGGAACTATTTTATGGTCCAGTAGACAAAAATTCGGCTGATTTTCAGCTTCTTCAGCATGTTGAAAAATCTCAGAAGCAGATTTTCCAACTTTGTGCAGTGCTATTACAGCAACATGATTCTCGTAATCACCCCACTCCATGGCAAGTACTTCACGAAACACGTTATCTCCTCTGAGACTGAACACACAATGATTCACTAGCTGCTTCATGCCTCCCGGCTGGTCAGTGACATTGCACACTGGTTGTGCACCAGTGTGCAACGTCACTGACCAGCCATTTGTAAGTCTTTATGCTAAGACTGGGTATTCATACTATATTGTTAATGAAACTGTCTTTTGATTTTTTGTTTTCAGCCAGAAATACACCGTATACATATCATTGAGAAAAAACACTGATTATCACAATATTATATGAGCAAAGGCACCAGTTACACATGGCAATGAGAGAGACTTACATATTAGGTGTGAAACTTAATTCTCGGCCACAGGCACGACACGTTGACATCAAATTATAGCAAATCGAATACTATCTAATCAGGGAAATAATCCCCGTTTTGTTGGATACATTTGAGCCATCGGTCAAGGAGCTGCTGAATGCCACTGCAGAAAAAAGAGGGCTGTTTCGAGTTCATAAAGTCATCAATACTTGTGTGGACCTCCTCGACAGAAGTGAAGTGCATATCACTCAGGTGATGTTGCAGGGAGCGAAAGAGGTGATAATCCGACAGGGCGAAGTCTGGAGAATATGCCATCCCAGGTCGGTGATAGTGTTTAAAGTTGTTTTCGCGGTGTGAGTATGCGCATTATCCTGAGGCAACAGGACCGACCTTCTGCCCTTGCCAGTTTATGGCCTTTTCGCCTCCATTGCGTCACTCACATGAATGAGTTGCTGACAATAATGCTCAGCATCGACTGTTTCACCAGGTTTGAGCAACTCGTAGTGTATGACACCACGCTGATCCCACTATATGCACAGCAACAACTTCCTGGCATGGATATTCGGTTGGTGGTACTGGTGTTAGGAAAAACCCCAAATTTGTGACGCTTAGGATTATGGTAGAGGATCCACTTCTCATCACAGGTCAAAATCTTGTAGAAGAAATCCTTCTTCTTGAATCTGGAGAGCAAGGACACAGCAACATCATAGCGCCTAGACTTGTTTGCAACTGTTAGTTGGTGGGGCACCCAACGGTCCTCCTTGTGAATCCATCCAAGCTTGTGCAGGGGCTTTGCAATGGCTTGCTGTGTTGCTCCAAGTTCCTGGGAGAGCTCTGACTGTGTGCGACAGGGATTTGCATCCAACAGTTGCTCCAGTTCCTCATCGTCTACTTTCTGTGGCTGTCCCGGACGTTCTACATCACGGAGATCAAAACTTCCCTGCTTAAGCAGCTGGAACCACTTTTTTACACGTACTGTAGGACATGGCAGCCTCACCCAAAGCAGCACAGGCAATTTGCTGGGCTTACGCTGCACTTTTTTTCAGCTGAAATGCGAATACGAAATGTTTCTTCTCGAACGACATTGCTTTCACCATCAACTTTCGTCCCTTCTGTCACTACAGCTGTGAGCGGTTTCAGTTGCCTGGAAAGCTGTTGGATGGCACTGCAATTGGTCATTATCACACACAGCTATTTGCATTTGCCAACGTTCTATTATCGCTTGAGGTTAGGGGCCGAGAATTAAGTTGCACACCTAATAATATGCAAAACTTTGTTTTTATACAGTCTACATTTCAACATGTACACACAAAATAAAGAAACATAAAGTACCTGAATAGCAACTTCCAAAAACATCCAAACCCCCTACTAGTAGCAACTTCAGCACTATATGTAACAGTCATGGCAAGACACTAAAACTGGTAACTTGAGAAATTTTCATATGCTCCAACTCTCCAAGATAAAAATAGTTTCCTCCTCAGCTCTGCAGAACAGAAAAAAAAAAAAAAAAAAGAAAAAACAGGAAAAAACATTGTCACAGTTAACTTTTAATTACACAATACTGTACAAAGAAAAAATACTGAAATATACTTCAAAAGAAATATGTGCTTTTCTGCTTTTATCTCCACCACTTACTCCACACAAATATCCGAATATAGGCATTTAAATTTGCCACGAAGCCCGAACCTATTCACTGCAGATATCTAGCCTGTTGTAAAACAGTCTAAATTTCTGCTGTGTGATAATGAATTTCTCTTTTTCTTTTGCATATTTTAGTAAAAGATTTGAGTATTACTGAAAACACAATATATAAAACAAAAGTTTACAAGACTATCTGCAACAGATGTAAAACAACAAAAAAGATTCAGTGGTCAAAGATTAATTAGTTTCATGCTGTTGAAATCATAAAAGGAACAAAATGCCGTAATTTTTGCATGATAGTCAAACTGACAACTTTAAAACCACAATTAAAAGCCATGATACGTTAAAACATATGCCTATAATACATTGTCAAAAATGTCAAATAGTAAAACACTAATGCACAAGGTCCTTTCAATCTTACTATGACATTTTCAGATACTGTTCCTAACTGGAATAAAACGTTTGCAGTGCAAAGTTACGACATTGGGTATGTCCCGGTCATGACGTGCTCTTTAGTTCCATGCCCCGTAGCAGAATCACGGCGACGGGCGACGAACATCACAGATTTAGCAGATTTAGTTTAGTCCTGCAGACAAAAACGATATCCCCAGAGCCCTATTAAAACCGTCTTACAGACTCCCTATCATAATGCAAGTTTTTTTGCCTTCCAAATTTTTCGAAAACGGAAGTTAGGCGTAGTGAGGATTTTTCCCGTAATCGTAATTTTTCTTTTTTTCTCGCGAAGGACGACGTAGGTCGCAGAATTATTTTGTACTCATCCCCGTAGCAAAATCACGGCGAAGGCCGACGTACATCGTAGATTTATTTTGTACTCATCGCAGTAGAAGAATCACGGCGACAGCTGACGTACATCGTAGATTTTTTTTTTTTTTTTTGTACTCGTCCCCGTAGAAGAGAATCGGGGCGACGTACATCGCAGATTTATTTTGTATTCATCCCCGTAGAAGAATCGCGACGACGTACATCGCAGATTTATTTTGTATTCATCCCCGTAGAAGAATCGCGGCGATGGGCGACGTACATCGCAGGTTTATTTTGTATTCGTTCCCGTAGCAGAATCGCGGCGACGGCCGACGTACATCGCAGATTCGTTTTCTACTCATCCTCGTAGCAGAATCGCGGCGACGGCCGCCGCACATTGCAGATTTATTTTGGTCCTGCAGACAGAAACGATATCCCTAAAGCCCTATTAAACCACCTTCCAGACAATCACAGATGCAAGTTTTCCGCCTTTCAAAATTTCCGAAAACGGAAGTTAGGCGGAGCGAGGATTTCTCCCGTAATCGTAATTTTTTTCTCCCGACGTTCCCTCGATGCTTGACGAGGGAATTATCCGATATTGTTGTTAAATATCATTTTATTGCATAAATATTTGTGGTTTATTTTGAAAATGGAGGCCAACAATTTCCAAAAACGAAAGTTTGATGGAACCCAGTAATCTTGAATTCTTTTTTTTTTTTTTTTTTGTGATATTCCCTCAGCCCTATATGGTCATTAAATATCATTTTATTAGATAAATGTTTGTATTTAAAATTGAAAATGGAGAAAAAAATTCTGAAAACCAAAGGTGTACAGAGCAAAAATTTCTCCCTCTAATAATAGAAATGGGGAAAATTTTCTGATAACCAAAGTTGTATGGAGCAAAAATTTCTCCCTCTAATAACCCTCCACCCACTGTGCTTCTGTATTATTGTTTAATCATAATTTAATTACATAAATGTTTGCACTTGAAATGGGAAATGGAGAAAAATGTTCCAAAAACGGAAGTAGAACGGAGCGCAGATTTCTCCTCTTATGACAATTTTTTCCTAGTGATGCCTCTGCGCTTTATTGTTGTTAAATATAATTTTATTCCCTAAATCGTTGTGTGTTCAGCTTGAAAATATTGTTAAAATTCCAGATACGGAGGACCAGAATGTTCTTGATTTTAATTAACATTTCAATTGCTGTAGTACCTAGGTTAGACATCTTTTCAGGTAGAAAAATATGTCTGCACAATTTTTATTGTTTTTCACATTTAGTAGTTATCTTGCACAGTGACCACCCGCAGATTATTTTGTGGCACAGTGATATCTGTCACAGACTGACCAGGAACTTTCTGCTATGGGGGTTCAATGCGTGCATGCTTCATTTTGAGCCTAATCAATATTGAGTTCACTGAAGCATGTGCACATTGAACTAAAGAGCATGGTGTGACTGGGACATACCCAGTGTCATAACTTTGTACTGCAAACATTTCGTTTCACTTAGGAACAGCATATGAAAATCTCATAGTGAGGGTGGGGGTGAGCGTTATCGCCCAGACACCTTGACCCGCCTCCGCTCTGGGGGCGTCAGCTTACTTTGCCCGGTATTTACCCGCACACAGCATACTAGAATGAGGTTCATTCTTACGTAACATTCGCATAAGAAACGAATGCCCAGGCACTCCTTTCCTCAGCTTTACTATGGTTATCTGCTAATCAAGGAAGGGAGAGAAGCTCTAAATAAGGCAATTTGATGCCCGTTGAAGTAACTCAAAATTGAAAACTTAACAATTTAATGAAGACTGTTCATTATCTCCGGGTTCAATTCCTTATGACCGACGGCTTCATGAAAAATGACCTGTGATCTTGGTGGCTCAACACGTGACTCCTACTGTCGCCTGTCTCCGTGTTTCTATAATCGGCTTAACTTATCGAGCTCAGGACATCGAGAATCTACTTAGATCTTTTGGCACCTCCTCCTTGCCACGATGCTCATCCTTTCTGGAATCTACTGTGGATCTGTACACCTGACTAGCATGAGCTATAAAATATCAGAGCCTTCAAAACATGAAGTGCTCTCCATCTTTCCTTCTCCCGACTTTCCCCATAAGAGACTTCGCTACATAAATCCGAACACTACTGCCGTGCGCTACACACTCTCTTCTTCTAGATCACATGCTCCCCCTCCTTCTACTACTAGGAGAGTACCCAGCGCATATTTTTCGGTTCGTTGCCCCAAGACACGATGACGTGACTCTGCAATTTTTATTGCTCAGAACGTGCGCCCCCCCCAGCCCCAATGTCTCCCAACTAGGATCACCACCCAGCCTGACTTTCACTATCGCGTACACCTGTTGTTCTTATCTCCTTTCGGGATCTCCACGTGTCACTTTCATCTTAGCCACCGCCGCCTAAAATTGAACCCTACAAAGGTACATCGACACAATATGCATGTTCACATACAATAAAAAGAATATAGTCGACCAGACAGCCTGGCGACTTTTGCCATTGTGCTTTGTCCAGCTTAACGAGAAAACATCTTAATGGATTGTTTCATGTAGCTGCTAAGAGCTCTCTGGAATGCTGCGTTTCCATTAAGATTGTTCTCCTCGTGCTTCGTTGGCGCTGTCTGAACGGATCCAGACATTTACAGTTTTTGAAACAATGCCTTCAAAAGAAAGCTATTTTCCTTCGTGAAAAGGCGAAGTCCTTTTCTGAAGTGAAATTCAATCTCTCACACATGAACATGTGGCATGTCAGTCTCTTATACATGAACATGTGGCATATTTTCTTTATGAATAGCCATAAATTATACTAATTACATAAACTATAGAATACACTTATGAATAATTAATTTTCAACCTTACAGTGAGATTGAAAGGACCTCATGCATTAGTGTTTTATTATTTGACATTTTTGACTATGCATTATAGGTGTATGTTTTACCATATCATGGCTTTTAATTGCAGTTTTAGAGTTGTCTGTTTGACTATTGCACAAAAATTACGGCATTGTGTACCTTTTATGATTCAGTGGTCATTGTGGTTATTCCAGAAAATACAGAAACCACTGAAATGTATAAAGATTATTCAAAAAGATGCCTCCCCCTACCTTCTGTTATTGAGTTACACTTCTAGCATTTTGAGAACTGAACTGAAGCCTTTTTAGATGGCTGATGTTTCAAAGTACATGAAGACAATTCCTAGTGAAACATACTCTGGTCATAAAATGCTCACTATTCCAAGATTACTGCTTGAAGGCAACTACGTACGTATCCATGCAATACAGATCTTAGAACCCTATTACAAAAATATTTTTATTGGAATAAATAGTTATTTACACCAATAAAAAATAGTAGCACATATCAATTTGGTGTATACTTGTGCTTCTTAATAAAAAAAAATAATCCCAATTTTTTTCAGATGTTCCCAGCAAATACATATATGCATAAATAGCACAGACATAAGATTCACATCTTATTGCTTCTTTAAAACAGTAAGAGACTGAAGTTGTTTCTTAATAGAACTAATTTTATTCTTCAAACTGATCGTATGTTATATTATATTTGCCAATCCACCTGATGCAGAAATTAATTTTGCTAAATTACATTCATTTGCGTTTTAAACAAACATGTTACTTAAATACTATTTTCCCGTACTGTAGCCTGAAAAAACAGTTTCTTCTCCTTTATATAAAAATTAAGAAACTGTTAAAATGTGTTCGCAAGCTACGCACTATAATTTCCATCAAAATACAAACAGAATCTTCCATCAATTCATACCAAAAACTAATAACTTAAAACAGCCCAGGGCAGTGGGTTATGACTGCTGCTTGGTTTAAAGCCTGAAAATGTCTGACAAATATTTCCATTTCTTTCCCTTTTCTGGAGCTGGTAACTTATAATTAAAGATGAACATCTTTTTGTCTTTGGCATTCACAGAGCCTATACACACACACACACACACACACACACACAAAAAAAAAAAAAAAAAAAAGATTAAAAACTTCAGGAGCTTTCTTTCATACTACCTGATATACAGCATTTCATATTATTATGTACATCCTTTTTCAGGGAAGAATTACATTTTTTATGCAAGATGATAAGCCATCACACTATAACTTGCCTCTAATAGTTCAGCAAAACTGAATGATTTTTCTCAGTGCTTCTTTTCTGGAGAAAAAGGTGAGAAATTTTTAAACATAAATTATTGTAAAAGGGCAAATGTTGACCTAATAAAAAGTAAAACAGTTTCTTGAATATTGTTCTTAAGCTTTATTAGTGCTGCATGGTACAAAATGCAGAAAAACATATTTTACATGATCATATTAAATTAAATTATTATATTAAAAATACCAGCATTCCTTTCTATAATAATACATAGCAAATGCTGAAAATTTAAAATCTGTCAAGTTTACCTGCAAACATGGGCATCTATTGGGAGGGGCAGGAGTGGGAACTTGCCCTGCTAAAAATCTGACTGTCATTTCAGTTCCTGGGAGGCACTACAAAGATTTTCGCCATACCATTAATTCTGGTTGCTACTTTTTTATTTTGAACTACTAGAGCTTTGTGTGCATTTAATAAAAACATTGGGAATTTGCAATGTAAAGTAAAAAACTGAAATTTGCCACTGCGTGTTATAGCACAACATACAAGAGTACAGTGTAGGGCTGTAAGAAAGACAAATAAATGAAAAACATATCCTCTACAATGGCCATTTGTTACTGGACAAAGATTTCTGAAAGTTTTTTCCAGAACTTTGTCTTGGGGGTGTTTTTTTTTTTTTTTTTTTTTCCTTCTTGATAATGAATGATCACTTTGTTTTTGTGGTGCATTGAACACAAAAGGCACAAGGCTCAGAAGAACAACATTTGAAGTAATTTTTTTTTTGTTGTCCCAACATGCTGTAGAACTTCATCTATCAGTCTTTTTTATGCAGTATTTGGGTCATCTGGTTATCAATTAAATTTATCTAGGTGTGTGTGGTAAAAATAGTTAGAGGATACAGACAGCACAGTGGAAGTTTACATTGTTTATGCAATTTGTGTTTATAGTTTCTATTTTTGCCCCCTCTTGAAAACTAAGCTATGGGTGCCCATGCCTGCAAATGAGAGTGAAATTTATGCTAAGGATTACATTATGCTGGGGAACATAAGAGAATTGCTTTTTGAATGCACAATGCAGTCCAAATTTTATCTAACTCTTTAGATATTTCTATGAAAATGCAAAGATTCGGATATTTGAGGATACAGCACCGATAAAAATTGGAAATAGAGCGAGACACCATTTCTCCCAAACTCTTTAATGCCACATTACAAAATGTCTTTCAATCACAGAACTGGGGAAAAACGGGTATAAAGATTAATGGAGATTTAATTCACCTTCGTTCTGCTGATGATATAATCAATTTTTCAACTACCCCTTCAGAGCTGCAAAGTATGATCCAGGAACTTGCTGACAAAAGTAAAGAAGTGGGATTAAACATGAACTTTCAGAAGACAAATGTGATGTAAAATGCTTTTACAAGAAATGAAGATTTATCAATTGATGGGAAAAAGCTGGAGATAACAGATACCTACATTTACCTTGGACAACAGATAACAAGCGATGGTCACACTGTTGACGAAATTGATCGGCATATAAAACTTGACTGAAGAGCTTTTGGGAGAAACAGTATAATTTTCAGGAGCAATATGCCATTATGTCTTAAAAGAAAAGTGTTTAATCAATGCATCCTTCCAGTGCTTACGTATGGTGCAGAGACATGGGCTTTAACTAAAAAAGGCATACAAAAGCTGCAGACAACTGGAAGAATCAGGAGAGATGTATACTTGGTGTAACTGGGAAAGATAAGAGGAACTCATGGATAAGGGAAATGACAAG
The DNA here is from genome assembly GCA_039090855.1 of Macrothele yani. Lineage (NCBI taxonomy): Eukaryota > Metazoa > Arthropoda > Arachnida > Araneae > Macrothelidae > Macrothele > Macrothele yani. The sequence continues at coordinate 59,029,336 of CM077010.1, forward strand.
AGTGGAAGGCATCATGATCAGAGTAAAATCCCTGAAATGGCAATGGGTGAGACATGTTGCCAAAAGAATGGACCACAGATGGACAACCAAAATTTTAGACTGGATTCCAAGGGACAGAAAAAGACCCAGAAGAAGAGCACATGGGAGATGGATGGATGAAATTCGAAAGCATGCTGGAGTAACATGGAGGAGAGTGGCTCAAGACAGTTGTGGAATAAACTTGGGGAGACCTTCATCCAGCAGCGGACTGATAATGGTTGACAATAATATATATTCTTTAAAAAAAATCAGATCATTTTGCATTTCATTATGGAACTATTTACATCACATAGTGGCACACAGAGAGCTGCGACTTCAAACATAAATAAACCCACCAGCCACTCATGTGGAAGGATTCATGTAACACTTCACAAGTACTTCTATTTTTTTTTTTTTCTCATAAATGAAATGTAAAGAATACTGAGAAATTTCTGGCCCATTTTTGTCTTTCCTCTGACAGAGCTGCACGACTCGTTATCAAACTCTCAGGAAGATACCAGGCTCAGATTATTCAAACTTATGCACCCACCACAAGTCATCCTGAAGAAGAAATTGAACAATTTTATGAAGAAATTCGTCATCTAAATAATATAGGTAAGCAGCACTTGAAGATAATTATGGGAGATTTCAATGCAAAAATAGGGCAACGGCAACAGAAGGAAACTTCAGTAGGTAAAATCGGTCACGGCAACAGAAACCAGCGTGGAAATACTCTCGTTGAGTTTGCCGAGGCAGAAGGGTTTTTCATCTTGAACTCCTTTTTCAAGAAAAAGCCGCACAGGAAATGGACATGGAGACATCCAAATGGGACGACAAGTGAAATTGATTTTATTATGTGTAACAAAAAATTCGTCATAGAAGACTGCAGTATGCTAAACAAGTTCAACACAGGTAGTGACCATAGATTGGTGAGACGTAAGATGCACCTTAACACTAAACTCGAACGTGGCAAGCTCATAAGAAAAACAAAATGTATTGACATAACCAACCTTAAAAAACACCATAATACCTTCAAGTTGGAACTGAAGAACAGATTTTCTGCTTTAGAAGGCCTAACATCGGAAAAAGTGAATGTTTCTGAAGTTAACAGAAAAGTAACCAAAGCTCTTATGGAAACAGCAACAAAATTAGCTGGGTCTAAGAACAAGTTGCATGTGAACAAATTATCAGGAAAAACCAAAATGTTGATGCAAAAAAGATGAGATATGAGGACAACTAAAGAAGATGAGACTTCCAAAGTGGAATACATAGAGCTATGCAAGACAGTACGAAAAAGTATCACTGAAGACGTAAGGAAATTCAACTGTGAACTATAGTGAGGAAAGCAATTGAAAACAACCAAAGCCTAAAGATAGCAAAGGGACATCTCAGTAAGGGAAGAAAACAGATTATGGCACTGAGAAAAAAAGATGGTTCTGTAACAAGAAACAGAGGCGAAATTTTGACAAGAGTGAAAGATTTCTACTCCAAGTTATATGAAAGGGATGATGCATGTACTCCAGACATCATGGAAGGTACCAGTACCAGAGTTCTTCCAGTCCTCCCAGCAGAAGTTGCACATGCAATCAAGAACATGAAACAGGGAAAAGCTCCAGGAGAAGATGGAATTACTGTAGACATCATACAAGAAGCAAGTGGAGAAATCTAAACAGTACTAGCCCAAATTTTCACTCGATGCCTTAATGAAGGGAAGATTCATGAGGATTGGAACAACGCTATAATGATCCTGCTACATAAAAAAGGTGACATTGAGGATCTCAAGAACTACAGACCTATCGGCCTCCTATCAGTGGTTTATAAAATCTTCACTAAAGTTCTTTCACACCGTTTGAACACTGGACATAGCTCAACCGAGAGAACAAGCTGGATTCAGGAATTGCTACAGCACAATAGATGATATCCACGTACTGAGAGAACTAATTGAAAGAGCGAAGGAATATGAACTTTCATTGTGCATGGCTTTTATCGATTATGAAAAAGCCTTTGATTCGGTGAAACCATCAGCAGTTACAATGGCTCTGAAATCCTGCGGTATTGAAGATGCATACATTAATATTATTAATAACATCTATGAAAATGCTAGTGCAAAGATTCGGCTGTTTGAAAATACAACACACATAAAAATTGGAAAGGGAGTGAGACAAGGTGACACCATATCTCCGAATATCTTTCAATCACTGAACTGGGAAAACAAAGGGATAAAGATTAATGGAGATTATCTAACCCACTTTCGTTTTGCTGATGACATAGTCATTTTTGCAACTACCCCATCAGAGCTGCAGAGTATGATCCAAGAACTTGCTGACAAGAGTAAAGAAGTGGGATTAAATATAAACTTTCAGAAGACAAAAGTGATGTTCAATGTTTTTACACGAGATGAAGATTTATCAATTGATGGAGTAAGGCTGGAGATAACAGACACGTACGTTTATCTTGGACAGCAGATATCAAGTGAGGGTCATATTGATGAAGAAATTAATCGGCGTACAAAACTTGCCTGGAGAGCTTTTGGAAGAAATAGCATAATTTTCAAGAGCAATATGCTATTATGTCTTAAAAGAAAAGTGTTTGAACAATGCATCCTCCTTCCAGTGCTTACGTATGGTGCAGAGACGTGGACCTTTACTAAAAGAGACATACAAAGGCTGCAGACAACTCAAAGAAGCGTGGAGAAGTGCATGCTTGGTGTAACCAGGAGAGATAAGAAGAGGAACTTGTGGATCTGAAAAATGACAAGAGTGGAAGACACCATGATCAAAGTAAAATCCCTGAAATGGCAGTGGGCTGGACATACTGCCAGAAGGACAGACCATCGATGGACAGCCGAAATTTTAGATTGGATTCCAAGGGACAGGAAAAAGACCCAGAAGAAGACCACATGGGAGATGGGTGGATGAAATTCGAAAGTATGCGGGAGTGACATGGAGGAGACTGGCGCAAGACAGACCGTTGTGGAAGAAACTTGGGGAGACCTTCGTCCAGCAGTGGATTGATAATGGTTGACAATGATGATTCTGAGTAGAGAGGCACATCACACATGGCAATCAAGCTATGTAAATTTAGTATACCCAATTATTTAACAAGGGAAGAAGTTTCTATCCAATATTTTTAAACATGAATAAAATCACCAGTTATACTCCATGACAATTTCTGTTACAAGTACTTAAAAATTACTAAAACACCTTATCTCTAAATTTTTGTAACATGAATGGGGAAAACAGTCTGAGTCAAATGCTATGGTGTTAAATTTGAAAACATCATGAAAATTCTCTACAGTGAAAAGTTCACAAAAGGATGATGATGTGGCACATCGCAATGATATGCGTATATACTTTGAGCCCGTGCTACACACCAACTACATAACACAATGGAATAGATTTTTCTGCACTAACAATTATTTTTAATCAGACAGTAACACTGAGCTGCTGTTTTCTGTTTAAAGAAAGACACTGTGCATCTGCAGTTGTTTTCAGGTGAAGATCTACATTTAACTGACACACATTTTTTGGCATTCCTATTTGCTAGCTTAAGTATGTTGTATCACATTGTATAAAATGATTTCCTCATGTTACTTAAAAAGCTGAATACATCATTACAAAATTATTAGACTGCAAACATGAGTCATACTTCATTAATTGAGGGAGGGAATGACTTAATAACTCCCAAGGAGGGAATGATTTAATAACTCCCGTTAGCACCATGGGCTTGGAGAAGCTACCTTTGCTTAACCTTGTAGAACGGCACCAGATAGGAAAGAAACCCAGTAACAAAAATTATTAAAAATTTTCCCTAGTCGTCATTTTAAACTAACCCAAGTAAAACATGGTTACAAGATTTCATTCTTTTCCTAAACCAGTCACTCTAAATTTTGAATTATTCTTCTATGATGGATCACTTCACACTCATCTACAGCCAAGGTCTATGAACGAGTGCAGTAAGCACTATGGCTCGATATGCAAACATTTTTAATAATTTTTCTGGCAGGTTTTTCAGAAATATATTATATTAAAAAAAAAATCCTGCGTATAAAATTATATGTCCGGACACGCTTTTGAATATTCATGAATATTTTACTTTTCTCTCTCAGCGTTGTTGTAATTTCGGCAAATTTAATCCCATTTAGGAAGGGAGTGTCTGACCCCAGGTCTTAAACAACCCTTAGAAATAGGAAATTTGGGCTAGAGCGCCCGATAGGAAAATGACACGGAAGCGAAGTAGAAAGGGGGAGGAAGACGCCCTTATTTATTACCGGGGGCAGTACCGGGGGGCAGTACCCGGGGTCCGATGGCTTAACGTGCCCATCCGACGCACGGTGGGTATTTAGTGGATCGAGCGTTCGTACCTGCCTGGGATCGAACCTGAGGCCCTTTCCGTGGAAGTCAAGAACGTTGCCCACTCATTATTATTTGTTTTTAAGATGGGGTTTAAATACAACCATGAGCAATTCTTAGGGCTGTTAGCAGACGCCAGTCTCTAATTCGGGACCACTAGTTCCGGAGTACGGCCAGAGAAGCGCAGTGGGACAAACACACCACCAATGTCTCATTTCGAACTAGAGCCCAGGCCATCTTGGACGAATAATCAGAAGCCAGCTCCTCAGACCACTAGCCCACCGGAGTGCCCGATTAATTAAAATGACACATTATTAATGACAGATCGTTACCATGTATCTTGTAAATTATGATAACGTGCCCGATTAATTAAAATGACACATTATTAATGACAGATCGTTACCATGTATCTTGTAAATTATGATAACTAATCGCAGTGGTAACTTAATAAAATACTACTGAAAATATTTCCATAAACACTTAATAGTATATCAGATAGAGAGCTTTTGGTGAAATTACTTGGGCAACACCACAGTCAGCAAGAAAAAAAATTTACCTTGACACTCCTTTCCACTTATTCCAACGTGATGAGCAAATTCATAATAGTTTTTTCAATTCGTTGTAAAGTTGATATTACGATAAAATTTTGAGCAGACATAAAATTACTAAAGGAATAGAGACTTCACAACATATATTTAAAGGAATGCGTTCTACTACTCACTGACAGACGACGGATATTGATGTTGCCAAAAATGTACCAAACTTTACGATGGAAAAGGGATTGCCAGTAAAAGTAATTGAATTCCATTTTTAATGGCTAAATTACTAGTTGTCTCTTGGCATCGTATTCAAATCCATATGACTCATAACTGGGTCTTGTTTATGAAGATATGCCTGACGTGATACTTTAGAAAGTAAAATGTTGAGCAGAATTTTCTGTAACAGTTTTCATCACATGGTCAAAATAAGCATAAAAATGTACAGTGTCACTGTCAGTGGGGTAGCCAGAAATTTCTTAATTGGGTTCCATGCGTTTAGCTCATTGGTGAAAGCCTCATAAATACATATATTGCTTTGAATGTATACTCAATCCATCCTCAAGGGGGATAGGTCCGGATTCGAGGACCCCTCTTCTTCGCTACGCCTCTGGTCACCGTTAGATATTTAACGCCATGGAGTCGTGCCCCGACCTGCGTTTATTTTTGCTCTTCCAAGCAATTCACTCTACAATACATTGCCTGAACTCTTTTGCCCAACTTCAGCCATTTAGCAGTGGCGTAGCCAGAATTTTCTCAAGGTGTGTGTGTTGGAGGGGGGGGGGGTTCCATGGGTTTGGTTCATTGGTGAAAGCCCCATGTATACATATATATCGCTTTAAATTCATACCAAATCTCCCTTCAAGAGGCGGGTCTGGACCCGAGGACCACACCCTTGGTATAGCGTCTAGAAGGTAAAGTGTGCCGAGCGCCTAGCATGCTAATGATTGGCGTGGATACCGAAATTTGTCTCCTTCGTAGATGGCGCTGCGATCGCCTTCCCTTCCCTCTTTCTTAACGTGAGCGAAGCGGGAAACTAAATTCGTGTTGCTTACTGTGAAAAGAGCGGCGATTTAGACGAAGACGTGTTATGTTTTAGGTTTTAGAAGGAATGTGGATTACCTAAATGTTGTATATAAGTTATACTTAGCTGATTATGCGGAAGAGAAATAACCATTGTTTTGTGCCAGGTTGCAATACTCAGTACAAAAACAGTAAGCTGTCGCTTTTTGGAATACCCAAAAATGATAAACTTTTACAGCAATGGCAAAAATTGATTCCCCGTGCAGATAAAAACTTAGACAAATGTAGTGCTGTATGTGAACTGCACTTTGATGAGAAGATTTGTGATTCGAAATTTTGTGCATAAAATAAACGAGGAGACTGTGTTAATACCCAGAGATCGGCCCATCTTGACACCAGATGCAATTCCAACAATATTTCCAAACCTTCCCCATTATTTATCAAAACCTCTCGCAAAAAAGAGGAAAGTTAGGGAAACCGATGATAAGCCTGATGGTAATTTAAATAGCTTGGAATTTACTTCCCATAGAGTTAAACTGAACTGCCTTCTGAATATCAACCTTCCTTCAGAATTTTGGGGTAAGCAAATACCTGCTAATTATTCAAAGTGCATAATTTTCCATGTTCATTCATTCAAATGTGAATTGTCAAATTCATTGACAACTGAAAATCTGGTTGTTGTAACCGAAAGTGAACCAGAGTTTACCTGTGAAGTGTATTTACGTGGATTAAAAATGAACACAGTTTCTAATATTACTTCTGAAGATGAATTAGAATCCATTATTCGAGACACTGATAGGCTAACAATATGTCATGGTGCAGGCTCCATTTCAGAATTTGAAAATAACAGGAAGTACCTTGAAAGTGGAGTTATTTTTGAGAATAATTTGTACCGCAAAAAATGTGTAAGGAAAGGAACAACAGCGACTTGCCTCAAATGTAAGTATCTGCGGCGCTTACTTTTGCACAAAATAGCTTATCATAGAAAAAAGGCTACATTTAAAAATAAGTATCAGAATAAAGTTCGGAAAATCAACAGGCTGAAAAAACGAGTTTATTTCGCTCTCTGATTACATAAAAAAAAATCCAAAACAAAAATAAGAATTTTACAGAACTTTCCATTAATGAAAAAATAGCTGAATTACCCATTAAGCAGCAGCAGGTTATTCATTGTTATAAGGCAGCAAAAAGGAAATCTGCAAGAGGTATGTCATATACCAAGGAATGGTTACTTGAATGCTTACTAATGCACATAAAAAAGTCCAAAATTGTACGAGCACATACGGAAACACAAAATCATGATCCTAAAAAAATGACTAATTTCTGCAGCGAAATACTTGCACAAAATTAATATTTTCACTTACCAGGCACAGCCAAAATTTTCGCTTTTAAACTCATGTACATTTCTATTCATCAAAAAACATTGAAGTTGCTCTATTGGCCATATTTTACTTTTCTGCTGCATATGCATACCCCCCCCCCCCAAAAAAAATAAGCTGAACATTTCAGTTGAGGTAGTGCTTTATACTTTATTACTTTAAACACAACATTTAATCAAACACAATTGTTTAGAAAATTTACGAAGTTGGTAAATTTTGAAAAAAAATTGTTCTACACTAAATTGTAATCATAGCTTGAAAATTAAAACTGGGAATATGTTTGCAATTCGTATTTATTAAAGAGAATGCCTGTAAGTCAAAATTCCAAAGGGAGCGTATCAGAAGAAAAATATTTATTATATTTCTACTAGGGGTCATAGTTGACACCTGAAAATGCGTATATGACGTTGGGTGCGTGTCCGCTGTCACTGGCACACGCATTTTTTTTATCTTTAAAGCTGGTTCCCTTAACTGAGTGTGTGTTGCTCTTACAGTATCTACATTTATATATTATTTACAACCACTATCTCAATCCACTGCTGGATAACAGTCTCCAAGTTTCTTCCACAAAAGTCTGTTTAGAGCCAGTTTTCTTCTTGCTCCCGAATTTCATCCACCCATCTCCCACAACATCTTCTGGGTCCTTTTTTTTTATGTCCCTTGCTATACAGTTTAATATTTCTCGCTGGCTCTTTCTTCTAGAAATATGTCCATCCCATTGCAATTTCAGGGATTCTGATCATTGCTGTCTTCCATCCTTGTAATTTTCCCGATCCACGAGTTCCTCTTTGTATCTTTCCTGTTCCTGGTTACATCAAACATGCATCTCTCAATCCTTTTTTTCCGTTGTCTGCAACCTCGGTATATCTGCTTTAGTTGAGGTCCAAGTCTCTGCTCCATGCGTAACAACTGGATGGATGCACTGATTAATGAGCGTCATGTTAGGATCGTTAGCATCATGTTAAGATCGTTAGGATAAGGGTCCTGCATGGAAAGTATGTGGAACTAATTTCTTTGATGTGCAATGGTGTATGCGTGGGTGATGATCAAATGATCATATGTAGAGGATTTTAGGGAGTGTCTGACCCCAGGTCTTAAACAACCCTTAGAAATAGGAAACTAGGAGATTTAGGCTAGAGCGCCCAATACGAAGTGACACAGAAGCGAAGTAGGAAGGGAGAGGAAGACGCCCTTACTTATTACCGGGAGGCCAGTACCGGCAGTACCGGTGTATGCTGTATGCATGGGTACCTCTCCACAAGGTAAACAATGAGGAAATATACACGAAAATACTGGATAGCACTATGATTCCGAAGTTCACATTAAAATGATTTGTGACTACAAAATATGCCAAACACTTTTCTTTTAAGAAATAATGCATCAAACCAAGTTTTATACGCCGATTATTTTCTTCATAAATATGGCCACTCCTTGATATCTGTTCCCTAATTCAGGTATCGGTTATCTCTAGAATTTCCCTATGAGTTGCTAAATATAAAAACTAAATATTAATTTCTACGAGTACATATATAAATTATTATTAAAGGGACAGCATCAGCAGGTTCAGTAACTTAGCTTTCGAAGTGATATCTACAAAATTTGAATGCAGGCCCTCCATCTCAGCTTACCACTAGCTGCTACTGAGTGATATATTTAAATTTTCCAAACAGCACGTCTTTACTTGGCACATCCACGCCATTTGTTATCGTTTTAGTAGGCATTCTTTGAGAAGGTTGCATATCAATTTAAATCATGTAGAATTCTATTGTAAATTAAATTGACGACGACGCTGCACTCTACGGCAGACTTAAGACATTTCACTGAACCGTAAAAGGTGTTTCCATAATCGCACACTTAAGAAAATCGTACACTTACATCCTAATTCAACCCTCGTTGTTTGGGTTACATGCACATCGCTACACACATTCTCTGACACAGACACCGTCTGCAGCGCCACGATGCGGCGTAGGACATATTTCGAACGCAGTTTTTGAGTTCGCACGGCACACTTCCCCTTTTAGACGCTATACCCTTGGCTACACCATTGGTCATTAGCCTCCCCTCCCAACCAGACGCGATGCTACGGGTGAGCTGGGGTAGACTTAAGCCCACACAACTTTTCTTTGAGCCTACACTTTAGCCCCCTCCCAAATATTTAAGCAGTTGGAACACATGGCGGGTGTAACCATTCAAGTTTCGAGGGAACTTGGATAGATATGCTAATTTCCTGAATTCACTAAAATGTTGTTATATAAAAATGAATTCTTTGTTAAATTTAGCGTTGTAGTACTTATGGGAATTGGAGGGGAGTCCTCTGAACGAATTTCTAAGAGAGTAGTGGAAACACACAATTTTTGTAATTATAAATTGAAACAATGAGAGAGAGAGAGAGAAAGATTTCTTGTCAGGTTACAAACTAAAATTCACCAACAGCCTTATGAAAGAAAAAAAAAAAAGAAAGAAAAAGGAAAACGACCTAAAGTAACCTGAAATTGCGAAGAAATTGTTGAAACTTGCCATAGAGTTCCTCATTCATGGTTCCCATATTACATACCTACGCCGCCCCGGTAGAGCAGTGGTCTAAGCGATGGCCTCTGATCATTCGTTCGAAAGAAGTCCGGGTTCGAATCCTGGTGAGGCATGGTTGTTGTGTTTGTCTTACGGCACTGGTTCTCTCCCTCCCTGGAACCAGTGATCCTAAAGTAGGAACGGGTGACTGCTTATAACCCATTGAGTTGCTCACGGTGGTCGTTAAACCTCCATTAAAAAAAACATACCTATACATACAAAAAATAAATACTGCGTACAATATTCACTTGAAAACTTTTTTCTTAATTGGGATAACATTATCAGTGTCGGGTAAAATGCATATGAACGGAATTTTTTGCCAAAATGTCTGCCAAACACTTCAAAAGTTGTGCCCCCTACCATCATGCTTAGCCACCCTAAATAGCCCACCCAGTTCTGAGCAGCTCCACTGCTCCCAACTTCTTTTTCTGGCTATGGGCCTGATTCAAAAGGTGTTCCAAAACGTATTCATTAATAATCTTTTGTAAATACACAGGTACATTTTCCATCTAGTTGCTATAAATATTCGACAAAGCAAGAGCATGACAGACAGTTAGTACCATCAATGTGTGTAAACGATATGTTGCTACTTATCTACACATTCCTCTAACGACATGCTGCCGCACCAATGTAGGTACTTTCTTGAACGATGCCTCTGCAATGGAAGTCAATAAAAAATTGGTTTTACTTTTTCTTCGGGGTTTAACAACAACCGTGAGAAACTCAATGGGCTATCTACAGTCTTTTAGCCCTGATGAATTGCTACCTGTTTCATGAAATAGACAGAGCCTACGCCATCATGTAAGCACATCCAGACCTCGAACTCGGGCTCATCTCGGACGACTGACCCGAAGTCTGAGACTCAGACCACGAGTGCGGCTACCAGATTCGACAACTTGGAAAGTAATTAAAAGGGTGTAATCTGGTCAAAGCCACCCCGGTGATCGAGTGGTCTGAGGAGCTGATTTCTAACAATTCATTCAATATGGATCAGGGTTCGAGCTCCGCAACAGACATGAATGGTGTTTTCACTAGGTCTTTCCCATCCTTTCAGGAACTACTGTATAGTAGCATTAAATTATTGACGGGCGCCAGCTTATAGACCTATGAGCTACTCATGGCTGTCGTTAAGATGTCAATGTTAGTGTGAACATGCTAGAAACCGAAAACAAATGAGAGGTATTTGTACTAAATGCATCTCTGCTGTTTTTTAATGATTGATATTATTGTTTAAAGAAATTTGTGATGGTTTGGTGAAAGGTACATGATGAATTCCAATGTAATGGTCATATCCGTTTTTTAGCATGCTATATTTTCTAGTTATTTTGAGAATTTCATGTTTTACCAGATGAATGTTGTAATTATTTCTCAACTACTGTGAATTGTAATCACATATGCTAAGGCGAAGTTTAGCTCCAATCTACCAGATTCAAAAGTCTTTTTCGAGTTTGCTGATAGTCTTTGCGGTCCATCAGTTCAAAGCTTTTACAGTGTTTTCATTTTCAGTGTACTACGCGTATGTCATGTCAAAATTAAGATGTAAGTTTTTGTTCGTACCTTTCAGAAACTGAAAGAAATCAGGTATTTTGTATTAACTGCATTTCTGTTTTTTTCATGATTGATATTATTGATAAAAGACAAGACTTTCTTTGTAACCTAATGTGTTCCCATTAGTGCAGTTCTTTTCTTTGCAAAGGCATAGTTAAATGTATGGTTGTGGCTCCAGCGTATGAGGGTAATGTTTGTACATTGTCTCCTTTAGATTCCACTCACAGGAAGAAATCTGAAGGAGGTAAGTCCAGCAAGAGCGCGGTGGCCACATATTAAAAATTCGAGTGAATTCTGGAATAAGTCCAATAGTATCTCCATTGATTCATTTGATGTGTGCCTAATTATTTAATTAGCTGGCACCGAAAGTAACGTTCTTCCTCATGCAGCAAAGCCAGAAACTGTGTAACAATATTTGCGTTGATAGCTAAGGTCACAGTAAATTCTTCAAAAAATGTGGTTCCACAGTTCTCTCTTTGGAAACAGCTTGGTGTGCTTCCTGGCGATTTTCAAAAGACGATGGACTTTTTTTTTTTTTTTTTTGAGGAGTTATGCACCCATTTAAATGAAACCAGGCCTTTTCTGTAAGAAATGTGTGCAGCACTATGACGCTGTTTTCATGTGAACCTCATGAACCAATGGCAATAGTGTTCATGTATGTCTACATATAACGGGCACACCTCTTGCAGTATCCTGACTTTGTATGACTGTAATTTCAAATCTCTGGCAATCCTGTGAATGGTTGAATAAGATGCTCTTACTTCTAACAAATTCCCCAATTACTTACGGTGACATCGCAACAAATGGTGGCCAACTTCCTCTACAAACTGTGGTGTCACTACTGACTACAACTAGGACTTTTATCTCTAGCAGTAATTTTTTTTAAGTGATATATTGCTTATTTGTTTTTGAATTGTCGGAACATATCTATATACATTCATTACTTCATTTTTTCCTTCCCTGCAAATATTTGGTGTCTCGCTTCCGTGTCATTTAAGTTTGGATTAATGCATACTGAGTTGAGATGCATGATTCCCACAATTATGTTTCAAAATTAAGTTGTGTCCCTCCCTCGAGTGTAAACATTGCACATGAGATTAATGATGGTGTAAGTTAAAACTAAGAAATGATTTGCAACGGCAACTATGCTCATAATCGACAGACTCCCGAAATAATTTATCGTTATTTATTCTTGAATAATCACACAACTAAAATGCTTGTGTAAGTTCACTGATAATTCTATGTTTAGTATTATAACATGTTTAGTATTATAATACTAAACATAGAATGAATGAGTTATTAAACAACGACTCCGCACTTTCTATTTAGTCTATTTTAAACAGTCTTACCGTGAACTGCTATCATTTGGTACCTAATACAAAACAGTTTATATTTCAGTGAAAATCCGTTTAGGCGATCGTAATATATGTACTCTTTTAGAGCACCTTTTGTAAGAACAACAAACAGCGAGTTCCCGCACATCACTGCGACGCCATTCCAACTAATCCAGGGTCGTGATCCCATAATTCTCTGTGACGAGCTGCTGGCTGTCGGCATCCACGTAAACACGAACCGAAACTCACAAATGTAAACTTGCAGCAGGTGTTCGACGAAAATAAAAGAAACAAGCAAAAGACGCCATCATCCAACAATTAAGCTGATTACTGGGCATTTGTTAAAAATGACTAAGTCATCACTTCTGATGATCACTGCAAGGAAATAAGCTCTAGATGGGTGTAAAAGGATACAGGATAAGTTATATAGGTTTTAACTGGGTGTGACAAATGATACACGGTAAGCTCTATCTTTGTTCAGTGAGTAATTGTCTTGAGAAGGCACCATACTATATAAATTTAAAGTGTCTCGAATGAAAAATCATTGATTTTCAGTCAAGCTCGGGTAAACTGAAAATTGGTTTTATATGTGCCATAGGTAGAATATCCTCGAACGCATTTGTTTGTACAGGTGCAGTCTTTACAAAAGATGTAGTATCGTTGTGTAACACACAATTAACATTTGTTAAGAACAGTGTTTTTTCATGAATATTTCATACTTATAACTTCTCTTTTCAAATCTGAGAAAACTCGTGAGTAAATTGTCCTTATCTTTCTTCATGCAGTAAGCATAAGATTCAATACGGGCTGTTACTACATTACCCTTATGTTTATCAAGAATTAACTAGTACATCATGAATTTCCCTTATAGGAGTTCATTTTTGAAATGTTAAAAGAAATTTTTGGAAATGGTAAAAAAATATCTATCCATGGTGCAATCGAAAATTTCAGGAACAGTTTTATAGATAATTATTTTTCAGATATATTATTGCAAAACCTTGTTCAGATGTGTTAAAAATGTTTCACATTTCTGTTCCCTGAAGGATTCAAATGTTTCTGGAACTTTTCTTTGTTTACTGTGGAACGTTCCTCAAAATCAGGATGGCAGCCTGTTTCAAGATTTTTCAGTAGCATGTGTAAAGTTCCTCAAAGTTGTTCAAAAGGTTCCACAGGAGGCTTTCCGCTTTTGCGAAATGTTTTCAAGTTTGTTGTGGAACGCTCCTCGTAATGGTAAATACTATAATTCGCGCAGAAATACTAGTATTAAGAGAAATCCGTCTTGTTGCAGGATGAAATTTATTCAGCCAAAAAAAAGAAATCTATGTACAGGTTAAAAAACACATGAGCACTTTCGGTGTCGCAGTGACACCTTCATCAGATGCGATTTCTATCATGTGGTTACATGCTGGTCTTAAATACGTGGAGCAGATGCATCATGGGAAGGTAATGTCAGTGTCACATGATATACTAGATAACAAGACAGTCGAAAAAGCATAATTACCTAACGAAAATTACTTAAAAGAAACAATAGTTATTGTGCTGTCCTCCCCAATAAGATTGCTCCAGGGTTCAGGTAAAACACAAGGATAATAGTCATTACAGCAACGTGTATTATAAGCTGAAATAGAGAGGCTTTCTGTAAATAACAAGGAATAAACAGAGTTAGGTGTGTTTATGATCTTAGCGTTCTCCCAGTCTGGGACGGAATTTCCAGCACTTACAGTTCTTGCAAAAGAGGTGCTATGGTGATTCATTTTTAAATTATATCTGTGTTCATTTAATCTCAAATCCAAATTTCTTTTGGTTGATACCACATAATGATTATTTAGTTCACCAGATATAGTATCGAGCATAGGAATAACATACACACCCCATTTTTTTCCCTTTTGTTAATTTTGTCACGATCGTTGCGGATAATGGAATGTAGATTGCATGATCGTATTCCAAATTGTATTTTATGACGGGAGCATATGTTGGTAAGAAGGTTTACAATATGTGGATTGGAATCAACAGATCCAACATACTTTTTAGGCACTTGTTCACTAATTAAAGCAGTTGACATAGCAAACCGTACTTTATTGTGCACCCCTTAACAACGTTGCGCGGATAACCATGGTTTTTAGCAAAGGATGATATCCATTGTAGTTCTTGAGCTCTGGCAAAATGGCTGGAAGAATGTGAATATGTTCTTCTAAATAGGAAGTGCAGAGCAGAAATTTTGTGCTGAAAAGTGTGGGCAGAATTGTACGGAATTAGAGTGGGTGTGGAAGTGGGTTTTCGATAAACAGCCAAAGACAGGGAATTGTCAGAAGGGTTACGAGTAATTTGAAAATCTGGATGAGGTAAAACAAAATTATGTTCAAGTTCTACCGTGAGTTTGATGGAGGGGTATTGAGAAGACATAGCGTTGACAAACTGATGTAACTCATCTATGGTATATGGCAAAATTACCAAGATGTCGTTAACGTAACGGATATAGAAACTAGGTTTTTGTGGGAATTCTTGTATGACTTTATTTTCAATGTGCTGAAGAAGAATTTCTGCTAAGACTGCAGATAAAGGTGAACCCATGGCTATCCCGTCGGTTTGTTTGTAAAAAATGTTTAGAAATTTGAAAAATGAACGCCTTTTAATTAGATGAAGAGCATTCATTATGAAAGAAATATAATTAGCAGAAATGTTAGAATCAACGAGTAAAGCCTGAATTAACTGAAATGTAGCTTCCATAGGTACATTCGTGTATAACGAAACTACATCTAGGGACGCCAAAAAATAGGAAGTTGGTAGTGGCTGAATTAACTTTAACTTATCAATAGCTTGTGTGGTACTCTTTATTGAGTAGGAAGAATTCACGGTAAATTTGGTGAGATATCTTGCCAAAGCTTTTTCCAAAGGTCGGGTGGGGGCAATGTAGCCTGACACAAGAGGGCGAACAGGGTATCCTTCGTTGTGTAGTTTTAATCTACCAAATAAATCAGGTACATGGCAGCCGGGGGTAGATTGAAGGCTTTTGATAAGGAATCCGGAGGAGCTGAAGAATTCTTAAGGTGGCTTAAAGCACTAACAGTAACCTTGGTGGGGTCTCGTTCCACTATTACACGAGGATACTAGAAATGGCATTGAGCATTTTTTGAACAAAATCACAACTAGACTAGTTTTATCAGCTAAAAGAATGGCAATATGTGGGTCCTTCTTCAGTTCAATCAGTTGTTGCATTTCTTTATGAAGCTGGCATTCTTCGGTGGTTTTACAACATCTTGGATTATTTTTGTTAAGAGACTGCAATTTTCATTCTTGCGAAGTTCCTATCTTTAATTGGAAGTGAATATAGAATGTGTTCAATTTGAGGAACAGTTTTAAATAAGTCCACTTTACGCTGGTTAGGGTAAGCGAACTTGTAACCTCGTTGCAAGGCTCTTAGTTGAATGGGATTCAGAACTTTATCACTAAGATTTCTGACTCCATTATGTGAATCAGTGTTATAGCTATCATGGTCCTTTCATAATGAATGATTTTCATCTAATTAAAAGGCGTTCCTTTTTCAAATTTCAGAACATTTTTTACCAACAAACCCATGGGACAGCCATGGGTTCACCTTTATCTGCAGTCTTAGCAGAAATTCTTCTTCAGCACATTGAAAAAAAGTCATACAAGAAATCCCACAAAAACCTAGTTTCTATATCCGTTACGTTGACGACATCTTGGTAATTTGGCCATATACCATAGAGGAGTTGCATCAGTTTGTCAACGCTATGTCTTCTCAATACCCCTCCATCAAACTCACGATAGAACTTGAACATAATTTTGTTTTACCTTATCTAGATTTTCAAATTACTCGTAACAGTAGCGGCTTTTCAGGTGAAGTAGGTGAAGTGCCTCTTCACCTATTTCATTTGAAATAAGGTTTTATTTAATAATTTCGTATAATATATTCTTTTCTTTCCTTATTGAGTGCCAAAATACCCAACATTTTGATTAGATATCAATTCACAATGCGCGTTCAATACGGAAAACAAGTCCTTATACGCAAACCAGTTCAAGTGAAGAGCTGAAATGAGAATGCTTGGAAGTCTGCAGTTTTCGTCTGAGTTGCCATGGTAACTGTGACGTCACTCTCCTCTATCTGCCGGGCAAGTGAAGTGTTTTACGTTGAGACGCCAAGGCTCTGCACCTGCAGTCGTGACCTTCCGAAGAGATCGCAGTGGAACGGGACGGATTGCCATTGCGGTGTTTTGGTACATACTTTCCGAAAGAGATTTGTTTTTTCGTGTTTTGTGATTGTTTTTTATAAACTTCATTAGTTACTTTAGTTTCGTGTACAGTTTACCTGATAGTGATAGTTTTAGTTTTCAGTATGTATCCTGTTAACGACATTATCTGTAATTTATTGCAAACTCCGTTCAATCGGTGGAAAGAGGAAATAAAAGAGACATTTTACTTCAATGACGACCGACGGATTCACTGACAGTTGTCGCCAAGAAAGAAATCAAGAAGAGCAGTAAATCTTACAATATTAATTTTAAAAAATGTTGGTTTACTGAATATAAATGGCTTTGTAGCCCTTCTGTGTTACAAATTTTTTTTGTTGGCCCTGCTTATTTTTTAGTAATAAAATTCGGCGCGGAATAAAGATTATTTTCAGATTTCTTAAATATAAAACGGTCACTTCACAAACGTGGTGATTCTAGCGAACACCTGAAATGCGAATTAATGCTAAATAATTTTGAAAAGAATCAGAACACCATTGCCGATGCCCTGAGGGAGAATGCTAGGCTTTTGAAATGCATTTCAACGAAAGTGTTTGTTTAAATAGACTTTTCCTGCAGACAATGATTGATGCAGTACTGTATTTGAGTAAAGAAGAACTAGCATTCCATGACCATGACGAAGGTATGGACTCCATAAATCATAGAAATTCAACAAGGAATTGCTTTCACTGTTGATATCCAGAAGTCCTTTAAAAATTCAAAATCAATACAAAACGATAAAAAAATGTCTTCACAGGTGACTCAAAAGCTATTCAAAACGAATTAATTGAATGTATTTCTGAATATATAAACGATCATGTCAAAAATGAAATAAATGAAGTTCAATGCTTTCTATTTAAGTAGATGGGAAGACATAACCAGACTTCCGAGTGCTCTTTAATAATAAGATCTATTGATTCGGAAGGTGTATTGGTAGAGCGATTTTTGGGTTTCCATGATGTGAGTGAAGATAGAACGTCAGAAGTTTTATACAAAATGCTAGACAAAAATTTGGAACAGTTTGATTATCAACACAAGTCAATAGGACAATGTTACGATGGGGCAAGCGTAATGTCTGGACACTTGACTGGGCTCCAGAAAAAAATGAAGCATAAAACTTCTCAAGCTGTTTTTGTTATTGCTTAGTACATCGTTTGAACCTTGTATTACAGCAGAGTTTTTCTAAAATTTCTAAGTGTCGAATATTTTTTAAAAGCCTCAGTGTAATTTCTTTGTTTTTTCACCACTCAGCGAAGCAATCGCTTCGCTGAATGGTGAAAAAACAATACACTCACATCAACAACCGCAAGATTCATGTCAACCATAACAGAAACTCGATGGTCCTCCACTTCGAAGTTAGTAAGTGTAATAGTTGACGATTGGGACAAATTGAAGGAAGTATTCAAATTTCTCACAAATAGTGACCAATCAGACAAAAAATCAATTCAACTTGCCCAAGGGTTTTTAAATGATCTGAGCACTTTTGAATTTAAATTTTTGGCAATAGTATTTAATTAAATATTTGGCTTCACCGATCTACACAGCTGGCCACACAATATGCAACACCAAGAAAATATCATCCGATTGGCCTGAAATTCGCAGCATGCGTCGCCCGCGAGAGGACATGCAAACGATCAGCATTGCAAGGCATATGCAAATCATGTGCGCCCGGCATGCCACCGAGAAGTACTATAAGAAGGGTGCACAGAAGGCGGGGTGTAAGTAGTGGAAGTGTCTGTGCTGCGGGACCTGTGCGTGGGAAGCTTCCTCATTACTCGTCGCAGAATACGGCAGTCATTCCATCACGTTTCGGAGTTCGACAGAGGACGAATAGTGGCTTATCGCGACAGCGGTTTATCGTACCGACACATCGGGACCCGTGTGGGACGACATCCAGCCACAGTGAGACGAGTATGGTTTCGGTTGGTGCAGGAGGGACGGACGGACCGACGTGAGCGATTACCGCAGCCGCGGCACACCACCGAATGAGAGGACCGGCATGTTGTGCGGCGGGCATTGACGGCTCGCACCGCTACATCACGAACGTTAGCGCAGGAATTAGGGTGTGTTGCGCAAAAAACCTGTGTCAGCACGTACCGTTCGACGTCGTTTGCAGGAGCGGGGACTTGTCGTACGGCGCCCACTGCTCCGATTACCATTGACGTTACACCACCGGCGAGTGCGGCGGCAGTGGGCCATTGAACGCCGCACCTGGTCTACGGAATGGCATGACATTGTCTTCTCCGACGAAACCCGCTTCTTCCTGCAACACCACGATGTTCAGATCCGCGTGTGGCGGCACCGCGGCGAGAGACTGTACGATGCCTGCATTATGCATCGCCATACCGGTCCATCCCCTGGCGTTATGGTTTGGGGCGCAATTGGATATGACATCCGCACCTATCTTGAACGCATCGCCGGTACACTCAACAGCCACCGCTACATCTTCGACGTTTTGGAGCCTGTAGTCCTCCCTTACTTGCAGGACCTGCCAGCGGCCACGTTTCAACAGGACAATGCGCCTCCGCACGTGGCACGCATCGTGCAACAATTCTTCACGGCCCACTAGGTGTCACTGCCGCCGTGGCCCGCCTCTTCTCCCGATATGTCGCCCATCGAACACGTCTGGTCGCTGATCGGCAACCGAGTGGCCCGGCAAGGACCACCCGTGGCTACGCCAGATGAACTGTGGCAACGTGTGGAAGCAGCCTGGACCGACATGCCCCAAACCCACATCCAAAGTCTCTTTCGTTCGATGCCGCGGCGTGTAGCGGCCGTTATTGCCAACCATGGGGGTCACACGAACTATTGATGTCTGCGTGTTCCGCAAGTCGCACGGGCCTGTAAGCTCAATGGTTTCATCTTTGTATCTGTTGTTATGTGTCCAGTAAATCTGGTTTTGCTATCTCGTGTCCTTGGTGTTGCATTTTGGGTGGCCAGCAGTGTATTATTCGAAATTTTGCAGAACAAATCACTAGACATAAACTACTGTGTTACTCAAATTAAAAAAAAAAACGTATGAAATTTTGAGCCATAAAAGGAACGATGAGGTATTTGAAACACTGTTTGGAAAAGCTAGCAAAATCACAGAAATAAGCAGATCTAAACAGGAATATGCTGCTCTTACACAAACAATTTTTAAAATTATAGACAATTGTATTTTGAAATTTTGTACCACATTCTTATGAAAATGGATATAAGATTTCAAGACTGTGAGAAACTCGAACTTCAATTTGCCTGTCTTGCTGACAGAACCAAATTCGACCAATTTAATCCATGCTTTCGCTCTCACGCTTTTGAAAATCTTCAACATTTTTACTGAAAAATATTTACGAAACACCAGCGCCTTAAAAATGAACTGAGTCTTGTATATGCTGATGAAAAATTAAGGAATATATCGACTCATGAACTTCTTCGAGCGCTTCATGGAGATAAAGACATTTTTACAGAATCTTATATACTGTATTGGTTTCCCTGATTTTAACAAATGCATCTGCAAGTGTTTCATTGGAAAGAAATTTTTCTTACCTTAAAAGAATACAAACTTACTCAAGAAACACTATTTCTCCAGATAAACTTGCTTCTTTGGCAAAGATTTCTGTTCAGAAAGACATTTTCTTGATGTCACGAAGAAACAGCCATTTTATGATGACATAATCGACAAATTTCCAGCTTTAAAGGGAAGAAGAATTGATCTAATATACGTATGAAAATAGGTAAGTTCTCATTAACTGATTTTCATTGAAGACAGTAGATATCTTTTCATATTGCTCTTGTAGCTCGTCACCTATTTTTCCTACCACGAGCCGCCACTGACTCGTAACCTTTCTGACAATTCCCTGTCTTTTGCTGTTTATCGAAAACTCACTCCCCCACCCACTCTAATTCCGTACAATTCTGCCCACACTTTTCAGCACAAAGTTTCTGCTCTGCACTTCCTATTTAGTAGAGCATATTCACATTCTTCTAGCCATTTTGTCAGAGCTCAAGAGCTACAATGGATATCATCCTTTGCTAAAAACCATGGTTATCCGGGCAAAATTGTTAAGGGGGCACACAATAAAGTACGGTTTGCTATGTCAACTGCTTTAATTAGTGAACAAGTGCCTAAAAAGTATGTTGGATCTGTTGATTTCAATCCACATATTGTAAACCTTCTTACCAACATATGCTCCCGTCATAAAATACAATGTGGAATACGATCATGCAATCTACATTCCATTATCCGCAACGATCGTGACAAAATTAACAAAAGGGAAAAAATGGGGTGTGTATGTTATTCCCATGCTCGACACTATATCTGGTGAACTAAATAATCATTATGTGGTATCAACAAAAAGAAATTTGGATTTGAGATTAAATGAACACAGATATAATTTAAAAATGAATCACCAAAGCACCTCTTTTGCAAGAACTGTAAGTGCTGGAAATTCCGTCCCAGACTGGGAGAACGCTAAGATCACAAACACACCTAAATCTCTTTATTCCTTGTTATTTACAGAAAGCCTCTCTATTTCGGCTTATATGACTATTATCCTTGTGTTTTCCCTGAACCCTGGAGCAATCTTATTGGGGAGGACAGCACAATAACTATTGTTTCTGTTGAGTAATTTTCGTTGGCTAATTATACTTTTTTGACTGTCTTGTTATCTGGTATATCATGTGACACTGACATTACCTTTCCCATGATGCATCTGCTCCACGTATTTAAGACCAGCATGTAACCACATGATGGAGATCACATCTGACGAAGGTGTCACTGCGACACCGAAAGTGCTCATGTGTTTTTTAACCTGTACATAGCTTTCGTTTTTTAGCTAAATAAATTTCATCCTGCAACAAGACAGATTTCTTTTAATACTAGTTCCTCATAATGATGCTGACACCCTGGGACAGAATGTGTTGACACCCGGATCACTTTTGTTAAAAGGTTCCTCTCCTTATTCTGGAACGTTCCACAAAATCATCCCGGGAAAATGTTTCAGACTTCTTCAAAAATGTGTGGAACATTTGTCAGGATTTCTTGCATAACGTTTTCAAAAATGTTGAGGCAGCTAAGCTGCCCCTTTTTTTGTGTAACGTTCCACATATTTTTTTGCAGTGTAACTGCACGACGTCGTAGGACGATATCATTCATTCAACTCTTTGCAGAGCTTGCGGACGCCTAAGGACCAATAGTTTTAAGTCAAACTGATTACGGGACGCTCCGGGTAACTGTTCTCTATGCCAGATATCCAGTGGTTTGGGTCCCACTCACCCCTGCGAACAGGAGGGCCCGTTTAAAGTAGAGTCGGAAACAACGATACAAGACACTGAATCAGTGGAGCAATGAGCTCTTCACCGATGGGTCTGAATTCAGTTTACAGATTCATTCTCGTCGAACCACTGTCTGGACATAACGGGAAACACATTAGAATCCCAATAACATCAGGGAAAGGGACCAATTTGGTGACGGTGAAGTCATGGCATGGGCACAATATGTTACACATCTTCGACACAGGTACCGTTAATGCTCCGGTACAGAGGCGAGATACTGTAACCTTATGTGAGATATTTCAGAGGTACCGTGGGTCGAGAGCTGGTATTCATGGATGATAATGCACGCCCCCACGAAGCTCAGGGGGTGGATGACTTTCTCCAAAGTGAAGATATCAAGCTAATGGAATGGCTAGCAAAGTCTCCGGATGTAAATCCAACAGATAATACATGGCATACACTAGGGAGACGTACTGTATTCCGTCAGCCTCCAGGACCATTCCGGACCATCGAACTGTTCTTCTTCAGGAGTAGAACTTATTGCACATAGAGCTCTTGGACAATCTAATAAGTAGCATGAGAAGTTGATGCGAGGCTTGCGTGGCTGCAAGAGGTCACCACATCCCTTATTAATCATGGTGCACCAGCCTGTTTTCGATGTTATGTGCTCAACACGAAAATCACATTTTAGTTGATTTTTGTAAATTTGCATAAAAAATGTAATAAACTTTTGCTTCATAACCTGTTTTGCCTACTGTTGTTCTTGAAAATGTGTTATTACACAAACATATCCAATTTTGTGCCTTTTCTGACGAAACATATAGAATATGCTTAATTTTTGGACATGAGTGTACATACTGTATGCACGACAAAACAACGGACTCAGTCCCAGATAGCATTTGGACTGTTCTCAAGTCCTGCCCTACTTCATTATTTAATACTTGGTGAATATACATGAAATTTACTGGAGACATAAAACAAATTTTCTGTGATATGTTCATACACGCTCACATCATACACCCAGGCGCTGCTGCTACCTAATACGTATTATCGGAAAGCCATTTACTACACTTAAATAGTGTGCTAACCAAGCACTTGGCAAAATTGTACTTGAATGTGGAATTGTCGTGAGTGCTCGAAGCATTGGTGCGAGCATTAGCAAAACGGCTACACTTGTGAAATGTTTGGGAACAGCAGTTGTTAAAGTTTACAGAGAGTGGACCCACAGTCAAAAAACCTGTCTGAGAGGAGAGTAGGTACACTTGTTCAGTTCGACAGATGGGCAACACTTCGTTAGACTGCGGATAATCTGAATCAGAGACCAAGTCTAATGGCCTCTCAACATACAGTTCGCCACACATTACATTGTATGGGCTACAGAAGCAGACGATCTGTCCATTAGCCATTGCTATCTGCAGCGAACACAAGAAGAAACGCCTCCAGTTCACTTAGGAACACAAGAATTGGGTAGTAAATCAGTGGAAAGGAGGAAATGAGGTGTGATGAACCAAGCTTTCAACTACACCATGCAGATCGAATGATGAGGATATATAGCACGAAAGAGCGGACCCATCTTGAATCGTTACTACTCTCCAAGTTGGCGGAGGCAACATTATGGTCTAGGGCATGTCTTTTTTTTAGAGTGTTTTGGACGATTTGTTTTGTTTGGAGCAATCTGTGACAGCCCAAAAGTATTTAAATGTCGTTGCCGATGAAGTCCACCCAGTTATGTTGATGGTTTATCCCAATGGATATGGATATCTCCACCAGAGCAATGCTCCACATTATCACATTATGCGCGAATAGCTTGAGGACCATTACGGAGATTTTTTCCTGCTCAATAATCGGATCCCAATACAATGGAGAATTTGAGGGATTATGTCGAAAGGAGCTTCAGACAGCTGAATCCGCTACGCTACCATCAAATCTTCAGGAGCTGGAAGGTCTAATTCATCGCATTTGGGCTTTACGACTTGCCACTAACCGACATTTGATAGAGTCCATATCAAGACGAATCCAAGCAGTATTAAGCGCAAAAGGTGGCTCAATAACGTACTAACCATGTGTTCATAATAACTTGGCCACTCAGTGTATAAGTATTTTCAAACACTGAAACAATTTTTAATCCCAAATCTCGTGTGTTTGGGTATTTCTCAGAGAAAAAAAGGTTGCACAATCATGCTCCAGTCTCAGATCGAACTCTAATAAATTCATTTGTTTAAAGTTCACATAATTCGACTTGAAACTGGGGTTTGTGTTTTGAGTACCAACATTTAGTGGACTGTTGAACAAACGAATGCCTGGTTTGAGTTCATCAAATTGTGTATACCTGTCACCAAAATTTTTAATAAGAGTGTCTAGCTGAAGAACAAATATTTAAAATCTACAGCTCCACCAAGTATTGTCATTATATCATCATCATCATCATCATTGTCAACCATTATCAATCCACTGCTGGACGAAGGTCTCCCCAAGTTTCCTCCACAACGGTCTGTCTTGTGCCAGTCTCCTCCATGTCACTCCCGCATATTTACGAATTTCATCCACCCATCTCCCATGTGGTCTTTTTCTGGGTCTTTTCCTGTCCCTTGGAATCCAATCTAAAATTTCGGCTGTCCATCTATGGTCTGTCCTTCTGGCAGTATGTCCAGCCCATTGCCATTTCAGGGATTTAACCCTGATCATGATGTCTTCCACTCTCGTCATTTTTCGGAACCACAAGTTCCTCTTCTTATCTCTCCTGGTTATACCAAGCATGCACCTCTCCATGCTTCTTTGAGTTGTCTGCAGCCTTTGTATGTCTCTTTTAGTTAAGGTCCACGTCTCTGCACCATACGTAAGCACTGGAAGGATGCATTGATCAAACACTTTTCTTTTAAGACATAATGGCATATTGCTCTTGAAAATTATGCTGTTTCTTCCAAAAGCTCTCCAGGCAAGTTTTGTACGCCGATTAATTTCTTCATCAATGTGACCCTCACTTGATATCTGCTGTCCAAGATAAACATACGTATCTGTTATCTCCAGTTTTTCTCCATCAATCGATAAATCTTCATTTCTTGTAAAAGCATTGAACATCACTTTTGTCTTCTGAAAGTTCATTTTTAATCCCACTTCTTTACTCTTGTCAGCAAGTTCCTGGATCATACTCTGCAGCTCTGATGGGGTAGTTGCAAAAATGACTATGTCATCAGCAAAACGAAGGTGGGTTAGATAATCTCCATTAATCTTTATCCCTTTGTTTTCCCAGTTCAGTGATTGAAAGACATTTTCCAATGTGGCATTAAAGAGCTTCGGAGATATGGTGTCACCTTGTCTCACTCCCTTTCCAATTTTTATGTGTGTTGTATTTTCAAACAGCCGAATCTTTGCACTTGCATTTTCATAGATGTTATTAATGATATTAATGTATGCATCTTCAATACCGTAGGATTTCAGAGCCGTGGTAACTGCTGATGGTTTCACCGAATCAAAGGCTTTTTCATAGTCGATAAAAGCCATGCACAATGGAAGTTCATATTCCCTCGCTCTTTCAATTAGTTCTCTCAGTACGTGGATATGATCTATTGTGCTGTAGCCACTCCTGAATCCAGCTTGTTCTCTCGGTTGAGCCGTGTCCAGTGTTACCTTCAAGCGGTGTGAAAGAACTTTAGTGAAGATTTTATAAACCACTGATAGGAGGCTGATAGGTCTGTAGTTCCTGAGATCCTCAATGTCACCTTTTTTATGTAGCAGGATCATTGTAGCATTGTTCCAATCCTCAGGAATCTTCCCTTCATTAAGGCATCGAGTGAAAATTTGGGCGAGTACTGTTTCGATTTCTCCACTTGCTTCTTGTATGATGTCTATAGTAATTCCATCTTCTCCTGGAGCTTTCCCCCGCTTCATGTTCTTGATTGCATGAGCAACTTCTGCTGGGAGGACTGGAAGAACTCTGGTACCTTTCATGATGTCTGGAGTACATGTATCATCCCTTTCATATAATTTGGAGTAGAAATCTTTCACTCTTGTCAAAATTTCGCCTCTATTTCTTGTTATAGAACCATCTTCTTTTCTCAGAGCCATAATCTGTTTTCTTCCCTTACTGAGATGTCCCTTTGCTATCTTAAGGCTTTGGTTGTTTTCAATTGCTTTCCTCACTAGCTCACAGTTGAATTTCCTTACGTCTTCAGTGATACTTTTTCGTGTTGTCTTGCATAGCTCTATATATTCCACTTTGGAAGTCACATCTTCTTTAGTTGTCCTCATCTCTCTTCTTTTTTGCATCAACATTTTGGTTTTTCCTGATAATTTGTTCACATGCAACTTGTTCTTAGACCCAGCTAATTTTGTTGCTGTTTCCATTAGAGCTTTGGTTACTTTTCTGTTAACTTCCGAAATATCCACTTCTTCCGATGTTGGGCCTTCTAAAGCAGAGAATCTGTTCTTCAGTTCTAACTTGAAAGTATTATGGTGTTTTTTAAGGTTGGTTATGTCAATACATTTTGTTTGTCTTATGAGCTTGCCACGTTCCAGTTTAGTGTTGAGGTGCATCTTACATCTCACCAATCTATGGTCACTACCTGTGTTGAACTTGTTCAGCACACTGCAGTCTTCGATGACGAATTTTTTGTTACACATAATAAAATCAATTTCACTTGTCGTTCGAATTGGATGTCTCCATGTCCATTTCCTGTGTGGCTTTTTCTTGGAAAAGGAGTTCAAGATGAAAAATCCTTCTGACTCTGCAAACTCAACGAGAGTATTTCCACGCTGGTTTCTGTTGCCGTGACCGAATTTACCTACTGAAGTTTCATTCTGTTGCCGTTGCCCTATTTTTGCATTGAAATCTCCCATAATTATCTTCAAGTGCTGCTTACCTTTATTATTTAGATGACGAATTTCCTCATAAAATTCTTCAATTTCTTCTTCAGGATGACTTGTGGTGGGTGCATAAGTTTGAATAATCTGAGCCTGGTATCTTCTCGAGAGTTGGATAACGAGTCGTGCAGCTCTGTCAGAGGAACTTTCAACTTCTACAACTTTATCCTTCAGTTTCTTGCTTATTATAAATCCAACACCACTAGTTCTGCCAGTATCTGTCCCACGATAATAGAAGAGATGTCCACTTTTCAGTTCAATGAGATCTTCTCCTTTTCTCCTTACCTCACTTAGCCCGACGATGTCCCACTTGATCCTTTGTAGTTCCTCTTCCAATTCAAGAAGCCTTGAATCAGAAGATAGGGAGCGTCCGTTATAGGTAGCCAAGGTCAGCATCAAATGGCAGCCTAGTCCGGTCCTCCGGGGATTCTTAGCACCCTCTGCCTTCATGTCGCACTGGCCGCTGCCTTGGCCAGGTACATTCCAGCTGCCGGAGACTGAGGGCCAAGATTTAAGTTGTAGAGTCATTTTGGAGGTGTTTGGCCATAACTCACCACGCTGGCCAAGCGGGTTGGTGAGTGTGGGATAGCATTTCCTCTGATCCCGATGGTATAGTTATACCGCTATTGGCGGTCGTCAGAGCCCCTTTAGTGGGAACAGGATGCACCACGAGAAGGCGGGGTTGACATTTGTCAAGGAGAGGCTGTGATGTTACGCATCACCTGACCTTATATATATATATATATATATATATATATATATATATATATATATATATGACGTATACTCTACACCAATGAGCCATTATATTATGACCACCTACCTAATAAGCTATAGGACCCCCTTTAGCCGGCAAAACAGCGGCCACTCGGCGAGGCATAGATTCGATGAAGTGGCGATAGGTATCCTGGGGTATCTGGTACCATAATGTCAACAGCAGGTCCTCCAGTTTCCCTACATTTTGGGGTGGTGGTGATTTAGCGCGAACCCGCTTTTCCAAGTCTAACCACAAATGTTCGATTGGGTTCATGTCAGGTGAATTTGGAGGCCAGGACATTAACAGAAAGTCACCAGCATGTTCCTCGAACCACTCCTTGACGATTCTGGCAGTGTGGCATGACGCATTATCCTATCGGTAATGGCCATCACCAGCAGAGAACACAGTTGCCATGAATGGGTAAACTTGGTCCGCAACGATGTTCAGATACCTGACAGCTGTCAGAGACTGTGCTATTGGGATAATGGAGCCTAAAGTGTTGCAAGAAAATATTGCCCACAGCATAACCCCACCGCGATCACCGCGGGGTTATGCTGTGGGCAATACTTTAATGAAACAGGGACATACTGTAAGACTAAGGACTGCAATGACTAAGGAATAAAGGACTTTAATGGAATCAGGCTACATACCGTAACACTAAGGACTGTAATGGAATCAAGCTGCATACTCTAAGACTAAGGACTGTAATAGAATACCTACAACCAGCAACAGATTTGAAGTCGATATTCCTGAGATGAAAGAGGTCAAGAAAGTGTTTGCTGTAACTTTTGGTGAAACCTGGTCACTATGAGAACACTTCTGTTTGAGGAGCGCAGGAAAATTTGGGCAACTTTTGGTTCAGGTACATCTGTCGCTTAAAGGGTTTTAAGCACTTCACAGACTGATACATGAATATTCACCTGTGCAATAATTTAAATACCCGGTTTCTTACGGTACACAATATATGATAGCTGGTGCACAAAATGGGGAGAGGAGAAAAAATATCCTTCGGGACATAATAACCATAATTTATCCGATGTACAATCCACAATATCCGATCTTGCTACAGAACTTCAAAATTAGTTCCTTTGACAGACGATTGAAATTTAACAGTTAATAAAATCTCGGGCATGCCCGCGAATTTCTCCTATTACCGAAATGTTTTCGTCATATAGATACGGAAAAAGTGAGAACGGAGCTTTTCCGTTAATATACGAAAGGAATCGCGGAAAGATTTCTGAAAATTCAGAATTTCCCGTTAGCATATCCTAAAACGGAAATCTACCGTCAATATAAGAAAAGAATTGCGGAAAGGTTTCTGAAAATTCAGAATTTTTTGTTCAACACATCCTAAAAACAGAAATTTACCGCCAATATGAGAAAAGAATTGCGTAAAGGTTTCTGAAAATTCAGAATTTTCCGTTAGCATATAATAATACGGAAATCTACCGTCAACATGAGAAAAGAATTGCGAAAGGTTTCTGAAAATTCAGAATTTTCCGTTAGCATATCCTAAAACGGAAATGTACCGTCAATATAAGAAAATAATTGCGGAAAGGTTTCTGAAAATTCAGAATTTTTCGTTAGCATATCCTAAAACGGAAATCTACCGTCAATATAAGAAACGAATTGCGTAAAGGTTTCTGAAAATTCAGAATTTCCCGTTAGCATACCCTAAAACGGAAATCTACCGTCAATATAAGAAAATAATTGCGGAAAGGTTTCTGAAAATTAAGAATTTTTCGTTAGCATATCCTAAAACGGAAATCTACCGTCAATATAAGAAAATAATTGCGGAAAGGTTTCTGAAAATTCAGAATTTTCCTGACGAAAGAAAACTCCGTGAAATTCAGGTTTCATTTCACGGAAAAGGTTTGCATCAGAAATTTGTTTCGTTAATTCACGAAAGGAATCACGGAAAGTGGCTCCTGAATTTCAGAATTTATTTTTCAGTATTACAAGAGTTTTGGCAATTAAACAATACGATTTTTGATTTTTATTTCTGTTTGGTTACCGTTTTTTCTCGATTTTAATGCACTTCACGTTCTATTTTGCTTACTTTTATCTGTTCGTGAACTGAATATTCAATAGACTTCTTCATTAATTACTATAATAAACACCCAGATCCCTCTGTCTTTCTGGAACGCTTTACATCACAGCAACGTCTGTATTGTTGCGCCATAATTTATCGATCAATTCGTGTGTGCTCTCGCTATGTCAAAATGATTATATATAATTTAAGACTACACACTTAATTGATTGATTTTCTTAAACCTGAGTTTGTTTAAGAAAAGAGCTTGATTTTCTTAAACGAATTGCAGTACTCAGAGGATATAGCCCTTCCGTGATAGACAAAGCTGTACAAAAATTTAGGAAACCGAAGCCTGTCTGCCGCTCACGCCGATAGACCCGACAGAATTGGGCGGTTATCCCATCTGCTCCATCAGATTTGCTTCGGAATTTCAAAAATTTTAAAGAGTTTTAATTTGAAAGTTATTTTCAAACCCTTATACAAGATAAATTTTTACGGATCAAAAGACTACGTCGAAGACATAAATTCCTATGAAATTTATCAGGTACCTTGTGAATGTGGACTTTCATGTATAGGGCAGACCGGAGGGCTTTACGTTTCTGCGTGAAGGAACACAAGACTTACGTACGGAACTATGAACTGAAGAAGTCATTTATAGCCCAACTTTGTCACGAAATTAACCATAAATTTTTGTTTGGAAACGCAAGGCTTATTGATAAACCTGATTCGACTATCAAGCTTAATATACCTATTAGAAGCTTTCCACATATACCTGAACTCTTCACGGCTTGTCAACGACATGAGGTCGACTCCATTTCTTTCAAGCGCGTGGAAACAACTCATCAAAATTCGTGACCGTCAGAACTCTGATGATGTCACAATGATTTGAATGTTTACGCTCCATTCGTCCTGATGATGCCGAGCCAAACGCTCTGCGAAACTATAGTCGGCGTTAATAAAACATTTCATTGTGAATAAACGTTGATAACCAATAGTCAAAATGATTGTCTGCTATATAATAGCACGCGATCATTTTTAGATGCCAAGGTGATCACGTGCTAATTTAAAAACATTGGATTATCAATGACTCAAGTCCATTTATCCAATTTACAAAATTCGAATTAAAATAAAAATATCGCAGCAAGTTGAGTTTGTATATTAATTTAATTTAGCACAACAATTCGAATATTAATCTGTACACTTTAATTATTTTTTACTTTTTTAATTTAACTAACTTTCCGAGTTTAGTGCTGGTTATATTATACATTTTGCAAAATATCGATCTATCTAAAAGCTTTGACCTACAATAAAAACTGAAATGTTGAGATGCCAAAGTGAGCAAAATTGCATTTAAAAATAGATGTCGCCGCAATAGCACATTGTCGATAATTTAGATAGTTCCGATTTTTAATGCCAGATGTCGCATTATTTTAAAGAAAAAGCTTCGGTATGAAGTTTCAAACTAACCGTCGAATAGGACAGTTTAAAACAAGCCG
The DNA here is from genome assembly GCA_039090855.1 of Macrothele yani. NCBI lineage: Eukaryota > Metazoa > Arthropoda > Arachnida > Araneae > Macrothelidae > Macrothele > Macrothele yani. Next base: position 59,060,742 of record CM077010.1, read on the forward strand.
TGAAGGGAATAACAAGCGTGCCGGAGAAAATGTCTAAGTTTTTACTATATTTGCTTACAAAAAGCTGGCGTCTATTTGATTTGTTTTCAATCTGCTTCAATTGAAAATTTCATCCCGTCTTAGGACAGGAAACAACCCCTATATATTAATATTTATTTAAAGCTTAAAAACAACCGTCTTAGGACGGGCTACATGCTAGTTAGTCATAAATTGCCTGTACATTGCAAAAAAATTTCTGAAATTCACGAACCACTTTCCGTCATTTCTTCCGTGAATTAACGAAACATATTTCTGATACAACCTTTTCCGTGAAATGACAGAAATAAACCTGAATTTCACGAATATTTCGTACCACGGGAAAATTCTGAATTTTCAGAAACCTTTCCGCAGTTTCTTTCTTATATTAACGGTAAATTACCGTTTTAGAGATCTGTTAACGAAAAATTCTGAATTTTCAGAAACCTTCCCGCAATTTCCTTTCGTATATTAACTGAAAAACTACGTTCTCATTGGTATCAGTATGACAAGAAACTACCGGTATAGGAGAGATTGGTGAGAATGCTTGAAATTTTAAATTTCAATCGTCAGTTGAATTTTGAAGTTTTGTACCGAAATCGGAAAAACATCGCATGAATTTTGTTTGTGGCGCAGGATATTTCTGCTCCTCTCCCCTATTTTGTGCACCAGCTATTTATTATACACTATCTAGCAACAAGTAATTGGACACCTGTGATCGCAAAGGAAAACAAAGTTTATTCACCTTCAAAAGTTAGTGGAGCCTCTACGAGCGGCGATTACAGCTGCGATTCTCCGGGGCATACCTCTCAACCAGGCGTTGCACGACGGCTAGCGGTATTTTCTTCCACTCGGCTTGGAGAAGACAGGTCAGTTCCTTCACCGATTTCGGACGGTGGGGTCACCCCTTAAGTCCACGCTCCAACTCGTCCCAGAGGTGCTCGATAGGGTTAAGGTCCGGGCTGTGCGCAAGCCAGTCCATTCGATTAACCCCATTGTCATCATACCAAGCCATGGTGGACCTCGCAACATGAGAGGTGGCATTGTCATCCTGAAAGTAACATGGGTCCACTCCGTAAAACTGCCACAACGTAGGAAGCGCATGGTCATCCAAAATGGTGCAGTAGGTCTCGCCGTTGAGTCTACCAGGAATTGCGACCAAGGGACCCGTGCCATACCAGGAGAAACACCTACATAGCATAATTCCACCGTCGCCGAACTTCACAGTTGGCACAATACATTCCGGTAGGAGGCGTTCTCCAGGCAGACGCCAAACCCAGACCCTGCCATCCGAATAATAGAGGGTGAACCTTGATTCGTCGCTCCAGAGAACCTGTTTCCACTGTTCAACGGTCCACTGTCGACGTTAGCCGAGCAGCGCTATTGGACTTGGTGATCAAAGGCTTGTGGACGGCAGCATGTCCATGATAACCGAGCAGATGGGCTTCCTTACGGATGGTATTCATGGAAAGAACACTCCCGGATGCCTGTTGAAACTCCTCGCTGATGTGGCCCATAGATTTAGTGCGGTTCTTCCGAATTTCTCTGGTCAGCACCCGTCGGTATCTAACTCCCAGTTTTGTGGGTCTGCCGGTTCGGGGCACATTCCGACAGTCACCTCTCATCTTCCACTTGCCAATCACGTAGGCCACTGTCGATTTTGGGTAGTTCAACTCGCTGAATATGTCACGTATGGATCGGCCATTTCTGTGATACCCGACGATTACACCTTTCTCGAAATCAGAGAGCTCCGAACTGCGTGGCATCTTGCATGAGACTGGTTGCGTTGTTGTTTCCCACACGATATTTAACGGCGGCGGCCGTGACGTGTATCAGGACCACAGATATCGTCGATTGTAGGGGTGTCCAATTACCTTTTGGTAGATAGTGTATATTGTGTTACTGTCAGAAATCGGGTACTTAACTTATTGTACAGATGATTATACGATGTCTATGTATCAGTCTTTGGACAACTTAGGACAAAAGCTGTTATAGCTATCAAAAGTAAATTTTATATTTAGGACTTTTTTTTTTTTTGTGAAATAATACTATAAAAAGGTACATCTCACCTTTTTTAAAGATAACTGAGAGTCATTGTCAGTTTAAAAAAATCAAAATGTAAAGCATTTTGTTTCTTCGAAAAATCACGATGAAAAATGCTTAATATCTGAAAAGTTCTCCTACAGAAAAAAAAAAAATTACAAACCTATTCAGAAATATAATAAGATACAACAGAAAATAAAGTGACTAAATCACTCGCATTCATGACCAAAAAAAAAAAAAAATCATCGTAGAGCAATTTATTTTACGATGTATGTGATTCTGATTTCCTGGCGTTTGTAGTTCAGTGGTTAAAGGCGTGCGTTACCTGTTGACTGACCCCCAAGACTGTTATCAAGCGTCACGACGGGGGTTCGATCTTGCAGCGGAAGGATTATCTCGGGTAAGGGCTAAAAAATGCAAGGTCATCGACTTTGTGGAATTTCAGTTTAAATACGGAAAAACCTTAAATGGATTTTTCTGAAATAAACGGTATTTCTGACTACGGAAAATCTGCGAAAATGCGGAAGTTAAAAGAAATGGGCACTTTTAAAAACGGAAATTTCTGAAAAACACGGACATCTATCGGCACTTTTGCTGCCCGTTATTTTCTGAAATTTTCCGTGAATTCACACCACTTATTTTATACAGTGTGGGTTCTAATTATTACCCTAACAAAACACTTTCCTGTAAAGCACTACATCGTTTACACACTAAGTCGTTACTTTTTTTTTTTTTTTTTTGATTGGAGGTTTAACGACCACCGTGAGCAACTCAATGGGCTATAAGCAGTCACCCGTCCCTAATTTAGGGTCACTGGTTCCAGGGAAGGGAGTGAGCCAGTGCCGTAAGACAAACACAACATCCATGCCTGACCGGGATTCGAACCCGGACCCCTTACGGACGAATGATCAGAGGCCAGCGCCTTAGACCACTGCGCCACCGGGGCGGCAAGTCGTTACTTGCCGAAGCAACGTGGTTCACTGTATAACATGCTGAATTACTTTAGTTAAATCCTGGATAGCTTGAATTTTTCTTGCAGACGTAACCTGAATTAAATATAAAAGAGCTAATTAAGCACGTAATAAATACAGTATAATGTCCAAAAAATTGCATGAGTCAGTACTTACAAGATCAGTGCTTTTTTTGCTTTTACCAGAAAGTACGTTATTGTAGGACATTTTCCAAAAATTATACCTACTTGATCACAGAAAATATCCATGTAAACACACTTATCTCTATACTCAGTAGTATTACGAACAAGATTTCGCTCGCTTTGGTACAACTGTACACAGAAAATCGTAACAATTCGAAATATTGTGCTTAAGGGCCGCGGGTGGCCCAATGGTCAGCGTTCATGAATGCCATGGAGATGACCTCAGGTTCGATCCTGAGCAGGTACAAACGTTCGAACCACTAAATACCTGCCGTGCGTCGGATGGGCACGTTAAGCCGTCGGACTCCGGGTACTGGCCCCGGCAATAAATAAAGGCGTCTTCCTCTCCCTTTCTACCTCGCTTCCGTATCACTTTCCTATCGGGCACTCTAGCCCAAATCTCCCAGTTTCCTATTTCTAAGGGTTGTTTAAGACCTGGGGTCAGACACTCCCTTCCTAAATGTAAAACAAGTGAGGCTGATCAAGACGTGCTATGGAAAAACAGGTGCTCGTGATAAACAGTGCTTTGACTAAACAGTGCTCTGATCAAAAATTGCTGATCATACACATCAAGGCTTATTTCTAGCTTTGAATTACCCAATTGCCTGGTAACCTGTTGTCCGGGTTGCCAATCACAAATTCGTCGAGGGAGAAAATGTGGCATTCAGATGAAAGCGTTTAAAGAGAAGAAACCAAATTTACATAAGACGGGAATTAAAAGGGAGATTACATTAGAGTATACATCACACAGGACATTTCACATTCCTGATCAAATGGATCTGTGTTTCATCAGGATAAATATTTTTCGACCCGTGTAATGTTTTTCATATCTTTGTCGATATAATGTAACATGCAATCACGCAAGAGACCAGAAATACATTTCTCAGAAATAACAGCATTTTTTTTTTACCTTTTACAAGCCACATTTGGCTTACGATCGAAACACTTAATAAAGCAAGAAGAAATTCTAAAAGTAATCATTCCAACAGGCAATTGTTTTTTTCTAGAGTTTATCTCTTACGAAAGCCAATATTCTCCGCTTGAGTTTACATGCATTGCTAGCTGGAGACGTTGCCATTTAAAGGCTTTGAAGCAGCATTTCCGTTTTTCTTGAGCGTTATGCCTGAGAAAAATCATTAAAAGTTTTCAAAACGATATCTTTCCATACAATCCGAAGACGAAGTATTTTCGATAAACACGAAATTACTCAGTCTGCATTTTCCTTCAGGCATTACATGTATATTTATACACTTTAATCAATGCGTGTTACTTTCTCGGATACTTGAAAATGGAAGAATGGTTGATGTTGATACTTTGTGACATTGCGAAAGAGTAAAACGACAAAATTTTGAGAGATATACATTTTATCTCATTGCTAATGTAAGTTTAACTTAGGAAAGTTAATTTTGTTTCACCGGCGAATTTTAGAGCAGAGTCTCACCTATGACACTTGAGTTTTCTCAGAAATCTTTCCCGCGCGACGTTGATAAATTATGATATTTTTTTCTATTTTCTCTTAGAAATTTCGAGAATGGCAAAGGAGCTCTAGATTGCGTCATTTCGAAGACGCCAATTAGCAACTTCTATAAAGATATGTTGTCCATGTTTTAAGAGAAATCCCGCCCACGACTGTCAATTAGGATTTTCGTCATGTCTTACTGAAATAATTAGCCGCGCAGTTGATAAATGGTTGGAGCCTCTCCAGAACGTGCAATAGTGAACAAGCATATTTATTTGAAGGAACACTGTTGTAAAGCTGTCAGGATGTTTAACATTATAGAAACTAATTTTAAATATTAAATTAAACTTTCTACGATAAGATAATTAGCTCAAATGGGTTACTTGACCCAAAACGTATGAGAACTTTAAGAAAAGTAGTGAGCATCTAATGAAGTTTCTTCGCGTCTCTTTTGTTGTCTTAACACAACTTATGCGAATAACAGATAAATTTAATTCGTTATGTTGAAAAAGCGGATTAATTTTTCATCTGACTACATTTAAGACATGAATAATGAAAAAACCTTTTCGACTGGATGATGTTGAAGGTTGAAAGGTCTTCCATGCTACTTGCAGCAGGGCCAAAAGAGAGCCGTTATTCACATGTCGTACTGTCTCATACTTCTAATAGGTTACTTTACGGAATAACAGACGGTACTTCACTTTAGACTCTAAAGATTTAAGCTGGTATTACCTTCGATTCGCTGTATTTGCTCGCACACGCGCACGATTGCTGATATAACAGTATGTTTCCAAAAAACTCTGTAAATTCAAGAAGTTTTAGAAAGTGAATTTTCACTATCAATAAACGGCGCGTCGCAAAACTAAGATTATTAGGGGAGGGGCTCAACAGGGCTCAATTTTTATCACTGGGAAAGCTGAACACTGCTAATGTTTTTTCACTAACTTGTACCCCCCTTCCTCTTCGGAAATGAAAAAAAAATGCAGACTTTTTAAAATTGACAATTGCAACTTTTAATTTAATTGCGTTTCAAATTTGAAATACTGAAATTAAAATAATTAATTTGTGTTCACTTACAACCAATGTAACATCGAGGTCTTCAGTTATAGGTTTAATTTTAGTGCAGCGTTTATATAATTCAAATGTCAGTCTTTTCTCCATCCTTGGCGGGTTTTGAGAATGAGAATATCTGGATGGCCCCTATTTGCTTTGCTGGGGTGAAGAATATGCAGCAGTGCTGCAGTGTCGTTAAGGGCGGTAGAGAGAGAGAGAGAGAGAGAGAGAGAGAGAGGGAGAGAGAGAAAGAGAGAGAGGGAGAGAGAGAAAGAGAGAGAGGGAGAGAGAGAGAGACAAAGTGAGTGAAAGGGAGAAACAGAGAGAGAGAGTGAGTGAGAGAGTGAGACAGAGAGAGTGAGACAGAGAGAGAGAGTGAGAGAGAAAAACAGGGAGAGAGAGAGACAGAGAAAGAGTGTGAGAGAAACGAGTGAGCGAGAAACCGAGAAAGAGAGGCAGAGAGAGAGACAGAGAGAGAGAGAGAGAGATAATGAGAAAGTGAGATACAGAGAGAGCGAGAGAGACAGAGAGAGAGAGAGAGAGAGAGAGAGAGAGAAAGAGAGAGAAAGAATGAGACAAGAGAGAATGAGAGAGTGAGAGAGATACAGAGAGGAGAGAGATAGAATGAGAAAGAGAGAATGAGAGAGATACAGAGAGGAGAGATAGAATGAGAAAGAGATAATGAGAGAGAATGAGAGAGTGAGAGAGAGATACAGAAAAAAAGTGAGATATATATATATAGGGAGAGAGAGAGGCACAGAGATAGAGAGAGAGAGAGACAGAGAAAGAGTGAAAGAGAGCGAGAGGCAGAGAAAGAGAGAGAGACTTTCCTCAAGGTTAGAAAACTATTCCCGTAGCACCAAATTCAAAAAGAAGGAAATTGGGTTAGAAGAAGAAGTGAATGGCACGGTGAGTGTGTGGTCTGGAGTATTGGATAATATGAGAGGACAGGCTGGTGTAGGTGTGATTTTTTTAAGTGAAAAGATGAAGAACAACTTGATTCACTATAGTTGCATAAGTGAGAGAATTCTCTGGATTCGTTTGAAAGTGAAACTTCAGAGAATTGTAATTGTTGTAGTGTATGCTCCTTGTGACTCGAAACCTTCTGATAAGAAGGAAGATTTCTGGAATGAGCTAAAAGTTGTTTTGAGCCAGTTTGGTGCTAAAGAAAAAATTATTATAGCAGGGGATTTCAATGCTAGAGTAGGTGTGCGTAATGCAATTTCTGACAATGTTCTGGGTAAGTTTAATGATCCTTGTGTGAATGATAATGGTGAAAGATTAATTGAACTCTGCATTGAGAATAGTTTGTGTGTATCTAATACATTTTTCAAACACAAGTATATCCTCACATGTACTTGGGAAAATCGTACTCTTGGTCAAAAGAGTGTGATAGATTTTGTTGTCTGCGATCAGCGTTTGAAACATTTAGTTGTTGACACCCGTGTGATGAGAAGTGCGGATGTTGGTTCTGATCATTACTTGGTAGTGTCACGAGTGAAACTTAATGTTGGTTGGAAGAAAAGGAATAGGAAGAGACCCAGGATAGAAAGAATAAAGGTTGATAGGCTCCTTGAAGATCATCAGCGGTATTCTGACTTACTCAGAGAACGACTGAAGGATCTGAAGTCTGGTAAGAGGGATGTAGAAAAGAAGTGGTAATGTTTTAAGAATTGTGTTTTCACTGCTGCTAAAGAGGTCTGTGGCACCACAATAGTGGGTAACAATAAAGGTGATGCTTGGTGGAATAGTGAGATTGAAGAGGCAGTAGAGAAAAAGAAGGAAACCTATTTGGGATGTTGCAAGGTAGAGTCTCTGTGGATGAATATTGCTGTAAGAAGCGTGAAGCTGCTAAGCTGGTTCACCACAGTAAGGCAAAAGATAGGAAGGAGAAAGTAAAAAGGCATGAACTGGCTTTTTGGAAAGATAGGAAGTCCTTCTGGAAGTACATGAGACTCAGGAAAAATAGGGGAAACAAAGATGTAAGTTGTGTGAAGAATGAGATTGGGGAAATGATATGGGAGCCCAATGAGTTAAGTGACAGATGGGGTGAATACTTCTGTGAGTTATTATATCAGTAAAGCAAAAATGATTCTGAGACAGACGCAGATGATGTCACAATGAGGGATGAAAGCACAGGAGGGATCTCAAGAGAAGAAGTGTGTAAAGCTCTAAAATCTCTTCAGAATGGTAAGGCTCCGGGAGTTGATGGCATAACTGCAGAGATGTTGAAATATGGTGGTGACTCTATAATTGACTGGTAAATTGAAATTTGCCAGTTGTACTGGGAGTTAGGAATGGTCCTTTGGGATTGGAAGGATGCTATTATTGTTCCCTTGCATAAGGGAAAAGGTAATCAGACTGAATGCAAGAACTATCGTGGTATTAGCCTACTGAGTGTGCCAGGGAAAATGTTTGGTAAGGTTGTTATTGAAAAAGTACGGGGTCTTACATCATTGAAAGTGTGGGATGTTCAGAGTGGTTTTATGCCTGGTAAAGGCTGCACTAACCAGATTTTTGCATTACGCATGATGATTGAAAAGTATCTGGCTGTTGGGAAGAAAGTTTTTACTGCCTTTATAGATTTAGAGAAAGCTTACGACCGAGTGAATAGGACACTTTTGCGGAAGGTATTGAATGAATATAGTGTTACTGGGAATCTACTTAATAGTGTAAAAGTCATGTATGCTGGTAGTAGAGCTTGTGTACGAGTGAATGGTGTTTTATCAAAATGGTTTTCCATTGGTGCAGGAGTTAGACAAGGTTGTGTAATGTCACCATGGCTGTTTAATATATTTATGGACGCATGCATGCGTGATGCCAAAATAGATAATAGTGGTTTATGTCTTGGTGATATCCGTGTGTGCAGATTGCTGCATGCTGATGACACTGTCCTGTTGGCAGAGAGCAAATGGGAGTGGCAGAGTATGTTGACTCGGATGCACGAAGTTTGCATGAAATTAAAACTGAGTATAAATAAGGGAAAAAACAAAGTTATGGTGTTTGAGAGAGGAACTGGTAGCACTGAATGTAATGTAAGTATAAATGGCACTGTGATTGACCAGGTGAGTGAGTTTGTGTATTTAGGAAGCATGTGTGACAGAGAGAACAAGTTGGATGGTGAAATCAGTAGGCGAGTGAATTCTTCTTTGAAAGTCATAGCTTTCACAGCAATGATGGGTTCTCTAGAGAGTCCCGCATGGCTGTGTATGAAAGTGTAATTGTTCCTACGCTGATGTATGGCAGTGAAACCTGGGTGCTACAGAGGGAACATGGGAGTCGTTTGTGTGCTAGAGAAATGCGTTACTTACGTGGGGTTTGTGGCAAGACACGATCTGATTGTGTGAGGAATGAAAATGTATTGCAGTTGTGTGATGTGAAGCAAAATGTTGTTAGCAAGGTGGAGACCAATATGCTCCGGTGGTTTGGCCATGTTGAAAGAATGAGTGATGAAATGCTTACTAAGAAAATCTTTTCAGCCCAAGTGGCAGAAAGGAAAGGCAGAGGAAGGCCAAGGAAGACATGGGTGGATCAGATTCAGGAGTGTCTGCATGAGAAAACGATTATGAGTATGAATTATAAAAGATCTTGTGTACGGCGTGTAATGGATATCAGTGAAGCACGAGTTGTATGTCAAGATCGCTGTAAATAGAGAAGTTTGATACGACAACAATAAGTAAAAATATCTGGAAGTTTTTTTTTTTTGGAGCTAACCTCTGAATCTCAGAGAACAGCTTAGTGATATGTATGTATGTACTGCTTGTAGCTACATCGAGTTGCTCAAGGTGGCTGTTATATCCCCAAACAGAAAACAAACAAACGAAAAGAGAGAAATGTGTCAGGAGGAAAATGTCATATGTTACTTAGTGATGCAAGGCCAGAAATGATCCAGAGTGCCAGCCGAGAAATGTGTCGGGAGGAAAATATTGTGTGTTGCTGATGATGCAAGGGAAGAAATGACCCACAGTGCCAACCGAGAAATATGTCAGAAGGAAAATGTTATATGTTACGTACTGGTGATACAAGGCCAGAAATGATCCACAGTGTCGACCGAGAAATGTGTCAGGAGCAAAAATGTGCTACTCGATGCGATACAAGGTGTACAGCCTCACTTCAGTTCCCTATCACTTTGTTTGTGTTCATTTCGTCCTACGTTCACTTTGTCGACATCCATTTCGTCCTCAGAAGGAATGGAATGCCGTGGACATTTTTTGTTTTGATGGAATTTTTGTTACAAGGCAATAAAAAAAGGTAAGCGGACATTAAATACATACGATTGTTTTTCCTGTTTAAGTTTTTCGATTAAAATATAAGGATTTTAAATGTTATGTTGGTCATTTCAAAAGTTTTGCACATTGCGCAGGCGCTGCCCGGAAGATGATGCAATCGCTCCAATTTTAGCACCAATTGTGAGTCAGACTTTAAGCGGCCAATGTACCGGAACCAAATAGTCTCCAAACTAAAATATAAATGCTTTCGTAAACTCGGCCACTATGAGAATAAACTAAAATAGAAATGTTCTCATAGTGACCCGTTTTTATGAAAGCTGCGGGAGGGGAGGGATGTCTTTCCCCCTCTCTTCTGAACAATACTGACCATAAGCCTGTCACTTACAACAAGCGTCCGCTTCTAGTTCTTTATGCTTTGCTCCATGACTCAAGGCACGATGAGGAAGGACCAGTCCCCCTGACATGGACATCATGCCACTGGGCAGAAAAAAATGGCTTAAACATCTCTCCTCTTTCGTGGGTTCGTCGACACTATTATAAAACTTTTAGCAGGCTTTCAGTAAAAGAGGATTAGTGCCAGCCATCTTCCTAAAAAATCTTTTTGAATAACAAAGCTAAGGGAAAAGCAATGCTTTCTGATATGTAGTTACCCTCGCTTCAGCCGCGTTCGGCCCGCATGAGTCCTTTTTAATAACCCCGAGTTAATTCGTTCCAGCCGGTTAAAGGGTTAACAGCCAGGTCATCCTAGAAGTTCGGGCGCCAATGTGAAAACACAGTATAACGAGGTAAATTTCTCCGTCATTTTTATCCACGCCAGGGCTCGAACCCGGGTCCTCTCATTCCGGAATAAGTCACTCTACCAATTGAGCTACGCGGACGTTCGTTCTGACTGCTATCTGCCTTTATGTCCCTTCGAATTTAAATGTCGTGAATAAACGTGCTTGGGTGGTTTTTAAGTTGTTGAATTTATCGCTTTCTACCAAAAATTAAGATAAAGAACTCAAATAATTAAAAAAAGCAGACTAAAAATCCTAAAAATGTAACGCGCCACTTTCAGTGTTATTGTTATTTTGATAATTCGTGGCTGTGTCATTTCGAAAAACCGAACAGACTTCTGTTGGCCTTTGCACCATGCCGATGGCCGAGTGATAATTTGGTGGAAACAGCATGAAAGCATCGACCCCAAATGTATTGCTACAACCCTTCAAGCTGGTGGAGGCAACGTTATGGTTTGGGGAATGTTTTCCTGGCATGCTTTGGGCCCTTTAATTCGTGTTGATTAACGTCTGATTGGCACATCATATCTAAACATCGTTGCGGACCAAGTGCATCCTGTCATGTGGATGGTTTATCCCAATGGCGATGGCTACTTTCAACAAGATAATGCGTCCTGCCATAGTGCTCGTATTGTACAGGATTGGTTTCAGGAACATGCCGGAGAGTTTACTTTGCTTAGGTGGCCCCCACAATCTCCAGATCTCAACCCCATTGAGAATTTGTGGGATGAAGTTGAACGAGACAGCTGGATCCACAACCCTGCAATCTCACACTCCTGGAAAGTGCTATTCATCAAGCATGGTCTCAGATTCCACAAACCACCTATCAACATCTCGTGGAGTTCATGCCACGAAGAATCGACGCAGTATTAAAGGCAAAAGGTGGCCCAACGAAATACTGAGGGGGTAGTCATATTAAAGTGGCCACTCAGTGTATATCGACTATAGATTCTCAGAGCGTTTGGCTCTGCATCATCAGGACGAACGGAGCGTTAACATTTAAATCATTGTGACATTATCAGAGTTCTGACGGTCACGGATTTTGGTGAATTGTTTCCACGCGCTTGAAAGAAATGGAGTCGACCTCATGTCGTTGAGAAGCCGTGAAGAGTTCCGGTATGTGTGGAAAGCTTCTAATATGTATAATCGTATTAAGCTTGATAGTCGAATCAGGTTCAGAAATGAAAACGAGTCACGGGTCAACGGGTCGACAATTTCTTGCGGGTCCAACGGGTCGGGTCAAGGTGTCCCTGACCTGATTTTGACCCGCTTTTATTCCCGTTTTATTTTTGAAAAGAGAAAAATATATTCCAAAGAAAAATGCGCGTTGTGAAATTCTGTAGTCGATACTGGTGCCCACGGAGTGAATAATGATTTGCCATGCAAAAATATTGTCGTCCCTTTCTTAAGGCAACGAAGATTTCCACCGAACGACGTACGACACACCGACACTATATCGTAAAACGATACTTCATTTGCGTTCTTTTGCGGTGCGATTGTCCAAAGCAAGTTATAGGCAAACGCCATTCGCCTGCTTCTAAGCTGATTCACTCTCTCCGTGCGAAGTTCACTGCATGACCAAGAGTTACTTTTCACATCGCATTTTTTACATTGAGCATTCAGAGGTTTTTGATTGACATGCTAACATCCCGTTCCCATGACATGTCATGTCGAAATTAACTCCTTATTTGTTAATATGGATAGATTTAATATTAAGGAGGTTGAGAAAGGCGTCGAGGCCAACAAATACGTGCTTGCTCAAAATCACAAGTGGAAGAGTGAAGGCTGGAAATAGTTTCGTCTTATTAAGGAAACGGTGAATAATACTGTGTTGTTTGGTCTTGCTTGTTGTTCAAAATGTGGATAGTGTATAATTACAAAGACAGATGTCGACCGTGTAATAAGAGATTATGGAACCGAAAATCTAACGGATCATATGAAAGTATGCGCACCTCCATTAAAGCGTGGAAAGAGTGAACAATCTAAATAAATTTAAAAAATATATTTGTGTAATCGTGAATAATGATGCCCATTTGTAATATACTCACGGTTCCGGTCATAGTCAGCCATTACTTCTGGATTACGCAAAATAGTGGCACTAAAAATGGCACTAAAATTTAGCAAGTAACCAAATTTTATTATTAAAAAAGAATTTCAGTTATTAAATAACTGGGATGAATATATATATTACGTTTATATATATATATATATATATATATATACAGTATATGGGATGTAAGGTCAGGTGATGCGTAACATCACAGCCTCTCCTTGGCAAATGTCAACCCCGCCTTCTCGTGGTGCATCCTGTTCCCACTAAAGGGGCTCTGACGACCGCCAATAGCGGTATAACTATACCATCGGGATTAGAGGAAATGCTATCCCACACTCACCAACCCGTTTGGCCAGCGTGGTGAGTTATGGCCAAACCCCTCCAAAATGACTCCACAACTTAAATCTTGGCCCTCAGTCTCCGGCAGTTGGAATGTACCTGGCCAAGGCAGCGGCCAGTGCGACATGAAGGCAGAGGGTGCTAAGAATCCCCGGAGGACCGGACTAGGCTACCATCTGATGCTGACCTTGGCTACGTATAATGGACGCTCCCTATCTTCTGATTCAAGGCTTCTTGAATTGGAAGAGGAACTGCAAAGGATCAAGTGGGACATCGTCGGGCTAAGTGAGGTAAGGAGAAAAAGGGAAGATCTCATTGAACTGAAAAGTTGACATCTCTTCTACTATCGTTGGACTGATACTGGCAGAACTAGCGGTGTTGGATTTATAATAAACAAGAAACTGAAGGATAAAGTTGTAGAAGTTGAAAGTTCCTCTGACAGAGCTGCACGACTCCTTATCCAACTCTCGAGAAGATACCAGGCTCAGATTATTCAAACTTATGCACCCACAACAAGTCATTCTGAAGAAGAAATTGAAGAATTTCATGAGGAAATTCGTCATCCAAATAATAAAGGTAAGCAGCACTTGAAGATAATTATGGGAGATTTCAGTGCAAAAATAGGGCAACGGCAACAGAATGAAACTTCAGTAGGTAAATTCGGTCACGGCAACAGAAACCAGGGTGGAAATACTCTCGTCGAGTTTGCCGAGGCAGAAGGGTTTTTCATCTTGAACTCCTTTTTCAAGAAAAAGCCGCACAGGAAATGGACATGGAGACATCCAAATGGGACGACAAGTGGAATTGATTTTATGATGTGTAACAAAAAATTCGTCATAGTAGACTGCAGTGTGCTAAACAATTTCAACACAGGTAGTGACCATAGATTGGTGAGATGCAAGATGCACCTCAACACTAAACTCGAACGTGGCAAGCTCATAAGACAAACAAAATGTATTGACATAACCAACCTTAAAAAACACCATAATACCTTCAAGTTGGAACTGAAGAATAGATTCTCTGCTTTAGAAGGCCTAACATCGGAAGAAGTGGATATTTCTGAAGTTAACAGAAAAGTAACCGAAGCTCTTATGGAAACAACAGAATTAGCTGGGTCTAAGAACAAGTTGCATGTGAACAAATTATCAGGAAAACCCAAAATGTTGATGCAAAAAAAAAAAGGGAGATGAGGACAACTAAAGAAGATGTGACTTCCAAAGTGGAATACATAGAGCTATGCAAGACAGTACGAAAAAGTATCACTGAAGACGTAAGGAAATTCAACTGTGAACTATAGTGAGGAAAGCAATTGAAAACAACCAAAGCCTAAAGATAGCAAAGGGACATCTCAGTAAGGGAAGAAAACAGATTATGGCACTGAGAAAAGAAGATGGTTTTGTAACAAGAAATAGAGGCGAAAGTTTGACAAGAGTGAAAGATTTCTACTCCAAGTTATATGAAAGGGATGATGCATGTACTACAGACATCATGTGCTGGAAGACTGCAAGAGTTCTTCCAGTCTTCCCAGCAGAAATTGCACATGCAATCAAAAACATGAAGCGGGGAAAAGCTCCAGGAGAAGATGGAATTACTGTAGACATCATACAAGAAGCAAACGGAGAAATCGAAACAGTACTCGCCCAAATTGTCACTCGATGCCTTAATGAAGGGAAGATTCCTGAGGATTGGAACAACGCTATAATGATCCTGCTACATTAAAAAGGTGACATTGATGATCTCAGGAACTACAGACCTATCAGCCTCCTATCAGTGGTTTATAAAATCTTCACTAAAGTTCTTTCACACCCTTTGAAGGTAACACTGGATATGGCTCAACCGAGAGAACAAGCTGGATTCAGGAGTGTCTACAGCACAATAGATCATATCCACTTACTGAGAGAACTAATTGAAAGAGCGAGGGAATATGAACTTCCATTGTGCATGGCTTTTATCGATTATGAAAAAGCCTTTGAATCGGTGAAACCATCAGCAGTTACAATGGCTCTGAAATCCTGCGGTATTGAAGATGCATACATTAATATTATTAATAACATCTATGAAAATGCAAGTGCGAAGATTCGGCTGTTTGAAGATACAACACACATAAAAATTGTAAAGGGAGTGAGACAAGGTGACACCTATCTCCGAAGCTCTTCAATGCCTTATTGGAAAATGTCTTTCAATCACTGAACTGGGAAAACAAAGAGATAAAGATTAATGGAGATTATCTAACCCACCTTTGTTTTGCTGATGACGTAGTCATGTTTGCAACTACCCCATCAGAGCTGCAGAGTATGATCCAATAACTTGCTGACAAGAGTAAAGAGGTGGGATTAAAAATGTACTTTCAGAAGACAAAAGTTATGTTCAATGCTTTTACACGAAATGTAGATTTATTGATTGATGGAGGAAAGCTGGAGATAAAAGACACATACGTTTATCTTGGACAGCAGATATCAAGTGAGGATCACATTGATGAAGAAATTAATCGGTGTACAAAACTTGCCTGGAGAGCTTTTGGAAGAAACAGCATAATTTTCAAGAGCAATATGCCATTATGTCTTAAAAGAAAAGTGTTTGATCAATGCATCCTTCCAGTGCTTACGTATGGTGCAGAGACGTGGACCTTAACTAAAAGAGACATACAAAGGCTGCAGACAACTCAAAGCAACATGAAGAGGTACATGCTTGGTGTAACCAGGAGAGATAAGAAGAGGAACTCGTGGATCCGAAAAATGACAAGAGTGGAAGACATCATGATCAGAGTTAAATCCCTGAAATGGCAATGAGCTGGACATACTACCAAGAGGACAGACCACTGATGGACAGGCGAAATTTTAGATTGGATTCCAAGGGACAGGAAAAGACTCAGAAGAAGACCACATGGGAGATGGGTGGATGAAATTCGAAAGTATGCGGGAGTGACATTTAGGAGACTGGCACAAGACAGACCGTTGTGGAAGAAACTTGGGGAGACCTTCGTCCAGCAGTGGATTGATAATGGTTGACAATGATGATGATGATGATGATGATACAGTATATAAATTGAGTTTGGAATTTATAGTTCAGAGCCGCGAATGGCTGAGTGGTTAGCAGTTCAGACTACCAATGCAAGGTCCTCAGGTTCGTTTCTGGGCTGATCTTGCGAAGGTGGTGTGATTTGCTATCAATCACTGAATATTCGCCGTGCGTCGGACGAGCACGTTAAGTGGCAGCCCCCAGGTTGGACTCACTGGTTAAATGGGTATCCTTTCCTATGCCTCACCCCCTGAAATTCTCTTACCCCTCTATGTGCAACATCGTACTTGTACGGTGGCGCCATCTACTGTATTCTAATCTCACTGCAAACTGTTCTGTCAAAGTCGCTAGACTTGCTCTCATTACTTCCGTTTCTGGGTCCTGCCCCAAAGTCGAACTCGCTGTAGGTTAGTGGGACCTAAGATCTACTTACTGTGGACGGAACAATAAAATGACTCGCGTTTGCTAGTTCAAAGCAGATTTGTTCCGGATCCGATCGGGTCGGGTCCGAAATGTTTGATCCGTTTCCAACTCTGATTAGGTTTATCAATAAGCGTAGCGTTTTCAAACAAAAAATTATGATTATCTTTGTGACAATATTGGGCTATAGACGATCTTCAGTTCATAGCTCCGTAACTGCGTAGGTCTTGTGTTCCTTAACACGGAAACCTAAAGTCCTGCAGATCTTTCCTATATATGAAAGTCCACATTTACAAGGTATCTGATAAATTTACCAGGAATTTGTGCCTTCGACGTAGTCTTTTGATCCGTAAAAATTAATGTTGTTTGTGGGTTTGAAAATAACTTTGAAATTAAAACTTTTGAGAATTTTCGAAATTGCTAAGCAAATCTGAGGAGCAATGGGATAACCGCCCAATTGGAAGGTCGATTGGCTTGAGCGAGCAGACAGGCTTCAGTTTCCTAAATTTTTGGATAGCTTTGTTTAAAATGGGAGGGCTGTATCCTCTGTGTACTGCAATTCGTTTAAGAAAATCAAGCTCTTTCTTAAGGAGTTCTCAGTTGAGCACATATGTACTTCACGATATACGTATGTGTAGAAGGCAGAGATCTTTTGTTTCCAATGGTGATTTGATTTTGGATATGGGGGTAAGGAAACAGAAAATGGTTTTCGACAAACCGTTGTTCTAAAGGATCCTTCAGAGCGTGACAAAAGGACAACAAGGAATGGTAAGCAGCCATTATTTTCAGTCTCATACGTGAACTGTATATGAGGATCATCTGAACTGATAAGTTCAAGTACTTTAGGTATTTCCGAATTCATGCCATTCCAAAGAACAAAAGTGTCATCTACATATCGAATCCACAGGTCGAATGTAACAAGCTGAAAGAGTTTTTCTTCAAACTGACGCATGTAGACTTTGCATAAAATAGGTGATACTGGGCTACCTATTGCAAGGCCTTCCGTCTGAAAATTCTTCCACGAAAAAGGAAACTGTTTTGTTTGATACCAATTTCCCCTAGTCTCGGTAAACACAATGATTTAAATATTTACACTCCATCCGTCCTGATGATGCCAAGCTGAACGCTCCGCCAAACTGTAATCGATGTACATTTTATTGTGAGAAACGTTGTTATTCTAAAGAATACGTGGTTGCGCATTCTACACTATCTACCAACAAGTAATTGGACACCTGTGATAGCAAAGGAAAACGAAGTTTATTCACCTTCAATAGTTGGTGGAGCCTCCACGAGCGGCGATTACAGCTGCGACCCTCCGGGGCAATACTCTCAACAAGGCGTTGCACGACGGCTAGCGGTATTTTCTTCCACTCTGCTCGGAGAAGACAGATCAGTTCCTTCACCGATTTCGGACGGTGGGGGCACCCCTTAAGTCGACGCTCCAACTCGTCCCAGAGGTGCTCGATAGGGTTTAAGGTCCGGGCTGTGCGCAGGCCAGTCCATTCGATTAACCCCATTGTCACCATACCAAGCCATGGTGGACCTCGCAACAGGACAGGTGGCATTGTCATCCTGAAAGTGACATGAGTCCACCCCATAAAACTGCCACAACGTAGGAAGCGCATGGTCATCCAAAATGGTGCAGTTGGTCTCGGCGTTGAGTCTACCAGGAATTGCGACCAAGGGTCCCGTGCCATACCAGGAGAAACACCCCCATAGCATAATTCCACCGCCGCCGAACTTCACAGTTGGTACAATACATTCCGGCAGGAAGCGTTCTCCAGGCCGACGACATACCCGGACCCTGCCATCCGAACGATAGAGGGTGAACCTTGATTCGTCGCTCCAGAGAACCTGTTCCCACTGTTCAACGGTCCACTGTCGACGTTCTTTGCACCATGTTAGCAGAGCTGCGCTATTGGAATTGGTGATAAAAGGCTTGTGGGCGGCAGCAGGTCCATCATAAACAAGCAGATGGGCTTCCGTACGGATGGTATTCATCGAAAGAACACTCCCGGACCCCTGTTGAAACTCCTCGCGGATGTGGCTCATCGATTTGGTGCGGTTCTTCCGAATTTCTCTTGCCGGCACCCGTCGGTCTCTAACTCCCAGTTTTGTGGATCTGCCGGTTCGGAGCACATTCCGACAGTCACCTCTCATCTTCCACTTGCCAATCACGTCGGCCACTGTTGATTTTGGGTACTTCAACTCGCTGGATATGTCACGCATGGATCGGCCATTTCTGTGGTACCCAACGATTACACCTTCCTCGAAATCAGAGAGCTCCGAACTGCGTGGCATCTTGCATGCGACTGGTTGCGTTGTTGTTTCCCACACGATATTTAACGACTGCGGCAGTGACGTGTATCAGGACCGCAGATATCATCGATTGCAGGGGTATCCAATTACTTGTTGGTAGATTGTGTACTTTTCTAGGGACAAACGTTTTGAAAATAAAAACATGGAGATTTGTGATCATAATACCTTCTTACTTCACACACACACACACACGCGCGCACACACGCGCGCACACACAAAGAACATGAGAGGGGAGCAACAGAAAAGAAAATCCTACAGACGAAGGAAACTGAGAGCTTTAATGAAAAAAAAAACTTTATAGGATAATAGATTGTGGTAGTACTATCGAAAAGGTCACGCCACATCACACCACTGATATTAATAAACCTTTTATTGTTTGTTTGTTGTTGTTTTGTTTTGGAATATAGCAAATATCGTGAGCCCTTAAGGCTATAAGCTACAGCACACCTCTAATTTAGAGCCTGCTGTTCCCGGGAACTCCGTAAACTCCGGAACACCACACTACCAATGGACTCGAACCCAACTCGATCGCTTAGCCACACACAACTATGACCACTTGGCCACCAGGGTGCCTATAGTTAGATTGATAGATAGACATATTGTGCGCGTACGTAGGCTTTTCTTCTTTTTTTCCATTTATAGGAGAATTGGCAATCCTAAAAATTTAGACGCCATGCGGAAACGTTTGAGATTTGTCACGTAACCTTTACGAGACCTTTTATTCGTACATGGGAACACAGGCGAACATAAATAAACGCTTAAAAGAGAGAGATATCGAGGCAATGATGATCCTCAGACGCAAACCCATTAAATGTTATCGCTTACATCTTCTCTTGACTCTTCCACTGCTCTCAACAATCTCCACACCATCTCTGGAATGCCCGTCGGTCGAGAGCGCAAGCAACATCGATTCAAGCATTGATTTTTCTGGATGCACGAATCCTGTAACAGGTTTCATCTGCTACGCCACGATTCCGGAAGTGAGTGTCGAGAGAAAGGCTGAATGTGAACTTCGTGTCGTCACATCCTGCTCTTGCGCATCTCTCCACCCCGATGAGCAGCAGACCATCCGAGCTATTTGAAGTAGCAGGATCTCTCTTGGAAGCGTTTCCGATTATATTTAACCACAGAATAAGCCCAGTTTAAAGAAAGCGAATATCCGACGTGCATTTGTTGTTTTTATGAGAGTCATATTTTCCCGTCAGACCTTTTGGAAATATGTGTTATAACTGTCTTTTGATTTTGCGACAGCCATCCTAAAATGAGCTCTTGTGGTACGTGACGAGCTCCTATCATGAAGATAACACTCTAAGGATACGGCTTTTTAAGGTATGAGTAGTTTTGTAAAAATAGATTATAATTTTTTGAGATAAGCATCAAGTATGAAAGAAATATGAGTCGGGTATGGGGTGATAAAGGAAATAACGATCAATAAACACGAGGACATTATTTATATTCGACTAGCGTACATCAAATTTTTAGTTGAAATTTCGTCGGATTTAAATTTAATTGACGCAATAAAATGCTATTTGTTAACCAACTGCAAGTGACGACTTGTACCTGTAGAGTTTTACTAATATGTCTCAACTTGTGTCTATGAAATGACCATAAAGTAATTCCGAGAGTTTTTTTTAAGATTGGCAAGCTGATATGTAAACACTACATATTAACTACATATTATTTGCACAAAACTGATGCACATCTATTTGGTCTCATTTTGTTACGGTTTTGTCAGAAAGCTAAGTTGCGTATTCTGTAGAGCATAGATAGCACAAAAACTCAACAGCCGCTCTTTTGTTAGAAATAATAAGTATACATTTACATATCTTTCAATTATAACACTGTTTGTACAGAAACAACGTGATTTTTTTGTGCTACGTTGATGTACTACGCTGCTTATGAAACATCTCATTTTTCCTGAAACTTTGTCCTTGTCAGCATGTCTTTAATGAGGTGTATGTGCTGAACTAATATTTATTTATTGAATGTTTGATTCTAAATAGTTTTACGTACAAAACCTATATTATAAAATGCCAGTAAATTTGGGCTGAAATTCACTATTTCGTATTAAATATTATTTATCAGACTGCAGGACTAAATACTGAAAAAGTAAGCTTTTGAAATCGTCTTATTACATCATAGCTTTTTTAGTCATACAACGTTTTTTCCTGATGTTACTATATTAGGAAGTATGTAAATATCTGGCCGAACAGCATGGTTATTCGAAGTTCAGAATATCGTATCTATTGCATAATATTTATATTTAAATTCACAAAGTACCTATTTCTTTTTAGTACACATGAAATGTAAGGCTAAAATTAGAGTTGCTAGGAACCAAGCTATTGGTATAAAAATATTACTACACATTGATTTTCGGAGTTAATACACAACATGCGAAATCTATAGGGGCTACAATTTTTGAAAACCATAGTAGTAGTTGAAAGATACTGCCCGTATAAGGTATGTCACAAGTACGAGAATGTTTCAAACACCTTTGAGGGAAAAATTCAATGAAAAAATATCGTCAGACTTCATAACATCGATTAGAAGCACAGAAATTTAGCGTCATTTATTTATTAAACTATGAAATATAAATTTTTCTTTTTTTTTTAATTTCATTAAGGCAGGAAATATACTCGCCTTTGTACAAAAAACAACAACACTGAAGTAGTAATTTAGTCATTGTTTCTATCAAGCTCATACAAAAGAGATTTTGGAATAATTTGTATCATTCACTTTCTACAATATATTTTTTGATTCTGAGTAACAAGTAATGCTAAATTATATTTTTCTCAAAAAATATTTTAACCATAGCAAACTAAATTTATTAGAACTGGCGTTAGAGTATGTATTTTTAAATAAATTTTAGTTATGTGAGTTTTGAACAGGGCTGTACCTAGTAGGGAGCTCGGCCCCCCCCAGGGAGGCAAGCTAGCTCCCCATGGAAAATACGTGTTGTTGTAAATTCTTTGAACATTTATTTCCGTTGGTTTATGAAAGAGACTTCTCTATTTCATTATAAGCAAAGCTGCTTTTCTTTATTTTGTCATGCATTACATATTTTAAAAACAAGAAAAACTGAAATGATACAGAATAAGCGATGAATAACTAGAGAAAAATTACTTTCAAAAGTGAATCAGTAGAGGCAGCTGCTACAATGATTTTCTGCTACATGGTGACAGGGGCTGTAGGTGTTTTGGGCCAGGAAAGAGCGAAATACCATTTTTTTCTTTTTCGGAGAAACGCAAGCTTTTAAATAATATTATGAAAAACACAATAAAAAAGAAAAAGAAAGAGTGGCGGAGGTGAAGGCGTACCACCATCAAACAAATTCGAAAAATGTGATTTATTTTTTATATTTCAAGAGAGTTCTGTTTTCTTTCTCCCCCTTTTTATTTCAAATTTTTTATTTAATCTAATTGTTTTTACTTTTTGGCATAATTATTCGTTAATGAAGTAAATTAACAAAATGAGATTAAAAAGAAACCAAAATTAGCGTTTGTATTTGAGGGAAAATGCAGTTTGTAGTTGAACACGGAGTTCCTCTCCCAGATGACTCTTCAGCCTCCCTCCCCGGTTCTAGGACCTAGCCACCGCCCTGGTTTCGGAGTGATGATTTCAATGAGGGGACTGCGTCTTCATGGCTGTAAATTAATCAAAATGTTATTTCAAATCGTCAAGAGTTGAGTTAACTCTCTCTTTTAAAAAATCTTCTTTAGAGGAATACGTTTGCCAAAAAAATTACATTTCGTTGTATCTCTCCATTTGTCTGTTCTTTTATAAAATCCTGAAAAAGCATTTTTTGCTTTAGATTGCTATAATCGGTACGATTTTCAAGAGTAATTTCTCGTTATGTCTTAAAAGAAAATGTTTTATTCAATGCATCCTCCCAGTTCTTGCCTACGAATCAGTGACACGGACCTTAGCAAAAACAAGGAGAAAATGCAGAGGTGTGAACAACTGAAAGCAGCGTGGAGAGATGTATGTTTGGTATAACCTAGAAAGGGGGATATATGGTTCAAGAAAATGGCTGGTGTGGATGACATCATAATTAAAGACCCTCAAATGGCAATGGGATGGACATATTGCAAGAACTAACTACCGTTGGGCAACTGAAATTCTGGGTTGGGTACCAAGGAACAGTAAAAGGCCCAGAAGAAGACCACGTTGGAAACGGATGCAGAAATAGGGAAGCATGTAGGAATGACGTGGAAGAGAACTGCTCAAGGCAGAGAGTTGTGGAAGAGACTTGGAAAGAATTTCATCCAGCCGTAAATTGGGAATGGTTGATGATGGTTCGTGCAATTTCAACCATTTTCTGCACAATAGCTTTCATGTTATATATTTTGTCGAGCTATTACCAATATTTACCTTGTATTTTCTTCTTTTGTGGGAAGATTGTGTTTATTCGTGTTTGGCACGACATCTTTGCTTCTAGAAGTCGGACTGATGGAAAACTTTCTTCTCGTTGTACAGCTTGACCAATTTATTTCCTGATTTTCTTGAAAAACGTGTTTCTAGACATTTTGTTAAGGTGAAATCAACTATTCAAATACAGAGATACACCGCCAAGCTAGAATGACTTCTGATCGACTTTATACGTTGTCCAAAGGCGAAATAAGAAAAAGGAAGTATAGGAAAATCTTAGGTTTTTAGAGAACTATTGATTACACCTTAACGTAATATCTAAAAATACTTCAAAGTACGAGGTCACTACTTACCAGTTTGGTGACATCCTTATTTTTATACCTCAGGAAAACACGCAATCAGTCATACGATCGTTTTTCATTTCCAAGATTATTTCCTCTGTGGGTTCCGTGGAAGACATATTTTTCACTTAATACGAAGAACAACGACATAATTATTAACCTAGCAATCATATGCCTGACTTGCATGCTTTGGTGTTCAACACGCGACATTGATCACATCAGAAAACTTGAAAATCACATCGCCATGGAACTGGGATTCAAGTCGCATCTCCTGACTTCCGTTCGAACATGCTATCCGTTACATCACAAGAACAATGAAGTTCCAAGTACCTGAGTAGTAAAACTCACAAGTCAGGTATATCTAGCTTCTAGGTTGATAATGCTGTTACATCTTCCACAAAACCATGTCGAAGAACATTTCTTCCACAAAACCATGTCGAAGAATATTTCTTCCACAAAACCATGTGGAAAAATATTTCTTCCACAAATCCATGTCGAAAAATATTTCTACCACAAAACCATGTCGAAAAATATTTCTACCACAAAACCATGTAGAAGAATATTTCTACCACAAAACCATGTAGAAGAATATTTCTTCCACAAAACCATGTAGAAGAATATTTCTTCCACAAAACCATGTAGAAGAATATTTCTTCCACAAAACCATGTAGAAGAATATTTCTTCCACAAACCCACGTCGAAGAATATTTCTTCCACAAAACCATGTAGAAAAATATTTCTACCACAAAACCATGTCGAAGAATATTTCTTCCACAAAACCATGTCGAAAAATATTTCTTCCACAAAACCATATCGAAGAATATTTCTTCCACAAAACCATGTCGAAAAATATTTCTTCCACAAAACCATGTCGAAGAATATTTCTTCCACAAAACCATATCGAAGAATATTTCTTCCACAAAACCATATCGAAGAATATTTCTTCCACAAAACCATATCGAAAAATATTTCTTCCACAAAACCATGTCGAAGAATATTTCTTCCACAAAACCATATCGAAGAATATTTCTTCCACGAAACCATGTCGAAAAATATTTCTTCCACAAAACCATGTAGAAGAATATTTCTTCCACAAAACCATGTAGAAGAATATTTCTTCCACAAAACCATGTAGAAGAATATTTCTTCCACAAAACCATATAGAAGAATATTTCTTCCACAAAACCATATCGAAGAATACACCGATGAGCATTACATTATGGCCACCTGCCTAATAAGCTGTAGGATCACCTTTAGCCGGCAAAACAGCGAGGACTCGGCGAGGCATCGATTCGATGAGGTAGCGATGGGAATTCTGGAGTATCTGGTACCATAATATCAACAGCAGGTCCTCCAGTTCCCCTACATTTCAGGGAGGTGGTGATTAGGCGCTAACCCGCTTTTCCAAGTCTAACCACAAATGTTCGATTGGGTTCATGTCAGGTGAATTTGGAGGCCAGGGCATTAACACAAAGTCACCAGCATGTTCCTCGAACCATTCCTTGACGATTTTGGGATAGCACATTATGCTGTTGGTAATAGCTATCGCCAGCAGGGAACACAGTTGCCATGAATGGGTGAACTTGGTCCGCAATGATGCTCAGATACCTGACAGTTGTCAGGGATTGTCCTATTGGGATAATGGGGACTAAAATGTCCCAAGAAAACATCGCAGCCTCCGACCTGTTTCCGCTCAACAGTGCATCCAGATGCAATAGCCTACGTTCGTAATCGGCGTATTCGCGCTCGGCTGTCTACGTGATGCACCAGGAATCTTGTTTCGTTAGACCAGGCTACTTTCTTCTAATCATCCACGGTCCCATCTCGATGATCTTTGGCCCATTTCATGTGTTATTGGCGATGACGTGCAGTGAACATGGGGATCCGGCTGGGTCTTCAGCTACGCAGGCCCATGCGCAGAAGACTACGATGAACTGTGTGCTGTGACACATTGCCTTGATCACCACTATTGTAGCTGCGGGTGATTTGTGGTACTGTAGTCGCTGTGAACAATGTGCGACAGTTTCCACTCCCCCCCCCCTGGCATGAATCAGCTGCGAACGTCACACGGCTGGACGACGGTTCGTCGCTTGGCCATCTGTGCACCACTTTTGATACGTACTCACTACAGCGGCTCGTGAACAACCCACAAGCCGCGCCGTTTCTGAGATCGTAGTTCCGGGGGCCGCCATGCCATCACAATTTATCATTTATCAGACTCCGATAAATCGGCAGCTTCTCCCAGTCTGACTTCGAACACTCTACGAACCGAAAGCCGGTCCTCCCTCGGGTTGTATCTATACTGCTGTGTGAACTGCACCTGCGCCACCGTTCGGTCTCCAGGAGCGCCCATTTCTCTAGGCTGGGGGTGATCATAATATAATGGCTCTTTTTATCAGGTAAATTAAGATGTTGTAAATGCTGGAAAATGTGTATGCTCATAATAAAATAATAAATATGCGCTAGGCTTGAAGATATGTATCAATTCCGCTTTTATAGGTAACGTAGAGATAATTGTATGTTTGTGCCTTGACGAAGCAGCCCGTGTGCGGGCGAAACCTGGGCAGGTATCTCTGTTACCTTTTACACCTGTTAAACCGGAATCTAATAGTTGACTGTGCTGTATCCACAGTTTTCTGGTTATGTATATACTCATATTTTTCACACCTCAAGATGAACAGTTTTTACACCAGACGACATAAAGACCCTACTTGCATTTATCACAATATTTCTTCTTGAAAGTTTAAAAAAAAAAAAAACTCCATTAAATATAACAGTTTATTTATATTATTCAGCTTTTTCGTGGAGCACGAAAATACTGAATATTCTGTAGAATAAATATCATTTTCT
Organism: Macrothele yani; assembly: GCA_039090855.1. Classification (NCBI taxonomy): domain Eukaryota; kingdom Metazoa; phylum Arthropoda; class Arachnida; order Araneae; family Macrothelidae; genus Macrothele; species Macrothele yani. The sequence continues at coordinate 59,087,178 of CM077010.1, forward strand.
GCAAAGATGAGTCGTATTTTCATTGTTTCGTATGTAGCCATTGCTTAAGAAAACATGAAGGCTGCATCGCTCCGAAGCAGGAATCCCACTTACATCTCCGCATTGCCATTGAAATATGCTACCCTTACCCCATCTAGATAACGAACGTCTAAGCAACTGAAGCTAAGCAGATATAGCTTATTAATGTGAGCAGATTTACGCTCGTCGAAGCGAACCGATGCTTTCTTGCAGCATCGAAGGCTCTTTCTAATCCAGAAACGGGTATAGGCCATAAATTCCCAGTGCTTCAGATATTAGCATAGATATTACCGAAATTCGTTTCTCAATTCTTCTTCTTCTTGTGATGTCTGCTTCTGTCGAACCTGGGGTCAACATGGCCATATGGAACCTTGACGATACTACACGAAGCAGCCCTTCAGAATTAAATCCATTTGTCTTTTTTAGACTCCGTAGTGATGACATTCTTCTTTTCTTTGTCCGACAATTCTTCTTCCTTTAGTTTTTCATTCAATGATAAGCTGTGACAGCAGGTAGTAGTTTCTCAATAATTTTGAGTCGGAACAATGTATACATGTATTCGTCACGGTATAACCGTTTCTAGAGGACGGCCGGAAAATGTTTTGTCTCAGTGGGATAGGTACGAGGAAGCATAAGATCTCGATTCATTTCCCAAACATTTCGAGTGGACTATTTTCCCTCCTTATGATAAAACGAAAAAAAAATTACATTAATTAAGCAATATACTTTTGTGAGGTACGAACGGAAAAGGCGTTCTAACCTCACGCTGAAATCCACACAACTAAAATCCTCTTACTTTCATTGTCTGGAAAATTTTCCCATATGGCAAAAACAGATAGTAGGGTTCGAAAAAAACAGTAGCATTATTAGTTTGTGTCTATAATGTCTTCGTGACTCGAAACGCTTTATTACTTTCTACGGTGTTCTTTGATATGTCATCAATCATTCAGTCCGCTGCTTGATGAAGGTCTGTCCAAGTCTCTTTCACCGCTCTCTGTCTTGAGCAATTCGTTTTCATGTCATTCCGCCATGCTTTCGAATTTTAGCCACATATCTACCACGTGACTTTCTGGGCCTTTACTTTTCTCTTGGTATACACTCTATTATTTCAGTTGTCCAACGGTGGTCGGTTGTTCTGGTAATATGGTGGACAGTTTATCATAGCCATTGCTACTTGAGGTTTTTTCTTTTACCATGATGTCATCAACACTTTTCATTTTCTTGATCCATGAGTCCCTTTTTTTATCTCACTTGGTTACGATAAGCATGTATCTCCGTGCATTTTTGAGTTATCCGTATCATCTTCACATATTTTTTGTTAAGTCTCTGAATCATGAATAAGAACTGAAAGGATGCACTGATTAAATACTTTTTTTAATACTTGTTGGTAAGTCGCTCTGTAATGTTCGTTTAAGTACAGCTGTCTGCACATTACATAGATCAGTCTCACAAACTTCACCTACAGTGAAACAGGAGTCATTCAAGAAACTTCAGAAAAGGTTACTTACTATTAGTCTTTATTCTGCCACTAATCCTTCGGCACTTCAACAAGGTGTAATCAAACGTACGTGAGTTGATAATAATAATAATAATAATAACACTTGGTTAAGAGAACAACATCAACACTAAAGTAGAACACGTAGCCTTCAAATAATTCAAACTTCAAGTTCACAACGTTTCTTTCACAAATAATATTATAACTTCCACCTTATCCACATACTATTGCTTCTAAAACATTTTATATCGTTCATTTCTCATCTGACACATCCATGACCTCAAGGTGTTGCCAACCATATTCTTGCGAGAGAGAAGATGTCATGTTAAATTTGGAAAACGCTTAGGAGAATGAACTCAAATTTACATACAGAAAGAAACTAAAAAGAAAACACTATAAATTTCACTAAATTATGGGTTTTTACACAGGAAATTACTTAGAGACAAATTTTTGGGTAGCACCCCTACCCTTCCTCAAAACTACATTATAATAGATGTTGCCATTCATGAGCTAAATTCCAACCTTTCACACCATTTAATGTTGTACCCCTTCTTCTCTCAATTTGCAGTCCTTCTTACAGTTTTCTCTTGAAAAAGTACTGTTGATGTGTCAGCATTTCTACAGTATCCCAAAGCACTTTATGGCCTGTATTTTGAACATGTCTGACATGTTTTCTTCTTAAAGGCTAACATGTCGGACATGTTCAAAATACAGGACATAAAGTGCTTAGAGACTTAGTAGAAATTCTGACACATCAACAGCATTTTTTAAAGAGAAAATTGTAAGAAGGACTTGAAATTGAGGGAAGAAGAGGTACAACATTAAATGATGTGAAATGTTGGAATTTAGCAAATGAACGGCAACACCTAATATAGTGTAGTCCTGAGGAAGGGTAAGGGTGCTGTCCAAAAATTTGTCTGTAAGTAATTTCCTTTATTCCTGTGTAAAAACCCATGATTTAGTGAAATTCATAGTGTATCAAGTCCAGGAGTAGCCAATTATTACCAAGTAAAAAGGAAAGTTAAATTAGAGTATACGTCGCAGCTCTTCAAAATTGCACTGTGCGTTCTAAAGGATCTCCAGCCAAATTTTATATGCCTATTAATTTCTTCTTCGATGTGGCCCTCGCTTGATATCTGTTGCCTAAGGTAGTAGGTATTAGTTACCTTTTCTAAATTTTCTCATGAACCTCTAAATCTTTAGTTCATTCTGTATCAGTTTTGTTTTCTGTAAATTCATTATTAAGCCCACTTCTTCACTTTTTTCAGGAAATGTTTGGATCATATTCTGCATGCCTGACTCACTTCTAAAAATGACTATGTCGTCTGCTAAAGGATGGTGTGTTAAACTATCCCCATTAACTTCATTTCCTTGTCTTTTGGCGTTTTACGCTACTTGAAACTTGTATATATTTCTTAATCCAGTCATTTTAAGTGAAACAGGAATCGCTCAAACAAAGTTTAAGAAATAGGTACTTACAGTTCTTCCTTTTATCTCGTCAATATCGCATACGCACTACTCACGTAGAACTAACTCATAAAAGCACTAATATTTTCAAGCTAATTAACGTGACAGAAAACTTGATTAACAAACTCCAGCACTAAATATATAAAAACACAAATCGAACACGTAGATTTCAAGCAAACACCGCTCAGCGTAATGTAGCTTCCCCGATTACGACACCACACCACACTTTTTGCTGCTTGCTTCGCCATTATATAGCTCGTTCTCATGTCCACACACACACACACGTCGCGCACCCTGACCTCAAAACTGCTGCCGCAAAACATTCAGTGAGCGAGAAAAGTATAACGTTATGGTTGAAACGCTTAAAGAGAAACAGCTAAAAATTTAGAAAGAAACTAAAAAATCAAGGCTAAATTAGAGTATACGTTATACTATTCCCAGTTCAGTAATTGAAAGGCATTCTGTAATGTTGCATTGAAGAGCTTGGGAGATGTGGTGTCACCTTGTCTCACTCCCTTTCCAATTTTTATAAGTGTTTGTTCCTGGAAAAGTCGAAACTTTAGACTTGAATTTTCATAGAGGTTATTGCTAGTATTAAGGCTTGATGGTCAGTACTGCACGATTTCAAAGATATTATAACTGACTGCTTCTGGTTGCAACGAATTGGAAGCCTTTTCATAATCAATGAAGGCCATAACAGTGTAGTAGTTCATTTTCATTCGCCCTTCCATTTGGTTCTCTCAGTATATGATTATGACATGTAGTGCAATAGCTAGTTTTGAATCTCGCTTGTTCTCTTGGCTGAGCCATCTCCAGAATATTCTTATACTTAGATACTTGGAACTCATCTTCAGGTATTTGGAATTTTGTCGTCCTGTTTTGTATAACAGATAGCATTCTCGAACGGAAATCGGGAGATGCAGGTTCAAATTTCCGGTTCGGGAGATACAGGTTCTATTTCCGGTTCGGAAGATGTAGGTTCTATTTCCGGTTCGGGAGATGCAGACTCAAGTTTCTGTTCCGGATTCGATTTCTGGTTCGGGAGATGAGGTTCAGTTTCCGGTTTGGGAGATGCAAGTTCGATTTCCGGTTCGGAATATGTAAGTTCGATTTCCGGTTCGGGAGATGTAAGTTCGATTTCCGGTTCGGGAGATGTAAGTTCGATTTCCGGTTCGGGAGATGTAAGTTCGATTTCCGGTTCGGGAGATAAAGTTCAATTTCCAGTTCGAAGCCAGCGATGTTGGGTGCTGAACACTAATGTAAGCAATTCAGGATGTTCTGATTGCCGTATTAATAATCCTCTAGTTGTTCCATGTTTTGTAAAGAAAATTCCTTCAATAATTTCAACATCTCCCGTGTTTTTTCAAGCATAGTTTAGTGAAGATTTTTCAAAAGTAGTAGGTGATAAAAAAAGGAAAGCTTGGTCCATTGATACGGAACATATAACCTCTCGTAAACAAAAGTATAACCTTCCTTCTCGTGGTGTATCCTGTTCTCACTGAAGGAGCTTTGACGAGAGAGACCGACCAATATCTGTATAACTTTACCATCGGGATTAGAGCAAATACTATTCACGCTATGTAACTAGGATATAGTGTGGTAAATTTGAAAATCCCCCCCCAAATGGCTTTACAACTTTAATATGTAAAACATTCTAAATTTTAAATTTTTTTTGTGAAAAGATACGTTTTACGTTTACCAGATTCAGGATTTCTGCAGTACCTTCCTTGTTTTACTTTCTACCCCAAAAGAGCTGTTGATGGTGATCGTTAAATCTCTAAAAGACATGTGCTTCACAAAAAAATTAAAAATATCGAAATAGTACCCTGGTATTTTTTGTAGATAATTTATGCTATGCATCTTTCGCATGCTAAGATTCTTCTGGGTGTGAAACAAGTTAGTAAAATCACGCAATGCATTGGTTATGATACGATTTCCAGCATTCCAGAAATCATTACTCAAATTATGAGGATAATGGCTGTGGAATAAATCTCGCTCCTGTGACCTGACCTTTGACCCCATTTCGATCATATTAAACAGAACCGGTTCAGTATACCTCCGGAACAAGATGATAAAGTTTTGTCGCAATAGAAGCCTTTTTAGTCAAGTTATGAGGATAATGGATGTGGAATAAATGTCGATCATGTGCCCTGACCTTTGACCCCATTTCGAAGATATTAAGCAGAACCGGTTCAGTATATCTCCGGAACAACATGATGAAGTTTTGTCGCAATCGAAGCCTTTTTACGTAAGTTATGACGCACAAGGGCGATGGAATGGATCCCGCTCCTATGTCCTGACCTTTAACCCTATTTTGTCCATTTTCAATAGGCTTCTTTCCCAGGTTGTTTCCTACCACATACTAAAATTTCATCGAAATCGAACCATTTTTACGGGAGTTATCGTGCGGACGGACAAAGCAGGAGCATATACGGTTCTTCAACCTATACTGTTGGAAAGCGTAAATAAAATGAGTGATTCGAGAGCATGCATTTATTTACATACATCACATTGCATTTATTCGTGTCACTCACGACCACACCAAGCCAAAGTACTGTACATACTAAATGGAATTAAATCATAACAACAAACAATAAGGTGTACTAATTCCTGACATTGAGCGGTACTTGGCATGTGGATTAATGAGTGTTGTTGTAGTAAAACCAATGGAAGAACGTGTGTGAGTCATAAAAGTAAATATTTACTAAACTATAGCGGCGGCAATAGTAAGTATTTCGGCTGCTTAGGTTTTTCAAAAACAATATTTATTACCACTATTATATTCAGATTTGGACGAACATAAGAAACGACCCTGACGCCGAATAAATGTGATGTAGCTAAGAAAGTCCATCTGCGCATGCGCATGTAAAAATCTTACCTCAAAATAGGAAGAAAAACTGAATCGCAAGTGTATGCTAACTTTTGTCCCTAATGTAGGGCCACCGACTCCCGGTAGGGACAGTGCTGGCTTCCGAAGAAAAAACCCAACAAATAACCGTTTGCGTCATCTGGGACTCGGGACGACTTGTCATCTGGTAACTCCCACCTCTGGTAACTTTTGTCATCTGGTAACTGAACTCTGGTAACTCTGCCACAAATTATTTGTAAATCTTGAACTTGGAATTGCTGTTGCTTTAGACTGCGTATGTTTGGATGGTTGAAATCACCAGCAAAGTATGCAAATTAATTAGTTAATCAAATATGCTCAACAAAAATGCCTGAAAAGCAAAAAGTGCGGCTAGAGAAAAATTTTATTCACCGCACAACTAGGACATTAACTTTCCCTTAGAGTTTCTGCTTTTTTATGTATGATGAAAATTTCACATCGAAAGCCAGCGGATTTCAATGTGTAAAAACAACTGACCACAATTTCCTTCTTCTCGTTATACAAAATTTCTGGATCAAAAATGTATTTTTACAATGAAACCGAATTTTCACTCATTCTGTGGAAACCGTTCTTAGCTCCGCAATAATTTTTTTTTCTGTTGTTAATTCATGTAGGAAATTCCTGTGGGAAATAACAACCACATAATTGTTGTCCATAGCTTCGTCTCACCAGGACTGGAGAAAGAAAATTTATAATTGCAAGCAAACTGAAATAAAAAATAGTTTAAAGTGTGTGATGTCAACATGTGAAAACAGTAACTTGTTGAATATTAACAGATTTAAAGGAGAAATATTTTTCTTTTGATAATTGTGAAACATATTTAGAAAAATACGCTAGAAATAATGTAGTTCGGATGTTTTCCAAGAATGTTAGAAAATATGTAAGTACTAATACAGAAAATTTTATTTTGTTGTCTGTTTTTAAGTGTTTTCTTGCATGCACTTACACTTACAGATACACTGAAATAAAATGAAGGAAGTTTGATAGGGGTACCGAAACACCTAGTTAGATAGACGAAATAAGACACCATGTTAAAACAATAATGATTTTCTGGTATGTATTTTTTTCTTTATCTTTCTTTCTTTCTTTCTCCTTTATTTGGCGCATTCTGATCACTTCTGATATTTGCACAACAAAATTTAATTATCAATCAATCTATCGATCTATCAGCTATAAAAAATAATGGTTCCATACAGAGAGCTACATAAAAGAAAATTGAGAATCCCCATTTCAATTGATAAATCAAATACAAATGATTATTATGAATAATGATAAACGTATTTTTTCCTTTTATACGTTTTCATTGTAAGCATATATTATTATTCGTCTTCCATCACGAATTCAGAAATCTCAATATTAACTGCTGCTGTAAATAAGTTACCATTGTTAATTTTACCTCAAATATCGTTGTGGTCCATTTCAGAGAAATGCAATAGTATTGTAAATACAGTAGTACCCTTGGGTCCAGTGTCCTCAGTGAACCCATATATGTGCGCCTAAGTTTTTGAATGCAGTATTCTTATGGTGATACTGCTTCTTGACCAGCAACTTCAGTGCGCCTACCTGTGGTAGCTCATATGAATTCTTTCACATTTTAACCAACCAATTCTGTTCTGTTTCACAAAGCCCACATACTAGTTTTAAAGTTGCACATGAGCACAATGATTTGCAAAAGAGGAGACCCCCCCATCATGGACATTTCTACTCGTATTAGATTCACATCTTAATAAAAGCAACTGACATTCTTATTAACAGCAGTTCCTTAGTGTTTATAGGTCCATTTCCCAAATTCGTTGATGAAACGCGTTATTCGATAGAGTGATAGCATCCAATTTACTTCGGTCTTTCCTGCAGTCGGACTCATCATTGTCTTCACCGTGACTGCATCACGTTTTCTCCAAATATGTTCGAGGCGCGTCTGCCCTTGTTAGTAGTAAAACCACTCAACTCAACACAAGAGCTTCCAGTTCCTTTCTTTCAATTCTCAGTGCCTCAAGGTATCCAACCAATTTATACGCACAGTCGCTAAGTTTGGTTTCCAAATATCTATCAGATTTTAAGGCTTCCTTTGATTTTACCTCATTAAAACTTTCTGATCAATGTCTCAAGTATTCCGTTTCTATATTTCAGCAGCGTAGATTGCTTGAGCTACAGAGTTTCACGTAAAGCATTGCTTTCAATTTGTTCATCACGTTTCATCTTTCTAAGGTAACCTACTTTAAACCTTTGATCCTTTAATCAAGGTTTTAATTACCTCAAATAGAAGTCATCGCTCTTTCCACGTTTACAAGTGAGTCACGGAAAAATTCTCATCGGCCGCCACCGAGAATCGAACCAAGGGTCTTCCAGTTACGCGCGCCGGATATGCTTCTACTGCGGCGTCGAAATTCTCTAGACTCACAAACGACAAACTTCCAAACCAGTTTGGAGAATTTCGAGGCCGCGGTGGAAGCATATCCGGCGCGTAACTGGAAGACCCTGGGTTCGATTCCGAGTGGCGGCCGATGAGAATTTTTCCGTGACTCACTTGTCAACGTGGAAAGTGAGATTACTTCTATCTGATGTTCCTGGTCCATGTTAACTGTTTATTTATCGTTTTAATTACCTTTGTTTTAATTTGGGATTTTAACGAACACCGTGAGCAACTCAGTGGGCTATAAGCAACCTCCCGTCTTTAATTTAGGGTCACTGGTACTAGGGAAGGAAAAGAGCCAGTGCCATAAGACAACACACTATCAAATGCCTCACTCAGAATTCGAACCTGGACCCATCTCCAGCGATTGGTCAAAACCCAAAGCTTAGACCACTGCACTACCGGGCAGGTAATCAACAAGGTTGTAAAGAATACACAGCCGCCAAAGTGTCCAAGTTGTTACAGGCACTGATTTTTGGCTAATCGGTCCCGGCTCGAGTCTCGGATGTGGTCTGGGTGGTTGTTTGTCCTACGGATCTGGTTCATTCTCCTGCATGGAACCAGTGTCCCCCAAATTAGAGATAGAAGACATCTTATAGCCCTAAGAGTTGTTCATGGTGGTCATTAACCCCTCCTCCCCCCGTAAAAAAGGTAACACATACGGTAAATCCATAATGTGGTTTTAAAATAATGAAATGACTGAACATTTATAAGAAAAAGTAATCTGCAAGTTATCTGGAAAAGAAAACATAGTTCACTAAACCAAAACATTTGTTTCAGTCCAGTCATTTCATTACATTTTAGGACAAATCAACGAATTTTGTTTCAGTCCGGTCTGGCTACAGCACCGCTAATGGATGCAGCTCAGACTGCATTATTAGCTGAAAGACTGCTCGTTAAAAATAGAAGAAAAAGAAGGCGAGCTATGGTTAGTTTCTGTTATCATGTAAATTATTTTACTTCTCTATTATATTTCTTTCTGAACGGCACAGCAAATCCTCCCAATTTCTTTATTCCTTTGTTTGTTCGAGGGTTTAACGGCCACCGTGAGCAAATCGATGAGCTATAAGCAGGCGTCCTTCCGTAATTTACGCCCATCGGTTCCAGGGAAGGGAGAGAGCCAGCGCCGTAAGACAAACACAACATCCATGCTTCAATCGATTCGAACCCAGACTCATCTCGTACGAATGGTCAAAAGCCAGAGCTTAGACCACTGCGCCACCGGTGCGGCATGTATACCTTTTGGCAACTGCTGGCAGTGAGTTAGAGATAAATAAAAAAGTGTAAAAGTTTTTGGTATATGTGTGTGTGTGGGAGGGGGGGGTGAACGTTAGACGATGTACTGCTTGAAATAGAATCGCATGTCATGAAGATCCCTGCGCCGAATAAGTGTTATTTACGTTGATGATGCGATTCAGTGTTTGAGGCTCTTATAGCTGCTCAAAATGAATTTTTGTGTGTGTCTAAGTTACGTTGTGATTTCGCAAAGTGGAGATGTAAGACAGCAAAGTCGGCAACCAGAAAGCCAAATGAAATAGTTCTCTAGATTGTTACAGAAGTTGTGTTTAATCAAACAAACTCTGACTGCATGTTTATTTGTTTAAGTATTAATGTTAAAGTGACTGTTGTTGCAACAACAAACTGCAAAACACAAAATCTAAAATCGTTAAAAATCCTCTTGTAGCGCGTCTCTTCCACCCAATATTCTGGTCGAGTGTGCTTGGCTCAAAGTGGCACCAATAACTTGAAAATCCCTAGCTGGGAAGACTTCAAAGGTCAGACCTTCAGCGCTGATAAGAAACAAAATTGCCAGCTATCTTCGAAGAACATTGCGACCCCAAGATGGCTACGGCCCACGGGATGATGCCACTGCCAACGACAACAAACAGCAACTTATAGCGCCTCCCTTTCCTCTCAGGACTCAGGATGAAATATATTGATACGATTACTACACCAACATAGCATAGAAATACAGTTTCTTCCACACAACAGAAGGGAAAATGCTTTGAAGAAGATAATGCAAGGTAAATCAGGAGTATAATCAGGAGTATTTTGCAGAAATTAACTGGATGGAGGATAAGTTATCGGAAAAAAAAATAATAATGAGCACAGACGGAACTGATATCAACAGGATAAAAAATGTCTGCTAAGTTATTCAAAGCAATCAGAATTTTATACTGAATTGCCTGGCCTCCATGTAACATCTATTTAGAAATACTTGAAAATTACATTGCACTGTGACGGGGAATCGAACCCTCATCTCCCGATTTTCGTTCCAGTATGCCAAGCGTTACACCACCCATTATAATGAAGTTCCAACTAACTAAGGCTAAGTAATTGTGAAGAAAAACTACTGCTCAGCTTAATAATAGCTAAGGGAAAGCATTGGATGGAAAGAGTCATGATGTTACGATGAGGTTGATCGCTTTGACTAGCAAATAATCTCAGGTTTCAGATACCTAAGCTATAAATGCTTAGCCTTAGTTGCTTGGAACTTCATTGTCCTAGGTGCTGTAACGGTTAGCATACTCGAACGGAAATCGGAAGATGCGGGTTCGATCCCAGATCCAGGATGATGTAATTTTCAAGTTTTGTGAGGAGATGCTACATGGAGACCAGCAAACTACAGGCAGTTCAAAATACAATTCTGATTGCTTTGAATAATCTAATGAATTCCCCATGTACTTCTGAGGAATATTTCTTCCTTAATTTCTATATAAAAAATCATTCCTGGAGAACATGATCGTGATGATCGGTCTGGAATGTTTTACTCAACTGTAAAGAAACAGTAGGAACTTCTGTGTGCCAACTTGGTCTGTGATAATAAAATAGACTGGGCGCTGCTTTGCCTGCACATAAGATAATTGTATAGGATGACTTTAAAATTGACGGCAGGGATTTCAATTTATTGTTATCTGTAGACTAGAATACATAGGGCTCTAGTTGTGAGGATATGGATTCTATTTTTAAGAATTCAGATATGATGGATGAAACTGTACCGCACGAAAATATCGCTACTTTTAGAGATTTTAATAATGGAGTGTGAAATTTAGAATAAAGGGACCAAAGATGTAGCTGATAAATTCAGAGAAACTTATTTTACAAATAAAAATGGGAACAGATAACTGGTGACTTTTACTTTGGCGTTAACATATAAAAGGTATAATGTAACTTCCTTTCGTGCTGAAATTTTGTCGTTCTTCTTATGTTATTTCTAAATCATTATATAAGCATACGAGGAAATAGTTTCTAAATGAATATTTATACCGCCAGACGAACATAAGACAGAAGTTAACTTACGGGAATTCTTTTATTGGTCCCAGCACGAATTTCAGTAGCATAGATATCGCACTTCCAGGTATAACGTAATTCACATAGCCACATTCCACATCTCCACCACTATATCAATAGCATAGATCGCACTTCGAAAATAACGTAATTCACATCACCCCATATCCACCACACACAAAAGCAACTGTTATCTCTTTGCTTTTATCTCATACATTCATGCGACACGTTCACTCTGACCTCACTTGTGTTGCCAACAGTATTCGTTTGAAGGAAAAGATGCCACATTAAGTTTAGATGTATATAAGCAGAACAAACTCAAAATTGGCATAGGGAAAGAAACTAAAAATGAAAGTTAATTTAGAATATACGTCACAAAGGTGTTTTGTTTTAAGAGAATCTAAAATAGGATGTCTATGTTGAAGTTATTTCGCGGGACTTGAGGTCTCAAATAGGAGTTTTATCTAGAGTTTCCAGTCTATTGCCACTAAATATGTATTAAATTCAAACTCTATTATTCTTTAATTTATCCCTTTCTGTCTTATCGGCTGCTTGCTTGGGGTTGGATAACTAAATGCAACTTTAATATAAATTTTTCTTTACAAAAAATGTTCATTTGTTGAATTCTCTGGAAAATGTGGAAATCCTGTTAAGTCTTCATAAATTATTGATCTTTAAGAGATTATACAGTTATCGATTGATGTCATTAATGCATGAGTGTGTTTATGCCAGCAAACATCACAATCTGATAAATATACATATATCATCCTGCATATAATTACCAAACTCATGGGTATGATAACTTTTTAATTCCTAGGGCTTGTACTAATGCGCTGTATTTCAATATTAATGCTCATTGCCTTCGACTCTGGAACGTGTTGCCGATTTTTATAGTCACTTACCAGTTTTGTTTCGTTTGAAAAAGTACTAAAGGAATATTATGCTAATAATTAAATTAGATTCACTTCAATCATACACTGTTAAAAATTATGTTGTAGGTTGCACCAAAAAGTGGTGCTACACCAGCTGCAACAGTTTCTAAGAAAAGATTCACCATGTGTGGTGCAATAAAAAAAAACCAAAAAAAAAACCAACAAGATAGTGCAACTTTGCACCACGACATCGTTCAAGATTGTCACACATTATATGCAAGGCAGTGCTATGTTGTTGGGTTTTGTTAACACCACGCAATGGTGAATTTTTCTTTAGAAAGTGGTGCAGCTGGCGTAGCACCACATTTTGGTGCAAATTACCACGCAATATTTTAACAGTGTATTGTATTGCGATTATGTATATAGTAGCCTATAGCCCGTCCTAAAACGGTTGTTTTTAAGGTTTAAATAAATATTAACATATAGGGGATGTTTCCTGTTCTAAGACAGTGAAACTTTTAATTGAAACAGATTGAAAACAAATCAAATAGACGCCGGATTTTTGTAAGGGAATATAGTAAAAACTTATATAGTAAGAATTCATTCATGTTAGAACTGAAAATTATATGATATTTATTTCCGTTTTTCAAAACACCTCGAGATAAATATTCTGCGCGAAATATTTGTTATTCAACAATTTTCCTTGTAGTCCAGTTGTTTTCGTGTAAATTTACCTTAATAACTTTTGCTTTGATTTTTCGCGTTAAATTACTTTTTCTCCGGCACACATCATATTCATCTCACGGCTTGTTTTAGACTGTCCTATCCGAAGTTTAGTTGGAAGCTTCATACCGAAACTCTTTCTACAAAATAGTGCGATATCTAGTATTACAAATCGGAACTATGTTAATTCTCGACAATGTGCTATTGGGGCGACATCTTCTTTTTGATCCAATCTTGCTCACTTCGACATCGCAAGGTTTCAGTTTTTATTGTAAGTTAGAGCGATTAGACAGATCCATATTTTGCAAAATGTATAATATAATCAGCACTAAATTCGGAAAATTAGTTAAATTAAGAAGTAAAAAATAACTAAAGCGTACAAATTAATATTCGAATTGTGCTAAATTAAATTAATATACAAACGCAACTTCCGGCGATATCAAGATTTTATTTCAAATTTTGTAGATCGGAAAAACAGAACTCGAGTCATTAGTAATCCAATGTTTTTAAATTAGCACGGAATCACATTGACATCTGAAAGTGATCTCATGCTATTATATAGCAGGCAATCATTTTGACATCGCGAGAGCACACACGAATTGATCGATAAGTGATAACGTAACAATGCAGACGTTGGTGTTGCATCAAGCATTCCAGAGAGACAGATCTGGGCGTTTGTATTATTAATAAGTTGGAAATATGTAATTATTTGACTTGACATCTTTCTTACTTTAGGGCCAGGGGCTAGTCAGGCTAACAGTAGCATTTTCCCTTGGTTCCCTGCTATGTTGCACTGTGGATGTTTTAATATGTTCTTTAATACTATGTAATGGGACTTTCATTACGGTTCTTTTATTTACGTTTTCCAACAGTAGGCTGAAGAAGCGTATATGCTCCATATTTTTCCGTCTGTCCGTCCGTCCGCACAATAACTCCCGTAAAAATGGTTCGATTTCGATGACATTTTAGTATATGATAGGGAATCACCTCGGGACGAACCGTAGTGAAAATGGGCGAAATGGGGTTAAAGGTCAGGACATAGGAGCGGGATCCATTTCATTGCCCTTATGCCTCATAACTTGAGTAAAATTGGTTCGATTTCATTGAAATTTTAGTATGTCGTAGGGGACCCCCAGAGGACGAAAGCCATTGAAAATGGGTGAAGTGGGGTTAAAGGTCAGGACATAGGAGCAGGATGTATTCCATTGCCCTTATGCGTCATAACTTCCATAAATATTGTTCGATTTCAATGAAAGTTTAGTATGTCGTAGAAGAGACCACCTGGGGACGAACCCTATAGAAAATGGGTGAAGTGAGGTCAAAGGTCAGAACATAGGAGCGGGATGCATTCCATTGGCCTTATGCGTCATAACTTGCGTAAAAATGGTTCGATTTCAATGAAATTTTAGTATGTGGTAAGGGACGATCTGGGCACGAACCCTATTGAAAATGGGGTCAAAAGTCAGGATATAGGATCGGGATCCATTCCATTGTCTTTATACGTTGTAACTTACGTAAAAATGCTTCGATTGAGATAAAACTTTTCATGTTCTTCCGGAAGTATACTTTACCGGTTCTGTTGAATATAATCGAAATGGGGTCAAAGGTCGGGTCATAGGAGCGAGATTTATTCTACCGCCAGTATCCTCATAACTTGAGTAATGATTTATGGTATGTTGGAAAGCGTATCATAATCAATGCATTGCATGATTTTTACTAACATGTTTTTGGTTTATTACTACTGATTCGTAGTTAACTGCGTGTAACATGGCAAATAAATAAATGAACTAAACTAAACGGAAGTTTTTGGACATGTATTAACTTGAAGCGAAGACTAGCAGCACTAAAAATTGCAGTTGACTGTGACATAACCTAAAATTCTTTAAAATGCTGTTCTTTACTTAGGACCGGTTGCTAAGTTCTTTACTTAAGACCAGTAGGATAAGTTTTACCACTGGAAACATCAGGTAGAGATTTAAGGTGGTTCCACCTAAAATCTCTGCCTTATGTTTCCAATGGTAAAACTTCTTTACATATTTTCTTCGCAATTTATGTATTCCCAAGGATGAAAATTTGCATATTAATAAAACTAACTTTAATTTATAGCATGAAATACTTAATACTTGCTAAAACATAACCATAATTAAGCAATCCAACATTTGTTTGTCTACTGACGTCATCAATGTACAGGTAGCGCCATTAAGAGGTCTGAACATTACTCAACGAAAAATGGTTTTTTTTACGCTTTCCAACCGTAGATTAAAGAAGCGTTTATGCTCCAGCTTTGTCCGCCTGTCTGTCTGTCCGTCTGTCCGTTCGCACGATAATTCGCGTAAAAATGGTTCGATTTCGATGAAATTTTAGTATGTGGTAGAGGACCAACTGAATACGAACCCTGTTTAAACTGGGTGAAATGGAAACAAAGATAAAGACATAGAAGCGGGATCTATTCCATTGCACTTATGCGTCATAACTTAACTACAAATGCTCCGATTGCGACAAAGCTTTATCACCTTGTTCCGGAGGTATATTGAAACAATTTTGCTGAATATAATCGAAATGGAATCAAAGGTCACGGCACAGGAGCGAGATTTATTCCACAGCCATTATCTTAATAACTTGACTAAAAATGCTTCTGTCATATTACAACAAAACTTTAATATGTTGTTCCGGAGGTATACTAAACCAATTCTGTTGAATATCATCAAAATGGGATCAAAGGTCAGGACACAGGAGCGAGATTTATTCCCCAGCCATTATCCCCATAACTTGAGTAATGGTTTCTGGTATGTTTAAAAGCGTATAATAATCAATGCATTGCATGATTTTACTAACTTGTTAATATAATTATGGTTATGTTTTAGCAAGTATTAAGTATCCCATGCTATAACTTAAAGTGAGTTTTATCGATGTGCAAAGTTTCATCCTTGGGAATACGTTAGTTGCGAAGAAAATATGTAAAGAAGCTTTACCATTGGAAACATAACGCAGAGATTTTAGATGGAACCACCTTAAGAGAACAACAATGGTATTTTGGTGATTTATTTTAGTGAAGAAAGTGGATGACCGTGAGGTACGTAGAAATTTCCAGAACAGCATCATCAAAGGAAAAAATAATTTATTAAATAAAGAAGTTTCAGGTTTACAAATGATCAGAAGGTAAGTGAAATTTGGCGTAAAAACTGTTGATGGAAGTGTGTTCGAATCGCGAGTAAATATTCATTTCGCTTGTGCGGTGGTAGCTTTCTTCCTTCGTTGATATTAGTGTCAAAAAAAAAAGAAGTGAAAGTTTCTTCCCTCCGAAAAGAAAATGCAAAAGTGATTAAGGATCTCAGGGGCTGTCAAGTATGCAAAAGTAGAACAGTGGGAGCCTGTATGATGTCCCACGGGGTTCATATAGGGTAATTACTACACTGTAAAACATTTTCTGAAATTCACGAGCCACTTTCCATGAATGATTGCTTTCATGAATTAGCGAAGAATATTTATGATACAACCTATTCTGCGAAATGACGGAAAGAAACCTGAACTTCACGAATTTTGGAAACCTTTCACCAATGCCTTTCTTATATTGACGACAAATTACCGTTTTTACGATGTGCTAGAGGGAAATTCTCAATTTTCCAGAACCCTTCGGCAATTCCTTTGGTATACTCTATGCTCACCTTTTCCACCTCCATATGACGAAAAATTTCCAGTAATAAGAGCAATTCGCGGAATACTTGAGGTTTTATTAACTTTTAAGTTTATCTGATTTTAAAGTTCTGTAGTGAGATCAGATACTGTGGATAGCATATCGCATGAAGTTTTGGTTATTGTGGACCGGATATTCCTTTCCCTCTCCACCATTTTATACACCAGATATTGTACAAGGTGATTGTAAACTCCTTCAACAAAACAAGAGAGGTGATAGTACACATCAAGACGAACAATATTTGCAATGGAACCTAGTGCCGGAAAAGAGCACGTTCGAAAAACGTCCAGCAGGCACACGGAGTTCCAACCAGTGCATAAGAAGCAAAGATACAAATCAGGTGCGCTGAACACGTGCGTAGACGATGAGGATCAAACATTTAAAAACGCAGCTGAACCCGTTCAGCGATATCACCGTGCGAACATCGCATGAGAATTGACGTATATGTCTGACCGGTGCAGCGTACCGTGTGTTCCTGGAGCAAGTGCTTCCCGGTCTGTTGAAGGACGTTCCGCTCACCACACGGAGTGACATGGGGTTTATGCATGATGGGGTCCCAGCACACTTTACCACCGTGGCGCCCGATACTTCCTAAATACGACATATCCTGGGCAATGGATTGGACGCGGTGGACCTGTGGCTTGGCCTCCGCGCTCCCCGGATCTTAATCCACTGGACTTCTTCTTCTGAGGGCACATGAAAACATTGATGTACGAGACACCTGTGGACTCCGTGGGAGATCTCGTCGCGCGAATCGCTGTTGCTGCGAACAGGATCAACACCGGGAGTCTACGGGGGGGGGGTGCGACAGTCCTTCATTCGCAGGTGTGGGCTGTGCAATGACGCCCTTGGACTCCAGTTTGAGCAACTCATTTGAGTCTTTCACTGATGCGACTGGAATTGTGAAACTCATAAATTAGGTATGTCTCTTTGTTTTCACTGTTCAAGGCTCAACGTGGATATGTAACTTTACTCTTTTCTGGCACTAGGAGTGGAATGCGGCCCTAGGATCCATTTTGTTGAAGGAGTTTACAATCACCCTGTATATTGTGTACATAAATTATTGTACACGTGATTGTATGTGTCAATGTATCAATTTGTGGAATCTTTAAGACAAAAGTTATTATAGCTGTCAAGAGTAAATTTTATATTTAGGAATTTTGTATAATAATACTACAAAATAGTACATTTCAACTTTTATTAAAGATAATTGAGAGTCATTATTAGTTTAAAGAGGTCTCAAGTTCCAAAGCATTCTGTTGCAACGAAAAATCACGATGAAAAAGATACTTTATCTGTAATAAGTCGTACAGAAAGAATTAAAGTATTACAAACGTATTCAAGAAATTATGAACTCCAACGAAAATAAATTACTAATTCACTCACATTAATGACGAACACAATCATCATCGCGTTATCAGAGTTTTATCTTGAACGTGAGTATGGCTTACGAGACTTTCTGGCTCAGTGGTTAAGAAGCGCGGTTTCCCCTGAGCCACACCCACCGACCACCGTTCGAATCCCACTACGAAAAGGAATCTCTGATGCAAGGACTGAACCATTCAGTGTCTTCGATTTTACGAAATTTCTCTATAAATACGGGAAACTCTAAACGGATTTTTCTTAAATAAATGGAATTACTGACTATGGAAAAAAAAATCTGAAAATGCTTAAATTAAAAAAAAAACTGGAACTTAAAAAAACAAAAAAAACTTTAAAAAATGGACACCTAGCGGCAACTTTGCTGCACGTTATTTTCAAGAATTTCCGTGAATTCACACCACTTATTTTTCACAGTATGCAGAATGGGATCGAAGAAAACAACTACAGGTAAATGTCCAAAGCTGGCGTTTAATCTAGTCAGACGAACGGTGCTTAGCAAAATAGACGGCACAGCACTTGTAGATATAAAGCAGCGGCGTCGCTATTTTTGGAAAAATGAACGTAAGATACCAGGATGTGTAGTTTTTGGTCACAGCATAAAACTTATTATACTGTTGTAAACCAAGACATGATTGATGACGTCACCAGAAAAAGCAACAGATAAAAGAATTGTGCTGATGAAATCAAACTAATATAAAATCTAGACCTACATATGATTAGAGAAAGACCTAGCCAAATGGCAAACTGTAGCGTCTCATTATTTCAAATGTTTACGCACAAGCGTCTCACCAGGGGTCTCTTATTACCTGCACAACTCATGGCGGCCTAGATGCATTTTGCATTGCTGTTGCGTGTTCTTAAGTGTGAATATCTCTGCATCTTAAAAATCTGAATTAGTGATTTTTGTTTTTGCACTTGCATCATGCGATGCTGTGTACCATTCTCTGTTTCATTCTCATGTGTTAAGTACTCCTGTTATTCTACTAGTGACATGTTTCATGTCTTCATATTTTCTACTAAGATCTGTATACACTGCATTTATGTTCGTACATCATACCGTCCTATTACGACCTCTATTAATTTCTTTTTTCACGAGTACGATTCTTCAAACTGATTGGCCGCCCCGGTGGCGCAGTGGTCTAAGGCGTTGGCCTCTGATCATTCGTCCGTAAGGGGTCCGGGTTCGAATCCCGGTCAGGCATGGATGTTGTGTTTGTCTTACGGCACTGGCTCTCTCCCTTCCCTGGAACCAGTGACCCTAAATTAGGGACGGGCGACTGCTTATAAGCCCATTGAGTTGCTCACGGTGGTCGTTAAACCTCCAATCAAAAACAAAAACAAAAACTGATTGATAGTCAGTTTAGCTATTTATTTTAAATTCTACGCAATTTCTTTATTAAATACTTCCATATTGATACAAGACAATCTGTAAATACCGAAAGTTGATAGAATGAACTTCTGGGCATTTCCAACAAAAATAAATATTTCCCACGTCATTCATACAATAAAAAGCGGTTAAAACAATGACGATAACTTATTTCAGTGAAAATATTACTAATGCATCACGTGGTGCAACATTTTGGACTTCAGAAAGGTAAGTTTCAACGGAAAATTCTAAACAAACCTCAATATGGCGATGGCGTGTATTGCGATGTTTGTGCGTGTAACTAGAGCCACCATACGGTCACTTCTGTCGTAACTCAAACAGAAAATGGGACGCTTTTTCGGCATCATTTCGCGTTGTGAGCAGGTCGTACGTCTAATCACATGTGGGTCTAGATAAAACATGTATTTTATATCGATATAGGGTTTATCGACATAAATCATTTTACTCATATTATAAATGATGTTGATTTGTATTCATTTGGCCACCTTCACTTCAATATGAACTTACAAGAACTGTTGTACTGACATTATACATCAAAAAATGTACGAAAAGCATGTGCATAAGAACATATCTGATGTTTTTCTCTCCCTACTCCTTCCTTTTTTTTTATTTTTCTTTAATGATAGATTTATTGTATTATACTTAAATGAAATAGAAAACGTTCTTTCTCTTAAAACAAAACCATTCTGGAATTTCAAATTAAGTACTTTTTAATTAGGCTGGTAATACGTAAAATATTTGTTTTAGTTCTCATACTGATAACTATAAGGCTGGTACTTTGTGAAACGTTTTTTTCTTACTGATAGTGGACAAACCGAGGAAAGTTTTACCGTAGTATCAAGAATGCCATTAAAAAGTTTACAATTTTAGATGGTTAATAATAAGTAAATGAGGAAAACATTTTCCAAAATGTTTTAGAAAGTGTTCTAAGGTCTTGGTAAACGTCTGTGTTGGCATGTAAAGACCAAAATGTTTTGACAAAATGAAATAGAATTCTGAAGTTTTGGTGCTTCACATAGTTACCATGTAACGTATACTCTATATTCACTTTCCTTTTGATTTTACTATCTCTGGTTATTTTATTTTACTATGTAAATTATCTTCCTACTGAACGGAATATTATTTCACCCGCTGAATGAGATCTGGCAATGAGTGTAAGTCATGACGTGGTGGTAGCTCGTATATAGGCGCGTTCATCGAGAAGTGGAGTTGTGTTGCGGTGTTGTGGCGTTGTAGTTGTGTAGTTGCGTTGTGTTGTTGCGTTGGCGTTGTAGTTGGTGTTGTTGGGGTGTAGTTGGTTGTGTGTTGCGTTGCGTTGCAGTGGGTTGTTATGTAGTAGTGATATATGAGTGCCTTGGTTGACCAGGAGTCATCACAATAAACAAGTTGTTCTGTAAGTTCAGTCTTTTTCAATTCTTAGTTTTGTCAGACCTCTGTCTGGCTGTTAGGTTTATGACTTTGATTACTTAATATAAATAACCAGCGTTGAGACTTTGTTTAAGTTCATAATTAACGAGTAACAACACCCTTTTGGGAATTCATTATTTTGAAGCTTAGAGCACTATTCATTCATAATAATTAGCTTAGCAAAAGATAAACAAAGCTAATTCATTATAATTGGCGCCCGAACTTTTCTCGAACACGAGATCCTGACTATTATTACCCATGGCTTCCTTACCTGAGACAACTGCAAATTTCCACCTTCCGGCAAGTCTCGAGGGTAATGGTGTTTGTTTGGACAATTTGTACGAAGCCTGTGGCTCTGACTTGGATATGAATAATCTACACATACCCAAGCATTCTTCACCATTTCGGAATGCACCAGCTTCTTATCACTCTGAGTCGCGGGTCGTAGCTGAGGGAATTCAATCCTCTCAGCGAAGCAGAATGCTTGCCCATTTCGTGCCGCATGCTGGAACAATTTATTTCAATGGGTTGGAGGGGTCTTTAAAGTTCCTCGAAGATCTGGAAGACCATTTTGACTTATATAATATTCCGGAAGACTGCAAGGTCCAAATTGCCGGAACTTGCTTGAGAGATACCGCCAAGACCTGGTATCGGCAGTGGCGAGGTCGAACCCGGATTCTCATTATGGAGAATTTCCGTGCAGAATTCTTGGAGGTCTTTCCTTTCGGCCTCAGTCGAGCTAGCCTTGCTCAACAGCTGTTTTCTCGTCAGCAGGGTCCCAATGATAGCCCTGTTGCATTTGCGTTGGAAACTACACGCCTATATAATCTATGGGATCCACATGCCAGTCATGTTGACATGTTGGATACCCTCGTACAGCAGCTCGACCCATTCTTACAAGATTTTCTTGAGGTTCGACACCCTACCACTATTCATGAATGCCTTCGCCTCATACGCACGTATGAAGGCGACATGGCAAACATGCTGCAACTCACCATGCTCGGGCACCCCGCGAGGCTTATTACGAAAACCCTCAGCGGCATAATAGACAAAACTTTCAGCGCGAGCATACACACGTGCCCACCCAAGCTTCATACGTTCCACCACACAGAAGAGTGGCGAACCAGCAACGAGTTTCGGAGCAAGCTTCGGGATATCGTCATAATGCACAGTATGCTCGACCCCGTTCCACTCAGCAGCATTCGGAACGTTATCATGCTCAGGGCAATAATAATTTTTCTGCCCGTGCTGAGGGCAGACGTAACGAAAATGAAAATCTCAACAGACACGCGGAGTTCCCGACGCAGGGTGCACGCAATTTTCCTTATCGTGAAAATTTTCCCGATACCCGGCAGGGTCGAGGTTTCCGACCACATGATAACACCACCAGAATTCCTTTAAACTTCCACAGGAAGTAGACGAAGGAGTCGGTCCTGCTTCCTGATACCAAACATCCTGACCCTAAAACAGTATTAGTGACTGTTCAAACTCCTCAGTTGCCTGATGTATTCTTGACACTTGAAGACATTATTGTCGAGACAAAGTTCGACACTGGGTCTGAGATATCAGCCCTAAATACAAAGTTTTGCAATGATGTTTTTTCTGCAATACATGTTCAGCCTGCAACGCAGTATTTGCGAGGTGCAAATAACGAAATCTTCAGTATTTCAGGAACTGTCACATTATCTTTAGCGCTGGAAAAAGCTCGTTTTACACATTCTTTCCTGCTTATAGACGAGCTACCCGTGAAATGTCTCATGGGTATGGACTTTATTAACAAGTTTCAAATAACTTTGAATTTTGTACAACATGTGATTTCCTTTCCGGAACCTGTCGAAATGATTCCGACGGTTCCTGTAGATATTACGAGTTTATTGTTGAGTGACCAATTGAATGAGGGGCAACGAGACCAGCTTTCTCTCCTTTTACAGGGAAAGCCCTGGTTTATTTTCGGATCAACCTGGTTTCACACAGGTGGTTTATCATGTTATTGACACTGATGGTTCGAAACCCATTGCGACGAAACCTTACCCTTGTGCTCCACATAAAAAACAGGAAATGCAACGTCAAATTGCGGAAATGATTAAGCAAGGCATAATCAGGGAATCAACAAGCGCCTGGGCGGCTCCTGCCTTCTTGGTTCCAAAAGAAACAACCAAATGAATTTCGTTTCGTGACAGATTTTCGCAAACTCAACCAAGTCACAAAAACAATCAATTATCCCCTACCTGTCATGTCACATATTCTAAATGACTTGTCGTCAACCAAATGGATGTCAACTTTGGATTTGGCGAGTGGATATTGGCAGGTGGCAGTACATCCGGACTCGGTCGATAAAACAGGCTTTGTGACTCCTTTTGGGGCCTATGAATATTTACGTATGCCTTTTGGTTTAGCTTCTGCACCTGCTACTTTCCAAAAGCTTATGGACACGGTTCTCAGACCTGTCCTGGGTCCCCATGTGCATGTCTATTTGGATGATATTATTATCACATCAGAGACTTTTGACGAGCACCTTTCTCTGCTCAAACAGGTGTTCCAACTTATATACAATGCTGGCTTGACGTTAAAACCTAGTAAATGCCAGATAGCGAGGGACGAGATTGTATATCTGGGGTTGAAAATTACTCCCCACGGCTTATTCACTGATAATGAAAAAAATTAGGCCTATTGCTGACTTTCCTCGGCCTAAAACAGCAAAAGAACTATCCCGCTTTCTGGGAATGACCGGATGGTATCAGCAGTTCGTCCCCGCTTATGCTACAATATGTGAGCCATTGTATGCTTTAAAGCGTAAATACAAGAAGTTTATTTGGACACCTGAAGCTAACGCTGCATTCGAAACACTGAAGTCTGCATTGACTCAGCCTCCGGTGTTGGCTTTCCCGGATCATTCTAAAGAATTTGATATTTATACTGATGCATCCGGAGTTGGTCTTGGTTGCGTTTTGTCACAAGCTGGGCATCCAATAGCTTTTGCGTCTCGTACTTTAGCCAAAGCTGAACGCAATTATTCAGCTACGGAACGTGAATGTCTTGCTGTTGTGTATGCACTGAATAAATTTCAATGTTATCTTAACGAATTGACAGTTAACATAATTACGGATCATTCTGCCCTTCAGTATTTGAATTCTGCTAAACACCTATCTCAAAGACTTATGAAGTGGGCTCTGAAGTTACAAGAGAGCAATATCAAAATTTCGTATCAGCCAGGTAATAAGAATCAATTACCGGACGCATTATCTCGCGTTCCGATTAGTGGGGTCCCCACCGAAACTACTCCTGGATGTCAGCCTTTACTTCTGATAGCTGATATCACATCCAGAGAGCAGATAATGGCGGAATTAATAAATGATCCAGATTTTGGGGATATTTACAATTTTTTGCTTGCGGGTTCGCCCCCACAAAGTGATCCTTCTCTGGCTGGAAGGTCACAACATTTTGAAGTAATAGAGGGTCTTCTTTATTATACAAAGTCTCGGACTACTAGGGCAGAGTTTCGCCCATGTATTCCGCGAACCCTTAGAATGGCTCTTTTAAATGAATTTCATGACAAACCTCTTGCAGGCCATTTAGGTATTCGCAAGACCCGTTGTAAATTGCGGGATGTTGCCTATTGGCCTGGCATGTACCAAGGTGTGCTCGCATACGTTCAATCATGTCACTTGTGTCAGATTAATAATTATCGTAATGTAAGACCGGCCGGTCACTTGAAATCTAGTTCAAGTTCTCATGTATTTGATATTATTTCCATAGATTTATTGGGACCTTATCCATTATCTGTTAAAAATAAAGCTCGTTATGTTTTAGTACTAACTGATAATTTTTCTAAATGGGTTGAAGTTTTTCCCATTAAAGCCGCTACGGCTGAGGTTATTTGTAATGTCTTAGTTAATGAAGTATTTTCTAGATATGGTGCACCTAATAAAGTAGTTTCGGATAATGGTCCTCAATTTATTTCTGACATTTTTGAAAGAATGTGTGCGAGACTACACATTAAACACAAATTCATTTCCCCATATCATCCCCAGAGTAATCCTGCAGAACGCGTTAACCGAACGCTAGTGAAAATGATTGCGACTTTCGTAATGGACCACCATGAAAGATGGGATGAACATTTAGAACTTTTTGCGTTCGCCCTCCGCTCGTCTGTCCACGAGTCTACTAAAATTACTCCTGCAGAACTTTTTCTGGGTCGCAAAATTAAAACCCCTTTTGAAAATTTAACAGGGATTATCGACGAATTAAACCAGCGACCAACTCCGCAATCAGTACACATTATGGCAGAAAAAGCTCGTGTTGCAATGCTAGGAGCACAAGCGGCTCAAGCACGATATTATAATTCTAGGCGTAGGGAACCAGATCTTGTCGTTGGAGATCTCACTCTCGTGGAAACGCACTTCCAGTCTTCTGTTTCGCATACTTTAGTGAAGAAATTTGCACCCAGCTACGAAGGTCCATATCGGGTGGCAAATGTCTTTGAAAATAATATTGTTCTGGAGAAACCGAACAACAATTTTCAATATGTACATGTTGATCAATGTCGCAAGTATCACGAACGGGATATCGAGTTCATTATCAATCCTACTCAACCTTCTGTTCCACAGACTCAAGAATCTATATCTCATGTTCAACCGCCAGAAATTGTGGACGACCCACCGAACATTTTTGACGAATCACCAGTGATTTTTCCTTCACCCTCCCCCCTCCAGACGAGTTTCTACAACCGCAACCTGATTCTCCCGTGAGACCAAGGCTCGATTCGCGTTCGTCGAATACTAGTATCGTTCCTTTCCCTCCAACCATTGCCAAGACTATTGCTGCGCCGTTTCCGGCTAACTCTGCATCAACGCGGGATACTTCTTCTTTGAATACTTCATCGGAAAGTATTCCTATAGGCAAATCCAAACATCGCCCTGCACGACCGCTGACTTACAGCAGCGACTCAGAGGCGTCGGACATTTCGGATTTGTCAGTTATGAATCCAACATTTAATATTCCACACCGTCCAGCACCACCAAAAGCTGGGCGTAAACGTCACTTGTCTCCCCAATCTGCTTCGCCGCAGCAGCGACGAAGGCAGAAATCTTTGCATCCGCCCGGGTTTCGCCCATGGAACCTCCGTTCAGGGCAAACAGGGCCGATGCCTGCTACTACTATCATGCCCCGTGGGCGTAAACGAAAACAAGCGATGTGGCCGGAGACACGTCCCTCAAAAAAGATCCTGGAAGGACACAACGGGCCCCAGCATCAAGGGACTTCATATCCAAAGCCTGGGGAGCCCGTTCCTATCAGCCGCAGCAGGGATTTCCAGACCGCCAGACTTCTGACGTTCCTGACCGTTCTTCTCAGCCGCAGGGATTTCCAGACCGCCAGACTCCTGACCGTTCCTATCAGCCGCAGCAGGGATTTCCGGACCGCCAGACTTCTGACGTTCCTGACCGTTCTTCTCAGCAGCAGGGATTTCCGGACCGCCAGACTCCTGACCGTTCTTCTCAGCCGCAAGGGATTCCGGACCGCCAGACTTCTGACCGTTCTTCTCAGCCGCAGGGATTTCCAGACCGCCAGATTCCTGACCGACAACAGACCGATGTTCCATTACCGTCCCAGAAGAGATCCAAGCCACCTGATTTCCCCAGTCCCATTAGGCCTGGAAAACGTTTTCGCACTAGAATTTTTTATGCGTCCTCGAGATAAGTAAGTTCTCGTGGACAGGTTCTTTCTCAGTTTATTGTTTTTCCTGCTCGACCAGTTGGCGTGTCAGAATTTCTTTTTTTCGTGTGGGCCTATGCATTCTTTTTTGTGTATATATGTGTGTTTTTTTTTTTATATTTCTTCTATGTCCATCTACTAATCCACTTTTTTTATATATATCTATGTGCTTAGGGGTAAAATAATAAAATTGTTACTGTTAGGCAGCTCCAGGTAAATTTCGCTGCTGATACAGTTGTTCTGTATTTCAACGCATGAGGCAAACGTAATTTGAAATGAAAATAATAAAATTGTTACTGTTAGGCAGCTTCAGGCAATCTTCGCTGCTGATACAGTTGTTTTGTATTTCAACGCATGAGGCAAACGTAATTTGAAATGAAAATAATAAAATTGTTACTGTTAGGCAGCTTCAGGCAATCTTCGCTGCTGATACAGTTGTTTTGTATTTCAACGATTGAGGTGCACGTAATTTGAAATTAAAAAAGTGATTCCTGCTAGGCAGAATAAAAGGAAAGTATGCCGATGCAGGTTTGGTTTGTTCTACACTACAAATTTCAGTCGAATACAGATTCGTAAATTGTTATGCCAAGTTGATAATGTAAATACGGCTACCACCAAACAACAAATCAAAAAAAAGATCGAGAAACGTCAATCATCGAAATGTAAGACTTACACTCCAAAATTGATAGATTTTTCGGAAACCAAAAAAAAAAAAAAAAAAAGAAAAAAAAAAGAAGAAAAATTAAGGGGAGATGATGTAACGTATACTCTATATTCACTTTCCTTTTGATTTTACTATCTCTGGTTATTTTATTTTACTATGTAAATTATCTTCCTACTGAACGGAATATTATTTCACCCGCTGAATGAGATCTGGCAATGAGTGTAAGTCATGACGTGGTGGTAGCTCGTATATAGGCGCGTTCATCGAGAAGTGGAGTTGTGTTGCGGTGTTGTGGTGTTGTAGTTGTGTAGTTGCGTTGTGTTGTTGCGTTGGCGTTGTAGTTGGTGTTGTTGGGGTGTAGTTGGTTGTGTGTTGCGTTGCGTTGCAGTGGGTTGTTATGTAGTAGTGATATATGAGTGCCTTGGTTGACCAGGAGTCATCACAATAAACAAGTTGTTCTGTAAGTTCAGTCTTTTTCAATTCTTAGTTTTGTCAGACCTCTGTCTGGCTGTTAGGTTTATGACTTTGATTACTTAATATAAATAACCAGCGTTGAGACTTTGTTTAAGTTCATAATTAACGAGTAACAACACCCTTTTGGGAATTCATTATTTTGAAGCTTAGAGCACTATTCATTCATAATAATTAGCTTAGCAAAAAGATAAACAAAGCTAATTCATTATAACCAGAGCCAAAGTATGTTTGGATCTATACCTAGAGCTAAGCATATTCGACCCAGGTAATGTTACCCTTAAATTAAATAGAAAACGTTCCTACTCTTAACACAAAACTATTCAGGAATTTCAGATTAAATACGTTTCAATAAGGCTGGTAATTCGTCAAACATTTGCTTTTGATCTCATACTGATAACTACAAGGCTGGTACTTTCTAAAGCTTTCCTTTTCCTGATATCGGGCAGAGTGAGAGGAAAGTTTAACCGGCGGCTCAAAAATGGTATTAAAAATTTCAGTTTCAGATGTTTAATAATCGAAGAAGAAAATAACATCTATTTTATTAGAAAGAATTTTAAATGGCAGGAGATAAAACAAAATTCAAATATTTATCCGATTTCCGATTACGGACGTGATTATACCAAGTTAGTAAAATCATGCAATGCATTGATTTTGATACGCTTTCCAACACACCAGACATCATTACTGAAGTTATTACTCAAGTTATAAGGATAATGGCTGTGGAATAAATCTCGCTCCTGTGCCCTGATCTTTGACCGCATTTAGATGATATTCTACAGAACCGGTTCAGTACACCTCCGAAACAACATGATAAAGTTTTCTCGCAATCGAAGCATGTTTAGTCAATTATGAGGATAAAGGCTGTGGAATAAATCTCGCTTATGTGCCCTGACCTTTGATCACATTTCGATATTAAATGAAATTGGTTCAGTATACCTCCGGAACAACATACTAAAGTTTTGTCGCAATAGAAGAATTTTTAGGCAAGTTATGAGGATAATGGCTGTGGAATAAATCTCGCTCCTGTGCGCTGAGCTTTGACTCCATTTTGATGATATTCAACAGAACCTATTCAGTGTACCTCCGTAACAACATGAGAAAGTTCTGTCGCAATCGAAGTAGTTTTACGTAAGTTATGACGCATAAGGGCTATGAAATGGATCCCGATCCTATGTCATGACCTTTGACCCCATTGCGCCCACGTTCAGTAGGGTTTGTCCCCAGGTTGCCCCCTACCACATACTAAAATTTCATCAAAATCGAACCATTTTTACGCGAGTTATCGGGCGGACAGGCAGACAGCCAAAGCTGGAGTATTTACGCTTCTTCAACTACGGTTGTAAAGCTTAAATAAGTAACAACAAGTTAGTAAAATCATGCAATGCATTGATTATGATACGCTTTCCAACATACCAGAAATCATTACTCAAGTTATTACTCAAGTTATGAGGATAATGTCTGTGGAATAAATCGTGCCTTGACCTTTGACCTCATTTCGATGATATTCAATAGAACTGGTTCAGTATACCTCCGGAACAACATACTAAAGTTTTGCCGCAATAGTAGCATTTTTAGTAAAGTTATGAGGATAATGGTTGTGGAATAAATCTTGTTCCTGTGCCCTGACCTTTGATCTTATTTCGATGATATTCAATAGAACCGGTTCAGTATACTTCCGAAACAACATGATAAGGTTTTGTCGCAATCGAAGCATTTTTACGTAAGTTACGACGCATAAGAGCAATGAAATTGATCCCTGTCCTATTCTTGACCTTTGACCCCATTTTGTCCATTTTCAATAGGGTTTATCCCCATGTTGTCCCCTACCACATACTACAATTTCATCGAAATTGAACCATTTTTACGCGAGTTAACGTGCGGACAGGCAGACAGACAAACAGACAAAGCCGGAGCATGTACGCTTCTTCAACCTACTGTTGGAAAGCGTAGAAAATGAGGAGACATTTCGCCCATACATGCAGATGATAATGGGGTCAACTACTCCCCTCTACGCCCACTGTTCTGACGCCACTGATATGAAATACGACGACTTAAATCTTAACATAGGATTAGTTGAACAATGCTAACAAAAACACTTGACAAAAATTAACAACGTTCAACATGAGGGTTAACTAACGCTCGTTGACAAAGACTAAGCTCGGCCTAGTCTTTAATTGGCAGTAATCCAATGCAGCGACGACGAATTACTCGAATGCCTTCTTACATCAACTGAGGTCGTACATTAACTCCTTTTCTTGACTTAACGAAGTGCCAATGAAAAAATTATCTTCGGAGTTCTGACGTAACTTTAAGTTCCGCAATTATAATGAGAGATAACCGAAATTTAAATAAGAGGTAGCAAACGAAAACTTTAAATTTAATAAGTAATATACGTCACACCTTTTGGATCTTGTTGGAGAAAACTGAGTAAAACTGAAAGAAAAAAAAAACTTAAAAATTTTGTGAGCATTTTAAAGATGGTGATCACTGTATGGTTTGGAGCTTCATAGGACCGGATGTCCAGAAACAGCACCACTCGTTACAGATGCTGCAGAGGATTTTCACACATTTTTAGAAGTTTCGAGCAAAATTAATTAAGGTTTAAAAATAAAATTATTTCTTTCTTAAATGTTCTGACCGCTAGTCCTTCCTCTGAATATGAAAGTACATCTGGATTTACAAGGTAACAGGGTATTTCTTAAAATTAGTAGTGGTATATTATTTCACTCCTCTTCCACTGCTCTACATAGTCAAATAATTGGTTTAGGTCTGTGTTTAGAAAATGCCCTTTTTAGCAGTCCGAAGGCACAATACCCCATTGGTGACACATCAGGCGACTTTGAAGGAATATGAGCAAAAGGGCTTGATACCAAGTATGAGCTTGATACGAATGTGAGCTTGATACCCGTCTTTTTTAAGGTCTGAGCGCTCTTTTGAGCAGTCCGAAGGCACAATAGTCCATTGGTGACGCATCAGGAGACTTTGAAGGAATATGAGCAAAAGGGCTTGATACCAAATATGAGCTTGATACGAATATGAGCCTGATACCCGTTATTTTTAAGGTCTGAGCGCTCTTTTGAGCAGTCCGAAGGCACAATAGTCCATTGGTGACGCATCAGGAGACTGAAGGAATATGAGCAAAAGGTATACACTTGATACCCGTCTCTTGTTTAGGTCTGAGCGCTCATTTTAGCAGTCTGAAGGCACAATAGTCCATTGGTGACGCATCAGGAGACTTTGAAGGAATATGAGCAAAAGGTATACACTTCATACCCGTCTCTTGTTTAGGTCTGCGCTCTCTTTTTAGCAGTCCGAAGGCACAATACTCCATCGTTGACACGTCAGGGGACTTTGAAGTAATATGAGCAAGAATTGATACCCCTCTCTTTTTTCATTTTTTGAAGAAATAGAGTGGTAGATTTGGATGTATGACTGGTAGCCTTATTCTGACTACTCTTTGAGGGCTCTGTGGATAAAGGAATGGTATTTCCTTTTTAAATATAGGAGTTAAACCATTATTTTGGTAATATGTAGAATTGATTTTAACATTCTTATCAACTTTTCTTAACTTTAATTTCCCATTGAAGGAGAAACCAGCAATAATCACGAATCCTTTACTGAAACTTCCTTTGGATTCTTGGAACCAGCTTTGTAAGTCCTTTTCTGCTCTTTTGCGATAGTAAATCGACCTTTTTTAACGGTTTCCAACCGTAAGTTGAAGAAGTGTATATGCTCCAGCTTTGTTCGTCTGCCCGTCCGCACAATAATAACTAGCGTAAAAATGGTTCGATTTCGATGAAATCTTAGTATGTGGTAAGGGGGACGAACCGTGTTGAAACTGGGTGAAATGGGGTCAAAGGTAATTCCATCGCCCTTATGCGTCAGAACGTAGGTAAAAATGCTTCTATTGGGACAAAACGTTAGTATGTTG
This sequence comes from Macrothele yani, assembly GCA_039090855.1. Taxonomy (NCBI): domain Eukaryota; kingdom Metazoa; phylum Arthropoda; class Arachnida; order Araneae; family Macrothelidae; genus Macrothele; species Macrothele yani. The sequence goes on from CM077010.1 coordinate 59,118,993, forward strand.
TTCCGGAGGTATACAGAACAGGTTCTGTTGAATTTCATTGAAATGGGGTCAATTGTCAGGGCATAGAAGAGAGATTTATTCTACAGCCATTATCCTCATAACTTGAGTAATAACTGGAGTAATGATTTCTGGATTGTTGGAAAGCGTATCGTAATCAATGCATTGTATGATTTTACTAACTTGTTGTTAGAGTCGTTTCGGTATATCCATGGTTCATCAACACTTGCGATAAATTTCAATCTATTTCCGGCTACGTGATTTTCATGAAGAAGTGTATATCGTGTTCAGCGCTCAGCCACATGCCTAGGCAAAAGGCGGTAAACATTATGTTTCTTTTTTTTTCTTTTTTTTTTTTCAGATTCAAATCTTTGGGTCCAACAGACTATAGACGAATTTCGTGATACAAGTGATATTCATATGGAAGTAGACATTCGTCATACATAACACGATATGCAACTTGCTCATTAACCACCTTTGACGAAATGATGAAGTTCACTTCTACATTTAATCAAATTAAAAAACGGTATTTACAAGTTAAAACATATGATAGATTAAAACACTAGATCTTTCGATCACACTAGTTATCTTCATCAGGTCACCCACCTAATGGCATCAAGGTACGTCGACACGCAATACCCATTATTGCGCTCTACCCATTATTTGGGTCATCAAAAATCCCTATATATTGCGTGTCGACGTACCTTGATGCCATTAGGTGGGTGACCTGATGAAGATCACTAGTGTGATCGAAAGATCTAGTGTTTTAATCTATCATATGTTTTAACTTGTAAATACCGTTTTTAATTTGATTAAATGTAGAAGTGATCGTCATCATTTCGTCAAAGGTGGTTAACGAGCAAGTTGCATATCGTGTTATGTATGACGAATGTCTACTTCCATATGAATATCACTTGTAGCACGAAGTTCGTCTACAGTCTGTTGGACCCTGAGGATATATGGTACTGTGACTTTATCTTAGTCTCTTTCCAGTATACTTACATTGCTCTCACTTTGGTATGATGGGTACGGCAGCGACATGTTTTTTAAATTACGACGTAAGATAGGAACCGAAATTGCGCATCTTGCCTTTTTGAATAACTGCAAACAGCTACATGTTACATCTAAGTTTTTAACACAGGCAAGATTCGCTATTTCCAAACAAGACTTATGTGTATTGAGGCTGTCAGAGACCAAGAGACTAAATACCGCAATTCGTTTGGAACGAACCTACATAGATTACCTTGCACGTAGGGTTTACTCACTACATGGACAATTCACAAGAACATACCATCCTATTATTGTTGATCACTCGCTGATTATTTTGCATGCTATTATAAAGAGTGAAACTGAATCACAGCACAACCGTCATATGACTAAGCTCCGTGGTCTGGTGGCTTCGGAAATCCAATCTCGACCCATTCGTTTTGAAAGATCGAATCAACCAAACGGACATGAGCCCAGAATGTATGTTAACTTAAGCTCTACCGAACTCTCGGATGTTTAGAAGAACGCTCTGGAGCGGGGGTTTAAATTTTGCTATCCGAATACTAGACCGAATCTTTTTCAACTTGTGCCACAAGCTGAAAGTATCATCCGGACATTGCCTGCAGAACACCAGGACGAAGCAAGAACTAAATTTGGTAAATCGTTTCGGCATGGGTCCGCCCTGAGCCAACGAGATTCACACCAAGGCGCTACCACGACATTGAATCAAAATCAAGCCTACAAAGAGGAGAGGCGTCAACTATGTGAATTACAAAAAAGCACTAACTTAGCTACCATATCCGACGATAAATCGAGTAATATTGTAATCTTGGACCGTGATGCATACCACTTAAAGATGCAAGAAACTATACAAGCAATTCCACATAAAATTTTAAGATTTGATCCTGTCGCAACAACAGTTGCGTCCGTCGCAAAGTTTAAGAATCATGGCCACTTACCTAAAGAAATTTCCGATAATATGAACCCTCCTAAGGGCCCCAGAGTACCAGAAATCTTCGGGAAGATCAAGCTCCATAAACAAAATCACCCCCTCCGCCCCTTAGTTTCTTCGTATGCGTCTCCTATCCGCCCACTTGAAAAAGCCCTTGCAAAATTTCTCTCCCCATCCTAAATCATTCTCAGTTTTCAATTAACAGCTCTCTACAAGCTATTAATCTTATAAAATCCTTCAGTTCGCAAGGCAAGCCGTTTATAATGGCATCCTTGGATGTTTTGTCGCTATGCCCCAGTATCCCCCTTCAAGAGGCACACAACATCATTTGTCAAAAATTATATACTCATAATCCACCTCTCCCACCTTTGGAAATAGAGGCTGTCCTTTCAGCTTTAAAGCTCGTTGCATCCAGGTCTTATTTTAAATTCAACGATGTTATTTCCCAGCAGAAAGAAGGCGCCACTATGGGCTCACCCCTCTCAGCGATCCTCGCCGAGGTTGTCATGCAAACCCTGGAGAATGAGGTACTTGGCGTATGTACGCTCAAACCCCTCCTCTACACCCGCTATGTGGATGATGTTCTTGTCTTTTGGCCACATCCGCATTCCGACCTGCTTCATTTTCTCAGTTTGTTAAACTCCAAATATCGTTCCATAAAATTCACTTTGGAATTGGAAAAGAACTTAAAACTCCCGTTCTTAGACTTGCTCATAGAACGGGACCCCCAAAATTTCACTTTAAAATACTCAGTGTACCGTAAACCCACATCCCACCCTATTACAGCCCCATACAACTCAGCCCAGCCTTTATCTGTTAAGCTGGCTTCCCCGCGCTACCTGGTACGACGGGCATTTACGCATTCGTCATTTGTACGCCTACGGCGCATTGAACTTCAACGAATTTTTGTCATTGCTAGCGAATTCGGGTACCCGAAAGACCTGGTACACACCATTCTCCGCAGGCATCGACGATTTGCATTTACCGCATTAGAAAAAACCCGCACCCTTACCAGGTACGTAGGATCCATGAGCTATTTTCCCGGCTGCACCAGCGTTCTAAAACATGCATGTGCCAAGTTTAATATAAACTTTGGTTTACAAACACGCAATTTGTACACTCTAATTAAACGTGACAGGGATCTCGTTGAAACCAAACACTGGTACGGCGTCTACCTTATTCCCCATGAGAGCTTTAAACCCCAATGAAATAGATCAAGTGTACATAGGCTCCACCCTACGTAATTTAAAAACTCATTTGCTTGAACACTCACGCGATGTCAGAACAGGCTCACATTGGACAGCCCTAGCCCGATTGGTAGCTAGCGGCACACATAGACCATTATGGAATGAATGCAAAATCCTCATTACACACAGAACCAAAAGCATGACCCTCTTTGCAGAAAGCTTTTATATACACCATTATAGAGGTAGTTGCTGTAATGACGATGTACCTTCTTTCCTCCCACGAACATGGACTGCTCTACTTGAACATTGCGGAAATAATAATTACAGCTGAATTATTAATACTTGTGTAGTATCATTTTAACTCTCTTCGTTTGCAGTACTGTAACCTGTCTTTCTCTATGTCTCTCTCTGTGTTCACAACAACTTTCGTGTGCATGCGCATACGAAAGTTGTTGGGTCATCAAAACTCCCTACATATTGCGTGTGGACGTACCTTGATGCCATTAGGTGGGTGACCTGATGAAGATCACTAGTGTGATCGAAAGATCTAGTGTTTTAATCTATCATATGTTTTAACTTATAAATACCGTTTTTAATTTGATTAAATGTAGAAGTGATCGTCATCATTTCGTCAAAGGTGGTTAATGAGCAAGTTGCATATCGTGTTATGTATGACGAATGTCTACTTCCATATGAATATTCAAATCTTTGTTTATAACCTCGTTTACAGTTTATACAGAGATTTTGAACGACTTGGCGATTGCTCTTTGGGCAGATGGATTTTTTTTTAAGACCACAGACCTTACTTTTGAAATAGTCGTGAAAGTACGTACCTTCTTTCGATATTCGTTTGGTGTACTCCTTCCTCTTAAAAAGCAGTACTTGACGATGTTCGCTCTATTATTAATAATATTGATTATTTTATGTTTAGAAATGCTCTTTAAGTACAAAATATGAATATTTCTTTTCGTAAAGAGCAAAAATATAACCTTCTATCTACAGATTGTTGACGTGCGTCATTTTCTTAGCAGACGATATTTAACTGAAGCAGATGTTTCTTTCGTGTTCATGGGGCCGCGGATGGCCTAGAGGGGCAACGTTCGTGACTGCAGCGGAAAGGACCTCAGGTTCAATCCCAGGCAGGTACGAACGCTCGATCCACTAAATACCCGCCGTGCGTCGGATGGGCACGTTAAGCCGTCGGACTCCGGGTACTGGCCTCCCGGTAATAAATAAGGGCGTTTTCCTCCCAACTTTCTACTTCACTTCCGTGTCACTGTCCTATCAGGCACTCTAGCCCAAATCTCCTAGCTTCCTATTTCTAAGGGTTGTTTGAGACCTGGGGTCAGACACTCTCTTCCTAAAATCCTCTACATATGATCATTTCGTGTTCGTCTAACACTCTGTTGCTAGTTTCAATTCTTTGAACTTATTTTATTTTTTGTAATTTCTTATCAAAATCGTTCTAAAAATGTGTGAAAATCTTCTGTAAAATACTCAAAGACTTTGGTAAATGAGGAAGCATTTCCCGAAGTGTTTAAAATATATTCTAGGGTCTTTTTAAACGTCTGTCATGGCCTGGAAGACCCAAAATATTTTTTGACAAAAATGAAATTAAACTCTGAACTTTTGGCCTTTTTACAGTAGGGAAACCAAGTAATGTTGAATAAAAATGTAATAAATGATATCTTTGTTAGTGATGAACTGAGAATGTTGAGTTCACGTATGAAATTAGCTAAGTTTCTGGTGATTAGAACAAGTCAGCCATTATGGAAATTAGCGATAAATGTGCAAAGAAAATATCGTTTCACTTTAAAAGCGTATGCTTTTAAAGTCTGCGAAAGAACACTGAATGATAAACTTAGAAATGTTACAGAGAGTTGTCTGAGTGAAGAGTGGGGTGTATAATTGAAATTGGAGAAGTGTACAGTGCAAGAAATATTTTTCAAAAAACTTTGGAAAAGTTGACCCAGGATGTCCACACAGTATTGAAACTTTTTTGTATTCGCTTTTAACGACACCAGTGTGCGTCTGGGGATATAAGAGGTTAGCAATTTTGGGGAATCTGGTTTCTGCCGGGAGGAAGCGAGGAGGGTCAGCTAGCGCCGTAGGACAAGCACAACACCCATGCCTACTGGCGCGCTCGAGCCAGGGCCTATCTCAGACAGTTAATAAAAGGCCCAGATCTTCGACTACTAGACCACCCTGGGACAACCAGACCTTCTTTTAAGGTAGCAAAAAGAAGAAAGTGTTTTGCGCTTGAAAAAGTGTCTAGTATGTTAAATGGTTGTTGGTGGAATGCTAAGAATTTGCGGTGAGTCGAAAAGCTTTATTCTAAATTCCCTGAATCAGTCACAATAGGAAATTTGAAATAAAATGGGACGCTTGTTCTTCCTAGTTTTCATGAACAAGTTAAGAAAAGCAACCTTCCAATAGATGCTGAAGTAGGTAGCTCTGAATCCATATATGTGCTAGTGATTCAACACTGTTTCTTAAAAGCGTCTACTAATTTTAATTAGGTGAGTGTGACATGAAAATAATTTGGAGTATGAGTACGAAGGTTGTAAAGCACCACATGTTTGTTTGTTATTACTGTTGCTCGTCAACCTGACCGAGACTTGCCATTGATATCAAAATCACTGTTTTTGAAGTGCTGAATCCATCTCTGGACATTGCTCTTGTCAATGGCTTCTTCATCATAAACAAATTTTTGTTTTTCGTGAATTACAGTCGTTGAAAATTTACTGGTCTTGAAAAAGAACTCGATGATAGATTGTTGTATGATTCTAGTGCTTACTTCAGGTTCCATAACTTTCGCCGTACAGCAAACAGAAAGTTTTCATCAGGTATATGTATGAACAATTAAAAAGAATATGTGCACCAAAAATTATGCTAATCTTACAGTTTTTCTTTTTTATGACTGATTGATCATCACTTTTTGATCGAACTTCTCATAAGAGGCCACATGCTCTTTCTCTTCAGTTTTCACGCTAATTTCTCTCCCATTCATTTTCTTTAATTTTTTCTTTCGTTATCACTGTCTATTTTCTTTCACCCACCATTTTGTCTTTCTCTCCCATTCATTTTCTTTGAATTTTTCTTTCGTTATCCCTGTCTATTTTTTTTCACCCACCATTTTGTCTTTTTCTCACTTCCGCATTGTTTCTTGATGTTTATTTCTCTCCTCAAAATTCCTCTCTGACGGTTTCACTTCCTCTCTCTCTGCTACTGCTTTACTCTTTCATTTGTCCTTCTGTCTGATAGGGGAATCAAACAGCTAATGGTACAGTGGGGGCAGATCATTCCTAATGATGGAAAACTATGTAACAGATAGAAATGTATGAGAAAACTGTGTAACGAGAGCGGTAGAAAGATATCAACTCGAGATCGTTCTACCGTTCTCGTTCGCTTCTTGTTTTTCGTATCCACTGCTAAATGATGTCCTTGGAGAGGTTACAATCGGACGTATTTTGTAGGATCGTACTGGGTTATCGGAGTCTCTAGAATTTTTATGAATAATAAAGAGGTTATTGTGATTAAAAGAGAAGATCAAGCTTTAGTTATTATGAAATTCATCTGAGAAATCCTCTTTCACACTCGCTCGAAGATAAAGCAATGCTTTGCAAAGTCTACTTCAGCCAAAAGTTGCTTAGGTAATGGTGAATGATAAACAAGCGCAATTTCGAGTCATATTATGATTCCTGTTTGAATAATTACACGTTTTTTATTATTTTAACCAGTTGATTTAATGAATGATTAATTATAGAATTTTAATATTATAAGATCAGAATATTACAAGAAAAGGTACTGATGAAACATGGTTTAAGTTCAATAAATCTGTGAAATATTCCATATCTCAAAAAAATACCTACAGTATTCCAATAATTATTTAGGCGCACTGAATCTGAAAGGCCATCCCTGTGGCGCAGTTCTGATCATTCTTCCGAGATGGGTCTGGGTTAGAATCCTGGTGATGCATGGATGTTGTGTTTGTCTTACATCACTGGCTCTCTCTAGTCCTTGGAGCCAGTGACATTAAATTAAGAACGGGAGACTGCTTATAGCCAATCGAGTTGCTCCACTTGGTCGTTAGCCATCCCCTTTAAAATAAAGAAAATCAAATGTATACAAAAGAAAATAATTCAAAAATTATAAGAGATATTTGCTAACGTTAAGAATGCCAAAAACGATAGACTTCAAAAAGTGGTCTTTACACGAAACTGACAAACTTCCCTCTCTCAGTGGCCGAATGGCCTCAGGCTCCTGGAATTCCGTCCGAGATGAGCTCAGGTTCGAGTGCCGGATTTCGAATGAGCTATGTGCTTGTCTCTGTGGCTTATTCTTCCGGGAAGTAGTGAGGCTAAATAAGGAATGGATGACTACTTATTGTCCTGAGTTCCTTGAAACATGGAGCTTGAACATAATGGCACCTTACCTTATCTCGACGTCTCAATGAGCAAATCGCATGACAACCGCCTTCATACGGAAGTCTATTATAAAACCACCTCCGTTCCCAACCTGATGCTCCACAGTTCATTCTGCCTTGATGATTACAAGACAGCCTTTTTCCGTTCTTGAATTTGAAGAGCCTTCGCTGTTTCATCCGATGTCCGTTCTAGACAATCCGAACTAAAAAACATCGTCGAATTGGCCACTGAGGCAGGATATACGTCGAACCAGATGCATAACTTTATCGAGAAAGCCAGGACCGGCCGTGCTAATATTTCTATGCCGCAACTTTGCTACCTGGGCTATATTCCCTACACACCAAATATTTCCCATCAACTCAGAAACGCGCTCAGGAGGATGAACTTCGGTGTCGGCATAAGGTCTCCAGCATCTTTATATACGATGCTTAAGAGAAATATTGACAAGCACCCCCTTCTTAATGAAGCAGGTGTTTATGTCATCCCACTAAGATTTCCGGACGGCTCCAGGCGATACTACATCGGAATGACCAAACGTTCGTTTGGAATTAGAATCAGCGAACATAAATGGGATACAAGAGACGGAAAAATAATACCACTCCCCTATCAAGAGAATTCAAGTTCAAGTCAGCCGATACTATATGGAATGATGTAAAGAAATTAGCTTCATACTCCACACCCAAATCTACTGCAATTCGCAAAGCCTTGGAAATCTTGACCAGCTGCGAGGCCTTCAATGATAGCGTTTCTCTGGAGTTCCCACGTATTTGGAATCAATTCTTCAAATAATGCTGCGTTTTTACCATAATACCGCGTGCCCATTGCAACGTGACCTCGTTTCTTCGAAATATCACGTTTGCTCCTATTGATTTATTGTCTAGTCAAGTCATCGCGTTCAAATTGTTGAAACGTTCTATTATCCAGTTTGCAGTTAGCTGTCTACCTTCCTTGAAAAAGCTATCTGGTTGATGCGCGAAAGCTTGGAATGTTTTATTTGTATTCTACGCCAAGAAATTTCGGATTTTTAGTATAGTTATACTATTTTGAGAATTCCTACTTATTGATCGATGAACTCCATTTAATTCTTGAAAAAAATATATTATTATCAGACGTTGTAATACAGCAATGTGTGGATAAGCAGAATCCATGTTAATTCCTAAACATGGTACTTTATCATTGTGAATATTTTTATTAGTTCGATTTGCGTCATCTCCTTTTAAATTGTACGAATTTTTTCCAGGAAAGCTGGGTATTACAACAAAGATGAAATCTTGGTTCTCCCCCCCCCGCAAAAAAAAAAATAGTTTCGTATTCTGATTTCAAAAAAAAAAAAAAATCCTTTTCGAAGAGTTGATTAGCTATTTTTCCACTCTTATAACATCGGGCTTTTTTCAGGCGATAAGGTGCTAGAACTCTTAAGAATGAGTTGCTCTAAAAGGGAAGAGGGAGGAGTAACTTAATTTCTTGAAAATGTTTCTTCAAATCCTTGTTATTGTTGGATGGTACAAGATGCAAAAGCGTAATTTAGATTGCTCATATTACAGCTTCTATAAATTTTTTCTTTGATTGGAGGTTTAACGACCTCCGTGAACAACTTAATAGACTATAAGCAGTCGACCGTCCCTAAGTTAGAGCCACTGGTTCCAGGGAAGGGAGAGAGCCAGTGCCGTAAGACAAACAGAACATCCATGCCTCACCGGGATTCAAACCCGCAACCCTTTCGGACGAATGATCAAAAAAGCCATCTCTTAGACCACTGCGTCACAGAAGAGGCCAACTTCTATAATCATTATATCACATAGCAAGTGTTGAAATTAAAATTACTATAATCTTACACATAGCTGAAAGCTAAATTCGAAGTTTTCTCATCAGAAAACGTGAAAATTACATAGCGGTGGAATGGTAATCAAACACTCATCTCCTGATTTGTATTCGGGCATGCTCACTACCCAGGACAACGAAATTCAAGTAACTGGAGCTAAAGAAGTGCCGCTTAGCAATCTGAACAACCTCAGTTTTTCGCTAATTGTAGCAAATCCTGCATCATCGTAGCGTACATCAGCAGCACCTCAAGGTATGGAAATCAAGGAAGAAATATTCCTCACAAATACATGGGCTATTCATATAATTATTCAAGCAGCAATGGGTAAATTGCGCTAGTTTACTATTCAGCATGTAGCTTCACATCAGAAAACCAACTTCCAAATGACGTCGCCTTGGAGCGGAAATCGAACCCGCATCTTCCAATAATTTTTTTTTTTTTTAGTTTTCTGATATGAAGCTACATGCTGAATAGCAAACTAGAGCAATTCTGAGTCATACTCTGATTTCTGGTTCAATTTATAACCCGTGTATATTTATGAAGAGTATTTCTCCGTTGATCTCTACAATAAAAAACGTGTTTTTCAAAAAAATGTGAAAACACAAGTTTGTCTGCGCTCCCTCACTCCGGAGTAAGTTGCTCTCCCAACTAAGCTACACAGACGGAATGTATTGCTGCAGATTTGTCATCTTGACACGGGCTTTACCTCTGTAGTACAACACAAAAAGATCTTATTTACAAAACCCGGGAAATTTCTCTTTTGATCCCATTGGCATTCTTCACACTATATCTTCTTTGTGTTGGTGTTGGTTTCATAAGCAATTATTTCAAGAATTTTTACGATCTTTTTAAATATTAGTTCTGTAAGAGACCTCTCATAGAACTGTTTTCCTAAGATTTATGATCTAAAATAGTTGTATGAGAGATTGATAAAAAACGAACATACAACATAGTGAATGTTCATAGAATATAAGGAGAAATATTTTCTCCTGTGTAAAACATATAAATGGGGTAATCAATAAACACTATATTGACAAAAGTCACTGGACACCTAGAAGAGAAACACAACATAGCATTTATTTGCATACATTAGTACGGTGTCGGTCCACCTTTGGCCTTGATGCATGCACTGACTCTTCAAGACATGCTTTTGACAAGGTTTTGGAACACAGCGATAGGTATGCGCTTCCATTCAGTACATATTACTGCCGCTAACAGTTGCTTAGCAGTAGGCCTTGGTACCAAACTTCTTATGCGGCGCTCTAATTCATCCCATAGGTGCTGAATGGGATTAACACCACGGCTCTGTGCTGGTCAGTCCACACACGATACGGAATAATCGTCAAACCACACCGTAACAGTCCTTGCTTTATGGGACGTGAGTCGTGTCTGTTTGAGCTCTGTGTTTAGTCGTCTACTGAGTGTGTTTTGTGTGCTCTGTCGTTCTAATTTTGTGCGTGCCTTCAAGACGAAGGTTTTATCTTTCATTTAAGACATCTCCCAAGTCGGCGAGTACTATTTTCAGTTGGCTATCAACACTTTATTTTCTCGACCAGTTGGTCGTTTTTACTAAATTAGGCCTCGCCATCGGCGATGGCGACTGCTGATAAGAGCAGCGTTTCCGCTCTCGTCACAGTTTCTCCCACTACGTCGATCCTTATCTCTGACGGAGCAAACCAATCAGCGTCCGTCCTTGATGATAAAGAATATCGTCCTCCTCCTGATGCCTATTGCTCTTCTTCTCCTACGCTTCGACTCTCTGACTCCACCCCTCCTGGTGGTGATGCTACGTCGTTCGCTTCTGATGCTGCCGATGACGTAATGGATATCTCTGAGGGCGTTGCTTCTCTGCCCTCGGTAGCCTTGCCCAGCGTTGTTTCAGCTCCTTCATCCAGCGCTGCACCTCTGCCTTCCAGTGGAGGTTTGCCTTCCCGCTCTTATTCTAGCGTTACCTCTGGTGCGTCCCTACCGACTCAAGCGACTCGCCTTCCCCTTGCGGATGCCCATGTCCAGATACATGGTGACTCACTTCAATTGGATGTTCCGCACTTCTCACCGCTGCGCAGTAATTTCACTCCACCCGCGAGTTGGGAGTGTGCCTAGATGCTCTTCCAAATACACCGTTGAAGGTCTATTGTGATACGCTCCTTGCTTTTCTTCCAGCCGGAGCCATTACTCACCTCACCCGCCGGCCGCGGACGGTGATTGTTTAATACACATCCAAAGAGCATGCAGACACGCTTCTAAACGTTGGTCTTGACCTGGGAGATCACCACTTTGAAGCTGAACCGATCGCCAGGCGCACTGTTCAGGTCTCCTTGCATCCGGTGCCCCCCGAAATCTCGGATGCGATTATATGTAATGCACTTAGTAAGTGTGGTAGGATTGTTGGTCCTGTTATCACACATTCAGCTGCGCCCAAGGATCCTGCAAATAAGAATGTTCGTAGTTTTCGCAGGAGTGTTCGACTCATCTTTCCATCAGAGGAACATCTCCGTAAGTTTCCACGAATCCTAAACGTCCGATGTGGGTAGCTCTCCTACAGAACTGACACGCTAACATCAGAACACTGTGCTAATTGCAAAGAACTTGGGCATCAGCGTGCTCGTTGCCCCAACAACGAGTATCCAGCTCCCACGGCTTCTAGAGTGCCTCCCGCCTCTAAGCAGCCTCCTGCTACATCTCGCTCTCGACCTGCACCGTCTTCTAGTGTGCCAACTGCCCCTGGGCCGAGTTACACAAAAAGTATATCTAAAGCCTCTTGTCAACGAGCGTCTTTTGATGCTGACCTCACCTCCCACCTTCCAGTGCTCGCCTCACCTATTACTCCTGATCACTTGGCAACATCGGGAGACCTCGCCGTTGGTTTCCCACCAGTCTTCACTGTTGGTGTCTCCGAGTGTGACGGCGGCGCCGATAACTCCTCTGACTCTGCGTCTGCTTCCCGAGCATCGTCGCTCCCTGGAAAACGCATTTCTGGCACTCGTACAGGTACCCGACGTAAGAAAAAGAAGAAGAAATCTCCCTCTGCGGATGGGCAACCGTTCCGTGCTACCAAATCTTTAGGAGATTTTTCTCCCTCTCCTGCGCCAACAGAAATTGAAAAGGACACTGATGATGATGGGTCACCGCCTTCGTTTGAGGTCTTTTCAAGTGTACTCTCCAAATGTGGTGCTCCTTCAGAACCTCTCAATCTTGGAGATTACTATCAGTTTTGTACTCACACCACGAACCTGGAGTCGACGTATGACTACCTCCGAGAGCGCGAAGACATTCTTCCCGCGCTGCTCCTGCAAGCTGGATGCATTGCTAAGTACCTTCGTCGGTTTGTACATGACCCCTTGCATCACTCATGGACCCTTGGCTGCGTAAACCGATTACAACTCCTGAAAGTTGCTCCGCGACTCCTCCAATCAACGACTGACCAGTCCATTCAAGGTCACGACCCTTAATTGCCGAGGGTTCGCTAGCCCCCTATCGAATGCTCTTGTAATGGAAGACCTCTCGCTCCTCGGGGCCGATCGGTTACTACTGCAAGAAACAAACTGCCATTCCTCCACTCTGTTTACTCGCTGGCGTGCTAGCGATTATGTGTTCCATCATGCCTTTCGCTATTCATCTCATGGTGGGCTTGCAACCGGAATACATCAGCAGCTCCGATCCACCCTCACTGCAGAACTTATGCCGGGACAAACTCCGTCAAGCTCTCTCGAAAGTCTCGCCTTCGGATCGTGTACTCTTGGGTGGAGACTTCAATTGCACCCTAGACCCAGCACTGGATCGCTCTCCTTCGTCATGAGAGCGTCGGACGGATCTCGTCGCACTACTCCATGACCTTGTTGCTGATTTCTCCTTCACCGATGCTTATAAGCGCCTACATCCACAAGAGACCTCACACACATGGCGCTCGTCTGGGAGTCAGCTTCCATCGACTGCACGCCTGGATCGGGTTTACGTTTCCACACCGCTTCTTGCGTCTATACCGAGTTGCGACATCAACCTACTGCTTCCTCAGACCACTGCACGGTCACCCTCACAGTGTTTGTTGCGGCGTCACTCCCTCGGACTGTTCGTCCGTAGACATTTGACTCGAAACTCCTCACTGATCCTGACTTTTGTGCCTCTGTCCGTTCTTTCCTCGCTGCTCGTCGCGCAGGGTTGCATTCCGCACCCTGTATTTTGACGTATTGGATTCATGTCAAGCATCAGCTCCTCTTACATATCAAGCAACTTTCCTTCACCAGACGACTTCCAGTCAGATGCGCCTCGATCACGCCAGGCAGATGCTCGCACTGATTGGGTTGTCAGATCCGCTGTTTCCAGCATATCAGGCGGAGCTCCAGGCTTTGCTGAAACCTCTTGCACAGCAAGCACTTTTACGTCTGCGTATTAAACATCTCAATCCGGAGGAATGCACCTATGATTTTCTAACATCAATGGAATCTGCACGTAAGTCTTCTACCTCGCTTCGTCATCTTCGCCTCCCCTCTGGTGAAACCACATTCGATTCGGCAGCGATTTTCTTTCACGTTCGTCAGTTCTATAACACCAAGTTCAGTGAAACTCCTCCCCCATCTCCCTCTTCTCCCCCATCTTCTCAATAACCTGCCTTAAGTTCCGTCTCATCTTGCTCACACCCTGTCTCTCTCACCCACATCCACGGAGGTATCCGACACCTTCTCTTCCCTGAATCCCCATGCCGCTCCGGGTCCGGACGGCCTCTCTTTTCCTTTTCATCTTGCGTTCTTGCCTCTTCTGTTGCCTTTTCTCCTCTCCGCTTTTTCTGCTGCATTTAACTGCTCCCCCTCCCAAGGAGTTTCACGGACGCACACGTGGTCCTATTTCCCAATAAGGGTGACCCTCTTGACTTGGGAAATTGGCGCCCCATTTCTCTTCTCAATCAAGATTATGAACTCTATACTAAGCTTCTTTCCCGTCGACTAAACTCTGTCCTTCCTCACATCCTTGCTGACTCTCAAACCTATACTGTTCCTGGCAGTTCGCTTTCCTCCAATGTTCAACTTCTTCGCGATCTCATTCATCTTGCCAAAACTCATTCTGAACCTCTTGCTCTCCTTTCGTCAGACCTCCGTTCCTCTTTCGATAATATCTCACACGCCTATTTAACACAAACCTTGCTACACTTTGGCTTTCCTTCCCATTTTGTCTCTGTTTTTCTCTCTCTCTACCGGGACGCAGTTTTCCATGTCAAGACGGCATCTTTTCTCACAGCACATGTTCCCTTCAAGCGGGGAGTTCGTCAGAGCTGCGCGCTTTCTGGTCAACTGTTTGCGATTGCCGTCGAGCCCTTTCTACGCTCTCTGCAAACATCTCTCCTAGCACAACTTCCACCACCAGTTGCCAGCTCACGGCATCACTCAGTCATTTACTCTGCCTATGCAGATGACATTACCGTCTGCATTCGTAGCGACTTACAGTTCCAACTGCTTCGTCGTTTGTTCTCCATATATGCTTCATGTTCTGCAGCTGAACTGAATACGTCTAAGAGCACCGGATTATGGTGCGGGTCGTGGTCCAATCGCATGGATGCTCCATGGGGGGCCACATGGTCATCCACTACGCAACGCTTCCTGGGTGTGCACTTAGGCCCACCACAAGCTACATCCAATGCAACTCGCACGGAACTCCATCCTCGCCTCCTCCGCACAGATGCGTTCTGGTGTCGTGCGCAGTTTTGTACGTGCTACTACAAGCGTGCAAATCTCACCAGGACATACCTTCTGTCCATCTGCAAGTATTCTTGGATTGCATCTACTACCCCGCTTTTCTGTCTCCAGGAGGTTACACGCTGCCTTACTCGAGTAATGTGGGCGGGCAATCACTGGATTAACGTCCACAAACTCTGTGCTCCTCCCTCCTATGGTGGTGCTGGCCTACCTGATGTCCCGCTGTGCTACAAAGCAAGCCAAGTGATCAATTTCATTCACCTTTTCACGGCTCCAGTGGCTTCCGCAGTTCAGGTACGTGACGTTCTTGCCTCCTTGCGTAACCCCCATTTTTCTTTTCTTTCTCTAGTTCTCATGGATTGCAGTCCTTTCGCCCCCTCCAAACTCCCACCTGCATATTCTGAAACCCTCACTCACTTTCGCTCTCTCCCCCTCATTCGCTTCCCTCCCTCTTCAACTCCAGAGCTTCTTTCTGAACCCCCTTCTTCAACTCCCTTGTTCATCCCCCCATCTCCCCTGCTTTTCATTCCCTCTTGGCTCCGAGCAGGTGTAGTAACCGTACAAGACCTCACTAACTCAGATCTATCCTGGCGCCCTTTCTCTGGCCTCCCCCCTGCTATTCTCTCGTCCCCATCCGCCCGTTTGCTCTATGACTCCCTGCTTATTGCACTTCTTTCGCTTTTCCCTGATCTTGTCTCCCCCACCGGTCTCGTCTCTGTCTTTTCTGCCCCTCTTCCGCTGCCGTTTTTCCTCCGACTCTCAGACTCGGTTCTTCCTCTCTCCTCTAAATCTCTTTATCGTTTTCTAGTGCACCTTACCACCCCTTCACAGCTTTCTATTCTCGAGGTTCCCCCTGCTTCTCTTCCTCTTTTCTGGGCCGCTAACCGCTTACCCTTATCCGCCCCTGTTGAAATTAATACCGACTGGCTCTTTTTACATAATCACCTTCCTGTTCCGTATTTTATCTTTCGCATGTCCCTTCTCTCCTCCCCTCTCTGCTCCTTCTGCGCACAGGAGGCAGACGTTTCTCACATCTACCTTTACTGTCCCATCCTGATGCCTCTCCTCCACCAGGCTTTTCGGATTGCCAGTCGCTCTTGTTCTAAAGATCTTCCGTTCACTGCCTACAGACATCTTCTTCTGCGGGCTCATCCACCTACGCCTCTTCCTTCAGTATGTGCCTATCTTTTCGTGCTGGTTCAAAACGTTATTTACGTATACCTTCAACAACAACACAGCGTTTCCTCGCCGGTCTCTTTACACCAGGCCAGCGCAGCACTTTTGTGCCATTTCCGAGATCGA
Source organism: Macrothele yani (assembly GCA_039090855.1). Taxonomy (NCBI): domain Eukaryota; kingdom Metazoa; phylum Arthropoda; class Arachnida; order Araneae; family Macrothelidae; genus Macrothele; species Macrothele yani. Next base: position 59,135,354 of record CM077010.1, read on the forward strand.
TTGCTTTCTCGACTCCGCCTGGAGTACCAGTCGGCTTCTTCCAGTCGTCGAGAAGCCACCTTCTATGCAACCTGGGCGCCGGTCGCTCCAAGGTTTACATTTGATTCTGGACTGCTACACCTATCAGTACCCTAGAACATTCTACACCTCCTTTGCTGAGTTCCGTGGCACCGTGGTGTCCATCCTCCACTCTACGACTCGTCTCCATGTATATCATGTGGTCGTGCTACAGCCTGTGCTGTAATACCCAAGTTTTTGTTTTCTCGTTTTCAGTGTGCATATTATTGTGATCTTGTTATTTGAATTGTTGTTCTTCGTGTCGTACTATGCTTTACCGTATTTACATTGTTGTCAGTGTGCCCTCTAATTCAGTGACCTCCCGTCACGTTTATGTACTTGGGGCTGTACCCTGGTCACCGTAAGTGCTTTCTGTCTTTGCACCTAGTGTATTACACAGTGTTCCTGTAGTGCGTTTTACTTTGAGATGTCATGTGGTGTACGTCTCTATCTCTCATTTGTTATATTTGCCGCACTCACACACCTTCTTAGTGTTTAGCCATTTTCATTGCACCTGTTTGATTTTTGTACAGTTCTATACTTCCACATTGTGTACATACTACTTTCATCCCAGTGTATTTTCATAGGGTTCTTTTTTGTGCATCCTTTGTACCTCTTGCATTTCTTGTGCTGTACCGTGCTTTCACATTGTGTTAATGCTTTGATCGTGCACGTGCAAATTTATGATAAATTCTGTCATCTGTCAGAACCCATGGCTTGTCCTGTGCTTTCACTTTATGCATATACTCATAACATCCCAGAGTGCACTCATGGTTTATCGTGTGCTTTTCACTGTACTTGTAACATTTCTTGCGCTGTATCGTGTCTTCACATTGTGTAGTTTATTTTGTCATCCCTGGGTACAATATGGTTCATCATGTCTTGTTAATGTACCAGTTACATCTATTGCGTCGTACAGTACTTTCATTTTGCGTTAATTCCTCTTGTCATCCCAGTGTGCATTCCTAGTTTTGCCCTGTGATCTTACTGTTGCTTCTGAATTTTTTCATGCAATACACGCTACCGTTGAATTGTGAATGCTAATGTCATCTCAGTGTGTAACGTACCAGGAGAGGAGATGTGACGTACCTGCCAGCAGGACGCACACGACATAAAGGCAGATAGGAATCAGAACAAATGTCCGCGTAGCTTAATTGGTAGAGCAACGTATTCCGGAATGAATGGACCCGGGTTCGAACCCCGGCGCGGATAAAAATGACGGAGAAATTCACTTCGTTATAAGTGTATTTTCATGCTTACTCATGTACATTAATTACATTCACCCCGCCTGTATTATATTGCTTTGGTGCCTACGTTAAATAGCTTGTACAATTGTGCACGCTGTGTTTTTATCTCATGTATGTAATATTATACCTTTACGGCGGTGTTTGTGCTGTTCTTTTTCTAATTTTGTACTATTATTTCGCCTGTGTTATCCTGTAAATAATGCCCAGCCAATGTCATGTGACACGATGTGTTTCTCTCTGTCACTTCTCCTGCAATTTTTGTGCAATAAGCTTTGCTTGCAGCATTTGTTATTCATCCCCATTGTCATTGCAGTGTATATACCATCATGTTTTAACAGTTTGTATTATTTCCCAGTGAGACGCCCAACGCCGTACGTCTCCCTCTTATGTTTTCTTATGATGAATAATAATAAAGCGATTTTGAAACCTTGCTTTATGGCTCGGTGCATTATCCTGCTGGTACCAACAAGGCTCGGTTCCATAGTATTGCCACAGAATTGGTAGGGCATAATTGTCCAGAATATCGAGGTAGACGTGCTGGTTAACAGGTTTGCCCACGATAACCAATGGGAAGGGATCATACCACGGAAAACATTCCCACACGAGTACACTCTCAGCTTCAAACTTGACCGTCGAAACAATTCATTGTGACATAGTGTCCCCGAAAGATCTCACATCTGAGTCTGAGTTTCATATCTGAGTCTGATCTCACATCTGGGTCTGAAAGATCTTAGATCTGCGTTTTTAATTGTATATAGTGTTTTATAATTGTGATGCTTGTAAATTTTTACTAGTCAATAACGTGTATAGACGGTTTTAGTTCTTTGTTTCAACATAGTGCACGCATGATTATTATCTTGTAATACACTGTGGTAAATAGCGTTCCTTCGGCTGCCGCCATACCCACACACGGCCATCAGACTGATGAATCGTGTATCTGGATTCATCAGTCCATAAAACCCGTTTCCATTGATCTACGGTCTACGATAAATGTTCTTTACACCATGCTAAACGGCGAGTAGCATTCCGAGTGGAGATGAAAGGCTTATGAGGGGCCGCACGACCACGGTAAACCATGGAAGGAAGTTCTCTGCGAATGGTACGTGTACATACCGAGGTTCCAGCATTTTTACTCACCTGTATACTGTGGTCTTGTGCAGTGCTCCGTCGATTAGCTGTGACGACTCTCCTGAGGCTTTGACGTTCTCTATCACTGATTTTCTTTGGTCTGCCGGTACGTTTTGCTACTTCAGGCACACCATGTGTCTTCCACTTATTCAGTACATCCAAAACAGTTGACTTGGGTATGTTTAAACGCCTCTCGGTTTCTCTTATGGACAACCCACTAATATAACACACAACAATTTTTTCTTTCTCAAAGTTAGTTCTCTCCCGCCGCGACATTTTCACTCAACCTCACAGTGCAATATGATCGCGGTCAGCTGCAGGCTTGTTTTTATACCGTTTGCAGCTGTACTGCGCATCTTAACAATGCAGAGAATTCGTTCATTTGCTTTTGAAGGGGTGTCTGGTGACTTTTGTCAGTATAGTGTATGTATAAAACACAATACGCAACTTCATACGAGTGCAAAGAGTTAAGGGAAAGTTTTAAACAAAATTCGTTATTGTAAATTTCTTTCGATCATTCTGCTGCTGTGTTAAAAATAAAAAGGGCTCCACATGCAAATATTTCGTAAATTTTCAGGTGATCATATCAAAATGTTTAGCCTCTGTTTCAATATAAGAACATTATTCACTTAAGTACGTGATCAAAGATACAACTTTTATGTTACTGCCTTTTAGAACTTTTTTAACAGACTGTGAAGACAAGAAAAATCACTGCTGGAGTTCCCCTGACTTTCTAGATTCATTTTGTTTAAATTGCAATGCGTTTGTGCCTGTGCATTTGTTTGTGGTGCCAAATGTCATTCGGTACGACATTTCTAGCAGAACATACACACACACACACACATACACACACACAAAAGCGCGCACGCGCGTGCTCTTAGTTTAACCTTCATGTCATTACTCATTAAAACAAGAGCGTACTTTCCCCAACAGTGGCGGTATTCCCGAGACTTCCCCGCAAGGATAATGTTGTAACCCAGCCCCACTTTGAAGATGCTCAGAAATTCTAATTTGTCTTTCTCTGCGAAGAAAACGTTAACACGTCCTCGCAACTTTATAACTCAGTTCGGTCGAACATTAAAATGCCAATAATACCTGTTAGCCGTTTCACAAAGCACTCATGATATTCTCCGTCATGAGAGAACATGCAAATAATATTTTTGGAAACGGATTTTTAGAAGCAGGAACACACGAAGAAAATATTATATACATTTACGCTCCCCGTAGCGTGAAAAATGCGCATTAATTAAAGCACACAGTGATGTGTATTCGTCGTAGAGAATAGTATCGGGTAACAAAAAAAATTGGGTCGGTAGTGTTAAATTTAAATGCCTTGAACAATATTTCTATGAATTCAAGTTGCCATCAGTAGTGTCTTTTAATTATTAATACGCAGCGAATTCCTGAAGGGAATTTCTAACTCTGTATGTTGCGCTTTTCTTCTTGTTTTGAAACCTGTTAGATGCTTATGGCTGTTTTTTTACAAAAGAAGATATACATTTAAGTACTTAGAAAGAAGCAAAAAATGCTTCCCGTTGACGTGTTGAAACCTCCTTTTGCCGGTGGCAGATCTGAAACTTGCATCTTTCTGCTCCAGAGCCGATTGCTTTCCCAATGAAGCTACACCGACGCGAGCTTATCACTGCTACATGCCGTCTTGACATGTGCCTGACTTCTGTAGCACGCCATATGTACCCTCCTCCCTCCCTTGAGATTGGGCTGGTGCAGAATTGTAGGTTTCCGGAATCGCCTCAAACCATGGTTGAAGTGACTCTCTGTAAAAGGAGGAATTCTCACTAATTCCAAACGATGCCTGAAAAAGCATCATACATTTTTACGAAGCGAAGAAACAATTCTCGTTAATTCCAGACGGCGGAAAATCACATATTTTTCGAAGGTCTTAATGGCCAGTAGATCCATTTTTATTTTCGTGCTCTAGTGAGAAACCCGAATTTGCCCGTGGTGGGACTCGAACCCATATCCTTCTAATGCGGAGCCGAATGCTTTCCCAATTAAGCTACACCGACAAGGGATTTTCCCTGCTACTTGCCGTCTTGATACGTGCGCCGCCTCTGTATTATGTCACAAAGTTATTATTTTATTAGAATTCTCTGGGATACATAAGCTTACCTAGGGCGGAGCAGACTGCCCCAGGCTCAACTCAAGAGAGTGCGCGAAATTTAGTGCTTACAGTCTGATTGAAATTGGAATTGAAACTTACTTTTGTAGTAGTATCTACTTATGGTTTTCCTAATCGTACTTTTTTGGTTTGTCGATTTACAGAACTTGCTTTGAGTACCTTTCGACAGTTTTGGTGGCCTTGGCAAATTGAAATTCATATTTCGTCCTTAAAACGTGCAGGATGATGTTAGCTGCTTACATGAAGTCGTGGTTGTTCGTTCTTTCTTAGACAAGGATGTCGTTCACCTTGAGGAAGTTGCTGTAGTTGCTGTTCTGCAACTGCGAGCTGCATTCGCTCATTCGAATGTAATACCAAATGTCTAAACTCCGAAGCAGTTGGGAATCTCGTCGCCCTCTTCCCTTACTGTGCTTACCGTCCTAAATGGCATCCACTTCGGTTCCACAACCCAGAACATATTAGATGTAAGGTTAAAGAAAACGTACGAAACCCTTGTGTGAGTGTTGCTTTCACCTACTTCGCATTTTTTTACTACTTCCGACACAAAGACGATAAAGTGTAGTTCCCGTTTGGGGGGAAAATGGCACCTTGCTCTACACAGTGCGTCAAATAATTTTTAAGACTGGCGCTAGATTTCAGCCTACGGTGGCGCCACCAGTGTAATCGCGAAGGCGTTATAAACCGTGACCATCTGCTTGCTTTCTGCCAAAAGTATTGCGCAGTTGTTAAAGTAACTGAAACGAAACGGTCGTTCATTAGAGAAGTAAAATTTTTTTCATGTTGGATTATTAAGATGGAACAAAGGGCTGTTATTAAATTTAACACAAAACTTGGGAAAAGTGCCTCGGAAACGTACCAAATGATGAAACAAGTTTACGGTGAGTTTTGTTTAAGTAGATCAAATGTTTTCCTGTGGCACAAACGTATTTTGGACGGAAGAGGTACGCTAAAAGATGATAAACATACCGGGAGACCAAGTTCATCTAGGACACCTGAGATTATTGAAAAAGTGCGTGATTTTGTGGCAAACAATTGATGTGCGTCACTAAGAATGATGGAAGTTTCTTTAAAACATCAACAAAGAAACGATTCGAACCATCCTGCATGAAGATTTGGGCAAAACAAAAGTCTGTGCTAAATTTGTTCCACACACGTTAACGAATGAACAAAAATCAAGGAGAAATGCACATTGCTGAGACATCATTTCAGCCGCTGAAAATGATCCAAGCTTCTTAAAATCGATTGTTACAGGTTATGAACATGGTGTTTTCAATATGATCCTAAAACAAAGCGACAAAGTGCGGAATGGAAGTCAAAAAACTCACCACAAGCCAAAAAGAACAAGAAAAGTTCCATCGAAAATCAAAACAATGCTCATTACATTCTTCGATAGTAAGGGTATTATCCGCAAAGAATTTGTTCCAAGTTTGACAAACAATTACTGATGAGTTTTATATAAATGTTTTGAGGCGTTTGATGGGCAGAATTCGTCGCTTTCGTCCAGAATATCGGGATGAAAACAGTTGGTGTTTGTTGTACGATAATGCACCCAGTCACACCTCACTTCTTGTTCGTAGATTTTTGGCGAAAAATGACGTCTGTGTGTTGAATCATCCACCGTATTCGCCTGATTTAATATTCCCAAAACTTAAAATGACGTTAAAAGGGTATTATTTTGATGATATTTCGACCATACAAACAGCTTCGACGCGTGCTTTGGAGGCAATTCCGCAAAGTGAACTGGAACAGGCATTCGAATCATTATTAAATCGCTGTAACAAGTGTATTGAAGTCGGAGGGACTTATTTTGAATAACAAACCAAAACAAATTATAATTTTTTGTTTCTATTTCATTTTACAGACCCAGTCTTAAAAATTCTTTGCCACACTGTATATAATCCCCTTTTTACTGTATCACACATCAATAAAAATACTTCTACGGTAGTTATTAAACTACAATGAATATAAATCGGGTTAGCGGGAAATTCATGAAAAACTTCCTCTGGTCCGCCAAAAATCCATTGTACAACCCTAAATGATTATTAATTGTCAATTAAATACAACAGAATATAGTAACAAGTTAGTAAAATCATGCAATGCATTGATTATGATACGCTTTCGAACATACCAGAAATCATTACTGAAGTTATTACTCCAGTTATGAGGATGATGGCTGTGCAATAAATCTCGCTCCTGTGCCCTGACCTTTGACCCCATTTCGATGATATTCAACAGAACCGGTTCAGTATACCACTGGAACAAAATGATAAAGTTTTGTCCCAATCGAAGCATTTTTACGTAATTTATAACGCATAAGAGCAATGGAATAGATCCCGATCCTATATCCTGATCTTTGACCCCATTTCGCCCATTTTCAATAGGGTTTGTCCCATATCACATACTAAAATTTCATCGAAATTGAACTTATTTTACGCCAGTTATGACGCATAAAGGCAATTTAATGGACCCCACTCCTATGTCCTGACCTTTGAACCCCACTTCACCCATTTTCAATAGGGTTCGTCCACAGGTGTTCCCCTACCACATACTAACATTTCATCGAAATCGAACCATTTTTATGCGAGTTATCGTGCGGACGGACTGACGTACAAAGCTAGAGCATATACACTTCTTCAACCTACGGTTGGAAAGCATAAAAAACAAAAGAAAAGTCAGAGGCAACTGAAAAACTGCAAGTGTCATGTTTTGTTATCTTAGAAAAACTGTAATTATATACGAGTGTAAATACTGATTTTTAGTGTAATTAACTCATAACACCAGCTTCACTAACCCAAGATCATATGTAACATACATAGTTATAATATTTCAAGCATCTGTACATCCCTTGTAATGTTTTTTACGCTTTCCAACCGTAGGTTGAAGAAGCGTATATACTCCAGCTTTTTCCGTCCGTCTGTTCGTCCGCCTGTCGGCACGATAACTCACGTAAAAATGGTTCGATTTCAATGAAATTTTAGTATGTGGTACGGGACCACCAGGGGCCGAACTATATTGAAAACGGGTGAAGTGGGGTCAAAGGTCACGCCATAAGAGCGGGATTCCTTCAATTGCCGTTATGCGTCATAACTTGCGTAAATATGGTTCGATTTCAATGAAAGTTTACTATGTGGTTGGGGACCTCCTGGGGACAAACCCTATTGAAAATGGGACAAATGGGGTCAAAGGTAACGACGTAGGAGCGGGATCATTCCATTGCCCTTATGCGTCATAACTTGCGTAAATATGGTTCGATTTCAATGAAATTTTACTATGTGGTAGGAGATCGCCTGGGGACGAAACCTATTCAAAATGGGTGAAGTGGGGTCAAAGGTCAGGACATAATATCGGGATGCATTCCATTGCTCTTATGCGTCATAACGTGCGTAAAAATGGTTTGATTTCGATGAAATTTCAGTATGTAGTAGGGGACCACCTGGGGACGAACCCTATTGAAAATTGACCAAATGTGGTCAATGGTCAGGACAGGATTCCGATCCATTCCATCCCCCTTATCCCATATTATTAAGGTGGACGTCAAGTAATTTTGCTTCCTATACTTCCAATGGAAAAACTTTTGTACACATTTCCTTCACAATTTTTCTTTTTTTTGATTGGAGGTTTAACGACCACCGTGAGCAACTCAATTAAATAAGGGACGGGCAACTGGTTCCAGGGAAGGGAGAGAGCCAGTGCCGTAAGACAAACACAACATCCATGCCTCACGGGATTCGAACCCGCGGACCTCGTTCGGACGAATGATCAGAGGCCATCGCTTAGACCACTGCGCCACCGGGGCGGCTCACAATTAATGTGTTCCCAAGGATGAAAATTTGAACATCGATTAAAATAACTTCATATTATAACTTGGAATACTTAACATTTTTTTTTTTTTTTTTTGATTGGAGGTTTAACGACCACCATGAGCAACTCAATGGGCCATAAGCAGTCGCCCGTCCCTAATTTAGGGTAACTGGTTCCAGGGAAAGGAGAGAGCCAGTGCCGTAAGACAAACACAACATCCATGCCTCACGGGATTCGAACCCGCGGACCCCGTTCGGACGAATGATCAGAGGCCATCGCTTAGACCACTGCGCCACCGGGGCGGCTCACAATTAATGTGTTCCCAAGGATGAAAATTTGAACATCGATTAAAATAACTTCGTATTATAACTTGGAATACTTAACGTTTTCTAAAACATAACCATAATTATATTAAAATACAATAACTTTTCCTTTGGTGGTGTTGAAACCAGAGAAAAGATGGCGCGACCTGTACTTTGATGACGTCAATGGACAAATAAATGTTGGATTGCATAATTACGGTTATGGTTTAGAAAATATTAAGTATTCCAAGTTATGAAATGAAGCTATTTTAATCGATGTTCACATTTTCATCCTTGGGAATGCATTAATTGTGAAGAAAATGTGTACAGAAGTTTTTCCATTGGAAGTATAGGAAGCAAAATTACTTGACGTCCACCTTAAAGTAGCAATTCTTGTATGTATGTATATACGTTTTATTTTGAAAACGGCTCTAAGAATTTTGATGAAGGTCGTTAACTTACCGTTTTCTGGTACTAGAAATCGATTTAGCTTGATATCGATTTCAGGAAAATTCGTTTAGTGGGTTAAATAACCGCCCCGAATTATAACATTTTCAGTGTCATTGCGTTGTTCCATTAATGTTACCAATGCTTAGAAATCTTATTACGTCACATTCTCGCGTTTGAGAATGTTGGCGCGTGGTCACGCCATCTATCTCATTACTCACGCGTTGTGTGTGAATCCTATTAAAGTTTTATGACGTCACACTCTTGCGAGCAGATGTTCGCGATTCCCATCTGCCTTATTACGTCACGCGTTGTGTGCGTATGTCCATCCACACGATAACTCGGGTAACAATCGTTCGATTTCGATGAAATTTTAGTATTTGGTAGGGGATCACCTGGGAAGGAACCCTATTTAAAATAAACAAAATGGGGTCAAAGGTCAGAACATAGGAGCGGGATCCATTCCACTGCTGTTATGTGTCATAACTAACGTAAAAATGGTTTGATTTCGATGACATTTTAGTATGTGGTAGGGGACCACCTGACGACAAACCCTATTGAAAATGGGAGAAATGGGGTCAAAGGTCATGACAAAGAAGTGGTATCACTTCCATCGCCATTATGCGTCATAACGTACGCAAAAATGCGTCAATTTGGATGAAATGTTAGTATGTTGTAGGGGCTTGCCTGGGGACGAATTGTTTTGAAAATGAGCGAAATGGGGTCCATGGTTAGGGCACAGGAGCGGGTTCTATTCCATAGCCCTTATGCAACATAACTTACGTAAAAATGCTTCGATTGCGACAAAACTTTATCATGTTATTTCGGAGGTATGCCGAAACGGTTCTGTTGAATATCATCGAAATGGGATCAAAGGTCAGGGCACAGTACCGAGATTTATTCCACTGCCATTATTCTCATAACTTGAGTAATGATTTCTGGTATGTTGGAAAGCGTATTATAATCAATGCATTGCATGATTTTACAAACTTGTTTGTTTAAAATATCACTACTTGAAACATTTGTGTCGTACTATCTGTCAGTTGAACTCGTAGCACTGGAACTTCGAAGTCTTAAGCACCGCACACCTAACACACAGAAATCATTAATTATACACTGAGCTAAATTAGACTACCCAACGGCCAGAAGAGAGTCGATTTCAACTTACGACAATCACTATCCTTTATTAACCAAATATTTCAGGTTAAATATGCATCTACGATAATCATCAACCGCACAATAATGAGTAGCTCTACTTTTCAAGAAAACCACAGCCTCTTTGCATATAGAAAGCCGTGGAAGTATACATACAACGTAAAGCAACATTAATCTATCCACTTCACGCATGCATCACGACATTTTTCGATGCTTGCTCCAACATTATATCTCTCGTTCTTATCTGTCTACAAGCACACGTCACACACTCTGACCTCAAGATTGTTGCCAACATCATTCCGTGAGCTAGTATGACACAGTCGAGTTACATTATTTTGAGGACATCCTACTTTTGACGTCAACAGCGCGTAGCCAATGAAAGAAGGCACGTGTCGTGAGCTGACTTGGAGGGTATATAAGGTGTGCTGTAGGCAATCTGAAAACATAACACTCGTTTCTGTCATGGATAAAAAGAGCGATTTATCAGATTTGCAAAAATGGATGGTTAACGGCTTTCGTGCCAAGGGTGGCAGTATTTCTGAAACAGCGCAGTTTGTGAACTGTTCGCGTGCTGCTGTGGTTAAAGTGTATCGTGATTGGAGAAATGGCACTATTGCGAATAAGCGATGTGAAAACTGCGGAGCATCACGTGCTATTGATGTGAGAGGTGAACGTCGGCTTCGAAGGTGCGTGAGGGCCGATCGATATGCTACAGTGGAGCAACTCACTGGCCGAGTGAACTACGGGGCTACAGGAAGTGTGTTTAAAACGGCAGTTTAGCGAACCCTGCTGCGTATGGGGCTCCGATGCAGAAGGATGGTCACTGCACCTATGCTAACGAAGGTACATCGGCAGAAAAGGATTAAATTTGCACAGCAGTATCGGAATTAGACCTCCGCTGATTGGCAAAGGATTGCCTTCTCCGACGAGTCATGTTTTCTGCTTCATCGAATGGATGGACGTTGGCGTATAAGACGAGAAACATCGGAGAACAAACACTCTTCAACCATTGCTGGAAGAACACAAGGTGGAAGGGCAGCGTTATGGTCTGGGGAATGTTTTTGTGGAAATTTTCTGGGTGCAGTCATACCTGTGGAAGGCACTATGGACTGAATTCGTTATGAACTCATCCTTGCAGACCTCGTACACCCGTACATGCTGATTGTCTTCCCTGTGGCGGATGGTATCTTCCAGTATGACAATGCGGCGTATCACACAGCTGGAAGTGTCCGAGAGTGGTTGAAAGAGCACGATGAAGACTTCAAAGTACTTCCCTGGCCCCTTAATTCCCCAGACGTAAACCCAATTGAGCATCTGTGGGACCACCTTGATAGTGTTGTTCGCTCTGTGGATCCTCCACCACGCACCCTCCAGTAGCTGGCAGACGTACTGTAGTCAGCATGTCTTCACATACCTGTGAATATCTTCCAGCACCTTATTGAATCACTTCCAGCTCGTCTAGCTGCTGTCCGCGCCGCACGCGGCTGTTGCTCTGGATAATAGCTGGTGTTCACAATAATGTGACTCGACCGTGTATAACGTCAAGGGTGAAACACTTAAAGAGAATGAAGACAAAATCTATATAAGACAACTAAAAATGAAAGTTAAATTAGAGTATACGTCATACCCTGACGCGCCGGCCCGGTGGCGCAGTAGTCTAAGCAATGGCCTCTGATCATTCGTCCGAAAGGGGTCCGGGTTCGAATCCATTAATGTTGTGTTGATGCATGAATGTTGTGTTTGTCTTTCGGCACTGGCTCTTCTCCTTCCCTGGAACCAGTGACCCTAAATTAGGGACGGCAGACTGCTTATAGCCCATTGAGTTGCTCATGGTGGTCGTTAAACCTCCAACCAAAAAAAAAAAAAAAAATACCCTGACGACAATTTTTTTCTTAACGAGTTCGTTATTGTTCTTTATTAAGGTAACATCTCAGACCGCAATGTTACCATGTAAGGGAGGAACGTTCAAATTGAACTGTTAAAGAGGAGAGGGGATATTGGTGTTTTCGCTCTGGACACAGAAACATCTAGTTATTCCCCTGTTGGGATACATAAATTTAATAAAGACTGATGTGATTTTAAACAGCGATCTGAAGCATCTTGAAACGAAAGTACTCTAGACTAACAAAACGAAGAAATGCCGTCATCTGGAGAGCACAGGATTTATGATGTGAGAAAAGTCAGACTCACAACAAGCTGAAGTACTTTGTTTTACTTATTCATTTTTACACATCATATGGTGTAAATTTTGTTGGTTCTCTAACAAGAAAAAAATCATCTCTGCTTTATAGGAGAACGTGCCGAAACTTCTGACCTATACCATTTGCAGGAAGAAAAAGAGAGAGAGAGAGAGAGAGAGCTTTCCAAAAATAGAACGCATCTTCGCTGAGTCTCAAGGGATTTCTGTTCTTCTCACCAGACGGCAAACACGTGAAGTGTGTAAAAACACCTAGGCAGCTCCTATAAATAGTTTCCTGCGTGCACAGAGGACATCGGAACTATTAATAGCTTGACTTAGCTGCGTTCTGCTTGTGAAATTGGAAAACGACGTAATAATGACCGTTCCCGAATCCGCATAATATTTGCATCAGAAGTTAAGCTGAAAGACGCTTAACGTGGAGCTGGGAAAGAAAATGAGATAACAAGAATTTCTTTTCCGTGTTTTCGAACTGAAATATCGTAAGAATACTTATTCGTGCAGTAAATCGCTAAGCCTTTTACCACATTTTTCTTGATAAAAGAAAAAATAAAAGAAACGAAAATCTTTTTTCGATTTCGAATACTCGGTGGAAATTGAACACTTTGAGCACGAGATTTTGAAAATGCAATAATGCAGCATCCTTTTCTTTCTCCCCCACCGCGATTATTCTTTCATATTTTCATGCTGAGTTTTTTTTTGCTTTCCTGTTCATAAATAAGGTAAAGCAGAGGTGATGCTTCCAAAGTCTCAAGTGTGATAAACATGTACTTCAAAAAACAAATTCGAACTTAAAACATTATGCATTATTACAGAATAGCATGCAATTATCAGGAAAATTCTACCTTGAAGAAGATATACTGTTTATAATGGAACAATGCTGCACACTCTTTTTAAATCATACTATATACACTCATCGTCAAAAAAAAAAAAAAAAAAATAGTTGCACCCAGAAGGACGTGTCGTATTGCAATGTTTTTCGGGAGGAAGGTGAAGTTTACCAGGAACAATAAATGATTAAACAATAAGACTGATATGGGTAATATTTATTGAGCTACACGCCAATGAGTATCAGGTGAAAGCATTCGTGCTGATAATAACTATATCACCAGGTAAAGCAATCGAAGCACGATCTTGAAGAATCAGAGGAAAAAAACACACTCCAACTCATAGACCCTCATTGCTAAAACTCTGCATATTTACAATTCTGTAACGCCGACATACCACACTTTCTTCCTACGGTATGGAAATTATAACGAAGTAAATTTCGCCGTCATTTTTGTCCACGCCGGGGCTCGAACCTGGGTCCCCTCATTCCGGAATAAGTCGCTCTACCAACTGAGCAACGCGGACGTTCGTTATCGCTGCTATCTGCGTTTATGTCGTGTGCGTCCTGCTGGCAGGTACGTCACATTCCCCCCCCTTCCGAAAGAGGGCCAGGGGCATGGCCCACGGGTCAGCCGTGACCATGAATCGTTGCAGGCAGCCATCCGCTGTAGAACGTACACCTGAGAACTCCCAGTCAATCTGGTATGTGGAATGCAACGCCACACACATTTATTTTTAGAACCGCTGGAGAAGAGATTCTCTTATTTTTCCTATCTCGCCGTGTGGAAAGAACATCACACCCTTGCGAGATTTTGAACGGCCGGGTCATCCAGAAAGTTCGGGCGGCATTATAACGAAGTAAATTTCTCCGTCATTTTTGTCCACGCCGGAGCTCGAATCCGGGTCCCCTCACTCCGGAATAAGTCGCTCTACCAACTGAGCTACGCGGACGTTCGTTATCGCTGCTATCTGCGTTTATGTCGTGTGCGTCCTGCTGGCAGGTACGTCACAAAATCACTTATAAAGTCATCAACCCAGGATATGCCTTATGGTAGATATAATACTTGATGTAACAGAGTAAATGCTTACATCTTATACGAACTAGCCCATTGGATCGATGAGTTTGCGCAGTATCAATGCAATGTTGTCACACATTGTTATCTTGACGATGTATATATACAACACCGTTCTTATGTCTCATTTAGCTTGTACTACCTGAAGATGGGTGGATGGTCCACCCGAAAGTACTTGTAGGAGTTTCAGCCTGTGTATATTTTAACGTAGAACAAATTTTGATGTATTTTATGAGTTGGAGTATACACTTGTGTTTTTTACTTCTGATTCTTCAAGATCGTTCTTCGACAGCTTTACCTGTTGATAACGCCAATAAGTAGTGTCTCTCAGTATGGCGTCGGACCGCCATGTTTGCTCATGCAGCACGCCAGACGTCTCGGCATGGAGTTGAATAGGTTCCTAATAGTGTCCTGCGATAAGCCATCCGATGCAGCTTTAATCTTCTCACGCAGTTTCTGCAGATTGCACGGTAGAGGTGAAGAGTGGATAGCGCGTCCAATAGTATCCCACACAAAGTCATCGTTCTTTCCACGTGTTTCTTTAATTAACACAGAGCAACCAAAAATTTGTCTATTCACATTGTGTCCATGTATTTGAACATTTACATACCTCCCAAAAGTGAAAAAATCGTGTTTTAAAAAAGCAGAAAAATGTTTTAATCGCAAGTGATACGAACAGAAGCAATTTTTTTCCTCGTACTCTAGAAACGCAGATAACTTAAAAAAGTACAACCTAACTAAAAAAAATATACAAAATATTTGGTCAGGTTTAGATAAATACGCGTACAGTTTCTTCATTCAAGAAAAACTGTTATCCAGGAAAAAGCTGCAAAATATGAAAAATTCTAAGAAAACAGAATAATTTTTCCATTCCGAGAGAAATTTTCACACTCGTTTTTCAAGGAACAGAGGTATCGTGAATGATATCAAACTTTTCTGTTTCAGGTAATTTTTGAAAGTTCAGATTTTTTCTGTACGATTATTTCGCGAAACAATAATATAAAAAACAAGTCAGTAAAATCATGCAATGCACTGATTATGATTTGCTATCCAACATACCAGAAATCTTTACTAAAATTATTACTCAAGTTATGAGGATAATGGCTGTGGAATAAATCTCGCTCCTGTGCCCTGACCTTTAACCCCATTTTGATGATATTTAACAGAACCGGTTCAGTATACCCCCGAACAACATACTAAAGTTTTGTCGCAATAGAAGCATTTTTAGTCAAGTTATGAGGATAATGGCTGTGAAATAAATCTCGCTCCTGTGCCCTGACCTTTTACCCCATTTCGATGATATTCAATAGAACCGGCTCAGTATATTTCCGAAACAACGTGATAAAGTTTTGTCGCAATCGAAGCATTTTTACATAATTTATGACGCATAAGGGCGATGGAATCGATCCCGCTCCTATGTCATGACCTTTGGCCCCATTTCGTCCATTTTCAATAGGGTTCATCCGCAGGTTGTCCCCTACCATGTACTAAAATTGCATCGAAATCGAACCATTTGTACGCGAGTTATCATGCTGACGGACAGACGGACAAAGCTGGAGCATAACGCTTCTTCAACCTACGGTTGGAGAGCGTAAAAAAGCCATGCAGTTTGCTTATGCAGTACTTTAAAAGCATCATATGTCATTAAATTTTGATTTGTCGCATGTGTGTTATGGCCTATTGATAAACCTAGAGCTAAACTATAATAGTGTTAAACCTTTACCTTACTAACCAAAAACATTGGGTAGTTTATGTTTTTAAATAAATTAGAAATATCTCAAACATAGTCGTAATCTTCATCAGCAATCAATAGACCATTTAAAAGCTTATAATGTACTTTTCTTTCCACTGTTATTTAGTCCTTACGTCAGTAATTACGTTATGTGTGTTAAAGTCAATGTAATATTAGAAGATACTCATACTCATTACAAGAAAAAGGTTAATTGCAGTACTTACAAATACGTTTATTTTGCTTGCATGGTTCGTACTCCACACTCGCATACGATTTATTGGCGTACTCAATACAGTATCAGTGATTTAACATCCAATCACAGTATAACAGCACGTCTATCATTAAAACATCAATCCAGCGTAAACAACCGCTGCATTGCCTTTTTACGCTTTCCAACCGTAGGTTGAAGAAGCGTATATGCTCCAATTTTGTCCGTCTGTCCGTCCGCACGATAAGTCGCGTAAAAATGGTTCGATTTCGATGAAATTTCAGTATATGATTAGGGATCATATGGGGACGAACCCTATTGAAAATGGGCAAAATGGGGTAAAAGGTCAGGACATAGGAGCGTGATCCATTAAATTGCCTTTATGCGTCATAACCTGCGTAAAAAGGTCTTGATTCAGACAAAACATCATCATGCTGTTCCAGAGATACACTGAACCGGTTCTGTTGAATACCATCGAAATGGGGTCAAAGGTCGTGACACAGGAGCCAGATTTATTTCACAGCCATTATCCTCATAACTTGACTAAAAATGCTTCCATCGCGACAAAACTTTAGTTTGTTGTTCCTGAGGTATATTGAACCGGTTCTACTGAATACCATCGAAATGGAGTCAAAGGTCATGGCACAGGAGTGATATTTATTCCACAGCCATTATCCTTATAACTTGGGTAATGATATATGGTATGTTGGAAAGCGTATCATAATCGATGCCTTGCATGATTTTAGTAACTTGTTATCTATCGTTCTTATCCGGCCACGCATACGTCACTCTTGTTTCGACCTCAGTGTGTTGCCAACATTATTCTCGTTTGAGGGAAAAGACATAACGTCAAGGTTTAAAAATGCCTATGAGAACGAACTAAAATTTACATAGAAAAAGAAACTCAAAAGGAAAGTTAAATAGGAATATACGTTACAAGCTTCACAAGTCTTTTCCCTTCTCGGAGCATACAGATGACGTTCACACCTTTTTAGAACGATTTTCCAGGAATAAAAGTAAGGTTTAAACATAAAAGTACGTGTTAAATGTTCTTTCTGATAGCCATTTCTATGGAATGAACATACATCTAAATTTCCAAGATAACAGATCACTTCTGAAAATTGACAGTGGTATTTTATTCCACTCCTCTTCCACTGCTTTTCATAGTCCAATCATTGTTTTATGTCTGCGTTTAGAAAGCACTCTTTTTAGCAGTCCGAAAGCACGATAGTCCATTGGTTACACACCAAGAAAATTTGAAGGAATATGAGCAAAAGTTATAGACTCGATACCCGTCTCTTTTTTTCATTTTTTTCAAGAAATAGCATGGTAGGGTTTTGATGTTTGTCTAGCAGCTTTATCCTGATGGAGTTCCACTCTGTAACGGCTCTGTGGATAAATGAATGTTATTTCCTCTTTAAATATAGGAGTTAAAACATCATTTTGGTAATATGTGGAATTGATTTTAACATTCTTTTCAACTTTTCTTAACTTTAATTTCCCATTGTACGAGAAATTAGCAATAATCATGAATCCTTTGCCGAAACTTCCTTTGGATTCTTGGAACCATTTTGTAACCCTTTTTCTGCTCTTTTGCTACAGTAAATCGACCTTTTTTACGCTTTCCAACCGTAGGTTTAAAAAGCGTATATGCTCCAGCTTTGTCCGTCCGTCTGTCCGTCCGTCCGTCAGCACGATAACTGGCGTAAAAATGGTTCGATTTCGATGAAGTTTTATTATGTGGTAGGGGACCACCTGGGGACAAACCCAATTGAAAATAAGACAAATGGGGTCAAAGGTCACGACATAGGAGCGGGATCATTCCGTTGCCATCATGCGTCATTACTTGCGTAAATATAGTTCGATTTCAATGAAAGTTTACTATGTGATAGGGGACCACAGGGAATGAACCCTATTGAAAATGGGACAAATGGGGTCAAAGGTCACGACGTAGAAGCGGGGTAACTCCATTGCCCTTATGCGTCATAACTTGCGTAAATATGGTTCGATTTCAATGAAATTTTACTATGTGGTAGGGGACCACCCGGGGACGAACCCTATTCAAAATGGGTGAAGTGGGGTCAAAGGTCAGGACATAATAGCGGGATGCATTCCATTGCCCTTATGCGTCATAACGTGCGTAAAAATGGTTCGATTTCGATGAAATTTCAGTATGTAGTAGGGTACCACCTGGGAACTAACCCTCTTGAAAATGGACGAAATAGGATCAAAGGTCAGGACATAGGATTGGGATCCATTCCATCGCCCTTATCCCATATTATTAAAGTGGACGTCAACTAATTTTGATTCCTATACTTCCAATGGAAAAACTTTTGTACACATTAAAAAATAAATGACTTTTCCTTTGGTGGTGTTGAAACCAGAAAAAGTATTGCGCGACCTGTACTTTGATGACGTCAGTAGACAAACAAATGTTGGATTGCATAATTATGGTTATGTTTTAGAAAATATTAAGTATTCCAAGTTATAAAATGAAGCTATTTCAATCGATGTTCAAATTTTCATCCTTGTGAACGCATGAATTGTCAAGAAAAAAGATGGCGCGACCTGTATTTTCATGACTCCAGTAGACAAACAAATGTTGGATTGCATAATTATGGTTATGTTTTAGAAAATATTAAGTATTCCAAATTATAAAATGAAGCTATTTCAATCGATGTTCAAATTTTCATCCTTGTGAACGCATTAATTGTCCAGAAAAAAGATGGCGCGATCTGTATTTTCATGACGGCAGTAGACAAAAAAATGTTGGATTGCATAATTATGGTTATGTTTTAAAAAATATTAAGTATTGCAAGTTATAAAATGAAGATATTTTAATCGATGTTCAAATTTTCATCCTTGGGAACGCATTAATTGGGAAGAAAATGTGTACAGAAATTTTTCCATTCGAAGTACAGGAAGCAAAATTACTTGACGTTCACCTTAACGGAGCAATTCTTGTATGTACGTAAATTTTATTTTGAAAACGGCTCTACGGATTTTGATGAAAGTCGTTAACCTACCGTTTTCTGGTACTAGAAATCGATTTAGCTTGGTCTCGACTTTAGGAAAATTCTTTTAGTGGGTTAAATAACCACCCCGAAACACCACGTTTTTAGTGTAGTGTCATGGCGTCATAACATTAGATGTTGACGCGCGGTCACGCCATCTGTCTCGTTACGTCACGCGTTGTTTTTGGATCATATTAAAGTATTATGACGTCACACTCTTGCGAGCAAATGGTCGCCATTCCCATCTGCCCCATTACGTCACGCGTTGTGTGCGTATGTTCGTCCGCACGATAACTTGCGTAAAAATCGTTCGATATCGATGAAAGTTTAGTATGTGGTAGGGGAACACCTGGGAAGGAATCCTATTGAAAGTCAACGAAATGGGGTCAAAGGTCAAGACATAGAAGTGGGATCCATTCCACTACTCTTATGCGTCATAACTAACGTAAAAAAGGTTCGATTTCGATTAAATTTTAGTATGTGGTAGGAGACCATCTGCGGGAAAACCCTATTAAAAATTGGCGAAATGGAGTTAAATGTCAGGACATAGAAGCGAAATCACTTCCATCAACATTATGCGTCATAACCTACGTAAAAATGTTTCGATTTGGATGAAATGTTAGTATGTTGTAGGAACCTGCCTGGGGACGAATCCTATTGAAAATGGGCATAATGGGGTTAAAGGTTAGGACACAGAAGCGGGATCTATTCCATAGCCCTTATGCATCCTAACTTATGTAAAATTGCTTCGATTGCGACAAAACTTTATCATGTTATTTTGGAGGTGTACTGAACCAGTTCTGTTGAATATCATCGAAATGGGATCAAAGGTCAGGGCACAGGAGTGAGATTTATTCCACAACCATTTCCCTCATAACTTGAGTAATGATTTCTAGTATGTTGGAAAGCGTATCATAATCAATGCATTGCAAGATTTTACCAACTTGTTTGTTAGTCCTTTCAGTAGATCCACGCTTCATTAACACTCACAATACATTTTTTCCATCTGTTTCCGGCTGTGTGATTTGCATAAAGAAATCTGCATCGCGTTCTGCGCTTAGCGACGTGCTAAGCAAAGAGCGGTGAACATCATGTTTTTTTTTTTTTTTTTTTTTTTTCTGGATTTAAATCTTTGTTTATTACCTTGTTTACAATTGATACAGTGAACGACTTAGCGATTGCTTTTGCGTCGGTGGCTTTCCTTATAAAACCAGAATCCTTATTTTTAAATTAGTAGTAAAAGTACGCATCTTCTTTGGATATTCTTTTTCCTCTTAACAGCAATGCTTGACGATTCTTTCCTCTATTATTATTACTTATTTTACATTCAGAAATGGTAATTCCAGGATTTTCACAGCGTTTTTTAAATACAGAAGACGAATCTTTTTCTTCGTAAAGAGCAAAAACATAATATTCTACCCACAGCTCGTTTACGTGCGCCAATTTCTTTGCAGATGATATTTAATTGCAGCAGATGTCCTTTTCGTATTCATCTAACACGCTGTTACCAGTTTCAATTCTTTGAACTTCTCTTATTTTCTGTAATGTTTTAGCAAAAACGCTCTAAAAATGTTTGAACCTCCTCTGTATATTTTTAGAAAAATTGTTTTTTTATTGAAATCGAATTTGGGTGAAAATGGTTTCAGAACCTGTGGTCTAAATCAAAATTCGAAAAGAGGATCACGCAGGTGTGTGTCAAACCTGGCTCAACCATTGTGGCTCAAGCTGGCAGACCCACATATCAAAAAATTTAAAGTTCCGCTTTCGGTGTTTAGTGTTTAATTGTAAAGCGGGGTATTTGCGCAAAAATTGGCAAATGGGGTTTTGGGTCAAAAATGAGCTGGGAGAAGAAAGAATTTTCCGGCAGGCAAGTGAGACGTTTTGGAGTCCTCATTTCCCCATTCGGAAGCGACCTTCGCGAAAGTGGCGAAAATAAGACATTAAATTTCCTTGTCTTCGGTCTCTTGCGCTTAACCGAATTCCCCTGTAGTATTTGCTTTGTTAGTAACTTCATAGAACGCTCTTTTGGGGTGCTGAAAGGCTCAGCACAAATAAGGCAGCGCGTTGGTTAAGGGGCCAGATAAAAGTCCGTAGATTACATGTATCATGAGAAACACCAGATGACATTCGGGAACTTTGTGCGGAGACATTTTTACGAGTCATAGCCTGGGACTATGAAAAAAAATGCACCTAGCAACAGGACAATCTGGGTTTACACGCTGGAGCAGAGAGACGCTTATTTTCTGCTCCGAACGGTGTTTTGGAGAAAGAGCAGGGGCGAAAGCCATACAGTTGTCACCAGGTCTGTAATGACAGGCCGCAGAGACTAACAGTGGAATAGCAGCAGGTACAGGCTGCAATAATCCGTGAACGATTCCTTCGCCGGAAAGAGGAACTGAGCAGAGGCGAAATACCTGAAAGAAGTCGTCCGGTTCCAATGCGGAGTCGCGGGTCGGATCTACCTACTCCTTCAGGCCGAAGAGTGTGGACAGCGCTAGGCATAGCCAGCCACTCACTGGATGCCAGCAGACTGCCACGTGTCCGATAGTGTCCGTGCCTTTGCTCCTCCACGCTTCCCCTCGCAATCAGCTGAGAAGTGCGAAGCAGATGAAATCCACGCTATCTACCCGAGAGAAAAATTCACTGGACGATGGAAGGAGCTGTTAGAATACAAGTGCTGGGTCATAGGCTTCGGACACGCGGATCCCTACGAATGTCAGCGTGTGACGTCAGTACGTTGGAACGGAGCTGGATGGCTGCAGTGAGGGAATGAAAGCTAAGGAGCATTTCAGTGGCTCTTGCAAAGAAATATAACAAATAATTCATTCTAGGTATTTAACAGACTTAAATAAAAAAGTAAGAAAAAAGACTGGGGTATCTGTTAAAGACAAACGAAAATTTTCGTTATGCACACACACAATACGTTTAAATTTTCAGGTCATAAGCTTTCATGTCAACATCTTGCACCAGATGTGTGCATTAAAATACATTTGATCTGACAGATGGCGCAAATAGATCACCTGAAGTGAAAAAAAGATTTTTTTCCACGTTTAATTCTCTGTTTAATTTCTTAAATTTCGAACAGCAATAATAAAATCGGAATTTTTTTTGTATGCTTTTCTTTTCGTTTTTCCTTAAACTTTATTTGCTGAGTTTTTGTAGTGAGTCTTTGACACTTTCAAAATCAGTATTTTTTTTTTCACGTAAAGCTACCAATGTACTACATTCAAATTACGACCTTTTAATGCGCGAAATTTTAAAAGAACCAGAAAGGTAACACAATGTCCTCATTCCTTTGTATACCACTGTTAAAAATCTATTAATTAATGAATATATATTTTTGTATAGTGGCCCCCACTTTGGTTGAACATCAGGTGCCTTATGGTTAGTGCACTTTTAATACGCGCTTCCATTTTTAAGTTTTTAATTCTTTAAATCAGTAATTTTCAGCTTTGTTTTCAGAACTCTGTTTTCGTACAATAGTCGTTGCCTAGTCATTTCCCCATTACAATAGTCACTGTCGTCTTCCGTTAGCTTTCATTTTTAACGATTTGGTTCTCTCGATTTTTAAAATTTCAATTTATATTTTAAGGGATGCAACATTTTCCAGTAGCAATCTATTTTCCTCAGTTATTTTGATACAGGAAGATCAACTGATATTCCCTGATGTTTAATCAACTTCATAACAGATATCCTGCGTTTCTTGCACACAAATCTTTTTCAGACTTAAAATATCCATCCGATCGAAAGCACTTTTTAAAATATCTCGTTTGTGCTTTCTGTTACTTCGTCGAGTGACACAGTGTCCGTTTTGTTGACAGTTCGGCAGATTTAGAACATGCACCGCGTTTTGTTTCAGAATTTGTTTTCTTCGGGAGTCGAAGTACGCGATTTTTTAAATCATCTTCGTAATCGGAAGAATAAAAATGATCACTGCAAATTCTAGCATTCGCTACATTCACAGAGTCTGACCTATAGCACATGTTCAGCCATTCCTTCACCAAATCTGGATTTTTCAAAGGAAATGCGTGGTACACAATTTACTGACCTTTAGTTTTTTCGTAATGGTTCTTACAAGTAGCCACAGCACAACTCGTTGTTATTATCAGTATTTCAACGTAAACTAACTGAACGATTTCTCAAAAAGCAAGTTCTAAGAACTGAATACTTATCCACAAAAAAGCAAAGGAAAGAATATAGCGAAAGTAGAGAGACCCTTCACAGCAGCTTCATGGTTCCAACGTTCCAACAGCCCTGGGAAGGAGGGTGCTCACATAGGTGCTACACAGAGACCGTGCCATCTCACCGACGGGTCTACAGTGTATGTGGGTGTCTCCAAAGTGTTCAATTGTTCTGTGTGCTACAATAAATTCAAGAACGGATTACCACGATGTCATGTGAATACATTTTCTCGACACTGTAAGCATTCAGTGAGGGAACTCCGTGAGTCACCTGAGGCAAACGGCGAGCCTGGCGGGGGAGCGATGTGCCGCCACGGCTCGACTGCACCTCTGCCTCACCGCTCGTCGGGCTAGGCACGACGGCCGTGACTATCGCCATTGCTGGCTGATAACCGTTAAGCAGAAAAGGTCTATCCTAAGGTACCGACGCGACGCGCTACTGAGATGACGCACGAGAACGGCAAGTTGCAGCGATAAGCCTTGCCGACATGGTTCAGTGGGGAGAATATCACGCTTGGGAGTAGGATTACGTGGAATAAAATATGTATATTTTGAATGGCCCAAGGGATTTCACGGCTAAGAGATGCGAAAATCCGTTTTATCTTTCTGTGAGGTATTACAGAGGTAAAGCACGTGTCAAGACGACAAATCTGCAGCGATACATTCCGTCCGTGCAGCTTAGTTGGGAGAGCAACTTACTCCGGAGTGAGGGGGTGCGTTTTTGATCCTCGTCACAGAGAAACTTGTGTTTTCACATTGGCACCCGAACGTAAAGTGGATGTATTGGCCGTTGGATTTCTCGGAAAATGTGTCGTGTTTGTTCCACACATCGTCCAGAATTAATGAAAAATTCATTCTTTGCTTTAAAAAAAAAGATTAAGATGGAGATGATATGACGTACTACAGTGGTAAAGCACGTGTCAAGACGACAAATCTGCAGCGATACATTCCGTCCGAGTAGCTTAGTTGGGAGAGCAACTTACTCCGGAGTGAGGGGGGCGCGCTTCGATCTGCGTCACGGACAAACTTGGGTTTTCATAATTCTTCCACACATCGTCTGGAATTAATAAGGATTCTTTCTACTACAGAGAATAGCTTCAAGTACGGTTTGTCGGCGAACTCGAAACCTGCGATTTCGTGCCCATCCTTCTGAAAGGGGGTGAGGGTGGGTGAGGGTATATGCAACGTACCAATCTTGAAGGTGTGCCAAATTATGATGTTCTTGATGCAGTGATCTAAACCCATATACGGGGTTCGAAAGATATCTTGATTTAAAGGGAGGTATCGAAATAGAAACTAAATTTGTTCTACAAGGTAAATGGTATCCAGTGTTAATTTTTTTAAACCAGACTTTTAGGAGCAGAGATACCGGCCAAAACAGGTTAAACATTTGCCTTCCTAGCGGAGAAATTGTGCATTATTTTTGGAACAATCCGCGCAAAAAAATGTTTTGGTAGTTAGTAGTATCTGACCGAAAAATAATTTTTCCAGTCGGATTTTGAGACGTACAAATATTACTGCTAATAGGTTGCAAACGGAAACGTGAACTTATGCCCTGTAGCGGCACAGCTGTGCATTAAGAAAAATTGAAGTTGTATGCAAAACAAAACATTTCATATCAGATGCACTCTTCGACTAAGGAAGGATTTTTAAAATCGGGCTATTAGAAGCAGAGACATCGACAAAAATAAGATATACTTCTACACCCCCTAGCGGAAAAACCATGCACCAGAAGGTATTCCCGAAAGGTTTGAAGTTGTTAGCGGTATCCGACCTCGAACGAATATTTTTTACATACAATTTTGGAAAGCGCTGTTACTGCTGCAAATACATCAGAAACCAAAAAATTCGCTTATGCACCACTATACTGGTGAAATCATTCTTTACTAAAAATTAGAAATTTTATGCAGAGCATTGCCTTCGTTGAGTTCGATACGATGCAAAAAGAATGTCTCAAATCGGACTTTTAAAAGCAGAGATGTCGGGTAAATCCCAATTTAACATTACGCCCCTAGCGGAAGAACTGTACATTATTTGAAAAAGAAAGTTTATCTAAAACAGTCTTCGTTACAAAAGATATGGAATGGAAGAAATAATTTTTTGCAATCGGGTACTTAGAAGCAATTCTATGGTATAAAATATATTTTGAATTCGATGGCATTTGCTCTGCAGGAAATATGGTATGCATTGCCTACAGCATATTTCTAAAACATAGTGGAGTCCATAACCCGTCGTATTTCTGCAGTCCCGCACTTCCGTGGGGAACCTACCAAGTATTAGACTGGTGCACCAGTTTTTCTGGCAGTTCAGTGTATATGCTCCAGCTTTGTCTGTCCGTCCGTCCGTCCATATGTCTGTCTGTCAGTCTGTCTATTTGTCCGTTCGTCCATCCGTCCGCACGATAACTCGTGTAAAAATGGTTTGATTTCGATGAAATTTTAGTTTGTGGTAGGGGACTACCTGGGGACGAATCCTGTTAATAATGGACAAAATGGGTTCAAAAGGTCAGGACATAGGAGTGGGATCCATTCCATTGCCCTTATGCGTCATAACTAGCGTAAAGATGATTCGATTTCGATGAAATTTTAATATGTGGTAGGGGACCACTTGGGAACGAAGAATATAAGCGAAATGGGGTCAAAGGTCAGGATATAGAAGCGGGATTCATTCCATCGCCCTTATACGTCATAAATTACGTAAAATGCTTCGATTGCAACAAAACTGTATGTTATTCCTGAGGTATACTGAACCAAGTCTGTTGAATATAATCGAAATGGGGTCAAAGGTCAGGGCACCGGAGCGAGATTTATTCCACAGGCATCATCCTCATAACTTGAGTAATGATTTCTAGTATGTTGGAAAGCGTATCATAATCAATGCATTGCATGATTTTACTAATTATAAATACACATGGCAGCAAGTGATATACTTTGTATAGTGATATAATCACTCAGCAAGTTTATGGGTTGCAAACGGTAGAGCACCAGCCTCATAAATGTTTCTATGAGTGGGGGTTTAACGTCCGCCGTGAGCAATTCAACGGGTTATAAGCATTAGACCGTCCCTTATTCAGTGCCACTGGTTCTAGGGAGAAAAACGACCCTGGGCCATAAGACAAACACATCATCCATGCCTAACCCGGGATTCGAAACCGGTGCCATCTGGGACGAATTATTAAGAGGCAGCGCTTCGTATCACTCGGCCACCGGGGGTGGCGCCTCACAAATGTGATGGAGCATAAAATGCAGTCACCAGAAATATTTATGAAGTTTAAAAACTTCTTTCGGGCCTTCACTTAATTTATTATGAATATATAAAGTATGAATAAGACAAAAACTAAAAACAAAATGTACCTGAGAAAAATGATATCAATGATCTATTGTGATATACAACTGATATTCTAAATCGCAATACAGCAACCACTTGAGCGTTGATTGAGCAGTGTCTTAAATACAAACTTTAAACTCCATATGCCGACCCGGTGGCGCAGTGATGTCCTTTATTCAAATGAACTGAGATGGGTCCGGGTTCGAATGCCGGTGCGGCATGGGTGTTGAGTTTGTCTGCTTTGCTCCCTTCACTGGAACCAGTGGCCCTAAAATAGGGACGGGAGACTGTTTATAGCACAATGAGTTGCTCACAGCGGTCGTTAAACCCCCAATTAAAAATAAAACAAGAAATATGACACCGAATTTTCGGGTGTAATAAGCACGTCTTTTGAATCCGTTCTGACGCAAATTAAATTTATCAAAGCTATTCAAAGTCAATGGAACCGCTATGGAAAACAATAGATCTCACGAAAGAAAGAAGATTTTCAATCGGGTTTTTAATCCCTCAGATATTGCTGTAAACGGAAACGTGAGCTTACGAACTCTTAGAAACAGAGATATCGACAAAAATAAGATGTGACTTTACGTCCCCTGATGGAAAAACCATGCATTATTTTAGGAAGAAAGTATTCTCAAAAGGTTTATCCATATAAGCGGTATCTGTCGAAGAAAAAAAATTAGTCTAATTTTCAGGAGCCCAGATTTTGCAACAAATACTTCAGAAGCAGAAATTAACACTTATGACCCCCTGGTGGCTCAACCATTCTTTACCAAACATTAGAAATTATGTCAAAAATATTTTCCATCAGGTCTTGTATGTGATACAGGAAGAATTTTTCAAATCAGAGCTTTAGGAGCAGAAATAACTGAGAAAACGCAGTTTACCTTTATGCCCCTAGCGGAAAGTCTATGATTTATTTGAAAATTTTGAATTTATAAGAAAAAGATTACGCATCGGAAACACTATCCAACAAAGAAGGAATTTTTCAAATCGGACTTCTAGAATTAGAGATATTGACAAAAATAAAATATAAATCTACGCCCCCTGGCGTAGAAACCATGCATTTTTTCAAGAAGAAAATTTTCCCAAAAGGTTTGTCGACATGAGTAGTATCGGTCAACAAACGACTTTTTTCAATCGAGATTTTAGAAGCTTATATTTTGCTGCAAATACAATAGAAGCGGAAATTAAGACTTACGCCACCTGGTGGACAAACCATTTTTTACAAAAATTAGAAAATATGTGCAAACGATTGCCCATCAGGAGCTGTATGCGGTGCAGAAAGAAGTCTTCAAATCAGAGATTTAGAAGCAGCGATATAGGGGGAAACGCAATTTACATTTACGCCCCTAGCAGAAAGTCTATGAATTACTTGAAAATTTTGAAATTATATGAACCACATGTCCCACTAGAAACACTATCCAACAAAGAAGGAATTTTTCAAATCGGACTTCTAGAAGTAAAGATATTGACAAAAATAGGATATACATCTACGCCCCTGGCGTAGAAACCATGCACTATTTTAAGTAGAAAATGTTTCTAAAAGGTTTGTCGACATGAGTAGTATCCGTCAACAAACGACGTTTTTTTCAATTGAGAATTTAGAAGCTCATATTTTGCTGCAAATACAATAGAAGCGGAAATTAAGATGTACGCCCCCTGGTGGCCAAACTATTTTTTTACAAAAGTTAGAAGTTATGTGCAAATGATTTTGCCATCCGGAGCTGTGTCCGGTGCAGAAAGAATTTTTCAAATCGGAGATTTAGAAGCAGAGATATAGGGGGAAACGCAATTTTCCCGCTACACCCTCTAGCGGAAAGTCTATGAATTACTTGAAAATTTTGAAATTATATGAAAAACTTGTCACACGGAAAACACTATCCAACAAAGAAGGAATTTTTCAAATACGACTCCTAGAAGTAGAGATATTGACAAAAATAAGATGTACATCTACGCCCCCTGGCGGAGAAACTGTGGAATATTTTAAGAAGAAAATATTCCGTAAAGGTTTATTGATGTGAGTGGAATCAGTCCACGAAAGAATTTTTTCAATCGATGTTTTAGAAGCTCCGATTTTATGGCAAATACATCAGGAGCAAAAATTAACACTTACGCCCCGTGGTGACCAAAGTATTATTTACCAAAAATTTAAAAAATATATGCAAAAGATTTTCCATCAGGAGATGTATCCGCTGAAGAAAAGAGTTTTCAAACTGGAGTTTTAGAAGAACAGTTATCAGGGAAAATGTAATTTACTTTTACACCCCCTAGCGGAAAATCTATGCGTAATTTGAAAAAGTAACTATATCTAAAATACTCTTCGACATAAATGGAATCGAAAGATAAAAAAAATTTCAATCGTATGTTTAGAAGCAAATATGTGGAATAAAACGTATTTTTGAATTCGACATCATCTGCATTTACGCCCTCTACCGGCGAAATTGTATATCGTGAAAAAAAAAACGAAATAAAGGATCATCATTTTCATATTTCAAGCTTCCCAATGCAAAAAGAATTTTTCAAATTGGACTAATAGTTGCAGAGATATCGTGGGTACAGACGGACGGACGGACTGACTGACGGACGGACAAACCGGTAACAGAAGCACGAACTTTTTTTACAAAAGACGTGCTAAAAACTGAATATGCGTAGCATAAACACTATTTCTGCCATTTTCCAAATTCACAACCACAGAACACACTGAAGAGCAATTGAATTAGAGACAGCTAGCGTTAGGCAAATGTGGCGTTGTGGGCGACCCTGTAAGCGGAAACGACATGACGTATGCAGCGATCCGACAATATAAGGAGTGATGCGACGGGAATCAGTAAGAGTCGGACGCAGTATCGGTAAGACGAAGGATCTAAACGCATTTGATCGTGGGCAAATTGTCGGGGCCTGACGAATGGGTCACTCCATCTCGGAAGTCGTGCAGGCACTGGGATTTTCACGAGCCACTGTGTCACGGGTGTACCGTGAGTACATCGAATACGGTAAAATCATCCCTGCAAGGGTCAACTGCCGTGGACAACAGCGTGTGGATGAGCGGGGTCATCGTCGGCTAGCTCGCATTGTAACAACGGATAGACGGCCCACAGTGCAAGAAATCACTCGGCACTTTAACACTGGTGCACAAAAACGTGTAAGCAGTCACACCATCCAGAACCATCTCCTCGCTATGGGGTACAGAAGCCATCGTCCCACGAGGGTACCGCTGCTGACTGCACATCACAGCGTGCAAGATTAGCATGGGCTGGGGAACATCGCCACTGGACCCTAGACATATGAAAAAATGTTGTCCGGACTGATGAGTCGACATTCACGTTGGTACATGCGGATGGCATGGTACAAGTACGGCGCAACCCACATGAAGCAATGGATCTTTCTTGCCAGCAGGGTACTCTTCAAGGTGGTGGGGGTGGCATTTTCGTCTGGGGACTGTTTACGTGGACTGAAATGGGACCCCTGGTACGTGTGACATCGTCCCTCACAGGTCAACGTTACCGGGATACCCTGGACGACCATTTGCTCCCGTTTGTGCGTCTTCAACATCCCACTGGGGACCTCATCCTGCAACAAGACAATGCAGCTCCCGAATTGTATCCGAATGGTTGGATGAACGCTCCACCGACGTGACCTAGCTTCGTTGGCCAGCTAGATCATCTGACCTCAATCCCATCGAGCACATCTGGGATGCCATCGAGAGAGATGTTCGAGGCTCTGACCTCCCCCCTCCATCAAATCTTCGTGAACTGTGGGAGCTTGTTCAGGGGTCGTGGATCCGTATGGCTTCCCAACGCTTCCAGTGTCTTGTCGAGTCCATGCCGAGACGAATCGCAGCCGTCATCAGGGCGAAAGGTGGTGCTACACGTTACTAGACGGGTATCTCTAATTCAATTGCTCTTCGGTGTATATACAAGTGAAGCCGCTTTGTTCAGTTGTATATACTCTGATTATCTCAGTCGGTTGCTGCGCGAGTCATCTTTATCGAAGTACGCATGATGTTACTTAACAAGCGTTTTTTGCAAAAACCACCGTAAAGAGACCATGGGAACCTTTGAGAAATAATAGGTTCCCATGAATCTTTGAGAAATAATACTTAATCAATCACGTGCACGGCGGCGGGATTATAAAAATTTTGATACATGAACGCTGGCTGACAGACCTCGTGGATTTGCTCTTAAAATGTCGAAAAAATACCGCAATTCAAGCAGGCGGTTGTAAGGGCGTAAACATGACCGCTCGTTCATCGGAATGCTCCATCGTCAAGCAGCGAAGTGTTGCGAGATTTTTATGGGTTGAGGGTGTGCAACCCGATGAAATTCATAGTAGGATGTTTGTACAATATGGAGATGACAAGTGTATGAGCCAGAGACATGTGTAAAAGTGGATACAAAAGGTTCAAGCCAGTAGAAAGAATGTGTTTGATAAAGCTCGCTCGGGCCATCCGTCGACTTCTCGCGCAAAAAACCAACTGGATCGCGTCGATGCGCTCATTAAAGAAGATCGCCGGGTTACTCTATCTATGATTGCTCAAAACTTAAAAGAAGGTCGCCGGGTTACTCTATCTATGATTGCTCAAAACTTAAAAGAAGGTCGCCGGGTTACTCTATCTATGATTGCTCAAAACTTAAAAGAAGGTCGCCGGGTTACTCTATCTATGATTGCTCAAAACTTAAAAGAAGGTCGCCGGGTTACTCTATCTATGATTGCTCAAAACTTAAAAGAAGGTCGCCGGGTTACTCTATCTATGATTGCTCAAAACTTAAAAGAAGGTCGCCGGGTTACTCTATCTATGATTGCTCAAAACTTAAAAGAAGGTCGCCGGGTTACTCTATCTATGATTGCTCAAAACTTAAAAGAAGATCGCCGGGTTACTCTATCTATGATTGCTCAAAACTTAAAAGAAGGTCGCCGGGTTACTCTATCTATGATTGCTCAAAACTTAAAAGAAGGTCGCCGGGTTACTCTATCTATGATTGCTCAAAACTTAAAAGAAGGTCGCCGGGTTACTCTATCTATGATTGCTCAAAACTTAAAAGAAGGTCGCCGGGTTACTCTATCTATGATTGCTCAAAACTTAAAAGAAGGTCGCCGGGTTACTCTATCTATGATTGCTCAAAACTTAAAAGAAGGTCGCCGGGTTACTCTATCTATGATTGCTCAAAACTTAAAAGAAGGTCGCCGGGTTACTCTATCTATGATTGCTCAAAACTTAAAAGAAGATCGCCGGGTTACTCTATCTATGATTGCTCAAAACTTAAAAGAAGATCGCCGGGTTACTCTATCTATGATTGCTCAAAACTTAAAAGAAGGTCGCCGGGTTACTCTATCTATGATTGCTCAAAACTTAAAAGAAGGTCGCCGGGTAACTCTATCTATGATTGCTCAAAACTTAAAAGAAGGTCGCCGGGTTACTCTATCTATGATTGCTCAAAACTTAAAAGAAGGTCGCCGGGTTACTCTATCTATGATTGCTCAAAACTTAAAAGAAGGTCGCCGGGTTACTCTATCTATGATTGCTCAAAACTTAAAAGAAGGTCGCCGGGTTACTCTATCTATGATTGCTCAAAACTTAAAAGAAGGTCGCCGGGTTACTCTATCTATGATTGCTCAAAACTTAAAAGAAGGTCGCCGGGTTACTCTATCTATGATCGCTCAAAACTTAAACATTAGCTACGGTTCTGCCTCCTTAATAGTGCATGATGATATCGGGTATCATAAAGTATGTGCCAGATGGGTTCCATGGCAGTTGTCTGATGCGCACAAGCAGCAGCGCCTGGAAATTAGCAGACATTTTTTGCAGCGGTATGAATCAGATCCCAGTATTCTGGAGATAATTGTCGCTGGGGACGAAACATGGGTCCATAATTACGACCCCAAGAGCAATAGGCAAAGTATGGAGTAGAAACATCCGATCTTCCTATGCAAAAAGAATCTCAAAGTTGTCCCTTCGGCACGAAAATTAACGCTGACTTTTTTTTGACTGAAAGAACTCATCGTTGAACACTATCAAGCACAGGATGACTCAACTAACAGTCGGTCATATTGTGGCTTGCTGAAAGACAAATTTAAACCAGCGATTCGCACAAAACCGCGGAGATATCCGAAAAAGTGCTGTTGATGCACGACAACGCTCGTCCACATACGACATAGGCAATTCAACAAGAAATTACTGAGTTGAAGTTTGAGGTGTGTTATAACATCCTGCTTACAGCGCCGATCTGGCGCCGTGCGACTTTCATGTCTTCAGGCTTCTGAAAGACGCTTTGCGATGCCGCCGTTCTGGAAGTGATGTCCTGGCACAGAAAGCAGTGCTTTTCCTTGAGCTGACAGAGCGGAAAATTATTACGTCGAAGTTTGAAACACAAAATCACGGTACGCGATCTACATATACTTCTTAAACATGACTGTATAATTATAACATACAATAATTATAAGGGAGTAGTTCTGGTAAATAATTTTTGAAAATTCTAACCAGAAAAAGAATTTCATTTACTGCTTCTTCTAATCATTTAATTTCTTGTTCTGTAACATTACTGATGACTGGATAATAATAAATGTACAAAAGTCAACCTCCTTCTTAATTGTTATGGCAGCTAACTTTTTTCCCCGGTAAATGTAGGGGTAGGGGTCCACCCCACCTTGGGAAAATTCTGTGCGCCACGCCGCCACTGTCCACGGGTCAACCCTCTTGGGAAATCTCTGGGTCCACTACTGTCGGAGTGCTTCCTTTTTTGTTTTTTTGTTTTTAGCAAAGAGTGTATGTAGTATGTAATTTTCTACCTTTAGTTAAGGGACAAAAAATACATTTCCGTTTTGCTCAGGTTTCCGGTTTATACTTGTTCCGTCTCAAACAGGTTTTACCGTATCTGCATAATAAGAAAAAATAAATAGTTTTGATAGAAAGTTACTTGAATAAAATAAAACTTGAAGGGAGGTCAATGCTCCGCGTGGATTGCTGCTCTCGTTCAGTATCGATCCACTAAGGTTTAGGGCTGAAACATAAAAGAAACAGAAAAACTGAGAGAACAGGATCTCTGGAAGAGCCTAAAATAAGTGTTTCCACGGAAGCCAATCTTTCCGGGAAAGTAGATTCTTTTTTAGAAAGAAAGTCCTACACATACCTAAGCCACTACTACTTTCCTCGAAGATTTTTATTGACAGTGATTAATATTTCTGTGTGTGTGTTTGTGGTCCCTTGTGCTTTAATAATAACAGATTTGTGACTGTAAGGATAAACAAGTTTGGACATCACATAAGAGAGAACTTCCTATGTTCACCTAACCTACAGATAAGTTACGGAAGCTGGTCTTAGATTAAAAACAAAAACTCGTTAACTTAGAAAAAGCAAAGTTGGCTGATGCAATCAAACTAAAAACACGCCCTGTCAGTGCCTGATGGTATAGTTCAAAATGCGTTGGAGACAGCCGGGTACCCGTTTTTTTCTTCCGTCTTCAAATTGAGGATTAATTGTCAGTTTTGAATTATCTTTACACCTTTTTTTCTGAGATGGCTTTGGCTTCTAGCCAAAAAAAAAAAAAAAAAAAAAAAAGTGGGCGCCGTTGCTCAAAGAAAACTTTCTAGGTATAGAACCTGGGATATTTTATTACGAAGAAATTCTTTACTAATTTGAATCTAAAAAAAATGCGGTTCCTGAAAAATTTAGGGAGTTTCTTACTCACTCGGCACTTCCTTATTCTAAACTGCAGATAGGAAATGGGAGTTATGTCCCAATTCCAGAGGAGAGAAAAAAAGATGTGGAAATATGAAGTTACTGTTTTCATCATAGCTACAAAGCTGATGTCAAATTAACGGAAGGCTAAAGTTTAGTTATTTATTCATTTGTTTTTGATGTAAAGTAGCTTTACCGACGGGTCTGGTTTTTTTGCCCGACGTTTACTTCACCGAAGGGTCACTTGACCGAAAACCACTTCACCAAAAAGATTGTTTCACCGAAAGATCACTTGATCGAAACGTTCATTTCACCGAAGAGTCACTTGATCGAAAGGTACTTTTCACCGAATGGTCACTTGATCGAAATGTTCATTTAACCGAAAGGTCTCTTTACCTAAAAGTTCATTTCATCGAAGGGTGAGTTTATCGAAAACTTTGGATTTCATTACAGAATCTGTTGAAGCATGGTGCCGGCACGGAAGACAGACCACCGAAACGTTAGGGGATCATACTGAAATTGCAGTTTTGATTTCACCATATCACAAAGAGCGCAAATATTTAGTTTTAAGACAAAAATAATTTATTTTAAGTCCCCGTGCCTCAGCTAAGGACTTTTTAGCAAATTTTAATCGTGTTTATGAAAAAAAAAGTTAATAAAGTTGCACATTTAATCACGAAAAAAGAATCAATTTTAATTCCCTAGGCCTCGGCTTAGTCGTTTCAGCAAATTTTAATCGTGGGTGCTCATGTTCATAAGGTTTACAGAAAAACCTTATGAACATTAAAAATTCCCAGATTTAGGTCTAAGGCCTTAAAATTAATGTTTTAGGTTTGAGCAAGAGTGCAACATATTTTACCTTAAATATTATGTAACGCTTATGAATATGAGCAGGGTTAAAATCTCTTAACATGGCCTGTATCTAGGCCTACGGTAAAAAAATTAAAGTTTTGTGGTTGAGTAAAAGATGGAACATTATTTACTTGACTTGCTATGTAACCCTTATAAACACGAGCTCGGAGGACTAAAATTTGATAAAAAAAGGCCCAGATCTAGGCCTTATAATTAATGTAATATTTCGAAAAACCTACTTATGGAGAGGTGTTTCATAGAAATTAAAAGTGCATTTTTTAAACAATCCCATGACATTTAGGTGGCCAGTTTTTCAAAAACCCGCACTAACCCCCCCCCCCAGCAAATATCTAACAACAAAATTCCAAGTTTTCGATAAACTGGCCATTCGGTGAAACGATCTTTCGATATAATGAATTTTTAGGTGAAGTAATTCTTCGGCGAAATGAACTTTTTGATCAAATGACCTTTCGATGAGATGAACGTTTAGGTGAAGTGACCTTTCGGCGAAATGTACCTTTCAATCAAGTGATTTTCGGCTAACTGATTTTCGGTCAAATGATCTTTCTATGAAGTGAACGATACCCTTTACCGACAGTACCGCTTTAAGTCGCAAGCAACGAAAGTAGTCAAACCATTGTTGAAATCTGAATTTTGAATGCTGTCTCATGAAGTGACGCAACAATAGTTAATTTCATTGTTACTCAACAATATAGTTTACTAAACTATCGTCGAACATTATTTCATTACGTTGTACATAAACGTAACAATATCTCATTGATATCTGCGCAAATTGCAAGAATCTGATGCTAAATGTGATAAAAGCCATCACAAAAATGCATTTTGATGCTATGCATGTTTTCTGACAGTAGTAATGTATGCACCGTTGCGAAATTTGATTTCCCCTCGACCCCCTCCCCAAAAGAGGTTACCTTCCTATTGACGAGAGCTATAAAATCATGTATAACACGATGGAGTGTAACCTGCAGATCCAAAGTTACAAACCCCTTCACTAACACACACTGCCTGTCAGAGAAAATGCCACACGATGAAGGAATGCTCGAAAACATACCAAACTGCACACCCAGATAGCCAAGTAGGTCCTGAACAAATGATTTAATTGTCACATACAAACTATGCTCCAGTGGCCGAATATACGGGATGATCAATAAGGAGTGTGGCTTCCATTTTTGGGCGATGCAGACTTGAATCCAACGTGGCATCGAGGCAATGAAAGTCCGAATACAGTCCTGGGTAACGTGGACCATGTGATGTTGATCCGAGTCAACTGTTCATCTTGATTTTGTGGGGTTGGGAGGATACTTAACCGATGTCCAATCCTGTCTCACAGATGCCCGATGGGCGAGAGGTCGGAGGATCGTGCTGGTTACGGAAGCATCCGCACACCCTGTAAAGCATTCAAGCTGATCCGAGAGGTATGAGGCCGGGCGTTATCCTGTTGAAAACCGCCGTTTGTTATGCCCTGCAGATACGGTAGTGCCACGAGCCGTAGTACCTTGTCAACATTGCGACGTGCTGTCATTGTGCCCGTAATGCGTACCAGCGGTGAGGGGCTGTTGGCGCTGATAGCACCCCACACCATGATTTCGCCACACGTCCACGTTGCCGGGACGTGTGGCGCTCCACAATGGTGAAGGAATCCGCCCGTTGGCCACGTCGCCTCCAGACTCTCATCATCGGTGGTGAGACAGAACCGCGATTCGTCGCTGAACACCACACTGTTCCATTCGGCACCTCACGCAGCTCTGGAG
Source organism: Macrothele yani (assembly GCA_039090855.1). Taxonomy (NCBI): domain Eukaryota; kingdom Metazoa; phylum Arthropoda; class Arachnida; order Araneae; family Macrothelidae; genus Macrothele; species Macrothele yani. The sequence goes on from CM077010.1 coordinate 59,172,493, forward strand.
CGACATCACGCCAAGTGGTGAAGACAATGGCTCGCTGTTAAGGTTAGCCTTCGCAACGGACGGCTGGACAGCAAACCAGACGCAGCCAATCAGCGCCACACTGTCCGCGTCGATATCGGAGCGTCCAAGCATCCCCGTACGCTCTGCAAAATGTCGCCCGTTGTGGCCTGTGGGTCCGCTACTGCATGACGCCGGATGCGACGATCTGTTAGCTATAACGTCTGTCTCCGTGCTCCGGTCCCGCTACGACGTTGCACAGATCCTTCGTGGGACAACTCTCCCCAAATGAGACTGACGGTTGTGGTATCACGTTGCTTTTCTTCCGCAATACGACGCAAGGATGATCAGGCGGTACGAAGGCCTACGATGACACCTCTCGCGAACTCATCCGTTTGACGAAACCACTTACGACGGCATCTTAACGGCACTGGCATCCCTTGTTTGTTCTCCGGACACGGTTACAGCAGAACAACTCGCGGCCGTGACGACGTCTCGACTGATGGCCTCACGGGCTGGTTGTTCGCTTATATCTCGCGCGCCGTTCGTGCGATTGGCCTGCAAATGAAATCATTTGCATAACTTGTACGTGTGCACCCACCCTGCAATTTGTATGGCGTTGCGTTCTCTTCTTCGTGATGTGGCATTTTCTCTGTCAGGCAGTGTACTTTCGATTCAAATTTTATTTCCATCTTGAGGTCAGATTTTAGCTTGCACATGCGCAGATCAACTTCAGTAGCTACATCACATTTCATCGGTTTCAGGGTCGTTTCTTGTATTCGTCCAAGATTGATTTAAAATAAATATTGTTTTTGAAAAACTAAACAATCAAAATACTTACTATTGCCGCCGTCATATTTTAGCAAATATTTGCTTTTGTGACTCACATATCTTAGTTTTTGCGATACAATAACATTCATTAATACACCTACCTAAGTACCGCTCAATGTCAGGAAGTAATAAACCTTATTGTTTCTTGTTATGGTTTAAGTCCATTTAGTATGTACCTAGGACTGTAGCTACCGGAAGAACAGGGAAGGCGGTTGCCCTCGCAGAAAGAACATTCCAAGGACGTGAATTTATGCTCTGCTCTGGGGGATGTATAAAATGGAAATTGTAACTAAAAAAGAAAGTTACATCCTTCGGTATTATCTTTTTAAGGACTTTGGTTAGCCTTTTACATACTCCATGCAGTTAACGAGGGTACAGAGTAACATCCACTGTGAGGTGTGAACATCTCATATCCATGAAGGGAATTTTCCAAAACAGTGAATGGAGACATAGAAAACAATATGCTGATATGTCTAACTTCCGTCACCTTTCCAAGCATGTTGTTGGGACGAAGAGTTAATTAATCATCTGTGCTCTGTCGTAGAAAGTTCTCTGAGGGTTTAGCCTTGAACCGAATTTTTCCAAGCCCTTCACTGTTACGTTCACTATCCGATAGTCATTCGTTCTGCGCTGGTTTGGTTTTCGTTCTGCATTTCTGTGGAGCGTAGTGTTGTCGGCGTTCACATAATATTTATGCTTTACTCGGCATTTACAACCAGCGGTTCTTGGGTATTTACTTAGCTTTCACATTTTGAATGAAATTGTCGAAAACCTGAAATGCGATTTTTGAATGATCATAATACTTCCCTGTAACGGCGGTGTGTGAGAAAAGTGAAAACCACGAACTATTTAAGTGGAACCCGAAGGGGCGTAATTTTGAACTTGAAGGGGCGTAATTTTGAACTCAAATGGGCGTAATTTTGAACTCGAAGGGCGTAATTTTGAACTCGAAGGAACGTAATTTTGAACTCGAAGGGGGCGTAATTTTGAACTCAAAGGAGCGTAATTTTGAACTCGAAAGGGCATAATGTTGAACTCGAAGGGCGTAATTTTGAACTCGTAGGGGCATAATTACAAGTCTCGCTCTCCTAGATTTGAAAAGCTTGCTATATGCTGTATGTACCACATTGTGGCTCCTGTGGTCGTGAGTGTGGTCGTGGAACGTAATTTTGAACTTGAAGGGGCGTAATTTTGAACTTGAAGAGGCGTAATTTTGAACTCGAAGGAGCGTAATTTTGAACCCGAAGGGGCATAGTTTTGAACTTGAAGGGGCGTAATTTTGAACTCGAAGGGGCGTAATTACAAGTCTCGCTCTCCTAGATTTGAAAAGCTTGCTATATGCTGTATGTACCACATTGTGGCTCGGTGTGGTCGTGAGTGTGGTCGTGGGACCTAATTATGAACTTGAAGGGGCGTAATTTTGAACTTGAAGAGGCGTAATTTTGAACTCGAAGGATCGTAATTTGAACTTGAAGAGGCGTAATTTTGAACTCGAAGGATCGTAATTTGAACTCGAAGGAGCGTAATTTTGAACCCGAAGGGGCATAGTTTTGAACTTGAAGGGGCGCAATTTTGAACTCGAAGGGGCGTAATTACAAGTCTCGCTCTCCTAGATTTGAAAAGCTTGCTATATGCTGTATGTACCACATTGTGGCTCGGTGTGGTCGTGAGTGACGCGAATAAATGCAATATGTTGTACGTAAAGAAATGAATACTCTCGAATCACTCAATTTATTTCACACCCACAAAGATCTTGGCACGCGAAAGATGCATAGCATAAATTATCTACAAAGAGTGCCAAGGTATTCCCTCAAGTTTTTTCTTATGTCAGACATCATTACTCAAAAGTAAAATAAGTGAAAGAAAATGTTTCAGTTCTACACTGTTAAAAATTTTGTTGTAGGTTGCACTACACCAGCTGCACCACTTGCTAAGAAAAGATTCACCATTGTGTGGTGCAAACAAAAACCCAACAAGATAGTGCAACTTTGTACCACGACATCGTTCAAGATTGTCACACATTACGGTGCAAGGCTGTACTATGTTGTTGGGTTTTGTTTACACCACGCAATGGTGAATCTTTCCTTAGAAAGTGGTGCAGCTGGTGTAGCACCACTTTGTTGGTGCAACCAACCACAAAAATGTTTAACAGTGTAGGAACTCGTTGGTTTAGACCTCGAAGAATTAAAACCTAAAGAACTTCTAAAATAAGCATGCCTGAATGAATTAAAAGTAAGGAATGTTCAGTAAAATATTCACGCACACATGTTTTGTTGTATGTAGACGCTCTGGCAAAAGAGTAGGACTTTGAAACCACAAAATTTCTGTTAACAGTTATTGTTTCTAGTTCTCTAGTGAGTTTATCATCAAAGAAAAAAGGCATTTAAAATATAGCAGGATGACCAACTTTTTACACGGCACATCTGTTAAAAAGTCGAATGGTTTTATTTTTTTAATAATTGTTGAAGGCTGCGATTCTTAGATTGAAGAGCGAAAACATTATGACAACGTACCTAATATGATGTTGGTCCTCCACGTGCCTCCGAAACAGCTTGCACGCGGATATAGAACGAAGAGAAAAAATATTATGACCACCTGCCTGATATGATGTTGGTTCTGCAGGTGCGTTACCCCGATGTACACCGAAGAGACAAAGCATTATGATAAAATATGACCACATGCCTAATATGATGTTGGTTCTCCACTTGCCGCCAAAACAGCTCTTACCGGGATGTACACTGAAGAGACAAAACATTATGACCACCTGATGTTTGTTCTACACGTGCCGCCAAAACAGCTCTTACCCGGATATACACCGAAGAGACAAAACATTATGACCACCTGATGTTGGTTCTACACGTACCACCAAAACAGCTCTTACCCGGATATACACCGAAGAGACAAAACATTATGACCATCTGATGTTGGTTCTACACGTGCCGCCAAAACAGCTCTTACCCGGATATACACCGAAGAGACAAAACATTATGACCACCTGATGTTGGTTCTACACGTGCCGCCAAAACAGCTCTTACCCGGATATACACCGAAGAGACAAAACATTATGACCACCTGATGTTGGTTCTACACGTGCCGCCAAAACAGCTCTTGCCCGGATATACACCGAAGAGACAAAACATTATGACCACCTGATGTTGGTTCTCCATGTGCCGCCAAAATAGCTCTTACCCGGATATACACCAAAGAGACAAAACATTATGACCATCTGATGTTGGTTCTCCATGTGCCGCCAAAAGAGCTCTTACCCGGGTATACACCGAAGAGACAAAACATTATGACCACCTGCATAATACGATGTTGGTTCTCCATGTGCCGCCAAAACAGCTCTTACTCGGATATACACCGAAGAGCCAAAACATTATGACCACCTGCCAAATATGATGTTGGTTCTCTATGTGCCGCCAAAACAGCTTTTCCCCGGTGAAGCATGGATCTACAAGATTTCTAGAGGAGTCTTTTGGTATCTGGTACCAGCATGTTGCCAGCAGATTCCTTAAATCTTGTAAGTTACGTGGCTGAGCCACCACAGATCGGATTTTCTGTTCCATCACAAACTACAAATGCCCTATTGGACTGATGTCTGAGAAATTTGGAGGCCAGAGTAATACCTGGGAGTCTTCTTCGTGTTCCGCGAACCATTCTCAAACAATCCGGGCAGTGTGGCATTGCGCATTATTCTGTGGAAGAAGGCACTACTACAGGGGAATAGTGTTGCGACGAAAGGATGTACCTGGTCTGCAGTGATGTTTAGATAGGTGGTAGACATCATAGTTTCCTGCACATGAATGACTGGAGCAAGGGTTTTCCAAGCAGAACTTTGTCCAAAGCATTGCACTTCCTCCACCGGCTTGTATTCGTGCCGTGCATTCTGGTGCCAACACTACCCCAAGTAAACGACGCACACGCATCCTGCTGTCCACATGGTGCAACAGGAAACGAGATTCATCGGACCAGACGACTTTCTTCCAATCACTCCAAGTACAGTCCTGATGCTCGCGTGCCCATTGTAGGCACTTTCTACAGGTGAACCGAAGTTATCATGGGCACATACAGACTTATTTTCGGCATGGGTTGATGTATCGTGTGTTGTAACTCATCACGCCCGCCTGCAGCATGCACGTTACCGCCGAGTTGCACCACAGGTATATCGTCTGTTGGCTCGTTCCATACGGGATAGCCTTCGCTCACCTCTAGCATCGATGAGCCGTGGTCGGTCCACACTTTGCTGGCGGTCTGTGGTTTTTACCTCCTCGGACCACTTTTTGAAGGTACTAACTACGGCTGACTGGAGCACCCCACAAGCCTTTGTCAAAATCGCTTAAGTCCGCTGCCTTTCCCATCTGAAGAACAAGAATAACACTGATTAACAGAGAGCTCAGTATAAGGTGTTACTTAAACTGTTTCATGACTTTCACACGCGCCATCGTTTACCTACAGTTGCTCCGATTTGCATAAAGACACACTGGTCGTGATATTTTGGCTCTTCCGTGTATATCGCCGGCATTATCCGAAACAAAAAATATATGCAAAATGGTCTTCGTATTAAAATTATTTCGATTGCAGAAAGAATATTTTCTGCCGAAATGTTTGAAGCAATGTTATGGAATAAAACGTACCCTGAAATGCCAATTTATTCAGTACTCCAGAAATGGAAACAGGTCAAATATTTTGGATCCCGACCCGACCGGGACCCAGCCTTCACATAATTCGACCCGACCTGGTCAAATCTGCTTTGAGCTATAAATTCGAACAGGTCAAAATTTTTGGATCCCGACCCGAACGGGACCCGGCCCGACCTGGACAAATCTGCTTTGAACTATAAATTCAAACAGGTCAAAATTTTCGAACCCGACCCGAACGGGACCCGGCCTTCACATAATTCGACCCGACCTGGACAAATCTGCTTTGAACTATAAATGCAAACAGGTCAAAAATTTTGGAACCCATCCCGACCGGGACCCGGACTTAACGTAATTCGACCCGACCTGGAAAAATCTTCTTTGAACTATAAATTCGAAGAGTTCAAAAAGTTTGGAACCCGTCCCGACCGGGACCTGGCCTTCACATAATTCGACCCGACCTGGACAAATCTGCTTTGAACTATAAATTCGAACAGGTCAAAAAGTTTGGAACCCGTCCCGACCAGGACCCGGCCATCACATAATTCGACCCGACCTGGAAAAATCTTCTTTGAGATATAAATTCGAAGAGTTCAAAAAGTTTGGAACCCGTCCCGACCGGGAACCCGGCCTTCACGTAATTCGACCCAACCTGGACAAATCTGCTTTGAACTATAAATTCGAACAGGTCAAAAATTTGGGATCCCGTTCGGTACTCGGCCTTCACATAATTCGACCCGACCTGGACAAATCTGCTTTGAACTATAAATTCGAACAGGCCAAAAAGTTTGGATCCCGACTCGATCGAGACCTTCATGTAATTGGACTCGAGTCGGACAAATCTGCTTTGAACTTTAAATTCGAATATGTCATCATCATTGTCAATCATTATCAATCCGCTGCTGCATGAAGGTCTCCTCCATCCATCCATCTCTCACGTGGTCTTCTTCTAGGTCTTTTCCTGTGCCTTGAAATCCAGTCTAAATTTTCAGGTGTCCATCGGTGATCCGTTCTGCTGGAAATATGTCCATCCTATTGTCGTTTCAGGGATTTTATGGGGAAAATCTAGAGGTAACCGGTACTTTCATTTACCTTTCAAGCGAGGTTTAAATTACTGAAGAAATTAATCATTGTATAAATAAAACCAGGTTGCGCGAATTTGGAGGAAATAGTACAATTTTCAGGATCAATTTACCTTTATGTATTAAAAGAAAAGTGTTTATCAGTGAATGCTTTTAGTTCTTACTTACTGATCAGAGACTACTGAAAGAAAACGTGGAAAAGTGCATGCTTGGTGTAACCAGGAAAGAAAAGAAGAGGAACTCGTGGACATGTGTCAGAAAAATCACTAGAGTGGAAGACAAAATGATGAAAGTAAAATCCCTGAAATCGCAATAGGATGGACATACTGTGTGACGTATATTTTATTTTAACTTTCATTTTCAGTTCTTTTTCTTATGTAAATTTGAGTTTGTTCTCTTTTTTCACTTTCCAAACTTAACGTGATATCTTCTCTCTCACATGAATGGAGTTTGGCAACACGATGAGCTCCGTACGTAAGTGACGTATGAATGTGATAAGAACAAGACGAGATATACGTATAATTCCTACGCAGTAGCCGTGTGAAGGGGATTTTGATGGTGAACGTCAATGCTCCTTTTGGATAAGAGATTGCTTAACTGCCGTTTAAGTAGTTCGAAGGCTACGTGTGCTACGTTAATGAAAGTGTTGTGTTTCATAGTTAATTGTTATTGTGTAGATTAACACAAGTTTCGTGATTTCATCTTGTTGAAATACAAATGATCAAGTGCTTATTAACAGCAATAAAGGATTAGCCATAAGTAAAACCTTTGGAACTTTATCTGAGTGATTCGTATTTCACTGTAGGTGAAGTTTTGATTTATTTAGTGTTTTAGTATGTCAGCTACACACAAACGCTACAACTGCTAGAAGAACTGACCATCAATGGACAACTGATATTGTAACGTACCAGGAGATGTGACGTACCTGCCAGAAGGACGCACACGACATAAAGGCAGATAGGAATCAGAATAAAATGTCCGCGTAGCTTAATTGGTAGAGCAACTTATTCCGGAATGAGTGGACCCGGGTTCGAATCCCGGCATAGACCAAAAATGACGGAGAAATTTACTTTGTTATAATGGCGCCCGAACTATCCGGATGACCCGACCGTTCAAAATCTCGCATTGGTGTGATGTTATTTCCACACCGCGAGATAGGAAAAATAAGAGAATCCTTTCTCCAGCACTTCGAAAAAAAAAAAAAAAAAATAAGGGGGACATGATGTAACGTACCAGGAGATGTGACGTACCTGCCAGAAGGTCGCACACGACATAAAGGCAGATAGGAATCAGAATAAAATGTCCGCGTAGCTTAATTGGTAGAGCAACTTATTCCGGAATGAGTGGACCCGGGTTCGAACCCGGGTCAACTTATTCCGGAATGAGTGGACCCGAGTTCGAACCCGGGTCCACTCATTCCGGAATAATATATTAGACTGGATGCCAAGGGACTAAAAACGATCCAGAAGAAACCCACGTGGGAGATGGTGGATGAAATTCGAAAGCATACTGGAGTGACATGGAGAAGACTGGCTCTATACAGATAGTTGAGGAAGAAACTTGGGGGGACCTTCATCCAGTAGTGGATTGATAATGGTTGACGATGATGATGATATATACGTGTGCGTCTACAGGATTTTTAAACTGCTAGGGTTTTAACTAATCTTACTTTGATAAGGACCCCTCAAAGCATAGGCTGCCAGTGCTTCTATTAGTAATAAGAATTAAGAGGAAAGATAACACCGAATTTTTGGGTGTATTGAGTACGTCTACTGAATCCGTTCTGACGCGAATTAAATTTATCAAAGCTATTCAAAGTCAATGGAACCGATATGGAAAACAACAGTAGCTGACCGAAGAAAGAAATTTTTAAATCGGGCGTTTAATCCCGCTGATATTGCTGTAAACGGAATCGTGAACTTACGCCCCCCTGTGGTTGCAGTCTTGTGCGTTAAGAAAAATTTTAAATTATATGAGAAACATTTCCCAGCGGAAACTCTCTCAAACAAAGAAATAATTTTTCAAATCGGACTCTTAGAAACTGAAATGTCGACAAATATAAGATATGCATCTACATCCCCTGGTGGGGAAATCGTGCACTATTTTAAGAAGAAAGTATTCTCAAGCGGTTTTTAGATGTGAGCGGTAACAGTTCAGGAAAGAATTTTTTCCGTCGAGTTTTCAGGAGCTCAGATTTTGCCGCAAATACATCAGAAGCAGAAATTAACACTTATGCCCCTGGTGGCTAAACCATTCTTTACCAAATACTAGAAATTATACGAAAAACATTTCACATCAGGAGTTGTATGCGATACAGGAAGAATTTTTCAAATCGGAGTTTTATTAGCAGAGATATCGGGGGAAAAGCAATTAACTTTTACGCCCCCTAGCGGAAAGTCTATGAATAACTTTAAAATTCTGAAATTATATGAAAAACATGTCGCACCGGAAACGCTGTATAATAAAGAAAATTTTTTTCAAAGCGGACGATTATAAGCAGAGATATTGACAAAAATATGATGTACATCTGTGCCCCCTGGCAGAGAAACCATGCAATATTTTATGAAGAAAATATTCCGAAAAGGTTTATCGACGTAAGTGGCATCGCCCCACGAATGAAGTTCTTCAATCAAGATTTTAGAAGCTCAGATTTTGTGGCAAATACAACAGAAGCAGAAATAAACACTTGTACCCCATGGTGGCTAAACTGTTCTTTACCAAAAACTAGAAATTTTATGTGAAAGATTTACCATCAGTAGCTGTATCCCCTGAAGCAAAAAAAAATCAAATCGGAGTTTCATAAGTAGAGATATCGGGGAAAACGCAATTTATGTTTACACCCCTAGCGGAAATTCTATGCGTAACTCGAAAAAGTTACTATACCTAAAAAAAACTCCGACAAAAATGGAATGAAAAGGTAAAAAAAAAATCACTCGAATGTTTAGAAGCAAATGTATGGAATAAAATGTATTTTGAATTCGATATCATCTGCATTTACGCCCTCTAGCGGCAAAACTGTACATCGTAAAGAAAAGCGACGTAAAGGATCATCATTCGCATATTTAAGCTTTCCAATGCAAAAAGAATTTTTCAAATCGGACTAATAGTTACAGAGATATGGTGTCTACAGACGGACGGACGGGCTAGCCAATAACATGAGCACAATCTTTCTTTACAAAAGACGTGTTAAAAACGAATTTTTGTTTTCACGATCTTCCATGGTGTTGCAGTGCTAATTCGTATAATGGAACAGTAGATTTCACCGTTATGTTTATATTTCACAAAATAATTCCTTTTTAAAAACAATAAGTTATTTCAGAAACGAGAGAGTGCTAGAATCTTTACGTAACAGTGAGGCTAGAATTTTTTAAATACATAGACGTTCGCGTGTAAACAATTTTTATGAGGTCATGGCTTCCAGATCTGCTGTGTATGAGCATCTGGATATTTTTCTTTCCTGAACCCAGCTCATCTAAAATATAGCTGAATCAGAGAATGTGCTAGAATCAGCGATCACATTAAGAAACTGAAAAAATGTGGTATGAAGAGTACAATTTGGCTGAATACCAAATATGTATGCCCAACAATCATACTGTTCGAAAATAATTTCATTGCCATTTTCAGGGAAATTAGTTTTTAATCGAAGCTTTAAAAATCAATACAAATCAATAGTTGCGTGATGAACTGCCGAACTTCCGTGATTCCGTGCGCAGATAGCGAACGAACTCTCAAGACATTACAAAAAAAGCTGTTTTTTTCTCCGGGTTAAAAAACTACAGACTAGTGATTGTATGAGAGCGACTGAATGATTTGATTTCGAGTCATTACAGTTTCAGTTTTTGTTTGATTTAGAGTTTGAAATTCAATCTTAGCCGTTTCTGATTCACTCACGCAAATTTAGTTTAAACGATCTCATTTGAAATTCACTTTTGTTGATAAATGTGCAACAGTATTAGTACAGAGAGTAAATGCTACGTTTCTTATTACTAGAAAGATATTCTAGAGAGCGCTCTCCATTTTTGCAGAATCTCCTCTCCCTCGGCGAACACCCTATTTTTTTTTCAAGAAAACAAATACAAATTTTCCTTAAAATTACTACGTTGTCGGCGTGCTCAAAAAGAAAAACTATATATATACACCGATGGGCCATTACATTATGACCACCTCCAACCTAGAAAAATGAGCGCGCCTGGAGACCAAACGGTGGCGCGGGTGAAATTCACAGCTTTCGGTTAGCAGAATGTTCTGAGTCAGAATAGGAAAAGCTACCGATATGTCACGGCGCCTCGGAACTACGATCTCGGAAATGGCGCGGCTTGTGGGTTGTTCACGTGCCTCTGAAGTGAGTACGTATCAAAAGTGGTGCATAGATAGCCAAACGACGAACGGTCGCTTAGCCGTTTGTCGTCCGCAGCTCATTGATGCCAGAGGGGGAGCGGAGACTGTCGCACATTGTTCACAGTGTTAGCAGGGCCACAGTGCGAAAATTACCCGCAGCTGCAATAGAGGTAATCAGGGCATTGTGTCACAGCATACAGTTCACGGCAGCTTTCTGCGCATGGGCATGAGTAGCGAAAGACCCAGTCGGGTCCCCATGCTCACTGCACGTCACCGCCAACAACGCATGAAATGGGCTCAAGATAATCGAAATTGGACCGTGAATGATTGGAAGAAAGTAGTCTGGCCTGACGAATCATGATTCCTGGTGCATCATGTAGACAGTCGAGCGCGGATGTGGCGATTACCAAAGGAAGCTATGGCACCTGGATGCATTGTTGGGCAGAAACACCCGGCAGCGGCGGTGTTATGCTGTCGGCGATGTTTTCTTGGGACACTTTAGGCCCCATTACCCCAATAGCTGTTAGTTATCCCTGATAGCTGCTAGTTATCTGAGCATCGTTGCTGACCAAGTTCATCCATTCATGGCAACTGTGTTCCCTGTTGGTGATGGCCATTACCAACAGGATAGGACGCCATGCCACACTGCCAGAGTCGTCAAGGAGTGGTTCGAAGAACATGCTGGCGACTTTCTGTTAATGTCCTATCCTCCAAATTTACCTGACATGAACCCAATTGAACATTTGTGGTTAGACTTGGAAAAGCGAGTTCGCGCTAAACATTATTGCCGCATAATGTATTTTCGTTTTTTACATTTGCTCGTATTCATTTATTGTCTAGTCAAGTCACCACGTTCAGATTATTGAAGTGTTCTATTATCCAGTTTGCAGTTAGCTGTCTACCTTCTTTGAAAAAGCCATCTGGTTGATATGTGAAAGTTTGGAAATTTTGATTTATAATCTATTCCAAGAAATTTTGGTTACTAGTATAGTTATACTACGTTAAATTATCGCATGTGTTAATCAAGCAGACCAGTAATTAATGCTTGCATATGCATGTTATAGGGAAAAATTTTATTGTTCTCATGAGATTAGTAAAAATCGTATACATACCTTTAGCAGAGGAGCTTGGAATTTGAAAAAAAACATACGTGTTGTCCAAAACAATTAACCACTGTCGAGAGTTTCTAATCAGATTTGGTACTTCACGTTCTCCACGGTGGGCGAGTGGTAGGAGGCGCTGTCTTCTGACCATTCGTCCAAGTGCTGAATGAAGCATGCCCTTCTCCCAAGTCGCTGGTCCTGCCTCTTCTCATGAACCAGACGCCCAAAATTAAGGACGGGGTACTGTTTATAGCCCTATGAGTGGCTACAAAAAAACTTCACGTTGCACTTCGTAAAATTGCACATATGATTTTCAGGAGCATTCCTTTTGTTCTAACGTTTTTCTACGCTTTCCAATCGTAGGTTGAAGGAGCATATATACTCCAGCTTTGTCTGCCTGTCCGCACGATAACTCGCGTAAAAACAGTTCGATTTCGATGAAATTTTAGTATGTGGTAGGGGACAACCTGGGGACGAACCCTATTGAAAATGGACGAAATGAGGTCAAAGCTTAGGGCATAGAAGTGGGATTCATTCCATTGCCCTTATGCGTCATAACTTTAGAAAAAGTGCTTCAATTGCGACAAAACGTTATCATGTTGCTCGGGAGGTATACTGAACCGGTTCTGTTAAATATCATCGAAATGCGGTCAAAGGTCAGGGCACAGGAGCAAGATTTATTCCGCAGCCATTATCCTCATAACTGACTAAAAATGCTTCTAAAAATGCTTCTATTGTGCACATGTATGTTGTTCCGGATGTATACTGAACCAATTCTGTTTAATACGTATAATCGAAATGGGGTAAAAGGTCAGGGAAGAGGAGCCAGATTTATTCCACAGCCATTATGCTCATAACTTGACTAACAATGCTTCTATTGCGACAAAACTTCAGTATGTTGTTCCAGAGGTATACTAAACCGGTTCTGTTAGATATCATCGAAATGCGGTCAAAGGTCAGGGCACAGGAGCGAGATTTATTCCACAGCCATTATCCTCATAAATTAACTAAAAATGCTACTATTGCGACAAAAACTTTAGTATGTTGTTCCGGAGGTATACTGAACCAATTCTATTTAATATCATCGAAATGGGGTCAAAGAGGAGCGAGATTTGTTCCACAGCTATTATTCTCATAACTTGAGCAATGATTTCTGCAATGTTGGAAAGCATATCGTAATCAATGCATTGCATGATTTTACTAACTTGTTTTAAGAAGTTGGAGAGTTTGACTTGACTCTTTTGAAATCTATTTTTATCATCTGTAGCTTTTATTTTCCAGGAAAAACACGAGTGTTGGTAAAGTGCTGGCCGCCTGGTCCACTGCTGGGTGAAATCTGCCGCTCACCCGCCCACACTAGGCCGCACGCGTCCTACTGTGAGAGGGTGAGAAGCAGATGATGAACCTACGCATCAGAAAGCGTTGCTTTCCCAATAGCTTTGTTGTTCAAAATGGTCATTCAAAGGGATGATTGACATTGAGCCTTTCTCATTGATAACCTGATTAAAGGGTTGCAACACCAGCGACGAACTTAGCAAAGAAAAGGAAAGGTGTTTGAGTAGTTTGTTTCTACTTTGTGGCAGGATTCTTGCGTTTGGGAGACCAGACCTTCACCATCATGATTTGGGTCGTGGAGAAGAGAGATAACAAGTTAGTAAAATCATGAAATGCATTGATTATGATACACTTTCCAACACACCAGACATCATTACTCAAGTTATGAGGATAATGGATGTGGAATAAATCTCGCTCCTGTGACCTGACCTTTGACCCCATTTCGTTTATATTAAACAGAATTGGTTCAGTAAATCTCCGGAACAACATGGTGAAGTTTTGTCGCAATCAAAGTATTTTTAGGTAAGTTATGAGGCATTAGGGCGATGGAATGGATCCCCTCCTGTGACCTAACCTTTGACCCCATTTTGCCCATTTTCAACAGGATTCTTTCCCAGGTTGTCTTCTACCACATACTAAAATTTCATCGAAATCGAACCATTTTTACGCGAGTTATCGTGCGGAGAGACAGACAGATGGACAAAGGTTGGGCATTTACGCTTCTTCAACCTACGGTTGGAAAGCGTAAATAAAGGAAAAGGGAGTGCTCATCACTTTTTAGGGGTTTAACGCTGTGCAGGTCTATGACCTATGTAGTTAAGATCAGAAGGGGAAACGAATTGTTTTGCTGTAGCTTTCGTAAAATTAGGCCGCTATGCGAACATTTTTGTTTGTGGGTTGCAGAAGGTTTTTGGCTATTATTTAGTCCAGGTTAATCTGCAACTTAGAAGGTTAGAGTCTAAACACCGATTAAAACTGCATTACACACAGGTCCCAAAAAGTTGGGGATATTGTATGAAATGAAGGATGCATGTATATGACTGAGGCAACACGCATTCAACTAAAATCTGTGATGCTACGTAACAGAAAATAAGGAGTGCATTTACAAAATCAATTTGTAGTGCAATTTCTAGTAAAGAAAGTAGCACTGCAATATGGACAAAATAGTAAGCTCAAAGAATGTCAATACCTCTGGGTTTCAGTACGCGGTAACACCACCTCAGTGTCGAAGTACGTCTTGACACTAAAGAAGCATACTTGCAATGACGTTATTCATGAATATCTAGTGCAGCTCGTCTCAAATTACAGGCAACAAATTACAGAGGTCTACCAATGTACTGGGGTATGGAAAGTGGTTAATCAGACATCACTGCACAGCGTCGCAAATGTTCTCAATAGGATTAAGATTAGGGCACCTCGGAGGCAGCTGTAACTATTCAATTCCATGATTTTTCTGCTCCTGAAGACTGTGGTCATTATAATTACCTAGGTGTTAAAATTACACAAGAAGGTAGAGATGCAATGGGACTAAGAGATATAATTGCTTAGGGAAGAAAAGCTGTTAAACGCTTGAACGGAATCTGGTGGAGTGAAGAAATAACCAGAAAAAGGAAATGGGGTATTTATAATACTATTGTTAAGAGCATCTTAACATATGGGCCGAGGCCTGGCGATTAACAGAAGTGGACAGAAAGAAAAGAACAGCTGTAGAGATCGATGCTTTAAGAAGATCACATAGAGTTTCAGGAAAACATAAAATAACAAATGGAAGGAATAAAGAATTGATGGAAGTGAAAGAAACAATTTTAGAAGACATACAGAGGAGACATTTGAGTTGGTTTAAGTCATGAAAAAAGAATGTCCTCTAAAAGACTGCCCGGAATTGCCATGGAATTTAAATCAAATAAACAAAAAAAAAAAAAAATAGAGGCCGACCTAGGAGAGCATGATCTGATGGAATAAAGAGCCACTCACAAGGGGACATTACAGGTGACCACCCGCGGATTTCGGTGAATTTTTGTTTAATGAAAGTAGAGGGAAAAATGAGGATATATATGTCCCGGCATTTGATCTAATGCCTCTTATTTTCGGCATAAAAAATCATAACGATCCGGAGGATATCATAACAAAATTCGTGATTTCCTGTAAATGATGCTTTACTGTAATGTCACGAGGTCCTACAGCAGTGCATTATAGCATACTTTTACTGTTATGGTGGCTAATGTCGAAAAGCGGGGAATGAACAGTGAACTCTCAGTAGCAGCAAAGAACGGAATGCCTGCATTTTCCCATCCTCCCTTAAAGTTCTCTCGTTCTAGCTTTTCGGAATTCGGTAAGAAGTTACAACAACATTGTGCGATATTGGTAGATATTAAATCAAACATATGTATTTCTGTGCAATATTTGCATGAGCTAGCTATGTCGTGAGCTGTAGGCTTTGTACTGAAGTGGACCTTACACTTAACATTGTATTGTGTCATTGTCAATGGCAATTTGGTGTAGTTTCACTAACAAATAATAAAGAACTTGTAGAAGTAATCGTTGAGTAATGGAGTTTAATAATAAATAGCACATATGGGGACAGAGGAATTGTTAGGAGAATCGAATTATCACATTTTAGCTTATAAAGTATACTTACGTACTTTTATTTGAAGACCTAAGACATATGTTGTTAGGTATCATTATCGGAGGTTTTGCTATCGTTTATTGGTACACAAAGTTGCGGATGATAATTATAAAAACAATGAAAACATAACACTTCTCTACAACGCGAGCATTTGATAAAATAACTGTCCGAGCACTTACATTTCGTTTGTCGAACGTCGTCCGGAAAACACATTTCTTTCACATTTCTAAAAATATTTCTTTCATTTATTAACCTTGCAGCAAACTAAGCGTACTGCAACATATCCTTGAAAATCGGCGCAGGAAGTTGATGACATATAAGTGAATGGATCTTCACTACATTTTCTCGCTTGTTTAAATGACTATTTTTTTTAAAGTTCGACAAAGTTTGTAATTATTTAGGAAACTTTTTTACTTGACGGAAAAGGTACACATCACAAGGTTGACAGCATAGGGTACAATGAGGAGGAATGATTACATCAGTAGAAGAACAAGTGCCGTCGGCCTTTGTGAAGACACTATTAAAGAGTGCTGGTTATGTTTGACCTCCCCATGAATCCACGATGAATAGAAACTTCTCTTTTTCACAAAATGGTCAGATAGTGTTTTTCATGAAACTGCTGAAATGCTCTTTCGTTAATTTCCCTGATTTCGACGATATCACGAATACATTTCCATATTCCGCAGTTAGTCCTTCCACAATCTTGGAAACGAGAGGTCCAAATTGTCCCTGAGGCTCTTGCATACATAGAAAAACTTTTGGAAATAATGCTCTAGAAGCAGTCAATGCATACTGCGCAGTGTAACTATGCGTTACTTTGTTAAAATCTCCCAAGAATACCTCTGTTGTTTTTTCTGCACGCACAGAAAGTGTCCTGTTCACATCGATTCCGTACTCACATCTTCTTTGATCAGTGTTAAGGACGTAAGCCAATGGAAACTCTTTGATCAGTCGTGAAAGACGTTTTTGGAATTTCCCTGCTTCCGCGATAATGGTTGACAAATACAATTCATTTTGTGACTTGATGTAGCGCGTCACTTTTCGCTGGTGGGTGTCATGAACCAGTTTGAATTTTTCAACCACCCTTGTGATGCCATAAAACGAAAATCGTCCGATTGATGTTGCACTTCTGTAAGCAGAAGCCACACGAAAATAAAATCGTACAGCTTGCTAAACAGCATCCAAAATGGAGTTTAAAAGCTCTACACCGACGACCATGTACTGCTTTACAACGGAAGGCACACCTGCCAAAATGGGAGCAAGAAATTGAACGGAAGGTGGATTAAAGGGAAAATATGACATAATCAACAAATGCATCTGCGATCGATTTTGTGAAGCTCGAGAGAAAAAGCAGCCGGTAACCACCCGAATGATATAACAATGTGCTTCTGCTGCAGCGGTGCAACATCAATCGGACGATTTTTGTTTTATGGCATCACAATTGTGGTTGAAAAATTCAAACTGGTTCATGGCACCCGCCAGCGAAAAGTGATGCGCTATATCAGGTCACAAAATGAATTGCATTTGTCAACTATTATCGCGGAAGCAGGGAAATTCCAAAAACGTCTTTCACGACTGATCAAAGAGTTTCCATTGGCTTACGTCCTTAACACTGATCAAAGAAGATGTGAGTACAGAATCGATGTGAACTGGACAATTTCTGTGCGTGGAGAAAAACAACAGAGGTATTCTTGAGAGATTTTAACAAAGTAACGCATAGTTACACTGCGCAGTATGCATTGACTGCTTCTAGAGTATTACTTCCAAAAGCTTTTCTATGTATGCAAGAGCCTCAGGGACAATTTTGACCTCTCGTTTCCAAGATTGTAGAAGGACTAACTGCGGAAATATGGAAATGTATTCGTGATATCGTCGAAATCAGGGAAATGAACGAAAGTACGCATTTCAGTTTCGTGAAAAACACAATCTGACCATTTTGTGAAAAAGAGAAGTTTCTATTCATCTTGGATTCATAGGGAGGTCAAACATGTCCAGCACTCTTTAATAGTGTCTTCACAAAGGACAACGGCACTTGTTCTTCTACTGTTGTAATTATTCCCCTCATGGTACCCTATACTGTCATCCTTGTGATGTGTACCTTTTCCGTCAAGTAAAAAATTTTATTAAAAAATTACAAAACTCTGTGGAACTTTAAAAAAAAATAGGCATTTAAACCAGTGAGAAAATGTAGTGAAGATCCATTCACTTATATGTCATTAACTTCCTGTGCCGATTTTCAGGAATATGTTGCAGTACGCTTGGTTTGCTTGGAAATGTGAACGAAATGTGTTTTCCGGACGACGTTCGACAAACGAAATGTAAGTGCTCGAACAGTTATTTTATCAAATGCTCGCGTTGTAGAGAAGTGTTATGTTTTCATTGTTTTTATAATTATCATCCGCAACTTTGTGTACCAATAAACGATAGCAAAACCTCCGATAATGATACCTAACAACATATATCTTAGGTCTTCAAATAAAAGTACGTAATTATACTTTATAAGCTAAAATGTGATAATTCGATTCTCCTAACAATTCCTCTGTCCCCATATGTGCTATTTATTATTAAACTCCATTACTCAACGATTACTTCTACAAGCTCTTTATTATTTGTTAGTGAAACTACACCAAATTGCCATTGACAATGAAACAATACAATGTTAAATGTGAGGTCCACATCACTACAAAGCCTACAGCTCACGATATAACTAGCTCATGCAAATATTGCACAGAATTACATTTGTTTCATTTAATATCTACCTATATCACACAATGTTGTTGTAACTTCTTACAGAATTCTTAAAAGTGAGAACGAGAGAACTTTAAGGGAGGATGGGAAAATGCAGGCATTCCGTTCTTTGCTGCTACTGATAGTTCAGTGTTCATTCCCCGCTTTTCGACATTAGCCACCATAACAGTAAAAGTATGCTATAATGCACTGCTGTAGGACCTAGTGACAATACAGTAAAGCATCATTTACAGGAAATCACGAATTTTGTTATGATATCCTCCGGATCGTTATGATTTTTTATTCCGAAAATAAGAGGCATTAGATCAATTGCCGGGACATATATATCCTCATTTTTCCTCTACTTTCATTAAAAAAAATCACCGAAATCCGCGGGTTGTCACCTGTAAGGTCCCCTTGTCAGTCATAATATCCTGATGGAAGAATGGTGCTTATATAGAGAAAGATGGAAAAAACTCTTGGAGATCGGAAGGCGACGTCAGACGCCATAAACCGATTTTATTTTATGCTCTAGACACGGTGAGTGGTTGCATTGTCATCGAGAAAACAGAGTGCATATCAAATAGCAGCGTGAAACAGTGCCACAATATGGACAATGATAGCGTTTCGGTGCACTGAGGCATTCATGTTGCCTTGACAAACATACAAGGAAGTACGGCCATTAAAACACACTCTTGCCCAGACCAGAAGTGACTGCCGCTGGTAAGGGTGGGCGGATTGCACATAGTGTGGTTGCATTCGTGTGACGTAAGTTCTCCACACGTGTCCTCGAGTATCAGGATAAAGAGCGAGACGGGATTCGTCTGTGTAAAGTACACGGAGCCACTCTGTATTAAACGACATGTACTCTTGGACCCAGGTATATCTTTGACGACTGTTAAATGCTGTCAATGCTATACATCTCAGCGGTGTCCTTGGTCTGAGTCCCAACTCGTGAAGACGGTTTCGTACCGTTTCGGGACATACCGTGACATGAAAAATAGCCTGAAGTGATTTCCGGAGTTAGCTACTGTAGATACTAGGCCTTCTCCGAGCACTCTCTCTCTCAGATAGCGATCTTTTTTCCTGGTTGTTATCCTCGAGCGACCACTCCTGGGTCGATCTGCAACATTTTCCTGCCGTAGAAATTTTGTTTGTAGGCGACTTACTCCACTTTTCTTAAACGTCGTCTGGACATCATTTCAGCTTAATCCCACATTGAAGGCAATACTTTCAGAAAAATTTCAGACCAAGCCCTGAAAAGACCCGTTTTCTATTTCTTGCCGAGTACTTTTATCGGAGCTTGCAAGCCACGTGCTGTGCTTTTATGACGCTAATTTACACATGACATAGCTATCCACACTCATACGATCTCCAGTAGTGGCCAAACTAGCATATCACCACGTTTTCCCTTTGAAACCGCAATATCCCCCTTGTTTTTCAGAGAGAGAGAGAGAGAGAGAGAGAGAGAGAGAGTGGGAAGTTTGGGACCACAGTTGGAAATGGGTAAAAAATTTTGGACCCTGACAAATCTGCTTTGAGCTATAAACTCGAATATATGATCATCATCATCATTGCCAATCATTATCAATCATTAGCAGTCCAATGCTGGATAAAACTCCATTAGCCTTCCCAAGTTCCTACCACGACGGACTATCTTGGGCCAGTCTCCTCCATCCACCCATCTCCTACGTGGTCTTCTTCTGGGTCTTTTCTTATCCCTTGGAATACAGTCTAAAATTTTGGTTGTTCATCGGTGGTCCCTTCTCCTGCCAATATGTCTAGCTCATTGCCATTTCGGGGATTTTACTCTGATAGTGATGTCTCCCACTCTTGTTATTTTTTTAATCCACGAGTTCTTCTTTTTATCTGTCTTGGTTACACCAAGCATGCATCTCTTCAGGCTTCTTTCAGTTGTCTGCAGCCTTTGTATGTCTTTTTTAGTTAAGGTCCACGTCTCTGCTGCGTACGTAAGCAGTGGAAGGATGCATTGATTCAACACTTTTCTTTTAAGACATAATGGCATATTGCTCTTAAAAATTGCACTGTTTCTTCCAAAACCTCTCCAAACCAAGTTTCATGCACCATTTAATTCTTCATCAATGTGACTGTCGCCTGATATCTGCTGCTAAAGGTAAATGTAGGAATTGATTATCTCCAGCTTTCCCACATCAATTAATAAATCTTCATTCCTTGTAAGAGCATTGTACACCCGTTTTGTTTCTTGAAAGTTCATTTATAATCCTTATTTCTTTACCTCTCTTAGCAAGTTCCTGGATCATACTCTGTAGCACTGAAGTATTATTTCAAAGATCTCTGAAAGGTTCTTTGAAATATTGTTTTTCTATATAAAAATAAAACGGAAATAAAACCGGGTCGAAGCCAGGTCAGGAACACATTGACCCGACCCGTTTGACACGCAAGAAATTGTCGACCCTTTGACCCTTTGACCCGTGACCCGTCTTCATCTCTGTTTGTGACCAGTGCATTTTGACAATAGCTTTGACCCTCCTTCAAATGTGCAACTCTGTATTTGAAAAACATAATATTTTTCACTCAAATATGCAATACATATCGTGCCAAAGCGAAAAAAACAGGCTGAGCTTTCCATTTACTCTTAGCAACTTTTATAAATATGTGACTATCCGAAATTAGCGATAATGAAAAGTTTTAGGGCTTGATGCATTGTATGTCATACTGTGATAGAAGCCTTAGTGTTTTTTTTAATAATAAAAATGTTTATGCTACTGCTAGCAAAGAATGTTCAATGCATTCGAAAAAAAGAAGGAAGAAAAAAAAAACTTAATTAAGACCGTTTTCTGAAGCGTAAAGAGCTGGGAAGTAAATTCATAAAATAAATTGGTTTTTCAAAACCCATTCAGCGGGGAGTCACTTCCCGGTATATGTAACCCAAGGGAAAACAAAGATTACTCTGACTGTATTTTATCACACACATCATATGGCTCTGACAGCGCTCCTAGCTGTTTGTTTTGCGGGAAAGAAGGATTTCTTTTTATCCTCACATTTCTGTTCAGCGAACTATTATGAAAAGGGAGAGCTTTTTATTGTTTACTCGGAACCCCGACAGCCTTTAAACACATTGTAGCACTTGAAGTTTCGATATTATATCATAAGCTTATCTAATACCGAAATACGCCGCGATAAAGGTTTTAATGAAATTATTAAAATGATTTTTTGCTTTCCTTTTTCTCCAGTTGTGTAATTTCTGTGATAGACATCTGTGGTGAAATCATATCTTCTGTCGCTGGGCATCCATACATATAAGAGCTCTTCCTAGGAAATTTCTTTTAATTAGTTGTTTTCGTTTTAATGTGCTTTTCTCCCACGTGAAATTCACTTTATTATAAGATCGGTTTGCAAAACTTGTCATTCTTATACAGGGCCTGGCCAAAATAATGTGAACACCATAATTACTGCTTGTTTTTTCACCGAAAAAAAACAAGAGTTGTGATTACCTTTTTTGTATCTTTTCTTTGTATACAGGGTGTTCCCAAATTCGTGCGAAAAAGAAAGAAGGGTTACAGTACACATAAAGACGAATAACTTTTGCAATGGAACGTAGGGGGCACTCCGCTCCTAGTGCCCGAAAAACGTTAAGTTCCATATCCACGTTGATTCTCTAACAGTGGAAAAAAACGTAACTTACCTAAATTATGGGTTCCACACTCGCGTTGGTGAACGTAGAACAGGACTCAAAGGAGGTGCTTGAAATGGCGCCTGTGGGCGTCGTTGCACTGCCCACATCGACGGATGAAGGAGTGTCGCACTCTCTCGTAGACTCCCAGTGTGGTGTTGATCTGGTCCGCAGCGACAACGATCCTCGCGACGACATCTTCCGTTGACTCCACAGGCAGACGCCTGTGGAAAAAAAACGTAGCTTACCTTTTCCCACCAGTTTTCAGGTGTCCCCGGAAGAAGAAGTTCAGTGGATTCAGGCCCGGAGAGCGTGGAGGCCAAGCCACCGGTCCGCCCCGTCCAATCCACTTGTCGCGATACGTCGAATTCAGGAAGTCCCAGACCGCGGTGCAAAAATGTGGAGGGGCCCCATCATGCATGAGCCACATGTCTCGCCGGGCATTGTGCGCAACACTCTGTAACAAACCGGGAAGCACTTGCTCCAGGCCGGTCAGATGTTTTTGTTTTCGAGCACCTCCTTTGAATCCTGCTTTGCCTCTACATTCACCAACGCAAGTTTGCAACCCATAATTTAGGTAAGTTGTGCTTTGTCCCCTGTTGGGGATCAACGTGGACATGGAACGTAACGTTTTTCGGGCACCAGGAGACGAGTGCTACCCTACGTTTCATTGCAAAAGTTATTCGTCTTTATGTGTACTGTCATCCCTCTTTGCTTGTCGCACGAATTTGGGAACAACCTGTATATTACGCTAGATTGTATGTCAGCGCAGTACAAGTTATGTTCAGCAGCTGTTGGTGCAACTGGTGACCTGTCAGACGTCTAAAGAGGACATATAATAGGATCTCGTTCATCCGGAGCGTCTGTAACCATAACAGCTAAATTGATTAGTTTTTCAAGAGCAACAGTCTCCACTGTCATGACTGCGCACGCAAAGCATGGTAAGGCTTCTCAAGAAGAACAGTGGGCGAAGCACGAGATTGAATGAGAGGGACCTTCGAACACTAACAAGGATTGTGTCCAAACAACACAGAACTACTGAAACAAAGGTGACAGCAGAACTCAATATCCACCTGGAAGACCCTGTTTCCATAAAACCGAGATTGAATGAGAGGGACCTTCGAGCACTGACAAGGATTGTGTTCCAAACAATACAGAACTACTCCAGCAAAAGTGACAGCAGAACTCAATATCCACCTGGAAGACCCTGTTCCCACGAAAACAGTCCGCAGAAAATTTCTCAAAGCTAACATCCATGGAAGAGCTGCTATTGCTAAACCTTTAATCACAAAAACCAAGGCTACAATGCAAAAAAAGATGGTGTCATGAGCATAAAACCTGGACAACTGACTACTGGAAGCGTGTAATATGGTCTGGCACGTCTTCATTTACAAGTCGTAATTTACTTCAATCAGAGAAACCAAGGCTACAATGCGAAAAAGGTTGTGTCGTGAGCATAAAACCTGGACAACTGACAACTGGAAGCATGTCATATGGTCTGACTAGTCTTCATTTACAAGTTTTCATTTACTTTAATCACAAAAACCAAAGCTACAATGCGAAAAAGGTTGTGCCATGAGCTTAAAACCTGGACAACTGACTACTGGAAGCGTGCCATGTGGTCTGACAAGTCTTCATTTACTTTAATCACAGGAACCAAGGCTACAATGCGAAAAAGGTTGTGTCATGAGCATAAAATCTGGACGGCTGGTCACTGGAAACATATAATATCGTCCGATGAGACTTCATTTACATTATTCCCAACAGTAAGTCGGGCATACGTAATCCCCAAAGAAGCGTGCAATTCGGAATGTCTGATTCCAAATGTCAAACATCGCGGTGGATCTGGGATAATTTTGGCCGCCATATCTCGGTCTTCGTCTGATCCCTTCATTATCCTACATGGTAGAGTTACTGCCAATGAATATTTGGACATTCTAGGTGATCAGGTTCACACTATGGTGCAAAAGTTGCTTCCCAACAATGGTGCCATTTTTCAAGATAATAATACACCTATACAAACAGCTAGAACAGTTTAGTATCTGGCTTGAGGAATACCAAGGCTAACTTAAACATCTGTTCAGGCCAGCTCAATCACCTAATTTGAATACCACTGAACCACTGTGAGCAGTTTTAGAAAGCAGTGTAAGAAACAGATTCCCTCCTCTAACATCTCTGAAGCAATTGGCTGATGTTCTGATCGACAAATGGTACAACATTTCACTGGAGACTGGTCAGAACCGAACAAAACCTTGGTCGACTTGAAAAAAAAAATATTTTCTTGTTTTTATCCCACCAAAGTCAGATATTAAATCATCAAAATTTATTTTGCTTGCTGTATCCTGTTCATTGACAAAGTTGCCAAAGACGTCAATCTTTCTTGAGACATGAACACACCTTATAAGAACTGGACTTTTCTTGTTTTTATCCCAGCAAAGTCAGCTATTAAATCAACAAAATTTATTTTGCTTGCTGTATCCTGTTCATTGACAAAGTTGCCAAAGACGTCAATCTTTCTTGAGACATGACAGATCTTAAATAAGATTTAATCAGCTTCAAGCGTTAAAAGTTTCTTTTTAGGCTTGCCACCGTTACTGGGACAGTAAGGAATCTTCTGTACGCGATGCAGACATTATGGAAAGGATTCTGAATTTTATTCATGTATCTTAAAGCACCGGCTGCAGTTTTGACATCAGATGGAAGTAACTACCGTAGCACAACGTTTTTCGATAACCATCAGTGCACGGTGCACGTTGAAAGATATAACTATAATACTAATGTTTCGCTAGATATAATATTGCAGTTTGCTGCAGATTTTTTGGGTAAATATAAATTCAGCAATCGATATTTTAAAAAAAGAATAATTAAACGGGACGGATGTGACTTGCCTGCACCGCAGGACGCACACGAGATAGATAGCAGCGAGAGTACATGCCCGCGTAGCTCAGTTGGGAGAGCGACTTACTTCGGAGTGAGGGGACCAACCTCTGTTTTCACACGGAGTTTAAAAAATAAAATTTGAATAATTGATAATAAGAAATTCGCGCCCTCTCTCTCATTTTCTTTCTTTTTTTCTTAGGGTGTGAGCGCGGGGACTTGTGCGACCACACCTCTCGCACACCGCTAAAGGCGAACCTGTGTACAATTTGAATATTTACGTGCCATTCGTCCTGATGAAGCTAGGTCAGAACCGAACAAAACCTAGGTCGACTTGAAAAAATAAAATATTTGTGACAAACGTTGTATTATCTTAATGTATATCATCGTAACAAGACTGTAGTCTCTGATTTCAAGAAACGTTGGACTCAGTCCTGGATTAGACTCTGTGACGTGTATTCTAACTTAACTTTCCTTTTTAGTTTCTTTCCCTATGTAAATCTTGAGTTTGTTCTCAGTTATGCTTCACTCTTAACGTGATATCTTTTTTCTCAAACGAATACTGTTGGCAACATAATTGAGGTTGAATGAACGTGACGTATGCCTGAATTGATAAGAACGAGAGATAAAAACTACGAGTAAACTGTTGCTTAGCGAGCGTTGCTTGGAGAGCGTTGTGTTAAGAGCTGTGTGGAGCGTTTAATGCAATATGCTATGCTATGTTACGATGTGTTGGCTACATCTTTGAATAAAGCATCTTTTCCGTAAGTTTGACTTCTGTTCTTTACATGTTTCGTCTGGCCGTTAAGGTTTAATTTAGGAACTATTTCATCTTATGAATATGTTTTTTAAAATAACGTAGAAGTACGAAAAGACTTCTACGTCATAACTCTTATTCCCCTTCCCCCCACTGGCTTTGTTATTATTAGGTTCATCATTCACTTTAGTAGAAATCTGTGCAGGAATGACATTTATGTAAGACGACAAAAGCAGCATTTAGGCAGCGATCGTACCCCGATGGAGAAGATCAATAAAAAATGGCGATCTGAAAGTTCCATAAATGAGTCCTGTTTTTCGACATGTTAAAGTTCATTTTCAAGACACTCTGCCGATGCGAAATGCAAATATGGGAGCATTGCTATCTCAGATCACATAGAAATAAAAGAGTGTTTTCTTTTGAACGGAAACGAATGCAAGCAGCATGGTGAAATAATCCTACTCAGCAATGAAAAATTGAGAGACGATCTTATCATGATCTGGAAGTGTTCCAAATGTACAGCGGAAAGCAAAGCTTCAACTTTTGGCTCTTTAAGTGATAGGAATTAGGCTCTGACATATCAGCTGCCACTACTAAATTAATATGATGGATGACAATGAATTATCGGTAAAGAATAAGAAAAAAATTCTGCCCCATTTCACCTTTCTGGTGAGTTTTGACTTCGGGAATTCATTTATCGTTTGCGAGCAAAAAAACTGTTATAAATGAACTTGGCTCATTTTTAAGTGCATCTCCAAAGTAGACATAATTTTTTTTTTGAAAAATGAAAGATCTTTTGAAAGTGACAGGCAAATAGGTTGTAAAAGTTCATAAATAAGGAACTGGTATTGAGGTTTGGACCAGACTTCACTTAAAGATTTTTTGTTTTAGATTACATTATACTCGGTTAACACGGCATGAAACAGCTGGTGTCAAAGTGCATTTTACCCAGCAAAATCAAAGGAAGTGAGATTCCAGTGAAAACAAATTGCATCTAATTGGTTCATCGTCTGCGGTGAGTTTTAATTAAGTTTCCACACCGAGAAAAAAAAAAAGATTTCGCAAATTTTATCGAATTTGGATTAGACCACCGGAAAACAGTCTGTAGACAATCTTCACTGAGCTTTTACATCTATGAAGATGACTACGATTAACCTAAATATTTAAAGTTGATATGTTCTAAAAGATTTTGCATAAGAATTTCTAACTAGTGAAAACATGTTTCCTACACTGTGATTCCTAAATCATTAACAATGGCGAAGGCAATGTATATTGGTACATTGCCATTGCCGAAAGAATATAAGCTGCAATTTCAGCAATTAGCGGCAGATTGCTCTAAAATCATTATCAACCATTTTTAATCACCGCTGGATGAAGGTCTCCACAAGTTTCTTTAACTCCTTATATTGACAGCTCTTTTCCTTTTACTGCGGTATGCTTTCAGTATTTTATCCATCTATATACCCCGTGGTATTCTTCTGGGTCTTTTCTTTATACACTGAGTGGTCACTTCATTATGACCACATGACAGGTTTAAGCAAATGAGCTATGGTTGCACGCTGTTGCCGCCAGAAGGCGAGGCTAGTATAAAAAGGGAAAGCTTAGTGCTTGCGACAGTAGTAGAGGTGATTTTTGGGTGACAATATGGGTAAAAATTGCGATTTGACGGACTTTCAACGTGGTATGATTGTAGGAGCTCGGAGCCATGGAGCGAGTATCACCAAAACCGCCGCATTCGTGAAAATTCCCAGAGCAGCTGTTGTTAAAGTGTTTAAAGACTGGACTGTCATACAAAAAACTGGGTCGCTACGTGCAACTTGTAGTCGTCATCGATTAGTGACTGCTTGGGCGGAACGGAGAGTGTCCAGACTGGTAACAGACGACAGAAGGGCAACAGTGCAGCAAATTACAGACCATCTTAATCAAGGATCCCCTCAAATGATCTCTGCGCGCACTGTTCGCCGTACACTGCATCGGATGGGATATGGCAGCCGAAGGCCTGTTCGAACACCTTTGCTGTCTGCAGTTAACAAGAGAAAACGTCTCGAGTTCGCACTAGAGCACAAAGATTGGACAGTCGATAATTGGAAACAAATTATGTGGTCCGACGAATCACTTTTTCAGTTGCACCATGCCGATGGCCCAGTGAGAATTTGGCGGAAACAGCACGAAATCATGGACCCCAAATGCATTGCTACAACCTTTCAAGCTGGTGGAGGCAACGTTATGGTTTGCGGAATGTTTTCTTGGCATCCTTCAGGCCCTTTAATTCGTGTTGATCAACGTCTGACTGGCACATCATATCTAAACATCGTTGCGGACCAAGTGCATCCTGTCATGTGGATGGTTTATCCCAATGGCGATGGCTACTTTCAACAAAATAATGCGTTCTGCCATAGAGCTCGTATTGTACAGGATAGGTTTCAGAAACATGCTGGTGAGTTTACTTTGCTTAGATGGCCCCCACAATCTCCAGATCTCAACCCCATTGAGAATTTTTGGGATGAAGTTGAACGAGCCATCAGACAGCTGGATCCACAACCCTGCAATCTCACACTCCTGGAAAGTGCTATTCATCAAGCATGGTCTCAGATTCCATAAAGTTGCCTATCAACATCTCGTGGAGTCCATGCCACGAAGAATCGACGCAGTATTATAGGCAAAAGGTGGCCCAACGAAGTACTGAGATGGTGGTCATAATAAAGTGTCCAATCAGTGTATATATTTCAGTTGCCCAACGGTGATCAGTTCTTTTAGCAATATGAAAAATTAATTTAGTGGACATTTGTCTCCTAATTAATATAAGGAGACAGATTGATCTCATTGCTCGCAGTGGTCTAAGCGATGGCCTCTGATCATTCGTCCGAAAGGGGTCCGGGTTTGAATCCCGGTGAGGCATGGATGTCGTGTTTGTCTTACGACACTGGCTCTCTCCCTTCCCTGGAACCAGTTGCCCTAAATTAGGTACGGGCGACTGCTTATAGCCCACTGAGTTGCTCACGGTGGTCGCTAAACCTCAAAAAAAAAAAAAAAAAAAAAGAACTCTGTGCTAAATTGATCTCTGTCTCTACTATCAAGCATCGGTGCAATCAGTTTTCTTTTTAGTTTATTTTAAACCGAAACTGAAAATAAAACCTGTGTACTTATCCTGCCATTAGAGCCATCGTCGTTTTTCGTCATCTATAAAGTTGTATTATCTTCGAAAGCAGTAAAGATAGTGTCTATTTTGAAGTTTAAGTTTCCTTGAAAACAAAACGAAAACCGCTGCTACGACGATTGACGAAAAAGATTAAGGAATGGAAAAACATTCAATTAAGTAGAGAAGTTCATTAAAAATATGAATAACTACATTCAGATGTGTACATACATAGTGGAGGAGGTCAGTGTAGCTAAAATTAATTTTCAACCTTTTTTTCCCCTGGAGTTGTTGAAGACATCTTGAGCTAGAAGTCGAATACATTTTATGATTTTATCGCTTTTCACACATGTTCATCTGGGTGAGTAAAATCAGGTGAATTTTGTGTTTTATTAAATTTCAGAAACTTGAATAATATTTACAATGGGAATATCTTAATGAAAGTTGCTAGGTGAATAAATATCGATGTGAAGCCTCCACTATTTCTGTGTGACATGAATGCTTAAATTTCGAGAGGAAAAAATTCGAAATTTATAGCAAAACATTTTCCAGAGGTTTTGTGTTGCAATCGCTTGTTTTTAAATCCGCAGATTCGAAGCTGTAAAATAAGCTTTATATGTCCTCTGTAAAGCTAGTAGTTCTTATCTTGCACGTAAAAACGAAACGAACATAGAATTTAGCAAAAATGCGACTTCCACCTAACTACCAGAAGGTGTAGTGAGACAGTACTTGATTATATTTTTTAGAAGGATATTTCTTTCTTCACATGCATAAATGCTAAGCAAAATATGAAATAATAATAAAAACCTAAGGTAGCATTCATTTACTGATTTAACCTGAAATGACCTAATAATGTTAAACGACGAATCAGGATTTTAATAAATAAATCTTAGTAGAGGAGACTATAGATCTTTTGGGCCCTAGGCGCTAAAAGGGTCTGGGCCCCCCCTCCTCATTCTTATAGCTTAAGAAATTTTCACCAGTCAGATTAGCAAAAAAAAAAAAAAAAAAAAAAAAGGTCGCGAAATAAGGTTTTACGGTTTTTAAAATTCCATTCTATCTTCCTATTATTAGAACGTTTTATAAGAAACAGTGCTAGTGTAATCCTTTTGTCTGCCCGTGCACATCAAACGTTTTGCTTTTAGAGTATTTCAAAAATTATTTTTGCGGCTAATAGGAAATGTAAGAATATTAAGTTCGGCACTTTAAATACCGCTAAGAGCTGTCCAGTCGAAAATTAAAGTTCTGTTGTGAAGAAATTATTCAACTTAATAGAAAAAAAAATTTTTGTGCCTCTTAGTTTAGGTAGAGTAGAGTGTATAGAGTGCTTCTGTTCCTTTTCAAAAATTTAAATTTTCTAATTAGTTCATTTATTTCCTGCTAAAGGCGCTGAAGGGCAAAAAATTTGGTTTTCACGGATTTTTCAAAAATTAATTTTGCGAATGATCGAACATAAAAATTGATTTAAATTTTCCCATTTTAAATTTCACTACTAGTTCATAAATTTCCCGCTAGGGAGTTCTCAAAGTGGAAATTTCGTAAATTTTAGCTTTGCGCTACGGAGAGACTATTTCAGTCACAGCAAAAGGTCTCTTTGAGTTTGATAAGTCAGGCAAAACTGATTACTTTAACACCTTTTCAGTTGCGAGTTTCTTGGCAGATTTAACCCTAAGGGCGATGAAAATGAAATTTCGTACATCGCGTGTAAATTGTCATAAAATTTACAAAACTGGAATGCATTTCAATTATAAAACGTGCAATTTACATTGCTTCAGCTTAGAAAAATCACCTTGTTTTTTACATTTTTGAGCAAATTATTAGGGAACGAGCATGGTATCAAACAAAAATAAAATACCCAAAGACACTGGCAACCGGAAAAGTTTTCCATATTAGAAAATATGTGTAAAAGGTAACTTATGCGCAGTACTTCACTTGAAAAGGGTGGATGACTTTTCCTGGAGGAGCTTTGGCATAGACGAATGCAATGTATCAAGAAAGGTGGACAGTAAGAATTCCATCAGTCATTGCAGGAAAGCGAGAATGTAAAGAGTTTCTCGAAAGCATTTTTTCTTATTATTTTCATGTGGAAATTAAGAAGGTCTGCATTTTTTGTCTCGGTCTGTGAAAACCAAAACTATACTGACAATCCAATTATACGTTTCCGAAGCTCCTCAAGTTCTGGGGTCCTAGGCGCGCGCCTGGTGCGCTTTATTGGAAATCCGCCCCTGAATCTTAGACATTTGCTCGAACGTACGTTGCGCAGGAATGTGTCTAAGATACCTTTACACAGTGCACCATCTGTGACGTACTACAGAGGTGACGCACATATCAAGATGGCAGGTAGCAGTGACAAGCACTTGTCGGTGTAGCTTAATTGGGAAAGCATCCGGCTTCGGAGCAGAAGGATACGGATTTGTGCTCCACCAACGACAAATTTGGATCTTACGTTATATAAGCGCCAGAGCGTAAAATGAATCTCCTGACCGTTAGGCTCTTCGAAAAATGTGCGTGTTTGTTCCGCACATCATCTGAAATTAACGAGAATTCTTCTTCTGCAGTGAGCTCTCCTTCGAAAGCGATTTGCCGGATGAATCAGAACCTACAATTCCGTCCCAGCCCTTTCTCAAAGGAGAGGGGGGGGCGTATATGTGACGTACCTACCTCATAGGTGACGCACATGTCAAGACGGCTAAATTGCAGCGTTAAGCGCAGTCGGCGTAGCTTAATTGGGAAAGAATTCAGCTCCAGAGCACTGTTCTGATGCACCTAATACTGTTCTTGAAGAACCTCGTTCCCCTTTTTCGACTTTTTAAATTTAAGCCCCGTTCTTTTGGGCTGATATCCCCTACCCCCGTTCGCTTTTGCCATTTGCAGTTGAATAACTAACGCAATGTGTTGTAGTTACGTCATCGTCTGTGATGTGGCGTGTAATAATGCGTAATGTAGCGCACGAGAATGCTGCGTGCTTTGAAGGCGCATACTGTTTCAAAAACAACAGTAGAGAGCAAAGAGTTTGGAAGCAACGGACGAGACAGACGTACCATGTAGTTACGCTTATGTTCATGCGAGTTGCTGTTCAGTGCCGTTAGGTTAACCAGCTATTTCCTTTAGTTGTACAGTGATGTTTGATTAGGTAACTATTAAAATGTTGTGTCTTCGAACGTAGTGCTTATCTTGAGTATTAATAAATAGAAAATGGAAGCAGAAGACCCCAACAAAATGTAATCAAATATGCTCTCAGTATCAGGGATACAAACTCGAAATTCATTGTGTACGTTGATGTATTAAGATTCACCTACGATAAAAGTTTTGTGTTCCTGCTTTTTATATGTACATGCTTTTTCTTTTTTGTATAAGACCTGCATCGGACTTGCTCACTACTTTTTGGGCCTTCCAATTACACGAATCAGATGAAGTATTCATTCGTTCTGAACATCAGTTAAAAAGAGATATGTTTTTAATCAACTGTGATATGTTTTTTAATCGCGTGAAGACGATTAAAAAACATATCACAGTTGAAATTTTATTTATTTAACCGTAATTTCATGCCACACCACAACAAAACAGAATTTTGTCCGAACGCACCTGGGACTACATCTACAATCATAATAAACAACAAAAGTCCAAGAATACAGTAATACCAATGGTAATATAAATGTGCAAACAAAATTAATGAACTGAGACTTTTTACGTCATAGAAATCAACGGTTGCACGCAGCATGCAATGTAACCAAAGTAATTAAAATATTGCAGCACTTCAAAAGTATAGCCATTACAAACCTTCAAAAGTATAACTATTTCTATACAATTTGATTTTTGCAAGTAACATCATATTTTCATTAAGACATACACATGATGGAATATATACTAACGAAAGTGTTATTTTCAAAAAGTTACAAAAACATACTAAAATAAATTATTAAGTAACACAAATTGACAAGAAGAAGGTGCGAACACTTCACAGCCAATTCATCAAAAGTCTCACCTCAGGGAGCATAACCAAAGTAAATATTTATTATAAAACACCAAAGTAACACTATAATCTTTTAGTTTTAAATAATTTGAAGCACTGGAACAGATTCTTTAAAACAAATCGTTGCGATGCAATGTGGCAAGGGAACCAGGGAAAAAGGCGAACAAATACCCTGACGAGACCTTAGCCTCCCCCACCCCCCAAAAAGAATTTAAATCGTCAAGTCTAGGAACAATTTAATAATAATGCAGTAAATTGAAGTTATAATACATATAACCAACCGTTAATCAACCATTAATTAAGAAAGTCTTAAGCTATCTTTTAAATATCGAATAGTGTGTCATCGTCTTGACTCAAAAAGACAACCCACTCCAGGACCTAGGGCAGGCCACGTTAATATTGATTGTGACAAGTTAAAATAATTTAATTTAGTACACTTAAAAGTACAAGATTAAAGCATCAATCTCATCAGAATTCTTAAACTATAGTTCTGGAAATTCTATTTCAGCTACAGCAAAAACAGTTTTCCATTTGAAAGTAATTAAATAAAATATTTCCCATTTTTTTATTTTTCTCACTTTATAAATTTGCACTGAAATTCTTGCAATTCTAGAATTTTCCATTTTTTTCAAGATATTTTTTCGTAATTATTTTGTTTATGAGAGATGAGCCTTGAAAAATAAAACTAATGTTTCGCACATTTGGATTTCTGTCCTGGCTAAAGGGACAGATTCTATTACCATTCTGAATTCAACCATCGCAATAAAATTTGCAGCAATGGAATAAAATCTTCGGTAGTCTCCAGCGCTCAAAATGGAAATTTTGAAGTGCCGGTAGGCTCGTATTTAGCTAAAAATATCACCCGGAAAAAATGCCTTTACCAGAAAATCTCCAAAACTGAGAAAAGTAAAAAAAAAAAAAAAAAAAAACCTGGATGTGCAACTCTTTTGTTTGAAAATGTAATTGACGACTCCGTGGAATGCTATTGCACCATATGTAAGAAATGATGGTGGTCGATTTCAGTTGGTTGGTTTGTGGACCCAACGGGCACTACAAATGCTACACCGAGGACTGGGGTTAGACTTGTATATAACAAGGAGTCTCTACCCCGGGATCAACGGCTTAACGAGGTTTCCTAACTTCAGCTAATCATTAGTGATCCAGTTGGACTTGAGCCCAGATTTTTAAGGTCCCGAGTCGAGAAGACAGCCCCCTTCCAATAGGGAATTTCATGAAGTCGGACAAATTGAATCTCCACAATCAGAATTAATATTCAATCTAAAAAGATTGAATAGTCATTAGAAACATGGAATTCAATCTAAAAAGATTGAATGTTCATCAGAAACACGGAATTCAATCTAAAACGATTGAATATTCATCGGAAACATGAAAAGATTGAATATTCATCAGAAACATGGAATTCAATCTAAAAAGATTGAGTATTCATCAGAAAAGATTGAATATTTGTCAGACCCGATGGCGGCCGATTTGAGTTACTTGGTTTGTGGATCCAGCGGAAACTACTAATGCTACACCGATTACTGGGGTTAGACTTGTTTATAACAAGGAGTCTCTACCCCGGGACCAACGGCTTAACGAGACTTCCGAACCTCGGCCAATCATTAGTGATTCAGCTGAGCCGAGAAGGCAACCCCCTTCCAATAGGGACCTTCAGGAAGTAGAAGTCCGGCAATTAGAATCTTCGCAATCAAAATGAAGATTCCGTGTTAAATTAATAGCTATCTTGCCGACCTTGAAAAAAAAAGCTCGAAGTGAAAAATGCTTTTTACTCATTGCTGCAAAACTAAAATTTATGTTTAATATATTACTCCCGATTCATCATTCTATGAAGAAGCTCTTCAAATTGAACCTATTAAATTAATGATATAATAAAAATTACAGACATTTTTAGTGGGATGAGCTGGGGCTTGGGCAAGATGTGATCATACCCTTGGGAAACTTCATTTCCATCATTTAAAGGATTGAACTTATAGCTCATGTGTATACCAGTCCTCTCTTCTTTACGGTTCCCACAGAGCTATTTCTCAAGGGCACGAAGAATATAAGGTTTCTAATTTTTAGTAATGCGCGCTCGTAAGTCAAGGACAGAAAACAATAATTTCTGAAGTTCTACTACAATTAGTGCCGGTATGTAAATTCCGGGTAAAAACAGTGGCAGTATGAAATACTAGAAAAGAAAAAGAAGCGTCGGTATGCCATACTGGCGTATACCGGCCCAATTTGAGCACTGATAGTCTCTCTCAGAGAAAATATCTTGCCTATTGCTTCTCAGAAACGGAAGTTATTTTCTTACGTCAAATTTTGCTAGAGATCTGCTGTCCGAGAATATCGGCAAAATATTGTCAATTAAATTATTGCCTCAATACAAAAACTGCAATAATCCGTAGACTTGGGTTGAAAAGATGTTTAAATTAAAAACGGTGATGCTGACATACCGTTTATTAAGAGATGGGGTACCTTGACAATTTTTCATAAAAGTGGGCCTCAGAAAAATACCTTCCGGGGCAGTTTATGGATCGCTAGTTCGCCACTACAGAACTCAATCTTCCACCCCGGTGGCTCTGTGGTCTAAGCAATGGCCTCTGATCATTGGTCCGAAAGGGGTTTGGGTTCGAATCCCGATGAGGCATGGATGTCGTGTTTGTCTTACGGCACTGACTCTCTCCCTTCCCTGGAACCAGTGATCCTAAATTATTAACGGGCGACTGCTTATAGCCCATTGACTTGCTCACGGTGGTCGTTAAACCTCCAATCAAAAAAAAAAAAAAAAAGTAGATGTGAGGACGTAGATGAAGGCTGAAGGACAACCAAAATCTAGTTGGCCTGCAAAACATATTTTTCTACTCCCCTTTAGTGATCTTTATTCGTTTTTGAACTTGAAGCAAGGATCTTAAAAACGTAGTGATTGCTTTGCTTATTTCATTTTGCGCAATTTATTTCGGCGCATGGTAAAATTCCTTCGCGATAAGACAAAACAAGACTGAAATAACAAATGTTAGGAGCGGGCGAAAGTAATGCCCCGAATTGCAATCACTTCAACTTACCAAATACCATATAATGCTGGAGACGTCGAAAGCCATGCATTGTATCAATTTCTATCTTCCCAACAGAAGCATGCCTCTTGTTCCTCTATTTTAAGCGCGTGAAAATCACAGAAGAAATTCTGATATTAGGCAAAGTGCCGTTTTGCAGACGATTTATGTAAATAAATGTGCTGACTCCTCACTTCAAATACAATCGCCGGAAGATTCATACACATGTGAGTCATATACCTGTGCGGAAAAATATCCTTCAATGCAATGTAAAGATGAACTTTAACAAGTTAGTAAAAACATGCAATGCATTGATTATGATACGCTTTCCAACACACCAGAAATCATTACTCAAGTTATGAGGATAATGGCTGTAGAATGAATCTCGCTCCTGTGCCCTGACGTTTGACCCCATTTCGATGATATTCAACAGAACCGGTAAGAATGCTTCTGGAACAACATGATAAAGTTTTGTCTCAATCGAACAATTTTACGCAAGTTATGACGCATATGGGCAATGGAATGCATCCTGCTCCTATGTCCTGACCTTTGATACGATTTCGCCCATTTTCAATAGGATTCGTCCCCAGATGGTCCCCTACCACATACTAAAATTTCATCGAAATCGAACCACTTTTACGTGAGTTATCGTGCGGACGGACAGACGAACAAAGCTGGAGCATATACGCTTCTTCAACCTGCGGTTGGAAAGCGTAAAAAATAAAGTACTGAAATTCTGTTAGCACCTTCCCACTGACAAAAATCTTCAGCACCCCCTCAAGAAATATAATAAATACAATTTAAAGGAAGCAGGCTCAAGAAAAACGCTATCACAGAAGCGCTCTGCATCAGAAAAAAATTAGAAAGTAATCACAAAAAGTCTCTAAAAAAAATCGCAATCCTAGCAATACGCAAACAAAAAACGAGCCTGACCAATGCTGACCAAAATAAAAAACAAAGAAATAAGACGCTAATTAAATTTATCAAAGCTATTCAATGTAAATAGAACCGGTATGGAAATCCGACCGGAGAAAGAAGTTTTTCAAAAGCGTTTTTAATCTCGCAGATGGTACTGTAAAAGGAATCGTGAACTTACGCTCTCTGGTTCCAGACTTGTGCTTAAGAAAAATTTGAAATTACATGAGAAACATTTCGGAGCGGAAAGGCTCTCCAAAAAAAAAGAATTTTTCAAATCTGACTGTTAGAAGCAGAGATGAAGAGATATCGACAAATATAAGATGTGCATCTACATCCCCTGGCGGTAAAAATCAGGCATTCTTTTAAGAAGAATGTATTCTCAAAAGGAATGTATTCTCGATGTGAGCAGTTTCGGTCCAGGAAATAATTTTTTCAGTCGAGTTTGCAGGAGCTCAGATCTTGCTGCAAAAACATCAGAAGTAGAAATTAACACATATGCCCCCTGGTGGCAAAACCATTCCTTACCGAATATTAGATATTAAATGAAAAACATTTCCCATCAAGAGCTGTATGCGATACAGGAAAATTTTTTGTTTGTTGTTGTTTGGAGGTTTAACGACCACCGTGAGCAACTCAGTGGGATATAAGCATTCGCCCGTCTCCAATTTAGGGCAACTGGTTCCAGGGAAGGGAGACAGCCAGCGCCATAAGACAAACACGACATCCATGCCTCACCGGGATTCGAACGCGGACCCATTTCTGACGAATGCTCAGAAGCCATCGCGTAGATCACTACGCCACCGGGGTGGCGAAGAATTTTTCAAATCGGAGATTTAGAAGCAGAAATATAGGGAAGAACACAATTTAATCTTAACACCCCAGAGCAGAAAGTCTACGATTTACATGAAAATTTTGAAATTATATGAAAAGCATTCGCACCGGAAACGCTATCCAGCAAAGAAGGAATTTTTGAAATCGGACTCTTAGAAGTAGAGATATTGACAAAAATAAGATATATATCTACGCCCCCTGGCGGAGAAACCATGCAAAATAAAAAAAAAACATTCCAAAAAAGTTTATCGATGTGAGTGGTATCGGTCCACGAACGAATCTTTCAAACAATATTTTAGAAGCTCAGATTTTGTGTCATATACATCAGAAGCAGAAATTAACACGTACGCCCCCTGGTGGCTAAATCGTTTTTTACCAAAAATTAGAAATAATGTGCAAAAGAATTTCTATCAGGATCTGTATCCGCTGAAAAAAGCATATTTAAAATTGGAATTTTGGAAGTAGAGATATCAGGAGAAACGCAATTTACTTTTACGCCCCTAGCGGAAACTCTATGCGCAACTTGAAAAAGTGACTGTACTTAAAATACTTTGTGGAATATATGGAATTAAAAGGTACAAGAATTTTTTCAATCTGATGTTTAGAAGCAAATATATGGACTAAAATGTATTTTGAATTCGATATCATCTTTATTTACGCTCTCTAGCGGCGAGATTATACATCTTAGAGAAAAAGGAAATAAAGGATCACCATTCGCCTATTTCAAGCTTCCCAATGCAAAAAAGAATTTTCAAATTGGACTAATAGTTGCAGTGATATGGTATCCACAGACTGACGAACGGACGGACGTTCAAACTGACACCATGAGCACGACCTTATTTTGGCAAAAGACGTGCTAAAAAGGAATCCACGAAAAGTATCAAGGACAGGATGATGAATTAGAAGACGAAGAGCGTCCTCGTTTGCTGCGGAAAGTAGCTTCTTCAGTTTGCGAACAGTTTCATAGATATCTTCTTCATTAGCTGAGAAAAGTGTCCGCTTCCTAGCCCGTCCCTTCCAGAGGGTTTGAAACAATGAGGAAAATGGAACTTCAGGAACTTTCACTGAGGAAGTTTACTGTCAGATAGCCTTAACAAATCTTTGAATTAGTACGGAGTATCCAAGAAATTCAGAGATCTGCGGGTTTCTTAGGGGTAGAAGTATAAGAAGTATATAGACCAATAAAACCCCATGAGTCCCTGACTGTCCGGGTGCCGCATACGGCATACGGAACGATCTAGCAGTGTACTTCGAGCGTTCAAAGAGATTAAGGCATGAAGAGATTTGAGGCATGAACTTTTAAGAAATTTGAGGCATGTACTTTAAGCGTTCAAGTGATTGAGGCCGAAACTGACGGAGGAAGCCCTCTGAGTAAAATCTTGGATCTATCAGGTCGAGATCCAGAATTTCTTTTGGACGCCCAACTACGTAGAACTCTCTGAAGAGCGGAAGGTGGAAGCTGAAAGTGTTTTCTTTCCAGATTTTTTAGAAGACTAGGAAGTAGAAATAGCATTGGAACCAACTGGAGAAGTCTCCCTTTTCTCGGGAGTCGTGGCAGAGGTGGAAGCAGGAAGCAAGCCTAGAGGTTATTCTTGTAGACGGTAAATTGGAAAATACTGCCGAAGCATAAGAGTATCCCTCAATTTCGGCAACCATTAATTTATTATTGGGAAAAAATTCCCCAAAATCATGTTTTCCATTTGATCTCACAGTAAGCGTTTATTTGTTTGCTTATTCATTTGGACAAGACGTTCGCCATTTTGGTTCCTGTTATGACCATTTTTTTTATTTTCGTCATTGGCGATCGACAGTGCGATGCCTGCGTTATGTATGCAACACGTCGTGGTAACGGATGCGCTACGTGCATAGTGTCATCGATCATACATTTTGAAACCAAAATTTGACCCATCCCTCATGCAATTTAACCCTTTAACGACGATGACCCTAAAGTTTGGTATCACTCTAAATAACATAACGCCCAAAACTGTCTGTAGGTTCACTTCTCTCTGTTTAGTAACAATAATGATGACTGAATGTGACCCCTAATGATCCCTCGTATGTCGTGCAGATTTAAAGAACAGGTAAGCGTAGGAAATATGACTCACTCTAGACAGGCGTTTCCGGTAGTTATGGTCATTTATATGTACAGTCGTTTTGGGCGTTATGGTCGTTAAAGGGTTAATAACAGGACAAAAGACGCCACACACATTACTAGATATTGCGTGCAGGATTATATCGCAGATTTGTGTTTCTGGCTTCCGCACAAAAGACCCAAAGATTATTTCGCTACGGAAACTTCTTAAATAAACATTAACACCGAATCGTTACAGGTAGACAACCTGGGGAGGAACACAGTTTGTGAATATTATGCATGTCAGTGAGACCATTCCACGACTCTCTTAAGTTTGTTATTTACCTAGAAGAGTTTTCAGCCCATTAGGCTTAAAAAAAAGGCCCTTTTCAGAGCCAAAGCAAATTTTTCAAGAAAAATCTTCCATTTTAACATTAAAAAAAACTAAAAAGGGAAAATCTATTTCTTCCTAAAGATCTTGAGTAAGGTTACTGCATAATCAGCTGCGAATTCGAATCTGTATTCCCTTGCTTTTCAAAGTAGCTAGAATGTACAACAAAAATTCTTTTAGTATGAATTCTCGGGAGAAAATTTACATTCCAACAATGTTCTCGCTCAAAATATTAGGGCATGTAATCCGAGCGGGTCAATTAAACAAAATCGGAAAATTGATTAACTGCAGGGAGAAAGAAATGGCGTTTTGGTCACTGAGCGGATGTTGTTGTCCAAATCCGAAAGTTAGAAATTCCTGGTGTCGGTACGTTCGCAGCTAAAATTTCGCGCTCTGCGTACAATGTTCGTGAATAACGAAAGACGAACAAACAAAAGGTTCCCTTAAGAGTCGACTGTGAAATCTTGGTATTATTCGTGGAGTTAGTTCGCGGTGTTCTCTTTTATTTTTTCTTGGGTTC
This sequence comes from Macrothele yani, assembly GCA_039090855.1. NCBI lineage: Eukaryota > Metazoa > Arthropoda > Arachnida > Araneae > Macrothelidae > Macrothele > Macrothele yani. Next base: position 59,213,354 of record CM077010.1, read on the forward strand.
CCCTTTCCTTGCCTTATTCTTTCTTTCCTATATCTTTTAAATTGTGAAGGGAGTTGCAGACAGGTAAGTATGTAGGGCAGATTATAACTTCAGCGCTTAAAGAGAAGCATTATGCTTCTAAAAACTCTAACATGACATTACTTTTACTTTGGTATCTTTCCTAGTAGGACACACTGCCCTCGCTTCTAGTTTTTCCCCTTTCAAGAAGCTCATTGAGTTGCTATTTACTGGCATTAAAATCTGTTTGATAGTCTTTGTGTCGCACCTATTAGATTTGTGGAGTCTAATTTATTTTCTTCAAGAGGCTGGTCCTTCTGAACCATAAAAATAAGTTCGTTCTATAATTTCAGTGAGTAATCCGTATCCCCATCGCTGCACTTCACTCCCTTCTTATTACTTCTTTCACATTTTTTCAGTTTGTAGTTTTATAGTTTCGCTGATACCTTCGGCAAAAATAAATTACTTTTTAGTTAAGTGACAGTTCTTAGTGGAGAGTATGTTGCAAAATCATCTTGGTAAATATGTTTACAAAAAGGGTTTCCCCTTCTTTTTAGTTTCAATAGTATATACTAAAGAATGGTGAAAAATACAAAAACATCAACGTGCTTTAAAATTTTGTTTTTGTAAAATATTTTATATTATGAAAAAAATTGTCTGTTAGACATGACTGATTTGAAAGCGACTGTCACGGAACAAAAACTCTTATACGAAATGCAGTCTCCCGAATGCATTTTTAGGAAATCTATTATTTGATTCTTCTCCTAAACGCAATCTTCTGTATGTCAAAATCTGCAGCGAAACAGCATCGTGTGTACGGGAGAAAGCAAGAAATGCAATGAGAAAGGGATGATATACACGCAGCCTGTCAAATGAAATATTGGTTACGAGCAGTCGGGATACCAAGAGAGAAAGAGATGGAGGGAGAAGAAGAGGAAGACGTTATGTTCTCTGGCAACATGCCTGCTCAGTGGGAAAGATTCCCACTTGCTGCTCTGCTTACTTTACTTCTCTGACACACTTACATGCAGTCTCTGTCATCGTTTGGAAGCTATGAAAACCACTGATCTCACCCGGCGCATTTTTTGGAGGTTAGCAACATCTAACATCTGGAGGTGACTAATGCCAGAGCATAAATATAGTGTTTCTTCGTCTCGTATTCATACATATTTATATCTATATAAAGATAGCGAGGAAATCATCTATCGCCGTTGAAGATTTCGATGCAGGTTCATGTTCATGGCACAGCACGTTTTCCTGGAGCCACATTTTTAGTATGTGACCTCACACGTGGAACTTTCGTGCTCTAGGTGATTCAACACACGAATTCTCCAACCTGCCTCTACCACTAAAGTTAAATCTACCTCTCCCTAATACAATTTCATTTCAAAGCATTTGAAGTTTAGATGAAACAAAAACTTTTCCAAAACTCATTAATTTTGAATTGACTGGATCCAGTTCTCAACGAATATTCAAGATGTTAGTATTGCGATTTTTGCGAACCAAAGCTACGATGTTAACTAAAATGCGATAGTAACAAGTTAGTAAAATCATGCAATGCATTGATAATGATACGCTTTCCAACATACTAGAAATCATTACTCAAGTTATGAGGAAACTGGCTGTGGAATAAATCTCACTCCTGTGCCCTGACCTTTGATCCAATTTCGATGATATTCAACAGAACTGGTTTACTATACCTCCGAAATAACGTGATGATGTTTTGTCGCAATCGAAGCAATTTTACGTATGTTATGATGCATAAGGGCCATCGAATAGATCCCGCTTCTGTGTCCTAACCTATGACCCCATTTCGCCCATTTTCAATAGAATTCCTCCCCAGGAAGGTCCCTACAACATGCTAGCATTGCATCCAAATCGAAACATTTTTACGTAAGTTATGACTCATAATGGCGATGGAAGTGATTCCACTCATACGTCCTGACTTTTGACCCCCATTTAGCCAATTTTCAATAGGGTTGGTCCCCAGGTGGTCCCCTACCACATAGTAAAATTTAATCGAAATCGAACCTTTTTTACGTTAGTTATGACGCATAAGAGCAGTGGAATGGATCCCGCTCCTATGCCCTGACCTTTGACCCCATTTCGTTCACTTACAAAAGGTTCCTTCCCAGGTATTCCCCTAACACAGACTAAAATTTCATTGAAATCGAACGATTTTTAGGCGAGTAAAAACCGTTGTGTGCGTATGTTCGTCCGCACTATCGTGCGGACGAACATACGCACACAACGCGTGACGTAATGAGGCAGACAGGAATCGCCTCATTACGTCACATAAAACTTTAATAGGATCCACACACAACGCGTGACGTAATGAGACAGATGGTGTGACCGCGCGCCAACATCTAATGGGACGACACCATGACTCTACACTGTAATCTTGGTAATTCGGGGTGGTTATTTAACCCACTAAACGAATTTTCCTAAAGTCGAGATCAAGCTAAATCGATTTCTAGTACCAGAAAACGCTAGGTTAACGACTTTCATCAAAATCCTTACAGCCGTTTTTAAAATAAAATTTACATACATACAAGAATTACTCCTTTAAGGTGAGCGTCAAGTAATTTTGCTTCCTGTACTTCGAATGGAAGCATTTCTGTATACATTTTCTTCCCAATTAATGCGTTTTTCCAAGGATGAAAATTTGAACATCGATTAAAATATCTTCATTTTATAACTTGCAATACTTAATATTTTCTAAAACATAACCATCATTATGCAATCCAACATTTGTTTGTCTACTGACGTCATGAAAATACAGGTTCCGTATACAAAGGCCGCTCCATAAAACGTCATGAAATACAGGTCCATATACAAAGGCCGCTCCATAAAACGTCATGAAATACAGGTCCGTATACAAAGGCCGCTCCATAAAAACTGAGGGTAATTTTTTTTGTGTTGGCAACAGTGCGAAGGGGAAAATAACCACGCAGACGACTAATTGAATTAAGGAAGTATCTATGACAAAAGTTTTCAGCCGAGGCAGACAATTCTGGTTTTGTTATTGCGCAGTTGTTTAAGGCACGTCTGCGTTTCGCCATTGAGTTATGGAGGTGAGTGATTCAGAGTTAAGAGCCGAAAGAAGTTGTGCGATAAAAGTTTGTCATCGTTTGTGTAAAACGGCTGCAGAAACAGTTGATTTAATGAAAAAAAGCTTACAAAGATAAATGTTTGGGTAAGTCAACGATTTTTAGATAGCACCATGATTTCAGAAAAGGGCATTTGTCGGCAGAACTCGCTCCTAGGCCTGGTTGACCTGAAAGTGTTGTTACGGAGCGTATTGTTAACATTGTTTGAGCAATTCTGCAAGAAGATCGACGAATGACGTGTAATGACATAGCGGCGTCAACTAATGTTTCAAAAACGTCGGTATTTCGCATTCTATGCGACAAATTACTACTGCATCGTGTGTGTTCCAGATGGTTACCTCATCACCTGACGAGAGAACAATTGTTAGCCAGAATTCAGGTGTGTCATGAGTGGAAACAAATGATTGCAAAGGATCCAAACTTTCTAAACGCAGTAAGAACTGCTGATGAAACATGGGCCCCCTATTTCAACGTCCTTCACGATACGCGCAACGAATGTCGGGTAACACACAGACTCGCCTCCTCCGAAAAAAGTTCTTCGAACTAAATCATCTGTGAAGGTGATGATGAAAATTTTCTTTGATCATAAAAGTGTACTCTACCATAATGTCGTTCGTACACAAATTACTGTCAATGCTGAGTATTGCATTTCAGTCTTGAAGCGTCTGCGATGACACATATCGATTAATCAACCGGAACTGGTGGGGAAGTGGACCCTACACCATGATAACACCCCCCCCCACATGTGGCTGCTTGTGTTCAGCAGTTTCTTACGAAATGTAGTATTGAAATCATGCCACAGCCTGCTTACAGTCCTCATCTTACCCCGTGCGATTTCTGGTTGTTTCCAACAATGAAGGAGAAGTTCCGTGGCGCAACATTCAACACAGATGCTGACGTTATTCAAGCTGCACAGGGGTCGCTAAAGACATCTTCCACAAAATGTCTTCGCCACATGCTTTGAAAAGTTGACTGAACGATGGGGCAGTTGCATATCATCCGAGGGAAGATACTGAGAGAAAGAATAACATATATTTTGCTGAACCTATATTTCTTCATTTTGTGTGATTTTACTCTCAGTCTTTATGGAACGGTCGTTGTATATATATATCATAACATAAGGTAACATGTTTTCAGTATTTTCTGGCTCTTTAGTGATGGCTACTTTGTCATTTACGGGTAACAGTTTTCTCATAGACATTTTGCTATTTATATAGGTTTAGGATTTCCGACTCGGCGGCTAGTGAGTTGACCGCTGTTTAACAACACACATGAAGCAGAAACAGCACCGATCTTCTCAATGCAAGGCTCACTTGGAATGTTAAAGGGGTAATGGACACAATTTCAAGAACTGAGGAATTGTCATCTCCTGTTTCCAAGGTGGGGACATTTCTTGACCATCGAATTGCATGCAGCAATTCTAGAAGTGACCGATGCCTACATTTACCTTGGTCACTTGGACAAGAGACATCAAGCAAAGGCCACATCGAAAAAGAAATTAATAAACGTGTAGAATTTGTTTGCAGAGCATTTGGAAGAGACAGTACAGTTTTCAAGAGCAATTTTACCGTTATGTCTTAAAAGAAAAGTGTTTAATCAATGCATTCTTCTAGTGCTTACCTATAGATCGGAGACATGGACCTTAACTAAAACAGATACCCAGAGGCTGTAAACTGCTGAAAGAAGCATTGAAAGGCGCATGCTTGGAATAATCAGAAAAAATAGGAAGAGGAACTCATGCATCAGGAAAATAATGGGAGTTGATGACATCATGATGAAGGTAAAATTCCTGAAATGGCAATGGGATGGTCATATTGGCTGAAGAACAGGCCATCGTTTGACAACTGAAATACTAGACTGGATTCCGAGGGACAGGGAAAACCCTGAAGAAGACCATGTGGGAGATGCGTGGATGAAATTCGGGAGCACATTGGAGCGACATGGACGAGACTAGCTCAAGACAGAAAATTGTGAAAGAAATTTAGGGGGTCCTAAATCCCGAAGTGCATTGATAATGGTTGATGACGATGGTGCAAGTACAACGGCCATTCCATAAAAAACTGAGAGTAAAATCGCACAAAATGAAGAAATATAGGTACAGCAAACTATATGTTATTTTTTCTCTCAGTATCTTCCCTCGGATGATATGCAACTGCCCCATCGTTCAGTCCACTTTTGAAAGCATGTGGCGAAGACATTTTGTGGAAGCTGTTTTAGCGACCCCTGTACAGCTTGAATAACGTCAGCATCTGTGTTGAATGTTGCGCCACGGAACTTCTCCTTCATTGTTGGAAACAACCACAAATCGCACGGGACGAGGTCTGGACTGTAGGCAGGCTGTGGCATGATTTCAATACTGCATTTCGTAAGAAACTGGTGAACACAAGCAGTCACATGTGGGCGGGCGTTATCATGGTGTAGGGTCTACTTGCCCACCCGTTCCGGTCGCTTAATCGATATGTGTCAACAAGACTGAAATGTAATATTATTCAGCATTGACAGTAATTTGTGTAGGAACGAAAATTCTGGTAAACTACACTTTTATGATGAAAGAAAATTATCATCATCACCTTCACAGATGATTTGGTTCGGAGGAGGTGAGCCTGTGTGTGACCAGACACTCGTTGCGCGCTTCGTGAGGGTTTGAAATAGTGGATCCACGTTTCATCGGCAGTTACTACTGTGTTTAGGAAGTTTAGATCCATTGTAATAATTTGTTTCCACTCATGAAACACCTGAACTCTGGCTAATAATTATTTTCTCGTCAGATGATGACGTACCCATCTGGAACGCACACGATGCAGTAGTAATTTGTCGCATAGAATGCGGAATGTCGACGTTTTTGAAATATTAGTGGACGCCGCTGTCTTCACACATCATTCGTCGATCTTCTTGCAGGATTACCCAAACGGTGTTAACAATACGCTCCACAATGACACTTTCAGTCGACCAGGTCTAAGAGCGAGTTCTTCCGACAAATGCCCGTTTTTGAAATCATGGTGTCATCTAAAAATCGTTGACTCACCCAAACATTTATCTTTGTAAGCTTTTTCATTAAATCAACTGTTTCTGGAGCCATTTTACCCAAACATTAGAAAAACGTTATCGCACAATGCATTTCACTACTTAATTCTGAATCACTCACCTCTGTGGCTGTATGGGGAAATGCATACGTACCTTAAAGAACTGCGCAACAACAAAACCCGAATCGTCTGCCACGGCTAATAACTGTTGCTATAGATACTTACTTAATTCAGTTAGTCGTCTGCGTGGTTAACGTTCGCCTTCGCAATGTTGACAACTTAAAAAAATGCCTTCAAGTTTTATGGATCGGCCTTTGTATATATAGTATCCAATTTATTTCAGGCAACAAGTGTTCGTGAATTTCTTTGTGTTTTGTTTCCAAATAAACGATGCCTGCAATATATGTATATTAGCATAGGATTGCGTATTCAATAACTGCGGTATTAAAAGTGAATGCAATATTAGATTTATCAGACACACTTTGGAAAAAGGAAATTTCGATTATTTATTCATCAACATTTTCTGCAGCAGCGATGTTAACGTTTTATCCACAAAATACCATTTGGCTACTCACCTTTTCTCGGGTTTCCAAATTTGAAAACTAACTTCTCTGTATTCACTCTGAAAATTCAACAGATATCAGCATTTCGCGAACGAAAATTATTTAAATGAGCCAAGCGAATCGATCCATTTTCTGAGTCAGAAGTTTCTTTAATATTATGAGATCATTTATTTATCATATTTTAAAAAAGAACTTCACAAACACGCAGAAAAATGCCAGTGAATCATTTCTTGTACGTTTGTGAAACTCCATGTATGTAATATGATAAATAAATGATCTCGAGCTCACGTGCTTTACATAAATTTTGTCAAGCATCATTTAGTCACCCCCCTCCTCATACACATACAATACAAAAAGAAAAACGAAAACTATTCAGCAAAAGATTACAGGTGTAGAAAATTGCGTTACCAAGGGCTTAAAACAACTGTGTTCTTCATAAACTGTTTTTATATTTAAGGGTTTAAAACATTTGTGTTCTTCATAATTGTCCCTGTTTATATTTGTACTAATCGAAATGTGTAAAATGCCTATGCAATTTAGTTTCGACTTTGCCACCTGCAGTTCAAACACTTCTCGCGATACGGAAAACATTTGCATAATAGATGAGAAACCAAGCATAAGAATCTGGCTTCACCATTAAACTAAAGTGCTGTCGTTCCTTGGTATAAAAGAGCTCCCACACATACTTTCAAAAAGTATTTTTCTTATACAAGAAGTGTCTGAAACATGCTTGTAGGAATGGGATGCGCTATAAATAATTAATCTTCTGCTGTCTTTTCTTACATGCACCCGTTAAGGTGGACGCCAAGTAATTTTGCTTCCTATATTTCCAGTGGGCGAACTTCTGTACACATTTTCTTCACTATTAATGCGTTCCCAAGGTTGAAAATTTGAACATCGATTAAAATAACTGCATATTATAACTTGTAATACTTAATAATTTCTAAAACATAACCATAATTAAGCAATCTAACATTTGTTTGTCTACTCATTTCATCAATGTACAGGTCGCGCCATTTTTTCTGGTCTCAACACCACCAAAGGAAAAGTTATTGATTTTTAATATATTTATAGTTATGTTTTAGAAAATATTAAGTATTGCAAGTTATAATATGAATTTATTTTAATCGGTGTTAAAATTTTCATCCTTGGGAACGCATTAATTGTGAAGAAAATGTGTACAGAAGTTTGCCCATTGGAAGTATAGGAAGCAAAAGCACTAAACATCCACCTTAATCTGGCGAAAACTTCATCACTTCATAGTAATACTCTCATAATACTACAAAAATCTGAATCTCAATCAGTTACGCAAACAATTTCTCGTTCTGAAAGGTTTTTCGTGACTTCTCAATTTTACCTTTCTGGACAGTTTTTGTAGAAACTATTGCTAAAAGTGGAGATGCTTTTTCCTTTATTTAATTTTAAGTTATTTGAAAGAAATCCTGGAAAAACGGGAATAATCTTTTTGGTCACCTCATGTGCTAAGAGCAACACCTAAAGTTAAAGTTGAAATTAAAAAAAAAAAAAAAACAGTAAAAGGAAATGGGGCCAAAAACCTCAGGTTTACACACACACAAAAGAAAAAAAAAAAAAAAAAAACTTCTCATATTTCTTGATTTAGCGATTTCCGTTTGTTCGAAGAACGTGCATATGTTTTATTGAAGGTTGTGACGTACTACAGAGGTAAAGCACGCGTCAAAGCGACAAATCCTCAGAGATACATTCCATCCGTGTAGCTTAGTTGAAAGAGCAACTTACTCCTAAGTAAAGGGGTGCGGACAAATTTGCGCTTTCACATTGGTGCCCGAACGTAAAAATGGGTGTACTGGGCGTTGGGTTCTTCGAAAAGTGTGTGATGCTTCTTCCACACATCGTCTGGAATTAATGAAAAAATCCTGCTTTGCTTCAAATAAAGGAAATTAAGAGGGAGACGATGTGACGTACTGCAAAGGTAAATCACGTGTCATAAGGCGACAAATCTGCAGCGATTCATTGTATCCGTGAAGCTTAGTTGGGAGAGCAACTTACTCCGGAGTGAGGGGCCGCGATTCGATCTTCGCCACGGACAAATTTGTGTTTTCACAAGTTTGCTGGTTAAACTGTAAGAAAAAGTAAAAACAGAACTATTTATTTTGCTGAAAGTGCTCATAGATACAGTATGTGCAATTTAGAAAAATAGAAGTAAGACGCGTGTGCTCTTTTAAAAGCCTCGTGGCAATATTCGCATATTATTCTTTAAGAGAGAGTTACTACTCACTTAGGGAACTATGATTTTTATGGCTGATGTTTGTTCAGTTCATCGTGAATTTTTAAACGCCATTTCGTAAAATATCTGAACTTTTTTTGACGACTAACACTTTAAGACAATCTGGAGAGTAATTTTTCAATTGGAAATGTTGATTACCATAAATAATTTTTGAATGTAATATATTCCACAATGGAGTTAATAACTGGATTCGACCAGTTATTTGAGCCTTCCTTAGCAATTAATGTGAATACGCTGCTTCATTCTGATTTCAGTAAAACCGCTGAAGTTGGCGAACAAAACGCCATCAGTTAACTAAAATACCTACGAATCTTCCGAGATGTTTTCCATGAATTTTGTATGAAAGCAGAGATAATTGTTTTTATTTTGTCTGTTTGCTATCCTATTCCATAACCAATTTCTCTGCTGAAAGTACATGGGGTGGATAAAATAATGGGAACACTTGTGATAAGTGCTACAGGTATCCTATGTTCAATAAAGCCTTGGGACACCCTTTGGTTTTACAACTGTTTGTATTTGAATTTAAATAAATTCAAATAAATCGGGGATAATATTAACAGGAAATAATCAAACTGTGCGAGTGACGATGATGGAGGAAAGTTTCTTCTTATTATCCCCTCCAATTCTGCTCACATGGGCTCATTAATGTTCAAACCTGGTGATTGTGTAGAACATGGGAGATGTTCCACTTCACTGTCATGCGCTTCAAATCATTTTTTTACTGAAGGTTTAATCACCACCGTGAGCAACTAGATGGGCTATAAGCAGCCTCCAGTCCCTAATTTAGGGCCACTGGTTCCGGGGAAGCGAGAGAACCGTGGCCGTGAGACAAACACAGCATCCATGCCTCACCGGGATTCGAACCGAGAACCTTCTCGGACGAACGGTCATAAGCCAGTGCTTAGCCCACTACGCCACCGGGGGACGGATTCAAATCATTGGATACATTTGGCTGAGTGAATTGGAATATTATCACGTTGAAAGATAGCATCGCTAGCGGGTAACAAAATTTGCAGCTTGGCATGAGCCCTATGCGGAAGAATCAAGCTGCACATACTCTGTAACTCACACGTCCAGGCTGATGATAGGACCTAAAGAATACCGAGAGATCGGTGCCTAAACCATTATTGATCCCCCAACATTTTTGACAGTTGACAAGAGACAGTCAGGATTAAGCGTATAAGCTAAACATAAACTCTCACTGAAGTTAGAAAAAGGGTGAACGGTAATTCGTCCGACCAAAATTCAGTGTCAGGATTTGTGCTCATGATGCCATTGCATCCTTCTATTTGCATTACAATGAGTAGCGAGTGACTTGGCAATACTGACACAAATTACAGCACAATGTAGCTGCTGGCAAAGTGCTTTGCTAGTTACTGGACTGCTGAGACTCGTATTCATTTTTGAAGTTACTAAGGGCTGCACCTCTAGGCTCGCTACGCTCGTTTCCAGAGTAGTGCTCGGGTCCTGCAGCCCGCTCTTCAAGTATATCACATGAAATAAAAATTGGAAAATTCATGTAAATTTCAATTTTTATTGTATGTCTAAATAAATAAAATGAAAATGTTATCTCAATTGTTCAATACTTTTTGCGCTGTATCGATTCCAAGATGGCGGCTTTTTTACAGTTTTGTTTCGCTCCTGGTGAACTCCCTGTTGGATTTTTGCGGGAATGTTTTCAATTTCCTTCTCTTTTTATTAAAGGACTTTGCTCCGCAGCCATTCCGTAGTTTCCGAGGTTTTTTTTTACTTTCGTTATTTTTTTTGAAGGGCGGACTTTTGTCGTTTGAACTTATAGCACTTACTAAATTTACCACTAAGAAAAACAAAAGCAGTCCAGCGGTCTAAAATGTATTTCCGTAAAACGTAAACCGTTATGCTAAACCGTTAAACAACTGAGACAGCTTTACCAACAAAACATATGCATAACAAAATCTCTGCGTCACCATGGCAGCAGGTCACGGGACCAGAACGTTCCTCTGTGGATATCATGAAGACAGAAAAGACGTTCGTTTGTTTCCTTTGCGTCTTTAAAAAATGCTGACAAATCAGAAAACGACGTTTTCTTAATTTTCTTTTGTAAAAAAGAGATGATAGTTGTAAGCTTATGCTGTAAAAATTGCAATGCGTTATGATTTATAGTTTGCCATACATCCGTTTTTTAAAATAGATCCCATCGCGAAATAGAAAATTTTATGAAATTTAAAAATTTAATTTCTCGTAAACTAAATCGAAATTAAAAAAAGGGTGACGAGTTGCATACATTCGGTCATGGCACTACACGCCTACAAAGTTTCGAAATGGCACACCTGAGAGCACATTTTTCCTTACCTTAACTTTGAAATACAAATAGCTCTTGAAGTACCGCCAGAATAGAAAAACGGTTTATTTTAGCATGTTCTCCAAACAATTCTTTACAAACGATGTCAATTTCATATTTTTGTGTTCAATACGTTTTGCGCTGCGAGCTAGGAAAGCAAGAGTGTTGCGAAATTTCTAAAACAGCGGCGGCAGTTCCTTTTTTTTTACAATAGAGAGCTTTCTGAGGCAGTAGTCTTATGTATTCGGGCTACAATCCGTTTCCTTGCCCAGCGACTTCTTTTAGTCAGCTTCGATTTTTTGCCACAATTCGTTCTGTCGGGTGTTGTTCTTACAGATTTGGTGAATGCAATCCTAACTTTCCATACAATTGCTCTGGATACGTTGAATAAGGGTTTAGGTGTTCGAACCCATATTCTGCCAGATGTCTAGTTTGTAATTTTTCTGGAGATTTCCGCAGACTCCCCGTGTTTGGGGACACGAACGCGTAGATGGTTCCCTCTAAAGATGGCTCCGGACGCTCTTTGTCCTTGGACTCCTCCTTGCCTAGGTTTACCAGATCAGTATCGATGCGCTGGTAGTAAAACAATGAAAGGGACGAATGAAATCTGATACCGCGTGGTATCAGACACCAACAGGATTACCCCTGGATGATGATCATGTTATCGACTCTTGCCATTTTTCTGATCCATGAGGTTCTCTTTCTATCTGATAATGATGTCTTCTCATTTTCCTTTTTCACTTGTTCCTCTTCCTATCTTTCCTGGTTACACCAAATATACATTTCTCCAGGCTTCTTTCAATTGTCCACAGACTCTGTATATACTCTTTAGTTAAGGTTCATGTCTCTGATCTTTAAATCAGAACTGGAAGAATGCATTGAGTAAATACTTTTAAATTAAAGCATAATAGTAAATTGTTCTTGAAAATTGTACTGTTTCTTCCAAATGCTCTACAATCTAGTCGTATACGCATGACCACTGCACTTTATATAATATCCATGTATTGAGAGAACTAATTGAAGGAACGAGGGAATATGAACTCCCATTATACATGACTTTTATTAATTATGAAAAGGCCTTCGATTCCGTGAAACCATCACTAGTTATGATAGTTCTGGAATCCTGCGGCATTTAACATGGGTACATTAGCATTATCAATAACATCTATGAAAATTCAAGTGCGAAGGTTCGGCTATTAGAGGATACAGAACCAATGAAAATTGGAAAAGGAGTGAGAAAAGGTGACACCATATCTCCCAAATTCTTCGCTACCACATTGCAAAATGTCTTTCAACCATTGAACTTGAAAAACAAGAGGACAAAGATTAATGAAAATTATTTAACTCACCTTTGTTTTGATAATGGTATAGTCGTTTTACAACTATCGCTTCAGAACTGCAGGTTATGATCCTTGGACTTGCTGACAAGAGTGAAGGAGTGGGATCAAAAATGAACTTTCAGAAGACAAAAGTATGTACAATGCTTTTACAAGAAATGAAGATATATCGATTTATGGGGAAAAGCTGGAGATAACCGATCTACATTTACCTTGGACAGCAGATATCGAGCTAAGGTCACATTTATGAAGAAATTAATCGATGTATAAAACTTGGATGGAGAGATTATGGAAGGAACAGTACAATTTTTAAGAGCAGTATGTCATTATGTCTTAAAAGAAAAGTGTTTAATCAGTGCATCTTGCCAGTGCTTGCATATGGAGTGGAGACATGGACCTTAACTAAACAAGTTTGTAAAATCATGCAATGCATTGATTATAATACGCTTTCCAACATACCAGAAATCATTACTCAAGTTATCACTCAAGTTATGAGAATAATGGCTGTGGAATAAGTCTCGGTCCTGTGCCCTAACCTTTGATCCCATTTCGATGATATTCAACAGAACCGGTTCGGTATACGTCCGAAATAACATGATAAAGTTTTGTCGTAATCGAAGCAATTTTACGTAAGTTATGATGCATAAGGGCTATGGAACAGATCCCGCTCCTGTGTCCTAACCTTTGACCCCATTTCACCCATTTTCAATAGGGTTTGTCGCCAGGTGGTCCTCTATCACATACAAAAATTTCATCGAAATCGAACTTTTTTTACGTTAGTTATGACGCATAACAGCAGTGGAATGGATTCCGCTCCTATGTACTGACCTTTGACCCCATTTCGTTCACTTTAAATACGGTTCCTTCCCAGGTGATCCCCTACCAGATCCTAAAATTTCATCGAAATCGAACGATTGTTACGCGAGTTATCGTGCGGATGGGTATACGCACACAACGCGTGACGTAATGAGACACATAGTGTGACCGCGCGCCAACATTCTTAAACGCGAGATTGTGACGTCATAAGATTTCTAAGCATTGGTAACATTAATAGAACAACGCCATGACACTGAAAACGTTATAATTCGGGGTGGTTATTTAACCCACTAAACGAATTCTCCTAGAGTCGAGATCAAGCAAAATCGATTTCTAGTACCAGAAAACGGTAGGTTAACGACTTTCATCAAAATTCTTAGAGCCGTTTTCAAAATAAAATGTATATACATACGTACAAGAATTGCTACTTTAAAGTGGACGTCAAGTAATTTTGCTTCCTATACTTCCAATGGAAAAACTTCTGTACACATTTTCTTCACAATTAATGCGTTCCCAAGGATGAAAATTTGAACATCGATTAAAATAGCTTCATTTCATAAATTGGAATACTTAATATTTTCTAAACCATAACCGTAATTATGCAGACCAGCGTTTATTTGTCCACTGACGTCATCAAAGTACAGGTCGCGCCATCTTTTCTCTGGTTTCAACACCACCAAAGGAAAAGTTATTGATTTTTAATACAATTATGGCTATGTTTTAGAAAATATTAAGTTTTCCAAGTTATAATATGAAGTTATTTTAATCGATGTTCAAATTTTCATCCTTGGGAACACATTAATTTTGAAAGAAATGTGTACAAACGTTTTTCCATTGGAAGTATAGGAAGCAAAGTTACTTGACGTCTACCTTAATAGTATGGGATGAGAGCGATGGAATGGATCGCAATCCTATGTCCTGACCTTTGACCACATTTCGTCCATTTTTAATACGGTTTGTCCCCAGGTGGTCCCCTACTACATACTGAAATTTCATCGAAATTGAACCATTTTTGCGCACGTTATGACGCATAAGAGCAATGGAATGCATCCCGATATTATGTCCTGACCTTCAACCCCACTTCACCCACTTTGAATAGGATTCGTTCCCAGGCGGTCTCCTACCACCTAGTAAAATTTCATTGAAATCGAACCATATTTACGCAAGTTATGACGCATAAGGGTAATGGAATGATCCCGCTCCTACGTCGTGACCTTTGACCCCATTTGTTCCATTTTCAATAGTGTTCGTTCTCCGGTGGTCTCTTACCACATAGTAAACTTTCATTAAAATCGAACCATATTTACGCAAGTTATGACGCATAAGGACAATGGAATGATTCCGCTCCAACGTCGTGACCTTTGACCCCATTTATCAATAGGGTTCGTCCCCAGGTGGTCCCCTACCACATACTAAATTTTCATCGAAATCGAATCATTTTTACGCCAGTTATCGTGCGGACGGACGGACAAAGCTGGAGCATATACGCTTCTTCAACCTAAGGTTGGAAAGCGTAAAAAAGACATACAAAGATTGCAGACAACTGAAAGAGACATGGAGAGATGCAACTTGGTGTAACCAGGAAAGCTACGAAGAGGAACTAGTGGATAAGTAAAATGACAAGAGTGGAAGACATCATGATCAGATTAAATTCCCTGAAATGGCAGTGTGTTGGACATATTTCCAGCAGCCGCCGGTGGCGCAGTGGTCTAAGGCGCTGGCCTCTAATCATTCGTCCGTAAGGGGTCTGGGTTCGAATCCCGGTCAGGCATGGATGTTGTGTTTGTCTTACGGCACTGGCTCTCTCCCTTACCTGGAATCAGTGACCCTAAATTAGGAACGGGCGACTGCTTATAGCCCATTGAGTTGCTCACGGTGGTCGTTAAACCTCCAATTAAAAAAAAAAAAACTTCCAGCAGAATGGGCCACCAATGGACAACTGAAATTTTAGACTGGACACCGAAGGACAGGAAAAGCCTCAGAAGAAAGACCACATGGGGGATCGGTAGATGAAATTCGAAAATATGTCGGAGTGAATCTTCCTTTTGCTGATGGCATAAT
Source organism: Macrothele yani (assembly GCA_039090855.1). Taxonomy (NCBI): domain Eukaryota; kingdom Metazoa; phylum Arthropoda; class Arachnida; order Araneae; family Macrothelidae; genus Macrothele; species Macrothele yani. Next base: position 59,228,847 of record CM077010.1, read on the forward strand.
CGTTTTTGAAACTACCCCTTCAGAGCTGCATCGTACGATCCAGGAACCTGCTGAAGGGAGTAAAGAAGGAGGATTAAAAATGAGCTTTCAAAAATTAGAATTGATGTACAATGCTTTTTTTCTTGTAACTTTTGAGATTCTGAATTTTTATGCTTCTTTTTTTCCAGGAAAAAGCAAAGGAGTAAGGAAAAAAAGAAATTTTCATTTTCCCGAAAAAGAAGAGGGATTTTAATGTTACATTAGTCGAGAAAATTTTAGCAGGCAATTCAATGGTCAAAGAACTTGATGCAAATTTTTAGCAGGATATTTCGCAGGGCAGTTGAGCAGACGATCATACTGGCCACAGGGCATCCTTCTAAAAGTAACAGTATACTCTCCGTTTGCCCTTTTTACCCCGAAGAATTAAAAAAAAGATGCGTTTTTAAACTGCCTTCAAGGGTGTCACAAGAAGCAATGGTAAATTTGAAATAGGTGTATGCAATTTCCTTCCGCTGAAATTGAGGAAATAGTACGAGTATAACTTGTAGGATATTCCACGTTAACAACGTTTCATACTAAAGTATTCCAGTTTATTTTCCAAATTATATGATTTTGAAAAACAATGGAATGTATATCACATAACGTTTAGTTATAAAGCTATCGGTTAAGAATATGTGTTAAAAAGAAATACGTGAGAAATGGCAAAAATGTAAAAGAACGCAAGACATGCAAGGCATTTTACCTAAATTCGTTATTCTTGCTTGGAATTCAGTTTTTTTACGTCCATAGATTTAAGATCGAAAAAAAAAATCAAACTGAATTGCGAGGAAGAATAACGAATTTAATGATTGTTCTTTTTTCTGGATTTATGATTTTAAAAAAAGGAACTTAATTGTAAGCAAAATTAACAAACTTACGAAATTTAGTCGCGTCTTTTTATCCCAGATATATAATCGAAAACAACAAAACAAAACTAAAGTGCAATCAAGAATAATGAACTTAGGGGATATGTTGTTTTTTTATCCTGAAATTATTATCGAAAATAAAACTTAATTTTAAACAAAGTTAGTAGATTTAGGAAATTCAGTCTCGTTTTTCACCGATCCCGGCTAAATGGCAAGCAGAAATAAAGAACATAGAAAATATATTTTTTTATATTGTATTTATACCTGACAAAAAAAGCGAAAACAAATAGGAAATATGAACTTAGGGAAAATTCATTTTCACATCATACCCAATCTTAAAATTTTCCGTATGTTTTGTGTACACCTTTTTTCCTTGTACTTATAATCTATACCTTCATACTTCTCTTTGTCTGCGCATGCGTTGGGGAACTTGTTTAAAACGTCATCGATCTACAAAACTGAAGATGTGGTAAAATGTCAGATATTCATCTTGCCAAAAATTCCGTGCAGAAAATGAGTGTTGGACTGAGGGAAACGAGTCCGTGTAACAGTTACAGAGTCATTCGAAATTATTTTGGCCAGGGCTATGCTTATTTTGTTTGTTTGTTTGGGGAGTTAACGAACACCGTACGCAACTATAAGGGCTTTTAGTAGTCGACATTCCTAATTTAGGGCCACTGGTTCCAGAGGAGGAACAGAACCAATGCCGCAAAATTAAAACACACCACCCATGTCTCACTCGGAATTGGAAACCTTCAAGGTTGGCTTGCCTCCCACAAAGCATCGTAATGAGCTTTAGTAATAACGCATTGAAAGCCCGTCAAAAAAAAAAAAATCGAAACGCGTGCAAAAAAGAAAAAAATGGAGTTTTAATTTTTTAATAAATCCACAATTTACAAAAACCATTAAATAAGTTAGTAAAATCATGCAATGCATCGATTATGATACGCTTTCCAACATACCAGAAATCATTACTCAAGTTATGAGGATAATGGCTCTGGAATAAATCTCGCTCCTTTCATGATATTAAATAGAACTGATTCACTATGCCTCCGGAACAATATGATAAAGTTTTGTCTCAATCGAAGCATTTTTACGTAAGTTAAAACGCATAAGGGCGATGGAATGGATCCCGATCCTATGTCCTGACCTTTGACCCCATTTCGTACGTTTTTAATAGGGTTTTTCCCCAGGTGATCCCCTACCACATACTAAAATTTCATCGAAATAGAACCATATTTACGCAAGTTATGACGCATACGGGCAATGAAATGCATCCCGCTCCTATGACCTGATCTTTTGACCCACTTCACCCATTTTCAGTAGGGTCGTCCCCAGGTGGTCCCCTACCACATACTAAAATTTCATCGAAATAGAACCATTTTTACGCTAGTTATCGTGCGGACAGACGGACGGACGGACAAAGCTGGAGCATATACGCTTCTTCAACCTACGGTTGGAAAGTGTAGAAAAAAATCATTTACGATAATTTCTATAGTTTGGAAATCGATATGGTGTGAGTACAGAAATTTACCCTGGCAATTCTTGCTTGTTCTTCTACGAATCCAAAGGTTAAAGTTGTATTTGGAGATTTGCTTCTCACAGGTTTACAAAAGACTACCGCAATCGAAATGCTGCTGCTTTTAAAACAGCATGAGCTTCTTAAACGATGACGAAAGATATGACGCGTATTATTATTTTAACCTTCCTTTTTAGTTGCTTTCTCTTACGTAAATAATGTTACCTCGTTTTTATTTACGCTTTCCAACCGTAGGTTGAAGAAGCGTATATGCTCCAGCTTTGTCCGTCCGTCTGTCCGCACCATAACTGGCGTAAAAATGGTTCAATTTCGATGAAATTTTAGTATATGGTATGGGACTACCCGAGGACGAACCCCATTGAAAATGGGACAAATGGGGTCAAAGGTCACGACGTAGAAGCGGGATCCATTCCATTGCACTTATAAGTCATAACTTGTGTAAATATGGTTCGATTTCAATGAAATTTGACTATGTGGTAAGGGACCGCCTGGAGACGAACCCTATTCAAAAGGGTGAATTGGGGTCAAAGGTCAGGACATAGGAGCGGGATGCATTCCATTGCCTTTATGCGTCATAACGTGCGTAAAAATGGTTCCATCGATTTCGATGACATTTCAGCATGTGGTAGGGGACCATCTAGGGAAGAACCCTATTGAAAATGGACGAAATGGGGTCATAGGTCAGGACATAGAATTGCGATCCATTCCATTGCTCTTATCCCATATTATTAAGGTGGACGTCAAGTAATTTTGATTCCTATACTTCCAATGGAAAAACTTTTGTACAGATTTCCTTCCCAATTAATGTGTTCCCAAGGATGAAAATATGAACATCGATTAAAATAACTTCATATTATAATTTGGAATACCCAATATTTTCTAAAACATAACCATAATTATATTAAAAATCAATAATTTTTCCTTTGGTGGTGTTGAAACCAGAAAAAGGTTGGCGCGACCTGTACTTTGATGACGTCAGTGAACAGACAAATGTTGGATTGCCTAATTATGGTTATGTTTTAGAAAATATTATGTATTCCAAGTTATAAAAAGAAGCTATTTTAATCGATGTTCAAATTTTCATCCTTGTGAACGCATTAATTGTCCAGAAAAAAGATGGCGCGACCTGTATTTTCATGACGTCAGTAGACAAACAAATGTTGGATTGTATAATGATGGTTATGTTTAAGAAAATATTAAGCATTCCAAGTTATAAAATGAAGATATTTTAATCGTTGTTCAAATTTTCATCCTTGGAAACGAATTAATTGGGAAGAAAATGTGTACAGAAATTTTTCCAATCGAAGTACAGGAAGCAAAATTATTTGACGTTCACTTTAAAGGGGGAATTCTTGCATGTATGTAAATTTTATTTTGAAAACGGTTCTAAAGATTTTGTTGAAAGTCGTTAACCTAACGTTTTCTGGTACTAGAATTCGATTTAGCTTGATCTCGACTTTAGGAAAATTCGTTTAGTGGGTTAAATAACCACCCGGAATTACCAAGTTTTTAGTGTAGTGTCATGGCGGCGTCCCATTAGATGATGCCGTGCGGTCACGCCATCTGTCTCATTACGTCACGCGTTATTTTGTGGATTCTATTAAAGTTTTATGACGTCACACTCTTGCCAGCAGATGGTCGCGATTCTCATCTGCCTCAGGTACGTCACGCGTTGTGTGCGTATACTCGTCCGCACGATAACTCGCGTAAAAATCGTTCGATTTCGATGAAATTTTAGTATGTGGTAGGAGAACCCCTGGGAAGGAACCCTATTGAAGGTGAACAAAATTTGGTCAAAGATCAGGACATAGGAGCGGGATTCATTCCATTGCTCTTATGCGTCATAACTAACGTAAAAAAGATTCCATTTCTATTAAACTTTAGTATGTGGTAGGGGATCACCCGGGGACAAACCCTATTGAAAATTGGCGAAATGGGGGTCAAAGGTCAGGACATAGGAGCGGAATTACTTCCATCGCCATTATGCGTCATAACTTACGTAAAAATGTTTCGATTTGGATGAAATTATAGAATGTTGTAAGGACCTGCCTGGGGACGAATCCTATTGAAAAAGTGCGAAATGGGTGAAAGGTTACGACACAGAAGCGGGATCTATTCCATAGCCCTTATTCATCATAACTTACGTAAATTTGCTTCGATTATGACAAAACTTTATCATGTTATTTCGGAGGTATACTGAACCAGTTCTGTTGAATATCATCGAAATGGGATCAAAGGTCAGGGCACAGGAGTGAGATTTATTCCACAGCCATTTTCCTCATAATTTGAGTAATAACTTGAGCAATGATTTCTAGTATGTTGGAAAGCGTATCATAATCGATGCATTGCATGATTTTACTAACTTGTATTTTTATTCTGAACGCTAGAAATTTTGAGCCTCTAAATTTCTACGCATGCTTCGGCAACAAATCGCATCTAGTAAGATTTGAAATATAAGGTGATAATATCGGTGTGAAGAGAGAAAACAATCTTGGAAAAAGAGTGTTGTCAGCTATTGTACAACCTGCTAGTATAACCTGCTGTTTTATAAAGTTACGACTGTGTATAGTAAAGCTAATATTATAATTCAGGTTGTTAATAGTGCCACTGTGAAGTGTTTCGTTGACAAACGAACTGGTAAAAATACATCAAAGGATAAAATAGAAGCTGCAAGCCATTTAATAAGCTGTGAGGTACACCTCTAACTTAGCCTTTGTTTTGAGTTCTTGTCTTCTTATGTGAATTTCGTTACTTCTCCCTTAAGGAATTTCTCACTGGACGGCGTATTATTTTCCGAACACCTTGTCGTATTGGCAACTCTGGGAGTGAGTTAGAAGGAAATAAATAAGCTACGTCGAATGTGTGAGTACTAAAGAGATCAGAGAACCTTTAAGGAGACTGGAAGCTTGACAGTGTTTGAGGTCCCCGGTATTAGTGGCACATCTAGGATTTTACTATGGGTGTATAAATGAAAATACCCAGGAGAAAACATTCCCAAAATATGATGAGGAAGCCGTAAAATTATCCCCGCCGTGTTGAAGTGTGTATCCCATGATTCATGAACGAATCAGTGTTAGCAAGAAAATGTAAAAGTGTATGGTTGAAAAATGGATACCATTTCAGTTCTGCTTTAATCCCCCTCCCACTCTTCCAGGGTTGAATTCAGCTTGTATGACGTGCCTGCTTCGCAGGACACACGTGAGATAAAGGTAGATAGCAGTGAGAGCACGTGCCAGTGTAGTATAGTGGATAACACTTGGAGCTCCGAAGCCGAGAGTTGCGGGTTCGAGTCCCTCCTCTGGCATAAAAATGATGGAGAAATTTACTTTGGCATACTTGTTGAAATCATATCAAAGTAGTGGGCAAAATAATATGATCCACATATCATGATTCAAACGGATTCTTAATGTATGAAAATTTCCCCCAATTACAGAGGTACACAAAAAAACTTCTGCAATGCTTTCGAAAGATTTGAGGATGGACTGGGGGCGACTGTATTTTTCGCGGACTCCTCCTAGAAAAAAAGCGGAAAGCAATAGAAAATGTTTTTTACAAGGCAGTTTCTTATAGTTTTTGCTCTGCTATTTGAAAAAAAAATCTGTAGAACTCTGTCAATTCTTCAAGCATCTTGCATTATTCTGGGGCCCCTTGAAAATGCGAGGCCTGGGGCTACCGAGGCCTGGGTCCCCTAGCCCTCTTAAATGGGTTTTAGAAGAAATGTAAATTGCACGGCGGAAATTTTTTTGTGTATACACCGAAGACCAATTGAATTAGAGATACCTGTTTAGTAACGTGTAGTCCTGATGACGGCGGCAATTCGTCTCGACATGGACTCGACAAGACACCGGAAGCATTGGGAAGCCATTTTGATCCACGACCCCTGAACAAGCTTCCACAGGTCACGAAGATTTGATGAAGGGGGAGGGGGGGTCCGAGCCTCGAAAGTCTCTCTCGATGACATTTCAGATGTGCTCGATGGGATTGAGGTCAGGTGACCTAGCTGGCCAAGAGAGCGAGGTCACGTCGGTGGAATGTTCATCCAACCATTCTCATACAATTAGGGAACGACGGCACGGTGCATTGTCTTGTTGCAGGATGAGGTCCCCAGTGGGATGTTGAAGACGCACAAACGGGAGCAAATGATCGTCCAGGATATCCCGGGAACGTTGACCTGTGAAGGACGATGTCCCACGTACCAGGGGTCCCATTTCAGTCCACGTAAACATTCCCCAGACGAGAATGCCCCCCCCCCACACACACCAGCTTGAAGAGTACCCTGCTGGCAAGAAGGATCCATCGCTTCATGTGGTTTGCGCCGTACTCGTATCCTGCCATCCGCATGTACCAACGCGAATCTCGACTCATCAGTCCAGGCAACATTTTCCCACATGTCTAGGGTCCAGTGGCGATGTTTCCCGCCCCCATGCTAATCTATGCACCCTGTGATGTGCGGTCAGCAGCGGTACCCTCGTGGGACGATGGCTTCTGTACCCCATTGCGAGGAGATGGTTCTGGATAGTGTGGCTGCTTACACGTTTTTGTGCACCAGCGTTAACTTGCAGAGTGATTTCTTGCACTGTGGTCCGTCTATCCGCTGTTACAATGCGAGCTAGCCGACGAGGACCCCGCTCATCCACACGCTGTTGTCCACGGCAGTTGGCCCTTGCAGGGATGGTTTTACCGGGTTCGATGTACTCACGGTGCACCTGTGACACAGTGGCTCGTGAAAATCCCAGTACCTGCACGACTTCCGAGATGGAGTGACCCATTCGTCGGGCCCCCGACAATTTTCCCACGATCAAATGCGCTTAGATCCTTCGTCTTACCCACACTGCGTCCGACTCTTACTGATTCCCGTCGCATCACTCCTTATGTTGTCAGATCGCTGCATACGACATGTCGTTTCCATTTACACTGCCGCCCACAGCGCCACACTTGCATGAAGCCAGCTGTCTCTAATTCAATTGCTCTTGAGTGTATATGCGATTGACATTGAAAGTCATTTCGATGAATTACGACTTGAGAATAATCGATTGGAATCTATGAAATACCGAAACCTCACTTTAAGTAATATAAGCATACTTAACATAAGTCCTTTTGATCGTGACGATTTTTGACACTCCGTCTTCCTACTCAGGAGCTGCTGTTCTCCCAAATGAACTACTCCGATATGCTTATCGCTGCTTTATTGTCGATTTGACTCATATGTCCCCTCAGTAGTACGTCATCTACGTCATGTTTTAATATCATCATCATCCCTCCCTTGACAAAGGGAGGGGGCATGAAATCGCAGGTTAGGGTCAACTCATAGCCATGTCCGAATGACCATCCAACTCATAGCCATGTCCGAATGACCATGAGATGGTAGAAGTACTAATTTTATTAAGTACATGCGCTGTGTGAAGGACTCGTCAGATAAATTTTGCAAACCTAATGGCCAGGAGATTCACTTTCGCTCGAGCGCCAGGATAACATATAACCTGTTGCAGGTAGTGGGATTCGAACCCACGTCTTCATAATCCGGAGCAGCTATTCTCCCAACCGAACTACGCCAGCATGCTTATCTCCGATTCCTCATTGATTTGATTCATGCGTCACCTAATAGTACGTCATCTAGACCATGCTACGTAGTACGTTACAAGAAATAAATTTATATTACAGAGGGTGAGTCGAAAGTTTTGCAATATTTGAATCCCTTTACGCCTTCATACATACCTTTACGACGAAAGCTGACTAGCATTCAAAGTATAGACCATCGTGTTGCACTGTCTTTAGCCATCTGTCTGCGAGTTCTTCGATTTCGCGGCGATAGCCGATCTTGTCCTTCGAGGCGAAGAACTCCTTCACCCCAGCTGCCACCTCCTCCGGTTATTGAAGTGCCGCCCGCGAAGAAAGTGGGCCGTGGACCGGAACAGGTAATAATCCGACGACGCAAGATCCGGACTATATGCTAGGTATGGCATCAGTTCGATGCCCTCACGTTCCTGGAGTTTCGCCCAAGTCGTTCGCGCGATCTGAGGCCGAGCATTGTCTTGCTGTAGGAGAGCGCGCTTTCTGTTCACCAGTTCCACGTACTTCTCATCCAAACTGGCATACATCCGCTCCAGCTGTTCAGAGTAGAGGTTGGCGTTGATGGTCTGACTGAAACTAATTCGTAATGGATTATCCCCTCGAAATTCCACCAGACGCTGAGCATCACCTTGTGCTCGAAGCGCGAACACTTGACAACAGGTTCAGGAAGCTGGCCTGGGCTCAACAACTGCCGTTGTGTGTTAGGATTGCGGAAACAGTCCCACTTTTCATTGTACGTAACAATGCTCTTGATGAAACGCACATCGCGCAGGTTTTCTAGGAGTTTCGTGCACACTTCCACTCGGTGGTTTGCTTCAGATTGCGTCAGTTTGTGAGGGACAATGCGGTAGCTTCTGTAGACCTTGCCGAGGTCCTGAAGGTGATAAACCACGCTGGTCTGTGACATGCCCAGCTCACCTGATAATTTCTAAGTGCTGGTTGTCGGATTTTCCTCTACGGGCTGGCGCACGGACTCCGAATCAACGGTTCTCAGCCTATATAATCTTCGTTGATCGTCGAGGTTTCTGTCACCTCAGCAAAATTTCTTTAACCATCTGGTTGGGGTGCTGTGGTCCACGGAACCTTCCCCTTTCGCATGAAAAATGCTTTGTGTTGCTTGAGCAGAGTTATGGCCGAGTTCAAACTCGTAAAGCAAAAGTTATCTAATTAGCCATTTGTGGCTGTTCATCTTTTAGACGTCCCAATCACGGGCAGAACGACGACATGCAATGATATTCACAGCAACGACTACCACTTTATATCCCTTTCGACTGACTGCAGTGCACGACTTGAGCTACACTGGTGTGCAAAAATTAAGGACGAAGAGGAGAAATTAGCATAACAGCGGAACGAGCAGGCAGAACGGACCGAAAGACCACTCAGAAGATAGACTAGGGTCCGGTACGGTAGGGCATGCGCATATATGCAGAATGACGTAGGAGGGGGGGGTCGGAAGGGTATAAAGCACACGGGTGGTGTACCCTCAGCAATTTGGTGAAAGCTATTGCACGGTGTACATCGGTTTGAACGACGTCGAATTGCTGCCACCGTGTGATATGGCCAACAGACAATCCAGTAGACGACAACTGGATGAATTTACCCGAGGTCGCGTCATTGGGAAGTTGGAAGAAGGTCGAAGTTTGACTAGTGTGGCCGAGGAGTTCGGGATTGCTCACAGCATCCTTTCACGAGCTTGGAGAGCGTTTCAAACGACAGGAACAGCTGTCCGAGAATTTAGCAGTGGTCGTCCACGAGCAACCACGGCGGCGGACGACCGGTATATTGTCCTACAGGCGAGAAGAAACAGACGGCAGACAGCGGAAGAAATCGCAAGACACATGCAACAGACAACTGGACGTCCGTTATCGCGTTTTACCGTGGCCAGGAAGCTGCACAAAGGTGGTCTATTTGCACGACGACCAGTACGGTGTGTGAAATTAACGCTTGCTCATCGGAGACGGCTGTTTCTGTGGTGCCAGGAACACAAGAACTGGACACATCAGCAATGGGGTCGAGTTCATTATACGGATGAGAGCCGATTTAGTCTGACGAACGATTCTGGACGTATACACATCTGTAGAGAGGAGGGAACACGCAATCACACCTCCAACATCATTTGGAGGTGGCGGAGTTCTCGTGTGGGGCTGTATCACGCTTGGTAACCGTACTGACCTCCACATCTATCTTCTAAGGAGGTTTATTTACTGGTGTCCGATATTGTACCGAGGTTCTCCTGCCTCACGTGCATCTGTTTAGAGGTGCTGTGGGTCCTGAGTTCCTCTTCATGGACGACAACGCTACACCTCATCGTACAGTGGCTGTCGCAGAGCTGTTGGAGAGTGAAGATATTCAACGCATGGATTGGCCCGCAAGGTCCCAGGACCTAAATCTAATCGAACACGTGTGGGACATTCTCGAGAGACGTTTGACAGCATGTCACCAGCCGCCAGCAGCGATTCCGCAGCTGCAATTGGCGCTACAAGAGAAATGGACCACGATTGGTGCTACAAGAGGAATTGGTCGCAATGCCTCAACAGCTCCTTGACAACCTCGTCCTCAGCATGGACAGACGTTGTAAATCCTGCAACGCATTCAGGGGTGATCATATTCCCTATTAAAGACTAGATTTTTCTTGGCAGCTGCCTGTCACATGGACGTTTCTGTCTTCTGTCCAGTTGTGCTTTTCAATAAAGTACCTTTGTATCCTTTGGATTCCTTGTTTGGACGGTTTTGCTCACTTGTTCCATATTCTTACATCTTGGGGATCTTATGGTATGATTTGAGTTAATGTGGAGCACTTCTGCACGACGTTACATTCGAAAAACCGTCTCGTCTTTAATTTTTGCACGCCAGTGTAGTTTAAACACGTGACATACACGGCGCAGCAGATGCGTTTATGGAAATATTGCAAAACCTTTTACTCACCCTCTCTGTATGTAAGTTTTCCAATTCTTTTAACTGTTTCTAGAATGATTTATGTTCAAGAAGTTTAGTTAACCAACAACTTCAACTAAAAACTATTACAAACACAGCATAGTCTCTTGAATCTGTCACGCCAGTGTTTTCTTCCAAGTGCTACTGAACACTAGAATTAAGTGATTATTTGACAAGAAACCAAATAACAACAAAAATATTTTTATGAGGTCTACAGTAATTTAAGGACAGGATTTTCAGACTATTCCATGTAACAGTGAAATGGAAAAAAGGAGACGATATTATTAGCAATTGTATCTGTTCAGATGTACGCTCATCAGGAAAAAACGCGAGAAATTGTTCCGAGAACTTTACGGCTAACCTGACGTAAGTATCGTGAGATTATCACAGCCAGTACGTGTTTGTGGAGGTTCGTGTCAGAGACAAAACAGGCGCCTTCAGCGGATGTAATTGCGGTCGATATTGTTCAGTCTCCAGGGTATTCCGTGCCATGTGATGGTCACGCCTTTCGACCGATTGTCAATCTGTTGTGTAGGGAAAAGTAAAATAGGCACTAGTTGAGAAACAGTATGCATATTAATGAAATGGTGTTAGGTGCTCTACCATCGTTTAGGGATTAACAGAAAAACAGAAACATCATAAAATAATTCTGGTAAACGCGTCTGGTTTATGCGTATAATCACCAGATTCTCAATTGCGACATGGGTCTTAATCATGGTGAAATTTGGATATTGCGTTTGTTCGACGGTTTTGCTCTTTCTCTTTCTTAGAAGGTAGATAAATTAAAGAACTACGAGAAATAGAAATAAGGATGTTTACTGAGTTTTCAAATACTGTAAAAGAAAAGAAAACTAGGTGATGAAAACTATTTCAAATGATATCATAACCGTTAAAACAGATCGCACCATTACTCATCTGAAAGTTGTGGAACACGGGAAGTCAGATCTTCCAATTACTATTATTAATCATTAACCATTGTTAATGTTTAGTAGAAATAACCTCTCCTATGGCGAAATGTCCACTCAGGTGATTTATTCCACTGTCTTACGAAAAAAATGGCTCTTTCCCTTCCCTGGGAACACGATGGTCCTTAAACTCAGGCAAATGGTCCTTAAACTCAGGCAGAATAAGCGAACAGACAAAAGTAGTTTATTAATCATCGGTTTATGGTTTCAGTAACACAAAGGCGCGCATAGTGCAAAAAGAAAAATGATATGGCTGAAAGAAAGTTAACATTTTCTTGCTAAATTCGTGAAAACTCAGACTTAACTGCAAAATACAGTTTTTTTTTCTTTTTCTTTTGTTTTGGGGGATTTAACGATCATCGTGAGCAATTCAATGGGCTATAAGCACTCGCCCGTCCCTAATTTAGGGCCACTGGTTCTTCGGAAGGTAGAAAGCCAGTGCAGTGCTCTTAAGACAACCACAACATCTGACTCTCCGGGATTCGAACCCGGACCCATCTCGTGCAAATGGTCAGAAGCCAGCGCACTGAGAAATAAAAGTTTGTTTGAAACAACAAAACAGTTTTGTTCAGCTGTTTTGTCGATTTATTTTGTTGCTTTAGCCAAACTCCAACGGAATTGTTTTGTTGGCAACAAAAAATTAATTCGTTGGCTATATTTTGCTAATTCAACTAAACGTTTTACCACGATAACAATACATATATTTGGATCAAACAAATTCCCAAAAATTGACCTAGGCATTTTGTTAAATGAAGAAAACATTTTGTCATGATAGCAATAAATTTTGTTGAATCAACAATAATTTTCAGCAAAATACATTTGTAAATTCAACAAACCATTTTGTGGACTGTATAGCGACCAAATTTTTTGGTTGATTTAATAAATTTTTTTGCTGAATTAACAAAACGTATTTCTCAGTGTAGACCACGCCGGGGTGGCATACAGTTTTGAAAGACTTCGTAGCATAAGAATTAGGAATTAGTTCTGCTAAATTATCTTTGGGTTTCATTGTCCCATTTTCTCTTTCTTTTTTCCGTTCCTTGATTGAGAATTTAAAAACCACGTAGGAAATTACAAAATAAATTTCTAAACTTGGAAGCACAGTTATTTTCTTATGCTATGTATGTCATTTGCTTTTTAATTTTTCATCATCCTCCGGGAAAAAAACGATTTTATTTTACGTGATCATACGGTTACACTAAGTCCCCAGTGTTCCAGTGAGAATATTAGTAAGGATATACTGTATTATAAAAAAAGGGTATTATGGAGTTTGCTAGCCCCTGTTTTCACCGAAGCTAAATACGAAGATTATTTAATTCTTCCACTTTGCAGCCAAAATGTTAATCCTGCAAAAAATCCCTCATTATTTAACACTGTTAAAAAGAAATCTACTTAAAATTGAGAACCTTAACCTACTCGTTTTTTTAGCACGTCTTTTGTAAAAAAAAAAGATCGTGCTTATGTTACCGGTTCGTCCGTCCGTCCGTCCGTCCGTCTGTACCCACGATATCTCTGCAACTATTAGTTCGATTTGAAAAATTCATTACTCATTGGGAAGCTTGAAATATGAGAATGATGATCCTTTATTTCGTTTTTTTTTACGATGTACAATTTCGCCGCTATAGGGCGTACATGCAGATGATGTCGAATTCAAAAATATGTTTTATTCCACATATTTGCTTCTAAACATCCGATTGAAAAAATTCTTTTATCTTTCGATTCGATCTTTCTCGAAGAGTATTTTAGATATAGTTACTTTTTCAAATTACGCATATATTTCCCGCTAGGGGGCGTAAAAGTAAATTACATTTTTCCCGATAACTCTTCTTCTAAAGCTCCGATTTGAAAATTTTTTTTTCAGCGGATACACCTCCTGCTGGAAAATCTTTTGCATATAACTTCTAATTTTTGGTAAAGAATACTTTAGCCACCAGGGGCGTAATCGCTAATTTTTGCTTCAGATGTATTTGCCATAAAATCTGAGCTTCTGAAATATCGATTGAAAAAATTCTTTCGTGGACTGATGCCACTCACATCGATAAACCTGTTCGGAATATTTTCTTCTTAAAATATTCCACAGTTTCTCTGCCAGGGGGTGTAGATGTATATTTATTTTTGTCAATATCTGTACTTCTAGGAGTCCGATTTGAAAAATTCGTTCTTTCTTGGATAGTGTTTTCAGTGTGACATGTTTTTCATATAATTTCAAAATTTCCATGTAATTCATAGACTTTCCGTTAGGGGGCGTAGAGGTAAATTGCTTTCCCCCTATATCTCTGTTTCTAAATCTCCGATTTGAAATTTTTTTCTGCACCAGATACAGCTAAGGATGGGAAATCCTTTGCACATAATTTCTAATTTTTGTAAAAAATGGTTTGGCCACCAGGTTGCGTAATTCTTAATTTCCGCTTCTGATGTATTTACAGCAAAATAGCTGCTTCTAAAATCTCGACTGAAAAAAAGTCGTTTGTTGATCGATACTAGTCATTTCGCCAAATGTTTTAGGAACATTTTCTTCTTGAAATAATGCATGGTTTCAGCGCCAGGAGGCGTAGATGTATATCTTATTTTTGTCAATATCTCTACTTCTATCAGTCCGATTTGAAAAATTCCTTCTTTGTTGGATAGTGTTTCCGATGCCAAATGTTTTTCCTACCAATTCAAAATATTTTCAAGTAAATCATAGACTTTCCGCTAGGGGGCACAACGGTAAATTGCGTTTCCTGCGTTATTTCTGCTCCAAAAATTCCGATTTGAAAAATTCTTCCTATATCGCATACAAGACCTGATGGAAAATATTTTTCACATAATTTCTAATGTTTGGCAAAGAATGGTTTGGCTACCAGGAGGCGTAAGTGTTAATATCTGCTTCTGATGGATTTGTAGCAAAATCTGGGATCCTGAAAACTCGACGGATTTGTTTTTTCTTAGACCGATACCGCTCATATGGCAGAACGTTTTGAGAATACTTTCTTCCTAAAATAATGCATGGTTTTCCCACCAGGGGACGTAAAGTCACATCTTATTTTTGTCGTATCTCTGTTTCTAAGAGTCCGATTTGGAAAATTCTTTCTGTGTTGGAGAGCGTTTCCGGTGCGAAATGTTTCTCATATAAATTCATGTTTTTCTTAACACACAAGTCTGCAACCAGAGGGCGTAAGCTCTCGATTCCGTTTAAAGCAATATCTGAGGGATTAAAAACCCGATTGAAAAACTTCTTCCGTCAGATACTATTGTTTTCCATAACGGTTCCATTGACTTTGAATAGCTTTGATAAATTAAAATTGTATCAGAACGGATTCAAAAGTCGTGCTTATTACACCCGAAAATTCGGTGTCATCTTTCTTGTTTTAAGTACAATCGTATCGTAAACGAGTACATGACATGCTCAAATACAAATAACCATACGAACTTACAAATAACTGCGTCAATAATTACAAATATAATCTCGTATTACTTCATATTAGATATTATAGATTTCAAGAGAAATTGTTTAATAAATGTTAAAAGTGACACACGTAAATAATTAGTACAACAAAGTCACTGATCGCAAGTAATTTAATTATGCATGAAGTAGCTTTGTGTACGTTTTTACATTAACTATATTTGTGTCAATCTCATAAATAATAGATTGCCGCTTCATCACTATATTTTTCATAAATATGTGCGGTACATTTGCCCAGCACGCGACATCGACTATACATATGTATTATCCCAGATGTGCCATCGAATAATATACTTCCAGTTGATTCTATGAATAAATGAGCATGTATGTAGTACACGTATTCCCAATTTGAAATCGGCAACTTAAGCCGTCGGACCCTGGGTACTGGCCCTCCGGTAATAAATAAGGGCGTCTTCCTCCCCCTTTCTACCTCGCTTCCGTGTCACTTTTCTATCGGGCTCTCTAGCCCAAATCTCCTAGCTTCCTATTTGTAAGGGTTGTTTAAGACCTGGGGCCAGATACTCCCTTCCTAAAATTCTGTACATATGATCTGATCTTAAATTTGAAATCGAGCCGCGGATGGCTCAGTGGTTAGGGACTGCTGATAGAGGGACCCCAGGTTCAAACCTGAAATGGTAGTGTGAATTTCTAACAATCGCTGAATATCCGCAGTGTATCGGACGAGCACGTAAGTGACGGCACCCGGGCATAGAAACTGAATGAAGTTAGAGCATGTATATGAAACTGAATGAAGTTAGAGCCTGCCCGAAAGAGCACAGAAACTGAATGAAGTTAGAGCACATATATCTGTAATATATAGATTTTTTTTAGTACATGTATTTTAAATTAGAAATACCAGGTATACTCACAATTGATTCCCTGTATGTACTCAAAAATGAGTACGTGTCTTTTTCAAAAATGAGACACAAGTACTTTGAGCTATTATAAACCCAGAAACGAGTACATTTTACTTATTTCTAAGCACCAATTTTTTACAGTGAAAGTACAGACTGCTGTGTTCTATAGTACTTTGCCATTGTTTACGCTTTCCAACCGTAGGTTGAAGAAGGTATATGTTCCAGCTTTGTCCGTCTGTCTGTCTCTCCGTCGGCACGATAACTCGCGTAAAAATGGTTCAATTTCGATGAAATTTTAGTATGTGGTAGGGGACAACCTGGGGACGAACTCTATTGAAAATGGGCGAAATGAGGTCAAAGGTCAGGACACACAAGCGGGATCCATTCAATTGCCCATATGCGTGATAACGTAGCTAAAAATGGTTCGATTTCGATGAAATATTTGTACGTGATAGGGAACCACCTTCGGACAAACTCTATTGAAAATGGAAGAAATGGGGTCAAAGGTCAACACATAGGAGCGGGATTCATTCCATTGTCCTTATGCATCGTAATTTAACTAAAAATGGTTCGATTTCGATGAAATTTTAGTATGTGGTAGGGAACTAACTACCTGGGGATACACCCTTTTCAAAATGGGCGAAATGGGGTCAAAGGTGACATAGGAGCGTGATCCATTCCATTGCTCTTATGCGTCATAAATTGCGTAAATATGGTTCAATTTCGATGAAATTTTTGTATGTGGTAGGGGACAACTGGGGACGAACCCTATTGAAAATGGGCGAAATGAGGTCAAACGTCAGGACATAAGAGCGAGATCTATTCCATTGCCATATGCGTCATAACGTATAGCTAAAAATGGTTCGATTTCGATGAAATTTTAGTATGTGGTAGGGAACTACATGGAGACATACCGTTTTGAAAATGGGCGAAATGGGGTCAAATGTCAGGACATAGGAGCGGGATC
This sequence comes from Macrothele yani, assembly GCA_039090855.1. Classification (NCBI taxonomy): domain Eukaryota; kingdom Metazoa; phylum Arthropoda; class Arachnida; order Araneae; family Macrothelidae; genus Macrothele; species Macrothele yani. The sequence goes on from CM077010.1 coordinate 59,246,010, forward strand.
CATTCCATTGCCCTTATGCGTAATAACTTATGTAAAAATGCTTCGTTTGCGACAAAACTGTATGATGTTGTCCCGGAGGTATACTGAACCGGTTCTGTTGAATATCATCGAAATGGGGTCAAAGGTCAGGGCACAGGGGCGGTATTTATTCCACAGCCATTATCCTCGTAACTTGAGTAATGATTTCTGGTATGTTGGGAAGCGTACCATATTCAATGCATTACATGATTTACTAACTTGTTTTACTAGAGCCATGATCCAACCGCGGTGCCACTCGGCAGGTTTCGAGGACAGAAACTCTTTGATGCTAGATTCCACTTCCATCGCTGAAGCGAAACGCTGTCCTTGTAGGAAATGGGCCATGGAGCGTCGTAACAGACGGTAGTCGGATGGGGCAAGAGACGGACTGTATGGAGGATGGGGAAGGGTTTCAAGCACTTTGAATTTCTGGAGTATTCGAAGGACAACTCTGCAGGTGTGACGTGGGGCGTATCTATTTGCAGAAACGCCGGCTTTCTGTTGGTAAGCACTGGGCAGAGATGGCGCAGAACATCATAAACGCGCTGCTGTTGTTCGACATGGAGAAGAACGTCCACATCCTGGCAACCTGGCACGAGTACCTAGGGCACAAGACACTCATATTTCCACCAAACTCACAGCATGACTTTCCTCTCAAACCGTCAAGTCTGTACCACTGGCTGTGCCCAGACATTTTTTTCAGGGAAAGGGGTGTTAAGAAATTAATTTTTTTATGCAACTAAATGTGTTATGATGTAGGCAACATCCGCGCAAAATTTTTTCAAACTAACATGGCTGGAAATCATTAATATTCTTATCACCACGTAATGGTTGACCGCTTATATTTTGCTATTTATCTGTGCAGAAAACAAGAATACCATAGTACTTACTATTAAATGGTTAAAAGATGCAGGCAATTCTAGAACAAAATAAAAATTTACCTTCTGGTGAAACATTCTTCATTTGTATAACAACGTTTTTTTTACGCTTTCCAACCGTATGTTGAAGAAGCGTATATGCTCCAGCTATGTCCGTCTGTCTCTTTGTCTGTCCGTCCGTCCGAACGCACGATAACTCGTGTAAAAATAGTTCGATTTCGATGAAATTTTAGTATGGGGTAGGGGACAGCCTGGGGAGAAACCCTATTGAAAATGGGCGAAATGGGGTCAAAGGTCAGGACATAGGAGAGGGACCCATTCCATCGCCCTTATACGTCATAACGTACGCAAAAATGCTTCAATTACGTCAAAACTTTATCATGTTGCTTCGGAGGTATATTGAACTGGTTCTGTTGAATATCAACGAAATGGGATTAAAGGTTACGGCACAGGAGCGAGATTTATTCCAGAGCCATTATCCTCATAACTTGACTAAAATGCTTCTATTGCGACAAAGCTTTATTATATTCTTCCGGAGGTATACTGAACTAATTCTGTTTAATATCATCGAAATGGGGTCAAAGGTCAGGGCACAGCAGCGAGATTTATTCCACAGCCATTATCCTAATAACGTGAGTAATAAGTTGAGTAATGATTCCGGGTATGTTGGAATGCGTATCATAATCAATGCATTGCATGATTTTACTAACGTGTTCCATTGTACGCTAAGACTAACAATCCCTAACGCTGACGACACTCATTTCGACAAATATTTTCTGATTTTGTTGAAATCTTATTTTACTTTTACTTACTTGAGTCGTATTTCCAGCCTTCTGGGGCTTTTGCTAGTTCGTCTAAAATTTCTTCGACATTCGGTGTGTACTTTCGATGGATGCGAAGCAATGCTAACCCATTGAGTTTCAGTTCTGATATGGTATTACGTAGATACCATTTTAAGAGTGTTGAAACCGAACGCTCACTTTCTGAAGTTGTCGTTAGTAGAGTACCTAGAATGTGAAACAATGTTTTTATATTTGGTAAGACCTCACTGTAGCACAGGCTTAAAGCACTTAATGCATCTTTTGGCCAGTTTTCTTTGTGGGCTATCCTACGGTGGGGCCACAGTTTCAATTCTGCAATTACTTCTTCTTGCGAGTCACTCACGTCACCTACATAAAATTCAGTTAAAGTTTTAAAACCATCAATATATTGAAAAGATGGTGGCACATTGGTATTTGTTGGAAATGTCACTGGGATCCTGATAAGGCCGATTTGTGCGCGAGAAATGTTTTCCAAAGCACTAATAAACATGTCTAAAAATGGTACATAAATTAAAATCCTGTAATAGTCTTCTGGGATTTCTGTGTTTATGTTACAGCGTTGGCTTTGTTTTGATGCGATTCTTGGTATTTTAATCAAAACTCCTTGCTTTTCAGCGTGCTTTAGAGTAATCTGAAATAAGACATGGAATTCAAATTTGGCATTGCCGCGTCGCCACAAAAACTTTCAGTATACCCATGTATTGGCTTTTTCATCGCAATGAGACATACTGGTTTTTGGCACCTGGCCGCTTCCTCGTCTTCATGGAGAAATCACGTTCAATTGTTACCATGAGACATAAAAACAATTTAAAATATGAACAAAACTTTGCCTTTTGAAATCCCGTTTTTAAATAACGAAAGATTCCAAGTTTGCTTGGGGGGGATAGCATTCCAAATCTCCCCCACTCGGGCACGCCACTGGGCTGTACTTCCTGGCGTCTTCTCAACCACTGGTTCCGAGGAGGAGGATAACGTAGGAATGTCAGCTTTTCATCACGTATGATGATATGACGCCAAAATTTATCGTTCTGTGGATTTTACAGCAATCTGCGACAGAAAGCAATACGTTGCTCCACCTTCTGGTGTCAGTTCATGAGGAACCGTTCGGTGGCGCCAAAGGGTACGTTTATGCGGCAGCCGCGCTGCTGGCACATCGCCGAGATGTGCACATGGATGTCTGGCGATGATGAAACAAAACCATAAATCCTTACAGGCTCATTTATCGTGGAGCAGCGATGCTATCTGCGCTGCTCCGCTGCGATCATCGCCACAGCGATGATATCAAACTGGTTTGTTTTCCAAACCTCGACCATCGCTAGGAATCCTCAAACTCACGCTGCGATTGGTTCCTTCAAGGCCACTCTTCTCGTCCATTGATTCACTTTCCGGACCGAGTGTGAAACTACGCAGTCATTTCTCTCGTATCTTTGAAAACCGTGTTGTGTTTTTATAGAAGCAGGTTTTATTTGCGGAGTTTTCTTGTGATTTGAAGTTGGTTTTTTTTAAACTTTTCCTTGGATTGATGAAGAGTTTTCCTAGCATAAAGCTTCATCATGTGTCACAGTAAGGGGATAGGCTTCATCACCTATCAACACAAAGGGGGCTTGGATGTCAATAATTAGTGGGAAGTTATATTCAGGAATGTTAAGCACACCCTTTTGTATTCTGTCATACAAGTCAGACTTTCTAAATGTGCCCCCATCACTTTGTTTTCCATAGGCTCCGACCTCAATGAAAACAAATTTACAGTGTGCATCACTGACGGCCTGCAGAACTGTTGAAGAGTAGGTTTTATAATTAAAAAACATGGAGCCTTACCCTTGAGGGCGAAATATTCGGATGTGCTTTTCATCGATAAAACCTAGACAGTTAGGGAATCACCATTTCTTGTAAAACATATCAACGATTTCTTTGAATTCTTCTGCAGTTGGTGGCTTCATATGCAGTGGTTGTAAAACTTGCCATAACACTGGTAAAGTCTGTTTGACAATAAGAGATACAGTCGTGATTCTTATAATAATGAAAGCGATGTGAACAGCTGCAGGGTAAACGCTCCATGGCGAGCATCGCAGCTACATGCAAGCAGTGAGGTGTCTGAGCGAGCATCTATGTGCTAGCAGCGAGGTTGCAGCATAAATGCACACTAAGGGAGAAACCAAGATGGTGCAGGGGACAAACGATGATGGATTGAGAAAACCCATCTCAGCTGCGAATTGTGCACTGGTATCGGGGTTAGCTGTTAAAGCTTCGACTGGGGTATCAGTGTTGGTTGCCGTTGGGCGTCCTGATCTCTCCGTGCTTTCCAGACTGGTGTCCCTTGAGATAAAACCCGAGAACCATTTTCGCGCAGTGCTGCTGTCTACTGCTTCTTCACCGTCAACTTCACAGATTCCTCCATCTCCTGTCGTTTAACCTCCCCCCCCTCCATAATACCGTAGGAGCACCCGAACAATGCGTTTATCGACCTTCATTCTGTGCTCACATGATAACGCAATCTGGCTTCGCGCCAAATGCACATCGTTCGCATCCTGTTTTCCACGGCCTCGCGGTACACTGTCGATGAACTTTTGACTCGCCCTGGTATTTAAACTGGATAAATTGAGCTCATGTTGTTTAAGTCAGGAAAGCCGGCCTCTTTCGCTGACTTATCTTTCGTTCTGAAATTTCTCTTATTATTTTTTTGTGTCTCACTTTCGCAGCGTTTGTTTTTCACCATATAGAAAAACAAGAGAATTCTGATGATATTTTTTCATTCTACTTCACAGATTTTCATTATTTCACCGTTTCAGCGTTACCATGGATACCGGCACTGTTGAAAATAACAAAAATCAAGTATAAATATCCGGCAAAGCTGAACCAACAGAAGGTTAAGAATAATGAATAATGCCGTTACCTGCACTGTAGGAGAAGCCATGTCTGGCTGCTTCTTAATTAAACACTGTCTCATCGTAAAATGTCGAACTAAGCAAGATGTTAATTTTAAAGACATCTCACGTCCACATCTGCAGCTGTCTATAAAGTCTTGATATAGTCATCTATTTTATTAAAACTTTGAGAACAGTGTTATAAATAAATAGTTTACCAGAAACAGGTCTGAATGCTGTAATTCCGAAGTGTTTTGGGGCTCGTGAACATTTTACGTATATTTTCCCTAGATTTTCGCTGGCATATATCGGATAATAAACTTCCCTGAAAACTTAATTCTATGCTAATAGTGATCATTTTTAATTTTTGTACATGTCCACGATGAAAGTAATTAGAGCTGTTTCTTGATTTACTGGGAACTTGTAGTAAGTGCCAAGTCGGGAGAACGAAGTGGCCATGCTATCGGCACTGCTCGATCAATCCACCAGCCAGTGAAGCGTTTATTGAGGAAATCCTGGGCATCTGTACAGTGGTGAAGTGTTGCACCGTCTTGCTGAAAGCGAATGCGTCCTTCTTGGTCATCATCGTCCAACTACGGAATGAGATAAGTTTCGAGTATATCTAGATGCACGATACCGTTTGTCGTTTTCTCATGAACAAGTTAGTTAAATCATGCAATGCATTAATTATGATACGCTTTCCAACGTACCAGAAATCATAGGAAAATGCCTTGGTTTTGAGGGGACCAAACTATGGTATAACGTTTGAGGTTCACATATATCAAAATTAAATCTCTTTGATCCCGTGTTATCTATTTCTGTTATCAAGAGCTACCACACATAAGCCGCTTTATAATTAATTATCCCATCTAAATCGGGCTATTTCCACGGAAGTTATCGTAATGGATAACAGTTATTATAATGGATAACGAATCTCACGCATGCGCACTTCCCACAACTGCTGACAAAAAGCATTTTTGGCGGAACTGCGTCCTGACATTTGACTCCATTTCGTTCATTTTCAATAGGGTTCGTCCCCCGGTATTTTCCTACCACATACTAAAATTTCATCGAAATCCAACCCCTTTTCCGCGAGTTGTCGTGCGGGCAGACAGACAGACGGACAAAGCTCGAGCATATACGCTGCTTCAACCTACAGTTGGAAAGCATAAAAAAAGTAGGGGCCGTAAACCTTATGTTTTCTAAGTGCACAAAATACATTCACCTTTTGTCTGTCAAGAACATGTTACAGAGATTCGCGTGAAGTTTCGGCGCCCCAAATCAACAGTTGTTGAGGGTGTTAACTTTACCACTGACATGAAATATCGACTCATCACTGAATATTACGTAGTCCAGGAATGTCTTGTTTTCCACTATCTGATGCAACATTTCCGCACAGAATTCCAAAAGAGCCACGCAATATGGGCTACTAATTTCTTGAACCACGGTGAATCTGTATGACTTGAAGTGCAATAGTTTTCGTAACAGTCACCAAACCGTCGGTTGTGAAATATCCATTTCACGAGACTCACGTTGCATTGACTTCGTGAGACTACGAACGAAGCTTTCCCTCATTTGTTCCACAACAGCAGCAGAAGCACGAGGGCGACCAGGGCATTTCTCATGAAGAACAGAAGAATCAATCTCAACAAAATTCTTATGCCAAGAGTAAAATGTAGGTCTAGTGGGAGGGTGCGAAATTTCAGTTGAACAGTCGTCGCGGACTTCGTTTCTTTAAACCAAAACACAGCGAGCACGCTCCGCGACTGAAAAAGCAGCCATTTTGATATGCACCTCGCTGGCGGCCGCGGTTACGGAATTCGGGGCAATGGCAATACGTGAGGTAAGACCAAGCACGTTAGAATAATATATCTGAAGATGCCTTTGTTAATGAAGCAGTGCCACTTTTGCGTGAAGCCTATAACCGCGAGCGACGGCCGTCAAAGTGTGGGAAAGCTATTGGTTTTCAAGGCTATTGCAATGCATTTTGTGTTGGCTGAATCGCCTTCTTTGGTCGCAAATGTTTCCAATTTTGCATCGTAACTTTGCTGCCGATGTGTGAGAAAATGCTGAATTTATAAAATTCTTAATTATTTTGAAGCTCTTTCCGATTTTTATTTTAAATTGAAATACACCAACATTAGTGCGAATTCTAAACCAACCATAACGTTAAAATAATAAACTTCACTCGTGTAGAAGTATAATTCATTCCGGTGAGATATTAACACGGTTTCTGCAACCCAAAACCACGCAATTCCTAAATACAAACATTTGAAATTACATCGGTATAATGTGAACAAGGGCAAATTCCCACACCTTAGGGCTTCACGGTTAGGAGACCAGGGCATGTCCAAAAAAACTATTCTAACCTTCTTGGGTAAGACTTGATGTATTTTGTTACAGATTAAACGACTCCAAACATTTTGTGCGTATCCTGAATAAATTTCTATACGCTTTGAGGGTTATAAAGTCCTTTTTGAATCACTGTAGATTAAGGCAAAACTGCTAGATATTTCTCTTTTTTTTTCTCAGAAGTTTCTGCTCATTTAGTTCCTGAGTCAAATGAAGCTAACTGTTTTGCTGCATGTGTAAGATGTACTTAACCGCAACCTGTCATCTTTCCCAGTAACTATAATACTATTGAGATAAAAACAAGGAACATAGTTTTGAAAACCCTTTTGTGACTGCCCCGTCAATTTGTTAATATTCCATTGAAGGGTACGTCACCTCAAGGATAAATATTTAACCTGAAGAATTGTGTAAGCATATAATAAATTTATCGTCTAGATTTGGGCTCGACTGAAAGTAAAAGTACCAGTCTGTATACTCCTTTGTCTTTAAATTAATTATCTTCAATTACTATTTCCAGTACACTCAAAGTTACACGTCCTTCAAGTATAAAACTCTTTCATTGTATAGATGTCTGAATACGTAATTTCAGTTATATTATTTACAGTATTCTAAATTGGCGATGGTTCCAGCTATGATTTGCTGAACTATTCGTATGTAGTTTTAGAGCAGAAGATTCTTTCAACACTTAAAGAAATTTACCATTGCAACGAGACCTCATTTGTTTTCCTACTGTTTTGTAGAGTCATAATGTTTTGATGGGTTGCACAGCAATGCTTGTAAAAATATTAAGTAAAATATGTTCAGTATTCCATATTATTATTCATTGCTTAGATTCTTTTAGTCTTTTTATTATGTGATTTTCAATTATAACCCATAATTGTGAAACGTATTCTGCAAAGCAGGTCTCGAGATGCATCTCAGAACTTTCGAAACACGCACTCACACGACGCGATAGAGGGAAGTTAAAAGCTGTGGTTGTTTTGGTAGCGTAGCGACCTCAACTCTTTCCAAAATAGCATTGCACTTGAAGTCAGACCCCTAGAGCTTCCTTATACTCTCACATTTTCGTACTTCATGGGGGTTTAACTGCTTCAGCGAGTAGTGGGCGTTCTTCTCGTTGGCTTCAATGCCTCCCGTTTACACTGTTTCCCAGGAATGTTTGCTGAGCTCAACTCCACAGCATCCCGCGTCGGCCGCACATTATGCGCAATTCCTTCGTTTCTGGAATTATTCCAGCAAACGTTTGGCTGTTGTTCTGCCGTTAAATCACTGAGCATAAGATTTCCAACTCGAGTAAGCGCTGTTCGCGTAATACAGATAGATATGGACTAGTAATTATTTATCATTTTTCAAGTTCAAGAGCAGAGGAGGAATATAGGTTAATCGTAGGCCGATACCGGCAGGAATAACATTCCAGATTGTGTTATCGCTTATGCAAAATCGTGGATACACACCCAGGTTACAGAAACTTCAAACCCATACGCGATCACAAAACAGTTTCTACAAGGTTTTAGCAATCTTACGATATTATTTGAATTGAAATCAACCGGAGACTAAGCTGCCAATTTTCTCTGAAAGAAAAAACCGAGAGTACCCTGGTACTCTTTGTAGATAATTTATGCTATGCATATTTTATTTATAGGGGGTTTAGCGACCACTGTGAGCAATTCCATGGGCTATAAGCAATCGCCCTATCTAATTTAGGACCACTGGTTCCAGGTAAGTGAGAGAACCAGTGCCATAAAACCAAACACAATGCCGCCCCGGTGGCGCAGTGGTCTAAGCGATGGCCTCTGATCATTCGTCCCGAACGGGGTCCGGGTTCGAATCCCGGTGAGGCATGGATGTTGTGTTTGTCTTACGGCACTGGCTCTCCCCTTCCCTGGAACCAGTGACCCTAAATTAGGGATGGGCGACTGCTTATAGCCCATTGAGTTGCTCACGGTGGTCGTTAAACCTCCAATCAAAAAAAAAATAAATAAATAAAATACACAATGCCTCACCGGGATTCGAACCCATACCCTTTCTTTTTTTTTATTAGGGGTTTTAACGATCACTGTGAGCAACTCAGTGGGCTATAAATAGTCGTCTGTCCCTAATTTAGGGCCACTGGTGACAGGGAAGCGAAAAGGCCAGTGCCGTAAAACGAACACAACATCGATGCCTCACCGGGATTCGAACCCATACCCTCCCTTTTTTCTTATTGGAGGTAACGACCACCGTGAGCAACTTGGAGGTAACGACCACCGTGAGCAACTTGGAGGTAACGACCACCGTGAGCAACTCAGCGGGTTATAAGTAATCACCCGTCCTTAATTTAGGACCGCCGCCCCGGTGGCACAGTGGTCTAAGGCGCTGGCTTCTGATCCTTCGTCAGTAAGGGGTCCGGGTTCGAGTCCCGGTGAGGCATGGATGTTGTGTTTGTCTTACGGCACTGGCTCTCTCCCTTCCCTGGAACCAGTGACCCTAAATTAGGGACGGGCGACTGCTTATAGCCCATTGAGTTGCTCACGGTGGTCGTTAAACCTCCAACCAAAAAAAAAAAAAAAAAAAAAAATTTAGGACCACTGGTTCCAGGGAAGCGAAAATGCCAGTGCCGTAAAAGTAACACAACATCCATGCCTCACAAGAATTCGAACCCGGACCCTTTCTTTTTTTAGCACTGTGAGCAACTCAATGGGCTATAAATAGTAGTCCATCCCTAATTTAGGGCCACTGAATACCAGTGCCGTAAAAAAAAAAAAAATTCCACGCCTCACCGAGATTTGAACCCGGACCCCCCCTCCCCTTGTTTATTAGGGATTTTACGACCACCGTGAGCAACTCAATGGGTTATAACCAATTGCCAGTCCCTAATTTAGGATCACTGCTTAAAGGGAAGGGAGAAAGCCAGTGCCGTAAAACAAACACAACATCCATGCCTCACGGGATTCGAACCCGGACCCTTTCTTTTTTTTTTTTTTTTTGATTGGGAATTTAACAACCACTATGAGCAACTCAATGGGCTATAAGTAGTTGTCCGTCCGTAATTTAGGGCCACTGGTGCCAGGGAAGGGAAAATGCCAGTGCCATAAAACAAAGACATCCATGCCGGCCCCCCTTCTTTTTTTTTTGTTATTGATTGGGAGTATAACGACCACAGTGAGCAACGATGGGCTGTAAGCAGTCACCAATCCCTAATTTAGGGGCAATAGTTCCAGAGAAGCCTGTGCCTTAGGACAAACACGACATCCATGCCTCACCGGAAATTCAAACCCGGACCCATCTTGGACGAACGGTCATAAGCCAGCGTTTAGGCTACGGCGTCACTGGAGTGGCCTGTGCGTCATTATCATGCCAAATAAAACGAGTGATTCGAGAGTATACATTTATTTACGTAAAAAAACATTTTATTTATTCGTGCTACTCACGATCGCACCGAGCCACAGTCAAAATGGAATTAAATCACAACAAACAATAAGGTTTACTAATTCGTGACTTTGAGCGATGAATTAATGCATGTTAATGTGTCGCAAAAACAAATGAAAGAAGATAAAAGTAAATATTTACTAAACTATGGCGACGGCAACAGTAAATATTTCGATTGTTTAGTTTTTTAAAACAATATTTATTTTTATTATTGTTGTTGTTATACAGGGTAATTAATTCAAAATGATTGCCCGGATTACAAAGGACAGTGTCTATGAAGATAAATAAACAGCTGATATCCCTGCACAAAAAAGAAAGAAGTTTAGAATTTTATTGGAACCTACTGCTGTGTTGCTATGGTGACGTAGAAAATTGAGCTGCCCGTGCGCCAAAGCCAGTGGGAAGAAATGGCAGCAGGAAAGGCGTTTTGCGTGCTGGAGTTTGAAAGTGTCATTCTGTTGTTACAGTGGAGGGAATGTTTCGTAATCGCTACAAACATGCTACTTACATCAGTGACTAATGGACATGCTAAGTTCCATCAGAAAACGTTCAATATGGAAGCTTTCTTCATATCGCTACATCAGTGGCTAAGGGCATGCTTCATAACATAAGGCGTGGAATGGATTACCGTTTGGGATGTTGGCCACGTGACCCAGTGGAGTCACATAGAACATTTGTAAGATATGGAAACAAAATTCTAAACCTCCTTCTTTATTGTGCAACAATGTTATCTCTGTATCTATGTTAGAGCCCTGCAGAGGGAATATTTTTTGGCCCGAACCCGGCCCGTGCCCAACACGTTAATGCCAGGCCCGACCCGGCCCCGCCCGTTCCCACCCAATTAATGTCAGGCCCGATCCGGTCCGGACCATTCAGGTCCGGCATAGGTTTTATTTGCGTAACTGTCACTTGCTTTAACACAGACGGTATTTGTACTGTAACTTCTTGGACCAACTTGAAACTCGTGTACAAAGAGGACATAAGTAAGTTAACTAACCCACCAGTAACCAGAAATACGGCAAATGCAATAAATAGTATTCAGTGAACTTAAGTAAATTATCGTCATTTCATAATCGAACCTTTCGTAGGGTCAGATCACTGTTTATACGAGTCAAGTACTGTATTCTTTGACACTTTTGCACAGAACATAGTATAAATTGACGCTCAGTTGCACACACGCACACACAATAACATACTTAATGGTTAATAGTTATTACAACAAACTCTAGTAGGCAGAATATGATTCCGTTCTGTTGGCCCGACGTCTTTGATTTTAATTCTTCAGGTTTAGGATATAACTCCCAAAATCCAAATGTAACACAATTTTCCGATTGTTTTGCTCCTCGAACCTCTAATTTACCTAACCCAATATTCATCCATATTTAAAATAAAGCAAGTAGCAAATCAAAATTATAAAGACAGAGCCTAAGAATAGTTTACTACCGCATATTGAAGCTTTAATTGATTCCTAAGTGTAAACTTTCGAAATAAATGGAATATGGATTCAAAGGGGAGTGCGATTGCCAAAGATAAAAGACGAAAAGACGCGCGCAAAACAAATAAATAAATAAATAAATAAATAAAAAATAGCACAAGGTGGGAGAGAAGAATGATTGCGAGAAACAAGAAATATGATCACGGGAAGGGCAAGACAGAGACTTCAAAAACAGAATGACCTAAATTTATCAACAACCTGACTACACGGTACACATGCAAGTGCAGGCCCGTCCAAGCCCGCCTACGAAAGTGTAGGCCCGGTCCAGCCCGTGCAGGGCTCTTATCTATGTTCATAAAACAGGTATTATCATTTGTAATCGGGGCAATCATTTTGAATTACCCTGTATATTATTCAGATTTAGATTAACGTAAAAACGACCCTTACACCGATTAAATGTGATGCAGATATAAAAGTCTTCAAAAAGAAAGAAAAGCTTTGTCCTCGAAATATAAAAAAAAAGCTGAATTCTAAGTTTGTGAGTTAAGGGGATTGGTAACTTTTAGTCAAGAATATCTACAGGTTACACATCGTGTTGTCCATCATTTTAAAGCTTTCGTCAATTGCAGGTAATCTTCTCTTGGGAGAATCTAGAGGAAGCCAAATTTCGCGACGACGCTTGCTTTACTACTGTTAGGAAAGATGCATAGCAACAAAATGCATTTTTGTAATGGCTTTCATCACGTTTAGCATCAGGCTTTGGCAATTGTTTAGTAAAATATATTGTTGAGTAACAATGAAATTAACTATTGCTGCGTCATTTCATTGGACAGCATTCAAAACTCAGATTTCAGCAATGGTTTTGATTAGTTCCATTACCCATTTTCGTTACATCGATATATTTTACTTCGAATTTGCTTGACTACTGTTAGGAAAGATGCATGTCATCATAAAAATAATTCAGGATTTTTCTCAGAAAGTCATCCTGAATCGCACTACAATGCGCTTTATTGTGATTTTCATCCTTGAAAAAAGTCCCAAACTTATTTTGCATTATTCATTCCCACTGTAAAAGTAGAGATCAGGTTAAATACCCACTTACTTCTATAGCTATTTGATGCGGAGAATTTTAAAAATCCAGAAATTTGCACGAACTTTTGTTTTATGAGAACTCTACTATATTACATTTTAGGGCATTTTCTGCTTGCAAAAAAAAACATAAAAAATTAATTTTTAATAGTTTTTTAAAAGTACAAAAGCGAAGGATTTTGATATAGGTAAAACGTTATTGATTTATTATTATTTTATTTTCATTGGGGGTTTAACGACCACCGTGAGCAACTCAATAGGCTGTAAGCGGTCGCCCGTCCTTAACTTAGGGCCACTGACTCCAGGGAAGAGAGAGAGAGAGAGCTGGTGCCGTGAGGCAACCACAACATCCGCGCCTCACAGAGATTCGAACCCAGACCCATGGCGGACGAATGATCAAAAGCTATCGCTTAGACCAATGTGCCACAGCGGCGGTGTTCCTTATTTTTTACGCTTTCCAACCGTAGGTTGGAGAAGCGTATATGCTCCAGCTTTGTCCGTCTGTCCGTATGACCGTCCGCACGACAACTCGCGTAAAAATGGTTCAATTTCGATGAAATTTTAGTATATGATAGGGGATCACCTGGAAAGGAACCCTATTGAAGATGGGCGAAATGGGGTTAAAGGTCAGGACACCGGAACGGGATCCATTCCATCGCCCTTATGCGTTATAACTTAAGTAAAAATGCTTCGATTGAGACAAAACTTTATCATGTTTTTCCGGAAGTATACTTTACGTTCTGTTGAATATCATCGAAATGGGGTTAAAGGTCAGGTCATAGGAGCGAGATTTATTCTACCGCCATTATCCTCATAACTTGAGTAATGATTTCTGGTATGTTGGAAAGCGTATCATAATCAATGCATTGCATGATTTTACTAACTTGTTTTTTTTTAACTTCAGTATCATCCTATATTCAGGAATCCCACGTTTTCTGACATTTTAGATGCGTAGACTGGATTCGCGACGCTAGTGAGAAGTTTCAGAAAGCGAACGCGAAACGTTTGGATAATATTAAGTTTTAGGGTAGAAATAATTTAAACATTTTTAAGACGACTCAACAAAGAAATTTTTATTTGCATTTTTTTTATTGATTGGAGGTTTAACGACCACCGCGAGCAGCTCAATGGGCCAGCAGTCACCCGTCTCTAATTTAGGGGCACGTACTCCAGGGAAGGGAGACAGCCAGTGCCGTAAGACAAACACAACATCCACGCCTCACCGCGATTCGAATCCGGGCCCGTCTCGGAAAAATGGTCCTAAGCCAGCGCTTAGACCACTGTGCCACCGGGGCTGCTCTTTGCAGTTCAAATTATTCATTTAATGAAAATCATGTTACATCCATAAAACAACTCATTTTTTACCTAGATTTATGGACATTGAAACAAAACTTTTTTAGGGTTTTTTTTTAAAAACAGTGAACAAAATGATTAAAATAACAAGAATGCAGGCTGAATGTAATAAATATCAAGCTGTCTGTTTTTTCGCCAAATTATTCAGCCGGTATGTTGGCGGTGTGTACGACAGTAACATTAAATTTATTCCAATCATACAGAGAAAAATTACTTTGATGCGCTTGAATAAACCTAAACTGTTCAAGCTTTTTGGTGCTATGCATCTTTCCGGATAGTCGCAAAGTAAATCTCAAGTAAAAAAAATGATCTCAAACTAGTATAACTATACTAAAAATCCGAAAATTCTTGGCGCAGAATAAAGATAAAATTTTCCAAGCTTTCGCACATCAACCAGATGGCTTTCTTTCTCAAGGAAGGTAGACAGCTAACTGCAAACTGGATAATAGAACGTTTCAACACTTTGAACGCGGTGACTTGACTAGACAATAAATGATTAGGAGCAACCGTGATATTTCGAAGAAACGAGGTCACGTTGGTTGGGCACGCGGTACAATGGTAGAGACCTCAGCATTATTTGAAGAATTTATTCCAAATACGCGGCAACTCCAGAGAACGCAAGCCTCGCAGCTGGTCAAGATTTCCAAGGTTTCGCGAATGGCGGTAGATTTGGGTGTGGAGTATGAAGTTAATTTCTTTACATCACTCCATATAGGATCGGCTGACTTGAACTTGACTTCTCTTGATAGGGCAGTGGTTATTTTTCCGTCTCTTGTATCCCTTTTATGTTCGCTGATTCTAATTCCAAACGAACGTTTGGTCATTCCGATGTAGTATCGCCTGGAGCCTTCCGGATATTTTAGTGGGATGGCATAAACACCTGCCTCATTGAGAAGAGGGGGCTTGTCAATATTTCTTTTAAGTATCGTGTATAAAGATGCCGGAGACCTTATGCCGACACCGAAGTTCATCCTCCTGAGCGCGTTTTTGAGTTGATGTAGGAAATAGAGCCCAGGTAGCGAAGCTGCGGCATAGAAATATTATTAGCACTGCTGGTTCTGGCTTTCTCGATAAAGTTATGCATCTGGTTCGAAGTATATCCTGCCTCAGTGGCCAATTCGACGATGTTTCTTAGTTCGGATTGTCTAGAACGGACATCGGATGCAACAGCAAAGACTCTTCTAATTCGAGAACGGAATAAGGTGGTCTTGTAAACATCAGGGCAGAATGAACTGCGAAGCATCAGGTTGGAAACGGAGGTTGGTTTATACACTGAAGAGCAATTGAATTAGAGACAGCTGGCGTTATGAAAATGTGGCGCAGTGTGTGGCCCTGTAAACGGAAACAACATGACGTATGCAGCGATCCAACAATATAAGGAGTGATGCGACGGGAATCAGTAAGAGTCGGACGCAATATGGGTAAGACGAAGGATCTAAGCGCATTTGATCGTGGGCAAATTGTCGGGGCCCGACGAATGGGTCACTTCATCTCCGAAGTCGTGCAGGCACTAGGATTTTCACGAGCCACTGTGTCACGGGTGCACCGTGAGTACATCGAATCCGGTAAAACCATCCCTGCAAGGGCCAACTGCCGTGGACAACAGCGTGTGGATGAGCGGGGTCATCGTCGGCTAGCTCGCATTGTAACAGCGGAAGAAATCACTCTGCAATTTAACGCTGGTGCACAAAAACGTGTAAGCAGCCACGCCATCCAGAACCATCTCTTCGCTATGGGGTACAGAAGCCATCATCCCACGAGGGTACCGCTGCTGACCGCACATCACAGGGTGCAAAGATTAGCATGGGCGCGGGAACATCGCCACTGGATCCTAGACATGTGGAAAAATATTGCCTGGACTGATGAGTCGAGATTCACGTTGGTACATGCGGATGTAAGGATACGAGTACGGCGCAAACCACATGAAGCGATGGATCCTTCTTGCCAGCAGGGTACTCTTCAAGCTGGTGTGTGTGTGTGGGGGGGGGGGGGCATTCTCGTCTGAGGACTGTTTACGTGGACTGAAATGGGACCCCTGGTACGTGTGACATCGTCCCTCACAGGTCAACGTTACCGGGATATCCTGGACAACCATTTGCTCCCGTTTGTGTGTCAACATTCCACTGGGGACCTCATCCTGCAACAAGACAATGCACCGTGCCATCGTTCCCAAATTGTATCCGAATGGTTGGACGAACACTCCACCGACGTGACCTAGCTTCCTTGTCCAGCTAGGTCACCTGACCTCAATCCCATCGAGCACATCTGGGATGCCATCGAGAGAGATGTTCTAGGCTCTGACCCCCTCCATCAAATCTTCATGAACTGTGGGAGCTTGTTCAGGGGTCGTAGATCCTTATGGCTTCCCAACCCTTCCGGTGTCTTGTCGAGTCCATGCCGAGACGAATCGCCGCTGTCATCAGGGCGAAAGGTGGTGCTACACGTTACTAGATAGGTATCTCTAATTCAATAGATCTTCAGTGTAATAGACTTTCGTATGAAGGCGGTTGTCATGCGATTTGCTCACTCAGAAGTCGAGATAAGGTAAAAAAGATGATATAATGAAAATGAATAACGGTGCGTCATTGCCAAAAGCATTGTTGACATCTGATCGTGCTGCATGCTGTCACATTAAGTGACGGAACAATAGTTAATTTCATTGTTACTCAACAACATATTTTGCTAAACTATTGCTGAATATCATCACCATGAACTAATCATCACGCTTTGCAAAAACGTAACAATATTTCATTGCAATCTGCGCAAATTACCAGAGTCTGATGCTAAATGTGATCCATTGGCGCACCCACGCCACGGAGGGAGCTTTGGGGGCTTAAGCCCCTCCAAGGAGATTAAGAGTGACGTACGTCACAAATTAAAC
The DNA here is from genome assembly GCA_039090855.1 of Macrothele yani. Taxonomy (NCBI): domain Eukaryota; kingdom Metazoa; phylum Arthropoda; class Arachnida; order Araneae; family Macrothelidae; genus Macrothele; species Macrothele yani. The sequence goes on from CM077010.1 coordinate 59,263,109, forward strand.
ATTCAAAAATATTATTTTACATGTTCAAAAAATTACATAGTGTCTGACATAGTGTCTTCTATTACATGGTGTCTTCTTTCCCAAAGCCCCAAAGAGGTTAAGAGCGACGTACGTCACAAATTAAACATTCAAAAATATTATTTTACATGTTCAAAAAATTACATAGTTTCTTCTATTACATGGTGTTTTTTCCCAAAGCCCCAAAGAGATTAAGAGCAACGTACGTCACAAATTAGAAATATTATTTTACACGTTCAAAAAATTACATAGTGTCTTCTTCCCAAAGCCCCAAAAACATTAAGAGCGACGTACGTCACAAATTAAGCATTCAAAAATATAATTTCCCATGTGCAAAAAATTACATAGTGTCTTCTTCCCAAGGCCAAAAAGAAATTAAAAGCAACGTACGTCACAACCGTATATATATGTGCATCTTTCCCGACAGTAGTAAAATATGCGTTGGAGCGAAATTTGGCTTCTTATCGAAAACCCTCCCTAAGAGAAGGTTACCTGCTACTAACGAGAGCTTTAAATGATATCATCATCATCATAATCATTATCAACCATTATCAATCCACTGCTGGACGAAAGTCTCCCCAAGTTTCTTCCACAACAGTCTGTCTTGTGCCAGTGTCTTCCATGTTACTCCCGCGTACTTTCGAATTTCATCCGCTCTCCTCCCATGTGGTCTTCTTCTGGGTCTTTTCCTGTCTCTTGAAATCCAGTCTAAAATTTCAGCTGTCCATCGATGGTCGGTCCTTCTGGCAGTATGTCCAGCCCACTGCCATTTCAGGGATTTTACTCTGATCATGATGTCTTCCACTCTTGTCATTTTCTGATCCACGAGTTCCACTTCTTATCTCTCCTGGTTACACCAAGCATGCATCTCTCCATGCTTTTGAGTTGTCTGCAGTTTTTGTATGTCTCTTTTAGTTAAGGTCCACGTCTCTGCACCATTTGTAAGCACTGGAAGGATGCATTGATGAAACACTTTTCTTTTAAGACATAATGGCATATTGCTCTTAAAAATTATACTGTTTCTTCCAAACGCTCTCTAGGCAAGTTTTTTACGCCGATTAATTTCTTCATCAATCTTTCTGTGTTGAAGCCAGATTGTCGCTTGTGCATGCACATATGGATTTTCGTAGCAACAACATATTTCATCGGTGTCAGGATCGTTTCTTACGTTCGTGTAAATCTCAATAACATATAATATTGTTTTTGAAAAACTAAATAGTCGAAATACTTGCTATTGCGGCCGTCATAGTTTAGTAAATATTTACTTTATGACTCACATCTTCTTTCATTCGTTTTCCGGCAGTGACATTCATTAATCCACCTACCTCAGTACTTCTCAATGTCAGGTATTGATAGGTAAACCTTATTGTTAGATGCTATGAATAAATTCCATTTGGTATGTACCGGACTGAGTGACGCGAATAAATGCGATGTGGTGTACGTAAGTAAATGTATACTCTCGAATCACTCGTTTTATTTCACACCCACAATGATTTTGGCACGCGAAAGACGCACAGGGTAAATTATCTAAAAATTAAAAGTACCAGGGTATTTCCCAATTTTTTTATTTCAACAACAGGGGGCGGATTGGGACGATCAAACCAGGCTGAGAATTTTTTTCTTGTAGTCCACTATAAAAACATACACACATACAGGGAAATACGTCATAAATTCCGTCATGAAAAACTTTCTGTTAAATCCCGGATGAATCAGAACTGTTGAAATATGCATCACAAAATGAATTCAATTGTGAACAAATTTTAACAACAATTTAACGGTGAAACAATTTTAAAAATCCTTTCGTCATTAAATGTAGCATCAAACTGCGCTCAAAACGGGGCATTGTACCAGATTATTATTGTCCTTTAAAAATTTGATTTAAAAAAAGAAACAAAAATATCGAGGATTTCTTGAAAACCTTATTTCCAATTAAATCACTATGAAGATCATTCTGCAAGTTAAAATGTGCACATGCATCATAGAAATTTCTCTATGGAATTAATTTCTATATATATTTGCTCATTGATCACCTGCTGCGCAATGGTATAGGTATGTCCTCCTTGGGTAGATGCCTTTTATAAGTCTACCCATCATTTTGAACCATGAGCTAGTACTGGTAAACCTTTGTTCCTTTTAAGATATATGTGTGTGTGTGTGTGTGTGTGTGTGTGTGTGTGTGTGTGTGTGTGTGTGTGTGTGTGTGTGACACAAATTTTGAATATCTCTGCAGGAGAAACATGCTCTGTGTCAGTTAGTGGATACGTGTAGGGACGATAGACAATCACACGAGGATAGGGCACACCAATCACCCTGGGTTCCGAAACCCGACAACCTACGTCCAACTGCAGTTAGCCTTAGCTTAATTAATTTATAAGAGCTTGCTTGGTCAGGAGGCTCTTTTCCCACAGACGTGCAGAGAACTTCGCTATTTTATTTTGGAGCCAACGCACAACATACATAGGAGGAAAAAGCTATCGCATATTTATGTAAGTAACCATTCAGATAGAAATAAATCTCCAATGAAGTTCCCCATTATGTTATTCATAAGCACCAAAATAATTAGTTGTTCTTTCCAAAAAATCTAGACAAAAAGAATAGGAGAAAGTGGGCCATTTCTCGAATGGTCCACCGGGATATGTCCTGGTATCCCGGTGGGCGAATCCGCCCCTGTCAATAACATAGCATGGAACCAGAAAAAAACAACATCTGTAGCTGTATCACGAGCAAGACGCATGGGTATCGTTCACTTGATCGAAAAGTCACTTGACCGAAAATCACTTCGCCGAAAAGCACTTGATCGGAAGGTATATTTCACCGAAGGGTCACTTGACCGAAAAGTTCATTTCACCGAAAGGTCACTTCACCTAAAAGTTCATTTCATCGAAAGGACATTTGTTCGAAAAGTTCATTTCACCGAAGGATTACTTTACCTGAAAGTTTATTTTATCGAAAGATCATTTCACCGAATGGTTAGTTTATCGAAAACTTAGAATTTTGTTGTAAGATATTTGTTGGAGTGTGGTGCGAGTTTTTGAAAAACTGGTCGCCTAAACATTATGGGATTATATAAAAAATGCGCTTTTAATTTCTATCAGACACCTCTACGTGAGTAGGTTTTTCGAAATATAACATTAACTATAAAGCTTTGATCTAGGCCTTTTTATTAAAATTTTAATCCTCTGAGCTCATATTCATAAGGGTTACATAGCAAATCAAGTAAATAATGTTCCACTTTTACTCAACCTCAAAACTTTAATTTTTTGACCGTAGGCCTCGATACAAGCCAATTTTAACCCTACTCATATTCATAAGCATTATGTAAAATTTAAAGTAAAATATGTTGCACTTTTGCTCAAGTCTAAAACATTAATTTTGAGGCCTTACATGCCTAGATCTGCGAAGTTTTAGCAAATTTTAATCCTGCTTGCTCATATTCATAAGGTTCACACAGCAAGTCAAATGAATTATGTTCAATTTTTACCCACACCCTAAACGTTAATTTTGAGGCCTTGGGCCTAGATTTAGGCCCTTTTAGCAAATTTTAAGCTACAGTGTTCATATTCATATGGGTTATATAAGGAGCAAAGTTATTAATTTCATACATTTACTTAGACACAAAGAATTAATTTTATGGCCTCAGTTTAGGCTTTTTTAGCAAATTTTAATCACCCCACTTCATACTCATAAGGTTTACATACAACTGCAGTAAATAATGTTGCCCATTTACTAAGACATAAAAATCCGTTTTAGGTCCCTAGGCCTTAGCTTTGGCCTGTTTAGCAAATGCTATTAATGCGTGCTCCTATTAGTTTACCCACACAGTCAAGTTAGTCATAAGACTTGCATATCAAGTTAAGTTAATAATGTTACATATTTATTCATGCAATAACAATCAATTTCAGATCCCTAGGCCTAGCCCCCTAAAATCGATTCTTTTTACCTGAATAAATGTGCGATATCATTAATTTGACTTTTTATGTAAACTTTATGAACATGAGCACGCACGATTAAAATTTGCTAAAACGGCCTAAGCCGAGGCCTAGGGCCCTAAAATTGATTCTTTTTGCTTGAATAAATGTGGAACATTATGAACTTGAGTTTTTATGTAAACCTTATGAACATGAACACGCACGATCAAAATTTGCTATAAAGGCCTAAGCCGAGGCGAAGAGACCTAAAATTAATTATTTTTGTCTTAAAACTAAATCGTTGCGTTCTTTGTGACGCGGAGAAATCAAAAGCGCAATTTGAGAATGATCCTCTAACGTTTCGGTGTGGTCTGTCTTCCAAACTGGCACCGTGCTTCAACAGATCCTGTAATGAAATCCAGTTTTCGACAAACTGACCTTTCGGTGAAATAACCTTTCGATGAAATGAACTTTTAGGAAAAGAGACCTTTCGGTGAAATGAACTTTTCGATCAAGTGACCCTTCGGTGAAATGTACCTTTCAAACAAATGACCTTTAGGTGAAATGAACGTTTCGATCATGTGATCTTTCGGTGAAACAATCTTTTCGGTGAAGTGATTTTCGGTCAAGTGACCCTTCGGTGAAGTAAACGTCGGGCAAAGGAACCTGTATCACGAGCAAGATGCACTGGCTTAGTATGATAATTCCTTTGTGTGCTACTGAAATAGCATGCTTTCTGATGAATTTTGAATTTCTACGTTCTTTCCACATGTAAGTACTACAACTTCCCAAGCTCATGTAACGACTAAAATGATGTGAAATTAAATTTAAACTCATTCCAGTGTTAGAAATAATCATCAAATGGCGGTTAATACGAGTTGGGAGCACTCTCCGTGAGAAAAATTCCGAGCTTTCTTCTTTAACACAGCCGTCTGCTGACATTTAACGAAACGCAGTAGTAAGCAACATTTGTCGAACAAAATAGTATTCATCCTTCATCCACTGAGGTGAATTACTGCGTTTCTAGAAAATAATTTAACGTTCAAAGAACTAAATACAACAGCTCAATGATGCCATTCTTTGAAAGTGGCATTTACTGAAATTTTCGGATCGGAATCAGGAACGTAAACATATCACAGGGTCGAATAGATTGTGTCAGGATCTGGAGCAGGTTCAATTGTTGTTTTTATTTTTCGAATGAATTCAGTTTTGGCAATGGAAATTAAGCAGACCGACACAAACACGAAATTCCCAAGTGAATGATAAAAGTCTTTTGGCTAAAGTCCATAAAACTATTCCCCAAAAGGTATGTCAAGTGATTTTTATATTTTATTTTAGATTGTGCTATCAAATTTACTAAAAATAAAAACAGTAATTTATGTTATATAACTGTAATATATAATAGAAAATGCATGGAAAATTCTTGTTGCAATTACAACAATCGGATAGAAATCGAATTTTAAAAATAAAAGTTTTAAAATTGCATATATTCCACAGTGAACCGTTGTCCATGATACGGAAACGGCGACCTTTTCTGAACATACTCAAACTCATATACGATTATAGAACGAAAGTTACTGAAAGAAGAAACCAAAGGTAAATAACATATATAGTAATGAAATAAAATACGTGTGTGCATGTCAACCATAACTCACGGGGGAAATTTTCGTGATAGACACTGCAAAATCTCGCAGATCATTTTCCTTGTTATCTGAGTAGCAATGGCCGCTTTCAGTTCCAAATTCCAAAATCAAGGCATTCCAGATGCCAAAATATTTACAACGCTATTTCTAGGGAAAAGAGGAAGTTAGGAGGGAAACAGCTGAGAAAGCTTATGTGCCCTTCCGATAGACAACGCACGTACACTTTCTCACATGTACCACAGGTAAGAAAAACAACTTCCCTATTTGGACATTGTTGTGCCAGCAATATGTGTTGGCGACAAATCTACGTCACTTTCTGAATACAATACTTATGTACTACAGTATTGATCTTTCGTACGTTTCCTGTTGTTAACAAAGGGTTACAGGGGGATGTGTGTGTCAACAATTTTTCTAATTAGTTTTGCGGCTGACAATAAGTAAAGGATTAAGGCTCATTTTCATTACATGCCTCTTTAATATCATGCAGCACAGCTGAATGATATTGTGTGCAACATGTCAGAGCTATTGGAGCATCCCAGAGCGAATGAAAATACACAATTTTGCACATATTTCACTTCGAATTATACTAACGAAAGATGAAGTAGCTTTTGTCCATTGTGGAAATACCGCCCTGATTTCCGGTGCTCAGGAATTCGCAATATGCAAATGCAAAAGTTAGACCATTTTCTCCAACCAGCGTAAAAGGTATAACAGAAATACGTTGCTTACTTCCAAAGACACTTCATGCACAGACAACCAGTCATGTAAGATTTGATTTTTCAGTATTCAGCGCTAAATAAGAAACATTAAGATCGATTTATTAATTCAGACATAAGAGCGTTCATACATATGATAGACTGACCTCAAGACAACAACAGCAGACCTTCTGTTGTAATAAAGTAGCCAGGAGCGAATGAGTTTTGGACCAATCGTAACATTGGACGAATCGGGACTGGACCAATGGTAACATCAAACAAATCATGACTGGACCAATGGTAACATCAAACAAATCATGACTGGACCAATGGCAACATTGGACGAATTGGTATTGCACCAGTCATAGTTCTGCTAATAGTACTAAACCCTCTGAGCACGGGTGAATGTGTCAGGGATTTTTTGGGCACCTGCGCACATGAAAATTAAATATGCGCAAAGCTGTGCAAGCTGTTCGCATGCTATAGTTACTCCTGCACAATTACGACCAATATAATGATTGTATTCCAGCTATTCTAAAGATTGTCATTATGTCCAGTCCTTAATTCCACTGTGGTATTTCCATTCAACGTCCATTTTCGTAGAGTATTTTATACGCTGTTCTTAAAATGTTTAAATTCTTAGAAATTTATCTAATGTACCGCCCTAAAGTGTGATACATAAACCCATCCCATGTTCTCCGAGTGCCATTTAAGTTGACACGAATTCTTATGTTAACTGTTGTCTCTTTTCCGTGATGTCTGATAATCGACGTGATCTCCGGGATACACTTTATTTTCTTTTTACTAGAACTCAGCTGGAATCCATCGGAAAACCTTTATACCGAATCTTTTTCTACAAACCTGTCTCTCTCTCTCTCTACAAAGACTTATTCCATGTTCTCTGAGTGCCATTTAAGTCGACACGAAATCTTATGTTAACTGTTCTGGGACGTGCCTACCCCGCAGGACGCACATGAGATAAAGGCAGTGAGAGCACATGCCAGTGTAGTATAGTGGATAGCACTCGGAGCTCCGGAACCGAGGGTTCAAATCTCTCCCCTGGCATAAAAATGATGGCGAAATTAGCGTCCTCATAGTTGTCTCTTTCCTGTGGTGAATGATAATCGACGTGATCTCAGGGATACACTTTAAGTTCTTTTTACTAGAACTGAGCTGAAATCCATCGAACAACTTGGATGCCGAATCTTTTCCTACGAACCTCTTTCTCGCTCTCTCTTTATCTTTCTTTCTCTCTCTCCTCTCTCTCTCTCTCTCTCTCTCTCTCTCTTGTCGTTCCCTCAAACCAGTGGCCCTCTTTCTGGAATTTCATTTGCGCAGTCTCCCTTTCATATGTTCCTTTCATAACACATTTCCCTGCTGAAATGCCTCAGTACTTATCGCAACAGAATGCTTCCAATAACACGTGTTACATTCCACACATTTCAGCGAAAAAAAGAACCCATTGATTTCGGCAGGAATTTTGAGAACAAGGCAGTTTACAAACTTATAAGAACACTGCATCATTTTTGCAAAAACTACTGCGTTAAGTGGGAAAATGAAAATGTGATTTTTCTTTCGCTTACAATTCAGAATTTTGTGAATCGTAATTAAGCGTAGCATGGATCTAACCCGCTATAAAGTTTTGTAAAAAATGCTTGGAGATATGTACACAGCGTTTTAGGAGTAAAATTACAATTAGGAGTGAAAAAAACGCTATGAAGATTGAAACACTAATTGAAACGCTGTGCACAGTAAAACCGCACAGCGTTTTAAGAGTAAAATGTGTAAAAGAGAATAAATGAGGAAAATTCATGTTGTGAATTTGAAAATTCGGGAGTACCACCCTGTATACTTGAAAGTTCAATTTCTGGTCATGTCAAATACGTGTTGAAACAGTAATAAGCTAACCCTTTCGTTCTTTGTTTACTTTTATTTTCATATAAAATATCTTCTAAGTAAAAACGATAGGTAAAAAGAAAGTGGCTTCACTTTGAAATCAAACTATACTTATTGCGAGGAGCTTTTTCTTAGTAATCGGAATCATGTGCTTTATTTTACATGCACATATGTATATTGTTGCCAGAAGAACGGGCCACCGTTGGACAACAGCAATTTTGAAATGGATTCCTATCGACAGAAAAAGACCCAGAAAAAGACTACATGAGAGATATATGGATGAAATTCGAAAGCATGCCGGAGTAACATGGAGGAGACAAGCTCAAGCAAGGCCATGACATTTGAAAGATGAGTTCCCTCTTCTAGTGACGTCACACGGAAACCAGGACTTTCGATTGGTTTTTAACGCTGTCGTGTATGACGTCAAACATGATGCCGACGTATCAGGTTGTGTAACATGAGAGTGACGTCCCCAACGGAGGGAACTCATGTCTCTAATGTCATGACCTTGTGTTTTCTAGACGGCCTTGGCTTCAGACAGACAGCTGTGGAAGAAGTTTGGGGAGACCTTCATCCAGTAGTGCATTGATAATGGTTGACTATTACGATGATGATATGTATGTATTTCCATTTTCATAGTATACTGTATAGCGGCAGTAATGTTAGGAAACATAAGACATCTCATTCGCTTGCGAAAATTCAGTGACCTTTTCACATAAGTGGACTGCTTTATATACTTTACCGTGCGCGGTGGCCTGCACTTTAAAATAGGAAAAATAATAATTCGCAGGTGAGTTCAGTCTATAAAAAAATATTACTTCATTATTCAATGAAGTTTGAAAATTTACGATTTTTTAATTAACCACTACATCATATGATTAAAAATGCATTTACAAAGTATAACCTTCGTATCTAATGTGATTCCTAATTTAGGTGGTTATCAGATAGTGAGCATTTGAAGGATACTAATGAGGTGTGTTACACGTAGTAGTTTGAAGGCAAAAAATGCGTTAAGAGTAAATATTTTTCTTTGCACTCCTGTCTTTACTGATAACATTTCCCCCTCTTTTAGTCAATGCTACTAAACTTCAGAGAGTGAGAAATAGCTTGGCATGAAAAAATTCTCAAAAAGCATTTCGTTAAGAGCTGAATATCGCTTAAACACCTCTCGAGGGTCACATATTGCCCTTAAAGAGCTAGTTTGTGACCACACTGTGAGGATGTTACCGATTTTATATCTTCCGCAAATTAACTTCGTTGAGCTGATTTATTACTTGATGAGCTCATTGGAGGATTTCTTTTTAACTGCCTGATTTATTAGATTGCAATTTACTCACTTGCATGGATCAAAAGCAACCGAACTCTTTAAGACCATTGAAGTTGTTTTCTACCTTTTACCTCCGTGTTCGAAGGTGTTTCGTGGCTTCTGATCTTTGATTAAACCTACCTTGCGCACCAGGAAATGAATTTACAGTCCTATAATGTTTTAAATAAAATATTATTGCCCACTATAAACGCCCAACAAATGCATGATTCCGAAAATGAATTCTAAAACACCCAGACTTAAGATCAGTTGTTGATTAAATTGATTTTAAAAGGATTTAGAAGTTGGAAGATGCTATTCTGTTGTATTCATCGAAGGAATATTTTTTTTTTTTTTTTTTTTTGGAAAAATACATAAGCATACGCTTGGACAACTTAATATCTCGCGTGTATAAAAGTACCGTTTTTGAGATTCTAAATTAATGTCCTCGGAGCGCAGTAACGAGTACAGAAGATATTCACACATTTTTAGAACGATTTTCTTGCAATATAATTAATGTTTAAAATAAAACTCTTTCTTTCTTAAATGTTCTATCTGATATCTCTTTCTATGGACTAAGAACCTTCATCTCGATTTCCAAGGTAACAGGACATTTGTTAAAATTTGTAGTGATATTTTATTTCACTCCTCTTTCATGGCTTTCCACACTCCAATCATTGTTTTAGGTCTGCGATAGAAAGCGCTCTTTTGAGCAGTCCGAAGGGACAAGAGTCCATTGCTGACACATGAGAGGCCTTTCAAGGAGTATGAGCAAAAGGTATGCACTTCATACCGGTCTCTTTTTACATTTTTTCAAGAAATAGAGTGGTAGATTTGGATGTTTGACTAGTGAGCCTTATCCTGACGGAGTTTTACTCTGTGAAGGCTCTGTGGATAAAGGAACATTATTTCCTTATTAGCACGTCTTTTGTAAAAAAGATCCTGCTTATGTTACCGGTTTGTCCGTCCGTCCGTCCGTCTGTAATCACGACATCTCTTCAACTATAAGTCCGATTTGAAAAATTCTTTTTGCATTGGGAAGCTTTAAATATGCGAATGATGATCCTTTATTTCGTTTTTTTTTACGATGTACAATTTCGCCGCTAGAGGACGTAAATGCAGATGATGTCGAATTCAAAAATACGTTTTATTCCACACATTTGCTTCTAAATATACGATTGAAAAAGTTTTTTTATCTTTCGATTCCATTTATGTCGAAGAGTATTTAGATATAGTTACATTTTCAAATTACGGATAGATTTTCCGCTAGGGGGCGTTAAAGTAAATTGCATTTTCCCCGATAACTCTTCTTCTAAAACTCCGATTTGAAAACGTTTTTCTTCAGCGGATACACCTCCTGATTGAAAATATTTTGCATATAATTTCCAATTTTTGGTAAAGAATACTTTGGCCACCAGGGGGCGTAAGTGTTAATTTTTGCTTCTGATATATTTGCCATAAAATCTGAGCTTGTAAAATATCGATTGAAAAAATTCTTTCGTGGACTAATGCCACACACATCGATAAACCTTTTTGGAATATTTCCTTAAAATATTCCACAGTTTCTCCGCCAGAGGGCGTAGATGTATATCTTATTTTTGTTAATATCTCTACTTGTAGGAGTCCGATTTGAAATATTCCTTCTTTGTTGGATAGTGTTTTCAGTGTGACATGTTTTTCATATAATTTCAAAATTTGTAAGTAAATCATAGACTTTCCGCTTGGGGGAGTAATGATAAATTGCGTTTCCCCCTATATCTCTGCTTCTAAATCTCCGATTTGAAAAATTCTTTCTGCACCGGATACAGCTCCTGATGGGAAATCGTTTGCACATAATTTCTAATTTTTGTAAAAAAAAAAAAGGGTTTGACCACCAGGAGGCGTAAATTTTAATTTCCGCTTCTGATGTATTTGCAGCAAAATATGAGCTTCTAAATTCTCGATTGAAAAAAAACGTCGTTTGTAGACCGATATTACTCATTTTGACAAACCTTTTAGAAACATTTTCTTCTTAAAATAATGCATGGTTTCTACGCCAGGGGGCGTAGATGTATATCTTATTTTTGTCAATATCTCTACATCTTGGAGTCCGATTTGAAAAAATCCTTTCCGCTAGGGGGCGTAAATGGACTTTCCGCTAGGGGGCGTAAATGTAAATTGCTTTCCCCCCTATATCTCTGCTTCTAAATCTCCGATTTGAAATTTTTTTTCTGCGCCGGATACAGCTCCTGATGGGAAATTCTTTGCACACATTTCTAATTTTTGAAAAAATGGTTTAACCACCAGGTGGCGTAACTCTTAACTTCTGCTTCTGATGTTTTTGCAGCAAAATATGAGCTTCTAAACTCTCGATTGAAAAAAGTCTTTTGCAGACCGATACTGATCATGTCGACAAACCTTTTAGAAATATTTTCTTCTTGAAATAATGCATGGTTTCTACGCCAGGGGGCGTAGATATATATCTTATTTTTGTCAATATCTCTACTTCTAGGAGTCCGATTTGAAAAATTCCTTCTTTGTTGGATAGTGTTTTCGATGCGAACGTTTTTCCTATAAATTCCAATTTTTCGAGTAAATCATAGACTTTCCGCTAGGGGTACAAAGGTAAATTGCGTTTCCTGCGTTATTTCAGCTCGTAAAACTCCGATTTGAAAAAAAAATCTTCCTGTATCGCAAAAAAGACCTGATGGAAAATATTTTTCACATAATTTCTAATGTTTGGTAAAGAATTTACCACCAGGGGGCATAAGTGTTAATTTCTGCTTCTGGTGTATTTGTAGCCAAATCTGGGCTCCTGAAATCTCGATTAATTTTTTTTTTCTTGGAAAAACCTTTTGAGAATACTTCCTTCCTGAAATATTTCATGGGTTTTCCAACAGGGGACGTAAAGTCACATCTGATTTTTGTCGTATCTCTGTTTCTAAGAGTCCGAATTGAAAAATTATTTCTGTGTTGGAGAGCATTTACGGTGCGAAATGTTTCTCATATAAATTCATGTTTTTCTTAAAGCACAAGTCTGCAACCAGAGGGCGTAAGCTCACGATTCCGTTTACAGCAATATCTGAATGATTAAAAACCCGATTGAAAAACTTCTTTCTAACGTCAGATACTATTGTTTTCCATACCGGTTCCATTGACTTTGAATAGCTTTGATAAATTTAGTTCGCGTCAGAACGGATTCAAAGGACGCGCTTATTACACCCGAAAATTCGGTGTCATCTTTCTTGTTAAATATAGGAGTTAAAACATTATTTTGGTAATATGTAGAATTGATTTTAACATTCCTTTCAGCTTTTCTTAACTTTAATTCCCCATTGTACGAGAAACCAGCAATAATAAGAAATCCTTTTCTGAAAGTTTCTTCGGATTCTTAGAACCAAGTTCGGAAATCTTTTGCTGCTCTTTTTGCGATAGTAAATTGACATTTTTTTGTTACAGTCGCTTAGGTAGATCCATTCTTCTTCAATAATCACACTAAATTTTAATCTATCTCCGGCTAAGTAAGCTTCATAAAGAAGTCTACATCGTGTTCTGCGCTCGGCCACCTGCCTAGGCATAAGGCGGGCAACATTATGTTTTTCTTTTCTTTTTTTTTTTTTTTTCAGATTTTAATCTTTACTTATAACTTTGTTTACAGTTGATATAGAGATTTTTAACGACTTAGCGATTGCTCTTTAGGCCGGTGGATTTTCTTTAAAACCAGAGATCTTAATTTTGAAATAGTCATGAAAGTACGTACATTTTTCGGATATTTGTTTGGTGTTCTTTTTCCTGTTTAAAGAAATGCATGATAATTTTTCCTGTATTATTAATGACATTGATTGTTTCACATTTAGAAATAATAATTTTATGATTTTCACAGCGTTTTTTAATTACAGAATACGAATATTCTGTTCGTGAAGAGCAAAAACTGTATACAGCTTGTTCGCGTGCGCCATTTTCTTAGCAGACGATATATTTAACTGCAGCAGATGTTTCGTGTTTATCTAATACGCTTTTGCCAGTGTCAATTCTTTGAACTTCTTTTATTTTTTGCAATTTTTTATCAAAAACGTTCTAAAAATGTGTGCACGTTCTCTGAATAACAAACGTAATTATTATATTCACACACGTTGTTTTTTTTTCAAATTCAATTTGGCAGATCTTGCAGAAATATGAAACAATCGTTTCTTTATAAAAAGTTATTGCATAACATCGTCTGTCGAATGTTGGAAACATCGCATAGTGATGATGGTGTTGTACTCTCGAGTGCTTCCTTTTCAGTTCTTCCATCCCAATGAACAATGCGTATTTTTATGCTCAGCATCAACCTCTGTGTCTGATGAAATGAGCATTGTTTTTTGTACAATTTTCATCACGACGTTTTGTAAGCATATTATTATTTACCTCTCCGTTATCTCCGATCTCCATTCCAAGAAGTCTATCTGGAAAAACGCATATAAATATAGGACAGATCGAGGTACGACGAAAATTTTCAATGTTCCTCTCGCTTTTTCTGATGTACACATTACCCTTAGGTATCGTCAATACCGTTTATTTGTCTGATTTCCCCTTTACTAGAAGGCGAACTAGAAAGTTCTTTCGGAATAGAAGACCTGAAAGTGTGCCAAGATTTTCTATATAAACTTTTTCATTCTTTTAGAGGCGGGTTGTCTCATTAAGTAGATATGTATTTCTTCTTCGAACAATATACAAGGCTTGTCCGGAAAGTAATGAGCCCACTTTTCCTAGGCCAAACAAAAGGACCGGCGGGCGAAGACTTCGGGCGTAACGGGTGGCGGGGTATGTTAGGAAAACGATCGATGTCTCGTCAGTTGGCTTTTAGCTTTTACAGAGTGAGTATCGCTTGCGAAGTGGACAGCTGTGTGAGCAACGCGTAACGGCCAAAATGCAGAAGAGTGTCGAATAGCGATACGCGGTAAAGTTTTTGTGTTAAACTTGAAAAATCCACGACCGAGACGTTTGCTATGATACAGAAAGCCTACGGGAAGGATGCTTTATCGAAAGCACAAGTGTTTCGGTGGCACAAAACGTGCATAGAAGGAAGAGAGAGCGTCGAGGATGAGCCACGCCCAGATTGCCCTTCAACGCGTCACACTTCGGACAATACGGAAAAGGTGAACGTGGTGTTTGGACTTTGATCGACGTCTGAGTATTAAATTGATAGCAGAGCACGTGGGACTCGTGAAATCCATTGTGCATGGAATCATCACGCAAGAATTGCAGACGCGGAAAGTTTGCGCCGAATTAGTTCCTAAGGTTTTGACCGATGAGCAGAGAAACAACCGTGAGTCGATTTATCGTGAGCTTGTGAACCGCGTGAGGAGTGAACCTGTTTTTTTTTTGAGAAAGTGATAACAGGTGATGAAACTTGGGTCTTTGAGTACGATCCGGAGACTAAACGACAGAGATCAGAGTGGCACACTGCCGAGTCTCCTCGACCATAGAAGGCTCGAATCTGCAAATCGAAGATGAAATCGATGCTCATTGTCTTCTTTGACTGTAAAAGTGTTGTCCATAAGGAGTTCGTACCACCCGGACAAACGGTCGACGCTGCATATTACGTGGAAGTGTTTCAACGGCCGAAGAACAGAGTTGCGTGCAACCGTCCGGAGATCACCTACACTTGGGTTCTTCACCACGATAATGCGCCGAGCCATGCGTCACTGAGAGTGAGAAAGTTTCTGGAGAAACACAACGTGGCAACGCTTCCCCAACCTCCCTACAGCCCGGACTTGGTCCCAGCTGACTTCTTTTTGTTTACTCGGCTCAAATCCAGCCTCAAAGGACACCATTTCGGGACTGTTACAAACGTGCAAAGTGCAGCGACGAGTGCTTTGAAAGTGATCGCTGTTCCCGACTTCCAGGCAAGCTACGCGGCGTGGCAGAACCGCTGTCAGCGCCGTATTGATGTTCAAGGATGTTATTTCGAAGAATTTTAATGTTATGTAAGTATAGCTTTAATTAAACGTCTGTTATTGAATGAGTCTCATTACTTTCCGGACATACCTTGTATATATCCCTAGAAAATGGATTGGAAACCTCTTATTGAATCGCTTAGAGGTATCCATAATATATTTTTTTTGAGGAATTCCCGATGCAGAATTTCGTACGTAGGAGATGTAAAAATGTACTTTACCTAAAGCATTCATGCTTTTCGCAGCGATAACTGCTTGCCCCATACCTAGCATCGACTTCACTAAACCCTTAATGTGTCCTCAGTTACTCTGTACCAGCTGGATAGAATGACGTCCGGGAGTTCACCGATGGAGCGATGCACTAGTGTTATAACGAAGTAAATTTCTCCGTCATTTTTATCCGCGCCGGGGTTCGAACCCGGGTCCACTCATTCCGGAATAAGTTGCTCTACCAATTAAGCTACGCGGACATTTTATTCTGATTCCTATCTGCCTTTATGTCGTGTGCGTCCTTCTGGCAGGTACGTCACATCTCCTGGTACGTTACATCATCTCCCCCTTATTTTTTTTTTTTTTTTTTTTTTTTTTTTCGAAGTGCTGCTCTTATTTTTCCTATCTCGCGGTGTTGAAATAACATCACACCATTGCGAGATTGTGAACGGTCGGGTCATCCGGATAGTTCGGGCGCCATTATAACGAAGTGAATTTCTCCGTCATTTTTGGTCTACGCCGGGATTCGAACCCGGGTCCACTCATTCCGGAATAAGTTGCTCTACCAATTAAGCTACGCGGACATTTTATTCTGATTCCTATCTGCCTTTATGTCGTGTGCGTCCTTCTGGCAGGTACGTCACATCTCCTGGTACGTTACAGTGTGGACATTCAAATGCCGCGTTCCATTGCATCACAAAAATGTTCTATGGGACTCAAACTGAGAGAATTCAGCAGCCAGGAAAGGTCACGAGATTACTGTATAAGATCCTCGAAAAATTCAGGCTCAGTGCGAGCATTATCACACGTTTTGTCTTTCCGGAAGGTTCTAGCTCGACCCGGATACACGATCACCCTGTCGAGCAATACATGGTCTGAAATAGTGCGTAGGTAGGATCTGGCGGTAAGGAAGGGTATATAAGTAGAGATGAAGGAACCGCGTGATTACCATCTGAATGACATCCACCCCATGATACTGCTGCCTTCTGCCTATTTCCCTCTAATAGTTCAGTCTGGCTGAAGCTGTTCACAAGTGCTGTGTCGAATGCGGAACAGTCCACCGGCATGTTGCAACTGGAACTCACGGGATCAGGCGATTATTTTCCAATCGCTCAGTGTCCAGTCATGGTACTCCATTGCCCACTGTAGGCCAATCTGTTTAATACGGTCGGTCAACATGGGCACATGAAAAGGGCCGCAGGCGGTTTAACCTCATCCGAAAGACCGTCCACTGGTCTATGTGTTCGAAAACGTGCGCCATGGTTGTAGTTTTGTGTGCACTGAGAGATCGTGAGCAGTCAGCAACCTGCACAGAACATGCTAACCGGCGTTCACCTCGACTGCCAATGTGATAAGAACGCTAGATAAAAAGGACAATACAGCAGTTTTTTAATGTGTGTGTGTGTGTGTGTGTGTGTGTGTGTGTGTGTGTGTAGATATTTGATCTTTTTTATGCTAGATTTTACGACAGATAATTAAGGTATTATGTGTGAAGTGTAGAACTCGCAAGTGCTATATTTTGGATTTCGTCTACTGTGCTGGACCAATAAAAGGTTAAATGTAAGTTGGACTTCTGTATATGTTTCGTCTGGCCAAAAACCTTTAATTTCAGCTATCCCGTGCAACTATTGCATCGTATTTTCATTTAGTTCAGCATTTCCTTAGTCATTGTTTTAGACATAGCGTAACACCAATCTTGCACACGAAAAAGGGTTACGTTATACTTTCACTACTTCGGCTTTCAAACGTCCAACAATGCCTGTTGGTTCTGAGATGCTGGAGCCAACTTTCATGGCGTCGAAAATCAGTCCTTATTCAAACTATGACAAGTCCTTCCCTTTCTCTTGGAACCGTCGAACTGACAAGTTCTACTCCCGCCGTCGACGTACGAGGGTTTCTTAAGGTTGGCCTGGACTTTTTTTTATTGTAGCTCTCCATTTTCTGTACTGATTGGGACACAATCTGTAAAGTAAATACTTGTGAACCTCCCCGTCACGCTAGTATTGGTTTCGTCCATGGTGTGCGTGCGAGGTGCATTATGGGAAGCATGAAGTCTGTAGAGGTGTCAGTGAGTATGGAATAACGTTGCGTTACTAAATTTCTTGTGAAGAAGAAGGTGAAACCCGCTGACATTTAGAAAGATTGCAAGCACAGAATGGGGGAAAACACTGCGTAAAATAATAGTTAAACATTGGTTTGCCTACAGCTATTACTTTAAAGTTTCAACTTCAACTAAGTGCTTCACTGGTGATCTCCACTTCAGCTTAAAGGGTTACTTTCCCAGAAAAGTCTGAGTTGTTCGTAGCAGCTGAAGATTCAGTCATATCACTTCAAGAAAATACTGCCAATGTTGAATAGCAAGCCACTAGCCGCCCGGTGGCGTAGTGGTCTAAGCGATGGCCTCTGATCATTCGTCCGAAAGGGGTCCGGGTTCGAATCCTGGTAAGGCATGGATGTTGTGTTAGTCTTACGGCATTGGCTCTCTCTCTCTCTTCCCTAGAACGAGTGACCCTAAATTAGGGACGGGCGACTGCTTATAGCCCAATGAGTTGTTCACGGTGGTCGTTAAACCTCCGATAAAAAAACAACAAAAAAACAAGCGAGTATTTACGAACCAAATCCACTTTTTATTCAAAAATTCAGCATACCAGCAGTAGAAATAAATCGACTCAAATATTCACCATCAACAAGTTGTAGGAATTTAATTGTCGAACACAATACGATTATAAAACAGTCGCTCGTATAATCTAGATATAGCTCACTGAAATTATCTCTGCACAACAGTGCCATATCTATTGCACCGCTCTGCTGAAATCATCATTGTCTCTTTTACTTATGTTCGATTCCCCTCTTGACCCGCTATCAGATCTTTGCCAATTTCAAATTCATCGAGAAGTATCGGTGGCTCTAAGTTTAGGAAAAATTTAACGAGGAGAAACGAAATTCAGGTAAGAGCACAGGAACTCAAAAGAAAGGTTTAATTACAGGTATACGTCACAGCTGTCTAAGGCAAGTGTGCACCCTTGGTGCAACAAGTTTTCTAAGTGCAGAAGAGTTGCAAATGAGAGGCATTAACACGTGTCGGCTAACCGAAGTGAACATTATTAGTGTGGGAAAGGTTATTTTGGAAAGCAGCAGAGTAGAGGTATTCGATATAGCTGAAATAGTCGACATCTATGTTGGTAGCATGGAATTTTTTTTTTCCACGATAACCTGCTATTAACAAAAATGCGTGAAGATTGGGCCTTGACATCAGATCAGCGGTCGTTTCGTGTCACCACAGAACTTTTTCATAGCTCTGATTCTAAGGGAGATGCATTTCTACAGCAGATCGTGACCAGAGATTAGACTTGGGTTGATTATTTTTACTCCAGAAACCAAGAGAGCCAGCTGTGAATGGCTCTACTGCTGAAGAATGCCAATGCTACTGTATTCTGGGACGCGAATGGGATCATGATGAATATTCTAGCAACGAATGCATAGTATCACGCCACCCTCGTAAACGAGCAGCTTCGATCCGCCGTCTGCGAGAAGGTCACAAAAATTGTCGAAACAAGTCATCCTGTTAAATAACAACTCTGGGCCGCACATGGCTCACGTGACAACAGCTGGAGCATCAATAGGCTTGGAAATACTCAGCCATCATTCTCACAGTGCTGTCTGGGCTTCAAATGATTTCCATCAGCTTCGCTTACTTAAGGAGGGATTCTCATTTTTAACGCTGAAATAACTGCTTTTCTTTTGGAGTGTTTATTGACGAAACTATGCGATCAATTGATTCCAAAGTAGGTACACCTATTTATTATCGTATGCAAAACAATTTTGAATATGTTTCACGAAGAATCACCCCCGCAAATCCCCCTTGACCATGACACTGCGCAAAAATCCGCGGTCCCTGGTTGGCATGATTTCTCCACTCCAGGTGATCTGAAACACAAACCTCGAATGGCATTTTACTTTATACACAAGTAGTTATCGTTTGATGAACCAGAAAAAAAATATATATTTAAGGACATGGTGACTTTTCAAACTCAAATTATCAATTTAGTTAAAAAAATTGACAATGTTTTTTGCTATTAAAAAAATATGCATAACGCATCGCGTTTCTGGTTCATCAAGCGATAAAAGGATGTTTGCTGAACATGCAGTTTTACATTTGAATGTTGATCGGTTCAATAGTTTTTGAAATATCATGTCAACCATTTGCGAAAAAGCTGTTTCCAGAAAAACGCATTTAAAGTTTCAAGTACAGTTTACGGAGGTATATCGAGTACTTACAGATTTTGCTGCTAATCTGCTATACCAGAGCCATACAGTATTCCTTCCTCTGCTTCGTAGAACTCGTTCAGAGACATTTGCTCGCTTCTACGCCTTGTACGAGCCTCTTTTGTAGCCTCGAGGTTGCGTCTCGACGATCTCTGCAGAAGCTGTTGGTCCCGCGAGCTGGTAAATATCCCCGTTTGCTCGCCAATAACGATTCCTATCGTTGTCATCATTTTCAGGACGGCAGAAAAACCTTCATTAAAAATGCCTGCTGCTACATAAGCTGCCATTTCGATGGTTTTTGAGCCACAGTGAAGATGTTACAGCGCGAACCCCCAAACAGTAGAATTGAAACTTTCGTTGTTGTTTTGAGTGTCACCACCCAAACACCTTTCTAACAACTCCCTTGATGACAAATCGTTGTAAATCGGCTTTACAGCATTTTCGACATCTTTATGAGTGGCGGTTTGTGATTGAATTCGTCCAGACTTTTCTCAGCTTCAGCTTTGCGCCAGTTGCACAAACTCTGTGACCCCACTGGACAATAATAGATTATAACTTGGCCAATTTTGCGGAAGAAATTCTCTACAAATGAACAACTACAGGAATGTATCCTGCAGTGGCTATCACTACAACCTAAATCCTTCTGCATGACTGGAACAGTCTTTCATGGAGATGGGACAAGTCCGTTAATGTTAAGAGAGAGCACCTAGAAAAAAATGAATAATTCGGTAAGCATATTTTGTTCGTTTCTTTCGTGCAAAACAATTCCAGGTCAACCTTGAATCACTTACGTATATCAGCGATGGTAGGTGACGTCACTTCTACCTTCTGTGGAATGTGTCTACTAGTGGAGATAAGTGTGATTAAAACGATCTACTTCACGAGCTTGCGTGTGTATTTCTGGAAGGACTGAAAAACTTATTCTGGGATCAAATGAGATGGACAGGCCGAAATTTCCTCGTCTTTCCTTATGCAGAAGTTTTCCACTACGGCTTTCTAAAATTCGCAGTGGGTTAGCAGCCTCGCCCTTAAGCACAGCACGCCCACTCTCTCTTATGAGCTAGATGCCATTAGAAAGTCAAGGTATGCACAGTTGAGAAGCACACACACCAACCACTGAATTAGAAATCTTTATGCTGACGTACGTAAATTTCTCTTATGCAAAATACGTGGTCACGTGCATCACCACGTGATCTAGGCAGCTATTTAAAACTGCTGCTCGTCAGTAGAGGTGATTACAATGAGTACAACAAATAACCTTTAGGGGTTCAATAAAGGAGTTATAATGGGTTCCAATCTGGCAGGAGGGGCGATTTTGAAAGCAGGTTAATTTCTCAAAACGTTAGATATCCCGGTTCTTTAATCGTCGGAAAAATAACCCACATTGCTTGTCTAAGAACCGTAACTATGGCTCGACGATAATTTGTCAGGAACGAGATAGCTGTCGTCTGAGAAGGCTTGTAAGGAGAAACAACACTTCTTATGTGCAGCAATTTATTTAAGCATTCGGTTGCTGAGATAGACTGAGTCAAAGACGGCGGCACCCCTAGAAATATTGCATCACCTCCCCCGCGCACAGGAAGCGAGAGGAACGTCGCGCGCACGATGTATTGCGCAGTATGCAAATTTGACTCCATGCTGTTTACGAATATGCTGACACGATTAGTGTGCGGCACGTATTTCTAACGCAAATAAATAATGATTTCAATCGGGACCTATTTTTGTCACAGGCGGTCGACCGTAATTCGCCCTGTACTATCCGCGGAGTTAGACGTAGTCCTACGTCAAAAGTCACGTGATCCAACGAGTCGCTGTACACTTTGTTCTGTATCGACGGTAGACGGTACGGAACAAAGGACTCCGACTGAAATGCGATCTCACTTATTGTCAGCTTTCATAAGGTCCGCTCTTTGTTTTGTTGTCCGTGAATGTAACGATCCCCGTGAACATCTAAGGCTATAGTCATCCGTCCCTAATTGAGGGCCACTGGCTTAAGGGAATGGCAGAGATCAAGACTACTACCTCCAAGGACTAGAGTTCCAAAACGAACAACAAATCCGAAGAGCATTGCATTCCTTTCTTAGCACGTCTTTTGCAAAAGATATCGTGCTTATGTTGCCGGTTTGTCCATTAGTCCTGCTGTACCCACGATATCTCTCCAGCTAGCTATTAGTCCGATTTGAAAAATTCTTTTTGCATTGGGAAGCTTGAAATATGCGAATGATGATCCTCCATTTCGTTTTTTTTTACGATGTACAATTTTGCCGCTAGAGGGCGTAAATACAGATGATGTCGAATTCAAAAATACGTTTTATTCCACATATTTGCTTCTAAACATCCGATTGAAAAAAATATTTTATCTTTCGATTCCATTTATGTCGAAGAGTACTTTAGATATAGTTACTTTTTTCAAATTATGCATAAATTTTCCGCTAGGGGGCGTAAAAGTAAATTACATTTTCCCCGATAACTCTTCTTCTAAAGCTCCGATTTGAAAAAAAAATTCTTCAGCGGATACACCTCCTAATGGAAAATCTTTTGCATATAATTTCAAATTTTTGGCAAAGAATACTTTGGTCACCAGGGGGCGTAAGTGTTAATTTTTGCTTCTGATGTATTTTCCATAAAATCTGAGCTTCTAAAATATCGATTGAAAAAATTCTTTCGTGGACTGGTGCCACTCACACCGATAAACGTGTTCGGAATATTTTCTTCTTAAACTATTCCACAGTTACTCCGCCAGGGGGCGTAGATGTATATCTTATTTTTGTCAATATCTCTACTTCTAGGAGTACGATTTGAAAAATTCCTTCTTTGTTGGATAGTGTTTCCGATGCGAAATGTTTTTCCTATAAATTCAAAATTTTCAAGTAAATCATAGACTTCGCTAGGGGGAACAAAGGTAAACTGCGCTTCTAAAATTCCGATTTGAAAAATTCTTCCCATATCGCATACAAGACCTGATTGGAAATATTTTTCACATAATTTCTAATGTTTGGTAAATAATGGTTTGGCCATCAGGGGGCATAAGTGTTAATTTCTGCTTCTGGTGTATTTGTAGCAAAATCTGGGATCCTGATAACTCGACTAATTTTTTTCTTGGACCGATACCGCTCATATGGAAAAACCTTTTGAGAATACTTTCTTCCTAAAATAATGCATTGTTTTCCCACCAGGGGACGTAAAGTCACATTTTATTTTTGTCGATATCTCTGTTTCTAAGAGTCCGATTTGAAAAATTCTTTCGGTGTTGGAGAGCGTTTCCGGTGCGAAATGTTTATCATATAAATTCATGTTTTTCTTAACGCACAATTCCGCAACCAGAAGGCGTAAGCTCACGATTACGTTTACAGCAGTATCTGAGGGATTAAAAACCCGATTGAAAACTTCTTTCTTCTGTCAGATACAACTGTTTTCCATACCGGTTCTATTGACTTTGAATAGCTTTGATAAATTTAATTTGCGTCAGAACGGATTCAAAAGACGTGCTTATTACACCCGAAAATTCGGTGCCATCTTTCTTGTTTTGTTTTTTGTTGTTTTTTTTTGCAGGAAAAAGCACGGCGTTTTACCATCGCTGCATCTGTATGCTAGTTTCCAGCTGGAGAAAAGGTTGTGGCCACACATGGGGATTAATTTGCGGACTAAAGGAACTTTTATTTTTATCTGTGCTCTGCTGTTTACGTGTTCACTACAATGACTCGAACTTATTTGGTTATCCAATAATTTATTTCTGCTAACTGTGCATAGCTTGTTATTTTGATCTTCTGTAATACGGAACCACGCTGTCTGGCTGCTTGGATCTGCGATAAGTTTTATTACTAGTACTCTGCTCCGAGACAATGCAGATTCTTCAAGTAGATTAATTTGTGCTAGGTAAACCAAAACAACGTGATTTATCTTCCTGTAACTGGGCTGTCAAATCCAGAGACGTTGATTTACAGGCTTTAAAGTGCTGCTGGTGTTTACCTCATAGAATGTAGCTTGATTAGTTTTAGAACAGGAAAGTAAAAGCACAAAATTTCCTTAAAGGAAGGGTTTTAATAGTTTCGTAGATTTCTATGCAATTTTTCAAAAATAAATAGAGAATGCTTTGTTCGTTTTCTTGGAGTCTTTTCTCTAAGGAAGATGCATCGTCCTGCTGCCATTTGTTTTCTTGGCAACGAAGTGGAAACCCTCTCAGTGTTGGTGCCCCAAATTTAAGAGTAAAGGTGCTGAAACTCTCTTTGTTTCTCCTGGAAGGAAAGCTGAATGATTTACATAGATACTTCATTTTCTCTTTTTCTGTTCTTTCATTTCTTTTCTTCTGTTTTATTCTTGGAAGAGGAGTTCCCTGTGTTTCGTAATATTCAGTTTCTCCGAAATCTCTACCCATTAAAATCAGGGCTTTTCTTTTAATTGCTCTAATCTCATTTTTAAGATGAAGTAATATTCCACCGCTTAGTTCTTTACTGCGGCCATTCTTTTCCTGCTATTATTTAGGGTACTTGTTTGAAACCCCTAGAAAATTCTTTTGCGTGTGTCCTCTCTAAGTCAGGGAAGCGAGATTGGGATGCTTCCATAGATTTATTGAGTTTTGTTTGCAAGGTTTGAGTTTCCAGAAGCTTGTGTAAATCGAATTTAATTAAGTGGCCAGGTAGATTGGAGATGTGCGAAGTTAAATACAAATTAAATGCTTGGTATTTCAGTTCCTGCTGATTTGAAACATAATGTTCTGATTCCGCTGTTAAATCATGTTTTAATTTTTCAAGTGCAAGTACCTGACCACGAACGTCTGTCCACCCTAAGAATATATGAAAATAGAGGATCAGGTTCTACCATGATGATTACAGAAGAAGTACCTAAGTAAGTTGTTGCCATACGATGCTAAGGTGAAAATAAAAATGCTTAAGCTCAAGCGGTACGTAATATGAGTCAACACACTTATAGGACGGAGTCTTCCGGGGTCTTTTCACTTTTACCAGGAACTGCGAGTAATTGACTGACGTAACATAATTGGGAATCGATCTCGGTCGCACATAACTTTGTACATTCCTGCGTTAAAAGCCTTATTAAAATCACCAAGAACCTTTTTAAGAAGCCTGGAGTTGGTTATGAAGGAGTCTTGAATTTCAGATGTTGCCCACTTATTTCATATAGCGGCTTTTACGAAAGCAGAGTCGACATCTTCTAATTTCTTAAATACTTTAATATGAATTTAAAGTTTCTTAAAATGACAAAGGATTTACCTTGTGACATAATCTGATATCTTCTTATTGCATGCAACACTTAACAGCATGCAACGATCCGAAGAAGTACATGTGTGCATTTCAAATTAACCACTGAATTTTTTAGAAAGCTTTGCATAATAATTTTAGACATGTAAGATCGTTGCCACAAAGGGATGTGTTTGCTCATGGAAAAACGTGAATTCATGCAAGCCTCTTCTTCTGGTGATGGTCCTGATATAATGCCTGCTATGGAAGAAGGAAGCAACTACTGCCTTCAGACAGTTAAGGAAGCATTGTCTTAACTTCCTTCATGCAACTAATTAGAAATTACACTTTTCCTTAGGCGTCATTTCCTTTAAGTGAAGTAACGGAGATACTTTGGGTAGAAGACGAACCGATTTTTTTGCATAAAATTATCTTCGAAAATGAATTTTTTTTTTAGTGATCTGTATTTTATGATACAGATTGTTTCCATAGGTTGTCCCTCCAAAGAACCAACTATTGTTTCCTTCCCACTCTGCATAGAAACACATCTTTTGGTTTACAAGTGACCTTGATCCTTGAGAAATGCGAGGAAGTGATTTTACTGATAAGGTGATGGCTCTTTTCGACGTCACCCCACCAGATGGCCAGACATGCTATTTCTGTCCAGAGGCAATCTGCGTGTTTTACTGTTGCGTTGAACGTTGTTCAGGATGGCTGTGTATAACGTTACGGAGAGGGTGTTTATTGTGAACAGTTATTGGATAACAAAGTCTATAAATGTAACACAGCGTGATTTCTGGAGAAGTCTGGAGGAAGAAAAGCACCAGACAAACGTAAAGTCGCCAGGTTAGCGAAGAAATTTGAAATCCCGGCAGTGTTTTGAACACATACTGTGGCGGACGTCCTCCATTAGACGAAGAAAAATCGAAGAGGTGAAGCACAGGCTGCTGAAGAAGTCACTACGACGTTTGCCACAAGAAACGGGTATTCTGTTTCCACCTGCCGCGAAAAAAACGTTACTTCATCAGTACCATATGACAGCTTTGCAAGAGTTTGTGACGTGCCTGCCCCGCAGGACGCACATGAGATAAAGGCAGATAGCAGCGATAGAAAACGTCTGCGTAGCTCAGTTGGTACAGCGACTTATTCCGGAATAAGGGGACTCGGGTTCGATGCCCGGCGTGGACAAAGATGACGGAGAAATTTATTCGTTATATTGGCGCCCGAACTTCAAGAATGACCTGGCCGTTAAAGTTCTCTCAATGGTGTGATGTTCTTTCCTAAGATGACTGGGATTTCTCCAATGTACGTTCTTCAGCGGATGACTGCCTACAGCGATACATGGTCCCGGCTGACCCATGGGCCATGGGTCCGGCACTCTTTCGGGGGATGGATGTGACGTGCCTGCCCCGCAGGACGCACTTCAGATAAAGGCAGATAGCAGCGAGAGAACACGTCTGCGTAGCTCAGTTGGTAGAGCGACTTATTCCGGAATAAGGGGACTCGGGTTCGATTCCCGGCGTGGACAAAGATGACGGAGAAATTTACTTCGTTATAAGTTGCAAAAACCAGATCTTCTAAAGCGTGAGTCTTATTGTCACTGTTCCTGTCATTTTTACTCGCAATTCCGAACATTTTAAATTTTACATGGTTCACTGAGGAAGCATGGTTTCATTTGGACGGGTGAGTCAATTCCCAGAACTCCCGCATCTGGGCTACAGATAATCCACATGAATTACACAAAACCCCATTACATCCTGCAAAAGTCCGTGTTTGGTGCGCTGTGTACCGAACCAGAATAATTGGACCCATTTTCTTCAGGAGCGTAGTAAACTCAGCGTCATGTGTGAACATTTTCAGACAATTTGTGGACCAATTAACCGACATCTATTTAACAACGGGGTACTTTCAATAGGATGGAACGACATGCCACACGTCGCGTGTGAGCATGAGAGAAATTTCCTCTTTCTTCAGTGATCGCGTGATCTCCAAAGGACTGTAGCCACCTCGTTCACCGGATTTGACTCCTCTCGAATATTTCTTATCGAAATATTAGAAGTGTTCCGCTTACAGTAATAAGACTCGCACGTTAGAAGACTTAGAAAGCTACATCAATGCAGCAATCCGGATTATTGACGAGGACATGCTGCGGAGGACCTTCGATAATATGCAGCGTCGCATTCCAGTGTGTTTGGATGTCGGTGGAGGGCATTTCCAGCATTTATTGTGAATGGTGCTACATTCCCATGAAATAAGGTACGTTGTAAACTACATGTCATGTTTCTAAGTAGTGTGTGTTTGGATGTCGGTGGAGGACATTTCCAGCATTTATTGTGAATCGTGCTATATTCCCATGAGCTACGGTACGTTGTAAACTACATGTCATGGCTCTAAGTAGAGCGGGTTTGGATGTCGATGGAGGACATTTCCAGCATTTATTGTGAATGGTGCTACATTCCCACGAACTAAAGTACGTTGTAAACCACATGTCATGTTTCTAAGTAGAGTGTGTTTCGATGTCGGTGGAGGGCATTTCCAGCATTTATTGTGAATGGTGCTACATTCCCAGTACGTTGTAAACCACATGTCATCATTATAAGTAGAGTGGGTTTGGATGTCGGGGGAGGAAATTTACAGCATTTATTGTGAATGGTGCTACATTCTCATGAACTAAAGTGCGTTGTAAACTACATGTGATGTTTCTAAGTAGAGTGTGTTTGGATGTTAGTGGAGGACAATTCCAGCATTTATTGTGAATAGTGCTACATTCCCAGTACGTTGTAAACCACATGTCATCATTATAAGTAGAGTGGGTTTGGATGTCGGGGGAGGAAATTTACAGCATTTATTGTGAATGGTGCTACATTCTCATGAACTAAAGTACGTTGTAAACTACATGTGATGTTTCTAAGTAGAGTGTGTTTCGATGTCGGTGGAGGGCATTTCCAGCATTTATTGTGAATGGTGCTACATTCCCAGTACGTTGTAAACCACATGTCATCATTATAAGTAGAGTGGGTTTGGATGTCGGGGGAGGAAATTTACAGCATTTATTGTGAATGGTGCTACATTCCCACGAACTAAAGTACGTTGTAAACCACATGTCATGTTTCTAAGTAGAGTGTGTTTCGATGTCGGTGGAGAGCATTTCCAGCATTTATTGTGAATGGTGCTACATTCCCAGTACGTTGTAAACCACATGTCATCATTATAAGTAGAGTGGGTTTGGATGTCGGGGGAGGAAATTTACAGCATTTATTGTGAATGGTGCTTCATTCTCATGAACTAAAGTGCGTTGTAAACTACATGTGATGTTTCTAAGTAGAGTGTGTTTGGATGTTAGTGGAGGACAATTCCAGCATTTATTGTGAATAGTGCTACATTCCCAGTACGTTGTAAACCACATGTCATCATTATAAGTAGAGTGGGTTTGGATGTCGGGGGAGGAAATTTACAGCATTTATTGTGAATGGTGCTTCATTCTCATGAACTAAAGTGCGTTGTAAACTACATGTGATGTTTCTAAGTAGAGTGTGTTTGGATGTTAGTGGAGGACAATTCCAGCATTTATTGTGAATAGTGCTACATTCCCAGTACGTTGTAAACCACATGTCATCATTATAAGTAGAGTGGGTTTGGATGTCGGGGGAGGAAATTTACAGCATTTATTGTGAATGGTGCTACATTCTCATGAACTAAAGTACGTTGTAAACCACATGTCATGTTTTTAAGTAGAGTGTGTTGCAAAATGTGACGGATTCCTTGGGAATATTACCTAGTGGAACAACCCTGTATTAAGACTCTCTCAGATGTTTTGTTTTGCATTTTAATGCTTAGTAAAAGCAATGTTTCTTTTCTATTTCTGTTCTTTTAATTTTTCAGTACATTTGGATAAAGAGATTTACTTGTGTAGGATATTAATATTGTGGCGTTGTTTTGCTGCCATGCTGAATGTACTAGTTTCTTGAAGGTCATCACGGAACTGTTATGTAAATGCCGATACCTTTAATAAAAGGAAGAGCTTTCCTGAAACAAAAGTTTTCAATTATTGCCTATTTTTCTTAATTTCAAGAAGTGCCATGGGCTCTGTCTCTTAAATCTCTAGAATTACAGTTTATTATGCATGTTGTTAGAGGCGACAAAAGTAGTTTCTCTTATGGAGCCTTGACTTTTATGTTGTACTCTGTTAAACGTAACGTTCTTCAACTGTTATCTTCACTGATAATTTCGAAACACCGAAATATATATATATTTTTATTTTTGTTACTTCGGTTTTTAACGGTATTCATTCTTTTATTTTATTTTTGGTAGTGCTGTTTAGAAGGTTGAAAGCGTTTCTCTTCCTCACTAAAATCCATTTTATACTTATTACATTTTCTTTTCCTTTTAAGCGCTTCGCCTCTACGTTCCTAAATAAGGACTTTTCTTATAACCTTATAAAGAACAAAGAAACAGATAGCCCGGGAATATACCCACTAAAATACTTCGACATTTTCTGTAATCGAGAAAAGTTCGTAAAAAATGTGGACCAAATCGATACCTGAGTAACGGATTGAGCGACTACCGGGGGGAAATCATCAATACCGATATCAGGCACCTCATGGAAACTTTGGAATCTAAACTACGCAACATATCGTTTTCCTACGTGGCATAAGGACATCCTTTTTTTTATAAGACTGTAAGCGGCATTCATATCAGCAGTGCTTTGAAAGAATTGTGGGGTGAATACTACAATATTTTAAAAGAAGAGCAGCGCGTATGTATGCTGGAAAATTCTGCTGAGGATATGATCGACTGAGAATGATCTCTGACCATGTCAGCAGAATAAGAACGCTAAATACATTAAAGTGCTACTGCATGTAATTACATTCGGACAAATGGTTGATGTTTCACTGTACAACTGGCAACAAGTTTGCAAAGATGAGGGCTGAAAATTTGGGCACAGTTAGTTCTGCTGCAGCACTTCAAGGCAAGATAAAATAAAAAAAGAAGTGGAAGGGAAACCAATTTAAGGTGGATCCACCTAAAACTTCTGCCCTATATTTCCAATTGCAAAACTTCTCTAGACATTTTGTGCGCAAATAATGTGTTCTCAAGAAGGCAAATTTACACATTGATGAACATAACTTCAAATTATATCTTAGGATACTTAATACTTGTCAACATTTACCCATAATTATATTAAACATCAATAACGTTTCCTTTAGTAGCGTTGAAATTTGCTAATAGATACTAAATAAATGTTCTGTCGTGTTTTACGTTGACTTCTTATGTTGATTTCCGCCGTCTTTACACGATCCTCTTCAAATAACAGATTCAAAATAACACATTTGCCTGTTTAAATGATTTAATGTGATGAAGGTAATTATTAATTCATACAGTAAACATTAGAACTTTCGGGCCCGCAACGGACCCATCTTCAGAGGTTATTAGGAGAATGGAACTGAGTATGATTTGAATACAGTAATGATATGTGATATTTCTTGATATTGTCACATGCTCGTGATGGACATCATATCTCGTGAATGATTTGATAACATCGATAAATATATTACATGTCAAGCAATGTATTAAAAATTACAAATGAAAGAAACAATTGGTGTAAGTCTCTATATGTTAAAACTCATTAAGCACCGTTTTCCAAGGTAAAGGGATGTGACAAGGAGTATCATCATTGCAACATACTTTACCATATTTGTGAATAAATAGACTTTCCATTATGAGGATCGATGCTTTTCAGTAGGGCGTGGCGATGATGTTGGCTTCGCTCCAACATGGGTAATGAGATCCTTTGTATGATAGCCTTGATAGGAAAGCCCTTGATGAGTTTGTCTTTATGTTATATTGATGCTCTTTTAAGCGAGTTTTTAATGAGCAAAGTGTAGATCCAACATATATACGATCTTCATCTTGAACGTCTATAGTCTTCAGTGGGATGATATATACTCCATATCGGTTGTCCAATGGAACAACGTCTCTATCATTTTTTATTCCTGATAGTACATTGTGTGTTCGTATACCGAAGCCAATATTGTGACGATGGCAAACGTTTTTCAGTATATTGATGATTTGGGGAATGCATTTTAGTGATCCCACATATTTCATTGGTCTACGATCTTTTACTAAAGTAGTATCTAATGTGCGATTTATTTTCTTTATGACAGAATTAACGATGTCATCTGAGTAGCCATGATGAGATGCAGATATTTTAATTTTAGCTATTTATTGATTTTGCAATGTTACTGTCAATGAGTGGCTAAATGCTCGTCGTACTTGGAATTGGATGGATGTGAGTTTTTGGTTATATGGATGACGGCGCCACATGTACACGTGACTTGTTAAATGCAATTGGGTCGCATTTTTTTCAATAATGTTATTAATTTTCGGAATGGAATCTACACTTGGCTCTAAACAGGCGATAGTGTGAAATATTTAAAACGATTTGTGCCACTTACATTATATTGTGTACAGTAATTTAGCTGAAAATGTTAACAGAACTGTAGTTACTGTTGATTTCTAATTCCAAAATAAACCAACATTCTCACTCTGTGACAGTTTCAGCAAAATTATTGTCAGAAAATTTAATGTGAGTAGTTCAAACCATTCTAAGCATTTCAGACGTTCGCATGGTTAGACACAAGTGTTGATTTTATTCCGAAAAATTAGTAAAATTATTGAAAAAAAATGTGACGTGATTGCATTTAACGAGTCAGATGTACATGTGGCGCCATCTATTACAAGATCTCAACGCTATCAAAGGAAAAGCTATTGATTTTTAATATAACTATGAGTAAGTTTTAGCAAATATTAAATATACTGGGCTATAATGTAAAGTTATTTTTTTCAGTGTGCACATTTTCATCCTTGGGAACACATTAATTACGAAGAAAATGTCTACACAAGTTTTTGCCCTTGAAAACATAAGGCACAGAGTTTTTAGGTGGATCCACCTTAAGTCATCTGGAAAACTTTAGATATGGCATCAGACTTCCTGCTGTTCCGACCAGTTTTCTACCAAACGGGTTATCATGTTAACAATTAAAGTGTGTCAAGCTGGCTGAACCATATATCGAAAATTTTATTTCCGAGTGTTAACATTTAGTGCTGAATTTGTGTTAATCAGTGTCTAAATCCCAGCATTAGTGTTGCGAAATTAATCAAGTTAGTAATATTTTAATGTGGCGGGCTGTCTTGACTTCAAGCTGGCTTGCCACATTAAAATGTTACTAACTTGTTTAATTTTGCAGCACTTATTCTGCGATTCAGACGCTAGTTAACAGTAATTGAGTACTAAATACTGACAGTGGAAATTTACATTTTTTTTAATAAGTGGTTCAGCCAGCGACACACACACCAATTTAACGTTACAACATGTTTTAACATGTATAGAGAATTAGTACGGATAAAAGATTTTTAACCACCCATCCTACGGGTAGACATTGGTAAGTACCCTTTTTTGCGACCAAATGGTGATCGCAATCCCACAAATATGTCATAATGAAAGACAGTTTTATTTTGTATTCTTACCATAACTAATAGTTTTGCTTGCTCCCTAAAAACATTATTGCGAATCCCTGCTCTAGAGATAGGACCATAATTTGGATAAATCGATTTTTGTGAGTCCTTCTTCACGTCAGAAGAGATTGTTTATTAAATCCAAACACTCACCTACACTGTTAAAAATTTTTGTCGTAGGTTGCACCACAAAGAGGTACTGCACCAGCTGTAGCACTTTTTTGGAAATGGTAAACCACTGTGTGACGCATGAAATTCACAAAAACGAGATGAAGTTATGCACCACGGTATAGTATTCAACCTGAATGGTGTACATTTGCACCCGTTACCCCATGTTTATGTACGTTTCATACCAGTGGCGTATAAGGGGGTGATAACCCCGCCCCACAAAATTTTTTGGAACTTTTCTATATTTCAAAAACGCGATTTTGAAAGGCAAAGTTTCGTAGCATTCAAAACTGTTTTTATGTCTCATGGCAACAACTGAACGTCTTTTCTCCAGGAAGACGAGGAAACGGCAAGGACCAGAATGCTCCATTGCAATGAAGAGCCAATGAATGGGTGTAGTGGAAGTTTCTATGGAGACGAGGCAGTGCCGAATTTGAGTTCCATAACTTATTTCAGATTAACCTAAAGCACGCTGAAAAGCAAGGAGTTTTGATTAAGACACCGAGAATCACATCAAAACAAAACCAGTACTGTAACATTAACCCTGAATCCTATTACAGAATTTCAATCTATGTACCATTTTTAAACGTGTTTATTAGTGCTTTAGAAGATAGATTTCTCTCACAGAAATTGGTTTTTCATGATTCCAGGCACTTTTCCCAACAAATCTCGAAGTGCCACCAGCTTCTCAAGGTATTGGTGATTTTAAAACTTTAACTGAATTTCATAGAGGTGACTTCAATGGCTCACAAGAATAACTAATAGCAAAATTGAAACTGTGGTACGAAGGATCGCCCACAAAGAAAACTGTCCAAAAGATGCATTAAGTGCTTTAAAACTGTGCTATAGTGAAGTGTTATATATTATAAAAAACATTGTTTCACATACTAGGTACTCTACTACTGACAACTTCAGAAAGTGACCGTTCGGTTTCAACACTGTGTCCCCTAAAATGACATCTACGTGATACTATATCAGAACTGAAACTTAATCAATCCACATCCATCGACAATTTACTTTATATTCATCGAGCATTACTTCACATTCATCGAGCATTACTTCACATTCATCGAGCATTATTTCACATTCATCGAGCATTACTTTACATTCATCGAGCATTACTTCACATTCATCGAGCATTATTTCACATTCATCGAGCATTACTTCACATTCATCGAGAATAGACACCGAAAGCTAAAGAAGTTTTAGATGAACTAGCAAAGAAACCCAGAAAGGTGGAAATACGACTAAAGTAATAGTAAGTAAAAGTAACATAAGAGTTGAATCAAATAAACAAATACGTGTCGAAATGCGTGTCGTCAGCATCAGGGATTGTAGTCTTACTGTGCAATGAAAAAAAGCGCCATTGTCTAAATGAAGAATGTTTCACTAGAAGATAAATTTTTATTTAGTTTATCTTTTAACCATTTTAACACTAAGTAGTGTAGTATTCTTGTTTTCTGCACAGATGAATAACAAAATATAAGTGGTCAACCATTATGTGGTGATGAGGATATAGATAATAAGAATATTAATACGAATAATAATTTCCAGCAATATTTATTCGAATATTTTTGCGCGGATGTTGCATGCATTATAAATATATATACACTGACGGAAAAAAATCCCAACACCAAGAAGGGGTTGTGTTAGATAAACGACAGTTGGTTGGCTGTGAGAGTACATCTGAAAGATGACGTCTATGCAAATTTCGCTCTCGGCGCATACGTGTGGCGCTAGTAGCGCCCCTCGGAACATGCAAAGCAGGTTTGCTGTAAATACGCTCTGTAACGTTCGTGAGCGTTAGTTATCGTTGAGATTCGACGTAGTGTGTTGATATTAGTCAAGAATGCCTTTAAGAAGACGAAGAAGCCATTATCAACAGCTCACGGAGTTTGAAGGAGGTCGTGTAATAGGGCTACGAGAAGGTGAATTTTTTCCGCAATATTGCAGAACGACTTAGCAGGAATGTAGCCGCTGTGCATGATTGTTGGCAGCGGTGGTCAAGGGAAGGTACTGCCTCAAGAAGACCGAGTTCCGGCAGGCCACGTGGCACTACTGAGAGGGAAGACCGCCGTTTACGGCGTATGGCCGTGGCGCATTGTACTGCGTCTGTGGCAGCAATTCGAGCTGCAGTTGCCACCACAGCGACACAACGAACTGTTACAAATCGGTTACTTGAAGGACAGCTCCGAGCCAGAGGCCCTGTAGCGTGCATTCCCCTTACTCCAAACCACTGCCGTTTGCGACGTCAGGGGTGTCAAGCTAGAGCTCATTGGAGGACGGAGTGGAGATCTGTTGTGTTTTCTGATGAAAGCCGGTTCTGCCTGGGTGCCAGTGATGACCATGTGTTGGTTAGAAGGAAGCCAAGTGAGCGCCTGCAACCAACCTGTCTGCGGCCGAGACACACTGGACCTACAACTTGAGTTAAGGTCTGGGGAGCAATTTCCTATGACAGCAGGAGCACTCTCGTGGTTATCCCATGCACCCTGACGGCACAGTTGTACGTCGGTCTGGTGCTTCAACCTGTTGTGCTGCCATTCACGAACAGCAATCCAGGGGGTCTTTTCCAACAAGATAACGCTCGCCCGCATACCGCTGTTGTAACCCAACATGCTCTACAGAGTGTCGCCATGTTGCCGTGGCCTGCTAGATCACCAGAGCTTTCTCCAATCGAGCACGTATGGGACATCATTGGACGACAACTCCAGCATCACCCCAACCAGCATTAACCGTCCCTGTATTGACCGACCAAGTGCAACAGGCATTGAACTCCATCCCACAAGCTGACATCCAGGACCTGTACGACACAATGCATGAACGTTTGTGTGCTTGCATTCAACATTCTGGCGGTTACACCGGTTATTAATGTACCAGCATTTCACATTTAAAATGGCTCTTCTCACCCTTGCATTAAGCTGTGATCTTGAAACCTTAATCGATTAAATATCTTACCTATACAAATGTATTGCCGCCAATTCATTCCTCTACAACTATTTTTTCGTGGTGTTTGGAATTTTTTTCCGTCAGTGTATAATGCCCCAAAAGTAGTGCAGCTTATATACCCCAAAAGTAGTGCAGCTGGTGTAGCACCACTTTTTGGTGCAATCTACTGCAAAATCTTTAACAGTGTATTGCACTTAGATATTTCCAAAAACAAACGATCCGATTGTCACGTATTTTGCCAAGGCTTTCTGTAGTCTGAATGAAGTATTGAAACTGCTATATTTTACGTTTTCCAACAGTAGGCTGAAGAAGCGTATACGCTCCAGCTTTGTCCGTCTGTCTGTTCGCACGGTAACTCGCGTAAAAATGGTTCGATTTCGATGAAATATTAGTATGTGGTAGGGGACAACCTGGAAAGGAACCCTATTGAAAATAGGCAAATCAGGTCAATGGTAAGTACATAGGAGCGGGATCCATTCCATCGCTCTTATGCGTCATAACGTACGTAAAAATGCTTCGATTGCGACAAAACTTTAATACGTATGTTGTTCCGGAGGTATATTGAACCGATTCTGTTGACTATCATCAAAATGCGGTCAAAGGTCAGGGCACAGAATCGAGATTTATTCCACAACCATTATGCTCATAACCTGACTAAAAATCCTTCTAGCCGCCCCGGTGGCGCAGTGGTCTAAACGATGGCCTCTGATCATTCGTCCGAACGGGGTCTGGGTTCGAATCCCGGTGAGGCATGGATGTTGTGTTTGTCTTACGGCGCTGGCTCTCTCCCTTCCCTGGAACCAGTGACCCTAAATTAGGGACGGCCGACTGCTTATAGCCCATTGAGTTGCTCACGGTGGTCGTTAAACCTCCAAAAAAAAAATCCTTCTATTGCGATAAAACTGTTGTAGGCGTGTGTTGCTGTTTTCTTGTGCTCGTGCGTTTTGCTTCGTGTGTGCTATATTTCGACTATCTACCTTATATTTTGTGTGTACGGTATCCGTGAAGGAATCGTCTTTGTTTCTGTGCACCTACCGAGTTGGTAAGTGACTTATTTGCTTTACAATCCTTATTTTACTTCTCGGCCACGTTGGCTGAGACTGTAGATATCTGATCGCCATTGCAAATGGCGACTTCCGGAGACGACGCTGATCAAGCTCTCGTTTCCGTAATTGCTGATCCAGCAAGCTATTTTTCTATTGGTGCAGTCGTCAATGACGTGCCTCGTTCTTCTAGCCCCTTCTCACTGCGGCGTTCTATCGCTGCCCAGTCTGCTCTTCCCAGCGGTGCTACAGCGTCTTCCCCTGTGCCTGTAGAGGATGCTATGGACCTCTCACAGTCCGTTGATGATCCACCTTCGCCGAAACGACCGGCTGCCTCTTGTGCCGCCGTTGCCTCTTCTGTTTCCGGAGCTTCGCACTTGAACTCTTCCTCCAATTTACGCAGCTCACGATGACGTGTGATGATGACACTATCTCTGTTCACTTTTCGCCAAGCTCTTCATATGGGCAGCACTTTATGAAGACTGTCGCATGTGGAGTTATTTTCCGGAGTCTGCCAAATACAAAACTCACGGCATATAGTGCTGTTCTACGTAAGATGTTTTCACATCAGGTAATCACTCACGTTAGACGGCGGCCCAGACAGGTGATTGCCTATTTTTCTAAACCTGAGTATGCGCTTCGTGTACAGATAGAAGGTCTGTCCGTTGGAGATCAACATCTCTCCGCGGATCCATTCACGCAACTCGCCGTCCTAGTCAGTTTTTTCTCTGTGCAACTGGAGGCCTCAGACGATGTGCTGCTGTCAGTTGTCCATCGATTTGGCCGTTCCGTCGGATCCATGACTACTTATTCCTCCTTTCCGGACACACCAGAAGATCGCTACTTGCGCGGCTTTCGGCGTCAAGTGAGAGTGGTCTTCCCAACTGATGATGATATGCGACGAGTTCCTCCGCACCTCAACGTACGTAGTGGGCCTCACTTCTGTCAAATTACCATCATGGTGGGCACTGCCTGTCCAGTTTGCAATAGTGGAGACCGCCATTGGGCTCTTTGCCTCCTACTTGCCTCCACCGCCCCCATCTCGCCAGTACAGCCTATTCCTTCTACCTCTAGCTCTCCGGAGTTGTCACCGCATACATCGGACCAGCGGTTGTCGACTTATGACAAACGTATTACTATAGTCTTTCGTCTACGCGTGACTTCATCTCCACATCCGTCCACCAGCGATGATGGAAACCAGTCACGACTTCCACCCCTCGACCTGCCAGCCGAGGGCGTTCCACAGCCACCTCCTACGCCTTCCTTCTCTGCTCCAATTCCTCCTACCGCAGCAGACCAAGAGGCCACTTCTGCATCTTCTGCTTCTGCGGTTGTACATGACACCACCGCCGAATCTCCTACTTCTGCAGTCATTCATGACGCCACTGTCTCCGGACTCTTTAAAGTACCTGAACTTCCTTCTCCGGCCTCTACTTCTTCGAAGGCGCCCTAAGCGACGTGGGTCAAATCGTCAGCGTGGGCAGAAATCTCGTACTTCGCTAGCCACATCTAGTCAGCAAGACCGTTTTTTCAGTGATTCTACTTCCGAAGGCTCCGCGAACTCGGATGTAGATGTCAGCGGCGCTGATCAGATCTCTCAAGAAGCTTTCCCCCGCCTAATGGATGAACTCTCTTTTCCGCAGACGCCCGTCCCGGGAGTGGTGTTACATACCTTTCTCACTTTTACTCGTTATAGTCGGATGTCTCGCACATTCCTACTTCCTTACTCTCAACAACTTCCGGAGGTCGTGGCGCAAACGCAAGAAATACCCGAGCGCCTGAACCCACTGATCCCTACGCCGCTGGGTAGCTAGGCATGGTCTCGGAAATTCTTCAGCCGCTTTCATAAGCTGAAAGATACGGCCGATAAGCTCCTCGAACCACTATCCGGTGCCTCCGTTCAAAGTAGTGACTTTGAACTGTCGGGGCTTTAGTTTCCCCGCTAGCGAAATTGCTAGCCCAGGAAGACCTTACCCCTCTGAGTGGGGATATTCTGCTGCTACAGGAAACTAACTGCTTGTCATCCACACCATTCCACCGATGGCGGAGCTGGGATTACCAATTCCATCATGCATTCAAGCAATCTTAGTCCGGTGGTGTCGCCATCAGGATTCGCTGTCGATTCCGCCAAGCGACCTCCTCGGTACACATACACAACCTTTGCCACGACTACCTTCAACGTCTCACCTTCCGTCTTGAAGGCCAAAGATACCTGATATTTAATATCTACGTCCCATGCACTTTACCGTAACTTACCTCTTTATTCTTGGCACTGCGTACCGCCCTTCAGTCAGCGTTGATATCAGACAATGTTCTGATTCAAGGAGATTACAATTGCACACTTCACCCTGCTCTGTATCGCATACCTTCTACCACCGAATATCGGCATCGGCTTGTGAATCTGCTCAGTACCCTTGTAGCAGACTTCGACTTCACTGACGTCTTTCGTTACCTCCATTCAACAACCATATCTCATACGTGACGGGGTTCGGCTACGTCTGTTCTCACTTCGGCGCGACTAGATTGCTTCTACATCTTTTCTACACTCCTCCCAGTGGTTACGACCTGCCAACACTCGCCGGCAGCTTCTTTGGACCATTGTGCGGTCCAGGTTGCCTTTGGCCGTTCTTTATATCAGCGTTCTGGGTATCATTCCTGGACATTCGACTCGACTCTACTAACCGATCCAGCAGACCTTTCCTCTCAAGCCCGAGAGCTTTTCCAACACTTCCGATCTGGACTCTCCGCCGCGCCTTGTGCGCTTACGTATTGGCTGATGCACCTCTTGGATATTCTTAAACGTTTCTCCTTTCGCATTCACACCCAACGGAAAATGGAGGAACAGAACATCCGCCACATTCTCTCTCATCTTGGCGTGCCGCCTCGGTGGCGCAGTGGTCTAAGGCGCTGGCCTCTGATCATTCGTCCGTAAGGGGTCCGGGTTCGAATCCCGGTCAGGCATGGATGTTGTGTTTGTCTTACGGCACTGGCTCTCTCCCTTCCCTGGAACCAGTGACCCTAAATTAGGGACGGGCGACTGCTTATAGCCCGGTGAGTTGCTCACGGTGGTCGTTAAACCTCCAATCAAAAAAAAAAAAAAAAAAAAAAATATTGGCGTCACTCATCCGCTCTACCCAGCCTATATGGCGGACCTCCGAGCGATATTGGAACCACGAGCACAACAAGCTATCCTTCGCCTCCGTTTGCAGCATCTAGCTCCGAAGGACTGTGCTTACGACTTCCTTTCTCGCTTGAAACTCACGCCGCTCCTCGCATCATTTCCGTTTTTTTTCGCCAGTCAGATGGACGGATTGTCTTAGCTCCCGACACTCTCTGCCCACAAACTCGTAGCTACTTTGCTTCCAAATTTGGTGAAACTTCTCCTCCTTCCTCCTCCGCTGTCTCTTCTCTTCTCTCATCTCTTAGACTCTCTCACGCAACCCCTCACCTCTTCAGAACTTCGGTCCACTTTCCGTTCTCTGAATTCCCGTGTTGTCACTGGGCCAGATGGCCTCACGCACTCATTCTATTTTGCTTTCTGTCCGGCTCTTCTTCCGTTTTTACTCGCTGCTTTTAAGTCCTCTTCTCTTCCGAGGAGTTTTACTGTTGCCCACGTCGTACGTTTTCCTAAGAAAAGGGATCTCCTTGACCTCAGAAACTGGCGGCCCATCTCTCTACTAAATATTGATTACAAGCTTTATACTAAACTCTTATCCTGTAGACTCAACTCTATCCTTCCCTATCTTCTTTCTCCCGACCAGACATATACGATTCCAGATCGGACCATTTCCTCCAATATCCGTCTTCTTCGTAACCTTGTCCATCTCGCTTCTACTAATCGAAAATCGCTCGCGCTCCTTAACCTGGACCAGAGCGGTGCGCTCCATAACATTTCCCACTCCTATCTTTCTCTTACTCTCACTGCCTTCGGCTTCCCTCCTTAATTTGCCTCCACTCTTCTTGCCTTCTACCGGGACACAGTATTCCACGTCAAGAACATTATCTTTCTTACCACCCCCATCCGGTTTCAGCGTGGCATCCGGCAAGGTTGCCCGCTGTCTGGTCAATTATTTGCCCTAGTGTTTGAGCCGTTCCTCAGATTTTCTCATCGTGCTCTGCTTGCTGCACTGTCCCCATTAATAGCCAGTACTCGGGACTTCTGCGGAACCTATTCGGCGTACGCAGACGATGCCACCTTTTGTGTCCGACATTACCAGCAATTCGCCATACTCGAGAGTCCTTACCAGCTCTACGCCTCCTGCTTCAGCGCAGCACTAAACACTGCTAAAACTGGTTTGTGGTGCGGCTTATGGAATACCCGGACGGATACTGGGGTGTCGTCACCTGGGCCGCTACCACACAAAAATTTCTTGGGATCCATCTCGGCTTGCTGACCGCGCTTTTTCCACGCTTTTACCACGTCTCACTCGCTCCATGAATTTTTGGGGAAATGCACAATTCTGCACCTCCTATTTCACAAGAGCCAAAATAGTTCTTAATTACCTCCTTTCACTCTGCCTCCACGTCTGGACTGTATTCAAACTTCCCGCCTACTACCTCCAGGAGATCACTCGATTGATGACCCGGTTGATCTAGACGTATCATCACTGGATCCGAGTCTGTACTCTCTATCGTCCGGTGTTTACGGGAGGCATCTCGCTCGTTGATGTTGCGCTATACTATCGAGCGCACCGTGTGGTCTCCATACTCCGGATCTTTAGTGCATCGCCTGCTCCAGTTCAGCTCACCTTGTTACTTTTCTTCTGATGGATCACTTCCCCCATCTTCACTCCCGTCTTTCTTCTTTTTATCCCGAGGTACTTTCTCTGCTCCGTTCTCTACCTATTTCTTGTTCTCCCCGGCTCCACTCCTGAACTTCTTGCCCAACACTTGTTTCACTGCTCAACTATCCATCCTCCCATGCTCCCTATTTCTCTGACATGTCATGGATCCCTGCCGGGGTCGTGACAGTCTGAGATCTCCTCACCACAAGCCTTTTCTGGAAACTCTT
The DNA here is from genome assembly GCA_039090855.1 of Macrothele yani. NCBI lineage: Eukaryota > Metazoa > Arthropoda > Arachnida > Araneae > Macrothelidae > Macrothele > Macrothele yani. Next base: position 59,304,844 of record CM077010.1, read on the forward strand.
CTCCGAGCTTTCCTACTCCTTCCTCGCTCTTCCGCTTCTCTTCCCCTTTACGCCGATCTCAGCTACGCTATTATCCATCTTTACCCTGCCCTAGCAACCCCACTGGACTTCTTTTTGTCCCCTCCGCTTCTCTTCCCCCGTCCCTTTTTTCTCATGTTTCTGGGCTTCGCCCTCCCTCTCTCCAGCTTCACTGTCTCCTCTCTGTATTATTTTCTACTTGATGATTCTACCTCTTTGCCTCTACCGATTCCAGACGTCCCAACTGCAGCCTTGTTATGTGTGTGGTCGGGAGCGTCGCCTCTGTCCATTCCCACTGAACGAAACATCCAATGGCAATTTCTGCATCGTCGCTTACCAGCACCAACGACTCTTATCCGCATGACACTCATCCCATCGCCCGACTGTGCTTTCTGTCCGGCGGCCGCAGATATCCCTCACATCTGTCTGCATTGTCCGGTTCTTCTACCTCTCCTACATTTGGCATTCCAGGTGGTTCAACGTATTTGTGTGCCTGATCTACTGTTCTCAGCTTATTCTACGTTCCATCGATCCTTGTCTCCACCTGTACCACTACATGCTTCTAGCACTTACATCTTCGTCTTGGCGAAACATGTGATATATTCTTATCATCTGCAGCTGCGCTCAACTTCGCGCCCTCCAACCCTCCACCAGGCAGGGGATTCACTCTGCCGGATTTTCCGCGACCGACTCCTCTCCAGGATACAGCTCGCATATTCAACTGCAATCGCTACACAACACCTTCCTCAATTCCTACACGTCTGGTTTCCACACCTGCCCTGGTTCACCACCCCTCCTGATGATATTCGCCTTCTCCTATGATTGTACCGATCCACTGGACTGCCTTGGTTAGCGTTTCTACCTTGGTCTCCTCTCTCCAATCAGCTTCGACCTTTCATCGTTTGTCTGCCTACAATACCACGGCCTGTGGGTCACCCCTCCGCACACTGTCGGATCCGCCAGCTGAACTGTCATCCTCTGGACCGTCGTGAGTCATTCTGACTTGCAATAGCATACTCTCCTGTAAGCTCCCCAGGTGGGTGCTATCACATTCTTTCCTTCCGGCTATACGTTCTCATCAGAATGTTTTCTCACATATTTCACATATTGATACGTGCGTGTTTTTTCTTCAGGCGTGACTCCCTATTATGTGGTATATTTTTCACGTTGTATTTTTCTTCTTTGTTACTGCGTTTACTTCACGATTTCCATATCTAGCAATATGGTGTATATTCTGTTACTGTTGAACCTGTGTTTTACTTTCCAGTTATTACCGGCCTTTAAAAGTAGATATTTTGTACATAGTGTTTCCCACCTTTCACGTTAAAATTGTATGCCGCTGGTCGTAGATTTTCACAACACTCAATTTTTGTACCCTATAACTGTGTGTACATGCCTCACACCTTTTGCATTTTCTACATGTATGTTTAATGTCCTGCTGTACATATTGCTGTTATGATGTCCTCCATAAATGCCATTCTTGTTTTTTCCATGCATCATGTGTTCTCGTTGGGACGGACTTCCTGTTCCACCTCTTACATCTTTGCATTCGCATTGTTGCACCGTTACCTATAGCTATACAGGGTGATTCCTAAAATCCTATGTCACCTCAATAACTTGGGAACAAAGACAGCTGGAGCTATGGAAGTAAGGTATGGTATAGTAAAACAACCATGCGCTATCGGATGAGAGTAACTGCAGCGCCCATAGTGGCAAAATGTAGAAGTTAGCACCCGTATCTCGGAAACCATGAGAGATACGGGAAAGAGATCAATTAGAAACTTGTAGAGCATCAACGACTTAGTAGGAAACGACATATGGTAGAAACGTCTGGGGTAAGTAAAAGGCTGGAAACGCGAACTTGTGCGAAGCTGGTTCGTGTCGTTGTCGTGGTAACAGTCCAGCAGAGAGAAATGTATGACGTATGCGACCGCACGCCTGTGAGTGTCGTATGCAAATTCTGGTGTGACATAACGCCACCTCACCTGCCGTATTAGGCACGGCGTGGCAATGTATAAAGCATCGTCGGTAGGGAGCTCTGTAATTCGTAATGTGAGCATCGGGTAAAGAAGGAGCATGGCAGGCTATTCGAATGAACAGTATTGCGAGATGGTACTGCTATATGGAGAATTCGTACGCAACGCGAGGGAAGCGTCACGCTTGTATGGCTTACGATTTCCGACTCATCCATCGCCGACAGCGTGGACCATCAGTCGCGCAGTTCGACGGATACGAGAGACAGGCAGTGTTGCAGCGCGTCCCCGTTCGGGCCGACCCACCGGAATGGGTAGGGATGTGCAACCAGTCGTTGTTCTCGAATACGTTTTGGCCAACCCACACACCAGTACGAGGGAAGTCAGTATGGCATGTGGCTTATCACAATCCCGTGTGTGGAACATTTTGCATCAGCTTGGCGCCCACCCTTATCGTACAGTATCGCTGCACGCACTGATGCCAGAGGATAGCCAACGACGTCTAGATTGGTGCAATTTTGTAATGAACACCGTAGAATAAAATGCGGCCTTTCTATCAAACATCGTTTGGACTGACGAGGCTCAGTTCACTATCGCCGGGGTGCTGAGCAAACAAAACACCCATTACTGGGCAGTTCAGAAACCATTTTTTACACAGGAAATGAGACATCAGGTGTGCTGGTCGATTAATGTCTGGTGTGGCATCTGGAAGGACCGACTTGTTTGGCCTGTGTTCTATGAGGGCGCATTAAATGGACGAAGATACCTGCAGCTGTTACAAAGCACATTACCTGAGTGGTTAGATGATCTGTCTCTGCAATATGTACGCTCATTATGGGTTCAGCATGACGATGCTCCGGCACATAAACCAACAGCGTTACAGCACTTCCTGTCCAACACTTTCGGGCAACAGATCATCGGTTATGGTAGTCCCGTAACGTGGCCTCCACGATATCTGGATCTAACTCCTATGGATTTCTTCCTCTGGGGGTTACCTAAAGGATCACGTGTACATGGTGGAACCGACGAGTCTCCACGATCTCCGACTGCCTATGGTCGCTGCGCGTGAGATCGTGACACCTGTTATGCTGGCGAACGTACAACGGGAAGTTCTGTCTCGCATTCAAATGTGTATTGTAGCAGATGGTGGCCATATTGAACCCTATTTATGTTAAACGTAACGTTATGTAAATACCGCTGTTGCATTAAATACGGCCAATGTACTCCATTTGTATTCATGCCGGAGTATAATAAACCTTGTGTTTCCCTCACGTTTCCAGCCTTCTTCTTACCCCAGCCGTTTCTACCATATGTCATTTCCTACTAATTCGTTGATGCTCTACAAGTTTCTAATCGATCTCTTTCCCGTATATCTCATGGTTTCCGAGATGGGAGTGCTAACTTCCACATTTTGCCACGAGGGGCGCTGCAGTCATTCTCATCCGACAGCGCATGGTTGTTTTACTATACCATACCTTACTTCCATAGCTCTAGATGTCTTTGTTCCCAAGTTATTGAGGTGACTTAGGACTTTAGGAATCACCCTGTATATATCTATATTATGTATTCGTTTCTGTAACTGCTTGCGTAAATGTATTCCCTAAGTTGTATACTAAATCCAGTGTATTGTTCTTCTGTACCTCCTGTGCATTTGTGTTTAAGCTCAACATGTACCTTGGTGTCTCTTGGCAGTATTATCGATTAGTACCACCTGTGATTTTTCTATTTCTTGCTTCGTATGAACTGTCTTGCTCTCAATGTATTTCCCAGTTATAAACAATTGGTACATGCCCACGCTGTAGTCTGCTTTTACCATACTTTGTCTCATCCCGGTTTTCTGTTATTCATGATAATATTGTTAACTCTTATGTCACTTGTTCTATTTACTATGTTTGCGTACAAGTGCTCCTTCCCGCAATAGTTGTTTCGACAATTTCACCATTTGTATATCATACTCCCGGAGACTTGTCATTTTCATTGTACATATCATCTATTATATCATCGACACATTAAATATTCTGTGCCACCTGTAGCCTGTATATTTTAGCTTTTAATAAACAATTTTAACTGACAAAACTTTAGTATGTTGTTCCGGAGGTATACTAAACCGGTTCTGTTGAATATCATCGAAATGGGATCAAAGGTCAGGGCACAGGAGCAAGATTTATTCCACAGCCATTATCCTCATAACTTGAGTAATGATTTCTGATATTTTGGAAAGAGTATCATAATCAATGCATTGCATGATTTGACTAACTTGCTTCTCTTTCTTTTTTAAACAAGTTCTGTATATCTTTATGCACATGCCTGATAGAGTGGCAAGTTTCCAAATTTGGTAAAAAAAGGTGGAGAATATCAAATCTAAGGAATAGATATTTTACGTTCTTATTCGTTTCTTATTTGAATGTCTCTCATGTAATAATGAAATGATGTACACAAATTAAAATTTGTCATGTTCCTGCTTCATATGAAAATGTTTTTCCTTCACAGATTCTGTACTGATGTAATTCCATCTGCAAGGTTTTACCATGATGAGCAACTCGAAACGGCTTTGCAGTATCCACAAGATACGAGAAGTTCAATTACCGCTTATTGATTTGCCAGATCAGTACGATGTTATTAAGGAAATTGGTGCCGGAGACTACGGAAAGGTCCTTCTGGCAGTTCACCGCGATACCGGCTCCCAAGTAGCACTGAAAGCAGTGCCAAAGATCACCACACCTGTTAGAGATTTCCTCATCGAGTTTCATTACAGTTACTTCCTTTCTCCGCACAATAACATTCTGGACAGTTACGATGTGGCATTCGAGACTCCAGAACACTTCATGTTTGCTCAGGAGGTGGCACCTTTCGGTGACCTGTGGCAAGTTATTGAACGAACCGGAGGTATGGATGAAAAGGATCTCAAGGTCGTCGTCCGCCAAGTAGCATCTGCCTTAGAGTTCATGCACAGCAAGGGCTTGGTTCACAGAGATATGCGAGGAGAGAACGTGCTTATATTTTCCGAGGACTTTACTCGCGTTAAACTCACCGATTTCGGTCTTACTAGGCGAACAGATACTTTAGTCAAGAAACGGACCAGGTCTCTGCCAACATGCCCGCCAGAAATTTGGGAAGCAGTACACTTGGAGGGATATACTGTCGAGATAGGTTCGGATGTGTGGCAGATGGGCATGTTTATATTTGCAGGACTTTTAGCCAGGTTCCCTTGGGAAAAAGCTGACATCACTGACTCCAAATTTTCAGAATTCGTCCAATGGCAAAAGAGGAAAACTACACGAACACCAAAGGACTTCAGAAAATTTACTCCAAGATTACATAGGCTCTTTCGTCGATTGATGGATCCCAAACCTTCTAAGAGGTACGAAATAAAAGAAGTGTACAAGTACCTTGGTGACAAGTGGCTCATTTGCCGCAGTCCAAGAGCTACGGCCACGGTTAGTAGATCAGATATTTCGGAAGCGAATCGCCAGGTTGAACACCTCGGGGAGATGCTGGCTTCTTTGGGGACAGATGCACAGATCAACAGAGATGCTAAAGAGCAACGAGTTCATGATTGGATCTTGTCGAATTATGATGACTCTAGTTCCAGTTAAAGCGACAATGCTTCTCAGGTACGAAAGAGAATCAGCAAGCTTCACACGAAGTTCTCTGAAGTCCTTTCTGAAAAAAAAATGATTTTTCTGTGTTACGCTTTTGAACTTGAACTCCTAAGCTCTGAAAATGTTGTGTGCTTCAACCCTCGTTTCAAGAATTCGAAATAAAAAAATCAATGAAGAAAGAAATATTCTTCATAATACATGGAAAATTCACAGAATATTCAAGCAAAGCAAACTGAATTTACTTGTACTACTTACTGGTCATGCATGTAACACTTCTCAAAATACTTGAAAATTTCATCGTCCTGGAGCAGGAATCGAATACCGCATCTCCCGATTGATTATGATAACCATTACACCGCCCAGGACAGTGAAGTTCCAAGCAACTGAGACGTAGGAATATGAAAGTCCAGATTTTCGCTAGTCGAAGAACTGTTACATGGATGACTAATAAGTGGGACAAGCAAATTCAGTTTGATTTGCTAGGATATTCTGGAAATAAAAAGTTGTAAAAAGTCCAGAGCAAATTTCCGGCCAATTCGTTTGCAACGTACATTGATGAACAAGACACTGATTGATTGCATGTTACGTTGACAAAACAGGCAGACAAAATTGTAACAACTCCGAAACTAGATTAGAGAGTCAGCAATACTTAATTACGTTAGTGATTAACATGTTTAGATTTCTTAGGGAAAAAGATAGGTAGACCAAAACCCACCGTAAGCACCAATCGGGCTCTTGCGAATGAATCCGGTTTCAAACCGGTTTTAATGGTCTGCTTTTTGTTTCATGCTTGACTTCAGGCAGAACAGTGTCTGCATATATTTTATACAAATAACCATCGTTTTTAACATCGAATCTATTCGTCACTACTTGAATGTCACTGAACAGTGTAGAAATGAATAATAGTGTGCGCTTAATCTGTGAAATTCCTATGCTGTGTAATTCGTTAGATTGTTCAACAGAACCTCACAAATGACAATCAACAAGCTTGAGATAACCACGCGTTGATTTAATTTCAAGCTACGATGTAAGCATGGCAAAAAACCCCGGAAATGTTTAAAAGCTTGTTTACTGTAATTGCACTCAATGTTCGTTGCATTAAAGAATATTTTTAATTAAACGTTGTTGCTGCCATTTATTCTTTAATGACACATAACTCCAGAAAGGTTTTCTCCATGAAAGTGAATTCTGAACTGAAGAATATTTTCTTCGCAAAATAGCAAATTCATTCAATAGAAAAAAAAAGTGTTTTTTGAAGAGGGGAATTTATTTCAAAAAGGAAAGCTTTTTTCATCATGTACAAATCCGTTTTTAAGGGCTGTAAGAATTTCTTAAAAGCTTGCTTTCAGAAAGAAAGCATTACCAGTGCAATGCAGAAAAAATGGCTCGAGTTCTCGTGAACAAGAGTTACTTGAATCCCGCATCTGGTTTATGTGCATACAGGGGTTGGGCAGAATAATGTGAGCACCACGCTCAGAGACGTGACTTTTAATGCAGCTGCGTACGTCGCAATACCGAAAGGTATCCACCACGTTTTAGTTGCAATAGCTTTGTTTAGAGCCTCGAAGTCCTGTTTAAATGCATTTAACCGGGTACTGGCACCCCGGTAATAAATAAGGGCGTCTTTCTCCCACTTCCTACTTCGCTTCCGTGTCACTTTCCTATCTGGCACTCTAGCCCAAATCTCCTAGCTTCCTATTTCTAAGGGTTGTTTAAGACCTGGGGTCAGACACTCCCTTCCTAAAATCCTCTACATATGATTATTTGATCAAATGCATTCAAGATGTCTTGGTGCAAAATTTCTTTCAAGGTGATGAGCGATCTAACGGACTTCAAAAGTGGGCTAATTGTTCGTGGGCGTCTAGTTGGTGCCACCGTGAAAGCGTCGCCAGAGTAGTGAATTTATCTAGAGCTACTTTGTGTAGCGTCATGACAGCATACCGTGTTCTTGACAAAACCTTGTCTGCGAGACACAAGAGCGTCCGGGAAACGACCCTGACTGATAGAGATAGGAGAGCATTAAAGAGGTTTTTCTACCCGTAATAAGAAGAACATGGCGCTGAAGATTAGTGCGGAGATCAATCTGCATCTCCAAACCTCAGTATTAACGAAAACAGTGACAAAGGAACCATAAATAAGATGTTCATGACAGAGCTGCTATTGCAAAACCTCTGGTGACCCGGATGAATGAACAACGGCCGCGGCAGTGGTGTCAGGAGTATAAAACGTGAACTGCCGATGCATGGAAGCGTGTAATGTGGTTGGATAAATTCACATTCACATTGTTCCCCTCCGCAGGACGTGTATACATGTGGGGAATACCGTCAGAAGCGTTCAACCCAGACAGTCTGCTCCCAACAGCGCAGCATATTGTTGGTTCTGTCATGTTCTGGGCGGTCATATCGTGGTGTTCTGCACGCCCCTAATCACCTTGAAAGAACGACCAATGACTGAGCCATTGTTTCATACAGGGGATGCCATCTATCAAGATGATAACGCCCCAATTAACAGAGCTTGAAATATCCAATCGCCGTTTGAGATACATGAGGACGAACTTTCACACCTTCTTCGGCCTCCACAATCACTAGACTTGAACATCATCGAGCCACTGTGGTATGTGTTGGATAACAGAGTAAGATCCCGTTATCTTCCTCCTGCAACTCACAAGGACCTGGAACAGTTTCTGCATGAGGAATGATGTAACATCCTACTAACCATCATCCAGGAGTTGTATGTACCACCATCCAGGATTTTGAGGACGAATTTTCACACTTTTTTTGGCCTCCACAATCAACAGACTTGAACATCATCGAGCCACTGTGGTATGTGTTGGATAACAGAGTAAGATCCCTTTATACTCCTCCTGCAACTCTCAAGGACCTAGACCAGTTTCTGCATGAGGAATGATGTAACATCCTACTAACCGCCATCCAGGATTTGTATGTACCGCCATCCAGGATTTTGAGGATGAATTTTCACACCTTCTTCGGCCTCCACAATCAACAGACTTGAACATCATCGAGCCACTGTGGTATGTGTTGGATAACAGAGTAAGATCCCTTTATACTCCTCCTGCAACTCACAAGGACCTGGAACAGTTTCTGCATGAGGAATGATGTAACATCCTACTAACCGCCATCCAGGATTTCTATGTACCACCATCCAGGATTTTGAGGACGAACTTTCACACCTTCTTCGGCCTCCACAATCAACAGACCTGAACATCATCGAGCCACTGTAGTATGTGTTGGATAACAGAGTAAGATCCCGTTATACTTCTCCTGCAACTCACAAGGACCTGGACCAGTTTCCGCATGAGGAATGATGTAACATCCTACTAACCGCCATCCAGGATTTTGAGGACGAACTTTCACACCTTCTTCGGCCTCCACAATCAACAGACCTGAACATCATCGAGCCACTGTGGTATGTGTTGGAAAACAGAGTAAGATCCCGTTATACTTCTCCTGCAACTCACAAGGACCTGGACCAGTTTCCGCATGAGGAATGATGTAACATCCTACTAACCGCCATCGAGGATTTTGAGGACGAACTTTCACACCTTCTTCGGCCTCCACAATCAACAGACTTGCACATCATCGAGCCACTGCGGTATGTGTTGGATAACAGAGTAAGATACGGTTATCCTCCTCCTGCAACTCACAAGGACCTGGACCAGTTTCTGCATGAGGAATGATGTAACAGCCTACTAACCGCCATCCAGGATTTCTATGTACCACCATCCAGGATTTTGAGGACGAACTTTCTCACCTTCTTCGGCCTCCACAATCACTAGACTTGAACATCATCGAGCCACTGTGGTATGTGTTGGAAACCAGAGTAAGATCCCGTTATACTCCTCCTGCAACTCACAAGGACCTGTAGCAGTTTCTGCATGAGGAATGATGTAACATCCTACTAACCATCATCCAGGAGTTGTATGTGTCCATTCCAAGGAGGATTCAGGCAGTTTTGAATTCCAAAGGTGGTTTGACACACTATTACGTATGTAAAACCTTCTTTTTTTCTAGGTGTTCACTTATTCTGTTTAATCCCTGTACATCACTGAGAATAAAATCCCCAATTCACGGTGAGCAAGTAGTCAGACGCTCGAGCTTCTATCTGACTGTTCGACGTCGGTATAGGAGGCGTGTTTGTCCTGTTGAGTTGTTCTTTTACTTACCAGGAACCAATTACTCTATATTGGAAAAGAGCTTCTCATTATAGTCGCAAATGCTCGTGGGAGTAGTTTAAGTCCTTTCTCCCAACCATAAAGGATGAAAAGAGAACATTTTGTTTTGAGTACATTTTTCAATGAAACCAAATATGAAATCAGATCACGAGAATCTGAAACTAAAATGAATTGCTGCAATGTCCACGCTGCTCCGTGCGTGGTAGTTTTTTTCTACCAAACATGAGTAAATATTGGTGTGTCCAGAAACAAGAAACGCTTTTTTTGCATTGTGTTCTTTTGTGTCGCTAATCTCCTGGACAGGTTATCAACATTGCAGAAAGCTTGAAAGCTCGTTGAGTAAAGAACCATTTCGTATGGGACACGTGTTTGGAAAAGTGCATTAAACGTTTTTTGTATTGTAGGAAATGGCCACGAAATTTGAGATTTTAGTACTACGTGTCGCTACTGGAAGCAGGAATTGGCTGTGTGCATACAATCGTGGCCAAAAGTCCTGCACCAGTAGGCTGAAAGTCAATTTTTGATGTTTGAAGTCAATTTATACACTGAAGAGCAATTGAATTAGAGACAACTGGCGTTATGCAAATGTGGCGCTGTGGGCGGCCCTGTAAACGAAAACGACATGACGTATGCAGCGATCCGACAATATAAGGAGTGATGCGACGGCAATCAGTAAGAGTCGGACGCAGTATAGGTAAGACGAAGGATCTAAGCGCATTTGATCGTGGGCAAATTGTCGGGGCTCGACGAATGAATCACTCCATCTCGGAAGTCGTGCAGGCACTGGAAATTTCACGAGCCACTGTGTCACGGGTGTACCATGAGTACATCGAATCCGGTATAACCATACCTGCAAGGGCCAACTGCCTTGGACAACAGCGTGTTCATCGTCGGCTACCTCGCATTTATAATGAATAGAGTTCTCCTGCTGGACGTGTCGTGCAGGAAAGCTTACGTTAAGTTACGTTAGGGTTATTGAAAGGTTACTTGACGTAGCTAAAGTGTGCTTAATCATCAAAGTGCTAGAGTTTGTTTAGGTAAGACACTCACGTGCAATAATTACCAAGAATATGGAATTATTCTTACTAAGCGTTCCTCATCTTGAACATCAGTAATATAACTTCGGTTTTAGTACATTAGTACCTTGAAGGCTCCTTATTAGAGCGGTAAACACAATATCCCCTGAACTTAACGCAAACACTCAACGAAATAGACTTAACGGCCAGACAGAGGTCTGACAATAAAATGAACTACGAAAACGTACTCACTTTTAACCTTTTATTGGGAAACTCCTGGTATTACTCAATGCACATTCCAACATAACACAACTACTGTTAGACCGAACTTTCGTAGAATCGCATAACAATAATTAGGAAGAACCTATCATATATACAACGAAACTCTCTCGCGAACTTGAGCGCGCCTGTATATACTGTATACCACCACGTCATGACTTACACTCGTTGCCACATATAATTCAGCGGGAGAAACAATATCTCGTTAAGTGAGAAGATAATTTGCATAGGAAAATAAAATAACAAGAGATAGTAAAATCAAAAAGAAACTGAATCTAGAGTATACGTTACATCATCTCCCCCTTAATTTTTTTTTCGAAAAATCTATCAAATTTTGAGTGTAGTCTTACATTTCGCTGACAGACGTTTATCGCACTACTTTTTTTTGTGGCAGCAGTATTTACAACATCAAGCTTGGCTTAACAAATTCAGTAAACCTGTGTCCGCAGCTATGTCTGTGAAGCAGGAAACACATTTTATACGTGTACAGAACAAACCTGCATCGGCATACCTTATTTTTATTCTGCCTAGCAGGAATCACTTTTTGATTTCATTTGACTTTCTCATATTTTCAACTCTATATATTCATCGTTGATTACAAACCAACTGTATCAGCAGCGAAGATTGCCTGTAGCTGCCTAACAGTAACAATTTTCACTATTTTACCCCTAACACACATATATAAAAAAAATGTTGTATTAGTAGACGGACATAGAAGATATATAAAAAAAAAATTACATATATACACAAAAAGAATGCGTAGGCCCACACGAAAAAAAAAAAAAATTCTGTCACGCCAACTGGTCGTGCAGGAAAAACAACATAATGAGAAAATAACCTGTCCACGATAACTTACTTATCTCGAGGACGCATAAAAAACCCTAGTACGATATCTTTTTCCAGGCCTAATCGGACTGGTAAATTCTGGTGGCGCCGATCTTTTCTGCGACTTGAATGGATCTGGAACATCTGTAGTCTGTCGGTCAGGAATTCCCTGCGTCTGACAGGAACGGTGAGGAACGGCTGAAGTCTGTCTGACAGGAACGGTGAGGAACGGCTGAAGTCTGTCGGTCAGGAAGTCCCTGTTCGGGCGCCAATTATAATGAATAGAGTTCTCCTGCTGGACGTGTCGTGCAGGAAAGCTTACGTTAAGTTACGTTAGGGTTATTGAAAGGTTACTTGAGGTAGCTAAAGTGTGCTTAATCATCAAAGTGCTAGAGTTTGTTTAGGTAAGACACTCACGTGCAATAAATACCAAGAATATGGAATTATTCTTACTCAGCGTTCCTCATCTTGAACATCAGTAATATAACTTCGGTTTTAGTACATTAGTACCTTGAAGGCTCCTTATTAGAGCGGTAAACACAATATCCCCAGAACTTAACGCAAACACTCAACGAAATAGACTTAACGGCCAGACAGAGGTCTGACAATAAAATGAACTAAGAAAACGTACTCACTTTTAACCTTTTTTTGGGAAACTCCTGGTATTACTCAATACACACTCCCATATAACACAACTACTGTTAGACCGAACTTTCGTAGAATCGCATAACAATAATTAGGAAGAACCTATCATATATACAACGAAACTCTCTCGCGAACTTCAGCACGCCTATATATACTGTATACCACCACGTCATGACTTACACTCGTTGCCACATATAATTCAGCGGGAGAAACAATATCTCGTTAAGTGAGAAGATAATTTGCATAGGAAAATAAAATAACAAGAGATAGTAAAATAAAAAAGAAACAATATAGGGTATACTTTACACATTGTAACAGCGGATAGACGGGCCACATTGCAAGAAATCATTCGGCAATTTAACACTGGTGCACAAAAACGTGTAAGAAGCCACACCATCCAGAACCATCTCCTCGTAATGGGGTACAGAAGCCATCGTCCCACGAGGGTACCGCTGCTGACCGCACATCACAGCGTGCAAAGATTAGCATGGGCGCGGGAACATATGCACTGGACCCTGGACATGTGGGAAAATGCTGCCTGGACTGATAAGTCGAGATTCACGTTGGTACATGCGGATGGCAGGATACGAGTACGGCGCAAACCTCATGAAGCGATGGATCCTTCTTGCCAGCAGGGTACTCTTCAAGCTGGTTTGAGGTGGCATTCTCGTCTGGGGACTGTTTACGTGGACTGAAATGGAGACGCTGGTACGTGTGACATCGCCTTCACAGGTCAACGTTACCGGGATATCCTGGAGGACCATTTGCTCCCGTTTGTGCATCTTCAACATACCACTGGGGACCTCATCCTGCACAAGACAATGCACCGTGCCATCGCTCCCAAATTGAATCAGAATGGTTGCATGAACACTCCACCGACGCGACCTCGCTTCCTTGGCCAGCTAGGTGACCTGACCTCAATCCCATCGAGCACATCTGGGATGCCATCGAGAGAGATGTTCGAGGCTCTGACCCCCATCCATCAAATCTTCGTGAACTGTGGGAGCTTGTTCAGGGGTCGTGGATCCGTATGGCTTCCCAACGCTTCCGGTGTCTTGTCGAGTCCATGCCAAGACGAATCGCCACCGTCATCAGCGCGAAAGGTGGTGCTACACGTTACTAGACAGGTATCTCTAATTCAATTGATCTTCAGTGTACAGCGTGATGATAAATTAAGTAAAATATTATACATCATTTTAAAAGACATTTTATGCTGAGTTCAAATATTTTTACAGAATGTTATTACTAGTAATAGAAGTGAAGTTCCAAGCAATAATGTGCAAGTGAGGAAACTCAAATCCAGTTCTGAAAAAGCCTTCGCGCCCCTGTAATCTACTATAGCTTTCTCCGCCGCGTGCTAGTGAGATATAAAAGGATGTAGAATCGTCTGCCCACTTAGAACGCAGCTGCATGTAGTCAGTTAACGGACGTTTATGCAGAATTCCTGATGATATTTAAATTTCGGAATGTCAAAGACCCGAAAAATGGTCCTACCTCTTCAAACCAGGACAAAAATTATTACTTTGCAAGAACTTGGATTCAGTAGTCGTAAAATTGCCGTTGAATGTGGCTGTGATCATTCCACTGTCTTGCGCACCATTAAAAGAGTTGCAGAAACTGAATGTGTGGGAAACAGAAAAAGAACAGGCCGACCAAAACTGTGTACTGAACGTGATGATCGCATGTTGATTCGTCGTTCTTTAAAATCAAAGTTAAAAAAGCCACTGATTTAAGAAATGAGTAGGAGAATGAAGTATGTATTACTGCATCTGCACATACAGTTTGTCGTAGGCTACAAGAAAATGGACTGACTGCACGAAAAGCTGCACGTAAACGTTTCCTTGCTGAACAACCACGGATCAAAAGAATGGCTTGGGCCAAGGCACCTAAGAATTGGACTGTTGATGAATGGAAAAATGTTATTTACAGTGATGAAACAACTGTTACTATTTCCGCTAATAATGGAAATAATTATGTACGTCGTCATGCTGGTGAAAGATATAAGGCATGTTGCACCCAGCCAACAATCAAGCACCCACATTCGATGATGTTATGGTCCTGTATTTCAGCCAGTGGTGTTTGCCGTCTGCACATTGTTGATGTCACGTTGAATGGATCGAAATATGTGGACATTTTGGAGTCCAAACTGCTACCATCTGCACAAGATATGGGTTTGCGGAAGTTTATCTTTTTGGACGATAACGCGCCATGTCATCGGCCAAAGTTGGTTGACGAGTGGTTTAATCGAAAAGTTAATAAAGAAACTTCAGTGGCCGACACAGTTACTGGATCTTAATCCCATAAAGAATCTGTGGGTGAGATTGAAGCAAAAGATCCGTCAACAGGGATCCACATCTAAAACAGCATTAATTGAGTGGGTTAGGGCCGTATGTCGCCGTGTTATCACCAATGGAGAACTAAAGAAGTTCATTAATTCCATGCCAAGAAAGTGCACTTTGCTACTAAGAAACCGTGGTTATCCAATTAAATATTAAAGCGTATTTTGATTGTTGGTTAGTTATTTCAAGTGTCCTGCAAGTTTATATAATGTACTGTACAGTAATTTTATATTAAATGCATTGTACACTTTACAAATTCCACTATTTTTTGCTCTTTATGAATAGACGCTGTAGTTTTGCTTCTAACTTCACTTCTGTTACTGTAATAACATTCTGTAAAAATATTTGAATTCAGCATGAAATGTACTTTAAAATGATGTATAATATGTTTTCCTGACTTTGCCAATACGCTGTATAAGTCAACTTCAAACATCAAAAATTGACTTTAGGTCTACTTGTGCAGGACGTTTGGCCACGACTGTAAGTTATACCGGTTTTGGAGGCTGAGAAGAAAGTAGAAGAACACAACAAATAACGTACCTAGGATTTCACATAATTGCCATCATTCTCTATGACCTCTTGCCATCATTCTCTATGACTTCTTGCCATCATTCTCTATGACCTCTTGCCATCTGTCAATGAGTAGGTGAATCCCACGCCGGAAAAACTCCTGTGTTTTAGAGTCAAAAAAGTTCTGTAATGCCGTTTTCACATCGTCCATCACCGAAGGTTTAGAGAGATGAGGTGATCTGTAACGATCGAAAAAGGTGGTAGTCCGTAGGTGCCAGGTCAGAGGTAACACTTCCCAACGAAAGTCAAATAATTTTTGCCGAGTGATTAAAGCAGCATGAGGTCTGACGTTATCATGATGAAGGATCACGCCTTTGCGATTGACGAGTGCTGTCCGCTTTGATGTCAGTTGTTCTCGCAATCTGTCCAACTGTTAGCAGTAGAGGTCAACATGTATCGTTCGGTTAAGTACCAACATCTTTCATTGGATTATTCCCTGAACATCCCACCAAACACTCAACAAAACTTTTTGGGATGTAGTCCTCCTTTTGAGGTCGATGGAGCAAGCTACGCACCTTGGCATACAGTCCGTCGACGCTGTACATTACAGTACAGTACCCATTTCTTAACACCCGTTAAAATTCGTTCCGAAACCGGCTCATTTCTGTGACGAGAAAGCGATGAAACACAGGTACGGATTCTCTCCACTCATTGCTTTGCAAAAAGCTGGTGCGGAACCCAGTTATCGAACTTGGTGATGAACCCAAACGCATGCATCCATCTTTAGACTGTTGTTCTGTGTACCGAAAACGTTTCCGTTAATTCCTGAACGGTTATATGTGGGTCATTTGTTATGGCTTGGTCCACATCCTAGTCAGAAACCACGTATGGACGTCCAGGACGTGGTTGATCTGTACAGCTTCTGTCTCCATCCGGGAATTTCCCAAACCAACGGCAACATGTGCTATCATCAACTGTATCCTCCCCATACACGTGACAGATGTTGCGGCTAGCCGCGACTGCAGTGCTGCCTTTATCGAAATCGTACAGTAAACAATGTCTAATGAGCTCCTTATCGCATGCCACGTTACAGCGTCCGTGATTTCTGTTACGAATGACTTACACGGACAAACCTAGTTCCTCTATATGCTCTACTGCTCCACGCTTTATTGGCCGAAAATTCGGCATCGCAGCAGCATCTGTGACGTAACTATTCCGATCGCAATTTGCATCTATTACAAAAACGGGTAGAACTTTTGCACACATCCAATAGATGAAGGTGGATAGGTTGCGGTCACTCGAAGGAAGCAAATTTGGTTCAGTAAGTTTGATGCTGGTGGCATGAGCTTAGTGAGAGAAAATGGTTCGGTACGGCAGCTCTGTGGTTGATTCGGACACCCACAAACTCTCGGCCCCTGTTTGTTTCCAAATCTCGCTGAATATCTGCAAAAGCTCAAAAAGTTCTACGGACGGTGGCACAAAGTGTCGCATGAAATGACCCCAGCTCAGGCTCAACGACGCATCAAAATGTGAAAGAAACTTCTCAAGAATACACATGATACGTGGTTCATCAAGCGGACAGCTATTGAACACGAGGTGTAAATTTACCTCCGTTATTCAGACACATCCAAGCAGTGGTTGTACGACCCAGATAAATCAGCTCTACTTATCCTCAAACACGGACGTCTTACGAGAACAATTTATGCTCTCATGAGATGTTGATATGTGGTTTGTGGAATCTGAGACCATGCTTGATGAATAGCACTTTCCAGGAGTGTGAGATTGCAGGGTTGTAGGTCCAGCCTGATGGCTCGTTCAACTTCATCCCACAAATTCTCAATTGGGTTGAAATCTGGAGATTGTGGGGGCCACCTAAGCAAAGTAAACTTACCGGCATGTTTCTGAAGCCAATCCTGTACAATACGAGCACTATGGCAAGATTTGTTGAAAGTAGCCATCGCCATTGGGATAAAGCATCCACATGACAAGATGCACTTGGTCCGCAACGATGTTTAGATATGATGTGCCAGTCAAACGTTAATGAACATGAATTAAAGGACCCAAAGCATGCCAGGAAAACATTCCTCAAACCATAACGTTGCCTCCACCAGCTTGAAGGGTTGTAGCAATGCATTTGGGGTCCATGCTTTTGTGCTTTTTCCGTCAAATTCTCACTCGGCCATCGGCATGGTGCAACAGAAAACGTGATTCATCGGAACACATAATTTGTTTCTAATTATCGACTGTCCAATCCTTGTGCTCCTGTGCGAACTGGAGACATTTTCTCTTGTTAACTGCAGACAGCAAAGGTGTTCGAACAGCCCTTCGGCTGCCATACCCATCCGATGCAGTGTACGGCGAACAGTGCGTGCAGAGATCATTTGAAGGGATCCTTGATTAAGATGGTCTGTAATTTGCTTCACTGTTGCCCTTCTATTGTCTGTTACTAGTCTGAACACTCTCCGTTCCGCCCGAGCAGTCACTAGTCGATGACGACCACACTTTGCACGTAGAGACCCAGCTTTTTGGCTGACGGTCCAGTCTTTAAACACTTTAACAACAGCTGCTCTGGAACATTTCACGAATGCGGCGGTTTCGGTGATGGATCCGAGCTCCTACAATCATCCCACGTTGAAAGTTCGTCAAATCGCATTTTTTACCCATCTCGTCACCCAAAAATCTCTTCTACTACTGTTGCAAGCACTAAGCTTCCTCTTTTTATACTAGCCTAGCCCTCTGGCGGCAACAGCGTGCAGCCATAGCTCATTTGCGCAAAACTGTCAGGTGGTCATAATAAAGTGGCCACTTAGTGTATATATATATATGTATGTATGTATGTATATATACAGAGAAAGAGAGAGTTATGAAACAACAACAAAAGAAAAACGAACAAAAATTCTTTTGTGAAGACAGGAACGTAGAAAAATAGAAGTAAAAATAAAATGAAACTGAAAAAACCAGGTTGCCTTCATCAGGAGAGCAACAACCCGGGGGAGTGGCTTTTCTGGCATCAGTGAACGACTAGGAAAAACTAATAGTCGACTGATCCTTCTCCCGAAGCCACTAAATTTAGACCAGTAAGAATAGAAACATCCGAATGCTAAAAAACTGTAGAGAACAAAGAAACGGTAACTTACCCAAAGATGGTGCGAATCCTACGGCCGGAGTAAACAGCTGAGCAATCACTACCACTGAAATACGAATGGAAAGAACAAAAAATAAATAATTAACACGGAAATGTTGTAATAAAAGGTTAAGCAAATACGCGGAACCTAATTGGCCGAACCAGGTGAGCGTAGTAATTTTTTTTTTTTTTTTTTTTTTTTTATTTGAGGTTTAACGACCACCGTGAGCAACTCAATGGGCTATAAGCAGTCGCCCGTCCCTAATTAAGGGTCACTAGTTCCAGGGAAGGGAGAGAGCCAGTGCCGTAAGACAAACACAACATCCATGCCTGACCGGGATTCGAACCCGGACCCCTTACGGACGAATGATCAGAAGCCAACGCCTTAGACCACTGCGCCACCGGGGCGGCGAGCGTAGTAATAGATGCAAGACTGTGCATGCAGATGTTCTTCAGCCACAAGGGACCTGTTAAGTGGCATTTGGTGTTACCTGCTGAATTTAAATTTGTTAGGTCCTATGTTAGTACAGAGTGTTGATGTGTAATTTAAAGCTGAGGGAGGTAGAATTAAAATTAAGAATTAGTTGATGTATGTAACGTCTAAGAAAGTGGACTGGAACATTATTATTTTTAAATTTAATGACAAAGTTCTTGAGGTTTTTGGTAATATTTTCAGTATTTGAACATGTTCTGGCAATGCGGTGAAACTGAGAAATAATGACGTCACGGTGTATATCATTAGAGACATTAGACCAGTGGGTGTAGAATTTTATATCAAAATTAAAATCTTGTCTTTTATCGTAGAGGTCGATCCGAAAGCCCATTTTTTGTTGATGAAAATGTCAAGGTCCAGTATGCCAAGGTCCTGAAGAAAACTTTCTGGACCTTGACATTTTCATCAACAAAAAATGGGCTTTCGGATAGACCTGTACGATAAAAGGCAAGATTTTAATTTTGATATAAAATTCTACACCCACTGGTCTAATGTCTCTAATGATATACACCGTGACGTCATTATTTCTCAGTTTCACCGCATTGCCAGAACATGTTCTAATACTGAAAACATTACCAAAAACCTCAACAACTTAGTCATTAAATTTAAAAATAATAATGTTCCAGTCCACTTTCTTAGACGTTGCATACATAAACTAATTCTTAATTTTAATTCTACCTCCCTCAGCTTTAAATTACACATCAACACTCTGTACTAACATAGGACCTGCTGAAACTGGGGCTGCGTAGACGCAGGCCGTTCGGAGTGTCTATCGGTTCACTGTCGAAAGCGCCTACAATGGGCACACGAGCATCAAAACCGCACCATGAATGATTGGATAAAGGACATCTCAGCCGATGAATTTCGTTTTCGTTTGCACCACATGGACGGTAGAGTACATGTGCGTCGTTTACCTCGGCATGTGTTGGCAGCAGCATGCACCGGAGTTACGGGTACGAAAACAAGTCTGGGGAAGAAGTGTAATGCTTTGAACAATGCTCTGCTGGGGAGCCCTGGGTCCATTAATTCATGCTCAGGAAACTATGATCATCTACCTGAACACCATTGCATACCACGTATACCCTTTCACGGCAACGGTATTTCATTCCACTTGTGCTTTCCTTCAGAAGAATAATGCGGCATGTTCCACCGCCCGGATTGTTCGCGAATGGTTCAGGGAACACGAGGAAGACTTCCAGCAATGGTAATCCTTTCTAGGTACTGCTTTCATTTAGGAGAATAGACGAGGAAGACTTCCAGCAATGATATTCTCTTCTAGTAGTGCTTTCTTTCAGAAAAATAAAGGAGAAGCACGAGAAAGACTTCCAGAAATAATATTCCCTTCCAGTAGTGCTTTCTTTCAGAAGAATAAACTAGGAACACGAGAAAGACTTCCAGCAATGGTATTCCCTTTTAGTAGTGCTTTCTTTCAGAAGAATAAACGATAAACACAACAAAGACTTCCAGCAATGGTATTCTTTTTCAGTAGTGCTTTCTTTCAGAAGAATAAACGATGACCACGAGGAAGACTTCCAGCAAATGGTATTCTCTTCTAGTGATGTGTTCTTTCAGAAGAATAAAAGAGGAACACTAAAGAGACTTCCAGCAATGGTATTCACTTTTAGTAGTGCTTTCTTTCAGAAGACTAAACGAGGAACTCGAGGAAGGCTTCCAGCAAAGGTATTCTCTTTTAGTAGTGTTTTCTTTCAGAAGAATAAACAAGGAACACGAGAAAGTCTTCCAGCAATGGTATTCGCTTTTAGCAGTGCTTTCTTTCAGAAGAATAAACGAGGAACACGAGAAATATTTCCAGCAATGGTATTCCCTTTTAGTACTTTCTTTCAGAAGAATAAACGAGGAAGGCTTCCAGAAATGGTTTTCTTTTCTAGTAGTGCTTTCTTTCAGAAGAATAAACGAGGAACACGAGAAAAACTTCCAGCAATGGTATTCCCTTTTAGTAGTGCTTTCGTTCAGAAGAATACACGAGGAACACGAGGAAGACTTCCAGCAATGGTATTCCCTTTTTTGTAATGCTTTCTTTCAGAAGAATAAACGACAAATACGAACAAAACGTCCAGCAATGGTATTCCCTTTTAGTAGTGCTTGCTTTGATAAGAATAAATGAGGAACACGAGGAAGAGTTCCAGTAATGGTATTCTCCTCTAGTGGTGTGTTCTTTCAGACGAATAAACGAGCAACACGAGGAAGACAGCAATGTTATTCCCTTCTAGTAGTGCTTTTTCTCATAAGAATAAACGATGACCTCGAGGAAGATTTCCAGCAATGGTATTCCCTTTCAGTAGTGATTTCTTTCAGAAGAATACACGAGGAACACGAGGAAGACTTCCAGCAATGGTATTCCCTTTTTAGTAGTGCTTTCTTTCAGAAGAACAAACGAGGAACACGAGGAAGACTTCCAGCAATGGTATTCCCTTTTTAGTAGTGCTTTCTTTCAGAAGAACAACGAGGAACACGAGAAAGACTTCCGGCATTGGTATTCCCTTCTAGTAGTGCTTCCTTTCCGAAAAATAAACGAAGAACACGAGGAAGACTTCCAGCAGTGGTAATCTCTTCTAGTAGCGCTTTCTTTCAGAAGAATAATGCGCCATATCCAACCGCCCGGATTGTTCGTGAATGGTTCACGGAACATGAGGAAGACTTCTAAAGATTGTTCTGGTCTCCAAATTTTCCACAGATTATTCCAATCGAGCATCTGTGGTTTGCATTGGAACAGCAAACCCTATCACCGGCGGGTCAACCACGTAACTTACAAGAGTTAAATGATCGGCTTGTGATGTGTTTTTACCAGATACCTAAAGACACATTTAGAAATCTTGCAGCGTCTATACCTCGCCGGGTAAGAGCAATTTTGGCGGTTCGCGCAGGACACCAACATAATACCATATCAGGAAGGTAGTCATAATGTTCTGGCTCTTCGGTGTGTATTGTCTGTGATTGCTGAAGAGAAGAAGATGGTGCATCTTAATACCTAGAAACGTAAAGTAAATAGAGTGCACTGTGAGAAGATACCGGGAGAACGAGAAAACACGTATGCTGGGAGCCACACACCTTACCTCCTGCGCAATCTTCGACGAATTACCTCGAGGTCACGCTTTTGTTTTTGTGATACATGGCACGGAATACAATGTCTTGCTGAAAACAACAACAGGGTTCATCTACTTTTAGGAATGAAAGGAAATTGGTGGGGATATCCTGGTGTACGTGCATTATCATCAAATGTCACTTTAATAAATAAGAAGCAGAGAGATACAGAAGAGCCATGATTCAATGGACTGCTTGGAATAAAATGAAGGTTATATGTAAAGAAAATGTTACTATTCTAGCTAAATTATATTATACATACATACATATCATTAAGGTAATCAATAAATAGGAACCGTACATCAACTATACTTATAATAGTATAACAATACTAGTGATCCGAATTTCTTGGCTTGGAATAGAAAATCTAAGTTTCCAAGCTTTCGCACATCAAAAAGATGGCTTTCTCAAGGAAGGTAGACAGCAAACTGCAAACTGGATAATAGAACACTTCAACAATTTGGACGCTGTGACTTGACTACACAAGAGTTTGGAACCAGTTCTTCAAATAACGCTGCGTGCCCAACTAACGTGACGCATCATTTCTGCGAATAATTACACTGGTGTGCAGAAATTAGGGACGAAGGGAAGAAATGAGAATAACAGCGGAACGAGACGGCAGAACGGACCGAAAGACCAGTCAGGAGATAGACTAGGGTCCAGTACGGTAGGGCATGTGCATATATCCAGCATGAAGTAGGGGGGAGGGAGAGTGTCGGAAGGGTATAAATCACACGGGCAGTGTACGCTCAGCAATTCGGTGAAAGCTATTGCACGGTGTACATCGGTTTGAACGACGTCGGGAGTCTGCCACCGTATGATATGGCCAACAGGCAATCCAGTAGACGACATCTAGATGACTTTACCCGACGTCATGTCATTGGGAAGTTGGAAGAAGGTCGAAGTGTGACAAGTGTGGCCGAGGAGTTCGGGATCGCTCACAGCATCGTTTCACGAGCTTATACAGCATTTCAAACGACAGGAACAGCTGTCCGAGAATTGAGCAGTGATCGTCCACGAGCAACCACGGCAGCGGACGACCGGTATATTGTCCTACAGGCGAGAAGAGACAGATAGCAGACAGCAGGAGAAATCGCAACGCACATGCAACAGACAACTGGACGTCCGTTATCGCGTTTTACCGTGGCCAGGAGGCTGCACAAAGGTGGTCTATTTGCACGACGACCAGTACGATGTGTGCCATTAACACCTGCTCATCGGAGACGGTGGTTTCTGTGGTGCCAGAAACACAAGAACTGGATACATCAGCAATGGGATCGAGTTCTCTTTACGGAAAATAGCAGATTTAGTCTGACGAGTGATTCTGGACGTATACACATCTGGAGAGAGCAGGGAACACGCAATCACAACTCCAACATCATCGAAAGGGACCGGTTTGGAGGTGGCGGAGTTCTCGTTTGGGGCGGTATCATGCTTGGTAGCCGTACTGACCTCCACATCTTCCAAGGAGGTTCAGTCACTGGTGTCCACTATTGTACCGAGGTTCTCCTGCCTCACGTGCGTCTGTTTAGAGGTGCTGTAGGTCTGAGTTCCTCTTCATGGACGACAACGCTACATCTCATCGTACAGTGGCTGTCGCAGGGCTGTCGTAGAGCTGTTGGAGAGTGAAGATATTCAACGCATGGATTGACCCGCAAAGTCCCCGGACCTACATTCAATCGAACACGTGTGGGACCTTCTCGGGAGACGCTTGGCAGCACGTCACCAGCCGCCAGCAACGATTAAGCAGCTGCGATCGGCGTTACAAGAGGAATGGACCGCGATGCCTCAACAGCTCCTTGACAACCTCGTCCTCAGCATGGACAAACGTTGTAAATCCTGCAACGCAGACAGGGGTGATCATATCCCCTAGTGAAGAATGGATTTTTTTTTTGGCAGCCGCCTGTCACATGGAGGTTTCTGTCTTCTGTCCAGTTGTGCTCGAAGCTACCTTTTCAATAAAGTGCCTTTGTATCCTTTGGATTCCTTGTTTGGACGGTTTTGCTCACTTGTCCTATATTGTTACATCTTGTGGATCTTACAGTAAGATTTGAGTCGATGTGCAACACTTCTGCACGACGTTACATTCAAAAAACTGTCTCGTCCTTAATTTTTGCATGCCAGTGTAATAACATTCGTATCTATTCAATTATTGTCTAGTCAAGTCACCACGTTCAAATTGTTTAAGTGTTCTATTATCTAGTCTACAGTTTGCTGTCTACCTTCTTTGAGAAAGCCATCTGGTTGATGTGAGAAAGCTTGGAAACTTTTTCGATACTACTCCAAGAAATTCAAAATTCGGATCACTAACTGCTGTTCTCTGAGATTCAGAGGTAGATGTATCAGACACTTCCTCTTGCAGCGAGCTTCCACACAACTCGAGCTTCCAGCGACATACGCACACAACTCACTATGCGATGAATGTCAGTGATGCTCGAGTTCCGTGCTAAGATTGCCGCAAAAGAGATTTGTGGTACATCTACAGCAAGTAAAGTCTAGCATTATCAATAATTTTGATATCTGCAGCAAAGTAAAGGTTCAGGGTGAAAACTCCTGCTACACAGTGGTATGGGAGATGACCTGAAATTAGGACAATCAATGAATCCCAAACACACTTGATCAAATAAGCACACACAAATTAGGAAAACAGAAAAACTTTCTTTAATGAAACAAAAAAGAACAACAAATGCAAATTTTGAGCATCTTGAATAATAACAATAAGAAGTAATCAAATTCAGTTCTCTATTTAAGCGTTGCTTCTTATTAAAGCAACCGAAAAACACCCATGAAATTATCTTATACTCAGTAGTTCATTTCAACCTAAACAATATACTTTCCGAAAGAATGCAGATCGGCGAGGGGCATATGTGTGTGTGCAACGTGAGGCAGCTATAAAAAAATCTCATAATTTTACTCAAATAAACCATGAAACAAATTTAAAATTTAGCCGTCGCCCGGATACGATGGTTGACAATAATAAAAACAATAAATAATAAACCTATATTAGTGTTCCAAAAGTGTATTACACTTATGTTTTTCAATAATATACTGCTAGACACTGAAATTGCCTCACAGAGGAAAAGCAACCCAAATGAGCAGCATTTCACTGGAAACATATTGTAATAGAATAGGAGGTGGTAATACATTATCTAATTTTCAAGGAAATGTTTCCGTTGGCGGGCTGCAAGACAGGATCACGTGATCGCAGCTAATGCCTTGTGCGACCATCATATTTTGCAATGTAATCGGAAACACAGCGCGGCATGGAGGGATGCAGCCTTCTAATGGTCCTGAAATACACTATATTCACAAAGTTACCGGACACCTACAAGAGAAACACAACATAAATTTTTTTATCATACATTAGTACGGTGTCGGTCCACCTTTGGCCTTAATGCATGTACTGACACTTCGAGACATGCTTTCGACAAGATTTTGGAACACAGCGATAGGTATGCGCTTCCAGTCAATACATAATGCTGCCGCTAACTATTGCTTAGTAGTAGGCCGTGGTTCTAAACTCTTTATGCGGCACTCTAATTCATTCCATACGTGCTCCATGGGATAAAGATCAGGGCACGATACAGAATTATCGTTAAATAATGCCGTAACAGTCTTTGCTTTATAGCTCAGTGCATTATCGTGCTGGTTAACAGGTTTGTCCACGATAACCAATGGGCCGGGACCATACCACGAAAAACACCCCCACACGAGTACACTGCCAGCTCCAAATTTGACCATAGGAACAGTACACTGTGGTAAATAGCGTTGCCCCGGCTGCCGCCATACCCACACACAGCCATCAGAGAGATGAATCGGGTATCTTGATTCATCAGTCCAATTGACCCGTTTCCATTGATCCACAGTCCACGACAAATGCTCTTTACAGCATGCTAAACGACGAGTAGTATTCTGAGTAGAGATGAAAGGCTTATGAGCAGCCGCACGACCACGGTAACCCGTGGAATGATGTTCTCTGCGACCGGTACGTGTACATACCGAGGTCCAGCATTTTTAGTCACCTTTAAACTGAGGTATTCGGCATTACTCCGTCGATTAGCTGTAACGAACTTCCTTAGGCTTCAACGTCCTCTATTGCTGATTTTCTTTGGCCTGCCGGTACGTTTTCCTGCTTCAGGCATGCCATGTGTCTTTCACTTATTCAGTACATCCAAAACAGTTGACTTGGGTATGTTTAAACGCATCTCGGTTTCTTTTATGGACAACCCACTAATATAACACCTAACAATCTTTTCTTTCTCGAAGTCAGTTCTCTCCGCAGCGACATTTTCAACTAACCTCACAGTGCGATATGATCACGGTCAGCTGCAGGCTTGTTATTATACCGTTTGCAGCTGTACCGCGCATCTTAACAACATAGCGGATCCGTTCATTTGCTTTTGAAGGCTTGTCCGGTGATTTTTTTCAATGTAGTGTATACGAGACCAAACAACGCCTACCTGGTCTTCAGCAACATTCCGAGGCGTTCAAAGGGAGGCTTCAAGCTTCTTCCATTGAGGTCCCATGTGTGGTTGGTTCGGAGATTTCTCTGGCCATGGAAGCAAACAGACTCTTTGTAGGCACGCTCTGGATATGTTAATGGTGTTTGAAAATGGGCACTGGGATACCACACTCAAATGGAAAGAACACGGGCTGTAAAACGTTATCCACTTTCTGCAGGGCTGTCATCGTTCCCGACATGGGAATCGGAGAAGAATATAAATCGTATCTAATGGCACTGCACACGAGAGTACCCATTTGGTGAGCAGTGTGCTACTGAATGCTGGATTCTTCCTGTGGCCAAATCATCGCCAGACGAAGACTCAATGATCGTTCGGCACGAAGACAGAATCGGGACTCATTGCTGCACACGACATGGCGCCGTTCCTGTCGCCCTACCACTCTGCTACGACACCACTTCAGTCGAGGTGGAGATGGTTACCTCCGTTGGAATGGCCGAATTTCTTTGATATGCAGCAGCGAAAAGTTCGTGTGCGGAGGGTGTAGGGGTATTTTAAATCTGACGTATTCAAGGTCTTTGAGGTCGTAGGAATTTGCTGAAATTCCTGGGAATTTCTGTTCCTGGCATTCCAAAGAGATTAAAATTTCTCGAGATGTCAGTCACGCGTCGCA
Organism: Macrothele yani; assembly: GCA_039090855.1. NCBI lineage: Eukaryota > Metazoa > Arthropoda > Arachnida > Araneae > Macrothelidae > Macrothele > Macrothele yani. Next base: position 59,332,095 of record CM077010.1, read on the forward strand.
ACGCACCGCTAAAATTATCATGGATTAGCCGCGCTCACTGTGTCAGATCTGGCAATATCACAGCAATGTGTTGCGTTTCCTTTTGCTGTGCACCGGTAGTTACATGAGTAAGGCTTAGCTTTGTCCTTGGGAAGAGTATCAGATTCTTGGAATTCAAAATTTTGAGCTTTTTAGACTTTTTATTTCCTCCTAACATGATTACACCGGTTGCAAATGATTCTGTCACGCCAACTGCTACATCAGAAAATGCGAGGTGAGCATAGGCGCAGAATTGTACAAATTATTGGGAGGGGTGGGGGGCTCAATGGATGCGTTTTTGCAAAACATGCAATTTTTTTTTTATAAATTATAGGGGCAACAATAAATGCATAGTAAAGTAATATTGTCTATTTGATGTTAAATTATTATTATAATCAGGGTGGCTACAACAATTGTGAACTGTTTGACTAATTGACAATGAAATTTTGACACAAAAAATCATAAAATATATCTGAAGTATCAAAACTAGTTGAGAACTTGTAAGAGCTCAAATTTAGTTGAGAACTGTAAGAACTGATTAGTATAAGCTGCATTGCATATCTTACGAAATGCAGCATGCTTGGCGTCATCGTATACAAACCATGGGAATGAAGTAATCCAATGAGCATTAAAGTTTCTTTTGTCTGCTGCTCGTCCACGTACTGGTGGTATTTGAGTCTTAGTCGTATTAAAAGAAATAGAGCCAGATGCTGGCAAGGAATGGACTTCACCTACATGGTTATGTTAATCACTTAAACTTCATAATGTTGACGTATCAGGTTCACTAGATACTAAATCACTTGGCTCACGCTTTCTTTTAACAACACATTGGTCCATTCTGGCAAGTGGAATAAATTTTTTCAAAAGTTACAATACAGTTGAAATCACTAAAAGATAAACATAACATGAACGAGGAAGGTTAAACTTTTCCTGTAGTACGAAGAACAGCTTATTCCATGTAGGACACAGTGGAGCATAGTCCGATGGCCGGTACGAACTAGTTTGTGATTTCGTGAAAGCCAACTTCTGCTTGGTTAACTTTTGGCAGAGCGCCAACGCGCCGCTGGCCTGAAAAAGGGACACAGTCTCCAGCATGAATAAGTGAATGAGGTGAGAATCGGTCCTCCGTACTATTAAAGCCACAGACATCTGGTGGTTGGCTAGTCGAGTCATGTGACCTGAGTTCTCCTTCGTAAAAGATCACCACTTCTTTTAGCAAGAAGAAACATAGAGGGAAACCCGTTTTAAGCAAATCAAAAAATTATAAGAGAAATATACGTTCTCCTAGATCTGAGAAAATTGCGGTACAGTTTCATAATTAACCAATAATTGTAAGGAGGGCCACAGCCCGGTCCTTACGATTATTGGCGTTTTATTACGATCAAACACCTCCGGCCCCATAGAGTCGACGCCCATGGGGGTGAGCTTACAATAGACGCCCGCTGAAGGTTTCAAAATCGCTTTATTCTAATTTATCATAAGAAAACATAAGAGGGAGACGTACAGTATTGGGCATCTCACTGGGAAATAATACAAAACTGTTAAAAACATGATGGTATATACACTGCAATGACAATGGGGATGAATAACAAATGCTGCAAGCAAAGCTTATTGAATAAAAAATTGCAGAAGTGACAAAGAGAAACACATCGTGTCACATGACATTGGCTGGGCATGATTTACAGGATAGCATAGGCGAAACAATAGTACACAATTAGAAAAAGAACAGCACAAACACCGCCGTGAAGGTAAAACATTACATACATGAGATAAAAACACAGCGTGCACAATTGTGCAAGTTATTTAACGAGGGCACCAAAGCAACATAATACAGGCGGGGTGAAAGTAAGTAATGTACACGAGTAAGCATGAAAAAACACTGAGATGGCATTAGCATTCACAATTCAACGGTAGTGTGGATTGCACGAGTCGTAGAGTGGAGGAGGGCCACCAGGGTGCCACGGAACTCAGCAAAGGAGGTGTAGAATGTCCTAGGGTTCTGATAGGTGTAGCAGTCCAGAATCAATCGCAAACCATGGAGCGGCCGGCGCCCAGGTAGCATAGAAGGTGGCTTCTCGACGACTGGAAGAAGCCGACTGGTACTCCAGGCGGAGTCGAGAAAGCAATCGATCTTGAAAATGGCACAAAAGTGCTGCGCTGGCCTGGTGTAAAGAGACCGGCGAGGAAATGCTGCGGAGTTGTTGAAGGTATACGTAAATAACATGTTTAACCAGCACGAAAAGATAGGCACATACTGAAGGAAGAGTTGTAGGTGGATGAGCCCGCAGAAGAAGATGTCTGTAGGCAGTGAACGGAAGATCTTGAGAACAAGAGCGACTGGCAATCCGGAAAGCCTGGTGGAGGAGAGGCATCAGGATGGGACAGTAAAGGTAGACGTGAGAAACGTCTGCCTCCTGTGCGCAGAAAGAGCAGAGAGGGGAGGAGAGAAGAGACATGCGAAAGAGAAAATACGGAACAGGGAGGCAATGGGAGCCTGTGAAATTTTGGGCAGACTGATGATTCAGTGAGCTCCGGTATGCATGCGTAGTGAAAGCTCGGATTAGAAATTTGATCACCGCTCTCTCACATAAAAAACAATGCCTATTTATTCTTGATATTACTTTTCTTATGGGTAATTCGTTTCCTAACTCACGGGAGAGGAAGAAAATTAAACATGCTGCGATTTCAGTGTGTTCCGCACTAATGGCGGATTGAAGGATCATTCACAGTGGCGAGAGCGAACCATTCACAGTGAACAGACATTCGTTCTGAAAGAATCGTTCACGAATGGCCCATCCATCACTAACGTGGAAAGTCGTTCACAGAACAGTCAGCAACATCGCAAGGTTCTTTATCATAACGAAATCCTCGATGTCACTAAGCAACTGCTGAGTATGCAGGAGCCTTATTTCTCACTGTCTACACCACATTACCAGGAAAAACCAGTAACGTCACACTTTTTAACTATTTAAGCTGCCAATGTACCTGAAACAAATTTTGCTAAAATTTTCGACACTTTCGAAACAGAAACATTCACATAGTGGCCGGTTTTCACGAGAGCTGCGAATAACCAATTCCTTACAGCCCTTCACCACATCAAATTTTCGGAAAAAAAAATCACTTCTCGGCCGGGTTTCACGACATCCTTACACCCCACTCATCACGTCAAATTTCCTGAAAAATAAATTTCCACGAGTAGTGGCTGGGTTTCACGAAAGCTCCGACATAACAGTTACTTACACCGCACTCATCGCATCAAATTTTGAAAACAATATTCATGTATTGGCCAGATTTCACAAAAACTATGACAAACCATATCCTTATACCCCCTCATCTCACCAAATTTCCTGAAAAATACATTTTCACGAGTAGCGGCTGGGTTTCACGAAAGCTGCGACATAACAATTACACCCCACTCATCACATCACATTTTCTGAAAAACAATATTCACGTAGTGGCCGAGTTTCACGAAAGCCACGGCAAAACAATTCCTTACACCCCCCCCCATCACATTAAATTTTCTGAAAAACAAATATTCGCGTATTGGCCGGATTTCACACAAAAAAAAAAAAAAAAAAAACTACGACAAAGCAAATCCTTATACCCCCTCATCACATCAAATTTTCTGAAAAATAAATATTCACCAGTAGTGGATGGGTTTCACAAAAGCTGCGACATAACAGTTACTTACACCTCACTCATTACATCAAATTTTCTGAAAAAATATTCACGTAGTGGCCGGGTTTCACGAAAGCCACGACAAAACAATTTCTTACACCCCCACATCACAACAAATTTTCTGAAAAACAAATATTCACGTAGTGGCCGGATTTCACGAAAACTACGACAGCACAATTCTTATACCCCTCATCACATCAAATTTTCTGAGAAATAAATATTCATGTAATGGTCGGATTTCACGAAAACTGCGACAAAACAATTACTTACACCCTCTCACTACATTAACTTTTCTGAAAAATAAAATTTTCACGTAGAGGCCGGGTTTCACGAAATCTTACACCCCACTCATCACATCAAATTTTATGAAAAAAAATATTCACGTAATGGCCGGGTTTCACGAGAGCTACGACAAACCAATTCCTTATACACCCTCATCACATGAAATTTTCTGAAAAATAAATTTCCATGATGAGTGGCTGGGTTTCACGATAGCTGTGACATACCAATTACTTACACCCCACTCATCACATCAAATTTTCTGAGAAGAAAAAAAATACTCACGTAGTGACCGGGTTTCACGAAAGCTACGACAAAACAATTCCTTACACGCCTTCTTCACATCGAATTTTCTGAAAACCAAATGTTCACGTGTTGGCCGTATTTCACAAAAACTACGACAGAATAATACTTTATACCCCATCATCACATCAAATTTTCTGAAAAATAAATATTCATGTAGTGGCCGGATTTCACGAAAACTACGACAAAACAATTCCTTACACCCCCTTATAACATCAAATTTTCTGAAAAATAAATATCATGTAGTGGCCGGATTTCACGAAAACTACGACAAAACAATTCTTACACCCCCTTATAACATCAAATTTTCTGAAAAATAAATATTCACTTAGTATCCAGATTTTACGGAAGCTGTGATAAAACAGTTCCTTATCACATAAAATTCCCCCATCACATAAAATTTTCTGAAAAAGAAATATTCACGTAGTGACCGGGTTTCACGAAATCTACGACATAACAATTCCTTACACCCCACCAACTCATCACATCAAATTTTCTCAAAAAAAAAAAAAAATTTTTCATGTGTTGACAGGGATTCACGAAAGCTACGACAAAACAACTCCTTACATCCAGCTTATCGAATTTTCTGAAAAAGAAATATTAACGTAATGCCCGGGATTTCACGAAAGCTATGACAAAATAATCCTTACACCCCCTCATCACACCAGTAACGACAGTAAACCTGTCACAGGTCATAAGCACTCCCTTGTAGTGCTTTATGCTCTGTGCATGATTTAAGGAATGATGGGGAAGGTCTTGTTCCCCAGACATGGTCATCATGCCACTAGGTAGAAAAACTTGTCTCAAACGTTTTGTTTCTCATTTCTTTGACTCATCGCCAGTGTTATAGCCCTGTTAGCAGATAATAATCAGTCAGAACGGATTACTGAAAACCATCCGTCAAAATGTCTACGTTGAATAACAACTCTAAGGCGAATATAACGATTGTTAATGCGCGGGTTTCCAAGCTTCACCTGCGTTCAGTCCAATTCTTGGACAGTTAACACATTCGTTCTACGGAAGATGCTCACACATATTTAGAAAGTTTCTGATAAAAAATTACAGAAAATAAAAGAAGTTCGGAGCATTGAAACAGCAACATCGTGTTAGATGAACACGAAAGAAACATCTGCTGCAGTTAAATATCGTCTGCTAAGAAAATGGCGCACTTAAACGAGCTGTGGATAGAAGATTATGTTTTTGTTCTTTAGGAAGAGAAATACATGTATTAGTATACTGTATTTAAAAAACACTGTCAAAAAACTGGAATTAGAGTTTCTAAATGTAAAATAAGCAATATTATTAATAATAGAGGGGGAAATCGTCAAACATTGATTTTAATAGGAAAAAGAACATCCAAAAAAGTATCCAAAGAAGTTTCGTACTTTTACGACTATTTCAAAAGTAAGACCTCTGGTCTTAAAAGAAGATCCACCGAGCTAAAGCGTTATCGCTAAGTCGTTAAAAATTGCTATATAAACTGTAAACGAGGTCATAAACAAAGATTTGAATCCGAAAAAAATAATAGTATTCACCGCTTTTTGCCTGCGCAGAGCACGATGTAGATTTATTTTTGAAAATAACTTAGCCGGAGACAGATGGAAATTTACTGTGACTATTGATGAAGCATGGATCCATCTAAACCACTGTAACAAAAAAGAGCGTTTTACTACTATCGTGGCCAAACGTCCTGCACCAGTAAACCGAGAGTCAATTTTTGATGTTTGAAGCTAACTTATACACTGAAGAGCAATTAAATTACAGATACTTGTCTAGTAACGTGTAGCTCCAACTTTCGCTCTGATAACGGCGGCGATTTGTCTCGGCATGGACTCGACAAGACACCGGAAGCGTTGGGAAGCCATACGGATCCACGACCCCTGAACAAGCTCCCACAGTTCACGAGGATTTTATAGAGGGTCAGAGCCTCGAACATCTCTCTCGATGGCATCCCAGATATGTTCGATGGGAGTGAGGTCAGGTGACCTAGCTGGCCAAGGAAGCGAGGTTACGTCGGTGGAATGTTCATCCAACCTTTCGGATACAATTTGGGAACGATGGCACGGTGCATTGTCTTTTTGCAGGATGAGGTCCCCAGTGGGATGTTGAAGACGCACAAACGGGAGCAAATGGTCTTCCACGATATCCCGGTAACGTTGACCTGTGAAGGACGATGTCACACGGACCAGGGGTCCCATTTCAATCCACGTAAACAGTCCCCAGATTAGAATGCCACCCCACCAGCTTGAAGAGTACCCTGCTGGCAAGAAAGATCCATCGCTTCATGTGGTTCGCATCGTACTCGTATCCTGCCATCCGCATGTACCAACGTGAAACTCGACTCATCAGTCCAGGCAACATTTTCCCACATATCTAGGGTCCAGTGGCGATGTTCTCGCGCCCATGCTAATCTTTGCACCCTGTGAAGTGCCGTCAGCAGCGGTACCCTCGTGGGACAATGTCTTCTGTACCCCATAGCGAGGAGATGGTTCTGGATGGTGTTGCTGCTTACATGTTTTTGTTTACCAGCGTTAAATTGCCGAGTGATTTCTTGCACTGTGACCCGTCTATTCGCTGTTACAATGCGAGCTAGCCGACGATGACCCCGCTCATCCACACGCTGTTGTCCACGGCAGTTGGCCCTTGCAGGGATGGTTTTACCGGATTCGACGTACTCACGGTGCACCCGTGACACAGTGGCTCATGAGCATCCCAGTGCCTTCCGAGATGAAGTGATCCATTCGTCGGGCCCCAACAATTGGCCCACGATCAAATGCGCTTAGATACTTCGTCTTACCCATACTGCGTCCGACTCTTACTGATTCCCGTCGCATCGCTTCTTATATTGTAGAATCGCTGCATATGTCATGTCGTTTCCGTTCACAGGGCCGCCCACAACGCCACATTTGCATAACGCCAGCTTTCTCTAATTCAATTGCTCTTCAGTGTACAGCGTAATGGTAAAATCAGAAATACATATTATACATCATTTAAAAAGGAAATCTTATGCTGAATTCAAATATTTTTACAGAATGTTATTACCAGTGATAGAAGTGAAGTTACAAACAAAAGTACAGCGTCTAGTCATAAAAAGCAAAAAATAGTGGAATTTCTGAAATTAGTGTACAATGCATTTAAAGTAAAATTACTCTACAGTACATTATTGAAACTTGCAGGACACTTGAATTAACTTACAAACAAGCAAAATACGCTTTAATATTTAATTGGATAACCAACGGTTTCTTAGTAACAAAGTGCACCTTCTTGGCATGGAACTAATGAGCTCTTCTAGTTGTCCATTGGTGATAATATGGTGCCAAAATTGCTGTTAAATGTGGCTGTGATGAAACTGGAAGTGTGGGAAACAGAAAAAGAACAGGCTGACTACGGCTGTGTACTGAACGTGATGATCGCATGTTGATTCGTCGTTCTTTAAAATCAAAATTTAAAAAAGCCACTGATTTAAGAAATGAGTTTGAGAATGAAATTGGCATTATCGCATCTGCACGTACAGTTCGTCGTAGGCTACAAGAAAATGGACTGACTGCACAAAAAGCTGCACGAAAACCTTTCCTTACTGAACAACAACGGCTCAAAAGAATTGCTTGGGCCAGGGCATACAATAATTGTACTGCTGATGAATGGAAAAATATTATTTACAGTGATGAAACAACTGTTACTATTTCCGCTAATATTGGAAATATATAATGTACGTCGTCGGACTGGTGAAAGATATAATGCATGTTGCACCCAGCCAACAATCAAGCACCCACATTCGATGATGGTATGGTCCTGTATTTCAGCCAGTGGTGTTTGCCGGCTGCATATTGTTGATGTCACATTGAATGGATCGAAATATGTGGACATTTTGGAGTCCAAACTGATACCATCTGCACAAGACATGGGTTTGCGGAATTTTATCTTTCAGGACGATAACGCGCTATGTCATCGGTCAAATTTGATTGCCGAGTGATTTAATCGAAAAGTTATAAGAAAATTCCAGTAGCAGACACAATGACCGGATCTTAATCCCATAGAGAATCTGTGGGTGAGATTGAAGCAAAAGATCTGTCAACAAGGACCCACATCTTAAACAGCATTAATTGAGTCTGTAAGGGCCGTATGGCACCGTGTTATCACCAATGGACAACTAGAGAAGCTCATTAGTTCCATGCCAAGAAGGTGCACTTTGCTACTAAGAAACCGTGGTTATCCAATTAAATATTAAAGCGTATTTTGTTTGTTGGTAAGTTATACCAAGTGTCCCGCAAGTTTTAATAATGTACTGTTCAATAATTTTACGTTAAATGCATTGTACACTAATTTCACAAATTCCCCTATTTTTTGCTTGTTATGACTAGACGCTGTATATTTGCTCGTAGCTTCACTTCTATTGCTGGTAATAACATTCTGTAAAACTATTGGAATTCAGCATAAAATTTCCTTTAAAATGATCTATAATAATATGTATTCCTGACTTTTACGCTGTATAAGTTGACTTCAAACATCAAAAACTGACTTTCGGTCTACAGGTGCAGGACATTTGGCAACGACTGTATAGCAAAAGAGCAGAAAAAGAGACTTAATAAACTTGATTCCAAGAATCCAAAGAAAGTTTCAGTAAAGCATTCATGATTATTGCTGGTTTGTCGTACAATGAGAAATTAAATTAAAGAAAAGTTAAAAAGAATGTAAAGATAAATTCTACAACTCACCAATATAAGGTTTTTACCTGTATTTAAGGAGAAAATAACAATTCCTTACTTCCAGAGCCTTGAAAGAGTAGAACTCTATCAAGATAACACTACCAGTCATACATCCAAGTCTGCCACGCCGCTTCTTTAAAAAATAAAAATAAGAGACGGATATCAAGTCTGTACCTTTTGCTCATATTCTTTCAAAGTCCCTTGATGTACCACCAATGGACTACTGTGCCTTCGGACTGCTAAAAAGAGCACTTTCTAAATGCAGACCTAAACCAATGTTTGGTCTATGGAAAGCAGTGGAAGACGAATGGAATAAAATACCACTAGAAATTTTAAGAAATGCCCTGTCATCTTGGAAATCTAGATGTAAATATATATCCAGAGAAAGGGCTATCAGATAGAGCATTTAAGGAAGAAACAATATTATTTTAAACAATAGTAGAATAAAATGTCGAATAAACGCGATAAAAACAAATGCAGTGCCAAACGTACCACATATTAAAACACTTTACTAACAAAAACACACCATACGCTTCATTAGATCTTTCGAAGACACATCATCTTCATCATCAGATGATACTACATCATCTGATGATGAAGATGATGTGTCTTCGAAGTATCATCTGATGATGAAGACGATGTGTCTTCGAAGTATCATCTGATAATGAAGACGATGATACAGTCTTCTTGTGTATCATCTGCTGATGAAGACGATGATACAGTCGTCTTGTGTATCATCTGATAATGAAGACGATGTGTCTTCGAAGTATCATCTGATGATGAAGACGAAGTGTCTTCGAAGTATTATCTGATGATGAAGATGATGTGTCTTCGAAGTATCATCTGATAATGAAGACGATGATACAGCCTTCTTGTGTTCATCTGATGATGAAGACGACGATACAGTCGTCTTGTGTATCATCTGATGATGAAGACACATGACTTCATCATCAGATGATACACAAGAAGGACAATGACTTAAATACTATTGGGCGACGTCACAAACACATATATCACGCCATCTATGAATGAACAATGCTGAAAACAAACAATTTAAAATACCCCATCAACAAGAAGAATTACTAACTAACACATTTATTTGTCCATGCTTTGGCTATCATTTTTGGTACATAATAATTACAACACCTGTGTCCAAATAAGGTAATATACAAACTTTCCATAAAAAGCATAAGTGATTACAAATTTTGAAGATGACAATCCGATTTTTGGCGTAAATGTGACAAGGATGGTAAGTCAGATAATATTTGAAAACTTGAAAATTTTCATCGTCCTGGAGCGGGACTCGAACCCGCGTCTCCCAGAAAACGCCTAGGTATGCTAACCACTACACCACCCAGAACGACCAAGTTTCAAGTTTCCGATCAATTTGAATTTAACCATCACAGGATTCGCTAGTCGAAGCAACCGGCATTCATGTTTAGCGAATCTGGAGGTTAATAATCCTATCCCGTGATTGCCCGGAGAAGCAGATAAATCATGAAAGAAATACGGGATTACGCCATATAATACAAATTTTGAAGATGACAATCCGATTTTTGGCGTAAATGTGACAAGGATGGTAAGTCAGATAATATTTGAAAACTTGAAAATTTTCATCGTCCTGCAGCGGGACTCGAACCGCGTCTCCCAGAAAACGCCTAGGTATGCTAACCACTACACCACCCAGAACGACCAAGTTTCAAGTTTCCGATCAATTTGAATTTAACCATCACAGGATTCGCTAGTCGAAACAACCGGCATTCATGTTTAGCGAATCTGGAGGTTAATAATCCTATCCCGTGATTGCCCGGAGAAGCAGATAAATCATGAAAGAAATACGGGATTACGCCATATAATACAAGTTTTGAAGATGACAATCCGATTTTTGGCGTAAATGTGACAAGGATGGTAAGTCAGATAATATTTGAAAACTTGAAAATTTTCATCGTCCTGGAGCGGGACTCGTCCTGGAGCGGGTCGTTCTGGGTGGTGTAGTGGTTAGCATACCTAGGCTTTTTCTGGGAGACGCGGGTTCGAGTCCCGCTCCAGGACGATGAAAATTTTCAAGTTTTCAAATATTATCTGACTTACCATCCTTGTCACATTTACGCCAAAAATCGGATTGTCATCTTCAAAATTTGTATTATATGGCGTAATCCCGTATTTCTTTCATGATTTATCTGCTTCTCCGGGCAATCACGGGATAGGATTATTAACCTCCAGATTCGTTAAACATGAATGCCGGTTGCTTCGACTAGCGAATCCTGTGATGGTTAAATTCAAATTGATCGGAAACTTGAAACTTGGTCGTTCTGGGTGGTGTAGTGGTTAGCATACCTAGGCGTTTTCTGGGAGACGCGGGTTCGAGTCCCGCTCCAGGACGATGAAAATTTTCAAGTTTTCAAATATTATCTGACTTACCATCCTTGTCACATTTACGCCAAAAATCGGATTGTCATCTTCAAAATTTGTATTATATGGCGTAATCCCGTATTTCTTTCAGCATAAGTGATTGTTTACCTGGAGTTTTCAGGATAGTAACGTCATCCCACATAGGGAAGTGGGATCCGGATGCCATCAAACGAGACAAAGCAGTTGATAGGCTTCCAGATTTGAGGTTATACTTGTGCTCTTTTATTCTGGTGCTTAAACAACTTTTAGTGGAGCCGATGTAAACAGTATCCTGTGCCTGCGGGTCGACAGCCTGTAAAGGAACTGAGTATATGCCGGACCTTTGTCCAATGCAACAGGGTCCCGGTCCTTCCTAATCAAACTAAAAATGATGGGGTGTCGGTGGTGTATTTGAAATTGTAATTTCAGCATTGTTTAGTAATAGGTGGCGTGATTTATGTGTTTGTGACGTCGCCCAACAGTATTTCAGTCAATGCCCATCTCGTGATGTTGCACTGTATCATCTGATGCGAAAACGATGTGTCGTCGAAAGATCTAATGAAGCGTATGTGTGTTTTTATTAGCAAAGTGTTTTAACATGTGGTACTTTGTGCACTGCATTTGTTTTTACCGTGTTTAGTCTGAATTTTATTCTACTACTGGATTTTAACAGGGATTAGCATCATCAATTATTTTAAACATTAATTATATCGCTGAAAAGTCGTTCTAAAAATGTGTGAAGATCCTCTGTAGCAGATCTCATCCCCTTTTTCTAACTCCGAGTTAATTCGTTCTAGCCGGTTAAAGGTTAACAATAGATATTTTACCGCCGCAAATATTTCTCTTTCTTCAGTTTTGCAAACTTCATACAATTAAGAACACAAAAGTTCCTGAAACAAAAGGAACGAATAGATCTAGAGTACTGAAAATGTGTACTGTAATATACACAGGCATGTGCTATCAGCACAAAAAATATCGTATACGCATAGTGAGTAGAAGTAATCAGAATACTAGCTTTGCTCAACGATGCTCGGGCGTTTTGCACATGCCTAAGAATCATTGATCTAAAAAATTGTTTGACGATGCATCTAACTATTTACGCTGATTTGATACCGAAGTATATTTGCATATAATCTGCTGGTAAATCGATCTTTTGTTTGAAAGAAAATCTAGTAAATAGACTCATATTGCATTGCCTGCAAGCATCGGAAATTCCAAGCAATGTACTCTTATGCAAGATAAAATACCATTTTTCTGTGTGGGGAAGTAAAAGGGAAACTTGTACTTTAAGAAATGTTTTACTACAGGTCATTTTGCTGAATCCGCGTGAAATATTTAAGCGACCTGCCCTGACGTTTCTTAGAACGTTACTTGCAATTAGGCCAAACGACGAAATAATTTGAAAATAATGACAGGGTTTCTCAATATTGACCTGGTCTCTCATTCAGTAAAATGATTAATCACATCCAAACTGACAGTTTGATGGACTTAATTGAATTTCCTGGTAATTGTTCACTATCTCCTTTAAATACGAAGTATTTATCCGTACGCGGAAAACTTTTATCATCCCCTTCTTTCCCGGAAATAATTTTTCAGATGTAAATTTTTTTATATATATATTCATAGATTATTCAATTATTACAAAGCAAAGGAACATCGGTAAACCTCTCTTTACCTGATAAAATAGCCTTGGCAGTTTCCTTCGTGAAACCCATTATGACTCGGTAATTATTAAGAAAATCTCTTTCTCTCTCGCTCTCTCTTTCACTGTCTTTGAATGAGTGGTATGCAATATCAAGAGTAGAAAGTTAGTAATGATTTCACTCGATGAAAACACTATCGCCTGCTTTACCTTGTTAGGTTGCGAGCATGTACACTGAAGTGCCAAAAGAAATGGGCTACGTACCCAATATTGTGTAGTACGCCCTCTATCCCGGAGAAGTGCAGCAACTAGACGTGGCATCGATTCCACAAATGGCCGGAAGACTACTGGAGAGCTGCTGAGCCATTTCTCCCGAACAACCCCAGCAGTTCCTTGGTACACTGGTGTGCAATAATTAAGGACGACACGGTTTTTCGAATGTAACGTCATGCCGAAGTGTTCCACATCAACCCAAATCATACCATAAGATCCCCAAGATGTAAGAATATGGGACAAGTGAGCAAAACCGTCCAAACAAGGAATCCAAAGGATACAAAGGTACTTTATTGAAAAGGTAGCTTCGAGCACAACTGGACCGAAGACAGAAACGTCCATGTGACAGGCGACTGCCAAAAAAATCCATTCTTTACTAGGGGATATGATCACCCCTGTCTGCGTTGCAGGATTTACAACGTTTGTTCATGCTGAGGACGAGGTTGTCAAGGAGCTGTTGCGGCATCGCGGCCCGTTCCTCTTGTAACGCCGATCGCAGCTGCGTAATCGTTGCTGGCGGCTGGTGACGTGATGCCAAGCGTCTCCCGAGAAGGTGCCACACGTGTTCGATTGAAGTTAGGTCCGGGGACCTTGCGGGTCAATCCATGCGTTGAATATCTTCACTATCCAACAGCTCTGCGACAGCCACTGTACGATGAGGTGTTGCGTTGTCGTCCATGAAGAGGAACTCAGGACGCACAGCACCTCTAAACAGACGCATGCGATGCAGGAGAACCTCGGTACAATAGCGAACACCAGTGACTGAACCTCCTTGGAAGATGTGGAGGTCAGTACGGCTACCAAGCATGATACCGCCCCAAACGAGAACTCAGCCACCTCTAAACCGGTCCTTTCCGATGATGTTGGAGTTGTGGTTGCGTGTTCCCTGCTCCCTCCAGATGTGTATACGTCCAGAATCGCTCGTCACACTAAATCGGCTATCATGCGTAAAGAGAACTCGACCCCTTTGCTGATAAGCCCAGTGCTTGTGTTTCTGGCACTACAGAAACCGCCGTCTCCGATGAGCAGGTGTTAATGGCACACACCGTACTGGCCGTCGTTCAAATAGACCACCTTTGTGCAGCCTCCTGGCCACGGTAAAACGCGATAACGGATGTCCAGTTGTCTCTTGCATGTACCTTGCGATTTCTCCCGCGGTCTGCCGTCTGTCTCTTCTCTCCTGTAGGACAATATATCGATCGTCTCCCGCCGTGGTTGCTCGTGGACGACCACTACTAAACTCTCGGACAGCTGTTCCTGTAATTTGAAATGCTCTCCAAGCTGGTGAGACGATGCTGTGATCGATCCCGAACTCGTCGGCCACACTAGTCACACTTCGACCTTCTTCCAACTTCCCAATGACGCGACCTCGGGTAAAGTCATCCAGATGTCGTTATACTGGATTGCCTGTTGGCCATATCACACGTTGGCAGCAACTCGACATCGTTCAAACCGATGCACACCGTGCAATAGCTTTCACCGAATTGTTGAGCGTACAACGCCCGTGTGCTTTACACCCTTCCGACACTCCCCCTCCCCTCTACGTCATGCTGCATACATATGCGCATGCCCTACCGTACCGGACCCTAGTCTGTCTCCTTAGTAGTCTTTCGGTCCGTTCTGCCTGCTCGTTCCGCTGTTATGCTCATTTCTCCTCTTCGTCCTTAACTTTTGCACAGCAGTGTATTTGCAGTTGCAGGATCTTGGGTGCAAATTGACCTTTCCACCACGGCCCATAAATACTCTATTGGGTTTACGTCGGGCGAACGTGGTGGCCACACCGTCCATCGGAACTGTTCAGAATGCTCCTCGAACCAATTTTGGACAACGTGGGCCTGCTGGCATAGTGCATTGTCCACCTGGGAAATCCCATCGTTGTTGGGGTACATGAAGGACTGCAAATGTTCCCCCAACAGAGCAACAAAGCGATTTCCGGTTAATGACGTGTTTACGAGGACCAGAGGACATAAATCGCGCCACTCAAAGACACCCCACACATGTATGGAACAAGCTCCAGCTTGCAAAGTGTCTTGTTGACAGCTTGGGTCCATGGCCTCATGGGGTGTGCTCCACACCCGAATCCTGTCATCAGCTCGTAACAACTGGTAGAGTGACTCATCGGACCACGCCATTTGTTTACAGCCTCCCAGGGTCCAATTACCGTGTTCACAACCTCAGGTGAGGCACTGTGTCCGATGTCGACCTGTTTTCTTACTATCAAAAGCTCTCTGGTTGGTCTTCTGCTCCCATATCCCATGGATGCTAAATTACGCTGAATTGACCTGATAGATATGTCTCTGGTACCTTGTACATTGAATGTGGATGTTATTTGAGCCAGTGTCACTTGTCTGTTAGCATGGACAATCCTGGTCAGATGCTGCTGGTTACGGTTATTCAGCTCCCGTAGTCGGCCACTGCGCTGTCCACGGGGTGGGTGGTAATGCCTTCCATGAGGTATTCTCGGTACACACGTGACACCGTGGATCGAGGAATGTTGAATGTTCGCACAACTTCGGAAATCGAATGTCCCATCCGTCTGTCTACCACTACCATGCCTCGTTCAAACTACGATAATTCACGTTCTTCTTACCATAATCCTACTGGCAGTTGTTCTGCCTGATTCACGAGATTATATCTCGTAACTGATAAAAATCGTGGCGTGTGTCAAAGCCTTTATACGACGGAAGCGCCAGTTAAAAATTTGCATATTGCTATCCCATGAGTTTTGGCACTTCAGCGTACTATGTTACTGATGCACCTTAGTCAATCCCCGCAATTCGGATAATTAAATATATAAAAGTTTCAGGCGCAAAATCCAGTGCACGGATTTTCTCTGAATTACGGCAGTTTTAAATTTGCTTTTGAAAGAACTGCCATGGGCTCCTTTTCGTTAGTCGAATTTTGGCAGTATCTTGTGTCGTTTCCAGACAATAATCTGATTTCTAAGTTTACTGTGTGTATCCGTTTCGGCATAGTTAACAGATGTAAGAGGCAAATTTTCTTCATTCTATTCAAGGAAAGAAAAAAAAGCGTAAAGACAAGAAAACACACAAAAAATAAATAAATAAAAATGCAGTACAACCTCCCAAACCAGAAAGAGAGAGAAAAAAAAACATTTGGAAGAGATACGGACGAAACAAAAAGGGCCGTTTTAAGGGCAAAAACTGCTGGCCACCATACTTTGAAAATAAACTACGTATATAGGCGGAAGAAGTATTATTTCGCATTAAAAACCAAAAAAGAGAAGTTACCAGTTATTTTACTTCCAAAAACTAACAATAATTTGGAGCTACCAGAAAATCACAGACCTGTTTTCTTACTAGCAATGGCGGACAGACTTTTGAAAAAAATTTTTAATCAGAATTCAATGCTTCTGTGAAGAATATGCCGTATACCGTATGTTTCAGGTGTTGTAGGAAAGGCACTCCCCCATATATCAGCTAACTAAGGTAGCTGAAAAAAATCTTTGAAGAATTTAACCTCAAAGACATACGGCGGTGTCCAAAAAAAAAAAAAAATCATGTGACACAAATGGATTTTACTCAGCATCTGATCTTTAGTCATTTCCTGCCGAAATCGTTCATTGCATAAGTCTGCGAAAAACACAAAAGGATCTGACTCACCACCGATCTGCAAGTGTAATTCCCTGCTGAAATATTTCACTTGAATTGGCAAAGAACGAATCAGAGGGAAAGAACTGTTTTAGTGAGTAGAATCAAAAGAGTCGGGTTGCTCATCGCTACAACACAACAATGTGAGAGAACTCCACCCGCAGTAACTGCGGTCACGTGTCGGGCGTGATGAAACAAGTGCAACATCGGCGTACCTTCCTTGAGCTTTCTGGAGTTTTCTCTTTGTGACGTTATGGGTCCTCGCGATAGATTTTCGGATTAGAGATGCTCAACCTCTAGTAAACGCGGCTTGTACCCGAATTCCGCAATGTGAGGGGACACATTGAGGAGGCTGGAAAACTGATGAATCCCTGCACCCTTAGTTGAACTTCGATGAAGATATTCATCACATTTCAAATTAACTTGAATAATAATTTCCACGAATCTTTTCAGCCACCTTACACAAGGCGTTGGCAATGAATGGAAGACGCGCCATTTTTTCTGTAGAGCAACCTAAGATCTTTAGCCGCCTTCGTTATACACGATATGAAATCCCAACCCTCTCTCTGCCGGCGGCGGAACTCGAATCCTTCTACTCTGGAGCTGGTGCTTTCCCAATTAAGCTACGCCGGCAAGGGCTTTTTCCTCCTTAAAAAAGGGCTGGGACGGAATCGTAGGTTTCCGGGTCAACCGGCAAATCATGCTTGAAGGAGAGCTCACTGTAAAAGAAGGAGTTCTTACTGATTCCAGATGAGGTGTGGAAGAAACGACACACATTTTTCGAAGCGTAGAAGGAATTCTCATTAATTCCTGACGATGTGCGGAAAGAACATCACATCACACATTTTTCGAAGAACCCAACTGCCAGGAAACTCACTTTTACGTTTGGGCGCAAATGTGAAATTCAAACCCTTTCTCTTCTGGTGGCGATACTCACACATCCTTCTGCTCCGCAGCCTAATGCTTTCCCAAATAAGCTACACCGACCAGGTGGCTTTTGCCGATGCCCAACAGCTTTGATAAGTATATTATCAACGGTTCACAGATAATCTTACAATTCATAGGATTACTGACAAGCAGTTCAACGATGTTTGAGTGTTTCTCTCAGTTCAAATCTTCATACGAAAAGAATTACAATTCTCTGAGCTAAACGTCAAGTGAAAATGCGCCGCTATACTTGCAATGGTGAAAATTGAGTTACATAAGTTCGCATGCAAAAATTGCTTCCTGACTCGTGAAAATTGGCACACGGACGAAACAAACACTGAACTAAAATCAGTGGCTTGCGAATTTGAGAAACAATTATAGGGAATATTTTAAAATTAAATTTCCGTCTGTTGGAGTGGTGTTACATATCGTTAATAGGTGGCGCTCTACGTACGTTAAGTACTAGATACGTGGCACTTTCTTACCTTCTTCCTTGATTATTTAAAGTTTTCATACAAACATTAATAACTGAGCGGTTATAGAGTTTTGTTTAGGATGTCAGTAATTACTTAAATCACTTAGATTGCAATTTATTGGCTTTTCTACCCGTAAACTTATGCAAATCAGAAATCAGATGCTGGTAATCTACGATGCTGGTAGAAAATTTTTCATAAAATCACCAACTGATACAGAAACGAACACCCACGAAATTCACTCACAAAACTAAGACCCCCACAAGAAGGGGTCGCAAAAACAGCGCGATTTTCAACATCTATGAGCAAAGAGCTGCTTTGGGCATGCTTTAATCTCCACCTTAAAGTAAAGAAACGTCCCTTATGTCCCTTTCTTTCACGTCGATTGTTTAATCACTCGGATCCATTTTACCCTATCTGCAGCGCAAAACCTTAGTTTACTTATAACATCGTGGTAACAAACTGCCACTAGATATTTTGCAGCGTTTGGTCACTGAAAATGCGATGATTGGTGAACTTCCCAAAGGAACTTCTGAAATGCAGGTTCTTAAGCTCTTCAAAAGGACTTATCAACAGGTATTATCATCTTACAAAGAATAACTGCTAAACTAGCATGCTTCCTTCTGCGTTGACGACGATTATTGTTTCTGAAATAGCAGTCATTGATTCAGAATTTCGGATCAAAATGCTGTTGTGTTGCGAATTGCAGTGATGTAAACAATTTCTCAGATGCAACTTCGCACAGTAGTGAATGAAATCTCGCCGCCAGTATTAAGCTTCTTCGTATACTTCCAGATTCTCGAACACTTGATTCTAATTATCTTGAGTGAAAGTTGAAGTGAACGCCCAATGAAACCTTTGAACTAATCAGGGAAAGAGAAATCTCGTTACTTCATTGGCGTAAGTCCAACGCCCATTGGAAAGCAGGATTACTGAGCTTGCGATACTTTATTGAAAAAACTTTTGTGTCGCGTTGCGGGACATTAATTAGGCCTTTTAGTCCCTCAGACAACTACTTTCTACTCTTTCTAAATTGAGACATATAAACGATTTTCAGGGTAAGCCTGCAAACAGTCGTCCCAATTTCTTTAGTTATTTACTTGAAAGAAATTGTTATTCAGTAGAAAAGGCTTTTCGTGGAAGTACAGATAATTTAGGTAATTCACATGAAATGTTAGTTCCACACAACATTCAGTATCTGAACAAAAATATCCAGACACTTACCTATCCGCAAACTTCTGTAACCGGAAAGGGATTACTATCGAGTGGTACACCTTTGCTGCTATTACAGCCCCCACTCTGTATGAAGACTATTCACTAGATTTCGGTAGGCTGCTAAAGGAATCGCCTTCAATTCTGCCACAAATGATCTAATCAGATCGGTCACCACTGTCAGGCGGTTCGAGCTGACCCGCAGTTGGCATTCCAGTTCATCCCAAACGTGCTCCAGGGAGTTCAAGTCAAGGCTCTGTGTAGGCTAGTCCAGTTCTTCCACACTCATCACATCAAACCATTTCTGCACGGACCTCGCTTTCTTTGGGGACGAGAGCATTGCGTGTTGGTAAAGAAAAGGGCCTTCACTGAACTGTTGCCATAGTGTTGAAAGCACATAACTGTCGAGAAAGTCATTGTAGACCGCAGCTATAAGATTCCCGCGCATTGGAATCAGAGAACCTAGCCCAATCCACGAAACACAGTTTCAGAGTATGATGCATCCTCTACCAAACTACACAGTTGGCGGAACACAATCGTCGGGCAGGTAGACATTCTCCTCACCCGGGCTCGTCCGTTTGACTGCCAGATGTTGAAGTGTCATTCGTCACTACGAAGAACGCGTTTCCACTACTCCAAAGTCCACTGATGCCGAGCTTTATACCACTCCAACCAACACTACGCATTGACCTTGCTGATGGTAGGCTTGTGCGCGGCTGCTGGGCCATGTACATTGAAGAGCAATTGAACTAGAGACAGCTGGCGTTATGCAAATGTGGCGCTGTGGGCGGCTCTGTAAACGGAGACGACATGACGTATGCAGCGATCCGACAATAGAAGGAGTGAGGCGACGGGAAACAGTAAGAATTGGTCGCAGTATGGGTAAGATGAAGGATCTAAGCGCATTTGATCGTGGGAAAATTGTCGGGGCCCGACGAATGGGTCACTCCATCTCAGAAGTCGTGCAGGCACTGGGATTTTCACGAGTCCCTGTGTCACGGGTGCACCGTGAGTACATCGAATCCGGTAAAACCATCTCTACTAGGGCCAACTGCCGTGGACAACAGCGTGGGGATGAGCTGGGTCATCGTCGTATAGCTCGCATTGTAACAGCGAATAGACGGGCCACAGTGCAAGAAATCACTCGGCAATTTAACGCTGGTGCACAAAAACGTGTAAGCTGCCACACCATCCAGAATCATCTCTTCGCTATGCGGTACAGAAGCCATCCTCCCACGAGGGTACCACTGCTGACCGCACATCACAGGGTGAAAAGATAAGCATGGGCGCGGGAACATCGCCACTGGACCCTAGACATATGGAAAATGTTCCTTGGACTGATGAGTCGATATTCGCGTTGGTACATGCGGATGGCAGGATACGAGAACGGCGCAAACCACATGAAGCAATGGATCCTTCTTGCCAGCAGGGTGCTCTTCAAGCTGGTGGGCGTTGCATTCTCGTCTGGGGACTGTTTACGTGGACTGAAATGGGACCCCTGGTACGTGTGATATCGTCCCTCGCAGGTCAACGTTACCGGGATATCCTATACGACCATTTGATCTCGTTTGCGCGTCTTCAACATCTCACTGGGGACCTCATCCGGCAACAAGACAATGCAGCTCCCGAATTGTATCTGAATGGTTGGATGAACGCTCCAACGACGTGACCTCGCTTCCTTGGCCAGCTGGGTCACCTGACCTCAATCCCATCGAGCACATCTGGGATGCCACCGAGAGAGATGTTTCACCCTCCATCAAACATTTGTGAACTGTGGGAGCTTGTTCAGGGGTCGTGGATCCGTATGGTTTCCCAACGCTTCCGGTGTCTTGTCGAGTCCATGCCGAGACGAATCACCGCCGTCATCAGGGCAAAAGGTGATGATACACGTTACTAGACAGGTATCTCTAATTCAATTGCTCTTCAGTGTATTTACCTCAGCTCTTAAAGAAACGTTTTGGTGCTGACGTTGTTTTTAGTGGCGCTTTCGAACTCGGTGGTGAGTGCTGCAGCCCAAGACTCGCGACTTAGTCAAACTAACGGCTTCAGAACTCCGCGGTCTCGTTCCATCCTTCTAACATGTCGTGATTGTACTGTTGTTCATCCTAGGCGTTTTCACTTCATAATAACACCACTTTCAGTTGATCGCTGCTGCCACACGAGAGCAGAAATTTCCTGAACTGACTTGTTGCTGCGATGGCATCCTATGGCCGTGCCACGGTGAAAGTTACTGAGCTCTGGAGTACCGCCCATTCTACTGTTCATGCTTGTCTACGATGTTTGCCACGCCACGTGTGGCTGTTCAAACATGCATGGGGTCGTATTTGTGTGGTAATGGGCAAATCCACTTTACTCGAAATGGTTAATCCCACAGATATTGCTTCAAATATGCTCTAAACGGACGCGTGAGCTTACGCCCTCTAGTGGCACACATATACCTCCTTAAGGACAAATTTAAATTTTATGCAGAACATTTCGTATTGGAAACGCTCTCCGACAAAGAAAGAAAGAGTTTCTCAAATCAGACGCCTGGAAGTACAAATGTCAACGGAAATAAGATATACATTTACGCCTCCTGGCGGAAAAACCGCGCACTATTTTAAGTGATAGGTAATATCAAAAGGCTTTTCGTGGTGAGCGGTATCTGTCCACAAAATATTTTTTTTAAATCGAATTTTCAGAAGTGAAGATATTGCTGCAAATACATCAGAAACAGATATATTCGCTTACTCTCCCTAGTGGCCAAACCATTCTTGAACAAAAATGAGAAGTTATCTGTAATCGCAGTTAAAACTCCGTTTATTAGGTTAAATATGTACAAGCATAAACATGAGAGATTTCACCACCAGACGAGTGGCTTCATCAGAAAAGCAGCTCAGTGGGAAAAATGAGAGGTTCTACTTAAAATTTAAAAACATAGACAATAACGAAAACGTGCTAGGTGCTAAGGGTAAAGCCTCGCGCAGGTTACAACATTATTAGAATCAAACATGCGGAACACCCAAAAGCGCCCGCCTAATGGTAGGTTATTCAGTAGAAACGTCATCGTTGCAGACATTACGGTTGGACAGGATCTCAATAGTCTCCCTATATGAAGTGGCTCTCGCGTTAGTGTATGAAGCGATTTTTTTTATCTCATCCCATTTAGAAACAGCAGCGTGGCTTTTAACTAGGCGTGCTAATGCTGTCGTTAGCCTGCCTTGTTTAACAACACGTTTATGCTCAAGAAATCTCAATTTGAAGGACCTAATGCTCATACCAACAGAATACTTTATAAAGTTGTCAGGGTAATTAATGCAAGAGGATGGAGTATACACCGGCATCCAAAACTTGCGTGGCACGGTCTCGATGTGTGGTTAGAAGAGCTGAAATCGATCTTGGTGCTTGAATTCCGATCCCAAGGCCAAACTTCTTAAGACAGTTCTTGAGATAGTATGTAAATCCAGGAATATAGGGAATAGATCCAATTAACCGCAGAGGAGGCTTTAAGGCGGCAAGAATGAGATTAATAACGGCAGCTTCACCACTCCGGATGATGTTGTCGATCCTCTGTGCATCAAAGCCAGCAGACAAGGCGGGCGATCTTAAATATTATTAATATTATTAATTAATATACAGATTTATGTCCAGAATACTGAAGTCAAATAAAATAAATAGAGATACTTCTTTGCTAACAATACGAACACACACTTAAGAAAAGAAGATAAAAAGGAAAACAATAAACACAATAACATCGCTCGAAAGTTTTATTTTTGCAATGCATTAACAGCAAACCACCTTTATCAGTGGTAAAATTTCGTAAAAGAATGCGCGAATGGAGCTTTCGATATTCTTTTACTTCACTTTAGGACACGGAATAAAAATTGTTTAGCAAGTATTTGATTTATACTCCACAGTACAGTTTCCTAATCTTTTTGTTTATCGATAGCAGTGAAAGCTTGACCATATCCAACTTTACTGAGATCCACGCTTTTGTTAAATATTTCAAAAGCAGGAAGGTTGTTCGAAACATCGGGGTGTTTCTGTGGGTAATGCATAATGGAATAAGGATCATAATCACCTTGGATACCAAAATCTCCTGCATTTCCCATTTCAAACTGAGACTGCCAATCTGAGAAAAAAAAAGAAAAAGATACTGAATTACTTGGGAATATGTCATTTGTGGGGGCATTAATAATGTTTACCACAATATTACATATATAGAAGACAAATTATACAAGATTAAACACTAAGTTTTTGGGATCATGCGATTTTATCAAAAACGCCTTCATCGAAGACGAAATCATAAAAAGCAAAATCATTGACGGAGCATTGCTTCGAATGAAGACTTTTTCGAAAATTATGAAACCAATTCATCGAAATATTTGTTCGATGAATTAGTTTAATAAATTAGATATTCAGTATTATCATCTCTCTTAATAGTAATAAAAACACGGCTTAAAAGACCCTCATGATCAGTCTGACAAACAGTTGGAATGGATTTTCTTCTATAACAGGATAAAAAAAATATTTTTTTGTTGGTATAATATTTCATAAAGTTTTTTTCTAATTTGTGGATGATCTAATTTTATTATTGGAAAACAAACTACTTTAATCTTTTTTAACCATTTGGAAATGGTATAAACACTAGAATTTTTAAATCAATTTAAAGTGCTTTGGGAGTCTTTAAAATAATTTTAAAGAAGTAGTTCCGTTGAAGTGTGTTCTACGAATGTTTTACATCCTTATTTACTATTGTAATTATATTTGTAGTAACTGATGTATTTTATTTGATCTTCAACATTTCAGAGCACGTGTTTGCACCACTTCAAGGGTCCTAATCTTAATTTCTTTCTTTCAAGGGCTCTTAATTTCTTTTTTCTTAAGTGATCTTAATCTCTTATATATATATATATATATATATATATGTTATTTAATAAAATTATATATCATCATCATCATCATTGTCAACCATTATCAATCCACTGCTGGACGAAGGTCTCCCCAAGTTTCCTCCACAACGGTCTGTCTTGTGCCATTCTCCTCCATGTCACCCCTGCATACTTTCGAATTTCATCCACCCATCTCCCATGTGGTCTTTTTCTGGGTCTTTTCCTGTCCCTTGGAATCCAATCTAAAATTTCGGCTGTCCATCGATGATCTGTCCTTCTGGAAGACATCATGATCAGAGTTAAATCCCTGAAATGGCAATGGGCTGGACTTACTGCCAGAAGGACAGAAAATTATATATATATACATATATATATATATTAAATTATTTAATAAAATTGAACATTCCACATAAATCAGTAAAAATAATATTAAAACACGTAAAAAAACTGGTATGTTTCGAAAATCGGATTTTATTCATTTTAGGTTTTGAAGCATCAACTACATTTTGAGCACGTCTTTTTGTAAAAACAGATCGTGCATATGATATCGGTTTAAGCAAATATTCTCCGATAGGGGGCATAAAAGTAAATTGCTTTTTCCCTGATATCTCAGCTTCTAAAACTCCGATTTCAAAAATGTTTCCATCAGTAGATACAGCTCGCGTTGGGAACTATTTTGCATAAAATTTTAAATTTTGGGTATAAAATGGTTTGGCCACCAGGGGGCGTAAATGTTGATTTCTGCTTCCAATGCATTTGCAGCAAAATCTGTGCTTCTAAAATTTCGATTGAAATTTTTTTTTGTTGACCCATGCTACTCACGTAGACAAACCTTTCTGGAATATTTTCTTCTTAAAATAATGCCTCGTTTCTCCGCCAGTGGGCGTAGATGTATATATTGTTTTTGTCCATATCTCTGCTTCTAATGATCCGATTTGAAAAAATTCTTCTTTGTTGGGCAGAGTTTCTGGTGCGATACGTTTTTAATATAATTTCAAAATTTTCAAATAATTCATTGACTTTCCGCTCGGGGGAGTAATAGAAAATTCTCTTTCCTCTGCCTCTAAAACTCCGATTTGAAAAATTCGATACCTCTGCTTCTAAAACACCGATTTGAAAAATTCTTCCAGCACCGGATACAGCTCCTGGTGAGAAATTTGTTTATTGCAATTTCTAATTCTTCATAAAATATGATTTGGCCACCAGGGGGCGTAAGCGTTAAAATCCTGTTTCGCAGATATTTGCAGGAAATACTCAGCTTCTAAAAGCCCGTTTGAAAACATTCTTGCGTGGACCGATATCGCACCTGTCGATAAGCATTTGAGAATATTTTTATCTTAAAATAATGCATGGTTTCTCCGCTAGAGGGCGTAGATATTTATCTTATTTCTGTTAATATCTCTGCCTCTAAACGTCGGATTTGAAAAATTCCTTCTTTGTTAGATAGCGTATCCGGTGTAAAATGTTTCGCATATAAGTTCAAAATTTTCCAGTAATGCATGGACTTTCCGCTAGGGGGTGTAAAGGCAAACTGCGTTTTCCTCAATATCTCTGCTTCTAAAATTTCGATTTGAAAAATTCTTTCTGCAGCGGATACAGCTCCTGATAGGAAATTCTTGGCATATAATTTCTAATAGTTGATAAAGAATGGCTTGACCACCAGGGGGCGTAAGAGTTAATTTCCGCGTCTGATGTATTTGCAGTAAAATCTGAGCTCCTGAAAACTCGATTGAAAAAATTCTGTCATGGTCCGATACCGCTCGCATCGAAAAACTGCTTGAAAATACTCTCTACACTGCTGGCCACCCAAATGCAACACCAAGAAGGAAGCACCTGATTTTCCTGAAATTCGCAGCATGCGTCGCCCGCGAGAGGACATGCATACGATTAGCATTGCAGGGCATATGCAAATCATGTGCGCCCGGCACGCCACTTAGAAGCACTATAAAAAGGGTACACAGTAGGCGGGGTGTAAGTAGTGGAAGTGTGTTGTGCTGCCGGACCTGTGCGTGGGAAGCTTCCTGATGCCTCGTTGCAGAATACGGCAGTCATTCCAGCACGTTTTGAAGTTTGACAGAGGACGGATAGTGGCTTATCGCAACAGCGGTTTATCGTACCGAGACATCGGCGCCCGTGTGGCACGACATCCAGTCACAGCGAGGCGAGTATGGATTCGGTGGGTGCAGGAGGAACGGACGGACCGACGTGAATGATTGCCGCAACCGCGCACACCACCAAACGAGAGGACCAGCATGTTGTGCGGCGGGCATTGACGGCTCGAATCACCACATCACGAACGTTAGCACAGGAGTTAGGGAGTGTTGCGCAACAACCTGTGTCAGCACGTACCGTTCCACGTCGTGTGCAGGAGCGGGGACTTGTCACACGGCGCCCATTGCTCATATTACCATTGACGTTACACCACCGGCGAGTGCGGTGGCAGGGGGCCGTTGAACGCCGCATCTGGACTACGGAATGGCACGACATTGTCTTCTCCGACGAATCCCGCTTCTGCTTGCAACACCACGATGGTCGGATCCGCGTGGGGCGTCACCGCGGCGAGAGACTGTATGACGCCTGCATTATGCATCGCCATACCAGTCCGTCGCCTGGCGGTATGGTTTGGGGCGCAATTGGATATAACACCCGCACCCCTCTGGTACGCATCGGCGGTACACCTAACAGCCACCGCACTATCTCCATCGTTTTGGAGCCTGTAGTCCTCCCTTACCTGCAGGCCTGCCAGCGGCCACGTTTCAACAGGACAATGCGCGCCCGCACGTGGCACGCATCGCGCAACAATTCTTCACGGCCCACTAGGTGTCCCTGCTGCCGAGGCCCGCCTGTTCTCCCGATATGTCGCCCATTGAACACGTCTGGTTACTGATCGGCAACCGAGTGGTCCGGAAATTACCACCCGCGGCTACGCCTGATGAACTGAGGCAAAGTGTGGAAGCAGCCTGGGCCAACATACTACCTCGAGCAACAATAACAGACTCTGCACGGCTTCGCATTGAATGGAAGATGTTTTGGATATCGTCCTTGGGAATAGACTGCCAGCCTGCTTCAATGCGGAACTAGAGTTCATTTAAAGCCACCTCGAGCAACAATAACAGACTCTGCGTGGCTTCACATTGAATGGAAGATGTTTTGGATATCGTCCTTTGGAATAGACTGCCAGCCTGCTTCAATGCGGAACTAGAGTTAATTTAAAGCCACCTCGAGCAACAATAACAGACTGCACGGCTTCGCATTGAATGGCTGGGGTTTTGGATATCGTCCATGGGAATATGCTGCCAGGCTGCTTCTATGCGAAACCAGAGTTCATTTAAAGCCACCTCGAGCAACAATAACAGACTCTGCACGGCTTCGCATTGAATGGCTGTGGTTTTGGATATCGACCTTGGGAATATGCTGCCAGGCTGCTTCTATGCGAAACCAGAGTTCATTTAAAACCACCTCGAGCAACAGTAACAGACTTTGCACGGCTTCGCATCGAATGGAAGAGGTTTTGGATATCGTCCTTAGGAATAGGCTGCCAGGCTGCTTCTATGCGAAACCAGAATTCATTTAAAGCCACCTTGAGCAACAACAACAGACTCTGCACGGCTTCGCATTGAATGGAAGAGGTTTTGGATATCGTCCTTGGGATTAGGTTGCCAGGCTGCTTCTATGCGAGATAAGAGTTCATTTGTGGCAATTGGTGGAGACACCTGATGGGGCAGTTGCTTAGCTCCCATGTCCGCGAAATTTTAGATCGGGAACATATCCGGCGAACTTGCGAGCCAGGAAAGAAGCAATATCTGCCATGCATGGAAGAGATCTAGGACTTTCCGGGCCGCATGTGGCCGAGCATCATCGTTCCGGAATATGGCACCCGGACAACTCTGATGGATGTGGCTCCAGGACAAGTCTGATGGATGGGTATCACCTCTGCCACTAAAACATCACTGGCCTATCATTAGCTGCTGAGGGTTCCCTCAATTCGTGTCAGGTGAGATCGCGAATTAAACTCAATGGCGACCGAAGTCATGATACTTGGGGTAGGGCCGGTATAAAATTGCGAGGTGCCGTTTACCAGGACGTCTTAAAACACGTATGATACCATCACGGTGGATCAACTTGAATCGCGACTCGTCAGAAAACACGAGCCTTTACCAATCATCGTTCCAATGTCTCTGCTTAAGATTCCTTCGCAGACTGAGGCGTCTGCAGGTGAGGGTCAAACATATGGTGTGTTAGCAATCGGTCCTCTGTTAAGCAGACTGGTCAAACTGTGCTGGAGGACAAAGCCTAATCTATGACAGTGCTCTACTGCTGCGCTAATACTGTACATGTCACTATGCAATCGGAAAATAAGTCCTCTGTTAAGTCCTATACCGTAAATGTCGTTATGCGATCTATGCAATCAGTCCGCTGTTAAGCAGATTCGTCAAACTGTGCTTGAAGATAAAGCCTATTCTGTGACAGTACTCCACTGCTGCGCTAATACTGTAAATGTTGCTATGCGATCGGTAAGTAAGTCCTCTGTTAAGTCCTATATCGTACATTTCGCTTGGCAATCTATGCAGTCAGTCCGCTGTTAAGCAGACTCGTCAAACTGTGCTGGAGGACAAAGCCTATTCTGTGACAGTTCTGTACTGCTGCGCTAATATTGTACTAGGGGTGTTCAAATGAAAAGGTACGAAACGGCACTGTGGGTATAAATGAAGACTTTATTCAAAGTATACACCATAGGCCATAGCACAACGATCACATTGATTAACGAGCCGAAGGATTCCTTGTTCCCAGAATTCCTGTGGCCGTGACGAGACCCAGTCCTGCACAGCATCCTTGAGTTCATCGTCCGAGTGGAAGCGCTTCCCTTTCAGATGTTTTTTCAGGGGACCAAACACATGGAAATCGCAGGGCGACATGTCCGGGCTGTAGGGCGGATGGTCAAGCTGCTCCCACTGGAACATGGCCAGTTCCGCGTGTGTGACCCTGGAGACGTGTGGACGCGCGTTATCATGGAGCAGAACCACACCCTCCGTGAGCAGCCCCGGTCTTTTGTTCTTGATGGACCTGCGTAGGCTTCGGAGTGTCTCACAGTACACATCGGAGTTAATGGTTCGTCTGTGCTGGAGAAATTCAAGAAGTAGTCAATTGGACGGCGCTCTTTATAAGAGCCTATGCTCTCTCCTGCGCATGCGGGGGCCCGCGCATGCTCCGATCCACGCCGGCGACTCCAATCGCATCCCTAGATGTGTCGCTACGTTCTGCCATAGCGGCATAGGAAAATATGTTAACGGTTACGTTCTTATGACGTTTCGTACTTTTTCACTTGAACACCCCTAGTAAATGTCACTATGAGATCTGTAAATAGGTCCTCTGTAAAGTCCTATACCGTTGCTGTCGCTGTTCAATCAGTCTCCTGTTAAGCAGACTTGTCAAACTGTGCTGGAGGATAAAGCATAATCTGTGAGAGTGCTCTACCGCTACGCTAATACTGTAGATGTCACTATGCGATCGGTAAATATGTCCTCTGTTGAGTCCCATACCGTAAATATTGCTATGCAATCTATGCAATTGTTCCCCTGTTAAGCAAACTTGTCAAACTGTCCTGAAGGATAAAGACTAATCTCTGACAGTGCTCTACTACTGCGCTAATACTGTAGATGTTACTATGCGATCAGTAAATAGGTCCTCTGTTAAGTCCTATACCGTAGATGTCGCTATGCAATCTATGAAATCAGTCTGCTGTTAAGAAGACTCGTCAAACTGTGCTGGAGGATAAAGCCTAATCTGTGACAGTGCTCCACTGCTGCGCTAATGCTGTAAATGTCACTATGCGATTGGTAAATAGGTCCTCTGTTAAGCCCTATACCGTAGATGTAGCTATGCAATCTATGCAATTAGTCTGCTGTTAGGCAGACTCGTCAAACTGTGCTGAAGGATAAAGCCTAATCTGTGACAGTGCTCCACTGTTGCGCTAATACTGTAAATGTCGCCATGCGTTCGGTACGTCCTCTGTCAAGTCCTATACCGTAAATATCGTTATTCGATCTATGCAATCAGTCCGCTGTTAAGCAGACTCGTCAAACTGTACTGGAGAATAAAGCCTAATCTGTGACAGTGCTTAACTGCTGCGCTAAAGCTGTAGATGTCACTATGCGATCGGTAAATAAGTCCTCTTTTAAGTCCTATACCGTAAATGTTGTTATGCGATCTATGCAATTAGTCACCTGTTAAGCAGACTCGTCAAATTGTGCTGTGACAGTGCTCTACTGCTGCGCTATTACTGTAGATGTCACTATGCGATCAGTAAATACACTGACGGAAAAAACATCCCAACACCAAACATGGGTTGTGTTAGATAAGCGACAGTTGGTAGGCGGTGAGAGTACATCTGTAAGATGACGTCTACGCAAATTTCGCGCTCGGCGCATACGTGTAACGCTAGTAGCGCCCCTCAGAACATGCAAAGCAGGTTTGCTGTAAATACGCGCTGTAATGTTCCTGAGCGTTAGTTATCGTTGAGATTCGACGTAGTGTGTTGATGTTAGTCAAGAATGCCTTTAAGAAGACGAAGAATCCATTATCAACAATCTCACGGAGTTTGAACGAGGTCGTGTAATAGGGCTACGAGAAGGTGGATTTTCTTTCCGCAATATTGCAGAACGACTTGGCAGGAATGTAGCCACTGTGCATGGTTGTTGGCAGTGGTGGTCAAAGGAAGGTACTGCCTCAAGAAGACCGGGTTCCGGCCGGCCACGTGGCACTACTGAGAGGGAAGACCGCCGTGGCGCATCGTACCGCGTCTGCGGCAGCAATTCGAGCTGCAGTTGCCACCACAGTGACACAACGAACTGTTACAAATCGGTTACTTGAAGGACAGCTCCGAGCCAGACGCCCTGTAGCGTGCATTCCACTTACTACAAACCACTGCCGTTGGCGACGTCAGTGGTGTCAAGCTATAGCTCATTGGAGGATGGAGTGGAGATCTGTTGTGTTTTCTGATGAAAGCCGGTTCTGCCTGCTTGCCAGTGATGGCCGTGTGTTGGTTAGAAGGAGGCCAAGTGAGTGCCTGCAACCAACCTGTCTGCGGCCGAGAAACACTGGACCTACACCTAGAGTTATGGTCTGGGGAGCAATTTCCTATGACAGCAGGAGCACTATCGTGGTTATCCCACGCACCCTGACGGCACAGTTGTACGCCAGTCGGGTGATTCAACCTGTTGTGCTGCCATTCATGAACAGCATTCCAGGGGTACTTTCCAACAGGATAACGCTCGCCCGCATGCCGCTGTTGTAACCCAACATGCTCTACAGAGTGCCGACATGTTGCCGTGGCCTGCTAGATCACTAGATCTTTCACCAATCGATCACGTATGGGACATCATTGGACGACAACTCCAGCGTCACCCCAACCAGCATTAACCCTCCCTGCATTGACCGACCAAGTGCAAAAGGCATGGAACTCCATCCCACAAACTGAAATCCAGCACCTGTACGACATAATGCATGAACGTTTGCGTGCTTGCATTCAACATTCTGGCGGTTACACCAGTTATTAATGTACCAGCATTTCACATTTAAAATGGCTCTTCTCGCGCTCACAATAAGCTGTGATCTTGTAACCTTAATCGATTAAATATGTTACCTATACAAATGTATTGCCGCCATTTCGTTTATCTACAACTATTTTTTCGTAGTGTTGGCATTTTTTTTCCGGCAGTGTAGGTCCTCTGTTAAGTCCTATACCGTAGATGTCGCTATGCAAACTATGCAATCAGTGTGCTGTTAAGCAGACTCGTCAAACTGGGCTGGAGGATAAAGCGTAATCTGTGACAGTGCTGCACTGCTGCGCTAATACTGTAGATGTCGCTGTGCGATCAGTAAATATGTCCTCCGTTAATCCTATACCGTAGATGTAGCTATGCTAGCAGTAAATAAGTCCTCCTTTAAGTCCTATACCGTAGATGTCGCTATGCAATCTATGCAATCAGTCCGCTGTTAAGCAGACTCGTCAAACTGTGATGGAGGACAAAGCTTAATCAGTGATAGTGCTCCACTGCTGCGCTAATATCGTAGATTTCACTATGCGATCGGTAACTGCTATGCAGTAGAGGTGTCTGTCATCCCGTGTAGTAATGCAATTTTGTCGTCCAATATTTGATTTCTGTGCGTCCGAACCTAATGTGTTCACAGACGCCACGTTCGTATCACTGTACTGGCATCTCGTCCTGTGCGAGCGGCAATTCCGCAGTAGGAAAATACAGCCTCTCTCATCCAAAGATTCCTTCCTTTGCTCAAAGTCCATCAGGTGTTCATAATGCGACCTCCTTTGGCGACAGGCACAGTGATACACAAGAAACACCCTTTTATCTCAATGTCTGCTGTTCATTGAGGGCAATGTCTTGTTTGGGCTAGCGCTTTATACCCAAGACCGAACAGTTCAAAGGACACTGCTCCAAAACCGCATGTAGATTTTTACTGACATTTTAGTAATTTGCAAGTCCCAACATGTTGTGAACATCCTGTAAGTTTCAAGCTAACATCAACAGTCCTTGAAAGTGTTGCAATTTTCACAAGCTGTGGTGTATTTCTTTCGGTAAGCAATGCACAATAAATTGAATGAAAATTATTCTTAAAATGTGGAAACAAATGTTTATGTTGGAAACTCTGTTCAATTCCTACACTAAACCAACAGATGGGAGCTCCCAGTCTGTTCGTTGGAATTACGGCTACAATTTTTCCAAAGAGGTTTCCGTTTTCTTATGCTCGTAATGTTTGAAAAATGTGTCCTATCGTGAATTCTTCTTTTCGGTGATTTCACTTTCGATGATTTCACCTAGAGCAATTTAAACACTTATTTTTTTAAAATAATTATTGTGTTGTCAGTTAAGTTCGTTCGGTTTTTTTCAATGTTATTTGAAGGAAGACGAACAATACTTTATCATAGAGTTATATGGTTTTTTTTTTGTAACTCTATTCTTCCGGTACAACTTTTGTTCATCGGTTTCGATATTATATTTGGTTTAACTTTCTTTATCCATATGAAGATGGAGTATCAAACAGAGATCATCGCTCTTTCCACTTTTATAAGTGAGTCATGGAAACATTCTCATTGGCCGACACCGGGAATCGAACCCAGAGTATTCCAGTTACGGGCCTGATATGCTTCCACTGCACCACAGCAACCTCGAATTCCTTCAGACTCACACACACTAACTGCCAAGCCAATTTGGCAGGTTGCTTCTTGGAGCGATGACCTCTGTTTGATGTTCCTGGTCAACGTCAAATGTCTGTATTAATTGAAGACGGAATGCCAAGTAGGCAGAAATGAGCATTTCGGATACCTGCTTCTATTCGCTTATCAAGGTTCCAAAGCTGCTCTAGAGATTTGTGCTGTGCACCGAGGAGGGACTATTACTGACAGAACTGCACAAAAATAGTGTTCACGCTTCAAGAAGAGAAAATTCGACCTCACAAACTCTTCCCGTTACGGCAGACCTGTTCAGTTCAGTGAGGATGGACAGAGTGAACTCGGCAACGAGGATCCGCGTCAAACCACTAGGGAATTGGCTCAGAAGATGGGATGTATTCATGATACCGTCGCCCGTCACCTTCTGTCGACGGGTAAGGTCCAGAAACGCGGTGCATGGGTGCCACATTCTCTGAACGTAAGAGCCAAACTCCAGCACTTCACTATCACCGCCAGTTTGCTCGCTCGACACCAGGCTACTCGTACACACAAACAGAGCTTTCTTTACTGCATCATCACCGGCGATGAAAAATGCTGTCTCTATGTCATTATGAAGCAGAGTCAAGAATGGCTGAGTCCTCAAAAGCAAACAACACCTCTAGCCAAGGTCGAGCTGCATCCACACAAGACCATGATCTAACGTTTGGTGGGACTGGAAAGGTGTAATCCACTACGAATTGCTTGAAAAGAACAACAGGATCAATGCACAGCTTGACGTTCAGCAAATGCACCGGCTCAACGAGGCAATTTAGCGGAAACGACCAAACCGATGGCACGGTGTGTTTCTTCAACACGACAACGTTCGCCCCCATGTCGCTAATCGGACCAAAACTGCTATTCATGATCTCGGAAGAGAAGTTCTACCACACCCACCGTATTCGCTTGATCTAGCGCGCTCTGATTATCACATTTTTCCTCTCTGTCGCTCTCCAAACGTCTGTGAGATGTATCGCTTAACAACGATGTCGAGCTGAAACGATGTATCGGTGACTTCGAGTCAAAACCCCGGGGATTTCTACTATCGAGGCATTGACAACAGAGGGGAACGTTGGCAAGAGATCGCGAACAATGAAGGCGAGTATATTATTGACCGATTTGTGAAAACTTGTTCATGAAAAATAAGGATTCGAATAATTGGAAAAAAACAGAGCGAACTGATTTGACAACCCAATAAAATGTGAATAAAAGCTACAAGGAAATTAAAATTAAAGAAACACTGTATCTACAAAGTTTATAAAAATTCCATTAGAATTTATTATTTGCCTTTTTTTTACTTAAAAACAAATATTCTGAAAGCAATTTCGGAAATTTGCAAATATAATTTTCTATTGTATCGAGAGCAAAAGTTCGTTCCTTTTTTAAATGTCTTAAAATTAGACAACTGCGAAACAGGCGTGCCCAAATGTGAACGCTAAATATTAGAAGTACCTGCGCCTCTTCATCCTTTTCAGCTTTTTCTCCTTTTCGTTAATATTTGATTTCAGTTTTCGAATGCTATATATTTTCCACTGTGAAACTCTGATTCAAAACACACACGTCCTTTTAAAATGTGTTGTAAACAGCAGATTTACTGACTAGTATAAATTTGGTTTATGGATGTGAAGACACCCGAGGCTGAAGCAGCGTAAATAATTCTTTCAGAAACACGGAATTATCATACCACGATGTCCAGAAAAAACTTCCTACAGTTGCCTATATAGTCTAGGAGTTTATTCTTTAATAACGTGAACATTCAGAAGAGTTACCGGAATCTTCGTGTTTCTAAAAGCTTGATGTTAGTAAAATCAGGCTTTACAAGGTATAACTATGTCAGTAAGCAGTTAGTAAGTGAGCTATTGATGTCAGTAAAATCTGTAATAATGGAGCGGTTCCTCTGAATTTTCCGTAAATATAAAATGTTGCAGCGAGCAGTCAAATACACTGGCGTGCAAACATTAAGGACGAGACAGTTTTTCGAATGTAACGACGTGCAGAAGTGCTCCAGATCTACTCAAATCCTACCATAAGATCCCCAAGATGTAAGAATAAGGGACAAGTGAGCAAAACCGTCCAAACAAGGAATTCAAAGGATACAAAGGCATTTTATTGAAAAGGTAGCTTCGAGCACAACTGGACAAAAGACAGAAACGTCCATATGACAGGCGGCTGCCAAGAAAAATCCAGTCTTTAGTAGGGAATATGATCACCCCTGACTGCGTTGCAGGATTTACAACGTGTACCCAAGCTGAGGAAGAGGTTGTCAAGGAGCTGTTGAGGCATCGCGGCCCATTCCTCTTGTAGCGCCAATCGCAGCTGCGGAATCGTTGCTGGCGGCTGGTGATGTGCTGCCAAGCGTCTCCCGAGAAGGTCCCACACGTGTTCGATTGGATTTAGGTCCGGGAACCTTGCGGGCCAGCCCATGCGTTGAATATCTTCACTCTCCAAGAGCTCTGTGACAGCCACGGTACGATGAGGTGTAGCGTTGTCATCCATGAAGAACTCAGGACGCACAGCACCTCTAAACAGACGCACGTGAGGCAGGAGAACCTCGGTACGATAGCGGACACCAGTGACTGAACCTCCTTGGAAGATGTGGCGGTCAGTACGGCTACCAAGCATGATAACGCCCCAAACGAGAATTCCGCCACCTCCAAACCGGTTCCTTTCGATGATGTTGGAGGTGTGATTGCGTGTACCCTGCTCTCTCCAGATGTGTATGCGTCCAGAATCGCTCATCAGACTAAATCGGCTCTCATCCGTAAAAAGAACTCGACCCCATTGCTGATGTGTCCAGTTCTTGTGTTCCTGGCACCACAGAAACCGCCGTCTCCAATGAGCAAGCGTTAATGGCACACACCGTACTGGTCGTCGTGCAAATAGACCACCTTTGTGCAGCCTCCTGGCCACGGTAAAACACGATAACGGACGCAGGGGTCATAGCCTACTTCTGGAAAATTTTAGGTAGGAATTTTAGGACTTTTCAGAAAAATTTTAGGAAAATTTTAGGAGTGTATTTCAATAAAAACTAGATGTATATTTGTATACATTTAGTAAAACAACTTTGTATACATTGTAAAGAGTTTGCTTCACACCCTTCAACCATATATACTGATAGACTGCGCATGACATCAAAATTTCTGGCTCCAACATAAAATCACATGATATCAGTCAAAAAGATGGGTTACACCTGCTTATGGTTGCTCTGAGCGATAGAGTAAAGAAAGTTCTATGATTTTTCATGGGTAAGAAACGAATTAAATACCTAAGTCAATAAAATTCAATTACTTAACCAGAAACTTGCAGTATTGATATAAAAATACAGTAACTTAAGAAAAAAAAATGGAATGCATGTTCCAAATTCTTCGCAAATGTTCATCACATTATAAATCACAAAATGTAAACAACCCGATCATGCATGTATATAGCTCATAAGTAAACTTACCTGAAAAGTTTTCATTATATATGAGGCGCATTCACATAATACACCGAAAACACTGAAGTTCTGCAGCGTAAATTAGTAATCATAACAGCATTTTTACACAAAATTTGGAGTCTCATGATCACGTGCCCAATGTTTGAGCAATGGCGGCTTTGATGCAGCTATTGCCAATGTGCAGTCCATTAGTATATATGGTCGAAGTACACACTCAAATTTTTTGCTTAACGTCTAATGTCTAAAGTTTAAGTATGATTTACTTCTAATGTTCAGTTCTTATCTTTTCACGTTGTGACGTACCTGCCAGCAGGACGCACACGATATAAAGGCAGATAGGAATCAGAATAAAATGTCTGCGTAGCTCAGTTGGTAGAGCGACTTGTTCCGGAATAAGCATACTCAGGTTCGAATCCCGGCGTAGACCGAAAATGGCGGAGAAATTCACTTCGTTATAATGGCGCCCGAACTACCCGGATGACCCGACCGTTCAAAATCTCGCATTGGTGTGATGGTATTTCCACACCGCGAGACAGGAAAAATCAGAGAATCCCTTCTCCAGCGCTTCGAAAAATAAAAATGTGTGATGTTGCATTCCACACAGCAGATTGACTGGGAGTTCTCAAGTGTACGTTCTACAGTGGTTGTCTGCCTGCAACGATTCATGGTCACGGCTGACCCGTGGGCCATGCCCCCGGCCTTCTTTCGGGGGGGGGGGAGATGTGACGTACCTGCCAGCAGGACGCACACGACATAAAGGCAGATAGGAATCAGAATAAAATGTCTGCGTAGCTCAGTTGGTAGAGCGACTTGTTCCGGAATAAGCATACTCGGGTTCGAATCCCGGCGTAGACCGAAAATGGTGGAGAAATTCACTTCGTTATAACGTCTTATCATCATATTCAAGTATATTTACCACATTCAAGTTTCACTTTGAACATTAATATGCTGTTGAACCAGAAGCAATTCATGATTTTCACAGTTAAGTTTTCAGGTTTCACATTAAATTATAATATCTTAAAAAGGTAATTGAAAACCAAGAACTATGTACAATTGTTCACTGAATTACTTGTTTTCATATTATTGTTTTAACCTTTTCCTAATAAGCCTATCTTTTTCTGCTTCCACCACAACTAATTTACTTTCAGCTTTCTTTTTTTACAGCTGAACCTTGTATGATCAAGTTAGAGGCAACTGCTATTTCAACCGTATTTTGTTTTTCTACAGCTTTTCTCATTCTTTCTGTTCCCTCTTGAATTACTGCTAGGGAGGCATCTTTATCTTTTTTAAGCCTATTCACTTCTGCATCATTTTTTTTTAGTTTGTCATCAAACTCAGCTTTTCTTTTTTCTCTAGCTGCTTTTCCTTATTTTCCCTCTCTAGCTGCTTTTCCTTATTTTCCTTCTCTAGCTGCTTTTCCTTATTTTCCCTCTCTTTCTGCTTCCTTTCTTTTACCT
This sequence comes from Macrothele yani, assembly GCA_039090855.1. Classification (NCBI taxonomy): domain Eukaryota; kingdom Metazoa; phylum Arthropoda; class Arachnida; order Araneae; family Macrothelidae; genus Macrothele; species Macrothele yani. The sequence goes on from CM077010.1 coordinate 59,370,595, forward strand.
TTTTTGATTCTTCTTCCTTCAGCTTATCAACATACTCTTTATAAAATTTATGTGAATCACGAACACTATTTAACAAATTTCTTGTTGTGGGAACTTTACTTACACATCCATAGTGTTTAATGGCCCCTTTAACTATTCTTAATGATGTTATAGTTGAGTCTTTTAAGTTAACCTTGTCCTTCCTTAACAGAGCAGTGTTAACCGAAAATCCCCTTTCTGCATCAGCATTACCATGAGGTAAAACTAATATTGACTTGATGAGTTTAGCAAGATTTGAGTATTTTTCTTTTCCGCTAGAGTCTTTAATACTAAATATATTACGCCAGTAATGATCAATCCGCACTGGAATATGCCCTTCCTCTGAAAATTTCACTAGTTCATCTAGAGTTGGCTTATCGCAATTTAGAAGTTTCCACTCTTCTCTTACTCTATCAATTTGTTCCTCAGAAAGATGCAAAACACTTGAAATTCTGGTTATTTCCGAAAGTCCTTCAGTGACTGAAAGTTGAGTTGACTCTTTCTTTGGTTCTTTTACCTTTAAAACTTCTATGTCTCTTAGCTTTTGATTGCAGAATGGCAAATTTGACTTTAAATATTTTGTGGTTGCAATTAGTGATGATCTTACATCTAAGAGAAATAATTTCTGCCTGGTCTCCTGAACATTCCTGAGGAGATATTTTGTCTTCATACCAACTTCCAACTCCCCTAGTTTTTTCCATGAATTTTTGTTTTCAAAATCTATATTCTTTAGGTCTTCTCCAAATTTCCCTGCAATAACATCATCTTGGATAAACTGAGCCATAACATTCCTCGTTAAAGTATTTAAATCAGAATATAACTGGTGTAATTTTGGTTCTTCACTCTGGTAACATAATGAAAACTTTTCAAAATTTTGGTGTGGAAATGAAATTAATGCTAAATAGCAAGGAGTTAGCTCATTTTTCAGGAAACAGTGAATTCTTATACCTTGCCGAATTGCGTAGTTGTTTTTCAAATATTTTTTGAGATGGCAAGAAGTTTAAAAAATATTCTGTAATATTTAGCCATTGATCCAAGAGCCTCTGGGCTACAGAACCAACGGTTAACCATCTGTTGCTGACATGACGCAAAAGAAATTTGGCTGTGACCAATGTTATATCCTCGACGATTTATAATCCTCTTGTCTTGCAGCACTACTCTTTAAAAAGTAATGCATATCAGTAGTAAATTCGTCAAAATCTATATTTAAGCTTGTCAAAAAAATTTTAAATGCATTACTAACAACATGCAGGTTGCAAAAACCTAGTTCCAAAGATTTCTGGCCTGTTTCTTGTTTTACAACTTCATTGAATTTATTCCACTTAGTAGTTCTAATTCTGACTTAATATTATATAGCTCTAATTATTGTACTATTCTCTTTTACGTGCGATATTTCAAAGTAACTTGTACAAAAAAATAGCAGATAATGCTTACCTTGGCATTCCTTTCTAGCGACGGGAACATTTCACGTACGTGTTTTCCGGTCCTTTGTTGATGTTATTGTCCTAAAGTCCGTTGTGTATGCGATGACTGGCTTTACTTCTCACACTTTTCGCTGGGTATACTCATTGGATCTTTGCTTTAGGATTCAAACATCAATTTTTACCGTTCTTTATACTCGAAATTTTTGCCCATACTCTGGGCATCTTCAGGAGCGTGGCGACTTTACCACCGATGTTCGTGGTTAACTTCGCGCTAATGGAGTCAGATACTCCTTGTTGCCATTCGTCGGAAAAACTTTCCTGGATATATTTCGTTAGCAAGCCCGGCTGGCGCCATCTATGTTTCGTTAAGAACACTTTTTTTCCCCCGTATTTTTTTTTTTTTATTTTCGTCTCCTATCCTGGGTTTCTTGTCTTTTTTTTGCCTGTTTTTCTTTTATTGTTGTTTTTCTTGTCTTATTAGTTCTTTCCACAGGCCCGATAATGTGCTAGGGTGGTTCTGGTTACATACCCTTGCTTTATTTTTGTAGATTAATATTGCTTCTTCCCTCCTCATTTGCCTTTCCGATTTTTTATTCTTTTTTAGCATTTTAATTTCATCGAACTTTGGGAATGTCCGGTTTTCCAAGCAGAATTGCACTAAAGCAGTTTTGGCTTCTTTTTTTGCCAGTTACATATATGTGTTGTTTAAGTCTTTTTTTTAATCTGTTTTTCGTACTTCCAATGTACGATATTGGGGGTATGTGTGCTATTGGAATTTCGTAGGTTCCTGATTCTTCTAGCATTGTTTCCTCTGTTTTTTTGTTGACAGTCATACTTTTCACGGTGTGCACTGAGCTTCCTAGTTGTAAGTCATATTTAGCACAGTGCCTATTGATTTCTTTACTCACTCCTTCCAGGTATGGGAAAGCTCCAATGTATTTCAATTTTTTATTTCTCATCTTCCTTTGGTTGTGCACTTCTTGGCCTTCTTTACTCTGAGTCATATGCTTTTTACTCTCATGTATCCATTTATTAATTAGCTTGCTCGGGTACACATACTCTTGTGATATTTTCGAGGTAAACTCTAGCTCTTGATTTTTTAACCTGTTGTTAGATGTGTGTGTGTACGCTCGCCGTATCAAGTTTACTATGCTGTTTTTTTTATGTATCAATGGATGGTGCGACGAGTATGGAATCAGTACAGGTATGTAAGTTGCTTTTCTGAACACAGAGTATTCAAAACTATTTTTGTTTTTCTTTAGTTGAATGTCCAGGAAGGATAGGCAATTATCCTCTTCAAACTCAATAGTTAGCTCTATGGTGTTACAGATTTTGCTAAACTGCTGTGCTAGATATTGTAGCTCGGCTTTGTTAAGTTTAGACATTATAATAATGTCGTCTACATATCGAGCATAAAGTATTGGTTTTTCAGGTAAATTTTGAATAATTTCTTTTTCGAGGTATGCCATAATCACTTCTGTGTATAATGCCGATAACGGGGATCCCATAGGGCCACCTTGCGTTTGTTTAAATATATTTCCTTCAAAATGGAAGATGTTTTCCTTGATGAAATATAAGGTATTCTTTAGCTCTTTCAGTTGTGACAAGTTTAGTTCTTTGTTGATGCTTAGTTGTTGCATAATCAATTCGATGGCTAGCTTGACAGGAGTGTTTGGGTATAACGCCTTAACATCCATGGAGGCCATAGTTATTTGCTCTAAATCTTGATTAATTAATTTGATTTTTCTATAAACTCATAGCTATTCTTTAATGTATATTGAAAAAAGATATACAACTATCTATCCCCAATATTCATGAGGAATCAATATAGTGATACATAAAAAAAACAGCATAGTAAACTTGATACGGCGAGCGTACACACGCACATCTAACAACAGGCAAAAAAATCAAGAGCTAGAGTTTATCTCGAAAATATCACAAGAGTATGGGTACCCGAGCAAGCTAATTAATAAATGGATACATGAGAGTAAAAAGCATATGACTCAGAGTAAAGAAGGCCAAGAAGTGCACAACCAAAGGAAGATGAGAAATAAAAAATTGAAATACATTGGAGCTTTTCCATACCTGAAAGGAGTGAGTAAAGAAATCAATAGGCACTGTGCTAAATATGACTTACAACTGGGAAGCTCAGTGCACACCGTGAAAAGTATGACTGTCAACAAAAAAACAGAGGAAAAAATGCTAGAAGAATCAGGAACCTACGAAATTCCAATAGAACACATACCCCCAATATCGTACATTGGAAGTACGAAAAGCAGCCCCGGTGGCGCAGTGGTCTAAGGCGTTGGCCTCTGATCATTCGTCCGAATGGGGTCCGGGTTCGAATCCCGGTCAGGCATGGATGTTGTGTTTGTCTTACGGCACTGGCTCTCTCCCTTCCCTGGAACCAGTGACCCTAAATTAGAGACGGGCGACTGCTTATAGCCCATTGGGTTGCTCACGGCGGTCGTTAAACCTCCAATCAAAAAAAAAAAAAAAAAAAAAAAGTACGAAAAACAGATTAAAAAAAGACTTAAACAACACATATCTAACTGGCAAAAAAAAAGAAGCCAAAACTGCTTTAGTGCAATTCTGCTTGGAAAACCGGACATTCCCAAAGTTCGATGAAATTAAAATGCTAAAAAAGAATAAAAATCGGAAAGGCAAATGAGGAGGGAAGAAGCAATATTAATCTACAAAAATAAAGCAAGGGCATGTAACCAAAACGACCCTAACACATTATCGGGCCTGTGGAAAGAACTAATAAGACAAGAAAAACAACAACAAAAGAAAAACAGGCAAAAAAAAGACAAGAAAATCAGGATAGGAGACGAAAATTAAAAAAAATAATAATAAAAAAAAAAAAATACGGGGGAAAAAAAGTGTTCTTAACGAAACATAGATGGCGCCAGCCGGGCTTGCTAACGAAATATATTAAGGAAAGTTTTTCCGACGAATGGCAACAAGGAGTATCGGACTCCATTAGCGCGAAGTTAACCACGAACATCGGTGGTAAAGTCGCCACGCTCCTGAAGATGCCCAGAGAATGGGCGAAAATTTCGAGTATAAAGAACGGTGAAAATTGATGTTTGAATCCTAAGGCAAAGATCCAATGAGTATACCCAGCGAAAAGTGTGAGAAGTAAAGCCAGTCATCGCATACAACGGACTTTAGGACAATAACATCAACAAAGGACCGGAAAACACGTACGTGAAATGTTCCCGTCGCTAGAAAGGAATGCCAAGGTAAGCATTATCTGCTAGTTTTTTGTACAAGTTTCATTGAATTTGCGGAAAAGCACTTATTTACATTTGGGCTGTCCATGGATACACAAATAATTCTGTTCAACGAAATATTGAAGGATGATAACACATCAAGAATTTCTTTTAGCAAAATATCTGCTGTTGCATGACCCAGAAAAATGCTTGTTAGGTATCGGCAAGAAACTGAATTTATTTCTGAAGACCAGTACCTGAGATACACATCCAACTGCCATTTCACTTGTGTATTTGTAGTTTCATCAAATGTTATATAACCTTTCCTGGGCTACTAGATGCAATGTCTTTTTTCAAATCCTCTTCAAAATATTTTGACAATCCATGTGATATCACATAAGCAACTTTTTTCTTTAAGTTGCATTTTGGCTACAATAGCAGAATCAGGAAACATTTCTTTGAAAAGTTCAACTGTTTCAGTGAATGAAACAAAAGACATATTGTCCTTAGCAAATTTCATGGCCCATAATGCTTCGGCTTTAGCCAACTGTAAATCATGACTCAGTACTTCACTAATATTTGTTTTGGGCTGAAGAGCCCGTCCTCCAAAGGCTTTCAGGATGGACTTATTTTGAAATTTACTTTGAAATTTCTGCAAATGTTTTTTTCCCTTTATGATGCGCTTTTACTTGTGAAAAGCCACTATTAGAAATATTGAAAATTTCTGAACACAATATACACTTAGCAGAAAATATTGTTTGAGTTGCAGAACACCATTCTTTCAACTTCACTCCGTCCAATTCTTTGGTGAGCCACGCATCTTGAAATTTCGTTTCGGATTTAGGCGTCTTAAACACTTGTGTATTACTAACCAGAAAATGAAAGGGAAGTACAAAAACACGTTCCAATATTGCAAAACCCGACAACTTCCCGAAGTTTGGCTGCGAGGATGTCAGAAGATAGGAAAAAAAAAAAAAAAAGCAGGTCACCACTAGAGAACTGAACCTGCACATAGCACAGAGAACACCATAAAAGACGCAAAACCAGAAACTATCATACGCATCTCACGCAAGTTCAGTCAAAGCGAGTCGGAGCCGAGATATATTGCGCATCGAAGGTCGCTGTCGCTGACGCACGATCGAAGGTCAATGATCACGTGCTCTACTGCCTGCCACGATAACACTCAGCTACCATCCCATCGTCATTACCGGAGGTTACGGAAGGAGACTACATGTTTCTTCTTTGCTTCCACCCACCTGCAGTTTACAATAACAAAACATCAGCAGAAAGAGGAGGTTCCACAAGGCATGTACAAAAATAAAGTACGATCTTCTGTGTGCCACGGAGTTCGTCTGCAAAGCGCAAACCAGGGGTGAAAATGACCCCTCCCCTTTTCCCTTAGATCTCTTGTTACTCTCGAAAACTGTTCGAAGGCACAAAAGTGGAGCGCCCGCCCCGAAGCAAGTGCATCTCGATGGCGTCATTTTCCCTCCCTTCAGCAGCACAGCATATCGGCTGAGTTTCTACAATAACAGGTCTTTTTACCTTACACGTAATGGTAAATTTATTGGCGTTAATAACGGTTGTATTTTTAATAAATAAGTTTATGAAAATTTTAGGAAGAATAGCAAATTTTAGGCATAATTTTAGGAATTTAAGGAGGGTCACAAAATATTAGGAATTTTAGGAATTTTAGGAGGAATGTGATCCCTGCGGACGTCCAGTTGTCTGTTGCATGTGTCTTGCCATTTTTCCCGTTGTCTGCCGTCTGTCTCTTCTCGCCTGTACGACAATATACCGGTCGTCCGCCGCTGTGGTTGCTCGTGGACGAACACTGCTAAAATCTCGGACAGCTGTTCCTGTCGTTTGAGATGCTCACCAAGCTCGTGAAACGATGCTGTGAGCGATCCCTAGCTTCTCGGCCACACTAGTCACACTTCGACCTTCTTCCAACTTCCCAATGACACGACCTCGGGTAAAATCATCCAGATGTCGTCTACTGGATTGCCTGTTGGCCATATCACACGGTGGCGGCAACTCGACGTCGTTCGAACCGATGTACACCGTGCAACAGCTTTCACCGAATTGTGGAGCGTACACCGCCCGTGTGATTTATACCCTTCCGACCCCCCGCGTCATGCAGCATATATGCACATACTCTACCATACCGGACCCTAGTCTATCTCCTGAGAAGTCTTTCGGTCCGTTCTGCCTGCTCGGTCCGATGTTATGCTAATTTTACGTCTTCGTCCTTACTTTTTGCACACCAGTGTACAAACAACGGGTGAGCTAGCTGAACTGGCCATTCAGTCTAATGTCGAAGTGATGGTTAAGAAACAAAAACACTGAATGTGCTTCACTAAGTTTCGAGAGAGATTTAAGTCCATTCCAGGTTCTGAAGCGGGCTGAAGAATCTTACAAACTTTTTACCGTTCGTTAACAATTCTGAATGTTCCCACATAGTGCGGACGACACACAAGCCTTTGTATATTCTAGCACACGATATTTGCTAAGATTCTCTGTAAACTCTTAATAATATACTAATCAAAACTCTTGGACATTGCCAAAATGCACTCACGGACAATGAAATTTGCGCACCAAGAAGGAAGCATCGGATTGAATTGAATTTTTTTGGACATAATGATACAGATAATTGATACACATGATGACAAAAACAGAGCTCCAGGACAATTACACAGGCATCTGTAGTCCGGTTATCTTCAATATCACGTCACACCGCCTCGTGTGGCGATACATGCTGCAATACATCCGGCACGGAGGCGAACAGACGTCTGCTGTTTGCCTGCGGCAGACTGGTCTGCATGTGTTGGACGGTGTGCAGAATCCCTGATAGCGGGTCACGGTGGGAGCTGGCGTTTCAACGTATCCAACGCATGCTCGATAGGGGACATGTACGAGGAGCGGGCAGGCCATGGAAGTGTCTGGACATGACATAGGCAGTTTTGGGCAACACGAGCCGTGTGCAGGCGGGCATTACCCTGCTGGTATAGCGCACCTGGAAGCCCGAGCATGAATGGGAGCACATGGGAACGTAGGATCTCATCCATCTACCGCTGGTCCGCTGAAGATCCACGTACGACTATTAGGGCTGATCGGCTATCGTAGGCAATGGCTCCCCAGATCATAATACCTGCAGTGGGGAAGGAGTGGGGCTCGATAGCGAGGTTGGGATTGCGCCGTTGAACCGTGGACTTCCACACCCGGACACGATGACCATCTTCCCCCAAAACGAAACGGTACTCATCGCTAAACGCCACACGTCGCCAGTCTGTAGCGTTCTACGTTGCTCTTGCTTGGCAACCCTGCACACGGAGCCGGCAATATTCCGGTGTTAACAGCACCAAACGTAAGGGGCACTGGTATAACAGATTCACTTCCGCGAGGCGTCGGGAAATGGTTCGTGGACACACAGAAGTCGCTACATCTGCATGTATAGTGGATCGGGTCCCCGTGGGCTCCGTTGGTGCCTGGCACACGATCCGTCAATCCTCTCTGCCGGTGGTCTTGTCTGTCTGGAGCCGCTCCGCCTAGTGGCAGTGCCGTCACGTGTCCACTGATTCCAACAGAGTCGGACGGTACGGTCAAAGCGATCGACGTGGTAGGCTATACGGCGTGCCGACCACCACCCTGTGGCTTTCAGCTCGATGATCAGGCATCTCTTAAAGTTCGTAAGTTGCGTAAATCGACGTCTCTGGCATCTACTTGGCATTCCTGCCACCCTGTGCTCTTGCTTGTGTCGGCCGGTGTTTTTCGCTTTCATGGGGCATCGACCACACGCCGGTTCATAAGGTTGCCGGTTCGTGCTTGCAGCGCCAATACAGGGTGTGCGGTCATGCACAATCGCACCAAACGTGGATCATTTGCATACCGGCACGCACTTTACCTATTTGCAAAGTTTCGTGGTTGCAGCATGTTTTCTTCTAGGTGAGCAAATTTCGTTGTCCGTGAGTGTACCTTACTGGTAAACGCATTATTCTAGCATAGAAACATTTTTTATTTTTTCCGAACACAACAAGAAAAATTTTTTTTCCTTGTTTTGCTTTATAATGACTAAATGAAACTGAATGTTTTTGAACTGAAGGAAAAACAATCACACTAAAAACAGTTGTTAAAACATAAATATAGAGTTCAAAGTTTTTACCTGTTTTAATATTGTTCCACAAAATTTTTAGGAAAGTGTCACGATCAGGGCGGTTTTGTTCGTGCATAAAGCCAATAGCATGGTCAATTTCGTGAAGACAGGTTCCCACGTATACGCAGCCGTTGCTTGCAAGAGACAACGACTGCTGTCCACCAACACGACCTAAGTTGGAATAACATCTAAAAAAAAGATCCAAGAAAGAGACATAAGCCACTGGCTCCCGCTCTTAACAAACGTAACTTTCAATGTAAAATTACAGTTTCGCGAAGAGATTGTTAGTTACGTCATCAAATTTAGAAACAAAATAAACTCCTTATCGATCGGATATTCTTTCTACACACAACATTTAACAAGAACTAGACGAAACCCGTCGGAATCGATGCTTAGTTTTTTTAATTCATTCAACCACTTCAGTGAAGACAATAGTCCAGGTTCATGATTTTTTTACGCTTTCCAACCGTAGGTCCGTCCGCCCGTCCGCACGATAACTGGCGTAAAAATGGTTCGATTTCGATGAAATTCTAGTATGTGGTAGGGGACCACCTGGGGACGAATCCTATTGAAAATGGGACAAATGGGGTCAAAGGTCACGACGTAGGAGCGGGATCATTCCATTGCCCTTATGCGTCATGACTTGCGTAAATATGGTTCGATTTCAATGAAATTTTACTATGTGGTAGGGGACCGCCTGGGGACGAATCTTATTTAAAATGGGTGAAGTGGGGTCAAAGGTCAGGACATAGGATCGGGATGCTTTCCATTGCTCTTATGCGTCATAACGTGCGTAAAAATGGTTCGATTTCGATGATGAGGGGACCACCTGGTGACAAATTCTATTGAATGTGGACGAAATGGGGTCAAAGGTCAGGATATAGGATAGCGATCTATTCCATCGCTCTTATCCTATATTATTAAGATGGACGTCAAGTAATTTTGCTTCCTATACTTCCAATGGAAAAACTTTTGTACACATTTCCTTCACAATTAATGTGTTCCCAAGGATGAAAATTTGAACACCGATTAAAATAACTTTATTATAACTTGGAATACTTAATATTTTCTAAAACATAACCATAATTATATAAAAAATCAATAATTTTTCCTTTGGTGGTGTTGAAACCAGAAAAAAGGTGGCGCGACCTGTACTTTGATGACGTCAGTAGACAAACAAATGTTGGATTGCATAATTACGGTTATGGTTTAGAAAATATTAAGTACTCCAAGTTATAAAATGAAGCTATTTTAATCGATGTTCAAATTTTCATTCTTGGGAACGCATTAATTGGGAAGAAAGTACAGGAAGCAAAATTGCTTGACGTTCATCTTAAAGGAGCAATTCTTGTATGTATGTAAATTTCATTTTGAAAACGGCTCTAAGGATTTTGATGAAAGTCGTTAACCTACCGTTTTCTGGTACTAGAAATCGATTTAGCTTGATCGCGACTTTAAGAAAATTTGTTTACTGATAAATTCATTCAACCAATTTCAGCAAAGACAATAGTCCAGGTTCGTGATTTTTTAATTTTTTGACTCAAGATTTAACGACCACCGTGAGCAACTCAATGGGCTATAAGCAGTCGCCCGTAATATTTTCCCTAACAATGGTCAACGGAATGTTTATTTACATCTTTACATATAGGAAACGTCTTACCTACGTGAATAAACTGGATCGAATGAATATTAAATTGTATTATACATCACACAGTCCAACGGCATAACGCAATCAGGTCTTCGAGAGTGTTCGCTGTTCCGATAAGAAGAACTTTAATACAAATGCCTGCTAATGTTGCTCTGCGACACGCTTCGCTCAGTAAAGAGACCGGACTTTAGACTCTCTCAGTCCCTCCATGCTTCCGCTTTCAACAGAGCGTGAGTCAATCGCAGGCGATCGAATGTCAACCACATGCTTCTACCATAGACTTTACATGGGAACATTGCCGCCCCACCACGCCCGAACCGTTGCTTCAATCTCATTTTTTCTTCGACTGGTACATCTACAAGGTAAGACCTTTATTTTGATACCTCAACCATATCTTTACGTTCAGCCGTTCTCTCAAAATAGGACTCACAGTAAAAAACCTTATAGAATTGATATATATATTAACAGTTTACCTCTAACTTCATAAAACACAATTTAACACTTTCACGTCATACAATATTGTGATTAAGATATTAGAATTCTCGTGTTCCTACGTGGTATTACGCTCCTGTATGATATTAGAATTCGGGTTACTGCAAGCATGCTCATCATTATATGTCTCGGAAAAAACGCTTTGAGCTGATCGGCATTGAACGAAAATCTCACTTTTCTGGGCGTAACGGAAGTAGATCTTGGAAGTCAAAACTACTGCAGCACTAGTGACGTACTTACCTCATAGGTGACACACATGTCAAGACGGCAAGTGTAAAAACACAAATTTTTCCGTGACGGAGATCTAATCCACACTCTGGAGTAAGTAGCTCTAATAGCGTTGAAAAGCCATTGAAGGTGGACAAGCATTCAGCTCCGGAGCAGGTGGATGTGGATTAGAAGCAGATAGATGTGGATTAGCTCCGGAGCAGAAGGATTTGAATTTCACATAGACGCCCGATCGTAAAAATGAATCTCAGAGTCTCTGGGGTTTTCGAAAAATGTGCAGTGTTCCTTCCACACATCGTGTGGAAGTAATGATAATTCCTTTTTCGCTTCGAAAAATGCGTGATGATTCTTCCACACATCTTCTACAATGAGTTATTTCAAGAATGGTTTGCCTGCTGACCCGGAAACCTACGATACCGTCCCAGCCCTTTCTCAAGGGGAGGATATATATGACCTACGTAACTCATAGGTGACATACATGTCAAGACTGTAAGTAGCAACGAAAAACCCTTGGCGGCGTAGCTTAATTGGGAAAGCATTCGGCTCCGGAGCAGAAGGATCGAATATCGCTACCGGAATAGAGAGGGTTTGAATTTCACGCACTAAAGAAACCTTTATATAGCCATAGCGTTATAATTTCTTGCTTCGCTACTGCATTTGTACTCTCAATGACATCGTAACATGGAAGTTGGAACCCACGTAAACGTCAGCACAACTGAACGGAAAAGCAGTGGCAAAACATTTTGAGAGGCAAGGAAAATAAGGAAAAAATCCTCAGAGCTAACGGAACTTAATGAAAAACACAGATAGTTATTTGGAGCACATCAATGCGATGTGAAAATTCACCAAACTAGTGATACACTGGCCGCTAATCTTTCTGCAACGTGAAGTTTAGTGTGGCTTCAAAGACCAATCGCAGGAAATTGCGAGTTGTGGGTGAGATTTGCGGATGAGAGTGTGACATGATATGAAACCATGCCCCACATATGCCGTATTGCCTACAAATGTGAGGACCTGGCTGTAAATTTCAGCATGTAAATGTTCTCGAGAGGTGTTTGTAGTATGTGAATGGGCGTTGTCGTGCAGATATATGGTATGACACACCGCTGTTAACGAAGGTAATAACTAAGGGTTCCAGAATGTTTACAACATGACACCAAGCTGTAGTTGATTACGAGATACACCAGGGATGTTCATATATCTTAGCTGACCGCTCTCCATAACATGATGCCTGCTATGTACACTCTGTCGCATTGAAATTGCAGCATCTCGAGAAATGACACCAAACCATGCCCCACATATGCCGTATTGACCACAAATGTGAGGACCCAGCTGTAAATTTCAGCATGTAAATGTTCTCGGGAGATGTTTGTACTATGTGAACCGCTGTCGTCGTGCTGAAATATGATATGACGCACCGCTGTTAACGAAGGTAATAACTATAGGTTCTGGAATGTCTGCGATATGATGACGCCAAGCTGTTAAGTTCATTAGAAGATACACCAGGATGTTCTTAGCTGACTGCTCTCCATAACGTGACGCCTGCTACTCTTGTTGTATGTACACTCTCTCGCATTGAAATTGCAGCACCTCGAGAGATTGATTGGAAGTACATGTAAATTAGCATATTAATGAGTTTGTCTGATATATAGTCAACTCTCGATTATCCGCATTTCAGATTACTCGCTACATGACTTTGTGGTAATATTTTTTCAGTCGCTAAAATATGGTATAACGTAATCCCTTTTCGTGAGGAAGATGGATTTTACGCTATGTCTAAAACCATTAAATAAGAATACGATGCAATAGTTTACGGCCAGGCGAAACATAAACAGAAGTCAACTTACGATAACATTTTATTAGTCCAGTACTACTTCAGTACATCCAACATATAATACAGCAGGTAAACTTCACATTTATCTTAGCGATCAAACGTCTACACACACACACACACACATCCACTGAGCAACTATTGTATCGTCCTTTTTATCCATCATTCTTATTACATTCATACGTCACTTTCTCTCTGACCTCAAATGTGTTGCCAACCTCATTCTTGTGAAAGAGAAGATATCACGTTAAGTTTGAAAGTATAATGGAGAACAAACTCAAATTTACATAGGAAAAGGAACTAAAAATGAAAGTTAATTTAGAATATACGTTACAATAGGTACTACTGAGAACAGAAGATGTTACAATTGACACGAAGTTTCTGCCACCGAATGTTACAGTGCTCGTGCCCCTTATAAATCAGGGCGTAATCTCGGCAATCAAACGGAATTGCATTATAGATCAAGTTTATTACAAAAACAATCGAAGAAGGATGCGACTTAAAGACTTTCTGGCAAAGATATTCAATTCTTGACTATGTATAACGTGGAAAGCACCTGGGATTCAGTTAAACCCATCGCTATCAGAAGGTGGTGGAGAAAATTTATCTCTTATGGAAATTGGGCTTCTGAAGGAAATATAAGTGCTAACATCATAGAACTAACCAAATTAGTGAAATCGGTCCCGGAGGGGGAAATTTTGATGAAACTTATATCGTCAAATGGCTGGACTGCGACATACACGACCCTGGATTTAAACATTTAACTGACGAACAGATAATAATTAATAAAGTTAGAGGAATAGCAGATGAAAACGAAGGAAGTGGAGAAGATGAGGAGGGGATTTCACAGCTATGGGTGAATCATGAATCAGCATTGCAACATGTCGATGGCCTACTCTAGTACCTTGAAGAAAAAGACGATGCGTTATTAGCTGATTTTGCGCCTCCTGCTGTCCCGAATCAAACAAATATGTTTTGCCGTAAAAAAACAGAAGCCAACAACTCATTATTTTAAGATTTAAACAGGAAACTTATCAGTATGTATTATGCTTGTAATAATAAATATAGTCTGAATAAAACATAGCACTATGTTATGCGTGTAATTTGTAGATTAATTGGATTTTCCTGTAAAAATTTGTATCATCCTCGACTTTTATTATCCGGAAAACTCGTGCCGCTCACTCTCGGGATAATCGGGAGTTGACTGTATATACAAAAGATTAAAATACGGGATTAATCGTGAAGCTTCCGCTGATTTAAACACAGATACAGAGAGAGAGTGAAATTCGAATTAGCAGTGAAGCACAACGAATGGCTACAAAACGTGAAGATCGTTTTCTCCGTTGACTGGTTAATTCCACACATACAGAGCCAAGATAGCGAGCATCCCACGAGCTGTGTGGCTTTCGCTGCAAGTCATCCCACCTCTTGCAGGGCCCGTGCAAGCCGACGATAGCAAGGGAGCATCTGTACATATCTGAAATCGCATCGATTGACACTGACAGCTGTAAACCGTCAACAGCGTCTGGAATGACGCCGTTCACGGGCCACCTGAGTACAGAATGGCATAAAGTGGCATTCACAGACGAATCTCTCTTCTTATTTGGGGACCCGATGGTTGGGGAATACGCGTGTTGTGCGGACGTGGTGAACGCGATGCACATAGAGCCATTGTGGAACCGAATACTGCACACCCTGCTGATGATATGACGTGGAGATCGTTGTGATCGTCTTTCACCTTTGGTCTTCCTCGACGGCAATCCCACTGCTGGCTGCGATGTCGCGGAGATTTCGGAAACCGTCTCTTCCATTTTCATTCGGTTTGCCTGACGTCATTTTCGACACGATAACACCGCTTGCGTGAATACCGTAGATGTTTCCTTTAAATATCTTCGTGGTGTAAACTTGCTGCCTTGGCCATCCAGGTCCTCAGATATCTCTTGAGTGAGTCACAAGTGGACGACATTTATATATCTTCCAGCAGCCAGCATGGATGACGACTGTTTTTTCTGGACCAGATGCTAGAGGAAGATACCGCACGAGGCTATTCTACATCTATTTGACTCGATACTAAGACGTCTTACCACAGTGTACCACAACCGAGGGAATTTTACTTTGTATTTATATGTGCATAGCAAATATCGTTCTATGCGATTAAATGTATTCATCAGCATATGCAAATTTTTCATGTGTAGCTTACCTTCTTGGCTCTCATCAATATTCTAAGTATAATTCAGGATATCGTAATTTTAGTGAAACCTAGTGTAATTCGATGTTTGCGTTTCTGGGGTTGGGCGTTGACAGGGTCTCCTTTGCAAGTGTATTCAACAATCGCGGGCGGAAGCGGGATTCAACGTTATAGATTACACGACGACATTTTGCATTAAGGTGGTTCCACCTAAAATATCTGCCTTATGATTACAATCGTAAAATTCTTTACATATTTTCTTCGCAATTAATATATTCCCAACGATGAATATTTGCACATCGATAAAACTAACTTTAAGTTATAGCATGGGATACTTAATACTTGCTAAAACATAACCATAATTATATTAACAACAAAGATGACACCGAATTTTGGGGAGTAATAAATACGTCTTTTGAATCCGTTCTAACGCAAATTAAATTTATCAATGCTATTCAAAGTCAATGGAACCGGTATGGAAAACAATAGTATCTGACGGAAGAAGGAAGTTTTCAATCGGGTTTTTAATCCCTCAGTTATTGCGGTAAAGAAAATCGTGAGCTTACGCCCTCTGGTTGTAGACTTGTGCGTTAAGAAAAACATGAATTTATATGAGAAAGATTTCGCACCGGAAACGCTCTCCAACGTAGAAAGAATTTTTCAAATCGGACTCTTAGAAACAGAGATATCGACAAAAATAAGATGTGACTTTACGTCCCCTGCATTGTTTTAGGAAGAAAGTATTCTCAAAAGGTTTTTCCATATCAGCGGTATCGGTCCAAGAAAAAAAAATTAGTCGAGTTTTCAGGAGCCCAGATTTTGCTACAAATACATCAGAAGCAGAAATTAACACTTATGCCCGCTGGTGGCCAAACCATTCTTTACCAAACATTGGAAATTATGTGAAAAATATTTTCTATCAGGTCTTGTAAGCGATACAGGAAAACATTTTCAAATCGGAGTTTTAGAAGCAGAAATAATGCAGAAAACGCAAGTCACCTTTATGCCTCCTAGCGGAAAGTCTATGATTTACTTGAAAATTTTAAATTTATAGGGAAAACATTTCGCATCGGAAACACTATCCAAAAAAGAAGGAATTTTTCGAATCGGACTCCTAGAAGTAGAGATATTGACAAAAATCAGATATACATGTACTCCCCCGGCGTAGAAACTATGCATATTTTAAGAAGAAAATGTTTCTAAAAGGTTTGTCGACATATTTAGAAGCTCATATTTTGCTGGAAATACATGCGAAAATTAAGGTTTACGCCCCTGGCGGCCAAACCATTTTTTTTGACAAAAATTAGAAATTATGTGCGGACGATTTCCCATCAAGAGCTGTATGCGATGCAGAAAGAATTTTTCAAATCACAGATTTAGAAGCAGAGATATAGGGGGAAACGCAATTTACCTCTACGCCCCCTAACGGAAAGTCTATGAATTACTTAAAAATTTTGGACATTATATGAAAAACATGTCACACTAAAAACACTATCCAATAAAGAAGGAATTTTTCGAATCGGACTCCTAGAAGTAGAGATATAAACAAAAATAAGATATACATCTACACCCCCTGGCGGAGAAACTGTGGAATATTTTAAGAAGAAAATATTCCGAAAAGGTTTATCGATGTGAGTGGCATCAGCCCACGATAGAATTTTTTCAATCGATATTTTAGAAAGTCAGATTTTAAGGCAAATACATCAGAAGCAAAAATTAACACTTACGCCCCCGGTGGCCAATGTATTCTTTACCAAAAATTAGAAATTATATGCAAAAGATTTTCCATCAGGAGGTGTATCCGCTGAAGAAAAAAGTTTTCAAATCGGAGTTTTAGAAGAAGAGTTATCGGGAAAAATGTAATTTACTTTTACGCCCTTTAGCGGAAAATCTGTGCGTAATTTGAAAAAGTAACTATATCTGAAATACTCTTCGACATAAAGGGAACCTAAAGATAAAATAATTTTTTCAATCGGATGTTTAGAAGTAAATATGTGGAATAAAACGTATTTTTGAATTCGGCATCATCTGCATTGACGCCCTCTATCGGCCAAATTGTACATCGTAAAAAAAAAAAAAACGAAATAAAGGATCATTATTCGCATATTTCAAGCTTTCCAATGCAAATTTTTTTTTAAAATCGGACTAATAGTTGCAGAGATATCGTGGGTACAGGCGGACGGACGGACGGACAAACCGGTAACATAAGCACGATCTTTTTTTACAAAAGACGTGCTAAAAATCCATCATTTTTCTTTGAGTAATGTTCAGACCTGTTAATAGATGGCGCGACCTGTACATTGACGACATCAGTAGACAAACCACTGTTGGATTGCTTAATTATGATTATGTTTTAGCAAGTACTAAGTATCCCATGCTATAACTTAAAGTTAGTTTTATCGATGTGCAAATTTTCATCTTTAGGAATACGTTAATTGCGAAGGAAATATATAAAGAAGTTTTACCATTGGAAACATAAGGCAGAGATTTTAGGTGAAACCACCTTAACGACATCCATGCAATACCTATTCCTCCATTCGGCGGAAAAGGGATGGGATGATAGCTATCCCGTATCCCACTTCAAATGACGGCAGTTACCAAGACAGTAAGGGCGGTATCAGCCGGTCACCAAAGTAGATGCCCCGTCCGTGCCACAGATGTTGCACGCAAGTAGCTCTAGCCCTAAGGGTGTGCATACAATTTCGTAATAGCTGTTCGTGATTATCATATATGAGCTGTAATGTTGTTGCAGCCCATATATTCCACTATACGGGAAATCGAGCGCCTGTCCCTTAGGAGTAAAAGACTTCGTCCCCTCTAGAAGCCATTTGTTTGTCCATATGGTTTGAACCTGCAGTTAAGGTATTTCTTCCACCCGCTTTTGTTCCAGAAATGGGTCAGTGTTGAAGCCGTCTCGCAGTTTTGCAGTTTCAAAGCCACAGAGTATATTTGAGTTTCGATGATCAGGAGGGTCATCAAGAACAGCCTAATATAGGAAAACCGTCTAACGCAATACAGTACCGCAGCAGGGTTAATATGTTATCATATATGAAATGCACCGCTGAGGCATTGCATATGACATTGCATATGACCACCACAAGCCTAGAGAAATTAGCGCGTCTGAAGACCGAACTGTGGCGCAGGTGAAGTACACAGAGCACTATATATGTACAACCCGAGGACCGGATTCGGTTAGTAGGGTTTTCGGAATCAGAATCGGAAAAGCTGCCGATTTATCGGAGTTTGATAAAGGATTAATTTTGATGGCCCGGCGCTTCGGAACTACTATCTCGGAAACGGTGCGGTTTGTGGGTTGTTCACGCGCCGCTGTAGTGAGTACGTATCAAAAGTGGCGCACAGATCGCCAAACGACGAACCGTCGTCCAGACGCGTGTCGTCCGCAGCTCATTGATGCCAGAGGGGAGCAAAGACAGTTGCGCAGTGTTCACAGCGACCGCAGGGCCACAGTGTGACAAATCACCCGCAGGTACAACAGTGGTGATCAGGGCAATGTGTCACAGCACTCATTTCATCGCAGCCTTCTGCCCAGGGGCTTGCGTAGCCGAATACCCAGCTGGGTCGCCATGCTCACTGCACGTAATTGCCAACAGCGCGTGGAATACGTCCAAGATCATTGGATTGGCCCGTTGATGATTGGAAGAAAGTGGCCTGGCCTGGCGGATCAAGATTCCTGGTGCATCACGTAGATAGCTGAGTTAGGATACGCCAATTATCAACGGAGTTTATGGCACCTAGATGCACTATTATGCCACCTAGATGCACTATTACGGCACCTAGATGCACTATTACGGCACCTAGATGCACTATTCGACGGAAACAGCACGGTGATATGCTGTGGGCGATGTTTTCTTGTTACACTTTAGGCCCCATTATCCCAGTAGCACAATCCCTGGCAGCTGTCACGTATCTGAACATCGTTGCGGACCAAGTTCATATATTGATGGCAACAGTGCTCCCTGCTGGTGATGGCCGTTAGCAACAGGATAATGCACCTTGCCACACTGCCAGAATCGTCAAGGGGTGGTTCGAGAAACATGCTGGCGAATTTCTGTTAATGCTCTGGCTTCCAAGTTCACCTTATAACGAATTTAATTTCTCCGTCATTTTTATCCGCGCCGGGGCTCGAACCCGGATCCCCTCATTCCGGAATAAGTCACTCTACCAATTGAGCTACGCGGACGTTTTATTCAGATTTCTATCTGCCTTTATGTCGTGTGCGTCCTTCTGGCAGGTACGTCACATCTCCTGGTACGTTACAACCTGACATGAACCGAATCGAACATTTGTGGTTCTACTTAGAAAAGCAGGTTCGCGCTAAATCACCACCACCGCAAAATGTACGGGAACTGGAGGACCTGCTGTTGATATTATGGTACTAGATACCCCAGGATACCTATCGCCACCTCATCAAATCAATGCCTCGCCAAGTGGCTGCTGTTTTGGAGGATAAAAGTTGTTCTACAGCTTATTAAGTAGGTGGTCATAATGTAATGTCTCATCGGTATGTTGCTGATAATTATGAAACAACAGCAGACGATTCATGACATCTCCATTCCACGTCAATGTGAAGAATTAACATTTCGTTCTTGATAGTCAGAAACCGTAGTTACACTGTAAGCCGAAGCGGATGGATATAATAGCGCTTTACCGCGTTTAAAGTTAGTAACATGTGACACCTTGAGAAATGCGAAATCGAGATTTTAATTACATGATTGTTTGATTTAGTGACTTACCCGTTTCCTGAGAAGAAGTATAAATAGTCCGCCTCTGTTGTTCTCGGCGTCAACCGGACACACTTCCCGGCGTCAGTATTGAACTGGTTAATGCATTTAATAATCACATCTTTTTGGGCCTGAGCTGAAACAGAAAAAGTAATAATTCTTTTGGCTTGAATTATCGTACGCTTCCGCTTTCAACATTTTCTTCTAAAATTGAGTTGTGTAAGCTTTGGGTTTGAAAATGATGCGGGCGCACACACACACACACACACAAACGAGAGGAGAGGTATGAGCTGAAAATGCAACAAAACCGTAATTTAACACATAACGATGCATAAAATACTGCAAAACATTTAGATGGTAATGGAATGTTAACATATTGTTGTAGGCAAATCGGATCGACGTCAATGTGAAAAATTAAGTGAAGTGCAGTGGTGAAAGCAATGGCTTCTGATCATTCGTCCGTGATGAGTCCGGGTTCAAATCCCGGTGAGGCATGGATGTCGTGTTTGTCTTACGGCACTGGCTCTCTCCCTTTCCTGTAGTCAGTGGCCTTAAATTAGGGACGATCGACTGCTTACAAGCCATTGAGTTGTTCACGGTAGTCGTTAAACCTCCAATCCAAAAAAAAAAAAAAAAATCAAAAAATCGGAACGCTCTTCGTGTTAATTTGTGTGTGTGTGTTTTCAGTGGTTAAATGACCACCGTGAGCAACTCTATTCAAAATAAGCAGTAACCCGTCTCTAATTTAGAGCCCCTTGGTTCCGGAGAGAATAGAAGCCAACACCATAAGGGAAACATATCGCCCATGGCTCAATCCCGGGCCCACCTCTGATTAAAAACCAGCTCTCAGATCGCTGAGCAAGCTCTGACTTATGACCCTTCATTCAAGTGGGTCCGGGTTCGCATGTCTATGGGGCATGGATGCCTTGTTGGTTTTACGGCATTGGCTTTTTCCTTCCTTGGAACTAGATGCCCGAAATTAGGGACGGGTGACTGCTAATAGCCGATTGAGGTGGTCACGGTGGTCGGTAAACCCTCATAAAAAAAAAAGAAACAGCAACAACAACAAAAAACACTACGCTACTGGGCCGGCATAGCTCGATGATCTACACGCATCCCTCACGTCGAAAATGCCAGCACTGTTAAACCGCGAGGGTGCGTCCTCAAACAGAAGGATGGAACGAGACCTCACACAGTACGGTTACCTGCCACAAGATGAGGGACCTGGCCTGGGAGCGGCTTCCACACCCAGCCTGTTGTCCCTAAGCGACGTTGTCCCTAAGCGTTCTGTCCCTAAGCGTTCTGTCCCTAAGCGTTGTCCCACCTTTTACGATCGTTGCAGCATCTGCTGGACACACAGCGTTTCACGAACTGGGACGACGTCGAACCCGCACTTATTCGCTTCTTTGCGTCCGAGCCTCGACAATTCTGCAGGGAGGTTATTCAACAGCTGCCCAGACGATGGGAGCAGAATCCTTGCAAACGATAGCTACTACACTTTGGACAGCTATACACAGTGCGTCAAAGAATGTTTAAGACTGGGTCTGTTAAATGAAATAGAAACAAGAAATTATAATTTGTTTTTTGTTTGTTAGTCCCTCCGGCTTCAATACACTCGTTACAGCGATGTAATAATGATTCGAATACCTGTTCGAGTTCACTTTGCGGAACTGCCTCCAAAGCACACGTCGAACCTGTTTTTGTATGGTCGAAATATCATACAAAAACACCCTTTTAACGTCATTTTAAGTTTTAGGAACAAAGAAAAGTCGCAGGTTGCTAAATCAGGCGAATACGGTGGATGATTCAACACACAGACGTTATTTTTCGCCAAAAATCTACGAACAAGAAGTGAGGTGTGACTGAGTGCATTACCGTGCAGCAAACACCAACTGTTTTCATCTCGATATTCTGGACGAATGCGACGCATTCTGCCCATCAAACGCCTCAAAACATTTAAATAAAATTCCCTAGTAATTGTTTGTCCACTTGGAACAAATTATTTGTTGATAATACCCTTACTATCGAAGAATGTAATGAGCGTTGTTTTGATTTTCGATGGAACTTTTCTTGTTTTTTTGGCTTGTGGCAAATTTTTTGACTTCCATTCCGCACTTTGTCGCTTTGTTTTAGGATCATATTGAAAACACCATGTTTCATCACCAGTAACAATCGATTTTAAGAAGTTTGGATCATTTTCAACGGCTGAAATGATGTCTCTGCAATGTGCACTTCTCCTTGATTTTTGTTCATTGGTTAACGTGTGTGGAACAAATTTAGCACAGACTTTAGTTTTGTCCAAATCTTCATGCAGGATGGTTCGAATCGTTTCTTTGTTGATGTTTAAAGACTCTTTCATCATTCTTAGTGACGCACATCGATTGTTTGCCACGAAATCATGCACTTTTTCAATAATCTCAGGTGTCCTAGACGAACTTGGTTTTCTGGTATGCTTATCATCTTCTAGTGTCTCTCTTCCTCCAAAAAACGTTTGTGCCACAGGAAAACATTTGATCTACTTAAACAAAACTCACCGTAAACTAGTTTCATCATTTGGTACGTTTCAGAGGCACTATTACCAAGTTTTGCGTTAAATTTAATAACAGCCCTTTGTTCCATCTTAATAATTCAACATGAAAAAAATTTTACTTCTCTAATGAACGCCCGTTTTGTTTGACTTACTTTAACAACTGCGCAGTACTTTTGGCAGAAAGCAAGCAAATGGTCACGGTTTATAACGCATTCGCGATTACACTGGTAGCGCCACCGTAGGCTGAAATCTAGAGCCAGTCTTAAAAATTCTTTGACGCACTGTGTATATACGGTAATTAGCACTTTTCCGTTGCTTTGTATTTGCGTACATTACTTTCTGAATGTTGTTTTTATAGTCGGTATTGTTATCTATTAAAGGTATGCAAAAGTTTCCACCGCTCCCGCTAGAGAGCGCTGTAGGAGTCTAACCCACCGGCGACCCGTGCTGTTAGTTCATACATAAATCCAAGCATGGCGGTCGGTAATCCTAAATCCAAGCATGGCGGTCGGTAATCCTAAATCCAAGCATGGCGGTCGATAATCCTCATTCCGAGCATGGCGGTCATTTCCGGCACATTTTGTTATTCATGTTTAATTTAGGGAAAAGTGCGAGTGTATAACGAAGTAAATTTCTCCGTCATTTTTATCCGCGCCAGGATTCGAACCCGGGTCCCCTCATTCCGGAATAAGTTGCTCTACCAATTGAGCTACGCGCACGTTTTATTCTGATTCCTATCTGCCTTTATGTCGTGTGCGTCCTTCTGGCAGGTACGTCACATCTCCTGGTACGTTACATCATCTCCCCCGTATTTTTTTTTTTTTTTTTTTTTGAAGTGCTGGAGAAGGGATTCTCTTATTTTTCCTATCTCGCGGTGTGGAAATAACATCACACCAATGCGAGATTTTGAACGGTCGGGTCATCCGGATAGTTCGGGCGGCATTATAACGAAGTAAATTTCTCCGTCATTTTTATCCGCGCCAGGATTCGAACCCGGATCCTCTCATTCCGGAATAAGTCACCCTACCAATTGAGCTACGCGGATGTTTTATTCTGATTCCTATCTGCCTTTATGTCGTGTGCGCCCTTCTGGCAGGTACATCACATCTCCTGGTACGTTACATCATCTCCCCCGTATTTTTTTTTTTAAGTTCTGGAGAAGGGATTCTCTTATTTTTCCTATCTCGCGGTGTGGAAATAACATCACACCAATGCGAGATTTTGAACGGTCGGGTCATCCGGATAGTTCGGGCGGCATTATAACGAAGTAAATTTCTCCGTCATTTTTATCCGCGCCAGGATTCGAACCCGGATCCCCTCATTCCGGAATAAGTCACCCTACCAATTGAGCTACGCAGACGTTTTATTCTGATTTCTATCTGCCTTTATGTCGTGTGCGTCCTTCTGGCAGGTACGTCACATCTCCTGGTACGTTACATCATCTCCCCTGTATTTTTTTTTTAAGTGCTGGAGAAGGGATTCTCTTATTTTTCCTATCTTGCGGTGTGGAAATAACATCACACCAATGCGAGATTTTGAACGGTCGGGTCATCCGGATAGTTCGGGCGGCATTATAACGAAGTGAATTTCTCCGTCATTTTTATGCGCGCCAGGATTCGAACCCGGATCCTCTCATTCCGGAAAAAGTCACTCTACCAATTGAGCTGCGCGGACGTTTTATTCTGATTCCTATCTGCCTTTATGACGTGTGCGTCCTTCTGGCAGGTACGTTACATCATCTCCCCCGTATTTTTTTTTTTTTTTTTTTTTTTTTTAAGTGCTGGAGAAGGGATTCTCTTATTTTTCCTATCTCGCGGTGTGGAAATAACATCGCATCAATGCGAGATTTTGAACGGTCGGGTCATCCGGATAGTTCGGGCGGCATTATAACGAAGTAAATTTCTCCGTCATTTTTATCTGCGCCTGGATTCGAACCCGGATCCCCTCATTCCGGAATAAGTCACTCTACCAATTGAGCTACGCGGACGTTTTATTCTGATTCCTATCTGCCTTTATGTCGTGTGCGTCCTTCTGGCAGGTACGTCACATCTCCTGGTACGTTACATCATCTCCCCCGTATTTTTTTTAAGTTCTGGAGAAGGGATTCTCTTATTTTTCCTATCTCGCGGTGTTTAAATAACATCCCACCAATGCGAGATTTTGAACGGTCGGGTCATCCGGACAGTTCGGGCGGCATTATAACGAAGTAAATTTCTCCGTCATTTTTATCCGCGCCAGGATTCGAACCTGGATCCCCTCATTCGGAGATAAGTCACTCTACCAATTGAGCTACGCGGACGTTTTATTCTGATTCTTATCTGCCTTTATGTCGTGTGCGTCCTTCTGGCAGGTACGTCACATCTCCTGGTACGTTACAAATGAAACACACGGTTCAATATGTCAGGCGTATGGCGAAACGGTTATGGGTGAGCGGACGTGTCGAGAATGGTTTGCCAGGTTTCAAAAAGGGGGATCTAAGCTTGGAAGACAAGCCACGTGCAGGTAAACCGCGGGAACTGGCAGACGAGGAGCTAGAATCGCTGTTGCAAGAGGATGCCACATAATCGACCACGCAAATGGCGAAACGTTTGGAAGGTGCTCACTCGACAGTGGTACGGCATTTACAGGCCTTGGGGAAAATCCAGAAAATTGGTAAGTTGGTTTCCGCATATTTTAACGGAGCGTAATATTGGTCAACGACTGGGCTTCGGCACTGTATGCCGTTGCTGAAGAGTTTTCAAGGGAAGAACTTCTTATCGAAGGTTGTCATCGGGAATGAAAAATGGGTCTATTGCGACAACCCCGTACGCAAGCGATCCTGGGTCGACCTATGCCAGCCATCAACATCCTCTGCAAAATAGGATTTCCAGAGAAAAAAGGTGTTGTGTGTGGTTTAGATATGCATGGAGTTCTGTACTTTGAACGATTGAAACCGGAAGAAACACTCACTGCACAACGATATAGCGATCAGTTGATGAAACTGAACGCCGCAATCGAACAAAACTGCCCATGGAAAGATAAAGAACGCCTCCCTGTCATCCTGTTACACGATAATGCCAGACCACATGTCGGTGCCACCACGAAATCAATCCTTGAACAGTTACACTGGGAGGTTTTAACGCACCCAGCTTACTCCCTGGACAATGCACTCTCAGCCTTTCATCTTTTTCATTCTATGCAACATGTCCTAGCCCAACAGGGGTTCACCACAGTTCCAGAGGTGGAAAATTTCGTCACTGCGTTCTTCCGCTCAAAATCCGTGTCCTTCTATCAAAAGG
Source organism: Macrothele yani (assembly GCA_039090855.1). NCBI lineage: Eukaryota > Metazoa > Arthropoda > Arachnida > Araneae > Macrothelidae > Macrothele > Macrothele yani. The sequence continues at coordinate 59,396,342 of CM077010.1, forward strand.
GCATTCATTTGCTGCCTGAAAAATGGCAAATGATCATTGATGCTAACGGCCAATATTTCGTTGAATAAATGTGTACTGGTTTCCTGATTGTTCCTGTCTCCAACACTGGCGTGCAAAAATTAAGGACGAGACGGTTTTTCGAATGTAACGTCATGCAGAAGGGCTCCACATAGACTCAAATCATATCATAAGATCCCCAAGATGTAAGAATATGAGGCAAGTGAGCAAAACCGTCCAAACAAGGAATCCAAAGAATACAAAGGTACTTTATTGAAAAGGTAGCTTCGAGCACAACTGGGCAGAAGACAGAAACGTCCATGTGACAGACGGCTGCCAAGAAAAATCCACTTTTTAGTAGGGAATATGATCACCCCTGACTGCGTTTCAGGATTTACAACGTCTGCCCATGCTGAGCACGAGGTTGTCAAGAAGCTGTGGAGGCATTGCGACCCATTCCTCTTGTACCGCCAATCGCAGCTCTGGAATCGTTGCTAGCGGCTGGTGACGTGCTGCCAAACGTCTCCCGAGAAGGTCCCACACGTGTTCGATTGAATTTAGGTCCTGGGACCTTGCGGGCCAATCCATGCGTTGAATATCTTCACCTCTCCAACAGCTGTGATACAGCCACTGTACGATGAGGTGCAATCTTTGTCGTCCATGAAGAGGAACTCAGGACCCACAGCACCTGTAAACAGACGCACGTGAGGCAGGAGAATATCGGTACAATAGCGGACACCAGTGTCTGAGCCTCCTTGGAAGATGGGGAGATCAGTACGGCTACCAAGCATGATACCGCCCCAAACGAGAACTCCACCCCTCCAAACCGGTCCCTTTCGATGATGTTAGAGGTGTGATTGCGTGTTCCCTGCTCTCTCCAGTTGTGTATACGTCCAGAATCGTTCGTCAGACTAAATCGGCTCTCATCCGTAAAGAGTATTCGACCCCATTACTGATATGTCCAGTTATTGTGTTCCTGGCACCACAGAAACCACCGTCTCCGATGAGCAGGCGTTAATGGCACACACCGTACTGGTCGTCGTGCAAATAGACCACCTTTGTGCAGCCTCCTGGCCACAGTGAAACGCGATAACGGACGTCCAGTTGTCTGTTGCATGTGGCTTGCGATTTCTCCCGCTGTCTGCCGTCTGCCTCTTCTCGCCTGTAGGACAATATACCGGTCGTCCTCCGCCGTGGTTGCTCGGATACGACCACTGCTAAACTCTCGGATAGCTGTTCCTGTCGTTTGAAATGCTCTCGATGCTCGTAAAACGATGCTGTGAGCGATCCCGAACTCCTCGGCCACTCTAATCACACTTCGACTTTCTTCCAACTTACCAATGACGCGACCTCTGGTAAAGTCATCTAGATGTCGTCTACTGGTTTGTCTGTTGGCCGTATCACACGGTGGCAGCAATTCGACGTCGTTCAAACCGATGTACACCGTGCAACAGCTTTCACCGAATTGCTGAGCATCATCATGATCATATGTAGAGGATTTTAGGAAGGGAGTGTCAGACCCCAGGTCTTAAACAACCCTTAGAAATAGGAAACTAGGAGATTTGGGCTAGAGTGCACCATAGGAAAGTGACACGGAAGCGAAGTAGAAAGGGGGAGGAAAACGCCCTTATTTATTACCGGGGGCCAGTACCCGGGCGAATTGCTGAGCGTACACCGCCCGTGTGCTTTATACCCTTCCGACACTCCCCCCCCTACGTCATGATGCATATATGCGCATGCCCTACCTTACCGGACCCTAATCTATCTCCTGAGTGGTCTTTCGGTCGTTCTGCGTGCTCGATCCGCTGTTATGCTAATTTTTCCTCTTTGTCCTTAATTTTTGCACACCAGTGTATCTCCTTAAAACGGCGGAAACGTTTGCATACCCTTAATAGTTTTCTAATCAAGAAGACTGGTAAACTAATAAGACTTTTTTCGATTCGAATTTTTACGACGCCCGTGAGCATCTGAAGTTGTAAGAAGTCGCCTTTTCGCAATTTGGTGATTGCAGCGAATGAACACGACCAGTATCGTAAGACAAACACACCTCCTATGCTTCATCTGGACTCGAACTCTGACACACTTCGAGCAATCAGCGAGACGACACACACACGACACATTTCACCACTCAGCCGCCTGGGCAACCCAACAAAACTATGTCAGAACTAGACCTCTGAGGAATGGTGTTTAATAAACAGTCTAATTTAGCATCGATGTGTGCCGAGTTTTCTAAATCCAACTCTCAGTACTCCAAATTAGTTGTGCACAACTCGAATAATCCGATACTGATAGACACTGTCACTGCACAAGTTAAAATCCAATTTAACAGGATCACATTAAAGACTTATTATATTAAAATATGTTATTTACAAGTTAAAATCCACTAGACCTTTCGGTACGTCAAACGTGACCATCTTCAGAAAGCATATAAGGGAAATATACAGACAGAAGGGACTTATATACAGTTGGTTATTGATTGGTGAAGGTTTAACTGGCTCGTATCTCAACTTTGCTTTGTACGGTTCTTGGATTCCCACACAGGTCTTTAATTTTATTAATCCTGCAGTTGATATGATTCATGCATTTGACATTTTTCTAGTTCAGTTGTCATTCTTGCAAAACCATATTTCTTTTTTTTTTTTCATTACCTTGTGCAGATCTTCACCAATCCCCGTTTTTTTTCAAGAATACAATTATACACTGAAGAGCAACTGAATTAGAGACAGCTGGCGTCATACAAATGTGGCGCTGTGGGCGGCCCTGTAAACGGAAACGATATGACGTATGCAGCGATCCGACAATATAAGGAGTGATTTGACGGGAATCAGTAAGAATCGGACGCAGTATGGGTAAGACGAAGAATCTAAGTGCATTTGATCGTGGGCAAACTGTCGGGGCCCGACGAATGGGTCACTCCATCTCGGAAGTGGTGCAGGCACTGGGATTTTCTCGAGCCATTGTGTCACGGGTGCACCGTGAGTACATCGAATCCGGTAAAACCATCCCTACAAGGGCCAACTGCCGTGGACAACAGCGTGTGGATGAGCGAGGTAATCGCCGGCTAGCTTGCATTGTAATAGCAGATAGACGGGCCACAGTGCAAGAAATCACTCGGCAATTTAACGCTGGTGCACAAAAACGTGTAAGCAGCGACACCATCCAGAACCATCTCCTCGCTATGGGGTACAGAAGCCATCGTCCCACGAGGGTACCGCTGCTGACCGCACATCATAGGGTGCAAAGATTAGCATTGGCGCTGGAATATCGCCACTGGACCCTAGACATGTGGAAAAATGTTGCCTGGACTGATGAGTCGAGATTCACGTTGGTACATGCGGATGGCAGGATACGAGTACGGCGCAAACCACATGAAGCGATGAATCCTTCTTGCCAGCAGGGTACTCTTCAAGCTGGTGGGGGTGACATTCTCATTTTGGGGACTATATATGTGGACTGAAATGGGACCCCTGGTACGTGTGACATCGTCCCTTACAGGTCAACGTTACCGGGATATCCTGGACGACTACTTGCTCCCGTTTGTGCGTCTTCAACATCCCACTGGGGACCTCATCCTGCAACAAGACAATGAACCGTGCCATCGCTCCCGAATTATATCCTAATGGTTGGATGAACACTCCACCAACGTGACCTCGTTTCCTTGGCCAGCTAGGTCACTTGATCTCAATCCCATCGAGCACATCTGGGATGCCATCGAGGGAGATGGTCGAGGCGCTGACACCCTCCATCAAATCTTCGTGAACTGTGGAAGCTTGTTCAGGGGTCGTGGATCCGTAAGGCTTCCCATCGCTTCCGGCGTCTTGTCGAGTCCATGCCGAGACGAATCGCCGCCGTCATCAGGGCGAAAGGTGGTGCTACACGTTACTAGACAGGTATCTCTAATTCAATTGATCTTCAGTGTGTATATGCACTGCCAGATAGAGAAAATGCCACACTATGAAGGAATGCTCGAAAATAGACCAAACTGCACACACAGATAGCCGAGTAGGTCCTGAACAAATGATATAATTGTCACATACAGACTATGCTCCAGTGGCCGAATATACAGGACAATCAATAAGGAGTGTTGCCTCCATTTTGTCCAGTCGTGTCCTACAGATGCTCGATGGGCGAGTGGTCGCGGGATCGTGCTGGCCACGGAAGCATCCGCATAGCATGTAAAGCATTCAAGTTGATCCGAGAGGTATGCGGCCGAGCGGCGTTATCCTGTTGAAAAACGGCGTTTGGGATGCCCTTCAGACACGTTAGCCCCATGGGTCTCAGCACCTCGTAAACATAACGGCGCACCGTCAGTGTGGCCGTATACATACCAGTGGTAAGCGACTGTTGGCGCTGATAGCACCCTACACCATGATTCCACGTTGCCGGGTAGTGTAGCTCTCCACAATGGCGGAGGAATTAGTCCGTTGGCCACGTCTCCTCCAGACTCTCACACTGCGATCATCCGTGGTGAGACAGAACAGCGATTCGTCGCTGAACACCACACTGTTTCATTCGGTACCCCACGCAGTTCTGGAGCGATACCACGCCAAGCGATGGCGACGATGGCTCGCCGTTAAAGGCAACCTTCAAAACGGACGCATAAACAACAACCAGACACAGCTAAACGGCACGACACTGTCCGCGTCGATATCGGAGCGTCCAAGTCTCCCCATACACTCCGCAAAATGTCGCCGAACAGGCAAACTCATCCGTTTGCCTGTTGGTCCTTACGGCATGACGTCGGATGCGGCGATCGGTTGTCTCGAACGTCGGTCTCCGTGCTCCGGTTCCCCCTTCGACGTTGCACAGATCCTTCCTGGGACCACTTCTCCAAATGCGACCGACGATTATGGCATCACATTGCGTTTCTTCCGCAATACGACGCGAGGACCATCCGGTGGTACGAAGGCCTGGGATGACACCTCTCGTGAACTCATCCGTTTGAGGAAACTTCGTACCACGGCGTCTTAACGGCAATGACACCCCTTGTTCGTTCCCCAGACACGGTTAAAGCAGAACCACTCACTTCTCGCGGCCGTGACGACGTCTCGACTGATGGCCTTACGAGGTGGTTGTCGTGTTTATATTCAACGCCCCGTTCGTGCGATTGGCCTTCAAATGCAATCGTTTGCACAACGCATGCGTGTGCAGCCACTCTGCAGTTTGCATGGCGCTGCGTTCGCATCTTCGTGGTGTGTCATTTTCTCTGTCAGACAGTGTATTACGTTGCATCAAATAAAATCATCGTTATTACCATTGTTTAGCTTATTGTATGATCATTATTAAAGTGTTCTATTATTCAGTTTGAGGTTAGCTGTCTACCTTCCTTGAAAAAGCCAACTGGCTGATGTGCGAAAGCTTGGAAATTTGTATTTCTACTCTACGTCAAGAAATTCGGATTCCTAGTGTAGTCTTATTATCCTTAGTACTGTTTAGCTTTATCCTGTAGGATTTTGTTTGGGTTCAAGATATTTTTTAGGCTTTAGAATCTTTCATTTGCAGAAAGTGTGAGCCTCTTGTATTTTTCTTTCGTAACAAATTTTGAGTACTCATTTATCCATTCTCTTTATGTAATTTAAATGTTTCGGCAGGATTTAAGAGTTCGTTAACTTACTACAGCAGTTTTTAAACAAAAACTTCCGTTCTGATGCTGAACGATTTCCCAATTCAACACTTGCCAGTTACATTTATTAGCCCGAGATGTATAGAATATTCTGGTAGCCAGTGCAACAGCAGGAGAAGTTATGCTTCCTACGAGAAGACCTACTAATTCAGAGTAACGTCTGCCAATAAAAAGTGAACTGCAACGCAAAACGGCAAGTAGAAAGGTAAAAGATCTGCAAATACACAGTATAGGAGTAATATGAGCAAACGCACATGAAACTAAGAAGATGTGTGTAAATATTCAGCCTAGGAGAGAAATATATGTAAAACTAACTTCTGTATAACTAGTGCTTGATGGTTAAAGTGAAAAAAAACCAACTTACTGTATGTTGTGGCTATAACATACGGAACCACACCCTTTTGCCATCTGCTGCCGCCGTACTTAGTAAAATTTAAGCCTTGACGAGCCTGAAAGAACAGCAATCGGAGGTCTGAGTGAACTCGAAGTTTAAAATACATAAAGTACTCAATTACGGACAGAACATTCAGTAAAAGGTTAGGTATTATGGAGAAAACAGGAAATCCCGAATATTCTATTAATTAGTCGTTTGGTGCAACATTATATGTTTCTATTATACTGTATGTTTCTATTATATACTATTATATGTTTCTCCGTGGAAGTCTATTTCGTAGCCTAAAGGATTTTCCCGAACTGTATCGTGCATCAATTTGCACATGGGTAAATTAGCTGCTCGATGAATGTGATGTTCTTGTGAAGAACGTTATGAGGAAATTCGTCATCTAAATAATAAAGGTAAGCAGCACTTGAGGGTAACTATGGGAGATTTCAATGCAAAAATAAGGCAACGGCAACAGAATAAAACTTCAGTAGGTAAATTCGGTCACGGCAACAGAAACCAGCGTGGAAATACTCTCGTTGAGTTTGCAGAGGCAGAAGGGTTTTTCATCATGAACTCCTTTTTCAAGAAAAAGCCGCACATGAAATGGACATGGAGACATCCAAATGGGACGACAAGTGAAATTGATTTTCTTATGTGTAACAAAAATGTCGTTATAGAAGACTGCAGCGGGCTAAACAAGTTCAACACAGGTAGTGACCATAGATTGGTGAGATGTAAGATGCACCTCAACACTAAACTCGAACGTGGCAAGCTTATAAGACAAACAAAATGTATTTACATAACCAACCTTATAAAACACCATAATACACTGCTGGACAATTGCTAAGGACGGATCATAAACGGCTATATAGCGCATAAAAAGTAAGTGTGGTTGGATGTCAAGTGAAATAAAATAATGTCAGAATGCCAGGACATTACAAGAAAGACAATTTATTGTGCTCTGAAATCCAGAAGGTTTTGGAACGTGTTCAAGGGACAAACAGGCCATTTTGTGCAGAATACGTAAACGTGAAAAAAATGCAATTTCCGTCCGCAGGCGTTCCGGCGTAAAATGTCAATACGGGATATGGCCACCATGGAGAGCGATGCAAGATTCCACACGTCGTGCCATGCTTTGCACAACATTATCAAGCAGCTGTTGGGGTAATTTATCCCATTCCTCTGTCAGTGCACGGATGAAGGTGTCCTTGTTTATTGGAGGGCATTGGCGACCAGCAAGACTCCTCCGCAAAGCATCCCACACATTTTCAATGGGATTCAGATCTGGAGAACGTGCTGGTCATACGAGGCGTTGAATATCCTCGCTCTCAAGACACTCCTGGACAGCGACTGTTCGATGACATGTTGCGTTGTCGTCCATGATAATGAATCTATCACCGACAGTACCACGGAACATGCGAACATGAGGTAGCAGAACATCATTAATGTATCGTTGGCCAGTCATAGTCCCAGTTGGAAGCACATAGAGGGACGTACGGCCATTGATCATGATGCCAGCCCATACCATGACACTACATGTCGGATATCGGTCCCTTTCCTGTATGTTTGCTGAACAATATGCAGTACCACTATCACGCCAGATCAGTTGTCGTCGACAATCAGACGATAGACTGTATCTACTCTCATCTGAGAAGAGGACAGCAGACCAGTCGTTATCAGTCCAATTTCGATGTTGATGACACCATTGCAAACGGGCGGTACGGTGACGTCTGGACAATGGAATGCACACAACAGGACGGCGGGCGTATAGTCCTCCTTCATGCAAACGTCTGGCGACAGTTTTTCGAGAGATCCGCTTGCCAGTAGCAGCCATAAACGGATTTGCTACCTCACTAGCTGTGCTGCGCCGGTGTCTTTTTGTTGATAGCATTATGTACCGATCTTCTGCAGGTGTCGTACTGCGAACACGACTTCCCCCGTGACGTTTGCTACACTCTCCATTTGTTTGAAATGATTTCCAAGGCCTTGAAACAACACTGTGGCTGACGTCGAACTCCCTGGCAACATCTGTTATTTTTCGCCCTTCTTCAATCTTGTCAATAATACGGTCACGCGTAAAATCATCTAGGTGATGTCGGGAAGACATACTGAAAATTGCAAGTTCGTCAATTGATTCTTTCCCTTTCAACTTTGCGTTTGAACAACAACGGTCAATACGCGTCAAATCCGTTATATCTCTTATCAGCGCTATGACGTCACGAACAAGTTCGGCAATCCAAAATTTGCATACGCACAACACGTGTTACTGTATCCCGCACTTATGCTAACTTCCACATTTTCCTGCCTTCCATTTTATGGTTGCTATCGTTGCTATTGTTATCCGTCCTTAGCAATTGTCCGGCAGTGTACCTTCAAGTTGGAACTGAAGAACAGATTCTCTGCTTTAGAAGGCCTAACATCGGAAGAAGTTGATATTTCTGAAGTTAACAGAAAAGTAACCAAAGCTCTTATGGAAACAGCAACAAAATTAGCTGGGTCTAAGAACAAGTTGCATGTGAACAAATTATCGGGAAAAACAAAAATGTTGATGCAAAAAAGAAGAGAGATGAGGACAACTGAAGAAGATGGGACTTCCAAAGTGGAATACATAGAGCTATGCAAGACAGTACAAAAAAGTATCACTGAAGACGTAAGGAAATTCAACTGTGAACTAGTAAGGAAGGCAATTGAAAACAACCAAAGCCTAAAGATAGCAAAGGAACATCTCAGTAAGGGAAGAAAACAGATTATGCCACTGAGAAAAGAAGATGGTTCTGTAACAAGAAATAGAGGCGAAATTTTAACAAGAGTGAAAGATTTCTACTCCAAGTTATATGAAAGGGATGATGCATGTACTCCAGACATCATGGAAGGTACCAGTACCAGAGTTCTTCCAGTCCTCCCAGCAGAAGTTGCACATGCAATCAAGAACATGAAGCAGGGAAAAGCTCCAGGAGCAGATGGAACTACTGTAGACATCATAAAAGAAGCAAGTGGAGAAATCGAAACAGTACTCGCCCAAATTTTCACTCGATGCCTTAATGAAGGGAAGATTCCTGAGTTTTGGAACAACGCTATAATGATCCTGCTACATAAAAAAGGTGACATTGAGGATCTCAGGAACGACAGACCTATCAACCTCCTATCAGTGGTTTATAAAATCTTCACTAAAGTTCTCTCACACCGTTTGAAGGTAACAATGGACATGTCTCAACCGAGAGAACAAGCTGGATTCAAGAGTGGCTACAGCACAATAGATCATATCCACGTACTGAGAGAACTAATTGAAAGAGCGAGGGAATATGAACTTCCATTGTGCATGGCTTTTATCGATTATGAAAAAGCCTTTGATTCGGCGAAACCATCAGCAGTTACAATGGCTCTGAAATCGTGCGGTATTGAAGACGCATACATTAATATTATTAATAATATCTATGAAAATGCAAGTGCAAAGATTCGACTGTTTGAAAATACAACACACATTAAAATTGGAAAGGGAGTGAGACAAGGTGACACCATATCTCCGAAGATCTTTAACGCCACATTGAAAAATATCTTTCAATCACTGAACTGGGAAAACAAAGGGATAAAGATTAATGGAGATTATCTAACCCACCTTCATTTTGCTGATGACATAGTCATTTTTGCAACTACCCCATCAGAGCTACAGAGTATGATGCAGGAACTTGCTGACAAGAATAAAGAAGTGGGATTAAAAATGAACTTTCAGAAGACAAAAGTGATGTTCATTGCTTTTACACGAAATGAAGATTTATCGATTGATGGAGAAAAGCTGGAGATAACAGACACGTACGTTTATTTTGGACAGCAGATATCAAGTGAGGGTCACATTTATGAAGAAATTAATCGGCGTACAAAACTTGCCTGGAGAGCTTTTGGAAGAAACAGCATAATTTTCAAGAGCAATATGCCATTATGTCTTAAAAGAAAAGGGTTTGATCAATGCATCCTTCCAGTGCTTACGTATGGTGCAGAGACGTGCACCTTAAGTAAAAGAGACATACAAAGGCTGCAGACAACTCAAAGAGGCATGGGGATGTGCATGCTTGGTGTAACCAGGAGAGATTAGAAGAGGAACTCGTGGATCCGAAAATTGACAAGAGAGGAAAACATAATAATCAGAGTTAAATCCCTGAAATGACAATGGGCTGGACATACTGCCAGAAGGACAGACCATCGATGGACAGCCGAAATTTTAGATTGGATTCCAAGGGACAGGAAATGACCCAGAAGAAGACCACATGGGAGATGGGCGGATGAAATTCGAAAGTATGCGGGAGTGACATGGAGGAGACTGGCACAAGACAGACCTTTGTGGAGGAAACTTGGGGAGACTTCGTCCAGCAGTGGATTGATAATGGTTGACAATGATGGTGATGATGATACACTGATGGCAATCCAAAGTGCAACACCAAGAAAGAAGCATCCGATTGGCCTGAAATTTGCAGCATGCGTCGCCCGCGAGAGGACATGCAAACGATTAGCATTGCAGGGCATATGCAAATCATGTGCGCCCGGCAAGCTACCGAGAAGCACTATAAGAAGGGTGCACAGAAGGCGGGGTGTAAGTAGTGGAAGTGTGTTGCGCTGCCGGACCTGTGCTTGGGAAGCTTCCTGATGCCTCGTTGCAGAATACGGCAGTTATTCCAGCATGTTTCAGAGTTCGACAGAGGACGAATAGTGGCTTATAGCGACAGCGGTTTATCGTACCGAGACATCGGCGCCCGTGTGGGACGACATCCAGCCACAGTGAGGCGAGTATTGATTCGGTGGGTGCAGGAGGGACGGACGGACCGACGTGAGCGATTGCCGCAGCCACGGCACACCACCCCACGAGAGGACCGGCATTTTGTGCGACGGGCATTGACGGCTCGCACCGCCACATCACGAACGTTGGCGCAGGAATTAGGGTGTGTTGCGCAACAACCTGTGTCAGCACGTACAGTTCGACGTCGTCTGCAGGAGTGGGGACTTGTCGCACAGCGCCCATTGCTCCGATTACCACTGACGTTACACCACCGGTGAGTTCGGCGGCCGTGGGCCGTTGAACGCCGCACCTGGAGTACGGAATGGCACGCCCTTGTCTTCTCCGACGAATCCCGCTTCTGCCTGCAACACCACGATGGTCGGATCCGCGTGGGGCGGCACCGCGGCGAGAGACTGTATGATGCCTGCATTAAGCATCGCCATACCGGTCCGTCGCGTGGTGTTATGGTTTGGGACGCAATTGGATATGACACCCTCACCCCTGTGTTACGCATCGTTGGTACACTCAACAGCCACCGCTATATCTTCGACGTTTTGGAGCCTTTAGTCCTCCTTTACCTGCAGGACATGTCAGTGGCCACGTTTCAACAATACAATGCGCGCCCGCACGTGACACGCATCGTGCTACAATTCTTCAAGGACCACCAGGTGTCACTGCTACCGTGGCCCGCCTGTTCTCCCGATATGTCGCCCGGCAACCGAGTGGCCCGGCGAGCACCACCCGCTGTTACGCCTGATGAACTGTGGCAACGCGTGGAAGCAGCCTGGACCGACATACCCCAAGCCCACATCCAAAACCTCTTTCGTTTGATGCCGCAGCGTGTAGCGGCCGTTATTGCCAGCCATGGGGGGCCACAGGAACTATTGATGTTTGCGTGTTCCGCAAATCGCACAGGCCTGTAAGCTCAATCGTTTCATCTTTGTATCTGTTGTTATGTGTCCAGTAAATATGGCTTTGCTATCTCGTGTCCTTCTTGGTGTTTCCATTTTGGGTGGTCAGCAGTGTATATATGTGTGTATATATTCACACACGGTCGAGTCACATTATTTTAACTACCAACTTATATCCAGAGTAATCACCTTGTGCAGCGAGGACAGCAGCTAGACAGGCTGAGAATAAGGTGCTGGAAGGTGTTCACAGGTATGTGGAGCAATGCTGACTGCAGAGCATCTGACAGCTGCTGGAGGATGCGTGGTGGAGGATTCATAGAGCGAAAAACACGATCGAGGTAGTCCTACAGATGCTCAATTGAGATTACGTCTGGAGAATTAGGAGGCCAAGAAAGTACTTTGAAGTCTTCAGTGTGGTCTTCCAACCACTTTCGGACATTTCTAGGTGGGTGACACGTCGCATTGTCGTGCTGAAAAATTCCATGCTCCCCAGGGAAGACAATCAGCATGTATGGTATACACGCTCTGTAAGGATGGATTCATAACGAATTCGGTCCATTGTGCCTTCCACAGGTATGAGAAAGCCATGAAAATATTCCCCAGACCATAACGCTGCCCCAAACAGCATGTGTTCTGCCAGAAATAGTTGAATAGTGTTTGTTCTCCGATGTTTCTCGCCTTATATACCAACGTCCATCCGTTTGATGAAGCAGAAAACTTGACTCATCTGAGAAGGCAATTCTTGCCAATCAGCGGAGGTCCAATTCCGATACTGCCGTGCAAATGTAAGCCTTGTCTGCCGATGCACCTCCGTTAGGATAGGTCCATGGACCATCCATCTGCATCGGAGCCCCATACGCAGCAGGGTTCGCTGAAATGCTGTTTTAGACACACTTTCGGTAGCCCCCCTGGTTCGTTTAGCCACTGTAGGATGTCGATCGACCCTCACGGATCTTCGAAGCCAACGTTCACCTCTCACATCAATGGCACGTGGTGCTCCGTAGCTTCTACGTCGTTTATTCACAATGGTGCTATTTCTCCAATCTCTATACACTTTAACCACAGCAGCACGCGAACAGTTCAGAATCTGCGGTGTTTCAGAAATACTGCCACCCTTGGCCCGAAAGCCGATAATCTTTCCACCTGGCAGCACGTATAGATCGGTACATCCGCTTTAAGAGATGCCTCGCCTTGCAACAGCAACGAGTGATATGTTTCGAGTGATATGTTTTCAGATTGCCTACAGCACTCTTTATATGTCCTTTAAGCTAGCTCACGACACATGCCTTCTTTCACTGACTACACGCTGTTAACGTCAAAAGTAGGAGGTGGGCACAATAATGTGACTCGACTGTGTATAAGGGAAGTACCTAATCGTTAGCGACCGAATGGTTGTTGATACTACAAGAGTGGTTTAAAATGTAATGCCTGTTCTTTAATGAAAGTCTGTAGATGGACACTGTAAACTAAATACAGAATAACTAAAGCACAGCATATATGCAATAAATAGGGATAACTTTGCTATCGTCATTGTGTACATACACTGGTTTCCATGGAACGAATTAAAAGATTGTTATAACTAGAAAACTATGCAACCAATTTGAATGAAATTTGGTGAAAATCCTCATTACACTTACGTTACATAAAATCGTAAGAATGCATATAACATTTACATTTTTATTTGCTATAAAAACATGAATCAGTATTCCAAAAATTAAATTTAAAAAGAGTCTCAATGTGGAATGTGGTCACCCCGAACAGCAATACAGACCTGACAGCGACGTTCCATGCTGTTAATAAGGGTGTCTATAAGATCCGTAGGTAGCAATGCCCATTTTTGTAGCGAGGCAGTCTGATGGCTCTGCAGGGTCCGTGGAGAGAGATTGAGAGTAGCAACACTCCTAGCCAGAGCTTCCCACACATGCTTGATTGAATTAAAGTCAGGTGAGCCTGCTGGAAAGTCCATACATAGCCTCCATTTGAAGGTACCACTGTATTAACCGCGCTGGGTGTGGGCTAGAATTATCGGCTAGCAGTTTGAATGTGTTGCCGATTGCACCTGCAGATGGCCGAACAAAAGGTCCAGGATATAATCTCTATACCGCCGAGCGTTCAAGTTTCCACCTGGCAGCACGTATAGATCGGTACGTCCGCTTTAAGAGATGCCTGGCCTTGCAAACACACTACCACCACAAGTGTCTCTTTCAGAGATATGAGAGAATAGATATCTGGTCCTTGACTCTTTCCAGATGAACATTCCCCGAGAATCACTCTGTAAAGCATACCTCGACTCATCCGTAAACAGTACAGATCTCAATTGATTTGGACTCTAGTTCACATGCATGCGCACCCAATTAAAACGTTCTTTCCTGTGGAGGGAGGATACGGACACCACGTTACGCGCTGCTTGGCATAGAGCCTTCCTTTATGAAGTCTTCTGCTTATAGTAGAAGTTGATACCGTCCTTCCGGTAATTACAGCAAGCACATATCCAAAATCGGTTCGCGTAGCGAACCTGTTCCGGTGCGCAGATGGCCGCAGATATTGATCGTGTGAGGAAGCTTTTACCCCTAGTCTTGCCTTGGCCAGGGCCGGATTAAGACCTTAGTGGGCCCCTAGGCTAAGACCTCTGAGAGGGCTACCAAGGTTAAATTTCTGAGTGAGTCCCGAAAGAACTTACGACGAATAATTATTGAAGTCCATTAAAACACGAAATTGCAGCAATATGTTTGTAAAAACTAATACCGCAGTGTATTATTCAAACTAATAAATTACCTGCAGAGTTTTCATAAAAAAAGACACTGTGTTTCCGCTGTTTTCACACGGCCATGAGTTAAGATTTTGTCTTGGAATTTTCAATAATTTAGCATTGTATACTTTTTTTATTTTTCTATTGAAGGTTTAATGACCACGATGAGGAACTCCGTGGGCTATAAGCAGTACCCCGCCCCTAATTTAGGGCCAGTGGTTCCAGGGAAGGGAGAAAACCAGTGCGGTAAAACAAGCACAACTTCCATGCCTGACCGGGATTCGAAACCGGACACTTCTCGGAGGAATGGTAATAAGCCAGCGCTGAGACAACTGCGCCACCGGGTCGGCTGTATACGTTTCTTGGAGCACCACTTATTTTTGCAGTGCGAAGTCACAGTGAATTTCTCTCAGTAACGGTTCTAAGTGCAAACAGGGAGGCTTGGGTTAATGGTAGTGAAAAGCTGAAACACTGTTTCGCCGACCCCGCTATACACAACGACTTGCAACGCTTACCCTTAGTGAGCTGTTGTCTTAATCTGTTCGTCTTCTACACACTGTTTGTTATCGAGTAGAAATCATGCGAGGCAAAGTGAAAACTATTTTACTTCTTTCTATACAGGGTGTATAGGAAAGTCCTTAAACAGGAAAATAACTTTTGAACGCAAAATGCTAGAATTATGCAAGTAGTGTGTACATATAGTAAAGTGACTATGTTCTATCAGATGAAACCAATTGCAGCACCCCTAGCGGCGAATGTTGGAAGTTAGCTATGCTATCGCGAGAACCAAGAGAGATAGCGAAAAAACGTCAATAGCAAGCGTGTAGAGCGTCACCGATTTAGTATGAAATGACGCCCTACATTCACCAAAAAACTCCAATAGAAGTCCGGAAACGCAGATCTCTCGGTATCCGATCACCGACATAAATACGCCACTCATCGCGTGGTGCAGAAGTGTGTCATTATAAGGTGGTGCAAATTTACTAAAAAAACTAATACATGCACGTGTCATTAAGGTACAATTTATTATGAACTGTACAGTAAAGTAGTAGGAAATTCATACAGCAGTAGGACATTATGACGAAGAAAAACACAAAATAATGTTCTAGAAATACAAAATGTCAGTACTAATACTTAAGCATTCGAGAAGGGTCCACCATCGGCAGCAATACACATCTGTATTCGAGCAAGAACTTCTTGTTGGACGTTCTGCAGCATTTCAGGTGTTACGTTACTGCATGCTTGGATAATACGGGGTTGTAGAAATTTACCATACACGACCAAATGTAAGGCCACACGTTGCACTGATGTCTCTCGTATTGTAGTGTGGGTGGGCTAGCGCATAGGCCAGGACGTCCACTGGCTACACGTGCACCCCTGTAAGTGTGGGCCTACCTGAACGGGAACGACTTGCAATGCTCCCGGTTTCTCTCAGACGGCGAACCACATTGATGATAGTAGCCGCAGTAGGATGAGAACGATTAAGGAAACGTAATGCATATTGGCGTGCTGCCTCTCTTGCCCGACGACCGCATTCCCCGTACAACATAACCGTCTTGCAGTACTCCTCGTTTGAATAACTAGCCATGTGCAGAATCGAAGATCCAGTCCGCGCACTGTCTGACATACCTTCCTGACCGCCAATTTATGCTTCCCGATGAGGTATGACGTAGCGTTCCCATTTGCATTCTTTCATCATTCCTTCGCTGTTTTGCAAGCAAAATTCGTTTACAGATGTTACGCTTTGCGATGTCATTCGTCACGTATTTATGCCGGTGATCGGATACCGAGAGATCTGCATTTCCGGACTTCTATTGGAGTTTTTGGTGAATGTAGGGCGTTATTTCATACTAAATCGGTGACGCTCTATACGTTTGCAATTGACTTTTTTCGTTATCTCTCTTGGTTCTCGCGATAGGATAGCTAACTTCCAAAATTCGCCGCTAGGGGTGCTGCAATCGATCTCATCTGATAGAACACAGTCACTTTACTATATGTACACACTACTTCCACAACTCTAGCATTTTGTGTTGAAAAGTTATTTCCCTGTTTAAGGACTTTCCTATACACCCTGTAAACGAGCTGTGCTAGGTATTATTTGTGGGTGTAGCGGCATACCACCTGGATTATTGGTAAAAGTGGGCCCCCATCAGACGGCCACCTTAATCTGGCTCCGGAAAACGTTTCGCTGACTACCTTGTACACAGCGACGAAACCTTTAGTCTAGGTAAGTCACTGCCTTGAAACCTGTTCGTTTTAGACCTCTGTTTCTGACCAAGTGCAAATCGTACGAGCCACAGTGAAACTATATAAACATCTCTATCTATCTTTTATTTGATAAGGCATGCATCCTGTGTCCTTGGGAATGATGTGCTTCAAGGCTGTAGCCCTGTAGACCTTTAATCCGGCCCTGGCCTCGGCTGTACCTGAGGAACATGATTCTGTGGTTTAGAAGAGGCTCCGCAGACCTTTGGACCACAGAACGACTTACATTCAGCCATCTGGCTACGTCAGCCTGACTTTGGCCTGCTTCCAGTTTGCCTACAGCTCTGTAGCATAATTCCACTGATAAATGACGTCTTGAAGTAGTTACAACACAATCTCTAACACGAAATCCTTTCTTCAATCTCTGCACGCGAATAGCAACTTACTGAAAAACAACCAGTTTCATGGTGCTGTTAATTTGCATGAAGATATGCAGACGCCACTCATTTGCATACCATTCACTGATGCTTTAGTACTTTGCCTGCAGCATGTGCAAATTTCGTACGTATTTAACGGTAATTAGCCAATTATGGAAACAATTATATTTTTGCCGTAAGGGAAACCATGCTGGAAAATGTTCACGTTGAATGAATAATTTCACTTCATATAGTGGCTATACGTAGTTGTGGAAAGTTTTCAAACTTCCAAACAAAATAATATCAGTGTAAGGGTCGCCCGAAGTTAAAAGAATATTTAATTGTCAAATTTACATATTGTGACGTGTCTGAACAGCAGGACGCACACGATATAAAGGCAGATAGCAGCGATAACGAACATCCGCGTAGCTCAATTGGTAGAGTGACTTATTCCGGAATGAGAGGACCCGGGTTCGAGCACCGGCGTGGATAAAAAATGACGGAGAAATTGACTTCGTTATAATATGTAAATAATTAATGGAATGTTTAGAACAATAAGAACGAACATTTCGTGTTAGCCACTTTGAAAAAAATAAAGAAAAACTTTGCTTTGCCCGAACGAGACGGACATTCTTTTCAAAAGACCACAAGCTAATCATACTGACAGACAGCGAGCTCTTGACCTTGTGAAGACCAGAGGTTACTTTGGATTAACGGCGGAAAAGTCACCCACAACAGTTGTAAGACTGGGAGTGTACCAACGATTTTTGTGCTTATATCATGCATATGTCATTTCTGCTTCCGACTCTTTTCGAGAACGTTATCGAGATTTGGTCTCTCGGATAGACCACGTGGGTAGTTCGCGCACTCGCAGCTGCCGGAGAAAAATCCCCGGGGCTAAGAACCGAGTAGTTGCCGACCGAGATTAGCAGAGGAAGGACTTGCTTTTGCAATTATTTTTTTCATGATAGCTGCAAATATTAATAGTATTCAGTTCTCCAGTAATATGTAAACTAAGAATCTCTTTATCATTTTGGCTTAAGTCAGTAATGTTTTTGATATCTGAAATAACACTGTATGAAGTCTTCTGACAGTTTTCCCTAGTAATCACTCTATAGAACTTTGCAGTTTTTACTTTCTTACTCGTTTTATTTGAAAATCTGGAAAGATCACACTTTACTTAGTGAAACAAAGAAAAGAAAGAGGACAGTTTTTCAACTACTGAACATTAAGAACACTTCTACATTTATGGGACAACACAAAATAATAAGCACAGTGAAAAATATATTACAGAAGTGAACTTCACATGTCAAATCACTGAGATCAACAGGTAGGAAATCTAGTGAACCAAAAAACCAGTAATAAAATGTCAGGGCATGTTATGCTACTATGGTCTGCACACTACAAGCAAACTTGCTTGATTGCAAGTTTGAACATGCTAGAACTGGGGAAAATGTATGGCTCTATCTGCACGTTTTGTCCCATGCATGTCCTGTGCGCATAGCCTGGTACTGAAGATCGGAGAGTAGGAGATGTACCATAGGTTCCGCCAAGAAGTCGCGAGAACAACGGATCGATAGAGCACGTGGTAGCTTGCCAGAGTTTCGAGAACAACGGAGCAGCCGGATCGCGAAGTGGAAACATTCGTGCAAATAAATTATCTCGTTTAGTTTCACTATGTGGTATGGAATCAGTTACGCCTAATTTGTTAAAAAATAACGCCTTTTAGCCGCCTTGCTTGCCGGATCACTCCAGTAGAGGCGAAGCGGTCACTTACTTGCAAAACGAAATAATTTGTGAAGTTAATAAGATACGTTGCTAGAACAGTATAGCGGAAAAACTGCAGCAAGCTTCCGGCAGGAAAATGAAGACGTTTCAGAAAGGGTAAAGTTCCAGGGTACCTGGTGGATGAAGCAATACTGTCCACTCCAGAAAACCAATTTTTATTAGTGTGAGATGAGTAGCAGGCCGTATGAGAATTTCATAGAGTGGCGAATTTTCTCGTTAACTTTGAATTTCCTAATTTTTCAAACTTGAGCAAGGATATCAATCAAGAGAACTTTGGTTTAGACACTGAATGACAGTGAATGGAACTTTTTTCTTTTCTGATTTGGATGCCTTCGATTTTTTGAAGTACCTGAATCCTTATTACTCCATTTCCAAAATGTTCTTTCTCCCTACTGGTTCGTAACGATAAATCCAAGTCTCATCATCTGTTATTACTCCATTAAAAATCCTGGGCGTTGCTTCAGTAGAATTCGGGAAGATCTTTGCTCGTGTCAATTGCTGTCTCTTCATTTCCTCCATCAAATGTCTTAGAACATGTTTAGAATATATCTTTCTTTACCGAAAGTAGTTAATTTCCTAGACGGACACTTTTCCGAAAAGTCGTTTCATGAAAATGATCACTTTATCGAAGGGTTGTTTCGCAGAATAGATCGCTTTCGTGAGACATCATCTTACCAAATTGTTCATTTCATCAATAGATCTTGTTATCTAACTTTCATTTTATTGAAACACTGCTTCACCTAAAATTTCATTTCGTCAAAAATTCATGTCGCTATCATTTTTATAAATTTCAAATTTTGCTCTCCAACACTGAAAATAGTTCTTACCTGTTCCCTCTGTTTCGGAGTCAGTAAAATATCACCATGATACAAGTCTGAAAAAAAAGAAGTTTTTCTCACTATTATCAGTCAGTGAATGAGTCACAGATTGACGATAATTTAAAATATTCATATGCAAACGAGGTATACTAAGCATTTGTAAATTGAATCAGTGCGGAACATGGAACATTGGGTCATTCAAATTGCGTTGAGCTGTTTGGAAATTTAACAACCACAGTGATCCAATCAATAAGGTACAAGCAGTCGTCTGTCTCTAATGTGAAACATCTGGTTCATAAGATGAATACAACATATGCTCCATCGGGATTCGAACCCAGACCCACCTGGACGATATAGTCTTAAGCTAAAGCTTATACCACTGCGCCATCGTGACGTCCGATTTGGGCTGACTGAAATACTTTAGAGATCATATTTAAAGGATTTTAGGAAGGGAGTGTCTGGCCCCAGGTCTTAAACAACCCTTAGAAAGAAGAAGCTAGGATATTTGGGCTAGAGTGCCCGATAGGAAAGTGACACGGAAGCGAGGTAGAAAGGGGGAGGAAGACGCCCTTATTTATTACCAGGGGGCCAGTACCCGCGGTCCGTCGGCTTAACGTGCCCATCCGACGTACGGCGGATATTTAGTGGTTCGAGCGTTCGTACCTTTGGCGATCGAACCTGACGTCTTCTCCATGGCAATCACGAACGCTAACCACTAGGCCACGCGCGGCCCCGAAAATGATCAAATGATCATATGTAGAGGATTTTAGGAAGGGAGTGTCTGACCCCAGGTCTTAAACAACCCTTAGAAACAGGAAGCTAGGAGATTTGGGCTAGAGTGCCCGATAGGAAAGTGACACCGAAGCGAGGTAGAAAGGGGGAGGAAGACGCCCTTATTTATTACCGGGGGGCCAGTACCCGGGGTCCGACGGCTTAACGTGCCCATCCGACTCACGGCGGATGTTTAGTGGACCGAGCGTTCGTGCCTGCCTGGGATCGAACCTGCGCCCCTTTCCGTGGCAGTCACGAACGTTGCCCACTAGGCCACCCGCTGCCCCGAAATACTTTAGGTGAAGATGGCTATGCATTTATTCAAACGACAGACTGCTTTTCTTTAGGTGCTGGAGCTCAAACGCCTATTATTGGCAACTCTGAGGGTTATGAGTAGTGGTTCGTTCTAATTTATGGACGCTGATTCCAGGAAGCTAAGATAGGAAGATCACTACGAAAAACACACGCAACCATTTATTCGGGACTGAAACTCAGGTGCAGATCACATGACTAGTTAGGATTTTTCAGGCTGCTAAAAATATTAGGGAGAGTACATGTCATGGCCAACTGGCGAATTTAAATACACGTCATAGTTTCTTATGCACTCCAGAGAACGTCTACATAGTGCAAATCGCCAGATGATGAATGCCGTGCCCGATAGAACTGTAGAATCGTAAAAAATGGAACTGGCCAGGATATAAAGGGTGATTCTCTCAGGAATGAACACTTATTGTTTTAATTAACTCACGATTGTAAAGGCACATTTGAATGTAATTAATGTAAAACATACCTTGATCCATGTCAAATACACATTGATTCTTTAAAAAGATTGGCCCAATTATACGGCATCGGGACACTGCACACCAGACACCGATTTTCATTTGCTCTTCATGGATGGTGTGGGGATTAAAACCGGCCCACACCCGTGCATTTTGCAAGTTTACAAAGCCGGATAAATGGAAACAGATTCGTAAGTAAACCATCTTATGTGGCAGGGTTTTCGGCAAAAAATTTGGCGAACCATTGACAATATGCCAATCTCTTTGCAATATCCGGTGGCTGTAATCGTTCACACACGTGATACGGTACGGCTTAATCTTCGCCTGTTTGGCGGCTCTTTAACGTGTCAAATATGATCGTCCAGTGTCTTGGGATTGCCGCCGAACAGATTTTCGTCGAGATGCCAGTAACCGCTGCTTCACATCCTCTGTTGTGCCCTCCGCCGTCTGGGGTCATCCGCTCGTATGCGGATTCAGCAAGCTTCCCGTTATCTCCAGCTTCTTTGCCAATTTCGAAATGGTATCTCTGGTGGTTGGCTTACACCCACTAAATTTGCCAATTTCGAAATGGTGTCTCTGGTGGTTAGCTTACACCCACTAAATTTGCCAATTTCGAAATAGTGTCTCTGGTGGTTGGCTTACACCCACTAACTTTGCCAATTTCGAAATGGTGTCTCTGGTGGTTGGCTTACACCCACTAAATTTGCCAATTTCGAAATGGTGTTGGTGGTTGGCTTACTCCCACTAAATTTGCCAATTTCGAAATGGTGTCTCTGGTGGGTTCCAGCAAAAACACATGTGCTGGGAAACTGCTGGCCACCAGCTGGCAGCGAGAGGTCACTGCTGGCTAAAATCTGCTGCTCACGGCCCGATAGTGGTCCGTTGGTGGCAGCGCTATCAGTTGGCGAGCCATTGATGGCCCTGCAGCATCGCCGTGAATTGTGGGCCTTCAAGCAAGTGCCACTAGTGGCCCGTTGCTGGCAACCAATGCAACCCCCAACAGCAGGTGGAAGCAACGGTACTGCGCATGCGCAGAAGCAACACTTGCTGTGTCTCTCATGGTACCAGTTAGTTGAAGACGACGCTATCGCCATCGTGTTATTTTAGTGGATGTTAAAAAAAAAATCCATATGTGGAGAGGCGAATTAATTTCCTAATGAAATGTTACGTCGACGAAGATATCAGATTAAGCCGTGAAATACTAGATTACAGCCATGAAATACACCCACTCCATTCCCATGAATAGCAATTCATGGAATGGAGTGGATGAATAACAAGAAAAAATTTGAAACCGCTTGAAACAAATATCCTGGAAAACCATTAAAACAACGTTTGTTGGAGAAAAAAAAATTATACGCATACAAAATTTATTAATTATTCGAAAGAAAAAAGAAGCAACGCTATTTGGGGTACTCCATGGGTTGAATACACAACACTGGGAGAAATTCGCTTTTAAAAATAACGAGAAGTAAAATGAAATATCTTTTACTCTTTAAAACAAATGTAGCTTCGGACAACGGAAAGGAAAGACACAACGTTAAAAATGTAACAGAATGTGACATGAACCCGGGTGAATATATATTTATTCAACAATCTCTTTTCAAGACGGCAAGGGCCGCCCCGGTGGCGCAGTGGTCTAAGCGATGGCCTCTGATCATTCGTCCGAACGGGGTCCGGGTTCGAATCCCGGTGAGGCATGGATGTTGTGTTTGTCTTATGGCACTGGCTCTCTCCCTTCCCTGGAAGCAGTGACCTAAATTAGGGACGGACGACTGCTTGTAGCCCATTGCGTTGCTCACGGTGGTCGTTTAACCATCAATCAAAAAAAAAAAAAAAAAAAAGACGGCAAGGACAGTACAAAACTTTGGAAAGCGACTCTAAGTATGTACACGCCTTGAAAATGAGTGAAGTTCCCTTAAGGTAAAAAAACAAAAAACTATCGTTACATTGAAAAAAATTTAACTTATCAATTATATGAAACTGACTTTTATGAAAAAATACCTCGCAATATTGTAAAATGAAAGAGGGAAGCATTTGATTACACATTGCATACCAAGCACACGCTACAGCGTGGCAAATCAGTCCTGTCGGTAGAGAGTTTAGCTATCACGCAAACGGCCCAGGTTCAAATCTACTCAGTTACAAACTGGTGTTTTTCCGATATGTTGAGAAAATTTCCTCATCGCAGTTCGTTAAATCACAAACTTCGTAAGGGTAGGAAAAAAATTGTAGCTTTGGGAAACCGCGGTTGTCTTTTTTTTTTAATTATTATTATGGCTACTACTGGGAAATTGGCGGACAAGATTCGGCAAGCCGCAAGTTACGTCACGTGATTGCCGGCTGCCACTAACGGCACACTAGCGGACCACATTAGGCTAGCCATCATTTCTGGCACGTGCTTGCAGGGCCACTAAAGAGCCACTTGTGGCAGCTACTGCCTGTGATGGCCTACTGATGGCCTTGTTGTGGCATATGACAACTGATGGGATGCCAACTGTTGGCCAGCTGTTGGCCTGAACTGCTGGCCCTTCTGTTGGCCGCCCGGACATTTTATTGACGGTTCGGCAGCGGCAACATAGTGCTGGGCCAGCAAGACTGTTTTTGCTGGGGTGGCTCACACCCACTAAATTTCTTCAGAAGCTCCTTCTGACATAGCTTGAAGGAACCGGCTACCCGATACTGACGCACAATTAACACATACTCTTCAATTGAGTACACCATCTTCATT
Organism: Macrothele yani; assembly: GCA_039090855.1. NCBI lineage: Eukaryota > Metazoa > Arthropoda > Arachnida > Araneae > Macrothelidae > Macrothele > Macrothele yani. The sequence continues at coordinate 59,420,277 of CM077010.1, forward strand.
CGACTTAAACTGTCTGCGGAGACACGCTATTCCCTCACCACTACTAGACAGATGGTACATCAGTGCGGCGCCACCCAGCTGCCGGGGAGGCATTTCATTCACAGGTAATGCAAGTCGACTGCTTCTTCAGGGAATAAAGAACCGCTCCGTTTGGGTTTTACGCTCATCGTATATTCCACATCTCATATATTCCATGTAAAAAATGTTCAGTCCTCAAAAGAATCACCCTGTACATCTAGTCAAGCGTTTTGTTTTGATTGGAGGTTTAACGACCACCGTGAGCAACTCAATGGGCTATAAGCAGTCGCCCGTCCCTAATTTAGGGTCACTGGTTCCAGGGAAGGGAGATAGTCAGTGCCGTAAGACAAACACAACATCCATGCATCACCGGGATTCGAACCCGGGCCCTTTTCGGACGAATGATCAGAGGCCATCGCTTAGAGCACTGTTCCACTGGGGCGGCCGAGTCACGCTTTAGACACTGTGATAGAACTGCCTGTTTATTTTGTTTCGAGGTTTAAGGACCCACGTGAGCATCTAAGGCTATAAGTAATCGTTCCTTCCAAATTTTGGGCCATTGGTTTCAAGAAAAGGAGAGAGGCAGCGCCGTAGTACGAACATACCACCTATGTCTGATATGAGACGTGAACTGGAGCCTACGTTGGAAAAGTAACCTGAAGTTTGTATTTTTTATCACTCTCCCACCGTAGTGACGAACTGATGATGAAGCGAGATCGAAGACAACGAAGCGCATGTAACGTATATTTTAAATTAACTTTCATTTTTAGTTCCTTTTCCGGTGTAAATTTGAGCTTGTTCTGCCTATACTTTCAAACTTAACGTTATATCTTTTCCCTCAAACGAGAATGAGGTTGGCAACATTTGAGATCAGAGTTAACGTGACGTATGAATGTATGAGATAAGAGCGATAGATGAAAGTACGAGATAACAGTTGCTGGTGTGGGTGAATGTGTATAGACGTTTCATGTTAAGTAAAATGTGAAATTTACCAATTTTAGTGCGATGTGCGATGTACGATGTTCTATTGACTTAGTGCTGGAATAAAGGAAGAATTCCCGTAATTTGATTTCTGTTTATGATTCGTCAGGCCATAAAAACGTAATTAGGAACTACTGCATTGTATTCTTATCTAATGGTTTAGACATAACGTAAAACCAATATCTCTCACGAAAAAGACAATCCCGTTGTACACAATGAAACAGGACCAGTCCACAAGACCGCACGGTATGAGTACCACCAAATCTTCTTCTTCCTTTTGGTTTAACTACCACCGTGATCAACTCGATCAGCTATAAGCAGTCACCCGTCCCTAATTTAGGGTCACTGGTTCCAGGGAATGGAGAGAGCAAGGGCCGTAAGGCAAACACAACATCCATGGCTCACCGGAATTCGAACCCGGGCCAATCTTGGACAAATGTTCAGAATCCAGCGCTTAAACCACTGCGCCACCGGGGCGGCACCACAAACTCTTGTGTACAACTGCGACGTGACGTTTGCAGGAACTGACATCTGGGTCTGTGGAGCAAAATCATTGGGAAAATTGGATGGAATGTCCTGCTCACCGAAAGGTTCCGGATTTGTTTCGGATGGAATGACAGTACAACATACGTCTGAAGACTAAATAAGAAATTTGAAACAGCATATATGATTCCAAAGATGTGTTGATCCAGTATCTTCGTGCACAATAGATGCAAACACATTATGTATACGAGTATATTGTTGACCTCAGGGACTCCATGATGTCCCTCCGACTTCAAAGTAACACGAGTATATTCAGAATAGATACGAAACGTTTGGCCCGGTATGATACAGGAGCATATTTCTTCCATAATTTGAAGTGTTTGTAGTATCAGTCCGTGACATCGACACCTAAGTACATCTGACAAAAAATTAGACACCCTTGGCAGAATTTGCCTAATAACGGTTGACGTCGCCTCTTGCCTTAATATCAGCATGAATCTGGTGTGGTTGAGACTCCACGAGGTTGTGGATATATTAAACATCGATTTGCAACCACTCGTGCGCCAGTTGTTCCGGAAGTTCCGGCATAGTACGTTGGTGTTTTTTCACCTTCTGTTCCAAATGATCCCACAGATTTTTAATAGGATTTAAATCTGGGGATTTGGTGGACCAGTAGAGGTGAGACAGTATTGCTGATTGTTCGTCGTGCCACTCAGACGCAGTTCTGGGCCTGTGCACACGGCAATTGTCGTCTTGGAAGACAGGAGTAGCAATGTGATGCTGCTCCTGGAGATGTAGGGCAAAGAGCAACCCTTCGTCATTCAGAATGCGGAGGTATGCATGCTGGTTGAAATTCATCGTCTCTGCAACGAGAGAGAGCGCATTTCGTGGTACTAAAAACATTCCTAAAAGATCACAGAACCCCCCCTCCAGCTTGAGAAATACCTTCGACACAGTCAGGATTAAAGACTTCATTGAGCCAGCGATGCACTCATCACTTCCCATCATTAGAGTACAAACAAAAACGAGACTCATCAGACCAAATTACTCTTCTTCAATCTTCCACATTAGTGCCTCTGAGACCATTAATAACGTGCGACTTGCTGTTAAAAGAGGCCTTTTCCGTGGTATTCTGCTCCAGATGTCCATCACATGCAGTTCTCGTCGCAATGACCTTTCAGACATTCGTTGGAGTGGAATTTCATTGACTGTTTGGAACAATTGTTACCTGATTTGAAACCGATTAACAGTTACCTGGCGTGAAACAAGGCGGTTGCCCCTGTTGGTGAGACTCGTTTTCCGGCCACAGCTACGTCGCCGATTTTCGGTTGACTGCGAACAACTAAACTACTGTTTGTAGACCTGCTGGACAGTACGCTTTTATACACTAAAAAATTGGGCAACTTCATTCACTTCGTGTACGTGGGTACAGCCAAACACGATGGCTCCTTTTTGCCACTCACTCAGTAACGTCTGTCTTACGACCCAAATTGCAGACTAAATTCAACACACACGTTGCTCTTCACCACTGCACGAGACAGAAATCATCCCGTAGACCACGTCTGTGCTATTTATCTCCCAACAATGCTATCATGGCGCCTTCTGTGCAACTGGTAACTTCCTTCTGCCATTCCTGTTAGGGGTGACTGTTTTTTTGTCCGGTGTGCTTAGCATAACTTTCTTGATAGTTAGATCAGGCCTTCCCAGAGTGACCTGCAAAATGTAAGTGTTTTACCATGTTAGACAACCAGCTCGTACATTAGAGGATTCGCAATCTAAAGTCGATGTACCTCCGAATGTCTGACTAATCACAAGTTCGACGTACCTTCCAATGTCTGACTAATCACAAACTCGACGTACATCCGACGTCGAGTTTGTGATTAGTCAGATATTCGAAGGTACCTCCGAATACCTGACTAATTACAAGTTCGAACGTGGCAATTTCATTATATCAGTGTCCACACTGTCCTGGAAAAGCGCGCACATTGCTGACCGAGTAGGCGCCAATAATATTTTGCACGTTTTTGTTGCTAGCTTTAATAATTTGCTCCTCACGAGTACCGAGCTTTTCGTTTATTTATTGTTTGCATACAGGATGGCAAATAATTTTGAATATTTCACTGGTTTGCATGCCCTTTCAACAGAATTTTGCTGCTAAATTTAGAAACGGAATCAATACTTTTCCTGCCCGTCATGTAATTTTGGAAAAGGCGATTTAGCTTAGAATTTTATAGGGCAGATTAATAACACAACGTGACAATAATATTGTAGAACTCAATACAAAGACAGCTGAAAATTCTCACAAGTGTCCGTTTTCCAAAACTCAGAGAAACAATTGCGCAAATCTAGGTTGACAAAAATTAAGTTATCATGAATCTATTAAAAAAAAGTTTTAGAAAAATAGTTTAAAAACTGAATTTAAGTACAGTCAAAGCTGACAAATTTTCACGACTTCTCAAAGTAGTTATGATATTTAGGATTTCAGCAACGCAAAATTTTCTGAAAAAGAATGTACAGTTTCGGCGTCGATTATTTTCCTGAAAACTTCAACTGCTGTTAAGTGCAACGGTTAAGTGTACTTTTTACATTGGAACTGCGTTAGTGTTCAAGCATTTTCTGCGTTAATTTTCATAAGGCTGAAAAGCCACTTTATTTCACCCCATGAGCATCAGAAAAAGAAAATGTAGGATATTCACGGTGTTATCAGGTCATCACAGAAGTAATGTCTTTTTGCGCAAGCCCAACAATAGTGATTCCCTGATGCCCAGACTATGACCTCGACCTCGGTGAGTATAAGAGGGATCACGCGAGTATACCTTCATGTCACTTGAGACCGCAAACGGGAGTTCTAGGTGCAGTTGGTGTGTATTTAAACCGCATAGGAAATGGCATTGGGCACATTATGCTGTATGAGATCCAGCATCGACATTCAGCGACGGTAGCAACACGAAACATCAATAACGTATATGGACCGGGTACTCTGGAGGACAGGAAATGTCAACGCTGGTTCCAGAAATTTCGAAGAGCGGACACCAGCCTCAAGAATATGCAGCGACCCGGACAACCTGTTAAGCTGGATAACGACGTGCTGAAAGCTGCTGTAGAGGGAAATCCGCAGGCAACAATCGAGGAATTGGCCAAACTTGTTCATTCAACCCATTTCACTGTTCACCGGCATCTGCCGGACCTCGGTTATGTGTCGAAACTGGATAAGTGGGTACCCCATGATCTCACTCCACAACAGCTACAACAGCCTGTGGACATTTGCATTTCTTTGCTCTCCCGTGAAAAAAGGGAGCCGTTTTTGCACAGAATTTTCACGGGTGATGAAGCATGAATTGTTTACCACAACATTAAGGGTCAACGGCAGTGGCTTCCCAAAGGGAATGTGCCTGCAACAGTGGCGAAACCAGGACGATTCCCACAAAAGGGTTTAATGTATGTGTGATGGGATATGCAAGGCATAATCCATTACGAGCTGCTGCCACCCAACAAAACAATTACAGGGAAAGTCTACTGTAAGCAGCTGCAGTGTCTACGCAGTGCTTTGCAGGATAAACGTCCAGCACTCGTGAATCGCAAAGGCGTGCTGCTGCAGCAGCACAACGCAAAACCACACATAGCGAAAATGATCCAGCATATTCCCCTGACATCGCCACATCCGACTACCACCTCTTTCGCAAGCTGCAAAACCATCTTTCGGCGACTACACTTCGAAATGTGGGGGAGGTATGGCGAACCCTTTCTGCCTTTTTTGCATCGAAACCCATGGAATTCTACAAGTCTGGGATTCAAAACCTTGTCGATCGATGGAAAAAGGTTGTAACTACCGGGGACACTTATTGTATGGATTAAAACATCTGTTGCAGGTACGTTTTTCTTTCTTTTCTTCACACGTTGAAAAACGACAGTATTTTTGGGATTACCTGATATATAACAAATGAACGACCGCCGAGTGTCTATAGCAGAAACCACTGCAGTAGTCGGACAAACAATGTAATCGGATCTGCTATTCTACGTCACACGTTGCAAAAGATATCCATCTCGCCTTTTCCTTAACACTCCATTATTTTCATTTGTTTTCAGAATGCCTGATAGATCAATATCTTCAGAGTAAGGATTTAACCTTTAGAAACTGTTAGGCAACATCATACTGCTTAACCAATACAGAGTGTCTAGTATATCTAAGATCGAATGTTGGACTTACGAGATGACAAACCATGTTGCAATATTCTGTCTTAGGCTATTGTTGATTCTACTTTATGCACTCATGAACACCTAAGAACATAATTTTTTCTCAAATTTTCTAAAAATTTGGTACCGAATGTTTCGCTACCACTACGTTTATCTAACATGGTCAAGCATTCTGGAGGTAAACTATTTCGCAGCTAGTGGGGGATTGAATTCTATAAATAATAAATACCTTTTTGTTATATTAGCTTCATACTGCGATAGAGACATGGAAATACATGCTCGTAATATCGAATAACAATTTGCAAAGGGGAAGTTGGTACCAGTTTTTATTATAAGTTTTTGTTAATAAACTTAATAAACGAAGAAAAATTGTTCAGAGTGCAAAAACACGTCTTTAACATGGGCAAAAAAAAAGAAGTAGTATGAAAGAATAAGCATAAGTTAATGTACGAGTTAATGGAAATAAGATGCTCAGAATTTAGATTTACTTACCTTGGCTGAAACGTGCATCACCAGGGGCGTCCTCTGGAAAGAAACAGCAAATAAATTCGTAAGCATTTTGTACTATATTAAAAATCCCACGTACAGCATTTTTGCAGAAACAGTAAATATCAACTCAAGTGCAAAATGAAAGCTATAAACTCTCTTTCAGAGCTTTTTTGGAAAACATAATAATAAAAGGACGTGCTTATACTATCACTATCAGAGATGGAAACGGATCAACGGGTCAGCAGGTCAACGTACCAACAATTTCTAGCGGGTCAAACGGGTCGGGTCAAGGTGTTCCTAACACGATTTCGACCCAGTTTTATTTTTTGAAAAAAAAAAAAAAGAAATTATTTTTCGAAGAAAATACGCACTGTGTAATTCTGTGCTCGATACTGGCGCACGCGGACTGAAAAAGGATTTATCATCCAGAGCTTTTTTGGAAAACATAATAATAAAAGGACGTGCTTATACTATCACTATCAGAGATGGAAACGGATCAACGGGTCAGCAGGTCAACGTACCAACAATTTCTAGCGGGTCAAACGGGTCGGGTCAAGGTGTTCCTAACACGATTTCGACCCAGTTTTATTTTTGAAAAAAAAAAAAAAAAGAAATTATTTTTCGAAGAAAATACGCACTGTGTAATTCTGTGCTCGATACTGGCGCACGCGGACTGAAAAAGGATTTATCATCCAATATGAAGGAAGAGTGCTCTAAGAAGGAAAAGTGTCCCTAACCTCTGAGGGGCAATGACGAAAACAACATCCACATTTTGGAAACTTCCAACTCATTATAAACATGTGAAAATTGGTGTTGCTGGGGAACATATCCTGAAGCTTGATATGTTATCAAGAAAACACAGCAAAAACTGAAATGAAACATACAGCAAGTTGCATACTTCAAACATTTTGACTGTAGCACCATTAACATTAGGTGGAACAGCCTTAACTTTACTGAGGAGGGACTTTTTGACTCTCGTAAATGTGTTTGAGAACATGTGTAAAACAGGTAGGTTATCAAGAAATATTGAAGACTCGTGCGACATAAATCACTGAAACGATGAAAGTTTTCCATCTTTAGAACAATTTATTGATAACGATAAAAGATGAGAAATATATACAATTAACACCATGAGCACTTTCGAGGCAGCGGCTGTCTCATCTTCAGATGTAATAAATAGAGACACATTTAATCTATATATAATATAGATCATTGCATTGTGCGAAGCATGGTAAGTCATTAGCCAATAGTAATCTACATGCGCCAAATCGTTGCGTATACTGTTGGCCCAATGGTCTGTGAAGAAATCATGGAAATATATTATAGAAATAAGAAATGGTGTAGGGTGGGGTAAACATTCAATTTTATATTAAAATTTATAATTTACTGTTTTAATAAATGATTTCCAAACGTTATGTAACTCATAGGGGGCATGTTCATTACAACATTGCTCACCGGAAGTCTCCAAGTTTACTAGGAGTATTAATTATTCTTGCATTACTCCAGTCGGGATTAAGATCATCTTGTATAACAGACTTGGCTAGGGATGTACAATACATGCCTGTTTTAGTATTGTATTTATGTTCTTTAATTCGTAATTCAATATTACGTTTTGTAGAACCCATATAATTAGAGGCTGCTTGTCCTGTAGTTGCCTTAACCACCGGGATATTGTAAATACCCCATTGTCCCATTATGCTGTTCTGGTCACGATCCTTACGAACTACTGAAAATAAATTTCGTGTTTGTGAACCAAATTTCAAGCCATATGGTTTACTTAGTTGTGTCAAGGTTCTTGTTAAATGTGGATTATATTGCATAAAGCCAACATATATGGAATTGCAGTTGGAGTTTCTTAACAGGGTAGTATTTTAGGGCATATTTGACCTTGCCAAACACTTGCCTAATCAGATATTTAGGGAACTCATATTGCAACAGTATACGCAACAGTTGGCGCATGTAGATTACTATTGGCTAATAACTTACCATGCTTCCCACAATGCAATGATCTGTATTATATATAGATTAAGTGTGTCTCTATTTATTACATCTGAAAATGAGGCAGCCGCTGCCTCGAAAGTGCTCATGGTTTTAATTGTATACATTTCTCATCTTTTATCATTAAATCGTGCCAAAGACGGAAAACTTTCATCGGTTCAGTCAGGTAAGTTATGTTTTGCAAATGAAGGACGACAATTTCAATCCTTCCTCAGTAAACTATACGTTCCTTTAATAGAATTTGAACATGTGTTTGATTTCCATGTAACCTAAGATACTCACTGCGGAGAGACTCTTTTAACGCCGTGTATATATAGTATTATAGTACAAAGCAAATTCGTCTGGGTCGGGTCTGGATCAGTTACAGATCCGAGTCGGGTTCGGAGCGAGTCCAATTATGCGACGTCCGGGTCGTGTCAAAGTCCAAACTTTTTGACCCGTTTCCAACTTTGAGCACTATGCGTATCTTTTGGTGAACACCATATTTCTGCACCTATTAGACTGACTTCAAAACATTCTTACACTGACAAGGGAAGCCTTTCAACTGTCACTCTCCAAAATTGAAGAGACGTGGCCAGGAGATAGTACTAAGGACAAAAACCAATGGGTGTATTTCCGTTTTGGCCTAAATGAACTGACAAAGGTGAACGAGTGTTTTAATAACTGACAAGGGAAGCCTCTCAACTGTCACTCTCCAAAATTGAAGAAACGTGGCCAGGAGATAGTACTAACGGCAAACACCAATGGGTGTATTTCCGTTTTGGCCCAAATGAACTGACAATGGTGAACGAGTGTTTTAACTGACAAGGGAAGCCTTTCAACTGCCACTCTCCAAAATTGAAGAAACGTGGCCAGGAGATTGCACTAAGGGCAAAAACCAATGGCTGTATTTCCGTTTTGGCCCAAATGAACTGACAAAGGTGAACGAGTGGTCTGAAAATGGCCTTAGAGCACAAGTGGGGAAAATCATCTAACATGTGTTGTGGTGCGTGATATGTAACCCCAAATATCAGTTACGACCCCATGATTCAAAATAAGCTCATGTCATACAAAAAGCAACAAAAACCTTCATTATTGGTGTAAATGAACATTTGTGGCATTGAACACATGACGGAAGCAAAGTAATTTGGAACAATGCAAGATCCCAACGTTATCACAGTACTGACAATTCTCATTGATGTCTGAAAAGCAAATACGTTGAACATTATCAAGAGAAGCGTCATCGCTTTCACAGTATTCAATTTGTTTTCATGGATATAACAACATGCTGTTGAATTTTTCTGACTGCAATTGATTGTATATGAATGAATGCAAGAATATGATGTTATTTCGGTGATGGAGTACAAAATCATGGACATTGTGAAGTGTTACATAATCATATATTTTATACTGGCGGAAAAAATATACATCAAGATGTTGAATTAAACCTGTTGCCTTTGGTGGTATGGTGAGCAGTGGTATGATTTTCTCCACTTGTGCTCTAAGGCCATTTTCGGACCACGCGTTCACCTTTGTTAGTTCATTATGGCCAAAACGGAGATACACCCAGTGGATTTTGCCCTTAGTATTATCTCCTGGCCACGTTTCTTCAATATTAGAGAGTGGCAGTTAAACGACTTTCCTTGTGAGAATTCTGAGCTGTGCAAAAACGAAGGTAGGGCATTTTCCGATGCAGATATTTGCCCGAGGATGGGAAAATGGGAATGTTACTGAATTGAAAACATATTTTATTCCGTATTATTGCTTCTAAGACGATTAATGAAAGTAATTTACTTCCTATGATAATCTTCGCAGGTATTTCCAGAGACAGTGCTCCAACTTGGCACTTGCTTCCGTAACCTCGAGAGTGTTATCTATCATCTTTCATCCAAAAGAGACTCGCCTCGAATTTTTGTGCCAAATCATGCTTCGTGAAAGTAACCGGAATATCAGTTCTTCCAAATTTCTACCAGAATTCCGTATGACCCTGTCACACAGTAATTTCGCTCGAGAAACACCACGCAGCAGCAATGTGTACATGATGCAGCAATGACCGGGAAAATGAAGGCCGCAAAACATTGCCACATTGCATGAACAGGATGAATGGTTCGCATGTGCTCAGCGGCTCATCACGAAACGCACGCGAATTTAAAAGGACAAAGGCCGTGATATAAAAACTGAGAGTATTTCTTTTGAGGTGCAACAGTGCGAGGGGGAAATAACCACGCAGACCGCTAACTGAATTAAGGAAGAATCTATTGTAACAGTTATTAGGCATGGCAGACGATTATGGTTTCGTTATTGCGCAGCTGTTTAAGGTACATCTTCATTAAGAAGTGAAACGCGTTGTGCGATAAAACTTGCTATCGTCTGGGTAAAACGGCTGCAGAAGCAGTTGTTTTAATGAAAAAAAGCTTGCAAACATAAATGTTTGGGTGAGTCAACGACTGTTACATGGCACCATGATTTCAAAAAAGGGCGTTCTCTCTCACTCTCTCTCTCGTTTGTCGGCAGAACTCTTCCTTAGGCAGTGTGGTCCTGAAAGTGTTGTTAGGAAGCGTATTGTTAACTCTATTTGGGAAATCCTGCAAGAAGATCGATGAATGACTTGTGAACACATAGCGGCGTGAACTAATATTTCCAAAAAGTCAGCATTCTGAATTCTATGCGGCAAATTACTACCGCATCGTGTGTGTTCCATATGGGTACCTCATTACCTGACGAGAGAACAATTGTTAGCCAGAGTTCAGGTGTTTCATGAGTGGAAACAAATGATTGCAAAAGATTCAAGCTTTCTAAACACAGTAATAACTGCCGATTAAACATAGGTCCACTATTTCGATCACCTCACGAAGCGCGCAACGAGTGTCTGGGAACATTCAGGCTTACCTCCTCCGAACCAAATCAGCTGGGAAGGTGATGATGATAATTTTCTTTAATCGTAAAAGTGTAGTGTACCAGAACGCCATTCCTCCGCAAATCACTGTCAATGTAATACACTGTCTGTGTATTACATTTCAGTCTTGAAGCGACACATATCGATTAAACGACCGGAACTGGTGGGCTAGTGGACCCTACACCATGTTAACGCCCGCCCACATGTGGCATCTTGTGTTCAACAGTTTCTTACTAAATGCGGTATTGAAATCATACAACAGGCGCTTGCATACAGTCCTGACCTCGCCCCGTGCGATTTCTGGTTGTTTCCAACAATGAAGGAGAAGTTCTGTGGTGCAACATTCAACACAGGTTATGCAAGCTGTACAGGGGTCGCTAAAGCATCTTCCACAAAATGTCTTAGCTACATGCTTTGAAAAGTGGACTGAACGATGGGATCGTTACATATCATCTGAGGGAAGATACTTTGAGAAATAGTAATATACACTGACGGAAAAAAAATCCCAACACCAAGAAGGGGTTGTGTTAGATAAACGACAGTTGTTAGGCGGTGAGAGTACATCTGTAAGATGACGTCTATGCAAATTTCGCGCTCGGCGCATACGTGTGGCGCTAGTAGCGCCCCTCGGAACATGCAAAGCAGGTTTGCTGTAAATACGCGCTGTAACGTTCGTGAGCGTTAGTTATCGTTGAGATTCGGCGTAGTGTGTTGATGTTAGTCAAGAATGCCTTTAAGAAGACGAAGAAGCCATTATCAACAGCTCACGGAGTTTGAACGAGGTCGTGTAATAGGGCTACGAGAAGGTGGATTTTCTTTCCGCAATATTGCAGAACGACTTGGCAGGAATGTAGCCACTGTGCATGATTGTTGGCAGCGGTGGTCAAGGGAAGGTACTGCCTCAAGAAGACCGGGTTCCGGCCGGCCACGTGGCACTACTGAGAGGGAAGACCGCCGTTTACGGCGTATGGCCGTGGCGCATCGTACTGCGTCTGTGGCAGCAATTCGAGCTGCAGTTGCCACCACAGCGACACAACGAACTGTTACAAATCGGTTACTTGAAGGACAGCTCCGAGCCAGACGCCCTGTAGCGTGCATTCCACTTACTCCAAACCACTGCCGTTTGCGACGTCAAGGGTGTCAAGCTAGAGCTCATTGGAGGTCGGAGCGGACATCTGTTGTGTTTTCTGATGAAAGCCGGTTCTGCCTGGGTGCCAGTGATGGCCGTGTGTTGGTTAGAAGGAGGCCAGGTGAGCGCCTGCAACCAACCTGTCTGCGGCCGAAACACACTGGACCTACACTTGGAGTTATGGTCTGGGGAGAAATTTCCTATGACAGCAGGAGCACTCTCGTGGTTATCCCACGCACCCTGACGGCACAGTTGTACGTCGGTCTGGTGATTCAACCTGTTGTGCTGCCATTCATGAACAGCATTCCAGGGAGTGTTTTCCAACAGGATAACGCTCGCCCGCATACCGCTGTTGTAACCCAACATGCTCTACAGGGTGTCGACATGTTGCCGTGGCCTGCTAGATCACCAGATCTTTCACCAATCGAGCACGTATGGGACATCATTGGACGACAACTCCAGCGTCACCCCCAACCAGCATTAACTGTCCCTGTATTGACCGACCTAGTGCAACAGGCATGGAACTCCATCCCACAAACTGACATCCAGCACCTGTACGACACAATGCATGAACGTTTGCGTGCTTGCATTCAACATTCTGGTGGTTACACCGGTTATTAATGTACCAGAATTTTACATTTAAAATGGCTCTTCTCGCGCTTACATTAAGCTGTAATCTTGAAACCTTAATCTATTAAATATGTTACCTATACAAATGTATTGCCGCCATTTCATTCCTCTACAACTATTTTTTCCTGGTGTTGGGATTTTTTTCCGTCTGTGTATATTTGCTGTACCTATATTTCTTCATTTTCTGAGGTTTAACTCTCAGTTTTTATGGGACGACCGTTGCATAAGGATGCCAGACGGTGCCGTAATTTAATGTTTATAGCCAACTATCTCGGATTCTTATTCTATACGAACTACTCCATATTACGTTAACTCTTTGCGCTTCCGTCTATCTGCTCTGCTGCAAATAAGATACGGCCAAAGTTACTGAAGGTATTCAAGAAAATATTTTAATATTCCGTAACCCTCACCATGAGAAATATGATTCATGCACTTTAGAATTAATGCCATGCAGCTGATGTAAACGTGGCCTCTTAATTTGTACAATATCTCCTATTTTAGAAATCCCAATAGCAAATTTTGTTGTATGGGTCGCCTGAAGCTGTGTAGAAGATTTTCTATAGACTTCCTCTTTTGCATGGAGCAGCATTTACTCTAGGTAGAGAAAATGCACAGTTTGCAAGGTGATGGAAATACAATTCTGCACAATTTTTCAGTTTCAAGATATTCTATTTGGAAATTGATTTTGTGTCTGAATAACAGCCTGAACACGCCGAGGCATCGGCTCCACCAGGGTTTCCGGAGGTTATGCCAGCCATGCCTGTTGCAACTTTTCCACAACTCTGCTCCTCGAGACGTCGCTCCAGGATCCATGGATCTGATGTCCCACTCCCCAGCATCCCAGACAGCTTCAATAGGGTTTCAATACGGGGACCTTGGGGGCCACTGGATGATTCCAAACTAAGATGAGTGTGCCTCTAGCCATGCTTGGTTGGTTGCACCCAGCAGGGCAGCGCATTGCCCTGCTGAAAATGACCATCGGCCATATGATGCGCGAAGACCATGAAAGCGTGCAAGTGATCATTCAGCACATACTGGCAGCGGCAAGCGGTTAAGGACCTCACCAGACACACAAAGGGATATACTATGTACTATGAGAAGGCTCCCTAAACCATCACAGAGCCAGCACTGCCTTGAACAGAGCCGACCTGACAGGACAGGGCCATGGCTTCATGCTGTCTACGCCACACCCGCACCCTCCCGGCAGTTCGGTACAGCTTAAAACGGAGAACGGCAACACGACGCTGCTCCGTTCTACAGAGGTCCAGTTTTGATGTTTCCCACCAGGCAAGGCGTAATATCCGATGACTAGCAGTCAACCATGCCACACGAGAAGGGCGTCGGCTCCTGTAGTCCAGGGTAAAGAGCATGCATGCGCAGCACCATTGGCTTGCTGAAGCTGCTTGGGCCTCCGACATTTAACCCGGATGTGATTTGCTTGGCCATTGCCAAATGGTCGAACTGTACGAGCCTGGATACTCTACGTCGACACCCGTCATCGATACGTGCGGTACAATCCTGTAACGGTTACCCTAGGAAAGCCCCGAGGTTCTTACTAGTGCTGTCAAAAACCGGATATTTTGAAATTCGGATTTCAGATTTCAAAATATCCGAAATATCGTAAATGTGGATTATCGCCTGAAATCCGAAATCTGATTTTCAAAATCCTGTTATTCGGATATCCGGCTAGTGCTGTCAAAAACCAGATATTTTTGAAATCCGGATTTCAAAAATATCCGAAATATCAAAAATCCGGATTGCCGCATGAAATCCGATTTTCAAAATCCGGTTACCCTGATATCCGGCTAGTGCTGTCAAAAACCGGATATTTTTGAAATCCGGATTTCAAAAATATCCGAAATATCCATAAATCCGGATTGTCGCATGAAATCCGAAATCCGTTTTTCAAAATCCGGTTATTCGGATCCGAATCCGGCTAGTGCTGTCAAAAACCGGATATTTTTGAAATCCGGATTTCAAAATATCCGAAATATCATATGCATAAATCCGGATTGTCGCATGAAATCCGAAATCCGATTTTCGAAATCCGGTGTTTCGGATCCAAATCCGGCTAGTGCTGTCAAAAACCGGATATTTTTGAAATCTGGATTTCAAAAATATCGGAAATATCATAAATCCGGATTGTCGCATGAAATCCGGAATCCGATTTTCAAAATCCGGTTATTCGTATACCCGGCTAGTGATGCCAAAATCCGGATATTTTCGAAATTCGGATTTCAAAATATCCGCAATATGGCAATATCATAAATCCGAGATCCGGATTGCCGCATTTCGAAATCCGGTTATATTTCTTTCTTTTTTCTTTATTGCCCCAGTGGCCCAGTAAATTAATCACAAACAATATAAGTGCTAGTGAGTGGGAGATACCTGGTTTACCCGGTTTAGCAATAATAAGCAGCCATCGTTTTTTTTTTTGTTCGTTATTTGTAAAATTTTGTTTGTGTCTTCTTACCCAGAAAAGTTTTCCCCTTTCGAATGAGAAGAAAAAAAATGCTTGGCGTATTATTGTGAAATTCAACTTTCTATAGTAATAAATACATTGGATTTCTATTCATACTTTTTTTGTCATACGGAAAAGAGTTTTATAATGTCTATGTTTTGCTTTCTTTAGCCTCAAATGAGACAATTCACCGTTTGGTAAACTTATGTAGGTGACTTGGGTCGTATATGATGGGGAGGGAAGGGGGCGTTAAAATTCCAAGTACTTGTGGCGGCATGGAGCATAAATCCGGCCCTGCATAAACCACGAAGCCAGGTGTTCATTCGCTGGCATGGTTCACTTTGTACGCGGAGGTGAGGGAAGTGGTGAGAAGCTCTTTCGGAGGTCAGACACACACTTCTCACGTGACATGCAAGCTTTGTTTTTGCTTCTCCGCACAAGTTTGTTGTTTATCTTTATGCTACTTTGTGTTCTTCGTTACTCAAATATTCGTTCGAAGAGCTGTATCTAGCCAGTGATTGAACTTTAGACTATTCTTGTCGCACTTTCTAGTCGACCTCGACATAAGTAATATTTTCACTTTTGACGAGTGCAACAGAGCTTAAGCGCTGTCGTTCTTCTGCGCGAAAAGTGTCTGGCTCTGGACGAAGTGAGGAAACATCACTACGTCCGGGGCCAGACTAAATCCGAATATCTCGAAGTTCAAAATCCGGATATCAGCAGTTCGAACTATTCGAATACTAAAAATCCGGTTTTCGGATACTAAAATATCCGGATATCCAAAAATACGAAATCCGTTGTGGTGCGTTGGTTTTTCGGGTATCTATCATTTGTATTGCAAGTTCTGTAGTATTTGTTTACGTAAGAGGATAGTGTATGAGTAGATGACTTTACCTTTCTACTACACACTTCTTAGTAGCTGCCACCAGACCAGTTAATTTACTTACATGAACCGGTCACCTTATCTTACTTAGCCGCTTGTCCGAAGCATGGTGAAAGATCTATGAGTGATGTGATACAGAGCTGAGACGACGTACAGTTCTAAATAGAGTTTTATTCACAATCTCTGGTTTGAGTGAGAATATTCAAATATTAGAACATGTAGGCTTGAGTAAGAATTTTTACTTCCGAGTATTTGTATCGTACTCTGGAGCAGATTCAGCACACAGTTGCATTACCAGCACGTGCATACGCTGGGGTTCAGTTCTTGTTGAGATACAAAGTCAAAAGCAACACAGTTCTTGTTGATTCAAGAGCAACACGTTAATTCACTAGCTACACAGCTGGAGGGGAATTCTTCTTACACCGACAGCAGTCCGGTGTCCTTCTACAGATCCATAAGTAATACAATCAGGTATGAAATATCGATCGCTACTACCTGACCCGCAGGTCGGTTCTGTCAATGCTATTCCACCTCAGTGGAACATAACGCTATTCCACCTAAGTGGAACAGCGTTATTAGCGGATGGTTTCCATCGTCCACACCGTTACGACCAAAAAAAGACCGTGTTATTCGTCCAAGTTCCGAGACCCAAGAGAGCGAAGAGTCTGTTGTAACTTTTCGCGCCTCTTCGAACTTTTCCGATCCCCAGAGCGTGCTCGTCCAATGACGAGCAAGATCGCTGAGCTGCTTGGCCATGTGGCCTTTCTCACTGTTCAGCGCCAGCAAAACGTTTTTGATCATCCCAGGCTCGCGTACTTGTGGAGCCTCTCTTCCCCGCAGAATTCACTGAGGAAAGGATTTTGTTTTGTTATTTTCCTTCTTCCTTCCACTGGCCCTGACACACAACATGGCCGACTTGTTGCTATCTTCCTTTTCGCTGACAAGAAATGGCGTCCCATCTTACATCTTGTATTTATTTTTCACCTGTTCGACCCTAAAAATCTCGCGATTTTCCCCACGTCATCACATCAGTGAACAGCACTAGTTCTTACCGCTTGGGCGGTACAATGACCCATCTGTCTTGCGCCGACAATATTCCACAATCAAAGTCGTTCAGACCACCACGTTTGCCCATGTTCAGCGATTGAGATATACTATTGGGAAGCCCTGTTGTCCGCCTATTTATTGCCTGCATTCGGTTTGGATCTGTTCCACTCTGCGTGGGGATGCCCATTTCTATTGCCCATCACTCCTATCTCTAACGTTTTGTGAATGTACGTGTAGGAACTTGATGACAAAAATTAAAGAAGTGGGATTAGAAATGAACTTTCGGAAAACATAATTGATGTACAATGCCTTTATAAGATATGAAGATTTATCGATTGATGGGAGAAATCTGGAGGTAATGGATATCTACATTTACTTTGGGCAACAGATATCAAGCGAGGGTCACATTGATAAAGAAATTCATAGACGTATAAAACTTGGATGAAGAGTTTTAAGAACAAACAAGGCAATTTTCAAGAGCAATATGACATTATGCCATAAAAGAAGATTTGAATCAATGCATCCTTTCAGTTCGTTCGTAAGGAGCAGAAATGTGGACCTTAACTAATAAAGACATACAAAGACTGCAGACAACTGAAAGGAGCATGGAGAGAAGAATACCAGATGTAACTAGGAAAAATAAGAAGAGAAACTCGTGTCTCAGTAAAATCACAACAGCGGAAGACACTGTGATCAGAATAAAATCACTGAAATGGCAGTGGGGTGGCTTTATTGCCAGAAGAATGGACAACAGATGGACAACTTAAATATTAGACTGGATACCAGGGGACAGGAAAATACCAAAAAAAAAACGTGGTTACGTGCGAGATGGGTGAATGAAATTAGAAAGCACGTCGGAGTGACGTGGAGGAGACTGGCTCAAGACAGACCGTCGTGGAAGAAATTTCTGGAGACAGTCATCCAGCAGTCGATAGATAATGCTTGAAAATCATGATGATGATGTACATATATACAGATAGATAAAGAGATTTTTGTGGGGGTTTTTCCTCATCATTTTGCAATGCAAAATTTCCTTCATAGGTAGACTAAATCTAGAATTTTAATTTAATGATATCTTTGTTTCTGCGAATGGAATAACAAGACTTATTTTAATATTGGCTAGTTCTAATAGAAATTAATGTTACCTAATATTTCACATCATTATTTTAGCTCTGGTGGTGTAATAGTGCGTTTTAACGTACCTTTAGGATAAATGTTTCATTTCAAAAAACATGATCGCTGTAATACATCCAAAATATTTTTGTCCAACTTCTGGCTTTTATAGTGTCGGAAATTCCTCTGCTAGAAGACCTGTAGATTTAATTCATCAGCCTCTTCAGGTAGAGTGGAGAAAAACTTGCAACAAAGGCTAGCTTTAATCACGGTCAGACTAATTTTTTATTTCTTTTTTTTATATTTTGCGTATCCTTTATTTTCCTTCTCAGTGGAGTAAAACATGTTTGTAAACAGGCGTGAAACATCTTCGCATGTTGTAAGCAGAGGAACATATGTAACGTATACTCTATATTCACTTTCCTTTTGATTTTACTATCTCTGGTTATTTTATTTTACTATGTAAATTATCTTCCTACTGAACGAAATATTATTTCACCCGCTGAATGAGATCTGGCAATGAGTGTAAGTCATGACGTGGTGGTAGCTCGTATATAGGCGCGTTCATCGGTGTGTGGTGTGTGGTTGAGGGGTGTTGGAGTTGTGTTGCGTTGGAGAGAGCGTTGGTTGATGTGTTGGCGTTGCGAGGTGTTGTTATGAGAGTGTGTGTACTATAAGAGGAAAGTTTATTCATTATTATGTACAAGATATATGAGTGCCTTAGTTGACCAAGAGTCTTGGAAATAAACAGTTGTTCAGTAAGTTCAGTCTTTCTCAATTCTTAGTTTTGTCAGACCTCTGTCTGGCTGTTAGGTTTATGACTTTGATTACTTAATATAAATAACCAGCGTTGAGACTTTGTTTAAGTTCATAATTAACGAGTAACAACACCCTTTTGGGAATTCATTATTTTGAAGCTTAGCGCATTATTCATTCATAATAATTAGCTTAGCAAAAAGATAAACAAAGCTAATACATTATAATTGGCGCCCGAACTTTTCTCGAACACGAGAAAAGTTCGATCCTGACTATTATTACCCATGGCTTCCTTACCTAAGACAACTGCAAATTTCCACCTTCCGGCAAGTCTCGAGGGTAATGGTGTTTGTTTGGACAATTTGCGCGAAGCCTGTGGCTCTGACTTTGATATGAATGATCTACACATACCCAAGTATTCTTCACCATCTCGTAATGCACCAGCTTCTTATTACTCTGAGTCGCGGGTCGTACCTGAGGGAATTCAATCCTCTCAGCGAAGCAGAATGCTTGCTCATTTCGTGCCGCATGCAGGAACAATTTATTTCAATGGTTTGGAGGGGTCTTTAAAGTTCCTCGAAGATCTGGAAGATCATTTTGATCTCTATAATATTCCGGAAGACTGCAAGGTCCAAATTGCCGGGACTTGCTTGAGGGATACCGCCAAGACCTGGTATCGGCAGTGGCGAGGGTCGAACCCGGATTCTCATTATGAGAATTTCCGTGCAGAATTCTTGGAGGTCTTTCCTTTCGGCCTCAGTCGAGCTAGCCTTGCTCAACAGCTGTTTTCACGTCAACAAGGTCCCAATGATAGCCCTGTTGCATTTGCGTTGGAAACTACACGCCTATATAATCTATGGGATCCACATGCCAGTCATGTTGACATGTTGGATACCCTCGTACAGCAGCTCGACCCATTCTTACAAGATTTTCTTGAGGTTCGACACCCTACCACCATTCATGAATGCCTTCGCCTCATACGCACGTATGAAGAGCGACATGGCAAACATGCTTCAACTCACCATGCTCGGGCACCCCGCGAGGCTTATTCCGAAAACCCTCAGCGGCATAATAGACAAAACTTTCAGCGCGAGCATACACAAGTGCCCACCCAAGCTTCATACGTTCCACCACACAGAAGAGTGGCGAACCAACAGCGAGTTTCTGAGCAAGCTTCGGGATATCGTCATAATGCACAGTATGCTCGACCCTGTTTCACTCAGCAGCATTCGGAACGTTCTCATGCCCAGGGCAATAATAATTTTTCTGCCCGTGCTGAGGGCAGACGTAAAGAATATGAAAATGTCAACAGACACGCGGAGTTCCCGACGCAGGGTTCACGCAATTTTCCTTATCGTGAAAATTTTCCCGATACCCGGCAGGGTCGAGGTTTCCGACCACATGATAACACCACCAGAATTCCTTTAAACTTCCACAGGAAGTAGACGAAGGGTTGGTCCTGCTTCCTGTTACCAAACATTCTGACCCTAAAACAATATTAGTGACTGTTCAAACTCCTCAGTTGCCTGATGTATTCTTGACACTTGAAGACGTTATTGTCGAGACAAAGTTCGACACTGGGTCTGAGATATCAGCCCTAAATACAAAGTTTTGCAATGACGTTTTTTCTGCAATACACGTTCAGCCTGCAACGCAGTATTTGCGAGGTGCCAATAATGAAATCTTCAGTATCGCAGGAACTGTCACATTATCTTTAGGGCTATGAAAAGCTCGTTTTACACATTCTTTCCTGCTTATAGACGAGCTACCCGTGAAATGTCTCATGGGTATGGACTTCATTAACAAGTTTCAAATAACTTTGAATTTTGTACAACATGTGATTTCTTTTCCGGAACCTGTCGAAATAATTCCGACGGTTCCTGTAGACATTACGAGTTTATTGTTGAGTGACCAATTGAATGAGGGGCAACGAGACCAGCTTTCTCTCCTTTTACAGGAAAGCCCTGGTTTATTTTCGGATCAACCTGGTTTCACACAGGTGGTTTATCATGTTATTGACACTGATGGTTCGGGAAACCCATTGCGACGAAACCTTACCCTTGTGCTCCACATAAAAAACAAGAAATGCAACGTCAAATTGCTGAAATGATTAAGCAAGGCATAATCAGGGAATCAACAAGCGCCTGGGCGGCCCCTGCCTTCTTGGTTCCAAAGAAACAACCAAATGAATTTCGTTTCGTGACAGATTTTCGCAAACTCAACCAAGTCACAAAAATGATCAATTATCCCCTACCTGTCATGTCACATATTCTAAATGACTTGTCGTCAACCAAATGGATGTCAACTTTGGATTTGGCGAGTGGATATTGGCAGGTGGCAGTACATCCGGACTCTGTCGATAAAACAGGCTTTGTGACTCCTTTTGGGGCCTATGAATATTTACGTATGCCTTTTGGTTTAGCTTCTGCACCTGCTACTTTCCAAAAGCTTATGGACACAGTTCTCAGACCTGTCCTGGGTCCCCATGTGCATGTCTATTTGGATGATATTATTATAACATCAGAGACTTTTGACGAGCACCTTTCTCTGCTCAAACAGGTGTTCCAACTTATATACAATGCTGGCTTGACGTTAAAACCTAGTAAATGCCAGATAGCGAGGGACGAGATTGTATATCTGGGGTTGAAAATCACTCCCCACGGTTTATTTACTGATAATGAAAAAATTAGGCCTATTGTTGACTTTCCTCGGCCTAAAACAGCAAAAGAACTATCCCGCTTTCTGGGAATGACCGGTTGGTATCAGCAGTTCGTCCCCGCTTATGCTACAATATGTGAGCCGTTGTATGCTTTAGAGCGTAAATACAAGAAGTTTATTTGGACACCTGAAGCTAACGCTGCATTCGAAACACTGAAGTCTGCATTGACTCAGCCTCCGGTGTTGGCTTTCCCGGATCATACTAAAGAATTTGATATTTATACTGATGCATCCGGAGTTGGTCTTGGTTGCGTTTTGTCACAAGCTGGGCATCCAATAGCTTTTGCGTCTCGTACTTTAGCCAAAGCTGAACGCAATTATTCAGCTACGGAACGTGAATGTCTTGCTGTTGTGTATGCACTGAATAAATTTCAATGTTATCTTAATGAATTGACAGTTAACATAATTACGGATCATTCTGCCCTTCAGTATTTGAATTCTGCTAAGCACCTATCTCAAAGACTTATGAAGTGGGCTCTGAAGTTACAAGAGAGCAATATCAAAATTTCGTATCAGCCAGGTCATAAGAATCAATTACCGGACGCATTATCTCGCGTTCCGATTAGTGGGGTCCCCACAGAAACTACTCCTGGATGTCAGCCTTTACTTCTGATAGCTGATATCACATCCAGAGAGCAAATAATGGCAGAATTAATAAATGATCCAGATTTTGGGGATATTTACAATTTTTTGCTTGCGGGTTCGTCTCCCTACCAAGTGATCCTTCTCTGGCTGGAAGGTCACAACATTTTGAAGTAATAGAGGGTCTTCTTTATTATACAAAATCTCGGACTACTAGGGCAGAGTTTCGCCCATGTATTCCGCGAACCCTTAGAATGGCTCTTTTAAATGAATTTCATGACAAACCTCTTGCAGGCCATTTAGGTATTCGCAAGACCCGTTGTAAATTGCGGGATGTTGCCTATTGGCCTGGCATGTACCAAAGTGTGCTCGCATACGTTCAATCATGTCACTTGTGTCAGATTAATAATTAACGTAATGTAAGACCGGCCGGTCACTTGAAATCTAGTTCAAGTTCTCATGTATTTGATATTATTTCCATAGATTTATTGGGACCTTATCCATTATCTGTTAAAAATAAAGCTCGTTATGTTTTAGTACTAACTGATAATTTTTCTAAATGGGTTGAAGTTTTTCCCATTAAAGCCGCTACGGCTGAGATTATTTGTAATGTCTTAGTTAATGAAGTATTTTCTAGATATGGTGCACCTAATAAAGTAGTTTCGGATAATGGTCCTCAATTTATTTCTGACATTTTTGAAAGAATGTGTGCGAGATTACATATTAAACATAAATTCATTTCCCCATATCATCCCCAGAGTAATCCGGCGGAACGTGTTAACCGAACGTTAGTGAAAATGATTGCGACTTTTGTAATGGATCACCATGAAAGATGGGATGACCATTTAGAACTTTTTGCGTTCGCCCTCCGCTCGTCTGTCCACGAGTCTACTAAAATTACTCCCGCAGAACTTTTTCTGGGTCGCAAAATTAAAACCCCTTTTGAAAATTTAACGGGGATTATCGACGAACTAAACCAGCGACCAACTCCGCAATCAGTACACATTATGGCAGAAAAAGCTCGTGTTGCAATGCTAGGAGCACAAGCGGCTCAAGCACGATATTATAATTCTAGGCGTAGGGAACCAGATCTTGTCGTTGGAGATCTCACTCTCGTGGAAACGCACTTCCAGTCTTCTGTTTCTCATACTTTAGTGAAGAAATTTGCACCCAGCTACGAAGGTCCATATCGGGTGGCAAATGTCTTTGAAAATAATATTGTTCTGGAGAAACCGAACAACCATTTTCAATATGTACATGTTGATCAATGTCGCAAGTATCACGAACGGAATATCGATTTCATTATCAATCCTACTCAACCTTCTGTTCCACAGACTCAAGAATCTATATCTCATGTTCAACCGCCAGAAATTGTGGACGAACCACCGAACATTTTTGATGAATCACCAGTGATTTTTCCTTCACCCTCCCCCTCCAGACGAGTTTCTACACACGCAACCTGATTCTCCCATGAGACCAAGGCTCGAATCGAGTTCGTCGAATACTAGTATCGTTCCTTTCCCTCCAACCATTGCCAAGACTATTGCTGCGCCGTTTCCGGCTAACTCTGCACCAACGCGAGATACTTCTTCTTTGAATACCTCATCGGAAAGTATTCCTATAGGCAAATCTAAACATCGCCCTGCACGACCGCTGAATTACAGCAGCGACTCAGAGGCGTCGGACATTTCTGACCTATCAGTTATGAATCCAACATTTAATATTCCACACCGTCCAGCACCACCAAAAGCTGGGCGCAAAAGTGACTTGTTCTCCCAATCTGCTTCGCCGCAACAGCGACGAAGGCAGAAATCTTTGCATCCACCCGGGTTTCGCCCTGGAACCTCCGTTCAGGGCAAACAGGGCCGATGCCTGCTACTACTATCATGCCCCGTGGGCGTAAACGAAAGCAAGCGATGTGGCCGGAGACACGTCCGTCCAAAAAGATACTGGAAGGACACAACGGGCCCCAGCACCAAGGGACTTCATATCCAAAGCCTGGGGGAGCCCGTTCCTATCAGCCGCAGCAGGGATTTCCGGACCGCCAGACTTCTGACGTTCCTGACCGTTCTTCTCAGCCGCAGGGATTTCCAGACCGCCAGACTTCTGATGTTCCTGACCGTTCTTCTCAGCCGCAAGGGATTCCGGACCGCCAGACTTCTGACGTTCCTGACCGTTCTTCTCAGCCGCAGGGATTTCCAGACCGCCAGACTTCTGACCGTTCTTCTCAGCCGCAGGGATTTCCAGACCGCCAGACTCCTGACCGACAGCAGACCGATGTTCCAGTTCCATTACCGTCCCGGAAGAGATCCAAGCCACCTGATTTCACCAGTCCCATTAGGCCTGGAAAACGTTATCGCACTAGAATTTTTTATGCGTCCTCGAGATAAGTAAGTTCTCGTGGACAGGTTCTTTTCTCAGTTTGTTGTTTTTCCTGCACGACCAGTTGGCGTGTCAGAATTTCTTTTTTTCGTGTGGGCCTATGCATTCTTTTTTTGTGTATATATGTGTGTTTTTTTTTTATATTTTCTTCTATGTCCATCTACTAATCCACGTTTTTTTGTATATATCTATGTGCTTAGGGGTAAAATAATAAAATTGTTACTGTTAGGCAGCTCCAGGTAAATTTCGCTGCTGATACAGTTGTTCTGTATTTCAACGAATGAGGCGAACGTAATTTGAAATGAAAATAATAAAATTGTTACTGTTAGGCAGCTTCAGGTAAATTTTGCTGCTGATACAGTTGTTATGTATTTCAACGAATGAGGCGCACGTCATTTGAAATTAAAAAAGTGATTCCTGCTAGGCAGAATAAAAGGAAAGTATGCCGATGCAGGTTTGGTTTGTTCTACACTACAAATTTCACAGTCGAATACAGATTCGTAAATTGTCATGCCAAGTTGATAATGTAAATACGGCTACCACCAAACAACAAATCAAAAAAAAAGATCGAGAAACGTCAATCATCGAAATGTAAGACTTACACTCCAAAATTGATAGGTTTTTCGGACATAAAAAAGGAAAAAAAAAAAAAAAAAAAAATTAAGGGGGAGATGATGTAACGTATACTCTATATTCACTTTCCTTTTGATTTTACTATCTCTGGTTATTTTATTTTACTATGTAAATTATCTTCCTACTGAACGAAATATTATTTCACCCGCTGAATGAGATCTGGCAATGAGTGTAAGTCATGACGTGGTGGTAGCTCGTATATAGGCGCGTTCATCGGTGTGTGGTGTGTATTTGAGGGGTGTTGGAGTTGTGTTGCGTTGGAGAGAGCGTTGGTTGATGTGTTGGCGTTGCGAGGTGTTGTTATGAGAGTGTGTGTACTATAAGAGGAAAGTTTATTCATTATTATGTACAAGATATATGAGTGCCTTAGTTGACCAAGAGTCTTGGAAATAAACAGTTGTTCAGTAAGTTCAGTCTTTCTCAATTCTTAGTTTTGTCAGACCTCTGTCTGGCTGTTAGGTTTATGACTTTGATTACTTAATATAAATAACCAGCGTTGAGACTTTGTTTAAGTTCATAATTAACGAGTAACAACACCCTTTTGGGAATTCATTATTTTGAAGCTTAGAGCATTATTCATTCATAATAATTAGCTTAGCAAAAAGATAAACAAAGCTAATTCATTATACATAGTTGGAAGGCCAGTTAGCTACCATCTCATATAGATGAGTGAGCGAATAGTCGTGCGGAATAAATTAAATTGCATAATTTACATAAACATTTTTCTGGAAAAGAATTGCAAGAACTTGAAACATTGTAACCTTAGAAGTATTTAAGGCTCAGTTCTTTTATTTTTTATCTTTGCTTTTGTTTAAACTCCACAGTGAAACTCAAAATGTTTTTCCGCACTAACTTTTTTCCTGTAAGCTAGAAAAAAAGAAAATTTTAAACTTATGACTGAATTATAAATGTCGTTCACCTGTCTTACTTAGACTATATGCTGCAGACCCGAATTCCGCGAAATTTCTCCTGATACGTTAAATAATATTAAGACCACCAAAATGTATTGAAAATTAGACAGGCGGTGCAGAATAAATTTTTCAAACTAAAATCTTTGATTTTTTCGTTACAGCACTTTATTCTCTGTGTTTGCAAAATAGATTTTTTTCACTACAAGAAAATAGAAGGCTTTAAATTAATGTAAGATAAACCGTAACTTACTGCTTCTGGATTTACTTAGGTGCGGAATGTCAATACCCATCACTGAAAAAAAAAGAAAACAGAAATTAACATATGAAAACTTAAAAGTAATTCATGCGTATTCAACGGTAAAAGCAGAACTTAATAACTCTTACAAATATCACAGGGAAAACGAAGTCGATCAATTTTCTTTATTGAATAGCAGTTTCGAGAAGCTAACAAAAGGTGTGAATTACAAAAATGAGACCTCCTTGGAGAATTGCGAGTGATAAAAGCAAGATTTTTGCTTCATTACATGTTTGGTTACCGATATCAAAAGTGAATGTCGGATATATGACGAGCTTTTTTGATATTGGTTAACAATATAAACGCAGGCCAAAGCAAAGGTAAAAGTAATTTCGAAGCACATAAAATGAGCTATTTTTGCCATGTATGCTTTCTTTGATCCCTACGAGCATACCGGAAACAGTAAGCAAATCGAATACTATATAAAGAGAGGGTAAACTTGAAATCAACGAGTGAAACTCCTGGCCCAATAAGTGCAAGTACCGCACACCAACAGCATTTGAACAAGTAAAATATATGTTTTGTACGTTACCAAAAAAACCCTGATTTCTTGATAAAACTAACCTTTATTAGATTCTCTGTCTTTGAAGAGTCCAACTCTTCAATAGTGTTTTGTAAGCTCTTGGAAGCAATCGCCCTTCACTTGGCAGATAAGCAAATCTTTCCGGTGCTGCCTTAGAGACAGCAGCTGACAGCCTAAAGAAATTCGTAAAATCATGCAATGCATTGATTATGATACGCTTTCCAACATACCAGAAATCATTACTCAAGTTATGAGGATAATGGCTGTGGAATAAATCTCGCTCCTGTGCCCTGACCTTTGATACCATTTCCATGATATTCAACAGAACCGGTTCAGTATACCTCCGTAACAACATCATAAAGTTTTGTCGCAATCGAAGCAATTTTACGTAAGTTATGATGCATAAGGGCTATGGAATAGATCACGCGCCTGTGTCCTAACCTTTGACCCCATTTCACCTATTTTCAACAAAATTCGTCTCCGGGCAGGCCCCTACAACATACTAACATTTCATCCAAATCGAAGCATTTTTATGTAAGTTATGACGCATAATGGCGAAGGAATTGATTCCGCTCCTATGTCCTGACCTTTGACCCCATTTCGCCCATTTTTAATAGGGTTTGTCCTCAAGTGGTCCCCTACGACATACTAAAATTTCATCGAAATCGAACCTTTTTTACGTTAGTTAGGACGCATAAGAGTAGTGGAATGGATGCCGCTCCTATGTCCTGATCTTTCATTCACTTTCAATAGATTTCCTTCCCAGGTGTTCCCCTACCACATACTAAAATTTCATCGAAATCGAACGGTTTTTACGCGAGTTATCGTGCGGACGAACATACGCACACAACGCGTGACGTAATGAGGCAGATGGGAATCGCGACCATCTGCTCGCAAGAGTGTGACGTCATAAAACTTTAATAGGATCCACGCACAAGGCGTGACTTAATGAGACAGATGGCGTGCCGCGCTCCAACATCTGAATTGCGAGAGTGTGACGTCATAAGATTTCTAAGCATGGATAACAATAATGGGAAGACGCCATGACACTAGAAACGTGGTGATTCGGGGCGGTTATTTAACCCACTAAACGAATTTTCCTAAAGTCGAGATCAAGCTAAATCGATTTCTAGTACCAGAAAACGGTAGGTTAATGACTTTCATCAAAATCTTTAGAGCCGTTTTAAAAATAAAATTTACATACATATAGGAATTGCTCCTTTAAGGTGAACGTCAAGTAATTTTGCTTCCTGTACGTCGAACGGAAAAATTTCTGTACACATTTTCTTCCCAATTAATGTGGTACCAAGGATGAAGATTTGAACATCGATTAAAATAGTTTCATTTTATAACTTGGAATACTTAATATTTTCTAAAATATAACCGTAATTATGCAATCCAACATTTTTTTGTCTACTGACGTCATGAAAGTACAGGTCGCGTCGTATTTTTACTGGTTTCAACACCACCAAAGGAAAAGTTATTGACTGTTAATATAATTATGGTATGTTTTAGAAATTAGTAAGTATTCCAAGTTATAATATGAAGTTATTTTAATCGATGCTCATATTTTCGTCCTTGGGAACACATTAATTATGAAGGAAATGTGTACAAAAGTTTTTCCATTGGAAGTATAGGAAGCAAAATTACCTGACGTCCACCTTAATAATATGGGAAAAGGGCGATGGAATGGATCCCAATCCTATGTCCTGATCTTTGGCCCGATTTCGTCCATTTTTAATAGTGTTCGTTCCCAGGTCGTCCCCTACCGCATACTAAAATTTCATCGAAATCGAACCGTATTTAAGCAAATTATGACGCATAAGGGCGATGGAATGTATCCCAGTCCTACGTCGTGACCTTTGACCCCATTTGTCGCATTTTCAATAAGATTCGTCCCCAAGTGGTCCCCTGCCACATACTAAAATTTTATTGAAATCGAACCATTTTTACGCCCGTTATCGTGCGGACAGGCAGACGGACGGGAAAAGCTGGAGCATATACGCTTCTTCAACCTACGGTTGGAGAAGCATATATGCTCCATGCTTGAAAATCATGATGATGATGTATATACAGATAGATAAAGAGATTTTTTGTGGGTCTTTACCCTCATCATTTTGCAATGCAAAATTTCCCTTTTAGAAATTTAGTCTGCGCGGGCGCAGACTAAATGCGTAGTTACATCGGACGCTGAAAGATAATTGGTTTATCGGCGCTGGGGCAGACTGAATGCGCAGTTGTTTTCGTCCGTACGTATGTATCTCTTTGAGTAGTTCTTTAATTAAAATTTAAATATTCAATTAACATTATGCCGAGACTAAAATAGAATATAGGTCGCAGCACATCGGACGCTAAAAGAATTTGTTTATCCCGTCATAATGAAACTTTCCAAGAAACAGAATCTCGATTGCCAAATGACAGACAAAGAATGGCTTTACAAAGAGAAAGACAGTCGCCTGTTGAACGTAATAATCATCTCTTTTTAGATTCGCTGTAAATTCTAAATTGCTACCGTGCGAAGCCGGGCCGGGTCAATAGTGTGAAAATAATTTGATTGATGTTTTTCCAAATGTATTCACCGTATTAAAACTATATTTGGTAATACCAATAACCAACTGTCAAGCAGCGCTTTCTCTTTCGAAAATTACCTTGGTAAAAAATAACTTGCGATCGACAATGTTTCAACGAAGACTTAATGGTCCTCCTACAATGTCAATAGCGAATGATATTGCTAAGCAGTTATCGTTCGACGATGTTCTGCCCTCCTTCGCGAACTTCAAAACAAGAAAAAAGACATTTTAAAAACAAACTTAAATTCCTGAACTATGTGTGAACTATTATTTTTGTGCATTCATTTCCAATTTTTGCTATCTATACTTGGTTCAATGTTTGTGTTTCTTTAGTATAAAACGTTTTGTAAGATATGTTGATAGTTGAAGAGATTTTGGGGCACTTTTGGGGTATACTAGCAATGTTTATTTCCTACACAGGGTACACTTGAAGAGATTTTTGAGAGAGGTTTTCTTAGCTCACTTAGCAGTTCTAAAGTAATTACTGCCTAGCATTGATGAGGATGCGTTGGGTGATATTTCTCACATTTGTTTTGTAATTTTATAGAAAACACTGGCAGTTAAGCAAGTAGTACTAAAAAAAAACCTGTGCACTAATACACCGCCGAGCCATTACATTATGACCACCGCCAGCTTAGAGAAATGAGCGCGCCTGAAGACCGTACGGTGGTGCAGGTGAAGTTCACACAGCAGTATATATACAACCCGTGGACCGGCTACGGGTTAGTAGAGTGTTCGGAGTCACAGAATGGGAAAAGCTGCCGATTTATCGGAGTTTGATAAAAGACAAATGGTGATGGTACGGCGCCTCGAAATTACGATCGCAGAAACGGCGCAGCTTGTCGGTTGTTCACGTGCTGCCGTAGAGAGTACTTATCAAAAGTTGTGCGCAGATGACCAAACGACGAACCGTTGTCCAGCCGTGTGTCGTCCGCAGCTCATTGATACCAGAGGGGAGCAGAGACCGTCGCGCATTGTTCACAGCGACCGCAGGGCCACAGTGCGAAAAATCACCCTCAGCTACAACATTGGTGACACATAGTTCATCGCAGCCTTCTGCGCATGGGCTTGTGTAGCCGAAGACCCAGCCGGGTCCCCATGCTCACTGCACCTCATCACCAACTGCAAAGGAAATGAGCCCAAGATCATTGAGATTGGACCGTGGACGATTGGAAGAAAGTGGCTCAGTCTGACAAATTAAAATTCCTGGTGCATCACGTAGACGGCGAAGCGTGAATACGCCGATTACCAACAGAGGACATGGCATTGTTGGACGGAAACAGGCCGCCGGTAGCAGTGTTATGCTGTGGGCGATGTTTCCTTGGGACACCTTAAGCCCCATTATCCCAATAGCAAAATCCCTGACAGCTGTCAGGTATCTGAACATCGTTGCGGACCAAGTTCACCCATTCATGGCAACTGTGTTCTCTGCTGGTGATGGCCATTACCAACAGGATAATGCGCCATTCCACACTGGCAGTATCGTCAAGGTGAGGCTCGAGGAACATGTTGGTGACTTTCTGTTAATGCCCTGGCCTCCAAATTCACCTGGCATAAACCCAATCGAACATTTGTGGTTTGACTTAAAAAAGCGGGTTTGCGCTAAATCTCTACAACCCTGAAATGTACGGGAACTGGACGGCCTGCTGTTGGCATTATGGTATCACCTATTGCCTACACATCAAAACGATGCCTCGCCGAGTGGTCGCTGTTTTGTGGGCTAAAATGGGTCGTACAGCTTATTAGGTAGATGGTCATAATGTAATGACTCGTCGGTGTATATTTCACTTAATTTTTAAGAAATTGAATGGTTGTGATAGATTTTCATCTTGCCACAGATGGAGCATACACTCTGCTCACACGAAAGCTCTTCAATGCGTTGGTTTCTAGAAAAATGCTTCATCTTTAAACAGACATTTTAAAGACAAACTTAAATTACTGAACTATATGTGAACTTTTGTTTTTGTGCATTCGTTTCTAATTTTTGTTGTACTACTTGGTTCAGTGTTTGTGTTTCTTTAGTATTAAAAATGATAATTTAATGCATCTCTTCATATCTGCAAACACATAAGATGCATTTTAAAAGACGACACCTTAACATATATATAAAGATCATAGGTATTTTACATATGTATATGACATACAGATTTTTCAAATAGGGCATAGGACATAGGTATTTTACAAGCACTTGTGCCCAGAAATATGGGCCACCAAATCTTCAGTAGCCCAGGGACCCAAAAAGCTTTGTCCGGTACTGCTCATTGTAACTCATTCGTTTAGGTTTTAGGGGAATATATGACGGCCGTAGGGGGGAGGGGGAGTTAAACAATATGATGCCAATTTAATTTCTTCCGTGAGGAGAAACTGATTAAAAAATCGAGATGTGTTGGGTAATCACGAACTCGTTTGCCGATGTAAACTGAGAGATGTCAGTTTTTATTGCATTCAGTGAGGCAGAGTGAAAGTATTTCAGACGTTGTTTAAGCATTTAAAGAAATCAGCTAGTTTGCGGGATAGGGGCACACGCAATTCCTCTTTCAACGAACGGCCGTTTAGCCAGCGGCAGCAGTCCTTAGTCGCGTGGCTTCAGCATTCAATGAGTTACAAGGCTTCTCTAACTCTTGAGTTGTTTTTGAAACACAAGATTTTAATGAGCTTTGAGGAGTAAACTTCTTTTTCTTCTTCGTTCAACCTTAATCTATAACGACTTAAGAACGTAAGGGACTTGCGAAAAATTTAGGCAATTTTATTTCCGGCTCGCCAGTGTTTTGTTTAAATCTCATTTGCGAACTAGTGAATATTAACGCTTGCCTTACTATGCTTTTGGGAGTCAAACGACCAAATTTTAACATGCACCGTTTCAAATTATATTAATACGCATGCTTCCTTAGGTTAGAGTGACTAAACCGCGTAACATATAACTTTCTATCTTTCATGTCGCAGTTTCAAGTTAATGAAGTAGAAACTCGAGTTAGTTTTGTAACGTACCAGGAGATGTGATGTACCTGCCAGAAGGACGCACACAGCATAAAGGCAGATAGGACTCAGAATAAAACGTCCGCGTAGCTCAATTAGTAGAGCAACTTATTCCGGAATGAGGGGACCCGGGTTCGAATCCTGGCGCGGATAAAAATTATGGAGAAATTTACTTCGTTATAGTTTTAAAGAAACTCGTATGGTTTGAAAGTAATAAAAACATAATTATTTGGGAAGAAGAAAAACATTGTCCTCCTTTCCTCTCAGCTTATAAGCACGTACAACTACACCACGGAGCCATTACATTATGACCGGTCCAGCCTAGAGAAATGAGCGCGCCAGGAGACCGAACGGTGGGGCAGATGAAGTTCACACAACCTGAAAACCAACTTTCGGTTAGTAAAGTTTTCGGAGTCAGAATGGGAAAAGCTGCCGATTCATCGCAGTTTGATAAAGGACAAATTGTGATTGCACGGCGCCTTGGAACTACGATCTCGGAAACGGCGCAGCTTGCAGGTTGTTCACGTGCTGCTGCACATACGGCCGAACGAGGAGGCGTCGTACCGCCGTATGTGATGTCCGCAGCTCATTGATGCCAGAGGGGAGCGCAGACTGCCGCGCATTATTCACGGCAACCGCAGTGCCGCAGTGCGAAACATCACCCGCAGCTACAACATTGGTGATCACGACAATGCGTCACAGCACACAGTTCATCTCAGCCTTCTGCACGTGGGCCTGAGTAGCCGAAGACCCAGCCGGGTCCCCATGCACTGCACGTCATCCCCAACAACGCATGAAATGGGCACAAGATCATCAAAATTGGACCGTGGATGATTGGAAGAAAGTGGCGTAGTCTGACGAATCAAGATTCCTGGTGTATCCCGTAGACGACCTTGCGCGAATACGCCAATTACCAACGGAGGCTATGGCACCTGGATGCACTGTTGGGCCGAAACGGGCCGGCGGCGATGATGTTAGCTGTGAGCGATGTTTTCTTGGGACACTTTAGGACTCATTATCCCAATAGCAAAATCCCTGACAGCTGTCCTGAACATCGTTGCGGAATAAGTTCACCCAATCATGGCAAATGTGTTCCTTACTGGTGATTCCATTTCCAACAGGATAATGCTCCATGCC
Organism: Macrothele yani; assembly: GCA_039090855.1. Classification (NCBI taxonomy): domain Eukaryota; kingdom Metazoa; phylum Arthropoda; class Arachnida; order Araneae; family Macrothelidae; genus Macrothele; species Macrothele yani. The sequence goes on from CM077010.1 coordinate 59,454,061, forward strand.
ATACTGGAAGAATCGTCAAGGTGTATGTTCGAGGAACATGCTAGTGACTTTCTGCTAACGCATTGGCCTCCAAATTCACCTGACATAATCCCAATCGAACATTTGTGGCTCGACTTGAAAAAGCGGGTTCACGGTTAATCACCCCCTAATGTACGGGGAATTGGAGAACCTGCTGTTGGCATTATGGTACCAGATACCCCAGGATACCTATCGCCAACTCATCGAATCGATACCTTGCAGAGTGGCCGCTGTTTTGTGGGCTAAAGGGGGTACTACAGCTTATTAGGGCTCATCAGTGTACTTACGTATATTTCGTTATGTGCATTCATACAAGGAAAGTTAAATTTATTACCCACATCACGCCCGTCCACAATCCTGCAGAAGCGCGACACAATAATGAGACCAGCCGAACCCCCATGTGGGATATGAATGGCTGAGATAGCTACCTGTGATTATGGATAAACACGACGTCCAACCTGTGATTATGGATAACACGATGTCATGCATGTGTACGAGGGCTAAATCAAAATCAGAGTAACAGGCAGATGCTGAAAAACATGCGGATGTAAATGGGTCGATGTTGTGGAAAGGGGAGCGGTACTCTCTTTCGTACTGCAAAAAGGCCCACAATGGTGACAAAACTTCAACAATTTACAAGTTGTTGTTCAAAGGCCATTCGGCGAATGAGGGCACGATATGGATGTGGCAGCCGACGCGCACATTGAATACAATTGTTAACAGCACATCGTTGGACTACGAGGTTAAAGTGGACATTACCATTGGACCATGGAATACCGGGTAACTGGATCCGACGAATCGAGTTAACAACTACAATACGCTGGCGGTTAGGTGCGAGTGTAGCGTTGACCATTCGACTCCATAAACCCCAACTCTCAAGGAGTGTTACAGGACGGTGAATGGGGGGTAACGTTCTGGGGTTTGTTTACATGGGCCACTTTTGGGACTTTGTACCTAGTGAGACTACTATCATGACACAACGTTATGTTGACGTACTCGTCGATCACCTACATTCGTCCGTGGTTATTCACTACCCACAGCAGGATGGATTCTTTCAACAAGACAATCGTTTCGGGTTGGCGAAGGACTCGCTAAAGAAGCATTCCAGTGACCATATAATAGCCCTTTTACTCTTCGAATCTGAACCCAGTTAATCAGCTTTGGGGCGAAGTAAAGCGATGTATTTCAGCCCGAAAACCTCCAACGGCAGCTGTCGGCGCTTTCATGCGACGCAATGCCACCTACACGTTTCTAACATGTATGAGATTCCATGCCATGACGTGTTACTGCTGTTGAGACGGTGAAAAGTGGACTCACGCGTTATAAGGTTAGTGTGCACCATTAACTACCCTTTCAGTATATATAAACTACGTACATTGTGATGCCCAGGTGTTTTTATTTACCGTGTTCATGCGTGAAAATTCTGAAATACAAAGACATTATAAAGATTTAACAAACTTACATTTGTTGAACTCATCATATCTTTCTTCTTTTAAGAGGAGGTCCAAATATTCTGGTTCAACGGCTGCACAGTAAAGAAAAATGGGAGAAAAGTTAAGAAGGTGTACGAGAAACATTGCAGTTTGTAAATACAAAACTTTTATGTGAAGAAATATTCGTTTTGAACGTTTGAGCAAGTTTGCATTTGAAAGCGTTCTTACATTTTATAACGAGAGAGGAAAATACGGCAGGAAAATCAAATACAATGGTTGTATTTTCTATTTTATCTCAGCGGCAAATGATAAGAAAGCCGCCCGGTTTCATTGGGAAATTATTAAAACACACTTTTCAGACTAAAGTCAAAGGAGGACAAGGCTGTGCTCATCCTGCACATTCAATGCCCGCTTCGTGATGTCACCGTCTAAATTCACATTGTAAGACTATCTTGTTGCCACTCTTCGATGTGTATTCAGCAGAGAAACGTGTCAGAATTTTTATTCGCAAACAAGAAGAAGAATATTTATTGAATTCTACCAGAACATTTAATATATGTTTTTTTCCAGCAGCTTTTAAGCAAAGAAATTTGTGGATTGTTTCTTTATTATATGACAGTAATATTAATACAAATTTGCAATATGTGAATCCCTTTATAGGTGCAAATACGACATGGATGTTAAGTCAGATAATATCCGAAAACTTAAAAATTTCGTCGTCCTGGAGCGGTAATCGAATCCGCGTCTCCCGGATAGTGCCCGAGCATGCTAACCACTACACCACACAGAACGACAAAGTTCCAAGTTTCCGATTAATTTGAATATAACCATCACAGGATTCGCTAGGCGAAGCAACCGGCATTCATATATAGCAAATCTGGAGGATTATAATTCATTCCCCTGATTGCCCTAAGGAGCAGAATATCATTGAATGAAATACGGGATTACAAAATTGTACAATACAAATTTGTAAGATGTGAATCCGTTTATTGGTGTAAATAAGTTATGACACGGATTTTACTCCAATAAATGGATCACATCTTCCAAATTTATATCGTAGAATTATGTAATCCCGTATTTCATTCATTGATATTCTGCGCCTCCGGGTAATCATGGGAGTGAATTCAAAAACCTCCAGATTCGCTAAACATGAATGCCGGTTGCTTCGACTAGCGAATCCTGTGATGGTCATATTCAAATTAATCGGAGACTTGAAACTTGGTCGTTCTGGGTGTGTAATAGCATACGCTGGCGCTATCCAGGAGACGCTAATTTGGACAACAAAACTTTCAAGTTTTTGAATATTATCTGACTTAACATCCATGCCATATTTGCACCAATAAACAGATTTACATATTACAAATTTGTATTGAACAGTGGTGTAATCTTGTATTTCATAGATATTTCATTCATTGATAGTAATATTATTGAACATACCCAGTTTTTTTTTTCATTTTTATTTATATAAAAACAGGAAGAATTACTCTTGTAACGAAGACGAAGTTTACATTCAAAAATATAATCCGCGTTTTTCTGCCCTTTACCTTACGAGTATTTTCTAAATCTTGGTTTGCTCTTATTAAAACTTTCTCAAAGCTACTAATTTTTCCTGCATATTCTCATAGTGTAATACGCTTTTGCCTAAACTACTGCTGAAATTTTGAGGTTTTATGCTCTGTTTGCGTTAAAACTTGTTGAAAAGGCTTCCTCCTCCATAGCTTCAGGTTGAGTCCACAATACGTCTTAGGTCTGTTACGTCATTAAATTACGTCACCGATTCCTCTCCTGTGTGGGTGACGAGTTGAGCAAAGGATGTACTGTATTATCTTGATTTCGGATCACACTGAGGAAAGGTTCAGACCCTTTTAATAACATTGTATCAACAACATCGTGTTGAATTCGGGATTCAGAACCTTCGTAAAGTTGTGTAGGGGTTCGAGTACCTAATGAGATTCTAAATGTATACAAAATGTTATACATTTTTCGAAGATTTTGTTGATTACAAATACGATTTTAGTCTAAGGAAAAGACTGTTACGCAAAATAATGCGGCACTTTGGGCAGGGTATTGGTATAATAGTCGAGTATCACGTAGCAAAAAATTCAGAAAAAAAAATAATCTTGAATATTGAAGGCGCAGCCATCACATTTAAACATTTCTACATACCTTATGTTCTAATATCTAATGAGTTTAAGACTCTTTCTTGTAAAATCGTAGTCTTTTCCCTTAAAAACGGCGCTTTTTACACTCCATTTGCATTTGTACCTTCTCCCTGTCTCCTTTATATCTAGATGAAATGTTTTTCGTTTACCTTCACTCAAAGCTCTCATATTTTCAGGAAGTAGTCCAAATGCGTGTTATATGACATCCTAATATCTTTAACTTCTCCAACATGGTACTCCCGATTATTTGTTGCATGGATACTACTTGTGGCACCTTAGTACTTTTCTGTGGCATCTTTTAAGGGAAACCATGAATCTTTTACAATACCAAGCAGTGCCTTTTAAAAACTTTCATTCTGAACTTATATTTGGGGTCTGGACAGACAAAAATATGCCGTCTTGAGCTTGTTGCCATCCGACAATACTGGAAACTTTTGGCACAAAATCCTAAAACTGTCTTCATCTCGTGGTCAACTTTTGTAAATTGTTTCATTAAGTCCAGTTTTATATGAAGAGAAGGCAAGAGGTTCTTTGTTGCATCAACGAAACTGTCCCGTTAACGTTCTTTGTTTCCAGTGTGGTCTACTTCTACCTGGCCATAGGTATCTATGGCCAATTAGAAGTAGACCAGGTACACAATGAGTGGCCACTTTATTATGACCACGCCCTCAGTACTTCGTTAGGCCACCTTTTGCCTTTAATACTGCGTCGATTCTTCGTGGCATGGACTCCACGAGATGTTGATAGGTGGTTTGTGGAATCTGAGACCATGCTTGATGAATAGCACTTTCCAGGAGTGTGAGATTGCAGGGTTGTGGATCCAGCTGTCTGATGCCTCGTTCAACTACATCCCGAAAATCCTGAATGGGGTTGAGATATGGAGATTGTGGGGGCCACCTAAACAAAGTAAACTCACCGGCATGTTCCTGAAACCAATCCTGTACAATACGAGCACTATGGCAGGACGCATTATCTTGTTGAAAGTAGCCATCGCCATTGGGATAAATCATCCACATGACAGGATGCACTTGGTTCGCAACGATGTTTAGATACGGTGTGCCAGTCAGACGTTGATCAACACGAATTAAAAGGCCCAAATCATGCGAGGAAAACATTCCCCAAAGCATAACGTTGCCTCCACCAGCTTGAAGGGTTGTAGCAATGCATTTGGGGTCCATGCGTTCGTGCTGTTTCCGCCAAATTCTCACTCGGCCATCGGCATGGTACAACTGAAAACGTGATTCATCGGACTACATAATTTGTTTCCAATTATCGACTGTCCAATCCTTGTGCTCCTGTGCCAACTGGAGATGTTTTCTCTTGTTAACTGCAGACAGCAAAGGTGTTCGAACAGGCCTTCGGCTGCCATATCCCATCCGATGCAGTGTACGGCGAACAGTGCGTGCAGAGATCATTTGAGGGGATCCTTGAATGAGATGGTCTGTGATTCACTTCACTGTTGCCCTTCTGTTGTCTGTTACCAGTCTGGACACTCTCCTTTCTGCTCGAGCAGTCACTAGTCGATGACGACCACACGTTGCGCGTAGAGACCCAGTTTTCTAGCCCACAGTCCAGTCTTTAAACACTTTAACAACAGCTGCTCTGGAACATTAGACGAATACGGCAGTTTCGGTGATACTCGCTCCATGGCTCCCAGCTCCTACAAACATCCCACGTTGAAAGTCCGTCAAATCGCATTTTTTACCCATCTCGTAACCCCAAAATCACTTCTTCTACTGTCGCAAGCTCTAAGCTTTCCCTTTTAATACTAGCCTCGCTCTCTGGCGGCAACAGCGTGCAGCCATAGCTCATTTGCTTAAAACTGTCAGGTGGTAATAATAAAGTGGCCACTTAGTGTATACAGATATGTTCACTGTATATGCCTGATCTATGAGCAACCGGCTCTATAAAGATAGAAGTTTTAGATACGAAATCTCGTTTAGTGTTGTGTCCGATAACGAATTAATTTTTCCATCAATTTCTTCCTAGGGATGACATTTAAACCCGCAACTCTCAGCTCCGGAACTCCGAGTGCTACCCACAATACTACACTGGCATGTGCTCTCGCTGTTATCCGCCTTACTCTCATGTGCGTCCTGCGGGGCAAGCACGTCATAATCCTTATACACTGAGTGGCCATTTTATTATGACCACCTGAAAGTTTTAAACAAATGAACTATGGCTGCACGCTGTTGCTGCCAGACGGCGAGGCTAGTATAAAAAAGGAAAGCCTAGTGCATGCGACAGTAGTAGAAGTGATTTTGGGGTGACGAGATGGGTAAATAGTGCGATTTGACGGACTTCCAACGTGGGATGATTGTAGGAGCTCGGAGCCATGGAGCGAGTATCTCCGAAACCGCCACATTCGTGAAATGTTCCAGAGCAGCTGTTGTTAAAGTGTTTAAAGCCTGAACTGTCAGTCAAAAAACTGGGTCTCTACGTGCAACGTGTGGTCGTCATCGACTAGTGACTGCTCGGGCGGAACGGAGAGTGTCCAGACTGGTAACAGATAGCAGACGGGCAACAGTGCAGCAAATTACAGACCATCTAAATCAAGGATCCCCTCAAATGATCTCTGCATGCACTGTTCGCCGTACACTACATCGGATGGGATATGGCAGCCGAAGGCCTGATTGAACACCTTTGCTGTCTGCAGTTAGCAAGAGAAAACGTCTCCAGTTCGCACAGGATTACAAGGATTGGACAGTCGATAATTGGAAACAAATTATGTGGTCCGATGAATCACGTTTTCAGTTGCACCATGCTGATGGCCGAGTAAGAATTTGGCGGAAACAGCACGAAAGCATGGATTGCTACAATCCTTCAAGCTGGAGGAGGCAACGTTATGGTTTGGGGAATGTTTTCCTGGCATGCTTTGGGCCCATTTAATTCGTGCTGATCAACGTCTGACTGGCACATCATATTTAAACATGGTTGCGGACTAAGTGCACCCTGTCATGTGGATGGTTTATCCCAATGGCGATGGGTGCTTTGAACAAGATAATGCGTCCTGCCATAGGGCTCGTATTGTACAGGATTGGTTTCAGGAACATGCCGGTGAGTTTACTTTGCTTAGGTGGCCCCCAAAATCTCCAGATCTCAACCCCATTGAGAATTTGTGAGATGAAGTTGAACGAGCCCTCAGACAGTTGGATCCACAACCCTGCAATCTCACACTCCTGGAAAGTGCTATTCATCAAGCATGGTCTCAGGTTCCACAAACCACCATTGAACATCTCGTGGAGTCCATGCCACGAAGAATCGAAGCAGTATTAAAGGCTAACTTCTGTTTCTCTTGTAATTTCAATTTTTTCTTAGACTACCGATAAACTTGAGTCTAAGAAAAAATTGAAATTACAAGAGAAACATTTTGCACAGGAAACGCTGTTTAACTGATCTATTTATGTGAATCACGAACACTATTTAACAAATTTATTGTTATGGGAACTTTACTTACACATCCATAGTGTTTAATGGCCCCTTTAACTATTCTTAATGATGTGTGTGATCTTTCATTGTCATGGTGATTGTGGATCCTTTTCAGATTTCTGTTCGGTCTCTTCCTCCTTATGGCTTCTCTAAGCTTCTTGAGCGTCTCAATGTACCGCTCGCTGGTCACCCCCAAGAATGACACAACTGTGGATAATAACTGGCATATCTGATTACTCTATTTTCAAGACATCATTGAGAAATGTCACTCCTTCCATCAGCAGGATTCTTAATAATGTTCCCTATTCAATAGATATCATTAAATGAAAACAAGAATTTCTTGTATACGAAAAACGAGGATGCCAGAATAATATCACAATGATTCCCAACACACTACGAAATTCGAAGCATGAAAGTGTCTTCAAATCATTTTATTGTAGTGTTACCAGGGCATCGAACCCAGGGTCTTCCAGTTACGCGCCGCACATGCTACCAGCGCACAACAGTGGCCTCGAATTCTCCAGACTCTCATACGGCTAACTGCCAAACCACTTGGAAAGTTCCTTCTTGGAGCCCCGCACAATAAGCTGGGGATTCACTAACGTTGGAAGGCAGCAACTGAACAAATAACTAGGAGGTAAATGAATAATTAATACACATAATTGACGTGGATTAGGAACATCAAACGGAAGTATTATATGTAATCGATTAAGGTTTCAAGATCACAGCTTAATGTAAGCGCGAGAAGAGCCATTTTGAATGAGAAATGCTGGTACATTAATAACCGGTGTAACCGCCAGAATGTTGAATGCAAGCATGCAAACGTTCATGCATTGTGTCGCACAGGTGCTGGATATCAGTTTGTGGGATGGAGTTCCATGCCTGTTGCACTTGGTCGGTCAATACAGGGACGGTTATCTGCTAAACGACTTCCGTGATTCCCTCCTTTGGCCTGTCAGGCATCACTTCCGATCAGTGCTTTCATAGCCACTGATTTCGTTAACTGCGTTTGTTTCTTCATTCATAATAAATTATTACATCAAAAAACAACACTCCGCAACAGTTTTATAATGCACAAGAAGTCATGACCACCTGAAAGTTTTAAGCAAATGAACTATGGCTGCACGCTGTTGCCGCCAGATGGCGAGGCTAATATAAAAAAGGAAAGCCTAGTGCATGCGACAGTAGTAGAAGTGATTTTGGGGTGACGAGATGGGTAAATAGTGCGATTTGACGGACTTCCAACGTGGGATGATTGTAGGAGCTCCGAGCCATGGAGCGAGTATCTCCGAAAACCACCACATTCGTGAAATGTTCCAGAGCAGCTCTTGTTAAAGTGTTTAAAGCCTGGACTGTCAGTCAAAAAACTGGGTCTCTACGTGCAACGTGTGGTCGTCATCGACTAGTGACTGCTCGGGCGGAACGGAGAGTGTCCAGACTGGTAACAGATAACAGACGGGCAACAGTGCAGCAAATTACAGACCATCTAAATCAAGGATCCCCTCAAATGATCTCTGCATGCACTGTTCGCCGTACACTACATCGGATGGGATATGGCAGCCGAAGGCCTGATTGAACACCTTTGCTGTCTGCAGTTAGCAAGAGAAAACATCTCCAGTTCGCACAGGATTACAAGGATTGGACAGTCGATAATTGGAAACAAATTATGTGGTCCGATGAATCACGTTTTCAGTTGCACCATGCTGATGGCCGAGTAAGAATTTGGCGGAAACAGCACGAAAGCATGGATTGCTACAATCCTTCAAGTTGGAGGAGGCAACGTTATGGTTTGGGAAATGTTTTCCTGGCATGCTTTGGGCCATTTAATTCGTGCTGATAAACGTCTGACTGGCACATCATATTTAAACATGGTTGCGGACTAAGTGCACCCTGTCATGTGGATGGTTTATCCCAATGGCGATGGGTGCTTTGAACAAGATAATGCGTCCTGCCATAGGGCTCGTATTGTACAGGATTGGTTTCAGGAACACGCCGGTGAGTTTACTTTGCTTAGGTGGCCCCCAAAATCTCCAGATCTCATCCCCATTGAGAATTTGTGGAATGAAGTTGAACGAGCCCTCAGACAGTTGGATCCACAACCCTGCAATCTCACCCTCCTGGAAAGTGCTATTCATCAAGCATGGTCTCAGGTTCCACAAACCACCATTGAACATCTCGTGGAGTCCATGTCACGAATAATCGAAGCAGTATTAAAGGCAAAAGTTGGCCCTAGGAAGTACTGAGGTGGTGGTCATAATAAAGTGGGCACTCGGTGTATAATAGGTCGCAATAACAAAATGAGTGATTTTTGGCTTACTGTGATTTTTGGGTTCTTTTCAGATTATTAGCGCACCGAACGAATAGAATTTCTTCCCGTTTGTTCCCTATCTCAGTTCTTTAACACAAACATTACAGACCTTATTTGGAGCCCATAATTTGTTCTAGTCTCAAAATTTCACTTTCCGAAGTAAGCATAATAAGTTATTTTTAATTTTTTTTAAACTGAATCTGTAATGTTCATCTGTCGCTTTTTGATGACAAACTCCTCTGAAATATAACACACCTTGTACGTTTTATTCATGATCTGATGTATCTCTCACTCGAATTTCATTTAAAGGCTGCCAAGACATTATACATGGTAATTCATGAAGACGTATACAGTTTCAACGCACTATAAAACAAGAACAATGTAAGATATTTTATGTTACCTGTAACAGAATTGTAAGGGAATGTTTCAAGTTCTTTTAGAGACAGTCACAGATGTTCTATGTGTGGCACCCTTAGTCACACGATACACATCGAGCCGGTAATCCATTTCTGCCCAAACGTGAGGTAAGATATCTGAATCAAGTGCAGTGATAGTGGCTGTGATACGCTGTTTCAGCTCCGCTAGATCAACAGGATGAGAAGAGGCGAATACCATGTCCTTTACGTACCCCCACAGGAAAAAGTCACAAGGTGTTAAGTCAGGGCTTCTGGGTGGCCATTGGGTCAGCGGCATAGTGTAGTCCGCGCCCCTTCCAATCCATCGGTGAGGAAGATGTTCATCGAGATAATCTCGCACGTCGCCTAACCAGTGCGGTGGTGCACCATCCAATAGGAGAATAAAGTTGTCACTGTCGTCCTGCAACTGTGGCATCAACCAAAGACTTAACATATCCAGAAAAGAGCCTCCCGTGACAGTTTTCTCGTGAAAAAAAGAAGGGCCATACACTTTCGTTTTGGACACTGACCCAATGACCACCCAGAAGTCCTGACTTAACACCTTGTGACCTTTTCCCGTAGGGGTACGTAAAGGACAAGGTATTCACCCCTCCCCTTCCTGCTGATCCAGCGGATCTGAAACAGCGTATCACAGCCACTATCACTACACTTGATTCAGATACCTTTCCTCGCGTTTGGGAGGAAATGGATTACCGGCTCGATGTGTGTCGTGTGACTAAGGATGCACACATAGAACATCTGTGACTGTCTCTAAAAGAACTTGAAACATTCCCTTACAATTCTGTTACAGGTAACATAAAATAACTTACGCTGTTCTTGTTTTATAGTGCGTTGAAACTGTATACTTCATTATGAATCACCCTGTATTGCTATTTCAAATCTTATGTTTGCTCTTTAAATTTTGTCCACCAGTATACCTGCGCAGATGATTCGTGAGGAGCAAATCGCTGCAATGCAGAGAATAATCAAGAAATAAGCAGCGGAAATAATCCGAGCTCTCTCATTCTAATATAAATTCTGCGACTGAATTAATGTAAATGTACCTTCTTGAACACCTTCTTGCAAGCTCTTCGCCGAACAAGATGCAATCACACAAAGCCAAATGGACAGGAAGAACTTCATCTTCGTCCTTTACTGCAAAGGAAACAGTACGAGGCATGAATCTATATGTGCGTAACTACCTTTGTAAACATATTCAGGCAAATGTGAGCATAAAACGACTATGTGCACATAAAATATACGGCTTATAATTTATATGAATAAAAGCCTAATTACAAGGTAGTATTAAGAAATAAATATACATGCTGCGAATAAACTGATAATGTGTTTGTAAATACCCAATGCATTTCCAAGGAGACTGATTCAAAAGTAAACCTCCAGTACAGGATCAGCTGGTTCGCCAGTTGTTCAGGAATTTGTATCCTCACGTTTCAGGCTGTCGCTTTCGCTTCAATTTTCCTTTCGGCCTTCAAAGACCAAACTTGCGTTCAATCATTCAATCCCCAAGTACAGCCAACCAGAAAAAAATGATCTGTATTAAAGCTAGATGCTTCAAGTTTATTTTATGTTATCTTTTTCTACATTAGTTGGCCCATATAAAAATAAACGATGTTCCAACTGCGAAATTTAAAAAATATGGGAATACATGCACGTATGTTTTATTCTTCAACGTGTATATTATTTATTTATCTCAAATTACCTTTTCCAAAAAAATTTGTTTTTGTACAATTCATTTTATCAAACAAGGACATCTATTGCGGCAATAACATCCACACTGATAGCTGACTGCCCAAGGCTACAACATGCAAGCAAATATAATCATGTAGCTTTATTATGGAGGGCGTTCAAAAAGTTCTTGGCCGCGCCCTGATGGCACAGTGGTCTAAGCGATGGCTACTGATCATTTCTCCGAGATGGGTCCGGGTTCGATTCCCAGTGAGGCACGGATGTTCTGTTTGGCTTACGGCCCTGGTTCTCTCCCTTCCGTGAAGCCAGTGGCCTTAAATTAGGAACGGGTGACTGCTTATAGCCCACTGAGTTGCTCACGGTGGTCGTTAAACTTTCAATAAAAAAAAAGTTCTTGGCATGCGCTTGCAAGAGAAAAACCGTGGTACTTCCCTCAACGAAACTTTTAGTATTCCTTCAACTTACTACCTTCCAATTCCATCGTCTATGCAAAGTTGCTGACGTTTACATCAATTCTGGGATACTTAGGGGCACAGTAAAGCTTTCCTTAATGGATACTCCTGAGATACGGACCTACTCCCTTTTACGGGCATTTTCTACAGACCTTTACGAATTATAATAGATATTACCTCTAATAATGAAACGCATATAGCGTATGAAATCCTTTTATTTTTATGGTGTAGTCAGCACAAATATTTGCCAAGCTTTCGCACTCCACTGGGAGGCTTTTTTAAAGGCAATAGTAGACACAAAAAATGCAGAGAATTGGAACATGTAAAGAACGAAGAGGATTTTTGAAAATAACGCGAGTGACATCACGAGCATATTACATGAATTTTTATCACGTAATTATGCAGTGCGCCGTGATGTGTTTCCATCTTTTAATAACGCATGCCAAACCATTAGTAGTTTAGTAGAGACTATATCATTGCATGCCACTTTTTCTGGATATGATTTCCACTGTTGCCCTGATGGCAGTCTCTTTGAAATTCGTGTAAGGGGCAATTCTTCTAATATTATTCCATACAGGAGCTGCCGAGCAATTCATGACTTCTCTGGCGAGTGCTGTATTCTTCAAAATGTCCCGGTTCACACTTCGTACGTGTTCTTAACATTTAGGGTCCAAGGATCGTTTTGTCATTCCTATACACTGTATATCTTTTTCCGTGTTGTCAGGATATACCAAAGGTATAGCGTACACACCCGCCTTTTCTTTCTCACACTGTCTCTCCTTGCAACTTGTGATAACTGGGTCGGGGACTTCATTGCTGTTAATATGCTGTATTTTCGTAATAAATTCTTTAACCAATATGTAAAGCCTGGGATATAGCCCAGGCTTGAAGTCATGCATTGCTCGGCTGCTCCTGTATGGGATAAAATTAGAAGAATTGTCTCTTACACGAATTTCAAAGAGACTGCCTTCAGGGAAAGAGTGGAAATCCTATCCAGCAAAGCGGCATGCAATGATATAGTCCCTCCTGATTTACCAATGGTTTGGCATGCGTTATTAAAAGATGGAACTACATCACGGCGCACTGTATAATTACGTGGTAAAAATTCATGTAATATGCTCGTGATGTCACCCGCGTTATTTTCAAAAATCATCTTCGTTCTTTACATGTTCCAATTCTCTGCATTTTTGTGTCTACTATTGCGTTGAAAAAGCCTCCCAGTGGAGTGCAAAAGCTTGTCGAATATTTGTGCTGACAACAACACAAAAATAAACGGATTTCATACGCTATATGCGTTTCATTATTATTCAACTCTATTGTATTTAAAATAAAGATATTTCCTCTCCTTTCCGGACACTATCAGGCACATAAGCGATCATCGATCAGAATATCCCAAATGCAAATTTATGGCCCTTTGTCAGGAAACGGTAGTATAGTAGGTATGACTTCCCGTACATGAATCAGCAGTATTTCGACAGCGGAGACAGCGCCAGCAGTGGCTACGTTCTCGCGCAACTGAATTATCAGCAACATAAACAGAACTTTCCCCATCAAAGAGAATTTTTCAATCAGCCCAGACAGGCTGCGTATCAAGAGAGTGGATAATTCCTACCAGCAGAGTAGATACGTGCCGCTGCATCGACGGGCACCAGAGGTGTGAAATCCTGACTTTACGTTTGTGAATCAATAAAAACCACAGTTCTCGTCCCTGGGATAATTACTACCAGGTGGACCAAGCATTTCTTAAACACCGTGCGGAGGGGCAGGGAAGGCGTAGTGATACTAATGCTGCCTCTCCTGCACGTTATTACAACTCAGCACGTTCTGGTGCTTCTGCAAATTTTCCAAGTCAATCAAGACATGCTAATCAAATTCACTCCAATTTAAACTTCCACAGAAGGTAGATGGGTCGATTCTATCTTCTTGTATCTCTGAAGACCTCAAGCATTTTTTTAACCATTCAAGCTCCGCAGTTGCCTGATATGCTTGTCACTTTGGGTAAAGTGGCGATATCCACTAAAATCGACTCTGGGTCTGACATTTCTGCCTTAAACTTTGATTTCTGTGCTGAAGCTTTTCCAAATGCTTGTGTTGAGCCCTCAGAGCAATGTCTGCGAGTTGCCGACAATAATATATTTTTAATCTCTGGCTCAGTTCATTTACCTGTCAAGATTGGCAAGGTTCAACTTTCACAACTTTCCTCTTGCTCCAAGATTTACCCGGTGATTGCCTTCTGGGGGTGGATTTATTAAAATATTAAAACTTACGCTTGATTTTGAGTATGGGCGGATCTGAATGCCTGAGGTTAGTCCTCCCACCCCAGAAAAGCCTATTGATTTTTCTGCAGTCCTTGCGAGCGAGAGATTGTTACCTGAGCACAAGAGCCAACTTGGTCAGGTTTTAAACAGCCGACCAAGGTTGTTTTCAGAAAAGTCAGGATTCACACAGGTGGTGTATCACACCATTGATAACGAGGGGCATAGTCCCATATCATGTAAGATTTTTCCATGTCCGAACCAGAAAAAAGCCGAGTTCCAAAAACAAATTCAGGACATACTCCATTCGGGGATTATTAAGGAATCACTTAGCCCTTGGGCATCACCTACTTTTTTTTTTGTTCCTAAGAAGCAATCTGGGAAGTGTCTTGTGGCAGACTATCGGAAAATGGATTCTGTGACAAAAGCTATCAATTACCCGTTACCCATAATAAGTGATATTATCCAAGATTTATCATCAACAAACTGGTTAAGAACACTAAATTTGGCTAGCGGCTATTGGAAGGTTGCTGTTCACCCTAATTCAGTGGAGAAAACTGGATTCATTACCTCGTTTGAAGCATAAGAGTTCCTGAAAATGCCTTTTGGATTGGCATATGCTCCCGGAACCTTTCAGCGCCTTATGGACTCAGTCATACGTCCTGTGCTCGGACCTAATTTCCATGTCTATCTTGATGACATTATTATTTCCTCTGGTACTTTTGAAGAGCATCTTTCTCTGTTGGACCAAGTTTATGAACTTTTACATAATGCGGGGTTGACATTAAAATCTGCCAAGTGTCAAATTGGACGAGACGAACTAGTATATCTGGGATTAAAAATTACTCACAACGGTCTTCTAACGGATGACTCAAAGGTCAAACCAATTTCTGAATTCCCTAGGCCTAAGTCAGCAAAAGAGTTGTCTCGATCCTTGGACATGACCGGGTGGTATCAGCAGTTCGTTCCGGGGTACGCTACTATATGCGAAGCCTTATTTGCATTAAAACGAAAGTATAGACACTTTGTTTGGTCCACGGAGGCAGAGACTGCTTTTAATACTCTGAAACATGCTTTGGTTTCACCACCTGTGTTAGCCTTTCCTAACCATGCAGAAATGTTTGACATTTATACTGATGCTTCAGGTGTTGGTCTGGGTGCTGTATTATCTCAACGAGGACATCCTATTTCATATGTCTCTCGAACTCTTAACAAAGCAGAACGTAATTACTCTACTACTGAGCGAGAATGCTCAGCTATTTTGTTTCCAGTTACAAAATTTAAATGCTATCTCAATCACTTAACTGTCAATGTTATCACGGATCATTCGGCATTACAGTTCTTGCATGCTACAAAGAATCTTTCTCATCGACTTCTGAAGTGGACACTTAAACTTCAAGAATTTAATGTCCGGATTAAGTATCGTACTGGCAAGTCTAACCAACTGCTTGACGCAATGTCTCTCTGTCCGCTCAGTTCTGGTGGCCAGGCGGATACTGAACCTCCCTCCCTATTTCTAATCTCTGAAATCACTTTAAGGAAGCAGATCATTTCTGAGCTGTCGAATGATCCAGATTTTGGAGCAATTTATGATTGTTTGCTTGCTGGTTCTTCTGCTCATAGTGAACCTTCTTTAGCGGGTCGTAGTCAAAATTATGAGATCATCGATGGTATTTTGGGTTACAAAAAATTTGTGAATTCCAAAGCTGAGTGCCGCCCTGCGATACTTCAGTCTCTCCGCATGGCTTTATTACATGAATTTCATAACATTTCTCTTACCGGCCACTTAGGCATACGAAAAACTCGCACTAAACTTAGAGACGCAGCCTACTGGCCAGGCATGTACGATACCATACTCGCATACATTCGCTCTTGTGAGTACTGTCAGAAGTACAATTATGATAACAAACGACTGGTCGGTCACCTTATTTCCAGTACTAGTAGTTATGTTTTTGAAACTATATCTATAGATTTATTGGGCCCTTATCCATTATCAACTAAAACTAAGTCTCGTTATATTTCAGTTGTTATAGATAACTTTTCAAAATGGGTGGAAACATTCCCCATTAAATCAGCTACTGCTAATGTAATATGTGATACTCTTATACATAATATTTTTACTCGTTTTGGCTGTCCCAGTACCGTAGTCTCAGACAACTGAGTTCAGTTCATTTCAGAGTTTTTCGAGCGAATGTGTGCAAGGCTCCAGATAAAACACAAATTTATCAGCCTATATCATCCTCAAGCCAATCCGGCTGAGCGTGTAAATCGAACTTTACTAAAGATGATCTCAACTTTCAATGGCAATAATCATGAGCGTTGGGACGAACATGTTGAGATGTTTTGCTTCGCCCTTCGCTCATCTTTTCATGAGTGAACGCGGCTTACGCCCGCTGAACTTTTTCTCGGGCGCAAGATACGCACCCCCTTTGAAAATTTAACTGGCATTGTGGATGAAATTAATCAAATACCAACACCTGAGTCTGTAAAGCAACTAGCAGAAAAGGCACAAGCTGCTATCAGTCGAGCTCTGTTAAATCAAGCTCGAGACTATAATGCAAAAAAGAGAGAACCAGATCTCGCAGTTGGAGATCTGGTATTGTTAGAAACTCATTTTCAATCCTTCGTTGCACATACGCTTGGGAGAAAATTTGCACCCTTACATGAAAGCCCTTTGAATTGGTGGAATTGTACAATAATAATGTAGTATTAAAGAAGCCACATGTCTCCCTACATTCTGCCCATATGCAGCAATATAGGAAATGGTTTGTTAGAAATAATGATGCAATTATTGACCCAAAGTCTCGAAAGAATCCTCAGTCAGAAGGTATGACTTCTTCACAAGCCGCTACTCTTGATGATGAAATTATTGACCCCACCCCTGTTTTGTCCGATTCTCTACCTTCGTCTGAGCAGGTCTTCCTTCCACTTCTTTTCAAGATTCTCATTGTGACATTCTCCCATTCACTCGGGGTGCTACAATTATTTCTACTCCTGCGTCTCCTGCCTTTTCAAGAGACGAGAGTTCATCTTCAAGTACTTCCAGTTTCTCCGGATATTCTCGTAATGTGCAACGTGGTTCATTTTCATCTGCTTCTCATAAATCAATTGCTCCATTTACTTTTTCAAGCATGGTACCTCCGTTTGGTCCTGCATCTAAGACTTTAAAAAGGAGGATAATGGGCATTTAAACGTCTTCAGATAATTCTATCTCTCCTGTGGCCAAAAGAGCTCGTTGATACTGAATCATCGGACACTATAGTTGAGGTTCTTCAGTCTCCATGTGAGAAAATCCCTGTTTCTGTTTCCATTGAGCAGTTGCATACTTTAGGAACATTTAGTCAATCTACAGCAGGGCAAAAACGTCCTGTTTAACCAACTGTGTCCTCAAAACCTAGCAATCGTCCGTCGTCTAAATTTTCCCCCTCCTGTTCCACCCACGCACAGTGCAACTTCAAGTGTTAATTTGCAACCCAGACAACGAATCCAGCCCTTGTATCCGCCTGGATTCCGTCCTTGGAATCTCCGTTCGGAACGGAAGGAGTCAATACCTTTATCAACTATTCTTTGTCGTCCACAGAAACGTCCTTCTACTTTTACGCCGCTTCTTCGCTCGCCAAAGAAATGGCCTGATCTACAGCCGTCTCCGATTCCTGGTGCGTTTCCAAGTCAGCCTGGAACCTCCTTGCTTCAGCCTGATGATCCCGCTTCTTCCGGTCAACTTGCTCTGTCAATAAGGAAACCTGGCACATTCCTGCGATCCAGTGATCCTCAACGTGAGCCTTCGAAGCGTGAAGCTTCGAGTGCGCCGTTGCCGTCCCGACAACAAATCAAGCGCATCGAGACGCAAATCTTCTTTGCCACAAAAGTTGATTTTTGATTCCAATTTTGTTTTTGTTGTTACAAATGACTCTATCATCCTCAAGAACTTTTGCTGCATAGATTCTTGCTCTATAGAAAGACTTTTTATTTGAGAATTTTTGTATACTCAATATGTATCACAGAACTTTTTTACGAGAGATACTCTTTGACTTGATACAAGACAACCTTTTATGCTAGTGTTCAAATTTGTTGCACTCTAGTAGCATTATTCAAATCTTGCTTTTTGCTGCCAGCATGGCAAAATTATATCAAATGCCTTGTCTCCTTATCAGTCAGCTAAGTTTTCCCACTGTCATGTAACATGTGTAAATATCAAATGGTACATGTAATGATTCTTGTTTTTTACGCTTTCCAACCGTAGGTTGAAGAAGCGTATATGCTCCAGCTTTGCCCGTCCGTCCGTCCGTCCGACTGTCTGTCGGCACGATAACTCGCGTAAAAATGGTTCGATTTCGATGAAATGTTAGTATGAGGTAGGGGACGAACCTATTGAAAATGGACGAAATGGTGTCAAAGGTCACGGCATAGGAGCGGGATCCATTCCATTGCCCTTATGCGTCATAACTTGTGTAAAATTGTTCGATGTCGATGAAATTTTAGCATATTGTAGGGGACCACCTGGGAATGAACCTTGTTGAAAATAGGTGAAGTGGGATCAAAGTTCAAGACATAGGAGTGGAATGCATTCCATTGCCTTTATGCATCAGAATGTGCGTAAAAATGGTTTGATTTCGATGAAATTTTACTATGTGGTAGAGGACCACCTGGGAACGATTTTATGACGTCACAATCTCGCACTTGAGATGTTGGCGCGCGGCCCGCCATCTGTCTCATTATGTCACGCATTGTGTGTGGATCCTATTAAAGTTTTATGACGTCACACTCTTACGAGCAGATGGTCGCGATTTCCATCTGCCTCATTACGTCACGCGTTGTTTGCGTATGTTCGTCCGCACGATAACTCGCGTAAAAATGGTTCGATTTCGATGAACTTTTAATATGTGGAAGGGGATCACCTGGGAAGGAACCCTATTGAAAGTGAACGAAATGGAGTCAAAGGTTAGGACATAGGAGCGGGATCCATTCCACTTTTCTTATGCGTCATAACTAAGGTAAAAAAGGTTCGATTCCGATGAAATTTTAGTATGTGGTAGGGGACCACCTGGGGACAAATCCTTTTGAAAATAGGCGAAATGGGGTCAAAGGTCAGAACATAGGAGCGGAATCACTTCCATCACCATTATGCGTCATAACTTACGTAAAAATTCTTCGATTTGGATGAAATGCTAGTATGTTGTAGGGACCTGTCTGGGGACGAATCCTTTTGAAAACGGGCGAAATGGGATCAAACGTTAGGACACAGGAGCGGAATCTATTGCATAGCCCTTATGCATCATAACTTACATAAAAATGCTTCGATTGCGACAAAACGTTATCATGTTATTTCGGAGGTATACAGAACCGGTTCTGTTAAATATAATCGAAATGGGAGCAAACGTCAGGGCACAGGACCGATATTTATTCCACAGCCATTATCCTCATAACTTGAGTAATGATTTCTGGTATGTTAGAAAGCTTATTATAATCATTGCATTGCATGATTTTTCTAACTTGTTTTGGTGTGGCGCCGCACGAATTTTTCTTGCAATAGCAAATTCAAGTGCACTAAAATGCTTGTCAATTCATATTGTAAATGTTGCCTTTTCGGCATGAATTTGATATCAGCCATTACTTTTTTGTTGATATCTATAGAAGTTTCACTCCCAGGGTAGAGTTTTCCAGGGTTTCCCCTATCTCATCTAAAACTCGATGTGCGAATGCATGATAGTAGTCAGAAGTCGTCCCTGGACGCCAAGTGTTCAATTAAAGGTTTTGTGTTGTTGTTCTATGTTTAACCTTTTTGTGCTTGACACTTGTTCGGTACGAAGGCTTACGATAACACCTCTCGTGAACTCATCAGTTTGACGAAATCGCGTATGACGATGTCTTAACGGCATTGGTGCCCATGACATTGTTACAGCATAATCACTTTCTTCTCGCGGCCGTGACGATGTCTCGACTGATGGCCTCACGGCCTGGTTTTACATTTATATCCGGCGCGCCGTTCATGCGATTGGCCTGCAAATGCAATCATTTGCATAACGTGTACATGTGCACCCACCCTGCAATTTGCATGTTGCTGCGTTTACGTCTTCGTGATGTGGCATTTTCTCTGACAGGCAGTGTATATTGTAATATACCCCAGTTCCCGAGAGAAACTCCGTTGGTGTCTAATACATTCAGTGTCAGGGTGGCCTCTCGTGTGTAGTCAGATCAAAAATTACTTGGATTCAGACTGAAGAAACACCAGTCATATGTGAAACAATTGTGGCCTCAATAAATCTATAGCCAAACACCGTTGGGAAAAGAACGAAATTTCTCTTTGGTAACACCAAATTAATTACAAATCCCAGATCAGTGTTTGATCACAGCCTTTTAAGAAAAAACTAAATAATATATCATATTTTTGAAAATTTACCTTCCTTAGCGATTGATTCACTATCTCTCAAGGGCATGGAACACACTGATCAATACAGGTAACGTCCAACATGTCACGTGAAACGAGCAAAGATCATTACAAGAAACCAATATGTCATTTTCGTCATAAAGTCACCCCAGAGTTCCATGCGAAACTGTAATAGACACAAACGTGGAGGGTAATTGCATTTATGTACGAGTGCATTGATAGTTCTTACCAAAACATGTTACCAATTTATAAATTATTGATAATACGTTGGCTATTCTTACTAAAACACGTTATACCCTGCTGTCTGTTGAAAACGCAAGACCAAGAAAGACCTGAGATACCAAAGGGAAATTTATAGGATGCATTACTTATGGTTGCAGACATAAGTGATAAGAATAGATCTGTAAGTGATGTGGAACACATAATGCTCAGTACCTCGTGGACACACCACGTGCGTCGATAGTGGCTCGTATACGGCTTGGCATCGACTAGAAGAGGTTCACTGGGGAACATTAGTCAAAGGTCAGTAATTGGTTTTCAAATTCTAATCGAAGGAACGAAAGCTACACACGAACGTCTAGATAACCCAAATTATCACTTGGCCAGGTGCTCGAGTGGTCAGAGGCGTAGGGTTTTGGCAAGACGTCTAAGTTGGATCCTTGATGGAGTCCCGAATGATGCATAGGTAATACTCCTGGCCCAACTTTGCTGACACTTTTCCCTCCCTGGAACCAGTGGTCCCAAATTAAGAAGCGACAGCTTATATACATTATAATTGTTCGCTGTGGTCGTTAAAGCTCGAAACATAATAATAATAATAATAAGGACTTGTGGAGAACTGACGAACACTTTGCTGAATAGTGACATTAGTTAACAATGCAACGGCCTCCTAGAGGTTGTTAGATTGAGGACAATATCTAGAGAATATTCGGTGTTGACTACAGTGTCACTGAATTTGTTCTTAAGTCCATATCAAAACTGGGATGTTATACTACTTGGGAAATGGAGAACCAGCTGTCCCAGTGCTAAGATAGGCGTAGAGACAAACCCTTGCTGCTACACGATAGGATCGATGTGAACGTGAGCATTGCATAACAGCCAGAGATGGAAACGGATTATGGGTCAGCGGGTCACCGTGTCGAAAATTTCTTGCGGGTAAAACGGGTCGGGTTAAGGGGATCCTGACCCGGTTTTATTGCCATTTTATTTTTGAAAAGAAAAAAAAAATCAAAGAACCCTTCAGAGGTATTTCAAATAATACTTCAGAGCTACAGGTTATGATCCAGGAACTTCGTGAGAAAGGTAAAGAAATGGAATTGAAAATGAACCTCCAGAAACCAAAACTGAAGTACAATGCTTTTACAGCGATAGAAGATTTATCAACTGACAGAAATAACAAATTCCTACATTTATCTTGAGCAGCAGATATCAAGCGAGGGTCACATTGTTGAAGAAATAACTTTAAGTGCAAAAACTTGGCTGGAGAGCTTTTGGAAGAAACAGTACAATTTTTAAGAGCAATATGCACCATGTCTTAAAAGAAAAGTGTTAAATCAATGCATCCTTCCAGTGCTTACTTATAGAGCAGAGACGTGGACCTTAACTAAAAAAGACATACAAAGAGAGCAGACAACTGAAAGAAGCATGGAGAGGTGCATGCTTAGTGTAACCAGCAAATATAAAAAGAGGAACTCGTAGATAAGGAAAATGAACAAAGTGGAATACATCACGATCAGAGTAAAAATCCTTGAAATGGCATTGGGCTGGACATATTGCCAGGAGAACGGACCACCGATGAACAACTGAAATTTTAGACTAGATTTCAAGGTACAGGAAAATACTCAGAAAAAAAGACCGCGTGAGAGATGGGTGCATAAAAGAGACTGGCCCAAGACAGTCCTTTGTTGAAGAAACTTGGGAAGACTTTCATTTATCAGTGGTTTGATGATAATTGACAATGATGATGATTTATTCGAATTTATAGTTCAAAGAATATTTGTCCGGGTCGTGTCCCGGTCGAAAGTTTTTGACCAGTTTCCAATTCTGAAAACAGCGTTCTCACATTGGACAATTCGAATTATGAAACAAGATACCAGCTGATAAACAAAGGAATTCATAAATCTCCAATGACAAGCGTATTCAAATGTAGGTTGAACCTATGCGAGAATGTAGCAACAGATTCGAAACTCTTTGTTGATTTCCTGCCGACGATTGTCATAGACCTTCCATGGAGAGCATGCATCGTAAATACGGCAGTGATTTCCAGAGTAGGCAATATCGGGGTGATTCTGAGATGCGTTCCTTCGACCAACAGCTAAGGATGGCTAAACTTGGAAAAAAAAATCTATGTACGTACCTTAATTTTCCACCCTTGCTTACAATTCAAGTGCCTCAAGATCCTAAGAGCACATTTATATTGTACAAGGAAAACGCAAGAAAATGCGTAACGATAGAAAAACACATGCGCGGCCTCCTGCGCAATTAAGTTAAGAGCAGATGTTAGAAAAATGTAGCTAAGCAGAAAGTCCGTCAGAAATGCTTTGGTTGTCTTATTGACGGGCCACCTGTAACGCAATTAACGTTTTGATAGAATTCAGTAGCTTGGCTTGAGCTAACATGAACTCATTGTGACGTAGATTCACACCGAGATATTTCTGCAATCTCTTTAACAGCTCTGAAAGAAACGAGCCCTTCTCAAAATGTTTTGTACATTGGTTTTGTTACATAACACTGTTTTTGCTCTGAAGTATCGAGAAACATGGGCTACGAATCATAACGAATATTGCTTTCTCGTAGCAAGATTTTAATTTTTAAACATAGATCTCCATTAATTTTGACTCTTTACTTCTGGAATAGATAGTCTTTAACTTATGAAGCTTAAATCACAGGTCTGAAGGATGCGTGTGCACTTCATTGTTATTTAAATCAAAGAAAAATATTCCTCATAACACCTGGGATATCGTTAGAATAGTCAAAGCAAACAGAATATAATTCTGAATTTGATTGTACCACTTACTGGGTATCCATGTGACACCTCTTAGAAAACTTCAAAATTTCATCACCCTGGAGCGGGAATCAAACACGCATCTCCCGATTTCCCTCCGAGTATGCTAACCGTTACACAACCCAGGACAGTGAAGTTCCAAGCAACTGAAACTAAGCAAACGTACAGTAGCTTAGATATCTGACATCCGCAGATTTTTGCTAGCCGAAGCTTCTTGCTTCTTCATAGCGTTTTGACCCATCTTGCATCTAGAAATGAATGTAGGTCATAATTCAATAGTACCACAGATAAATCAACGAAGGAAGAAATATCCCTCATAACACTTGGGATATCGTTAGAATATTCAAAGCAAACAGAATATAATTCTGAATTTGCTTGTTATATTACTTACTGGTCATCCATGTGACACCTCTCAAAAAAAACTTTGACTAGCAAAAATCTGAGGATGTCAGATTCCTAAGCTACGTTTGCTTAGTCGCAGTTGCTTGGAACTTCACTGTCCTGGGTGGTGTAACGGTTAGCAAACTCGAACAGAAATCGGGAGATGCGGATTCGATTCCCGCCCCAGTGCGATGAAGTTCTCTGAGAGATGTCACATGGAATACCGGTAGTGGTCTATGGGCCGCGGGTGGGCTAGTGGTCAGCGTTCGTGACTGCCATGGAAATAACCTCAGGTTCGATCCTGGGCAGGTACGAACGTTCGAACCACTAAACACCCGCCGTGCGTCGGGTGGGCAGGTTAAGTCGTCGGACCCCGGGTATTGCCCCCCCCCCCTGGTAATAAATAAGGGCGTCTACCCCCTTTCTATCTACCTCGCTTCTGTGTCACTTTCCTATAGGGCACTCCAGCCGTCCGTGAAGGGTCCGGGTTTGAATCCCGGTGATATATGGATCTGTTTGTCTTATGACACTGGTTCTCTCCCTTCCCTGGAACCAGTCACCCTAAATTAGGGACGGGTGAGCACTCAATGGGGTCCCATTGAGTTGCTCACGGTAGTCATTAAATCTTCAATCGAAAAAAAAAAAAGGTTGCCAGTAAGTGGCACAAGCTAATTCAGAATTATATTCTGTTTGCTTTGTATATTCTATCCATTGTTGTTTAGTTCATTTAGGTGGGTGCAGAGCTGTATACTTTTTTATTTAAAACTAGCCAACGGACGGACCTAGGACGGCTGCTTTTGAGCTTTAAATAAATATTCATATAATGGGGGATGTTGCCCGACTTAGTACTGGTGGGAAAGTTTTAATTGAAGCTGATTAAAAGCAAATCAAACAGACTCCGGATTTCTGTAAGGAAATATTGTGAAAACTCATTCACGTAAGAGCTGAAAATGTTTTTAGATGCGATTTTGCTCACTTTGACATCTCAAAATTTCAGTTTTTATTGTAGATCAGAGTGTTTTAAATAGATCTGGGTATTTGTATATAAAACAGAAATCCCGTAGCGAAATATTTTACATGCACGATATTGTAGCGTATTTGAAAAGCGTTGCAAAATGCAAAAGATAATTAAAGCGTACAAATTAATACACTATCTACCAACAAGTAATTGGACACCCCTGCAATCGAGCAATCGACGATATCTGCGATCCTGATACACGTCACGGCCGCCGCCGTTAAATATCATGTGGGAAACAACAACGCAACCAGTCGCATGCAAGATGCCAGACAGTTCGGAGCTCTCTGATTTCAAGAAAGGTGTAATCGTCGGGTATCACAGAAATGGCCGATCCATACGTGACATATCCAGCGAGTTGAAGTACCCAAAATCGACAGTGGTCTACGTGATTGGCCACTGTCAATTTTGATAAGAGGTGACTGTCGGAATGTGCCCCGACCCGGCAGACCCACAAAACTGGGAGTTAGAGACCGACGGGTGCTGGCCAGAGAAATTCGGAAGAACCGCACCAAATCGATGGGCTATATCCGCGAGGAGTTTCAACAGGCATCCGGGAGTGTTCTTTTGATGAATACCACCCGTAAGGAAGCCCATATGCTCGGTTATCATGGACGTGCTGCCGCCCACAAGCCTTTGATCACCAAGTCCAATAGCGCTGCTTGGCTAACGTGGTGCAAAGAACGTCGACAGTGGATCGTTGAACAGTGGAAACAAGTTCTCTGGAGCGACGAATCAAGGTTCACCCTCTACCGTTCAGATGGCAGGGTCTGGGTTGGGCGTCTGCCTGGAGAACGCCTCCTGCCGGAATGTATTGTGCCAACTGAGAAGTTCGGCGGCCGAGGAATTATGCTATGGTGGTGTTTCTCCTGGTATGGCATGGCACCCTTGATCGCAATTTCTGGTAGACTCAACGTCGAGACCTACTGCACCATTTTGGATGACCATGCGCTTCCTACGTTGTGGCAGTTTCACGGGGTGGACCCATGTTACTTTCAGGATGACAATGTCACCTGTCATGTTGCGAGGTCCACCATGGCTTGGTATGGTGACAATGGGGTTAATTAAATGGACTGGCCTGCGCATAGCCCGGACCTTAACCCTATTGAGCACCTCTGGGACGAGTTGGAGCGTCGACTTAAGGGGTATCCCCACCGTCCGACATCGGTGAAGGAACTGACCTGTCTTCTTCAAGCCGAGTGGAAGAAAATACCTCTAGCCGTCGTACAATGCCTGGTTGAGAGTATGCCCCGGAGAGTCGCAGCTGTAATCGCCGCTCGTGGAGGCTCCACCAACTATTGAAGGGGAATAAACTTCGTTTTCCTTTGCTATCACAGGTGTCTAATTACTTGTTGGAAGATAGTGTATTTGAATTGTGCTAAATTGAATTAATATACAAACTCAACTTGCCGTGTTATTAAGAATTGTATTCGAATTTTGTAGATCGGATAAATACGACGTAAAACTCCAGTCACTGGAAATCCAATGTTTTTAAATTAGCACGCTAGTACCTTAACATGTCAAAATGATCGCTTGCTATTACATAGCACGCCATCACTTTGACATCTCGAGAGCACACACGAATTGGTTGATACGTTCAGTAGCTAGAACCTTGTTTTCGGCTCGCAGAATAATTAAAATGTGAGCATGTGGCGATCCTCACTTTTAAAACTCAATTGTGTAGATATCAGCTGTCGATTTTCCTATCCTGAAACACTTCAGACAGTTCCTGAAACACTGAACTGTCTGATCTTCCATGAGTAGTTTCAACTTCAACTTGTAAGTAAGCCCGTTGCAAAATCTTTTGCAAAATGTACGATAATGCAGCGTATTTGACTGTGTCAATCCTCAGCATCAAGAGATGGCGCCACAATGCAGACGTTGCTGTAGCGTCAAGCGTTCCAGCAACATGAAAGTAAATGACAGAGAGATCTGACTGTTTATATTTATAATTCCTGAAAATCCCCCAGCTACGCGAAACTCTTTTGCTTTGGCTAAAAAATTACTCTAAAAATCATCGTGGTTTTAAGAACTTTTAAATAAATAAGTTATATGCGATAAGTAGGGGTACAGTACTTTTTCCTTTGGTAATCATGAGAACTAATCTGAAAGAATCTGTACTATTGTATCTAAAAGTGCGACATCATTATTTTCTTTGTTTTCAACAAATTTCCATATTTCTTGTTTTTAATTTTTTTCGAAGATGCAGTTAATCAACAGTCACTGGTACAAAATCAGGATTTTGTCATAAGTCTGTGGAAAGAAAACTGAGAACTCGAAAGTATGTATGCCTTCCCAGTCCCATTTAACTGAAGTGAAATTAAATACTTGCATCTTAAGGATCGGATATTATTCATGCAATGAGGTACATATTTTCATAAATTCAAAGGAATTTTCTATTTTTAATTCACCTAAGTTCGAAACCCAGTTATGAACGCTACTTTTATCCAGATAGCCTTTATAACCAGCGGCGCCTAATGCGTTGCTGGTTATAAGTTATGAACACTACTTTTATCCAGAGAGCCTTTACAACCAATGACGCCTAATGCACGTCTATATTACATCCACCTGGTGCAGTAGACGTCATGAATAAAATATAGACGTCCAGTGGACGTCTATGTATAAACATCCATCAGACATCACGTATAGATGTCCAGTGGAGGTCCTTATAATGGACGAATTTTGGTACTACCACATTTGGACATCCATTGGATGGCATTCATAGGACATCTAATGGACGTCCTTTATGGATGAATCGTGGAGCTATTCACGCATGCGCACCTTAAATATCAATAAAGTACGAGACCATTGAGCCAAGCGGGATTCATCGTTATAGATTGCACGACGATATTTTGCAAAGGTGGTTCCACCTAAAATCTCTGCCTTATGTTTCCAGTGGTAAAACTTCTTTACATATTTTCTTTGCAATTTATGTATTCCCAAGGATGAAAATTTGCACGTCGATGAAACTAATTTTAAGTCATAGCATGGGATATTTAACATTTGCTAAAGCATAACCATAATTAAATTAAAAATCAATTATTTTTCTTTGAGTAATGTTCAGACCTGTTAATAAATGGCGTGACCTGTACATTGATGACGTCAGTAGACAAACACATGTTGGATTGCTTAATTATGGTTATGTTTTAGCAAGTACTAAGTATCCCATGCTATAACTTAAAGTTAGTTTTATCGATGTGCAAATTTTCATCCTTGGGAATACATTAATTACGAAGAAAATATGTAAAGAAATTTTACCATTGGAAACATAAGGCAGGGATTTTAGGAGGAACCAACTTAAGGTATTTTGAAATCTCCGTTACTTAAATATTCACATAACTTTGAATTTCTTCTGTATTGAATGTAAATGTGCTTTTGCATAAGCTTTTGATCTGTGTTCGAGTTGTAAAAATTGTTGACAAGACATCTTCCTCCATAGCTACAGTTCAAATCTAACATTCACATGTTAGGACGGTGATGTCACTCAATGACGTCACGATTGTTTGTCTGCGAGGAAGGCGGGGTGACCAAACCTAAGTGTCTATTAACATTGGGTCAACAAACAGAAAACTTATTTTTAATTATACGTACGCAATGTATACCAGAAGTCATGCCCGTTCTCCGAACGGTGAATCTATAAAACTATTTTTTGAACATAAAATTAAAGAAAGGGAAAAGTAATTGAGGGAAAGAAAAGTTATTTAAGATCCGCAGCTGTTTTACGATTTTACCTCTTAACGACCTCTAACCTAAATGTTTTTGCCGCTCCAGAATACCATAAAGCCCGAAAATGTCATCCGCTCCTTGACAAATTTCGTTCCCCCTCCCTTTTGTAATAACAAAAGAACGACTCGTCAGTGTTGCGTTTTAGAGAGTTTTTTCCGGGGGAGGGGGAGATGGGCAATTACATATTTCGAGGAGGCTAGAACTTGTTGACTGATTATATACACATGATCCCAATTTTGTTATGTGTTAATATATCATCATCATTGTCAAACATTATCAATCCAACGCTGGACGAAGGTCTCCCCAAGTTCCTTCCACAACGGTCTGCCTTGTGCCACTCTCCTCCACGTTACTCCTGCATACTTCCAAATTTCATCCGCTCATCACCCATGTGGTCTTCTTCTGGGTCTTTTCCTGTCCCTCGGAATCCAATCTAAAATTTTGGCTGTCCATCGATGGTCTCTCCTTCTGGCAATATGTCCAGCCCATTGCCATTTCACGGATTTTACTCTGATCGTGATGGCTTCCACTGTTGTCATTTTTCCAATCCACGAGTTCTTATTCTTTTATCTCTCCTGTTACACCAAGCATGCACCTTTCCATGCTCTTTGAGTTGTCTGCAGCCTTTGTATGTCTCTTGTAGTTAATGTCCACGTCTCTGCACCATACGTAAGCACTGGAAGGATGCATTGATCAAAATCTTTTCTTTTAAAACATAATGGCATATTGCTCTTGAAAATTATACTGTTTCTTCCAAAAGCTGTCCATCCAAGTTTTATACGCCGATTAATTTCTTCATCGATGTAATCCTCACTTGATATTTGCTGCCCAAGATAAACGTAGGTATCAGTTATCTCCAGCTTTTCTCCATCAATCGATAAATCTTCATTTCTTGTAAAAGCATTGTACATCACTTTTGTCTTCTGAAAGTTCACTTTTAATCCCTCTTCCTTACTCTTGTCAGCAAGTTCCTGGATTATACTCTGCAGCTCTGATGCCGTAGTTGCCAAAATGACTACGTCATGAGCAAAGCGAAGGTGAGTTAGATAATCTCCATTAATTTTTATCCCTTTGTTTTCCCAGTTCAGTGATTGAAAGACATTTTCCATTTGGCATTAAAGAGCTTCAGAGATATGGTGTCTCCTTGTCTCACTCCTTTTCAAATTTTTATGTGTGCTGTATTCTCAAACAGCCCAATCTTTGCACTTGCATTTTCATAGATATAAAATATTTAATAAGAAATATAAAATATACTTATAATATAAAAATATTAATATATCATAATCATCATCATCATCATCATCATCATTTTCAACCATTATCAATCCACTGCTGGACGAAGGTCTCCCCAAGTTTCTTCCACACCGATCTGTCTTGTGCCAGTCTCCTCCATGTCACCCCTGCATACTTTCGAATTTCATCCACCCATCTCCCATGTGGTCTTCTTCTGGGTCTTTTCCTGTCCCTTGGAATCCAATCTAAAATTTCGGCTGTCCATCGATGATCTGTCCTTCTGGCAGTATGTCCAGCCAATTGCCATTTCAGGGATTTAACTCTGATCATGATGTCTTCCACTCTTGTCATTTTTCGGATCCACGAGTTCCTCTTCTAATCTCTCCTGGTTACACCAAGTATGCACCTCTCCATGCTACTTTGAGTTGTCTGCAGCCTTTGTATGTCTCTTTTAGTTAAGGTCCACGTCTCTGCACCATACGTAAGCACTGGAAGGATGCATTGATCAAACACTTTTCTTTTAAGACATAATGGCATATTGCTCTTGAAAATTATGCTGTTTCTTCCAAAAGCTCTCCAGGCAAGTTTTGTACGCCGATTAATTTCTTCATCAATGTGACCCTCACTTGATATCTGCTGTCCAAGATAAACGTACGTGTCTGTTATCTCCAGCTTTTCTCCATCAATCGTTAAATCTTCATTTCTTGTAAAAGCATTGAACATCACTTTTGTCTTCTGAAAGTTCATTTTTAATCCCACTTCTTTACTCTTGTCAGCAAGTTCCTGGATCATACTCTGCAGCTCTGATGGGCTAGTTGCAAAAATGACTACGTCATCAGCAAAACGAAGGTGGGTTAGATAATCTCCATTGATCTTTATCCCCTTGTTTTCCCAGCTCAGTGACTGAAAAACACCCTCCAATGAGGCATTAAAGAGCTTCGGAGATATGGTGTCACCTTGTCTCACTCCCTTTCCAATTTTTATGTGTGTTGTATTTTCAAACAGCCTAATCTTTGCACTTGCATTTTCATAGATGTTATTAATATTATTAATGTATGCATCTTCAATACCGCAGGTTTTCAGAGCCATTGTAACTGCTGATGGTTTCACCGAATCAAAGGCTTTTTCATAATCGATAAAAGCCATGCACAATGGAAGTTCATATTCCCTCGCTCTTTCAATTAGTTCTCTCAGCACATGGATATGATCTATTGTGCTGTAGCCACTCCTGAATCCAGCTTGTTCTCTCGGTTGAGCCATGTCCAGTGTTACCTTCAAGCGGTGTAAAAGAACTTTAGTGAAGATTTTATAAACTACTGATAGGAGGCTGATAGGTCTGTAGTTTCCGAGATCCTCAATGTCACCTTTCTTATGTAGCAGGATCATTGTAGCGGTGTTCCAATCCTCAGGAATCTTTCCTTCATTAAGGCATCGAGTGAAAATTTGGGCGAGTACTGTTTCGATTTCTCCACTTGCTTCTTGTATGATGTTTACAGTAATTCCATCTTCTCCTGGAGCTTTTCCCCGCTTCATGTTCTTGATTGCATGTGCAACTTCTGCTGGAAGGACTGGAGGAACTCTGGTACTGGTATCTTTCATGATGTCTGGAGTGCATGTATCATCCCTTTCATATAATTTGGAGTAGAAATCTTTCACTCTTGTCAAAAGTTCGCCTCTATTTCTTGTTACGGAACCATCTTCTTTTCTCAGTGCCATAATCTGTTTTCTTCCCTTACTGAGATGTCCCTTTTCTATCTTTAGGCTTTGGTTGTTTTCAATTGCTTTCCTCACTAGTTCACAGTTGAATTTTCTTACGTCTTCAGTGATACTTTTTCGTACTGTCTTGCATAGCTCTATATATTCCACTTTGGAAGTCACATCTTCTTTAGTTGTCCTCATCTCTCTTCTTTTTTGCATCAACATTTTCGTTTTTCCTGATAATTTATTTACATGCAACTTGTTCTTAGACCCAGCTAATTTTGTTGCTGTTTCCATAAGAGCTTTGGTTACTTTTCTGTTAACTTCAGAGATGTCCACTTCTTCCGATGTTAGGCCTTCTAAAGCAGAGAACCTGTTCTTTAGTTCCAACTTGAAGGTATTATGGTGTTTTTTAAGGTTGGTTATGTCAATAGATTTTGTTTGTCTTATGAGCTTGCCACGTTCAAGTTTAGTGTTGAGGTGCATCTTACATCTCACCAATCTATGGTCACTACCTGTGTTGAACTTGTTTAGCACACTGCAGTCTTCTATGACAAATGTTTTGTTACACATAATAAAATCAATTTCACTTGTCGTCTTATTTGGATGTCTCCATGTCCATTTCCTGTGTGGCTTTTTCTTGAAAAAAGAGTTCAAGATGAAAAACCCTTCTGCCTCTGCAAACTCTACGAGAGTATTTCCACGCTGGTTTCTGTTGCCGTGACCGAATTTACCTACTGAAGTTTCATTCTGTTGCCGTTGCCCTATTTTTGCATTGAAATCTCCCATAATTATTTTCAAGTGCTGCTTACCTTTATTATTTAGATGACAAATTTCCTCATAAAATTCTTCAATTTCTTCTTCAGGATGACTTGTGGTGGGTGCATAAGTTTGAATAATCTGAGCCTGGTATCTTTTCGAGAGTTGGATAACAAGCCGTGCAGCTCTGTCAGAGGAACTTTCAACTTCTACAACTTTATCCTTCAGTTTCTTGTTTATTATAAATCCAACACCACTAGTTCTGCCAGTATCTGTCCCACGATAGTAGAAGAGATGTCCACTTTTCAGTTCGATGAGATCTTCTCCTTTTCTCCTTACCTCACTTAGCCCGACGATGTCCCACTTGATCCTTTGTAGTTCCTCTTCCAATTCAAGAAGCCTTGAATCAGAAGATAGGGAGCGTCCATTGTACGTTGCCAAGGTCAGCATCAGATGGCAGCCTAGTCCGGTCCTCCGGGGATTCTTAGCACCCTCTGCCTTCATGTCGCACTGGCCGCTGCCTTGGCCAGGTACATTCCAGCTGCCGGAGACTGAGGGCCAAGATTTAAGTTGTGGAGTCATTTTGGAGGGGTTTGGCCATATCTCACCACGCTGGCCAAGCGGGTTGGTGAGTGTGGGATAGAATTTCCTCTAATCCCGATGGTATAGTTATACCGCTATTGGCGGTCGTCAGAGCCCCTTTAGTAGGAACAGGATGCACCACGAGAAGGCGGGGTTGACATTTGTCAAGGAGAGGCTGTGATGTTACGCATCACCTGACCTTACATCCCATCTGTCATATATATATATAAAAATTTAAATACAGTACAAAACTTTACTTATGCTATTATACCAGAAATGCAAATTCTAAGACATCTACGCATACAAGTGATTAAAAATGTTATACCTTTGCTTTAATTCAGTAATGGACCACGGATTATTTTACCATGGGGTGATGTAAAATATTGAGGATGCTAGTAAGGTAAGGCTGTGCTGGAGAAAATCCCTCCATGGCATTAGGAATGGTAAAAAAGTCCTCGCCTTACTTCAAGCGTGTTTCTGATTATTAAGGAATCATTACAGTAAGTAGTGTTACTTGAAAAAAAAAAACGTATGGTGTAAGCCATTACCCTGCCATTTGGTTTCAACCCTTTAGATTATTTAGATTAGCAAATAGTAGAAAAAAAAACCTAACTAACTGTTTGGATGCCAGTTTGAGGTGCCTTGAATTAAGTGTCTCCATTTTTTCTTTTTTCTTTTTTTTTTTTTTTTTTGTTGTCACAGAGCGTAAACCACCACCGCCAGAAAAAAAACACACCTTATTATGGGAACAATGTCTAATAATTTACTATTGTTAAAAATTAGGTAGCAAATATTTTGTTGTATTGGAAGCACTAACGTCACGTTAGCTATACTGAGGCTTAACCGTGTACATAAAAAGTCGGCATCCAAAAGGCTGAAATAAAGTCTGAATGCCAACTTGCAAAATATGATGATGTATTGCAGTGCAAACATCTCTACTCTGTGGAATTAGGTTTTTATTGCAGAAGTAGTCCGAGTTGTAAGAGCTTGAAAAATTGCCCCTTCAGTGAGGACTGTTTTAATGTTTTGTTGAAGGACGATAGAAATTTCTGACTGAAGTCCACATGTGGATGTTTTTTATTACTATAATATTTACCCTCATTTTCTTAATTTTTTAAATTAATTTCTCCAAATATTCAGCTATAAACGAACACAGTTAGACTAAATATAAGGGGAGATCGCCCAAAAGCCTACGAGGGGGAGCGTTCTTGGATTTACGTGGGGGTAAGACCCCGGAGAAGATGCCTGAATACATCACTGCGACTAGTGCTGGAAGGATTATTACCACTCGAAACTTCCGATCCCTAGGTTTGACATGCATTGGCCTTAGAACGTTTCCCGGGGAAATCAGGGAATTCTTCTGCTGAGATACTTAGGCAGATAGGAGGGAGCTGTAACAGGTGGAAAATCTTGTTACTTCCCCCTTTTCTTCTTCTTTCTTGTAAAAAGTATGCTCATAATCTGTTTATTCGGATTGAGCAAAATGAAATAATTTTTAAGACAAATTTTCATCCTTGAACTCCGCTTTTCAGACAGTGCAAAATATCACAGAAAAACGAAACACGTGTCAACAAAGCAAGAGTTCTGCTGAGGGCTGAAAGATATAGCTCCCAGACAAACCTAACTAATGCTTTAGCGACAAAAGTGGCGACTGAGGGTGACTTCTGCTAATCCCTCGCAAGCAATGCGAATTCAAAGAACATGGGGGTTCTTTTAATTCTAATGCGTGCGAGGGATTAGCTCATGCTATCCGGGCGACTCGGGCTCCTGTGATTGTTTGCATGTAAGGGCGTGTTGGGCGTTATGGCCGCAAAAGTGTTAAAACAGGGTCGTGACGTCAATCCATACGTTTTGACGTAAAACGGTAGCAAGCTTTGGCGCTTCTTCAATTTTAAATCAAGATTTCATGGAATTTTTACGGCATTTCAACGTTTCTGGAGTAATTATCTTTAAACCTTACAGCATTTTGAACAGTAAAGCTAAGCCACACTTTTGAATTGTTTGGTTTTCAGACTTTTCTAGGTGTTGAAGTGGTAGAAAAATTCAAGCAGACAATATTCAAAAGCCGTTTTTTTCCTTTTTTTGGACTTTTCGAAGTACCTGGACATTTTGATGAATAAAGCTAAGCCACCTCTTTGAATTTTCGGTTTCCAGATTTTTATTTTAAGTGTTGAAGCAGGAGAAAAATTCGAGCAGACAATATTCAAAAGCCGGCATTTTGACTTTTTTGGTTTTCTGACTTTTCTAGGTAACCGAACCTTAAGACCTATCAACATGTCAATTTTCAGAACTCTGGGTCATTTAGAAGTGGTCGAACAGTTCGCAAAAAATTC
The DNA here is from genome assembly GCA_039090855.1 of Macrothele yani. Classification (NCBI taxonomy): domain Eukaryota; kingdom Metazoa; phylum Arthropoda; class Arachnida; order Araneae; family Macrothelidae; genus Macrothele; species Macrothele yani. The sequence continues at coordinate 59,489,339 of CM077010.1, forward strand.
AAGCAGCCAATGTTCCAAAGCTGCCATTTTGATTTTTTTTTGGTTTTCGGATTTTTCTTGGCATACGGATGTGAAGACCGATCAGCATACTAAATTTCAGATCTCTAGGTCCTTTAGAAATGGTCGAACAATCCGCGGACGGAAACACTCGCATTTTCCCACTTTACTTTATATACCGGATGTTTCACTGGGTAATCACAACTTTCCTATAGCATAAATCGTTAAATAATAACGAGATGGCGCTATAAGTGCCAGACGCCGATCAGAAGGCGACAGGGAGTAGTGGGACGGTTGACACGAGATATCGGACATGCAGCGATATAACACAGAAGAAAGAGTTTTCTCTGTGAAAAATTGGTATTCGGGAGGAATAAAACAACCAAAGGTGTTACGAAGGTGGTGTACAGCGTTTTAGAATCATTGTAAGCCATCCCGTGCGTACTTGACGAAATTGGTAGCGAAACTCGCGAAAGAACCGGCAGCGTCACAGATGACGTGGCAAGCATAGGGACGAACAGAAGGACAGTGCGGACAGCCGAAAACATCAAAGCCGTATGAGAACTCCTGCACGAAGAAGCTGGTACGTTAACACGAAGACTTGAGCAGCAACTAGACATTAGCCCAGCGTAGGCATGGCGCATTGTGACGTCGGATGTGGACATGTTTCCCTACAAAATACAGGTGCATTAGCTTTTGAGCACAACAGCCGTCCAGCAATGTTATGCATTTGCGAATGACATATGCTTACTGATCGATGAGCACAACTTTGACGTGAAGAGCATTGTCTTCAGTGATTAGGCGCAGTTCTGGTTGAATGGCTACGTTAACTGGCAAAATTACCACATCTGGGGAAGCAAGAAGCTGGCGGTCTGTGTTGTGAAGCCTCTGCATGTGCTGAAGCTAACAGTTTGGTGTGCAATGAGTGGTGATGGCCTCATTAGTTCATTTTTCCTGGAGTACAGTGCCGCATACAGGGACTTTTTGAAGAATCGTTTTTTCCCGGTGCAGTCCAGAAAAACTGGATTCACGACCGCACATTTCAACAGGATGGAACACCGCCACACACCACAAATGCTGTTCTTGATTTGTTTCACCAGCAGTATGGCCCATGGGTCATCGCCAGACGATTCCCTCCACATTTTTCAGCCGGTCTCTCTTGGCCTCCATACACCCCCGATCTAACGCCGCTCGACGTCTTCTTATGAGGCTATCTGAAAGATCGGGTGTACCAGGACAACCCGCGAACACTGCCTGACCTCCGACGTGCCATCCAACATGAAACTGTATGTATCCCGTCGAACATCTTCCCGTCGGTATTGCAGCACTTCTAATCACATATTCGCCACCTCGTGACAGCGAATGGTCATCATGTGGAACATGTCATCCATTGATTACCTTTTGCCTACTCTTACTCCTGTAAACGTCTTTTTCCTCTTCCAATAAAGTAAGTTAACTTTATTTTCTCTTTCTTTTGTCACTGCCCAGTGAAACCCACATATACAGATAATTAAAATGATGTTTTTTGATTAAACGTTTTACGTTTTGCTATTGTTTTACAGTGAGAAACAATGCAAAACGTGTGGATAGAGTATCTATACAGTATTTTTATTTTAGTATACAGTATATACAATGTGAGCATTTCAATGCATGTTTGTATATACCATTTACGTAGTTCGATGAATTTGGAGCATACATATATAACAATCAATGATGTAACACCACGAAATTTAAAAAGCACGTACTTTCCGCTCAGTACTTAATTCAATCAGTCAGCAAACTTTGCCTGCAAAATATCTGAAAAGCGGATTTTTTCGTTTTTGGCAATTCGTAGCATGTTTTTCAAAACGTACTTTTAAATTCTTCAGCAGTGGAAATCTCCTTATCGTCTTTGTTTACAGAAAACTTTTTAAACACTTCATTACACTTTACAGCGTCTTTAAAAATCGCACACTTATTTTGCAACTACCCCAGATTCTTCCTCAATCATTTTCTTCCGATATTTTGAAAGCATCGAACTCGTGCATGGTTCGTTGCCTCTTCGATTCACAGATCTTCATCAACCGTAGTGAAATCTTTTGCATTTCCTTCACGGTTTAGAGACGTTTTTAGTTCAAAAATGGGGTTTTAATCCTCTTCTGGATTGACAACGAATGCCCCATTTTGTTTGAAAAAAGCTGTTTTACCTACTTCTAAGTAAAGTATCGCCATATTGAAACCACAGATTAATAGTTTTTGTAACGGGTATCTGGATGACAAAAAGTACATTATTTCCGCCCAAAGAAGCTAAACATGAGAAAAAAAAGGTATATTTCGGAGTCATCAACATGCAGAACTTGTTAAAAAAATCGTGTTTAAGAAGTTTTAAAAAGATAACGAAGACGTGAGTTTAAAAATACGAAACATCATCTCTCTCTCACTCTCTCTCTCTCTCTCTCTCGCGCTCGCTCGCTCGCTCTCTCTCTCTCTCTCTCTCTCTGACCACCATTCAAGAGATTGTAACTGATGTGTGGTCCTTGGAGTCAATCAAGTTTTTATGATATGTGTTCACTGATTTATAATTTTTTGTTAACTAGGGTACGCTTGTTCCTTCTGTAAGTGCATTAAAGGAGAGAGCGAATCACACAAAAGAGTCCTTCCCCCTCTTCCCAACTTAGCCGGGCCATATTGTTTGAGCAGGTTTGATAGTCTACTCCAGATGGGAAAGAACGTATTGCTGACTTTAAAAATGAGAAAAGAATGATCGGATAGAAGTGACTTCAAAGCTCAACCGCATTAGTGCTGCTATTGCGTCCGGCATTCCCTTACCTTCCATTTCTTTGGGGAAACTTGTGGTAGGAGCGCCGGATTTGCGACACCGTACATATGCCCCAAAACACTTTAACCCATTCCTTAGTCCTACTTCTGGCTTTTAGTTAGAGGTTTAGTGAAAAACACTTCTAAATATATAACATAATATCAGAAAAGAAAGAACCAGCACTTCATCCAGAGCAGATTACATCAGAAAAGGGAAGTTTTTTATTTTATTTGCAAGTGGAGATGGGAGATATTTTGGCAGATTTAATCCCTTTACTGAGGTCACCGGACAAGACGATCATTTTCCCACAGAACTGTTGAAGACCTTGCTAAATAGGCTTCCTTGTATTTTTTCGCTTCATAATGATTCCAAATGTTTCGGATGACCTATTGTTTGGCACGACGGAAACCATTATTCAAAAACTCTCATGCCCGACTACAAGATACTTTTATTTACCAGAAACCAAAAGTAATAACTTGATGTTTTTAAAAGACTGTTTTTATTATTTATAATAGTTGGGAAGGTGTTTTTGGGAGTTTTTGTTTACGATAACACACTCTGTGGTAACTTTCCCATCCACCGCAAATTGGAAAGGGGTGGAGACTGGGTCGCAATGTAACGAGACAGAAGTAACAGCTTCTTGCACTCTTTAGCTGTTTTAAAACTGACAACTTGCCGTGTCTAATTGGTCTTATTTGTCTGTGGTGGTCTTATTTGTCAATGGTGCTACTACCGACAGCGGCGCTAGTCGGCCACACGCAAGCAACTCAGAAACATCAAACCCTCTGGGCTATGCAGTACAGTAAGTAGTGTACAAACAATACAATGAAAAGACAAAAGTCTTCCTGTAGACAGAAAATGTTGCTAGATGTTCGAGGGCAATGGAGACTGGGGATAATTGTACGAGGCAACAGATGAGCTCTATTGTTTAAAGTAACCGCTCTGCAAATCAGCCGTATTGAAAGGAGAATTTTAGCATACAGAGTGCGCCACACATTGACAGGAGATGATTATACGAGGTAACAAATGAGATCCATTGCGTCAAGTAACCGTTCAGTACAGCAGCGGTATCGAGAGGAGTATTTCAGGATACACAGTCCGCCCCATATTGGCTGGAAATGATTGTACAAGGTAACAGACGAGCTCCATTGCGTCAAGTAACCACGCAGTACAATAATGGTATCCAGAGGAGAATTTCAGCACAAACAGTACGCCACACATTGACTGGGGAGGGTAACAAACGAGCTCCATTGCGGTAGACACTATAATTCGTGCATGAATACTAGTATTAAAAGAAATCCGTCTTGTTGCACGATGATATTTATTCAGCTAAAAAATGAAATCTATATACAGTTTAAAATCACATGAGCACTTTCGGTGTCACATTGACACCTTCATCAGATGTAATTTCACCATGTGGCTACATGCTGGTCTTAAGTACGTGGAGTAGATGCATCATGGGAAAGGTAATGTCAATGTCACATGATATACCAGATAACAAGACAATCAAAAATAGGCATAGTTAGCCAATGATCACTTAACAGAAGCAATTGCTATTGTGCTGTCTTTCCCAACAAGATTGCTCCAAGGTTCAGGTAAAACATAAGGATAATAGTCATTACAGCTTATAATACACGTTGCTGATCACTTAACAGAAGCAATTGCTATTGTGCTGTCCTTCCCAACAAGATTGCTCCAAGGTTCAGGTAAAACATAAGGATAATAGTCATTACAGCTTATAATACACGTTGCTGTAATGACTATTATCCTTATGTTTTACCTGAACCTTGGAGCAATCTTGTTGGGAAGGACAGCACAATAGCAATTGCTTCTGTTAAGTGATCATTGGCTAACTATGCCTATTTTTGATTGTCTTGTTATCTGGTATATCATGTGACATTGACATTACCTTTCCCATGATGCATCTACTCCACGTACTTAAGACCAGCATGTAGCCACATGGTGAAATTACATCTGATGAAGGTGTCAATGTGACACCGAAAGTGCTCATGTGTTTTTAAACTGTATATAGATTTCATTTTTTAGCTGAATAAATATCATCGTGCAACAAGACGGATTTCTTTTAATACTAGAGCTCCATTGCGTCAAGTCACCGCGCAGTGCAACAGTTTTATCGAGAGGAGTTTCAGCATACCCAGCCCACCGAACATTAGCAGGACAATAAAATTAAACCTCTTCTTCGTGCATCCTTCGTCTTTACTAAAAACCGACAATGTAGGTGGTTCTTGGTGGTGGTTCTTCATCTACAGTGTCAGGTGGTCAGCAAAACTGGAACCTTAGGACTAATTCGTCGCTTGATGCGATGAATCGCGTTTTTAGCAACGATAGACGAGCCAGAATATGGGTTCAACAGCACGAGGCAGCGTTAACTGTACAAGCCAGTGAAGGCGGTGTTATGGTGTGGGGACTGTTTTCATGAAAGCCATTGAGTTCCTTTAATACTTCTGGAACAACATTTGGATCTCTTGAGTTATCTATACATTGCTGCAGACGAGAACCGTTACGCATGTGTACGTGCTTCCTGACAGAGAGGGTTACTTTTAGCAACACAATGCGCCATTCCACATGACTCAGATCATTACACAGTGATTCCAGGAGCACAGTAGTGACTTTGAAGTGCTGAAATGGCTCCCACAGTACCCAGACCTTAACCCAGGAGAGTACTTGTGAGATGCGATTGAGAGAGCGATTCGTAAGAGAGGTCTTCCTCCAGCAAACAGTCAGGAACTGACGAAGGCTATCATATCCGCTTGACTGAACGTGCAGTGCCTATAGAACGATAGCAGCAGCTCGTTGAATCCTCGCTACATGGAAACGAGACTATTTCGAAGGCCAAGAGGATCCAAACACGTTATTAGATACGTGTTCTAATGATTTGGAACTTCAGTGTATTTAAGATCGGGGAATTAAATTCACCTGAAACGCTGAAACCTGGCCTATAAAAAAAACATCTTAGACAAATTGCAAAAAAACAAAACGTGAAATGGAATGCAGATATAAGATCCAGGACAAAACTTTTAGGCGTAGGTGAAAAGGTTGTCAATTTAAAATGGAAATGGGCTGGCCGTATAGCAAGAATGGAAAAAAATAGATGGACTAAAATAATAGCAGAATGAAGACCATATTAAGAAAAGAGAGGAGTAGGAAGACCAGAAGGACGATGGATGAATGATATAAACGAAACTGTAGTAAAGCTGTGGAATAGACACGCCCAGGACAAGAACATTTGGAAAGAGATGAGGTAAACCTATTGCCTCAATTGGCTATAAAAGGGGTAGGAAGAAGAAGAAAAAAAACAGATTAGAGAGTCATCGCTTTCTGCAAAATACTAAAATCAAAATATTAGATGGGATATAAAATACAGTGTTAAAGTCAGTTGTCTGCAATATTCTGCAGCCACTGAAACTTTAAATTCTGAGCCGAAATAATTTCTCATCCAAACTAAGGATCCTATTGATAGAAAGAAACGACGACATATCCGGAAGGCACACATTCTTCTGTAAGGCACCTTGGGATTGATCTTTTTTATTTTTTTTTTATTTATTTTTTTTTTGGTTGGAGGTTTAACGACCACCGTGAGCAACTCAATGGGCTATAAGCAGTCGCCCGTCCCTAATTTAGGGTCACTGGTTCCAGGGAAGGGAGAGAGCCAGTGCCGTAAGACAAACACAACATCCATGCCTCACCGGGATTCAAACCCGGACCCCTTACGGACGAATGAGCAGAGGCCAGCGCCTTAGACCACTGCGCCACCGGGGCGGCTGGTTGGAGGTTTAACGACCACCGTGAGCAACTCAATGGGCTATAAGCAGTCGCCCGTCCCTAATTTAGGGTCACTGGTTCCAGGGAAGGGAGAGAGCCAGTGCCGTAAGACAAACACAACATCCATGCCTGACCGGGATTCGAACCCGGACCCCTTACGGACGAATGATCAGAGGCCAGCGCCTTAGACCACTGCGCCACCGGGGCGGCTTTGATTTTTTTTTTTTTTTTTTTTTGATTGGAGGTTTTAACGACCACCGTGAGCAACTCAATGGGCTATAAGCAGTCGCCCGTCCCTAATTTAGGGTCACTGGTTCTAGGGAAGGGAGAGAGCCAGTGCCGTAAGATAAACACAACATCCATGCCTCACCGGGATTCGAATCCGGACCCCGTTCGGACGAATGATCAGAGGCCATCGCTTAGACCACTGCGCCACCGGGGCGGCACCTTGGGATTGCACTTGCTAAAATCTGTTGGTATTCATGGGCAGTATGCCGAAAAATCCTATAAACCAAAACAAAATGCCTATTTTTTTTTACCCGAGATCCAAAAAAGAAAACACTCTACAACGTTTGGGAGTTATAAAGCTATACAATGAGGGAAAATATGTCTTGAAGTCTGCCCTCTAGTTTTAGTTTTCTTTTTGTCGAATATCTTTTAAAGAGCTATAGATTTCCTCATCTTTTCTTTCAGCAGTGTAAATGTTGTTGAGGTTTTCATTTCCGCCATGTATTTCTCGTAAACGCCAGAACAGCTCAGAAGACATGTAGTAAACACCACCTGTTATCAGTATCAGGAAAAAGGCAAGGAAGAGAAACATGTGACTCGATGAAGAAACACAGAAACTGTTATTATTCCCCATAGCAATTCTATTGCTCTCCTACATTCATAGCAAACTGCGTTCATCACAGATATTTAGAAAGAATTATAAAAGCTTCTATATTGAAATTAGGCTCCATTTATTTCAGTCGTTTTTTATTTTCGCGAGCCTTCTTTTTCTTTCATGAATTATTCTGATGCATCTTTCGAGTCAAGTAAATGCCAAGTAAAACATTTCTATGTAACGAAAATGAATAACGGAAGTAGTCAAAATCATTGTTGAAATCTGATTGTGCAGCATGTTGTCCCATGAAGTGACGCAACAAGAAATGTTTGAATGTGTACTCAACAATGTACAACAATGAGCCATTACACTATGGCCACCTACCTAATAAGCTGTAGGACCCCCTTTAGCCCGCGAAACAGCGTCCACTCGGCGAGGCAACCTTTCCGATGAGGTGGCGATAGGTATCCTGAGGTATCTGGTACCATAATGTCAACAGCAGGTCCTGCAGTTCCCGTACATTGTGATTTAGCGCGAACTCGCTTTTCCAAGTCGAACCACAAATGTTCGATTGGGTTCATATCACGTGAATTTGGAGGCCAGGGCATTAACAGAAAGTCACCAACAAGTTCCTCGAACCACTCCTTGACGATTCTGTCAGTGGTGCATTATCCTGTTGGTAATGGCCATCACCAGCAGGGAACGCAGTTGCCATGAATAGATGATTTTTGTCAGCAACGATGTTCAGATACCTGACAGCTGTCAGGGATTGTGCTTTGGAATACTGGGGACTAAAGAAAGCATCGCCCACAGCATAACACCGCCGCCGCTGGCCTGTTTCTGTCCAACAGTGCATCAAGGTGCCATAGCCTCTGTTGGTAATCGGCGTATTCTAGCTCGGCCGTCCACGTGATGCACCAAGAATCTTGATTCGTCAGATCAGGCCACTTTTTTCCAATCATCCACGGTCCAATCTCGATGACCTTGCGTTGTTGGCGATGACGTACAGTGAGCGTTTGGACCCGGCTGGTTGCTCAGCTACGCGGGCCCATGCGCTAAAGGCTGCGATGAACTGTGTGCTGTGACACATGGCCCTGATCATCAATGTTGTAGCTACGGGTGATTTGTCGCACTGTGTTCCTGCGGTCGCTGTGAACAATGAGCGACAGTCTCCGCTCCACTCTGGCATCAATGAGCTGCGGACGACACACGGCTAGACAATGGTTAGTCGTTTGGCCATCTGTGCACCACTTTTGATACGCACTCTCTACAGCGGCACATGAACAACCCACAAGCTGCGCCATTTTCGAGATCGTAGTTCCGAAGCGCCGTGCCATCACAATTTGTCCTTTATCAAATTCCGGTAAATCGGAAGCTTTTCCCATCCTGACTCCGAACACTCTACAAACCGAAACCTGTCCTCACGTTGTATGTATACATCTATAACTTCACCTGCGCCACCGTTCGGACTCCAGGCGCGCTTATTACTCTACACTGGGGTGGTCATAATGTAATAGTTTATCGGTGTATTTTACTAAACTATCGCCAAACATTATTTCATCAGTATTCACATGAACGTAACAATACTTCATAACAGTCTCCGTAAATAATGAGAACCTGATTCAGAATGTAATAAAAGCTATTACAAAAATTCATTTGTGATGCTATGAAAACGGTTCGTCATAACGGAATTTGATTTCCTCTGGACTTCCCTGGAGTTACGTGCTGTTGACGACAGCTTTAAAAGGATATATAACACGATCGGGTGTAACGTGTAGATATCCTAGACTAAATATTACCAATGTCTCACACTAACACACTTGCTATTCAGCTTTTCTTTCTAGCTTGAGATCAGATTTTAGCTTGCACATGCGCAGAAGCACTTTCGTAGTTACACACGTACATGGCATTTCATCGGTGCCAGGGTCGTTACTTACGTTCGTCTAAATCTGAATAATATACACAGTCGTGTCACATTATTGTGACCACTCCTACTTTTGATGTCAATAGCGAGTTGCTAATGAAAGAAGGCATGTGTTGGTGACCTGGCTTGGAGGGTATATAAGCTGTACTGTAGGCTTTCTGAAAACATATCACTCGTTGCTGTCATGGATAAAAGGAGCGATTTATCAGACTTGCAAAAACGGATGATTATCGGCTTTCGGGCCAGGGGTTGCAGCATTTCTGAAACAGCTGAGTTTGCGAGCTGTTCGCGTATACTGCTGTCATTAAAGTACATCGTTATTGGAGAAATGGCACCATTGCGGATAAGCGATGTGGAAACCGCGGTGCACCACGTGCCATTGATGTGAGAGGTGAACGTCGGCTGCAAAGGTGCGTGAGGACCGATTGACACGCTACAGTGGAGCAACTCACTGGCCGAATGAACTTGGGGGCCACATGAAATGTGTCTAAAACGAAAGTTCAGCGAACCCTGCTGCGTATGGGACTCCGATGCAGACGGATGGTGACTGCACCTATGCTACCGAAGGTGCATCGGCAGTATCGGAATTGGACCTCCGCTGATTGGAAAAGGAATGCCTTCTCTGATGAGTCACGTTTTCTGCTTCATCGAACGGATAGACGTTGGCGTATAAGGCGAGAAACATGCAACAAACACTCTTCAACCATTGTTGGAAGAACACAAGCTAGTGGGGCAGCGCTATTGTCTGGGGAATGTTTTCGTGGCATTCTCTGGGCCCACTCACACCTGTGGAAGACACAATGGCCCGAATTCGTTATGAATCCATCCTTGCAGATCACGTACACCCATACGTGCTCATTGTCTTCCCTGGGGCGGATGGGATCTTTCAGTACGACAATGCGACGTGTCACACAACTAGAAATGTCCGAGAGTGGTTGGAAGTGCATGATGAAGAATTCAAAGTACTTCCCTGGACCCCTAATTCCCCCAGACGTAAACCCAATTGAGCGTCTGAGGTACCACTTCGATCGTGTTGTTTGCTCTATAGATCCTCCACGACGCACCCTCCAGCAGCTGTTAGATTCACTGCAGTCAGCATGGCTTTACATACCAGTGAACACCTTCCAGCACCTTATTGAGTCACTCCCAGTCCGTCTAGATGCTGTCCGCTCTGCACACGGCGCTTACTCTGGATATTAACTGGTGGTCACAATAATGTGACTCGACATTGTGTATTGATAATGATAATACAAATATTGTTTTCGAAAACTGAACAGTCGAAATACTTACTATTGCCGCCTCCGTAGTTAATAAATGTTTACTTTTATGACTCACATATCTTATTTCATTAGTTTTAGTAAAATAACATTCATTAATCCGCATACGGAAGTACTGCTAAGAATAAGGAATTAGTAAAACGTACTGTTTGTTTTTATGATTTATTTCCACTTAGTATGTTACGAACTGTGGCTCTTTGTGGTCGTGAGTGACTAGAATAAATACAGTGTGTTGCGCATAAATAAAACTGAACAGTTGTTTTATTTCACACACACACAAAGATTTTGGCATTCGAAAGATGCATAGCATAAATTATCTACAAGAGTGCCATGACACTCTCTTGAATTTCTTTTTTTTTCTTTTTTAGTTATTGTTCGCTACACGCTTCTTACCTACCAGTGGAACACAGTGGAGGTGCTCACAAGCTTAACAATTTCGAGAAAACAGAGGCTGTATAGGGAGAAAGTTTGTCGGACATGATTGAAATCGTACTGTGGTAAGTTAATCTAGGCATAAGTCGGGACGGTTTGGTGTTAAGCTGCGAGCACGTGATGTGAAGAGCTCACCTATTACTTACTCGTGAAATAGTCCCTCTTTCGCTCTCTTATGTTAAGCTAGATGGTTATTAACCATGCGTGAAAATCTCCTGCAAAACGACCAGAATTCGATAACAGTTCCAGTGAAAAGAGCAAAGCTGAGCACCAGAAAAATGTCTATTCGAATTCTGTTTCCACTTGATACTGGGAATCTCTTTCCATGTGTTGTTTAAATGAGTGATTTTATACGCATGGCTTCTACCCTCTTTTAGAAGCCATGCTGGAATTTTGTGAAAAACCAATTTAATTCTCAGCGTATTTCCTTTGTAAATCAAAACTCTCTTTGTCCCTATCTAGAAGCTCTCGTAACTCGCTCAAATGAAATTTAGAAGATTTTGACTCAAACGATTTTTCATTTCACCCATTACAGCTTTGTCGCTGTCGAACTCCTACCCTTTCAAGTTCTTCCTGAGATTTGGTAATAGGGTATAGTCCGATGGAGCCAAATCCTGTTAGTAGGGTGGACAGCAGACTGCCCACTCATATAGTGTTGTCTAAGTCAAAAACGCTTTGTGCGCCGGTACATTGGTGTGAAGGAAGGATAATGCTCCCGTCCCTTTCCCGCGAGTCTTAAGCTTCAGTTCAACTCAAAAATGTCTCAGTAAGTTAGAATAATACTCTGTATTGATACTGGACTTCATTCCAGGAAATCAGCAGTGATCACGCTTTCTGCATCCCAGAGGACGAGTGGCATCCAAGTCGACTTCCGCACTCGGAGCCTTTTAGGAGGGGAAAAAGAGGCCTTCGATTGCTTTTTCGATTCAGGATTGAAGTGATGTACGTATGTTTCTCCCATACTGACATACTGTCCCCAAAATGGAGCCTCATTATCTTCAATATTATGCACAATTTCATCTGAACACTTCACTTTTCTCCGCTTGTGTTCTGCATTCAGTGGCTTGTGTGTGTGCAACCAACTCGAAGAAACTGTGACGTGCCTGCACCGCAGGACGCACACCAGATAAAGGCAGATAGCAATGAGAGCACATATCTGTGTAGCTGAGATGGGAGAGCGACTTACGCCGGAGTGAAGGTACCCGGGTTCGATGCCCGGCGTGGACAACCTTGTACGTTATATTGGCGCCCGAACTTCCAGGATGACCTGGCTGTTAAGTTTCTCGCAATGATGTGATATTCTTTCCACACGGCGAGACAGGAAAAATGAGAATCCCTTCCTCAGAGCTTCGAGAAAATAAAACAGTGTGATGTTACGTTCCATGCACCAAATTGTCTGGGATTTCTCAAATGCACGTTCTTCATGGAATGACTGCCTATAGCGACACATGGTTCCGGCTGACCAGTGGACCATGCCCCCTTCCCTCTTTCGGGGTGGGGGGGCGGAGATGTGACGTGCCTGCACCGCAGGACGCACATGAGATAAAGGCAGATAACAGTGAGGGCACATATCCGTGTAGCTCAATTGGGAGAGAGACTTACTCCGGAGTGAAGGGACCCGGCAAAAACTTGTACGTTATAAAACCTTCATTCTTAATACATTCACTACAACATTGGACGCTCGCTCATGGGAGATGTTGAATATTAATGTGCTTCACCGTCACACTGCGGTCTAGCATGATCAGGCCATGAAAGGCATCCACATCTGCGGGTGTCGATAAGGTAACAGGTCTTCCACGGCAGGACGCATCTTCAACCTTGTCTCTTCCATGCTCAAACGCTGCGACCCAGTTTATGATCTTTACGTATAAGCGACAAGATCCCCCTAATGTTTTCTGCATGTTCTCATGAATTTCTTTCTGTGACATTCCCTTTAAATGGAGGTATTCAATGACTGTACTGTGCCTTATTCTCTCAACAGTCACCATCTTTATTCACCTACCTAACTTCAACGGCCTGGAAGGGAAAAGAAAATAGTTAGAGACCTGAAATTTTTTTGAACAATCGTAAAGAGTCACAACACCACAGATTGGTAACATTGTGTTTAACAAAAAACCTCCGCGATCTAAATGGAGATTAAAAAAAAAAAAACATTTTTAACTCGACTTCGTACATACTTTGAGAGGAGAGAAATCTTGGGATACCTGTTTCCTAGGCAACGCGTCGCTAGTGGACTAACCCATAGCTTTAAAGGTATAGGTGAAGGACATAATTGCATTCACGTAGATGGTAATTCGATGTCAGTATCTATAAACGTTGTGAATTAATAGAATTTGAAAGAGGGATAATGGTGGGTGCCCGACGCATGGATCACTCTATCATGTAGGTGGTACAGGTATTTCGACAGTACCAAGAGTGTATGTGGAATACGCCATTTCCGGAATAGCATCGCATCGTGGACAGTGCTATAGATGGAGGAAGGTGTTTGATGAACGTGGCCATCAATATCTGCCTTGCAAATTTGCGATCAAACGGAGAAAAACAGTGGTATAAATCACAGCCGACCTAAACGATGCTAGAAACGTTTCTATCAGGCAATCAGTAGCCTCAATAGGTTGTAGAAGCCGCAGAGTCCCATTGTTAACGCTACATCACCGGACTAAATTCCTCAACTGGACGAAAGAACATCGGCACTGCCCTTTGAATGATTGCAGACGGGTCTGCTGGCCCAAAGAGTCCCGTTTCTAGTTATTTCGCGCTGACGGAAGAGTTCAGATCTGGCGGAAATCGCACCAAGCGATGGATCCTCTGACGTATTGCAGAGGTAAAGCACGTGTCAAGACGACAAATATGCAATGATACACTCCGTCGGGGTAGCTTAGTCATTTAAAGCAATTCACTCTGGAGCGAGGAGATTCAAATTCCGTCATCGACAAAAATTGATCTACTGGCCGTTGAGTTCTTGGTAAAATGTGTGATGTTCGTTCCACACATCGTCTGGAATTAATGCAAGGTTCCTTCTTCGCTTCAAAAATAATAATAATAATAATAAGATGGAGATGATGTCACGTACTACAGAGGTAAAGCACGTGTCAAGACGACAAATATGCAGCGATACGCTTTGTAGGGAAAGCTTAGTCGCTTAGAACAGCTCACTCCGGAGTGTGGAGACGCGGAGTCGTTGCTGACAAATTCCTGTTTTCACCACCTAGAATGTTAACAAGCTCCTGTTCAGGTTGGTGGTGGCTCGCTTACGGTCTACAGCATGCTCAACGGACATACGTTGGTATATCTGGTACATCTGGATGCATCTCTGAATGGTCCACACTATGTGTCCATCCTGGCAGACCACCTGCATCCGTTCATCGCCCCCACAGGGCAATGGACTCTTCTAGCAGGACAATGCGCCTTTCCACAGAGACATACAAACTACTAGTAGAACAATATTAGAAGAACATTTATCAAAAGTTTTTACCATTGAACGGCCTTCTCGTTCATCGGAAATGAACTCCGTGGAAAATCTGTGGGGTATTGTGGAAAGGTCCGTTTGAGCTCTGAATCCTCGACCCAGGAATGCGACTGCATTATGGACAACGGTGCATCGAGCATGGGCGGACATTTACCTGTGGAACGTTATTATGACCTAGTGGACTGGAACTACCCGTTACTATGTGAGTATCCTATGATTTTTGTTCACTCAGTGTACCTGTGGAACGTTATCATGACGTGGACTGGAACTACCCGTTACTATGTGAGTATCCTATGATTTTTGTTCACTCAGTGTACCTGTGGAACGTTATCATGACCTAGTGGACTGGAACTACCTGTTACTATGTGAGTATCCTATGATTTTTGTTCACTCAGTGTACCTGTGGAACGTTATCATGACCTAGTGGACTGGAACTACCCGTTACTATGTGAGTATCCTATGATTTTTGTTCACTCAGTGTACTTGTGGAACGTTATCATGGCGTGGACTGGAACTACCCGTTACTCTGTGAGTATCCTAGGATTTTTGTTCACTCAGTGTACCTGTGGAACGTTATCATGGCGTGGACTGGAACTACCCGTTACTATGTGTGTATCCTATGATTTTTGTTCACTCAGTGTACCTGTGGAACGTTATCATGGCGTGGACTAGAACTACCCATTACTCTGTGAGTATCCTATGATTTTTGTTCACTCAGTGTATCTGTGGAACGTTATCATGACCTAGTGGACTGGAACTACCCGTTACTCTGTGAGTATCCTATGATTTTTGTTCACTCAGTGTACCTGTGGAACGTTATCATGGCGTGGACTGGAACTACCCGTTACTCTGTGAGTATCCTATGATTTTTGTTCACTCAGTGTACCTGTGGAACGTTATCATGGCGTGGACTGGAACTACCCGTTACTCTGTGAGTATCCTATGATTTTTGTTCACTCAGTGTACCTGTGGAACGTTATCATGGCGTGGACTGGAACTACCCGTTACTCTGTGAGTATCCTATGATTTTTGTTCACTCAGTGTATCTGTGGAACGTTATCATGACCTAGTGGACTGGAACTACCCGTTACTATGTGAGTATCCTATGATTTTTGTTCACTCAGTGTACCTGTGGAACGTTATCATGACGTGGACTGGAACTACCCGTTACTATGTGAGTATCCTATGATTTTTGTTCACTCAGTGTACCTGTGGAACGTTATCATGACCTAGTGGACTGGAACTACCCGTTACTATGTGAGTATTCTATGATTTTTGTTCACTCAGTGTACCTGTGGAACGTTATCATGACCTAGTGGACTGGAACTACCCGTTACTATATGAGTATCCTATGATTTTTGTTCACTCAGTGTACCTGTGGAACGTTATCATGACCTAGTGGACTGGAACTACCCGTTACTATGTGAGTATTCTATGATTTTTGTTCACTCAGTGTACCTGTGGAACGTTATCATGACCTAGTGGACTGGAACTACCCATTACCATGTGAGTATCGTATGATTTTTGTTCACTTAGTGTACGTTTGCTATGTACATTATAATATAAGTTTTCTTTTTAAATTTGAATAGCGCTAAATTTTCTGTAAGCGTACTGGATGATTTTGCACGCTAAAGAAACATAGGATGCTTAAATGTTTGAGTGACGTCGTAAAATGCGTGACTAAGTTACTTTAATTTCATAACTATACTGACAAAAAACCGTAATAACATAAATTTAGGGCGTGGGAAAATCAGTTATCTAGCATCAAATGTCTGACGAAACTACAATAGGATTTAAAAGATTTTTCGCGGATTTTTTCTATGCGGGCTGCAATTCATAAATTGTCGAAATTAATTTTTTTTTCATTCTATTTATTTCACTACATGCTTAATTTGCATTTGAAAGGCTTTAACTACAAGCTGACAAAATTATTCAAATGCATTTTTCTCTTTATATTTTTGTTTACTCCCGAAACGTGAACATTTTTCTTCGTAGTATATCGCGAATATGTGCGGAACATGATGCGCGAATATCTTGTGGTATGTAGCGTCATTTTTTTACTTTATATAATTTCCTATCTTTAGATAATTGATATTTTATCAAATCTTTCATGCATTATAGTCGCAGTCATACTATACAGTCCCTCTGTGTTAAGTTCAGCTTCAAATCTTGGAGGTAAAAAGGTCCATATTCTTTTCTGAACTAGCACTGCAAAATAAACTACTACCGTTGCCATTTACTCGTATCTTCTACGCGGAACTGTACTGAGAGGGTTTCTACTACATACACAGTCGTATCAGAATAATATGACTGCCTACCTAATAATGGGACTAATCATAGTTGGCCCGGATGACAGCGACGAGACGGCGTAGCATGGAAGCAATAAAGCACTGGAAGGTTGCCCGAAGGACACATGCCCATTCGGACTGGAGCAGAGCACGGAGGTCCCGGAGATGACGTAGTTGATGGGTCGGCCCGTCGAACCTCTCAATCCGAATGGTCCCACACGTGCTGTTAGTGGTGGAGATCGGGCGATATGGCTGGCCAAGGGAGAACGGAGACATTGCTATCTTGTTCTTAGAAGCAGTCACGCACCCCGTTAGTGACGTGTCCCGTTGGTAGACGCCATCACCACCGGGGTAAACGTCCCACATGAAGGGATTCATGTGATCAACGAGGGTGGACAGATAGCTATTGGCGTTCAGGGACCCATCCAATTGTACCAGCGGTCCCAGGTGATGTCAGGAAAACATCCCTCAGACATGCACACCGGCACCCCCGACCTGTACATGTTCGTGTGTTGCTTCTCGTGTGCCTCACGGCGTACGCACACCAGCGTCACTTCTGTGGAGTAGAAACCTCAATTCGTTGGAGAAGGTAGCCTTAGTCCACTCTTCCACTGTCTGATGACCGTAGTCCCTTGTGAACTTCAGGTGCCGTTGCCGATGAACTAGGTTAACATGGACGCCCTGTCGCAGCGTCTACTCCTGAGACCCATGCGTAAAAGCGTTCGCTCATTATTATCGAGGACATGTGCCTTGGTGGCCTAGTAGTGTTCATTTGCGTGGTCAATTGCTGCACTGCCGCGTGTCGATTGCCCTTTACCAGTCAACAGGGGCGACGTTCTCCTCTGGCTGGATGTACTTTGGGGCTCCACAGTTATGACGTCGGGAGGTACTCGGTGTGCCAGCGGTCCATTCTTGGTACACCCTTACTTAAGCCCGTCTTGAACAGCCAACGAAGTCTGCTGTTTCTGAGACGCTTCCATCCTTGGCCCCCGTGGCCGATGATCATTCATTTTTGCACGTCCGTCAAATCACTACCTCTGCCCATTGTGCTCAGGTAACGCACTATTACTCATTTGTCCTGGCCGGCCGCTTATATCTCCGTGTGGTCGGCCTTGTCACGTGCACTCTGTTACGCGCCTGGGCGGTTACACTGTGATTCCGGGGTGGTCATATTATTCTGATACGATCGTATATAAGCGAAAAATTTGTTTCTCAAAACCTTGATATCCAGTAACTCGAAATGTGTATAATAACAGCTTGAATGTTACCCTTGCGAAACTTCCCGTATCAGTTTCATATTCAGATTGACCCGAAGAGCCAAAACATGATGACCAGCGCATCTTTATGAAAATCGAAACAACTGCAAGTAAACGACTGCGTGTGTGAACGTCATGAAGCGTTACAAATACTGCCCGATTCTGAGCTCTGTTTGTCAGTGTTATTCTTGTGTTTCAGATGGGAAAGACAGGGAATATGGTCAGAGCATTTCCGGGACGGCATGGTTTGTGGGGTACTCACAGTGATCTGTGGTTAGTACCTTCAAGAAAGGGGTCCAATGAGAAAAAGATTTTCAAGTAATTCATAGACTTTCTGAAAGGGGTCCAATGAGAAAAGGCATGGCTTGTGGGGTACTCACAGTGAGCTGCGGTTAGTACCTTCAAGAAAGGGGTCCAATGAGAAAAAAAAATTTCAAGTAATTCATAGACTTTCTGAAAGGGGTCCAATGAGAAAAGGCATGGCTTGTGGGGTACTCACAGTGAGCTGCAGTTAGTACCTTCAAGAAAGGGGTCCAATGAGAAAAAAAATTTTCAAGTAATTCATAGACTTTCTGAAAGGGGTCCAATGAGAAAAGGCATGGCTTGTGGGGTACTCACAGTGATCTGTGGTTAGTACCTTCAAGAAAGGGGTCCAATGAGAAAAAAGATTTTCAAGTAATTCATAGACTTTCTGAAAGGGGTCCAATGAGAAAAGGCATGGCTTGTGGGGTACTCACAGTGAGCTGCGGTTAGTACCTTCAAGAAAGGGGTCCAATGAGAAAATTTTTTTTCAAGTAATTCATAGACTTTCTGAAAGGGGTCCAATGAGAAAAGGCATGGCTTGTGGGGTACTCACAGTGAGCTGCGGTTAGTACCTTCAAGAAAGGGGTCCAATGAGAAAAAAGATTTTCAAGTAATTCATAGACTTTCTGAAAGGGGTCCAATGAGAAAAGGCATGGCTTGTGGGGTACTCACAGTGAGCTGCGGTTAGTACCTTCAAGAAAGGGGTCCAATGAGAAAAAATTTTTCAAGTAATTCCTAGACTTTCTGAAAGGGGTCCAATGAGAAAAGGCATGGCTTGTGGGGTACTCACAGTGAGCTGCGGTTAGTACCTTCAAGAAAGGGGTCCAATGAGAAAAAGATTTTCAAGTAATTCATAGACTTTCTGAAAGGGGTCCAATGAGAAAAGGCATGGCTTGGGGGTACTCACAGTGAGCTGCGGTTAATACCTTCAAGAAAGGGGTCCAATGAGAAAAAAATTTTTCAAGTAATTCATAGACTTTCTGAAAGGGGTCCAATGAGAAAAGGCATGGCTTGTGGGGTACTCACAGTGAGCTGCAGTTAGTACCTTCAAGAAAGGGGTCCAATGAGAAAATTTTTTTCAAGTAATTCGTAGACTTTCTGAAAGGGGTCCAAGGAGAAAAGGCATGGATTTTGGGGTACTCACAGTGAGCTGTGGGTAGTACCTTCAAGAAAGGGGTCCAACGAGAAAAAGATTTTCAAGTAATTCATAGACTTTCTGAAAGGGGTCCAATGAGAAAAGGCATGGCTTGTGGGGTACTCACAGTGAGCTGCAGGTTAGTACAATGAGAAAAAAGATTTTCAAGTAATTCATAGACTTTCTGAAAGGGGTCCAAGGAGAAAAGGCATGGATTTCGGGGTACTCACAGTGATCTGTGGTTAGTACCTTCAAGAACGGGGTCCAATGAGAAAAAGATTTTCAAGTAATTCGTAGACTTTCTGAAAGGGGTCCAAGGAGAAAAGGCATGGCTTGTGGGGTACTCACAGTGAGCTGCAGTTAGTACCTTCAAGAAAGGGGTCCAATGAGAAAATTTTTTTTCAAGTAATTCATAGACTTTCTGAAAGGGGTCCAATGAGAAAAGGCATGGCTTGTGGGGTACTCACAGTGAGCTGCGGTTAGTACCTTCAAGAAAGGGGTCCAATGAGAAAAAAAATTTCAAGTAATTCGTAGACTTTCTGAAAGGGGTCCAAGGAGAAAAGGCATGGATTTTGGGGTACTCACAGTGAGCTGTGGGTAGTACCTTCAAGAAAGGGGTCCAACGAGAAAAAAAGCACGAATCGCCAGCAAGGTCTGGGTCAACCACGTCTCATCGATTCTAGAGGTGAGTGAAGGCTATGTCGTATTGTATGAGCTAAAAAAAAAGGAATATTGTGGCGCAAATTGCGTGTTTTTTGAATGGTAGTGACGGGAGTAATGTGTCACGACACACATGACATCGAACCTTGATGAAAATGGGGCTGCGTAGCCACACAGGCCGCTTCGAGTGCCCATTCTAACTTTGGTTTACCGTCTAAGGCGCCTACAATGGGCACGCGAGTATCAAAACTGGACCTTGAATGATTAAAAGAAGGTCGTTTGGTCCGATGAATTTCGTTTCCTGTTGCACCATGTGGGCGGCCGGGTACGTGTGTGCCCATTATTTGGGGAAGTGTTGGCACCAGGATGCACAGCAGGAGAAAACAAACAGGCGGAGGAAGTGTAATGCTTTGGAAAATGTTCTACTGGAAAATCCTAGATCCAGTCATTCATATGCATAAAACAATGATGCCTACCACCCACCTAAACATCATTACAGACCAGGTAATGCATCCTTTATGGCACGGTATTACAATTTAGTAGTGCCTTTTTTAAGCCAGCATTTTTCGAAAATAGTCCGCAGAATATGTGGAAGACTTCCAGGTATTACAATGGCCTCCAAATTCCATAGATTTCAATCCAATCCAGTATCTGTGGTTTGCGTTGGAACAACAAATCCAATTTGCAGCGGCTCAACCACGTTCTTTACAAGAGTTAAAGAATCTTCTGATACCGTTTTGGAACCAGATACCATAGGATACCTTTAAAGATCTTGTAGCTGCGCCTGTGGCGTAGTGGTCTCAAGCGATGGCTTCTGATCATTCGTCCGAGATGGGTCCGGATTCGAATCCCGTGAGGCATAAATGTTGTGTTTGTCTTAAGGCGCTGGCTCTATCGCTTCTCTGAAACCAGTGGCCCTAAATTAGGGACGGGCGACTGCTTATAGCCCACTGAGTTGTTCTCGGTGGTCGTTAAACCTCCAATAAAAAAAACAAAAAACTAGAAAGATGATACCGAATTTACGGGTGTAATAAGCACGTCTTTTGAATCCGTTCTGACGCAAATTAAATTTATCAAAGCTATTCAAAGGCAATGGAACCGGTATGGAAAACAATAGATCTGACGAAAGAAAAGAGATTTTCAATCTGGTATTTAATTCCTCAGATATTGCTGTAAACGAAATCGTGAGCTTACGAACTCTTAGAAACAGAGATATTGACAAAACTAAGATGTGAATTTACGTCCCCTGGTGTGAAAACCATGCATTATTTTAGGAAGAAAGCATTCTCAAAAGGTTTTTCCATATAAGCGGTATCGGTCCAAGAAAAGAAAAATTAGTCGAGTTTTCAGGAGTCCAGATTTTGCTGCAAATACACCAGAAGCAGAAATTAACACTTATGAGCCCTGGTGGCCAAACCATTCTTTGCCAAACATTAAAAATTATGTGAAAAATATTTTCCATCAGGTCTTGTATGCGATACAGGAAGAATTGTTCAAATCAGAGCTTTAGGAGCAGAAATAACGCAGAAAACGCCTATTACCTTTGTGCCCCCTAGCAGAAAGTCTATGATATACTTGAAAATTTTGAATTTATAAGAAAAACATTTCGCATCGGAAACAATATTCAACAAAGAAGGAATTTTTCAAATCGGACTCTCAGAAATACAGATATTGACAAAACTAAGATATACGTATATCTACGCTCCCTGCCGTAGAAACCATGCATTATTTCAAGAAGAAATTTTTCCTACAAGGTTTGTCGACATGAGTAGTATCGGTCAACAAACGACGTTTTTTTCAATCGAGAATTTAGAAGCTCATATTTTGCTGCAAATACTTCAGAAGCGGAAATTAAGATTTACGCCCCCTGGTGGCCAAACCATTTTTTAACAAAAATTAGAAATTATGTGCAAAACGATTTCCCATCAGAAGCTGCATCCGGTGCAGAAAGAACACTTCAAATCGGAGTTTTAGAAGAAGAGTAATCGGGAAAAATATAATTTACTTTTACGCCTCCTAGCGGAAAATCTATGCGTAATTTGAAAAAGTAACTATATCTAAAATACTCTTCGATATAAATAGAATCGAAAGATAAAAGACTTTTTCAATCGGATGTTTAGAAGCAAATATGTGGAATAAAACGTATTTTATTCGACATCATCTGCATTTAGCGGCGAAATTGTACATCGTAGAAAAAAACGAAATGAAAGATCATCATTCTCATATTTCAAGCTTCCCAACGCAAAAAGAATTTTTCAAATCGGACTAATAGTCGCAGAGATATCGTGGGTACAGACGGACGGACGGACGGACAAACCGATAACATAAGCCCGATCTTTTTTTACAAAAGACGTGCTAAAAATATCTTGTAGCGTCTATTTTTGCCGGGTAAGAGCGGGTTTTGTGGTACGTGGAAGACCAACATCATATTAGTCAAGTGGTCGTAATGCTTTGACTCTTCGCTGTATCATCCGACATTTGAGAAAATTATTAAAGCAGAATTGCTGTGAGAGTTAAGTTTTCTTTCTGAATTCGATTTCGTTGTTTCCCTTTTCATTCTGAAGTGTTGGTTTAGCTACCAGAAGTGGAAAACGCATTTTATATTATCGTGCTTTTCTTGTATTTTAAATACTTATCCATG
This sequence comes from Macrothele yani, assembly GCA_039090855.1. Classification (NCBI taxonomy): domain Eukaryota; kingdom Metazoa; phylum Arthropoda; class Arachnida; order Araneae; family Macrothelidae; genus Macrothele; species Macrothele yani. The sequence continues at coordinate 59,512,124 of CM077010.1, forward strand.
TAAGAAATAAGGTAAAACATTTGCAATTATATAAAACGAAACTCGAATGAATTTATTTTAAAAACATATAAATAACATAAGTTCAACCAAACAAATGAAACTAAAGATGAAAGATGTATGAGAGATGAAAATAAACCACAATTGGAAGTGTTGGGTATCTGAGATGTTGAAATATACATACGGTAGTGATATTTCAACGCACGTTAAATGAATGAATGATATGAACGCAGGGGCGTATAAATAGGTCCTAAAACCAGAAGGGCTGAAGGGTCTTCTTAGAAAGCTGACCACTCTGTGTTTACCGCAAAATTATGTTTTTCCGCGAATACAGATATATTGTTTGCTTTGTTTTTTCGCTGTTGCTTTTATCAACTTACTTAAATAGCAATTTTTCCATGCCCAATAGTAAAATCAATAAAGTGTAATGAAAAACATGAAACTAAAAAGAACAGAAAAAGTGGAGAAAGAATATTGAACTGCCTTGAATTTTAAAAACAGCATCACATTCTCTGAATCAGCTTTCAGAAAATGTGACTTTCTTGTTGTGTTGCAGGTCACGGTAGTTAAGTTTCTGGTTGCTTATAGCTAGAAGCTAAATAACTCCAACCTAAAATAAAAAAAACTAATACTATTTTTCTTTCTTGGCTTATTACTGTGTTCCCTTTTTGTAGATTCACACGCTGGCATTGAGGAGTTATTCGTGTCGTATTTCGACTCTTTTTAGTTCTCTTCTGTTCCACGTTTTTCTCCAACTTTAATTATACATCATCCTTAGCTGGTGCTCGAAGGTAATTTCAACTTACGGTGGTCAACAGCCAAATACCATCTTCTCCCAGTTCAAAAACCAAGAGCCCTCAGATTCCCCACCAACAAATCACTTTTCTGTTCCACACACACACACACACCGGAAAACCACTCCTACTAACAGCAATGCAATGACCACGAACTAGTCGAAATACACACACTCTGTCTCTCTCTCTCTCACTGTGTCTCGCAAAAAGATTTCCCTCGAGCGGTATTTTCCAACCCCATAGAGATACATTTAGCTGAAACGTTCCTACGACATTTTGTTTAGCCAAATTGACTACGTGGAGGTTTTATAACAGCAGCTTGCCCAGTCACTTCGCAAGTGGTGAACAATATTTTAGCCTTCTACGTAACTAGACTTCCACCTCGGCCTCCTTCTTGGTGGGAAGCGGTAATGTTATTTCACATTTTACATTTCTCCAAATAAACATATAAATAAGGGGCACTTCTCTCTCTCTCTCCTGGCCCTTAACAGCAACAAGCCCTATACCCACACGGCGGAAAGTCATTGGCACAGCTGTTCCTATTGATTCAACCCGGGAAATCATTTTTTGAGTTATCCTTTATCGTGTTGCATCATTTAAATTTTTCTTTAGAAAAAAAAAAAACGTGCAGTATACGAATAAACAAGGTAAAACATTTATACTTCTAGTGAAATACTAATAGTAGTTTTCATTAACCACCGTAAACAAAGTTCAGAGTATTTTACAGAAACGTCCGTTTTCCAGGGCGCAGCTAACTTGTCTTCCAGGGAAGCCGAGCTTCCTCTAGCTCCCTGCCAACTACGGCGCTGTTTGAAAGTCGTTTGGTAAGTAAACAAAGGGACAATTTCGTTCGAAACAGCCAATGGCATGAGAAGGACACTGACAGAAGAGTTGCGTGATTCACGCAATGCAAGTTGGAAAAACTGCATTGCGTGGTACAGTGATGCAGCAAAAATCACTTAGAGCAAGTTAAGGTGGAGGGATTTATTGGTTGCGACGAGTAGTTTTCGCCCTAAAAACTACTGGTTAGTGGCATTCATGAATATCCGGTATAACGAAGTAAATTTCTCCGCCATTTTTGGTCTACGCCGGGATTCGAACCCGAGTCCGCTTATTCCGGAACAAGTCGCTCTACCAACTGAGCTACGCAGACGTTCATTCTGATTGCTATCTGCCTTTATGACGTGTGCGTCCTGTCTCCCCCGAAAGAGGGCCTGGGCATGGCCCACGGGTCAGCCGTGACCATGAATCGTTGCAGGCAGCCATCCGCTATAGAACGTGCACTTGAGAACTCCCAGTCAATCTGGTGTGTGGAATGCAACATCACACATTTTTATTTTTCGAAGCGCTGGAGAAGGGATTCTCTGATTTTTCCTATCTCGCGGTGTGGAAAGAACATCACACCAATGCGAGATTTTGATGGCCGAGTCATCCGGATAGTTCGGGCGCCATTACAACGAAGTAAATTTCTCCGTCATTTTTGGTCTACGCCGGGATTCGAACCCGAGTCCGCTTATTCCGGAACAAGTCGCTCTACCAACTGAACTACGCAGACGTTCATTCTGATTGCTATCTGCCTTTATGACACGTGCGTCCTGCTGGCAGGTACGTCACACCGGATTATCGGTTGCTGCTAAGTTTTCAGCCTTTTAATGGGAAAACGTTCTTTTTTTTTTTTTTACATAATGAACCTGATTCTAATATCAAGAATAAAGTGTCTCGATTCCCTATCTCTTCAGTCTGATAGTGACAAATAACAAATGCTTTTTCCGTTGCATTCACTGTGGTGCAACATTTGTGCGCACTCAACCTTTCATTTGGAGCTTACAGTACACTGTATAGCTGGTAACCACCTCCTACTCCGCTACCGACAGCAAGCGCTTATGTGTTCATCCTAGCCCGCCACGTCACATATCTTTACCATCAACAGCTTCGATCTGTTCCAGTAACACCCACCATCTTCCAGGCGGGGGATGCAATGTGTAGTATCTTTCGCAACAGCCTCCTGTCGCGATTGCGCCTCGCACATGCTTCTGCCTCAACTGACTCTCAGAAACGTCGGTTTTTCCGGGTTTGGTTCCATATCAAACCTGGCTTACTGATCCCACAGTTCATCTACAACTCCTTTTTTGAGAACTGTTCTCTTACATATTACTCTATGTCTGACCTAGCTTTCTCTACCAGTACAGAACGATTGTCGGTTACTGTATTTCTTCAAGTTCTATCATCCTTGTCTTTGTGACGTACAATGATCTACACACCCGCTCTCTGTGAATAGCGTTTACCCATCTAAGTATTTTGTTACTGCATTTGTATACACATTATACATATTACTTTTATTAATTTTTGCACTACATCTTTTGTTTTAACCTTTTCATGTCAGTACTGCAATGTACATAGAATTATAACCATACATTTATCTCTGATACAACCAAATACTAGAATTGCTCATATTGTTTCTTTCACTGTGTATGTCTAGTGTATTGTTCATACACCATTGTTACCGCTCACTTCTGTAGCTCAACTTATATCCGTGATGACACTTATTTATTTTGTTTTTATTGTCATTTTTTGTACCACATCAGCATCTGTACATTTTCCATCCCCATTGTACATATGTCGTCAATTATGTTTCTGTTGGAACTGTAAATACAGGCCTTCTGTTTCCTCCATCCTAGTTTTCTCAATAAACATGTTGAAAGCTTTGACAGAACATAGGCCAACAGATCATGTACCTGTCGCTTTTGACAGAGAAAGAATGAATCGCTTCCGATGAAAATCCGACCTCAGAGGAATTACATGCGAAGAGAAAGGCGTGGACTTTGTTGGCATGCTACTAAGCGGTACTCTGATACCGTCGGAAACCAGTGTTGGTAAATTGCGGCGAGAGCCACCGGTGGTATCCAATACCATAAATAAATTGCGGCTATAGCCTAAGGCAGAGGTTCCCCATCTGTGGTCGCGAAGCCCCAGGGCGTCATCTGTGTTGGTCCGGAGCGTCGCAACTATAAGGAAAAACTGAAACTTATAATTCATAGTAAAACGCAACATGCAAATTTTCAAGACGTTTACATATTTCAACCCTTTCAGACCTGAACTAATTGTGGCTGTGAATTTTTGGAAACTTATGGTTTGGTAAATAGCTTTGGAGCTGTAATAAAGGTTTTTGCTTTCATAGAGTAAATTATACAGATATAGTATGTTATAGTGTTTTGACTAGTGGTACCCAGAAGTACCGTTAGGACCGTAGGGAAAAGAAAATCAGAAATGATATCTTACTATTTATTTTGCTTTTTTTTTTTTGATTGTAGGTTTAACGACCACCGTGAGCAACTCAATGGTCTATAAGCAGTCGCCCGTCCCTAATTTAGGGTCACTGGTTCCAGGGAAGGGGAGAGCCAGTGCCGTAAGACAAACAGAACACCCATACCTAACCGGGATTCGAACTCTGACCCCTTACGGACGAATGATCAGAGGCCAGCGCCACCGGAGCGGCTTATTTTGCTTTGAGTGGAATTCTACAAAACAATTCTGTTTCTCATTACAACAAAAAAAAAAAAAAAAAAAAGATTTTGCAGCAAACACACTTGGAATGAGGTTTAGATTGTATTTCCTTCAGTGAACACCTTTCGCATCTGCCCCTGTTAGAAACAAATTCTGGCCAATGCGATCCAAGGTTCTGCAGACGAACATCTTTTGGCATAGAGAGTAACGAAAAAAAAACACACATTTAGATCATATACAGGGTGATCAGAATCGACCGCACAATAAACCTACCAGATGATCCCTCGCGGAGAAAGAAGCCGAGATCCATTTTCCGTTGTCCGATCGGACGTCGCATTCCGGAGATATACACGCCGAAAGGTTCGTGACGTCACATCCGGTAACGCACATGCTCGTTGAAGAGCGACTTGGATAATTATACAGACGCACGTATCACAAGGCAATCAAGCCGCCCAGGTGACGCAGTGGTCTAAGGCGATGGCTTCTGATTATTTGTCCTAAAGGGGACCGGGTTCGAATCCCGGTGAAGCATGGATGTTGTGTTTGTCCTACGGCACTGACTCTCTCCCTTCCCTGGAACCAGTGTTCCTAAATTCAGGACGGGAAACTACTTATAGCCCACTGAGTTGCTCACGGTAGTCGTTAAACCTCCAATTAAAAAAAAAAAAAAAAAAAGGCAATCAACATTTTAAAATGTGGCACGGGTAGGTATGCAAATTCGAATGACGTGGTGGCGTGAAACCATCAGTCGTACGCCTGCGCGATACAGCAAGTAGGGATAAAAAGGGTTGGCGACGGTAGCAGGTAGCTGACACTGCGTTGGTACATCTGACAGTAGTGTGGGTAGCGATATGTCGCACAGTTTGAGAGAGTATTGTGACATGTATCTTCTATTGGGGAAATGCCATGGTTCAGCATTGCATGCAGCAAGGGCCTACAGAGAGCGATACGCAGTACGACGACACCCGGACGCCCAGGTTATACGGCAGTTTGACACTCGAATGCGCGACACAGGCAATGTCGCACCACGTCCAAGTGTAGACAGTGGCGCTGGACCCTCTGTGAGAACCCCATCCCTCGAGGACGCCATACTAGAGTTCATAGAGGAGGAGCCAACGACCAGCAGCCGTGCGAGCGCAGGAGAGTTTGGTGTGCACCATAGTACCGTACTTGCCGTTCTACACGACGAAGACCTGCATCCATATCACATCACACGTATCTGAGGCCTTTTACCACAGGATTATCCTCGAAGACAGGCATACTGTGAGTGGCTGATACAGCAACATGCTGTATCAGCCATTAGTTTCATCCGCCTGATCTTGTGGACTGATGAAGCAAGGTTTACACAGCAGGGTATCTGCAACACCCATAATAGTCATGTCTGGGCATTGGATAATCCGCACGCAACACGTGAACACGCTCACCAGGTCCAGTGGGGTGTTAATATCTGGTGTGGTATTGTTAGTGATATCCTAGTGGGACCATATCTTCTTCCCCCGAACGTGTCACAGCTGCCAACAACATGGTGTTCCTACGTGATGTTCTGTTGGACGAAACGTACCATTGGCTGTTCTCAGCAATTTGTGGTTCCAGATTGATGGAGCACCGGCGCATTACGCTGCAAATGATCGTCAGTGGCTGGATACGGAATATCCCGGTCGATCGCTTGGCCGTGGTGGTCCTGTCGCATGGCCCGCTAGATCGCCGGATCTAAACCCATTGGACTTCTTCCTCTGGGGTCATCTAAAGGAACTGGTATATCGACGGCCTGTCAGCAGCCTGCACGACCTAGTGGACACCTTACACGCGGCCCTCACAACTGACCCCTTCTATGCTGCAACGCGTGCAGATGTCTATTCCTCGGCGGGCTGCCGCATGTTCCGTACTACAAGGTGGTCATTTTGAATGCATGTTGTAATCTGACATGAATCCACGTGTTTTATCATTTGTGTTGCAGTGGTACACATAAATAAATTACATGTTTCCTGTCAAAGTGATTGGGTAAGTTATTTCTAATGTCTCTATTCTTACCGGATGTGACGTCACGAACTTTCGGCGCGCATATCTCTGGAATGCGACGTCCGATCGGACAACGGACAACGGTTTTCGGCTTCTTTCTCCACGAGGAATCGTCCGGTAGGTTTATTGTGCGGTCGATTCTGATCACCCTGCATATATATAGGCATGTATTTGCAACCATTTATAATTCGTCGGTATATACGCATGTCTTCTCCCTGGGGCTACTTCTAAGCACCAAATAGTTTTATTAGTGTCACAAAGCGTATTAGAAAATAACAGACCAATATGTATCATTACGTATGTGTATATAAGCGAACCCTAAATTCCTAGACCAGGAAACCGCAATACACCTCAACATACAGAAAAACAAACTTACGGGCACTACACAGATTCCAGGTTTTCCGTCGCCACACGCCAGTATCCATTATAAACGGTTTCGCACGTGAACAAGGCACGTTTGCATGTCGAACCAGTTGGTAACCTAAGTACACTGGTTTGCAAAAATTAAGGACGAAGAGGAGAAATTAGCATAATAGCGGAACGAGCAGCCAGAACGGACCGAAAGACCACTCAGGAGATAGACTAGGGTTCGGTACGGTAGGGCATGCGCATATATATGCAGCATGACGTAGGGGGAGTCTCAGAAGGGTGTATAGCACACGGGCGGTGTACGCTCAGCAATTCGGTGAAAGCTATTGCACGGTGTATATCGGTTTGAAAGACGTCGAGTTGCTGCCACCGTGTGATATGGCCAACAGGCAATCCAATAGACGACATCTCGATGCCTTAACCAGAGGTCGCGTCATTGGGAAGTTGGAAGAAGGTCGAATTGTGACTAGTGTGGCCCAGTAGTTCGGGATCGCTCACAGCATTGTTTCACGAGCTTGGAGAGCATTTCAAACGACAGGAACAGCTATCCGAGAGTTTAGCAGTGGTCGTCCCCGAGCAACCATGGCGGCGGACGACCGGTATATTGTCCTACAGGCGAGAAGAGACAGACGGCAGACAGCGGGAGAAATCGCAAGGCACATGCAACAGACAACTGGATGTTCGTTATCGCGTTTTACCGTGGCCAGGAAGCTGCGCAAAAGTGGTCAATTTGCACGACGACTAGTACGGTGTGTGCCATTAACGCCTGCTCATCAGGGACGGCGGTTTCTGTGGTGCCAGGAATACAACAACTGGACACATCAGCAATGGGGTCGAGTTCTCTTTACGGATGAGATCCGATTTAGTCTGACGAGCGATTCTGGACGTATGCACATCTGGAGAGAGCAGGGAACACGCCATCACACCTCCAACATCATCGAAAGAGATCGGTTTGGAGGTGGTGGAGTTCTCGTTTGGGGCGGTATCATGCTTGGTAGCCGTACTAACCTCCACATCTTCCAAGGAGGTTCAGTCACTGGTGTCCGCTATTGTACCAAGGTTCTCCTGCCTCACGTGCGTCTGTTTAGAGGTGCTGTGGGTCCTGAGTTTCTCTTCATGGACGACAACACTACACCTCATCGTACAGTGGCTATCTCAGAGCTGTTGTAGAGAGAAGATGTTCAACGCATGGATTGGCCCGCAAGGTCCCCGGACCTAAATCCTATCGAACACGTGTGGGACCTTCACGGGAGACGCTTGGCAGCACGTCACCAGCCGCCAGCAACGATTCCGCAGCTGCGATTGTCGCTACAAGATGAATGGGACGCCATGCCTCAACAGCTGCTTGACAACCTCGTCCTCAGCATATACAGACGCTGTAAATCCTGCAACGCCCTGCTGAAGATTAGACTTTTCTTTACAGCCGCTTGTCACATGGACGTTTCTGTCTTCTCTCCAGTTGTGCTTGAAGCCACCTTTTTAATAAAGTGCCTTTGTATCCTTTGGATTCCTTGTTTGGACGGTTTTGCTCACTTGTCACATATTCTTACATCTTGGGGATTTACGGCATGATTTGAGGCTATGTGGAGCACGACGTTACATTCGAAAAACCGTCTTGTCCTTAATTTTTGCACGCCAGTGTACAAACTTCCTTATATCGATACTTGGACGTTCCGTCCGGCAGTGATGATGTTTTCAGTCCGTAAGGGCAAAGAAGACCAACGTTATACTCTTAAGTACCATCAGCGCAGAAAGGGTTAAAGAATGAATTGTAAAAAAGAATGTTAAAGAAAAAAGAAAACACATAATTTTTTTTGTGAAAGCGCTCCCGTCATCTGTGTTCCGGACTGTTATGCTTTTTAAAATCTCGGGGTGACGTCGTGCGGATCTCGCTCCCCTTGAGTCTGAAAATGGATTTGGCCAGACAAGGTCAATCGATAACGTTCTGCCACCGCATTGTTGGGCTTTTAGTTTACTACGCAGGTTTCATTTGATACATGTGTAGCGTGTATAAACAATTATTAGATTTGACCTGCTGTGTTTTAATAACTGTGAACGTAATTATTTCTACGTGAGTGTGTGTTGATTTATGATAACGGAGAAGTTTTTAATAAAAAACGTGGTGTAGAAGAAATTGCAAGCAGTTCTAAGCAGACGAGAAGGAACAAGTTCAGAACTTATGATGACATGTACTTGGATTTCGGTTTCACGTGCACTGTTGTTAAGAACGAAGAAGGTACTCATTGTGCAATCTGATCTGCGTGTAATCTGCCTGAATACAAGCTAGTAATGTAAACGACTATTCTTTTTTAGCACTTCTTTTGAAAAACAAGTTAGTAAAATCACGCAATTCATTGATTATGATACGCTTTCCAACATACCAGAAACCATTACTCAAGTTATGAGGATAATGGCTCTGGAATAAAACTGGCTCCTGTGCCCTGACCTTTGACCTCATTCCTATGATATTCAAAAGAACCGGTTCAGTATACCTCCGGAACATCATACTAAAGTTTTGTCACAACAGAAGCATTTTTAGTCAAGTTATGAGGATGGCTGTGGAATAAATCTAGCTTCTGTACCATGACCTTTGACCCCATTTCGATGATATGCAACAGAACCGGGTCACTATACCTGCCGAACAACATGATAAAGTTTTGTCGCAATCAAAGCATTTTTACGTAAGTTATGACGCATAAAGGAAATGGAATGGATATCGCTCCTATGTCCTGACCTTTGACCCCATTTCTCCCATTTTCAATAGAGTTCGTTCCCAGTGGTTTTCTATTACATACTAAAATTTCATCGAAATCTAACCATTTTTACGCAAGTTATGACGCATAACGGCAATGGAATGAATCCCGCTGCTATGTCGTGATCTTTGACCCCATTTCGTTCATTTTCAATAGGGTTCATCTCCAGGTGGTACCCTACCACATAATAAAATTTCATCAACTCAAATTTTTTTACGCGAGTTATCGAACGGACGGGCAGACGGACAAAGCTGGAGCATATACACTTCTTCAACCTACAGTTGGAAAGTCTAAATTAACAAAACACTTAATGACAAGTTAGTAAAATCATGCAATGCATTGATTATGATGCGCTTTCTAACATACCAGAAATCATTACTTAAGTTATTACACAAGTTATGAGGTGTTACTCAAACCGTGGAATAAATCTCGCTCCTATGTCGTGACCTTTGACCCCATTTCGTCCATTTTCAATAGGGTTCATCTCCAGGTGGTACCCTACCACATAATAAAATTTCATCAACTCAAATTTTTTTACGCGAGTTATCGAACGGACGGGCAGACGGACAAAGCTGGAGCATATACACTTCTTCAACCTACAGTTGGAAAGTCTAAATTAACAAAACACTTATTGACAAGTTAGTAAAATCATTAGTAAAATCTTACCAGAAATCATTACTTCAGTTTTTACACAAGTTATGAGGTGTTACTCAAACTGTGGAATAAATCTCGCTCCTATGTCGTGACCTTTGACCCCATTTCGATGACATTCTACAGAACCGGTTCAGTATACCTGCGGAATAACATGATAAAGTTTTGTCGCAATCGAAGCATTTTTACGTAAGTTATGATGCATAAGGGCAATGGAATGGATCCCGCTCCTAAGGCCTAACCTTCAACCCCATTTCGCCCATTGTCAATATAATTTGTCCCCAGGTGGTTCCCTACTACATACTAAAGTTTCATCGAAATCGAACCATTTTTACGCAAGTTATGACGCACAAGGGCAATGGAATGGATCCCGCTCTTATGTCCCGCTTGACCTTTGACCCCATTTTGCACATTTTCGATAGAGTTCGTCCCTAGGTGGTTCCCTACCACATACTAAAATTTCGTTAGAATAAGTTATACATCTACGTTAGAATAAGTTATACATCTACGTTAGAATAAGATATACATCTACGTTAGAATAAGTTATACATCTAAGCCCCTTGGCATACGCCAAGGGGCTTAGATGCATAACTTATTTTTGTCAATAACTCTACTTCTAGGAGTCCGATTTAAAAAATTCCTTCTTTGTTGGATAGTGTTTTCAGTGTGACGTGTTTTTCATATAATTTCAAAATTTTCAAGTAGTTCATAGACTTTCCGCTAGGGGGCGTAATGGTAAATTGCGTTTCTCCCTATATCTCTGCTTCTAAATCTCCGATTTGAAAAATTATTTCTGCATCGGATACAGCTCCTGATGGGAAATCGTTTGCACAAAATTTCAAATTAAAAAACATGGTTTGGCCACCAGAGGGCGTAAACCTTAATTTCCGCTTCTGATGTATTTGCAGCAAAATATGAGCTTCTAAATTCCCGATTGAAAAAAACGTCGTTTGTAGACCGATACTTCTCATGTCGACAAACCTTTTAGAAACCTTTTCTTCTGAAAATAATGCATGATTTCTACGCCAGGCAGCGTAGATGTATATCTTATTTTTGCCAATATCTCTACATTAGAGTCCCATTTGAAAAATTCCTTCTTTGTTGGATAGTGTTTCTGATGCGAAATGGTTTTCCTGTAAATTCAAAATTTTCAAATAAATCATAGACTTTCCGCTAGAAGGCACAAAGGTAAATTGCGTTTTCTGCGTTATTTCTGCATCTAAAACTCCGATTTAAAAACATTCTTCCTGTATCGCATACAAAACCTGATGGAAAATATTTTTCACAAAATTTCTAATGTTTGTTAAAGAATGGTTTGGCCACCAGGGGGCATAAGTGTTAATTTCTGCTTCTGATGTATTGTAGCAAAATCTGGGCTCCTGAAAACTCGACTATTTTTTTTTTTTTTTTTCTTGGACCGATACCGCTCATATGGAAAAACCTTTTGAAAATACTTTCTTCCTAAAATAATGCATGGTTTTCCCACCAGGGGACGTAAAGTCATCTTATGTTTGTCGATATCTCTGTTTGTAAGAGTCCGATTTCAAAAATTATTTCTGTGTTGGAGAGCGTTTCTGGTGCAAAATGTTTCTCATATAAATTCATGTTTTTCTTAACACACAAGTCTGCAACCAGAGAGCGTAAGCTCACGATTCCGTTTACAGCAATATCTGAGGATTTAAAAAACCGATTGAAAAATTTCCTCTTCCGTCGGATTACTATTGTTTTCCATACCGGTTTCATTGACTTTGAATAGCTTTGATAAATTTAATTTGCTTCAGAACGGACTCAAAAGACGTGCTTATTACATCCGAAAATTCAGTGTCGTCTTTCTTGTTTAAAAATACCGCAAACTCGAATTTGGGCAATTTTCTTTTTGAATTTTGGGTACAGGGGCGTCACACGAAAAATGTGACATGTGAAGGACGGCGCGGTCTCCTAAAGTTTGGGAAAACCTGGCTTAAGGCAAGGATAGATTACAGCGGTTTAACATTTACCAGCAACTTCATAGGTAAATTGCTGCTAAAGCTTATGCGAAGGGAAGACAACACAACAGAAAACATAATATACTGCATCTTTATAGCAATGAAAATCAACTAATATTTCCAAGTTAAATATCTTTTTATATGATTGCTATAAGAAGAATAAAAAAACACTTTTCACTTGCTGATACGGAAGACAGAAAGATGAAGTAATACTGTCATGACATTCACAAAACTTGAATAAACATACTTTTTTTAATTGAAGGTTTAACGACCACCGTGAGCTTCAACAATTTTTATTTGGAGCAAACATGGACAGGAAGATACAGATGGCCTGTGCTTAACAGTTACCAAAAGATAAACAATTAGATGACCTATTTACAATGACAATGAGATATTTACATTATGTGGATGCACTATATACAATGTAAGCAAATTCATAACACTGACAATACTGGACTGAAGGGTTGACTTACTCTATGTACATCATATGTTCTCAATGTGCATCAGCATAGTGCCATCTCTAACAGGTGAACACCAGTACAAGGTATAACTATAAATTTTACAGTGCAAAAACAATCATGTATATTGTGAGCAATCTTGAGAAAAAAGAAGAAAAGAGCAGAAGGTTTATACTTTTCAGTATCTGAAAGATAAGGGAATAAATGATCTATCCACAATGATGGTGTGAACTCTATACAAATTGAATGCAATATCTCTCTTGTGAAACGCTGTCAAATTACAAAAAGAACTATTACTTAGGCTTAAACAAGTGCCTCAATCACAGTGCTATAGATTAACTTGTAATGAACAACAACATATGTACACAACATGCAACGGCATAGGGAAGACACTAATCAGGAGTTACAATTCCATGGTACAACTGTAAGTTTCACAGTGCAAAGAGTAAAGTATATTAGTACAAACAGAACTTGCGTTTTACAGAAAATTTATACTTCGGGTACAATACAAATAATGAAAATATGAAACTGACTCTTTGTACAGCAAATATGCAACACAGCGCAGAATATTATCTAATAGACTTATTATTTCCTGTTAGGCGCATGTGACATGAGAAAAACCACACTGTGTAATATTAACATATAATTGAAATACTATCAAAGCGTTTGCTCCGCACCATGAGCATAAAACTTAAGACATGTAATCGTGACCCAACACGCGAAATGTGCCAAACATAAATTTTACAGTGCAATTAGGAAAGTACATTAGTATATACAAAACTGAGCTTTTGGCATAGCAACTATACTTCAGGTACAGTACAAATAACCGAATGATGAACAATTACCCCCTGCACTACAAAAGTGCTAAACCTTGCAGAACATGGTGTAATCGACTGATCATATCCCTTTATGTACATGTAACATGATCAAAAACCACACTGTGCAAAATCAATAATACAATTTAAACACTATCAAACAGTTGCTTAGCACCGTGAGCAAAAACCATATATTATAAAGCCCGGCAGACATAAGGAAAGTGCCGAAAAAAAAAAAAAAAAAAAAAACTTTAAACTTATTCTAAGTGCCTGTGGTATAACAAGAAACTCACCTACAGGACCTTGTTGGTGAGAAACATGCAAACGTGCAGTAACATTAAGAAGCAATGATGACAAGGGCACCTAAGAACACGATAATCACAAAACTATACTTCAATTAGTTCAAACAATTTCACAGAAGTCAGAACAAAAATCTAAGGTCTTCTGATGGACCAGAAAACCATTGATGAAAAGGTGACCACACTGACATAAAGTGTGGGATTCGATTCGCTGCCTTAGCAACAGTGAAAGCAAGCCTCAAGCGTGAAGTCAGTCTGTTCCGGAACTGACTGCACATCGCAGCTCCCGCCTGAAAGATGGTAGGCTGTATAGGGGTAGAACGTAGCTGTTGATAGTAGCAAAAAATCACATGTTTTGCTAATATGAATACATAAGCACATGACTCTGATATAGGAATAGGCGGAGTACTTGAACTGAGTAGCGTACTATAGGCTGAGAAGGAGAGATCATTAGTACTAAGGCACTGTGCAGTAGTGAAGGTCAGATGTAGCAAGGGAAGAAGCACTGTGCAATGTTGATACACATGATCTACATCCGCAATCGCAGAGCAAAACATGCAGTTAGGCGAATCAACAAGCGTCATCCTGAATAATTTGGTAGGAACTGGTAACCGCCGATGAAGAAACAACCATTGGATGTTTCTTTCTGCTGGAATAGATAGTGGCGAATTAGACATTTACCACACTTGTGAAAGGGCGACATTCGGAACATCTGGAATCATCAATGGTGTAGCATATAGTGGATCAATGAGACAACGGTAAAGAGACGAGATAGAAAAACTGGAGAGAGGAAGTGATGAGCCCCGAACGGAAAGGAAAAAGGGAAGAGGAAGAGAGGCAGAGGGAACAAGAGTTAACCCAGCTTGAGAGGCAAGGTTAGGGAAGAGGGTAATGATTGAAGAACGGAAGGAATCATACAGCAAAAGAGAGGAAGAGGTTGGGGGAGGAGGGGGAAAGATCAGAGAAGGGTTTCCAAGAAAGATCTGGAGAAATTAGATCCTGAACAGATACTATTCCGGCGGGGAGCCAGGAAAGGTCAGTAAAGTAGGGAGCATTAGGGGGATGAAGGATGGAAGAAAAGAACAGGGGCTCAGCTAATAGTTCAGTGGTGGAAGCCGGTGGAGCACGGAAGAGGGGTAGAGAACGGAGAAAGGAAAGGACCTCTTTGTAGAAAGGGGAAAGTTTAGAATAGAAAAAAGGAGATTGATCCATTAGAAGATACATGATGAAAGTGATTCGGGAATTCCTAGGCGATATCATGACATCTCTAACGAGCGTAACTGGCGACTCTGGTGCACTTAGTAGCCGCAGGAAAGAAACCACTTTATGTGCTTTATAGTAGGTACGAACATCCAGCAGTGAAATACCTCCATCAGTGACTCGACGACAGAGAGTGGAGACCTGGATCCAATGGTACCTGTTCCATATTATCGTTGAGATGATTCGAGCGATTTCATTGAGGTGATAAATGGGCATACGTTCAGCTGACCATGCATATAGGCATGG
Organism: Macrothele yani; assembly: GCA_039090855.1. Taxonomy (NCBI): domain Eukaryota; kingdom Metazoa; phylum Arthropoda; class Arachnida; order Araneae; family Macrothelidae; genus Macrothele; species Macrothele yani. The sequence continues at coordinate 59,527,274 of CM077010.1, forward strand.
TGAAAGAATATAAGTCTGAGCTATTCTAGCTCTTGAGAAGTAAGAAGTACAAAACTGGGAACCTCGCCAGAAGGCAGCAGTTCGAGTAAGGCGTGTTCTGAGAGCATTCCATGTTTCATTTTGAGCAGAAAGACGGACTCCGAGATGGACCCCAAGGAATTTTTGGGATGAAGCAGTCCATGAGGCGCCCCACGGGGTGTCAGTCCTAGAGGCCCACGCTCCGCTCCATAGACCTGCACTCTTGGATGTATTAAGTGATGCCGCTGAACATGAAGAATATTGATCGTAAATCTGGAGCAAGATGTCGAATTGAGCGTCTGTCCGTACACAAAAGGTCGCGTCATCAGCATATGCAGAGTATGTCACAGAAAAGTGCCTAGTACTTGCAGTAGGCGGTGACAGTGCATCTATAAAGACTCGATGGACAGACCGAAGAAACGGCTCAAAAGCAATGGCAAAGAGCTGCCCAGAAAGTGGGCAACACTGCCGAATGCCTCGCCGAAAAGGAATAGGTGCAGTCAAGAAGGCGGCCGTCTTGACATGGAAAGCAGCGTCCTGATAAAGGGCAAGAATAGAGGTAACAAAAGCAAAAGGAAAGCCGAAAGCAATAAGAACAGCAGAAAGATACGAATGTGAGATATTGTCGAAAGCAGCTCTTTGGTCAAGATTAAAGAGGGCAAGTGGTTCAGAGTTAGTACGAGCCAGATGTAGGAGATCTCGAAGGAGATTGAGATTAGAAGTGATGGACCGACCAGGAACCGTGTAGGTCTGGTCGGGAGAAAGAAGAAATGGAAGAACTTGGTTGAGTCGATTGGAAAGGAGTTTAGTGAAGAGTTTATAGTCAATGTTTAGTAGCGAGATAGGGCGCCAGTTTCCCAAGTCAAGCAGATCGCCTTTCTTGGGGAATAACGCCATATGAGCCCCTGTAAAACCCCTCGGAAGAGAAGAGGAAGAAAGAGCAGCATTGAAAGCGGCGAGAAGAAATGGAAGCAACGAAGGGAGAAAAGTACGGTAGAAAAGGAGCGGAAGGCCATCTGGACCTGGGACAGCACGGGAATTTAGAGAGGCAAGAATGGTCCGAAGTTCAGTCTGCGAAATAGGTTGTAAAAGGGAATCAGAGAGATTGGAAGGAACTTGGGGAAGAGCAAAGAGTAAAGTAGCAGAAGCAGAAACAGAAGGCTGAGGAGTTTCACTGTATTTGATAGTAAAATATCGACGAACCTGAGAGCAAGCTGCATCCGGATCAGAGATGATTTCACCATCAGGCCGCCGAAGTAGTCGAAGCTGATGCGACGAGCGGCGCTTTTCTTCTAACGCGGACAGAAACTCAAAGGAGCAGTCCTCTGGTGATATATGTTGTAGACGGAGACGAAGAATTACCTGACGTGCACGAGGCTCAAGAAGTGCTCTAAGATCCGCTTGGTAAGCTGTATACATAGGATGACTCGCACCAAGCTGTAACAGGATGTTTCGGAGATTTTGCTCTTCCATGGAGCGCTTCGTGCCTTCGGAGAAGGAATGACGTCTGAGAAGATAAATTAGGTAAGATTTTACCTCGAGCCAGTAATTGATGGCACAAGGTGCAGTGGACAGGCCCTCTCGCATATGATCAAGAAGATCTCTGATCTCGGTGCACATATTCTCATCAGCTAGGAGAGAAGTGTCCAGTGTCCATGACCGAGGCCTAACATGCAGACGAGATGAAGAGCTACAGGAGATAGTGATGGCACAGTGATCCGATGAAGCTGTAGGAGAGTGCATACAATCCGTTGTAATGGGCAATAACGGAGCAGAAGCGTAAAATCGATCCAGCCTGGCAGAAAGAGAGGAGGATGCAGATGAAGCTCTCCAGGTATGTGAAATGGATGTCGGATGCAATCGTCGGAACACGTCATGTAAATCAAAATCAGACACTAATGATCGCAATTGCTCCACAAGACGTGAACGATGTTCAGTCCTCGAAGGAGCGCGATCGAGCTCTGGTTGAAGTGTACAGTTAAAGTCTCCTCCAATGAGCACATGATCTGATGGTAATGCTGACTGAAGTGCAGTGCGGAGTGACGAAAATAACAAGGTTAGATGTGTAGATGAACATGGAATATATATGTTGAAAACTAAATATCGTTGTCCATCTAGGACGAAAGTGAGTCGCTGCAATAAGTCTCGGCACAGGTTATGAACTTTAACAGAGGAGAGTGCTTGACGAAATCTATTATGTACACCAATCGCTAAACCTCCACGAAGAGAGAGCCTATACGCGTGATGAAACTGATAGTCCCATCTCCTCCAGCGATGGAAGGTTGAAGTGGATAGACAATTTGTCTCTTGCAAAAGTAGGAGATCTGCTTTGAGGTGGTGGACGTCTTCATACACTAAAGCATTCGCCAAAGGGGTACACATACCCCTACTATTCAGTGAGACTGTCTTGAACAGAATAGTCTGATGATGGTTGGAGGATGTTGTCGGCCGCGTTCTGTAACTTGGCGAGGCGGCTACGGAACTTCTTTGCCCAGTAGGGACCACCCAGATCTCTGCCCGGAACGGTACGTAAATGAGAATGTATCGCCAACATTTGATTCATGGTGTCAGACAGACAGTGGGAGTATCCTTCCAAAAAATTGCGAGACAGCTTGTCTCTACGGGGACTTATTAGGAACGCATACACCTTCTCCCCAGACACAGGTGTCTGTGGAAGCGAGGATGCCTCTAGAATATGTAAAAAGTTTTCACAGGAGATCGGAATAATTGTTCCATCATCTGTATCAGATTCCATAGAGCCTTCAGACGTGAGCATCTGACTACTAGAACAATCACGTCCTGCCTTAAGGGTAGTTGTAATTCTAAACTTCTTATTCTGAGCGCGTGAAGTTCTACGTCGCTTCGCCCGTCCACGACTTTGTGCTGTAACCGGAATTGGAACTTCCGGCAATTTAAAAGGAACTGAAGAAACAACCTCAACGGTCGGTGTAGCAGTATGACGAGAATCGTCATCAACCATCTCTATAGGAGACTTTGGATTAACAATTGATGCCTCATTTGACTGAAGAGATAAAGTGGGCGCCAATGCATCACCCGAGGTCGAGGGTTTACCCATAGACGTCGGTTGACCAACGGCTGTCTCACTACTTCTGGTAGACGTCGGTTGACCAACGGCTGCCTCACTACTTCTGGTAGACGTCGGTTGACCAACGGCTGTCTCACTACTTTTTGTAGACGTCGGTTGACCAACGGCTGTCTCACTACTTCTGGTAGACGTCGGTTGACCAACGGCTGTCTCACTACTTTTTGTAGACGTCGGTTGACCAACTACTCTATCATTACTTTTTGAGGAAGTCTGCTGTTGCTGGTCTTTAGCACCAGAAGAGGATGCCGATTGGCGTGACAAAGAGGAAGAAGGTCGTGCTGTTGACTTGGAAAGAGTGTTCGCATTATGAGGGCATAGAGCGCGGGGATGTCCCGTGCCTTTACAATTCGGACAGACGGAGCCTACTGTGATGAATATCTCTCTAATGTGCGTGCAACAGCGTACACGTAAAGTGGGTGGAATACGCAGCATGTGCTCCTCTGAAGGGAAGAACACACGAACATTGCGGCGAAACCCGAGTAGGTATCTATCTTCTGGCACCTCTGGAAACGAAGAGTAGGTAGTTACACCTCCAATTTTTTTTTTTTTTTTTTTTTTGATTGGAGGTTTAACGACCACCGTGAGCAACTCAATGGGCTATAAGCAGTCGCCCGTCCCTAATTTAGGGTCACTGGTTCCAGGGAAGGGAGAGAGCCAGTGCCGTAAGACAAACACAACATCCATGCCTCACCGGGATTCGAACCCGGACCCCTTTCGGACGAATGACCAGAGGCCAACGCCTTAGACCACTGCGCCACCGGGGCGGCCACCTCCAATGATCCGGCCATAAGGAAGAAGAGCGGCAATCAAGAGATCATCTGAAACTTCAGGTGGAACTGGTGAGAAACTTACAACAACGGAACTCTGTGAAACAGGTTCGGCATGGATGTGACGATCACCAATTGAGATGCCCTTGGTCAGTACATGTAGGGAATGGGCAGGAGTAGAGAAGTAAACAACTACTTTGTAAGGCTTCCTGCCCACATGAGTTATAGCTGATGCAGGAACAATCTCTCGAAGAGCAGCAGTATACGCAGTAAGTTTTGTATTTCTCAGGCTCGGAAATACAACACCATTCTCCATAGTTTGAAGGAATTTCAGCCCAGAAGGGGTATCTTCTTTAAGGACAACCTCAATGACTTCAGCATTATGCGTCATCTCATATTGTCCAGGAGAAAAAGAAGACTGGGAAGGTCCCGACATAGATGCGGTTACGTCAGCATATGAGAGGGTAGTTGTACGTTGCTTTGGAGATGATTCCGGCATGGAGTGCGAAACATCCATGGCGTCATCATTAGCTTTCAGAGAAGACATCGTATCGCCGCTGGGAGACTTGGAAGAAGAGGCGATATCCGATGGTAAGGCAGCAACAGAAGGCTGCAAGGAGGAGTGGTTTATCGAGATTGACTCGTCATTGGTAGTAGTATTTAGAGAAGCTGTTATCGGGAGATCATCATTTCCGGTAGCAAGGGTTAGGACGTCATTCTCCCCGGAAGCCGCCATTTGCAATGGCGAGGAAAAGCTTAGCCCTTAGCCAGCTTGGCCAAGGCAGAAAAATAAGGTAAACTAATCAAAATAAGCACTTACCAGCTCGGCAGGCATATAAAAAGGAACACGGAACCTTCACACACAACACACACACGAAATAGAACACTGACAACGAAGAAAAATAACACACCAACGAAAACTTGAGGAGCACAGATAAACACGACTAACCCACCGTGAGCAGCTCAATGGGCCATAAGCAGTCGCCCTGTAGGCCGCCCCAGTGGCGCAGTGGTCTAAGGCGCTGTCCTCTGATCATTCGTCCGTAAGGGGTCCGGGTTCGAATCCCGGTTAGGCATGGACGTTGTATTTGTCTTACGGCACTGGCTCTCTCCTTTCCCTGGAACCAGTGACCCTAAATTAGGGACTGGCGACTGCTTATAGCCCCTTGAGCTGCTCACGGTGGTCGTTAAACCTCAAATAAAAAAAATAAAAAAGTCGCCCTGAAGCTCAATAGGCTATAAGCAGTCGCCCGTCTCTAATTTCGGGCCACTGGTTCCAGGGAAGGGAGAGAATCAGTGCATTAAGACAAACACAACATCTATGCCTCAACGGGATTCGAACCTGGACCCGTCTTGGACGAATGGTCATAGACCATGGCGCCACATGCATACTTTATTTTGCTTTTAAGGAAAGCCGAATATAGATAATTTCATTTCTCTTCCAGGAGTCAACCTCAGCTTACTCAAAAATCAATATTTTGAAAACTCTCATGCAAATTTCACCAATTCCAGTCTGGTTATACATCCTCCTCTATAATCGCTTAATTTGTTAGACAACATTTCTTTCCTTTCTATGGCAGTTTTGGATTTCTTTCTCCGAGTGACATCATTTGAGCTTTTTTTTTTTTTTTTTTTTTTTTTTTGAGGTTTAACGACCACCGTGAGCAACTCAATGGGCTATAAGCAGTCGCCCGTCCCTAATTTAGGGTCACTGGTTCCAGGGAAGGGAGAGAGCCAGTGCCGTAAGACAAACACAACATCCATGCCTGACCGGGATTCGAACCCGGACCCCTTTCGGACGAATGATCAGAGGCCAACGCCTTAGACCACTGCGCCACCGGGGCGGCCATTTGAGCTTTGGATTTTAATCTATATGTTTGAGTTTGAAAAAAGTTTCAGAACTTCTATAAAGTTATATAAGCTTGGATGGGGATGATAAAAGTGAGTATTAAATCGAGCATGAAAAAGACGCGCATTCATTCATCGTGCGTTCTGTTGATGCCTGGCATTCAGCATATATATATATATATATATATATATATATATATATATATATATATATATATATATATATATATATATATATATAAAACAACCAAAGCCTAAAGATATCAAAGGGACATCTCAGTAAGGGAAGAAAACAGATTATGGCACTGAGAAAAGAAGATGGTTCTGTAACAAGAAATAGAGGCGAAATTTTGACAAGAGTGAAAGATTTCTACTCCAAATTATATGAAAGGGATGATATATGCACTCCAGACATCATGAAAGATACCAGTACCAGAGTTCCTCCAGTCCTTCCAGCAGAAGTTGCACATGCAATCAAGAACATGAAGCGAGGAAAAGCTCCAGGAGAAGATGGAATTACTGTAGACATCATACAAGAAGCAAGTGGAGAAATCGAAACAGTACTCGCCCAAATTTTCACTCGATGCCTTAATGAAGGAAAGATTCCTGAGGATTGGAACACCGCTACAATGATCCTGCTACATAAGAAAGGTGACATTGAGGATCTCGGAAACTACAGACCTATCAGCCTCCTATCAGTAGTTTATAAAATCTTCACTAAAGTTCTTTCACACCGCTTGAAGGTAACACTGGACATGGCTCAACCGAGAGAACAAGCTGGATTCAGGAGTGGCTACAGCACAATAGATCATATCCACGTGCTGAGAGAACTAATTGAAAGAGCGAGGGAATATGAACTTCCATTGTGCATGGCTTTTATCGATTATGAAAAAGCCTTTGATTCGGTGAAACCATCAGCAGTTACAATGGCTCTGAAAACCTGCGGTATTGAAGATGCATACATTAATATTATTAATAACATCTATGAAAATGCAAGTGCAAAGATTAGGCTGTTTGAAAATACAACACACGTAAAAATTGGGAAGGGAGTGAGACAAGGTGACACCATATCTCCGAAGCTCTTTAATGCCACATTGGAGGGTGTTTTTCAGTCACTGAGCTGGGAAAACAAGGGGATAAAGATTAATGGAGATTATCTAACCCACCTTCGTTTTGCTGATGACGTAGTCATTTTTGCAACTACCCCATCAGAGCTGCAGAGTATGATCCAGGAACTTGCTGACAAGAGTAAAGAAGTGGGATTAAAAATGAACTTTCAGAAGACAAAAGTGATGTTCAATGCTTTTACAAGAAATGAAGATTTATCGATTGATGGAGAAAAGCTGGAGATAACAGACACGTACGTTTATCTTGGACAGCAGATATCAAGTGAGGGTCACATTGATGAAGAAATTAATCGGCGTACAAAACTTGCCTGGAGAGCTTTTGGAAGAAACAGCATAATTTTCAAGAGCAATATGCCATTATGTCTTAAAAGAAAAGTGTTTGATCAATGCATCCTTCCAGTGCTTACGTATGGTGCGGAGACGTGGACCTTAACTAAAAGAGACATACAAAGGCTGCAGACAACTCAAAGCATCATGGAGAGGTGCATGCTTGTTGTAACCAGGAGAGATAAGAAGAGGAACTCGTGGATCCGAAAAATGACAAGAGTGGAAGACATCATGATCAGAGTTAAATCCCTGAAATGGCAATGGGCTGGACATACTGCCAGAAGGACAGATCATCGATGGACAGCCGAAATTTTAGATTGGATTCCAAGGGACAGGAAAAGACCCAGAAGAAGACCACATGTCAGATGGGTGGATGAAATTCGAAAGTATGCAGGGGTGACATGGAGGAGACTGGCACAAGACAGACCGTTGTGGAGGAAACTTGGGGAGACCTTCGTCCAGCAGTGGATTGATAATGGTTGACAATGATGATGATGATGATGATATATATATCATCATCATTGTCAACCATTATCAATCCACTGCTGGACGAAGGTCTCCCCAAGTTTCCTCCACAACGGTCTGTCTTGTGTCAGTCTCCTCCATGTCACTCCCGCATATTTTCGAATTTCATCCACCCATCTCCCATGTGGTCTTTTTCTGGGTCTTTTCCTGTCCCTTGGAATCCAATCTAAAATTTCGGCTGTCCATTTATGGTCTGTCCTTCTGGCAGTATGTCCAGCCCACTGCCATTTCAGGGATTTTACTTTGATCATGATGTCTTCCACTCTCGTCATTTTTCGGATCCACGAGTTCTTCTTCTTATCTCTCCTGGTTATACCAAGCATGCACCTCTCCATGCTACTTTGAGTTGTCTGCAGACTTTGTATGTCTCTTTTAGTTAAGGTCCACGTCTCTGCACCATACGTAAGCACTGGAAGGATGCATTGATCAAACACTTTTCTTTTAAGACATAATGGCATATTGCTCTTGAAAATTATGCTGTTTCTTCCAAAAGCTTCCCAGGCAAGTTTTGTACGCCGATTAATTTCTTCATCAATATGACCCTCACTTGATATCTGCTGTCCAAGATAAACATAAATATATATATATATATATATATTTATTTTTTTAACGCAAGAAACATCCTTTTCTGTTAGGATCTCCGAAGCGCCAAAATCTTCTTCCACAGCAGCGTTTATTATCTTTGATGGACGTTCAGAAATATCCTCTTCAGCTTTACGCCGCAATGTTCTTGTGGGGTTGCAATGACCTAGAACGTCTAAGGATTAAAGGGGATTATTTAGCCGCAATTAACCTACTCCCTCGGAAACTTCAGTTGAGAACCTACAGTACTTATGTTCACCGTTTGCACCTCATGATGATTATTGTGATGTAAAATTAAACGTACTCCTGTAGTTATTATGTGCATGGGCACAAAATTTAAAATGTTAAAGATATTGTCATGTTTCTTTCCTTTCAGGAACGGCGTTCTAATAACGTCGGAAACTTCAGTTGTGAACCTGCAGAACTTGTTCTTATGCTTTGCAGCTCATGATGTTAATATGATGTTAATTGTGATGTAAAATTAAACATGCTCCTGCGGTAATTATGTGTGTGGGCTACAAAATGTAAGATAAGAAAAATATTGTCATGTTTCTTTCCTTTCTGGAACAGTACTCTAATAAGATCGGGAACTTCAGTTGAGAACCTTTCAGAAGTTACATTCAATATTTGCACCTCATGACGTTGATTGTCATGTAAAATTAAACATACTCCTGTGGTAATTACTGTATGTCTATGCGTTACAAAACGTAAGAAGGGAAAATATTGACATGTTTCTTTCCTTTTAGGAACAGTGTACTAATAACGTCGGAAATTCAGTTGATAACCTTCAGAACCTATATTGATAACCTGCAGCTCATGACGTTGATTGTGATATAAAGTTAAACATATTCTGTAACAATTGTGTGTATGTGTTACAAACTGCAAGATGGGAAAAATATTAACATGTTTCTTTTCTTTCAGGAAGAGTGTTCTAATAACGTTGGGAACTTCAGCTGAAGGCCTTCAGAACTCATGTTCATCATTCGCACCTCATGAAGTTGATTGTGATATAAAATTAAACAAATTCCTCTGTGTGTATATATGACTGTGTGTAGTAATTGTGTGTATGGGCTACAAATTGTAAGATGAGAAAACTATTGTCACCTTTCTTCCCTTTTAGGAACAGGGCTCTAATAACGTCGAAAACTTCAGTTGAAAACCTTCAGAACTTACACTGAAGAGCAATTGAATTAGAGACAGCTGGCGTTATGCAAATGTGGCGCTGTAGGCGGCCCTGTAAACGGAAACGACATGACGTATGCAGTGATCGGACAATATAAGGAGTGATGCGATGGGAATCAGTAAAAGTCTGACGCAGTATGGGTAAGACGAAGGATGTAAGCGCATTTGATCGTGGGGAAATTGTCGGGGCCCGACGAATGAGTCACTCCATCTCGGAAGTCGTGCAAGCACTGTAATTTTCACGAGCCACTGTGTCACAGGTGCACCGTGAGTACGTCGAATCCGGTAAAACCATCCCTGCAAGGGCTGCTTTGTAACAGCGGATAGACGGGCCACAGTGCAAGAAATCACTCGGCAATTTAACGCTGGTGGACAAAAACGTGTAAGCAGACACACCATCCAGAGCCATCTTCTCGTTATGGGGTACAGAAGCCATCGTCCTACGAGGGTACCGCTGCTGACCGCAGATCACAGGAGGCAAAGATTAGCATGGGCGCGGGAACATCGCCACTAGACTCTAGACATGTGGAAAAATGTTGCCTGGACTGATGAGTCGAGATTCACGTTGGTACATGCAGATGGCATGATACGAGTACGGCGCAAACTACATGACGCGATGGAACCTTCTTGCCAGCAGGATACTCTTCAAGCTGGTGGGGGTGGCATTCTCGTCTGGGGACTGTTTACGTGGACTGAAATGAGACCCCTGATACGTGTGGCATCGTCTCTCACGGGTCAACGGTACCGGGATATCCTGGGCGACCAGTTGCTTCCGTTTGTGCGTCTTCAACATCCCACTGGGGACCTCATCCTGCAACAAGACAATGCACCGTGCCATCGCTCCCGAATTGTATCCGAATGGTTGGATGAACACTCCATCGACGTGACCTCGCTTCCTTGACCAGCTAGGTCCTCTGACCTCAATCCCATCGAGCACATCTGGGATGCCATCGAGAGAGAGAGATGTTCGAGACTCTGACCTTCCTCCATCAAATCTTCGTGAACTGTTTGAGCTTGTTCAGGGGTCGTGGATCCGTATGGCTTCCTAACGCTTCCGATATCTTGTCGAGTCCATGCCGAGACGAATCGCCGCCGTCATCAGGCCGAAAGGTGGTGCCACAGGTTACTAGACAGGTATCTCTAATTCAATTGCTCTTCAGTGATACAGTATTCATACTTTGCAGCTCACGACGTTGAATGGGATGTAAAGTTGAACATTACTCCTGTAGTAATTATGTGTATGCGTTGCGAAATGTAAGAAGGAAAAAATATTGACATGTTTCTTTTCTTTCAGGTAATAAAAATATTCGCAGCATTGTACCCTGTGTCCGTCCTAAAATAAAGTGAGTCCTGTTTCATAGTTGTGCATAATCGAGATTGATTTTACTTTTCGAAACCTAAAAATGCGTACATACTTATACATAAACAAATATTTAAAACAGAATGCAATATAGTATAATACCATATGCGATAAAATGATTGCCGCCCCGGTGGCGCAGTGGTCTAAGGCGTTGGCCTCTGATCATTCGTCGGAAGGGGTCCGGGTTCGAATCCCGGTGTAGGCATGGATGTTGTGTTTGTCTTACGGCACTGGCTCTTTCCCTTCCCTGGAACCAGTGACTCTAAATTAGGGACGGGCGACTGCTTATAGCCCATTGAGTTGCTCACGGTGGTCGTTAAACCTCAAAAAAAAATAAATAAATAAATAAAATGATAAATAATAATCAGGCTTTCATAACGTATTTGGGAAAAAATAACATAAACAAACAAAGTTTCTGATGGATTGCAACAAAAAACTTATGTAAGGAATGTTTTTTTTTATGTTCTTAGCAATTTCAATGAAACCAAAAAAATGTATTCATGCAAATTTGTCACACATCAAGAGACGATTCGATCAATGTGTCTGATAGGAACAAGACGAGCATAATTTTTTTGTTAAAAACCTTATCAATTTCTTTACAGCTTTTCACTGCTACCAATCTCAGCTGCTTTTTATTTTATAATTGTTAAACATAAGAGGATATTATATAAAATTCCAAAATTATACGCATTGCATCTTGCTTAACCATTCATATCCTCTTCCCCTTGCTTGTATTCTGTAAAACGTTTTATAAGAATTGCTTCATTCTTCAGCCTAATGACGCATAATCTAGCAACAGCGGCGGCCGTACTTTTTTTTTTTTTTTTTTTTGCCAATAATTGAATTTTAGGATCAAAGGAAGAGCTATTTTACGGTCTGCTAGCTCCGGAAAATCTGACTTCCATGTGCAATTCATATTGTTATCGATTACCCTGCAGGTCAAAGACCTAAGTCTAAACTTTCTTTGCATTTCTCTTTCTGGGTTTAATGACCACTGTGAGCAATTCTAAGGGCTACATGAAATCGCTCGTCCCAAATTTGAGGCAACTGGTTCCAAGGAAGTAAGAGAGGCCACAGATGCTTCATCCGGGACGCGGTCCCAGATCGTGTGAGTGCCGGAAACCTTCGCTTCTGACCAAACGAAGGTTTCTGGCTACTCATTGGTCACCGAGGGAGGTTTCTCTCTTTCGCACTGCTACGGTGGAAACATAAGTACAAGGTTGCCTTTGTTAAAATGCGCAGTATTTCTTCATTGAATGTACATGCAGGGGTTGTCCAAAATAATGGAAACTCCTTGAAACAATAAGTGTTACGCACCTCACATGGCGTGGGAGCACCCTTGGCGTTTAAAACTGCTTGAATCCTCCTTGGAATGGAGGCATACAATTCCTGGATGGTGGTAAGTGGTATGTTGTACCATTCTTCTTGCAGAAACTGCTCCCATTTCTTGAGAGACGCTGGAGGAGGATAACGAGATCGCACTCTGTTTTCCAACACAGACCACAGGGACTCAATGATGTTTAAGTCCGGCGATTGTGCAGGCCAGGGAAGGAGTGCAACTGTTTTGTGACCTTGAGGATGCTGCAATGTGAGCTCGGTATTAATAAGGAGAAGATTCGTCAAATTTTAGTGCAAAATCTCGGGTACAAAATTTTGTACTCGATTTGCTCTTCACGCTTTGTCAGACGAATTTTCTCCTAAGCATTCTGGCATGTGACGAGATATGGTGTTCCCATTTTGATCCTGAAATGAAGCGTTACAGTGCTCAGTGGGAGTCACCACAGTCAACCAAGGGAAAGAAAATCAGGTTACAGAAGTCCAAAATCAAAACAACGCTTGTGTGCTCTCACGACAGCAGGGCAATTCTGCATCACGACTTCATTTCTGAAGATATGAATGTCACTGGAAATTCTTACGCATCCATTTTTGAACGATTGTGGAAGAAAATTGTTCGTATCAGTCCCGAGTTCAAAAATGGGCAGTCGTTCCTTCTTCAAGACAACGCGCCTGCTCACCAATCAGTCAGTGTACACCAAAAAGGCTCGGTTCCATAGCATTGCCACAGAGTTAGTAGGGCATGGTTGTTCAGAATATTGAGGTGGACCTGCTGGTTAACAGCTTTGTTCATGATAACCAATAGGCTGGGACCATACAACGAAAAACACCCCCATACGAGTACACAGCCAGTTACAAACTTGACCTTAGGAACAGTACACTGTGGTAAATAGCGTTCTCCCGGCTGCTGCCATACCCACACATGGACATCAGACTGATGAGTCGTGTATCTGAATTCATCAGTCCATAGGACCCGTTTCCATTGATTTACGGTCCACGATAAATGTTCTTTACACCATGCTAAACGACCAGTAGCATTCCCAGTGGAGATGAAAGGCTTATGAGCAGCCTCACGACCACGGTAACCCATGGAATGAAGTTCTTTGCGAATGGTACGTGTACATACCGAGGTTCCAGCATTTTTACACATCTGAACACTGAGGTCTTGTGCGTTACTCCGTCGATTAGCTGTAACAACTCTCCTGAGGCTTCGACGTCCTCTATCACTGATTTTCTTTGGTCTGACGTTACTTTCTGATGCTGCTGGCCCGCCATGTGTTTTCCACTTATTCAGTACATCCAAAACAGTTGACTTGGGTATGTTTATACGCCGGTCGGTTTCTCTTATGGACAACCCACTAATATAACACCCAACGATCAGTCCGTTCTCAAAGTCAGTTCTCTCTCTCTGGGATATTTTCACTCAACCTCACAGTGCGATATGATTGCGGTCAGCTGCAAGCTTGTTTTTATACCGTTTGCAGCTGTACACAACGCAAGGGATCCGTTAATTTGCTTTCGAATGGGTGTCCGGTGACTTTTGTCAATATGATGTATATACTGCCGGAAAGTGAAAAAGAACTTCAGTAAAAGTTACAGCTGCTTCTACGAGATTTATGTCGCAGCAAGAACTTGTTAAGAAAGGAAAGTGATCACACATGTGAAGGTATTCAATGTTTATTTTACCTTTTAATGCGTATTATAGTGTATAGAAGGCACATTAATGCGTATTACAGTGTATAGAAGGCACATTAATACGTATTAGTGTATAGAAGGCACATTAATGCGTATTATAGTATATAGAAGGCACATTAATGCGTATTATAGTATATAGAAGGCACATTTTAACAAGGTGTTGCACCTCCTTCAACAGCAACACAAGCTTCCAACATTCTGGGATGCAATCGGTCGTTCAGATGCCGGACATAACGCGGAGGGGGGGGGGCATTCCATGCGCTTTCAACTTGAACGACGCGTAATTCAAAGATGGTCGCTGCCTGTCAGGGTCCGCAGAAAAGTCTTTATCTAATCCAGTCCCAGACATGCTCGATTGTAGAAAGTCCGGGGAGCGTGCTGGCCATGGAAGTAGATGCATAGCCTGAAGAGCATGTTGACATGCCCGGACGGAGTGTAGGTGGGCGTTATCCTGCTGAAATGGCGTATCGGGGATAGCACACAAAAATGATAGGACGACCGGCTGCGCGCTGACGTACGTACTGTTTATTATTCAGTGTACCCCGTATAAACACCAGACTCGTACGAGAGAGATAGCTAATAGCTCGTTGGCGGATGCACGACGGCAAGAAGCAGCTCACCTTGCCACCTTCGGACGCGTACACGACCGTCTGACGCTCCCAAGAACAATCGGTTTTCATCATTGAAGACCACTGCCCCCCATTCTTCCCTAAAATGAACTCGTTCTTGAGACCACCGCAAACGTGCTCGACGGTGACTAAGGGTCAGTGGTAACCGTGGCAGCGGCACACGCGCTACGTATATAATTTTGTGTTGTCGTCCGCAGTGACGTCATTATTTCATCCAATGACATTATAATATTAATATAACATGACGTTCCTACCAGCATTCCTTCTGGGTGTTCATTTTTAACTTTCCGGTAGTGTAGATCGACTGATGGAAACGGAAATTGCTTTATCGGATGGAGTTCGTAATAAGACCAACATACACTGCCGGACAATTGCTAAGGACGGATGACAAGAGCAACGATAGCAACCATAAAATGGAAGGCAGGAAAATGTGGAAATTAGCATAAGTGCGGGATACAGTAAGACGTGTTGTGCGTATGCAAATTTTGGATTGCCGAACTTGTTCGTGACGTCATAGCGCTGATAAAAGATATAAAGGGTTTGGCGCGTATTGACCGTTGTTGTTCAAACGCAAAGTTGAAAGGGAAACATTTAATTGACGAACTTACAATTTTCAGTATGTCTTCCCGACATCACCTAGATGATTTTACGCGTGGCCGTATTATTGGCAAGATTGAAGAAGGGCGAAAAATAACAGATGTTGCCAGGGAGTTTGACGTCAGCCACAGTGTTGTTTCAAGGCTTTGGAAAACATTTCAAACAAATGGAGAGTGTAGCAAACGTCACGGGGGAGGTCGTGTTCGCAATACGACACCTGCAGAAGATCGGTACATAGTGCTATCAACAAAAAGACACCGGCGCAGCACAGCTAGTGAGGTAGCAAATCAGTTTATGGCTGCTACTGGCAGGCGGATCTCCCGAAAAACTATCGCCAGACGTTTGCATGAAGGAGGACTATACGCCCGTCGTCCTGTTGTCTGCATCCCATTGTCCAGACGTCACCGTACCGCCCGTTTGCAATGGTGCCATCAACATTGCAATTGGACTGATAACGACTGGTCTGCTGTCCTCTTCTCAGATGAGAGTAGATACAGTCTATCGTCTGATTGTCGACGACAACTGATCTGGCGTGATAGTGGTACTGCATATTGTCCAGCAAACATACAGGAAAGGGACCGATATCCGACATGTAGTGTCATGGTATAGGCTGGCATCATGATCAATGGCCGTACGTCCCTCTATGTGCTTCCAACTGGGACTATGACTGGCCAACGATACATTAATGATGTTCTGCTACCTCATGTTCGCATGTTCCGTGGTGCTGTCGGTGATAGATTCATTTTCATGGACGACAACGCAACGTGTCATCGAACAGTCGCTGTCCAGGAGTGTCTTGAAAGCGAGGATATTCAACGCCTCGTATGGCCAGCACGTTCTCCAGATCTGAATCCCATTGAAAATGTGTGGGATGCTTTGGGGAGGAGTCTTGCTGGTCGCCAATGCCCTCCAATAAACAAGGACACCCTCATCCGTGCACTGACAGAGGAATGGGATAAATTACCCCAACAGCTGCTTGATAACGTTGTGCAAAGCATGACACGACGTGTGGAATCTTGCATCGCCCTCCATGGTGGCCATATCTCGTATTGACATCTTACGCCGGAACGCCTGCGGACGGTAATTGCATTTTTTTCACGTTTACGTATTCTGCACAAAATGGCCTGTTTGTCCCTTGAACACGTTCCAAAGCCTTCTGGATTTCAGAGCACAATAAATTGTCTTTCTTGTAATGTCCTGGCATTCTGACATCATTTTATTTCACTTGGCATCCAACCACACTTACTTTTTTATGCGCTATATAGCCGTTTATGATCCGTCCTTAGCAATTGTCCAGCAGTGTATAAGAAAATCCTCATACACTGAAGCTTTGTTTAACGAAGATCTGGTTATATAAGAGAAAATAAACGCGAGAAATTGTTTGTCGAAGACGGGTATTTGATTTGGCTCACTCCCGTTCGAGTGCATTCTACGCAATGCTTTTCTTAAATGTTATCTAACACTCCATCTGGTTTTTTTCGCTTCTTGAAACTCGTTCTACTTCACGCCGCACTGCATATTATTAAAATCACCGGTAATCTCAGCTGTGCTTTAACTATTACCGCTTTAAGCTGTGCCAATGGTTGTCTGTTTACGATATTGATTTCAGCACTAACTAAATAAATACGAGTTTCGCATAACTTTGTCAGGTGGTAAAAGTGTAGCAACGATTGTTGGGGTGTTCATGTTTTTAATGGCGAGCTTCGGATCGGTATTTTTTTCCCTAAGTAACTTTTCATTTTGATGTTCAACAACCGATGTGTTTCATTAAATGCACGTGTTGTGTTTCCAAGTATATGTTATAATATTATATTATACATAGTAAAGTCACATTATTGTGACCACCAGCTTATATCCAGAGTAACCGCCGTGTGCAGTGCGGACAGCAGTTAGACGGGCTGGGAGTGACTCAATAAGGTGCTGGAAGGTGTTCACTGGTACGTCGAGCCATGCTTCACAACAATGTGACTCGACCGTGTATTATATATTATATTATATTATATTATATTATATTATATTATATTATATTATATTATATTATATTGTTACAGATATTTTATACGGGGTTTTAGGATTTCATATAAAATCTCAAAATGCAACCTTTTTCCATCTCGTTCTCCACTTCCTTTGTTTTCCACAAAGCGTGAGAGCAATTTCTCAGAGTCAGTTCCCCATTAGGCACCGGATGTACGGTTATTTTCTAAGACGACATTTTGTCTATACTTAGTATTTGCACTTTGTATGGTGAATGAAAATTAACTGTCAGTCGGTAGAGCACGAGACTCCTAATCTCGGGGTCGTGGGTTCGAGCTCCACGTTGGGTGCCAATTGTTAACAAGTTCGTTGCTATCTTTGTAGCCTGTTGTTAACATGTTCAAATTAACTTCATAAATATTGCGTGGTTGAGTTGCTAAGTCTTGTATGGTTGAAGATGGTAGTAATTAACACGTAATAACCAAGTGCTAGTAATTGTATGCAAATAGTATGTCTAAGAAACCTTTATTTTTCTCTTCACTTAATCCCCTGAAAAAGTTGTCCGTTAGCCGTGCTATGTTTCCTAACTGTTCCGCTTAAAACTCCAATTCCTATTTCTTAAGTCCCGCTTTCGATCATCTCTCGCGCTGTCGAGAAATCCCCTAACCTGCCGGTCCACCTAAGACCTTCCTATCCTACCTTGAGGCGATCACCTTGTCGTCTTGCTATGTGCCACCGCTCACTCTCCAAGACCCGAGACCACCCTCTTCTCGCCTCCTTTTCCCCTGTCTCCCCAAAATGCCCTTAAGCATATCCGAAAGTTCCCCGTGAGAAAGAACCACACCGCCCTTTGTAAATCTTAAGCCTCAAAGTAAAATGGGAGGGGCTAGTGCATTTGTCGGCAGCATTGAAATTGAAATCTGTAATGCATCAACAGAGGCGCGATAAAGTTAATCTCCATTCAACATACAAAGTGCAAATACTAGGCATAGACAAAATGTCGTCTTAGTAAATAACCGTGCATCCGGACTCTGAGAAATTTCTTTCACGCTTTGTGGAAAACAAAGGAAGTGGAGCACGAGATGGAAAAAGGTTGCATTTTGAGGTTTTATATGAAATCCTAAAACCCCGTATAAAATCCCTGTAACAATATTATATTAAATCGGATGTTTCACCATGTGGTCCCCCCAAAGAGTCAGCAATTGTTTTCTTCCCACTCTGCATAGTAACACGACGTTTGGTTTAAAGGTGACCTTGAAAAATGCACGGGAGTGGTATTCCTGATAAGGAGATGACTCATTGTGACGTCATCCCACCAGATGACCGGGCACGCTGGTTGTTTTATTGTGTCTTTGAACGTCGTTCAGGATGGCTGTGCATACCGTTGCGCAATGGTGTTTATTGTGAAAAGTTATTGGATTACAAAGTCTATAATAGCAACACAACGTGAATTCCTGGAGAACTTTAGGGGAAGAAAAGCACCAGATAAACGTTACATTCCCAGGTTAGCAAAGAAATTTGGAACCACAGGCAGTGTTTGAGCCAATACAGTGGCAGACGGACGTCCATCGGCGGAAGAAGAAATCAAAGAGCTGAAGTTCAGGCTGCTGGCACCACCAAAGAAGTCACTCCGACGTTTGTCTAAAGAAACTGGTTATTCTGTTTCCACCTGCCGAAGAGCCGCGAAAAAGGCGTTGCTTCATCCGTACCGTGTGACAGCTGTGCAAGAATTGCTTGAACCGGATCTTGAAAAGCGTGTATCTTATTGTCACTGATTCCTGACATTTTTACTCGCAATTCCGAACATTTTGGATTTCACATGGTTCACTAACGAAGCATCGTTTCATTTGGATGGGTGTGTCATTGCCCCAAACCTGGGTTACAGATAACCCACGTGAATTACACAAAACCACTTTACATCCTGCAAAATTCGGTGTTTGGTGTGCTGTGTCCCGAACCAGAATAACAGGACCCATTTTCTTCAGGGGCGTAATAAACTCGGAGTCATACGTGAACATTTTCAGACAATTTGTGGAACAATTATCGTACATCGATTTAACAACGGTGTACTTTCAGTAGGATGGAGCGTCATGCCACATGTCCCGTGCGAGCATGAGTGAAATTTCCTCCTTCTTCGATGGATGAATGATCCCCAAAGGACTGTGGCCAGCTTCTCCCGTTTTTTTCCTATGGGGATATTTGAAGTGTCGTGCTACAGCAATAAAACTCGCACGTTAGAAGACTTAGAAAACAACATCAGGGCAGCAATCTGGACTATTAAGGAGAGCATGCTGTGGACCTTTGATAATAAAGCCGCGAATGGCTGAGTGATTAGCAGTTCAGACTACCAATGCAAGGTCCTCAGGTTCGATCCTGGGCTGATCTTGCGGAGGTGGTGTGATTTGCTAACAATCACTGAATATTCGCCGTGCATCGGACGAGAACGTTAAGTGACGGCCCCCAGGTTGGACCCACTGGTTAAGTAGGTATCATTTCCTATGCCCCTCCCTGAAATTATCTCACCCTTCTATGTGCAACATCGTACTTGTACGGTGGCGCCATCTATTGTACTCTAATCTCACTACAAACTGACCTGTCAAAGTCGCTAGACTTGCTCTCATTCCTTCCGTTTCTGTGTCCTGCCCAAAAGGCGAACTCGCTGTAGGTGGCTGGGACCTAAGTAGGTATCATTTCCTATGCCCCTCCCCTGAAATTATCTCACCCCTCTATGTGCAACATCGTACTTGTACGGTGGCGCCATCTATTGTACTCTAATCTCACTACAAACTGACCTGTCAAAGTCGCTAGACTTGCTCTCATTCCTTCCGTTTCTGTGTCCTGCCCAAAAGGCGAACTCGCTGTAGGTGGCTGGGACCTAAACTCTACTCACTGTGGACGGAAGTCCTACAAGAAAATGACTCATACTTGCTTACCTTTGATAACATGCAGTGTGTCGCTTTCAATAGTGTTTGGATGTCGGTGGAGGGCATTTCCAGCATTTATTGTGAATAGTGCTACATTCCCATGAACGTTGTAAACCACATGTCATGTTTCCAAGTAAAGAGTTTTGCAAATTATATTATATTATATTATATTATATTATCTCCGACTTGTTGCTGCTGAGCCAATTTTTCCAGCCTCTTGATTGTTCCCCATCAATTCCTTACAACATTAATTATGGTTCACAATGGAATAACTGAGCGCGTTGCTTTCCGATAACGCATCACCCTTGAGGTACAAGGATTTGCTGATATGGCACGTTTTGCATGAACATCACATGGCAATGAAATTACACATGAGCAAATGGATGATAGAAGTACCTACTGACATATACATTATCTACCAACAAGTGATTGGACACCTGTGATAGCAAAGGAAAACGAAGTTTATTCACCTTCAATAGTTGGTGGAGTGGCGATTACAGCTGCGACCCTCCGGGGAATAATACTCTCAACCAGGCGTTGTACGACGGCTTGCAGTATTTTCTTCCACTCGGCTTGGAGAAGACAGGTCAGTTCCTTCACCGATTTCGGACGCTGGAGGCACCCCTTAAGTCGATGCTCCAACTCGTCCCCGAGGCGCTCGATAGGGTTAAGGTCCGGGCTCTGCACAGGCTAGTCAATTCGATTAACCCCATTGTCACCATACCAAGCCATGGTGGACCTCGCAACATGACAGGTGGCATTATCATCCTGAAAGTAACATGGGTCTACCCCGTAAAACTCCCACAACGTGGTAAGCGCATGGTCATCAAAAATGGTGCAGTAGGTCTCGGCGTTGAGTCTACCAGGAATTGCGACCAAGAGTCCCGTGTCATACCAGGAGAAACACCCCATAGCATAATTCCACCGTCGCCGAACTTCACAGTTGGCACAATACATTCCGGCAGGAGGCGTTCTCCAGGCAGACGTCAAACCCAGACCCTGCCATCCGAACGATAGAGGTTGAACCTTGATTCGTCGCTCCAGAGAACCTGTTTCCACAGTTCAACTGTCCACTGTCGACGTTCTTTGCACCACGTTAGCCGAGCAGCGCTATTGGACTTGGTGATCAAAGGCTTGTGGGCGGCAGCACGTCCATGATAACCGAGCAGATGGGCTTCCTTACGGATGGTATTCATCGAAAGAACACTCCCGAATGCCTGTTGAAACTCCTCGCGGATGTGGCCTATCGATTTGGTGCGGTTCTTCCGAATTTCTCTGGCCAGCACCCATCGGTCTCTAACTCCCAGTTTTGTGGGTCTGCCGGGTCGGGGCACATTCCGACAGTCACCTCTCATCTTCCACTTGCCAATCACGTAGGCCACTGTCGATTTTGGGTACTTCAACTCGCTGGATATGTCACGTATGGATCGGCCATTTCTGTGATACCCGACGATTACACCTTTCTTGAAATCAGAGAGCTCCGAACTGTCTGGCATCTTGCATGCGACTGGTTGCGTTGTTGTTTCCCACACGACATTTAACGGCGGCGGCCGGGACGTGTATCAGGATCGCAGATATCGTCGGTTGCAGGGGTGTCCAATTACTTGTTGGTAGATAGTGTAATAAGGTTTATGGTTACTAGCAACAGCTAACGGATGAAATCGTCCATAACGTCTTGTGGATTCCCCGCCACACTTCGTTGAGAGTATGCTGCCGCTGCTGATGCATCACGGGAGGAACCAGCCAAGCTACGACACATTCGCTCAGTGCATCCCACGTACTCAATGGTGTTGAGGTTCGGAGAGTGCAAAGTTCGTCCCATGTGCTCGATGTCCCAAACTCAGATGAGTGTTCCTCCACCTATGCCTGTGTGGTTGCGACACGGTGCGGCATCTCCTTTTCCAAACTCAGATGAGTGTTCCTCGAGCCATGCATGGATGCTTGTGGTACGGGTCGGATTCGCATTGTCCAAACTCAGATTAGTGTTCTTCCAGTCATGCCTGGGTGGTTGTGGCACGGTTCTCTCCAGACACACTATGAGACCTAATGAATCCCAGGAGAATGCTCCCCAAAACATCACGGAGCCTTGATGAGAACCGAACTGGCACGACGGGGTCTATAGCTTCATGCTGTCGACGTCCCACCCACAACCTCCCGTCAGCTCGGTACAGCCGAAAACGGATTCATACGATCATACGACGCGGCGACACTGTACATAGGCCCAGTTTTTATGTTCCCGGAGCGAAGCGCAGTGCCGGGAACATCAAACACGAGTAGGACGTCGGCTCCCGTTGCCTATCATCAGGTGGAAGTACTAAAAGGTGTTTTAGTACTGATGATGGTATTTAGGAAGACCGAAAGTTCTTATGGCTTTATTTTTAATCTTTTGACTTATACGTTAAATAAGTTCTTCACTTCATCGGAAGCTTGCGTACTGTTTTTATTATCGTGTTTTGAAGACTGCTACCTTAAACATTTATGATTGACTGATTCCGCACGAGAACCTGATGATTTGTCATACCGTTCACTCGTTGAAGCTGCTTGGGTATCCGACCTTTAACCTGGATGTGATTTGAGCAGCCATTGCTAAGAGGTCGGTCTGTGTGAGCCTGGATAGTCTTCGTCGATCTCGGTCATCAAAGACGTGCGGTCAGCCACCGCTTGGTCTCTCTCCGCTGGTACGTCTGTCGATGGAATACTTGCGGTATACCCTTGATTGAGTTGCCCTCAGGAAACCTGGCGTTCTTACGACTTGGGCGATAGAATGACCCATCTGTCTTGCGCCGATAATGCGTCCATGATCAAAGCCGCTCAGATGACCACGCTTACCATGTTCGTCGATTACGATACACTGTTTAGTAGCCCTGTTGTCAGCCTGTTTACTGCTTGCGTTCGGATTGCGTCTGTTCCACTCTGTGGGGTGGATGTGTATATCATCTACCAATCACCGCTGTCTCTAATGTTTTGTCTACTGAGTGTATATGTTTTTCTATGCTATAAAATTTCTTGCCGTGGCTCATTTCCAGTTTTAGCAATATTATTCCAACCTTTTAAGCGCACATATAGAGTGACGCCCGGAATCAGTTGCCCTTCTCTGCTTCCCCAGTCTGTAGTCTTCTGGGAAGGGAGAGGGGGTGCTTTGAGGAGAGAGTCGCACTGACTATACCTCATCCTGAGCCCGAGACTACCGCGGACGAGAGGTAGGGACATATTTTGTGAGGTAGATAGTTGAGTATGTATATATTGTGCAAAAAGTAACACCCAGTGAGTACTCTGAAATAACAACACAGAGTAGGATCTTATTAAACCTAGACATAGGCGTAGCCAAAGGGGAGGTCTTAGGGTCAGAACCCCCCCCCCCCCCCCTTGAGGAGTACTCAGGGCGAATTAAAAGCGATATATATATACAGTCGAATCACATTATTGTGACCACCTTCTACTTTTAACGTTAATAGAGCGTAGCCAATGAAAAAAGGCACGTGTCGTGAGCTGGCTTGGAGGGTCTACAAGGTGTGCTGTAGGCATTCTGAAAGCATATCACTCGCTGCTGTCACGGATAAAAGGAGAGATTTATCAGATTTGCAGAAAGGGATGATTATCGACTTTCGGGCCGAGGGTGGCAGTATTTCTGATGCAACACAGTCTGTGAACTGTTCGCGTGCTGCTGTAGTTAAAGTGCATCGTGATTGGAGAAATGGCGCCATTGCGAATGAGTGACGTGGCAACTGCGGAGCACTGCGTCCCTTTGATGTGAGAGGTGCACGTCGGCTGCGAAGGTGCGTGAGGGCCGATCGACACGCTACAGTGCAGCAGCTCACTGGCCGAATGAACCAGGGGCTACCGGAAGTGTGCATAAAACGACAGTGTAGCGAACCCTGCTGCGTATGGGGCTCCGATGCAGACGGATGGTCACTGCACCTATGCTAACGAAGGTGCATCGGCAGATAAGGCTTACATTTGCACGGCAGTATCGGAATTGAACCTCCGATGATTGGTAAAGGATTACCTTCTCCGATGAGTCACGTTTTCTGCTTCATCAAACGGATGGATGTTCGCGTACAAGGCGAGAAACATTGGAGGACAAACACTCTTCAACCACTGCGGGAAGAACACAAGCTGGTGGCGGCAGCGTTGTGGTCTGGGAAAGGTTTTCGTGGCATTCTCCGGGTCCACTCATACCTGTGGAAGGCAATAAGGACCGAATTCGTTATGAATCCATCCTTGCAGACCACGTACACCCATACATGCTGATTGTCAAAGTACTTCCCCGGTCCCCTGATTCCCCAGGCCTAAACCCAATTGAGCACCTATGGGACAACCCTGATCGTGTTGTTCGCTCTATGGATCCTTCACCACGCATCCTCCAGCAGCTGTCAGATGCACTGCAGTTAGCATGGCTCCACATACCTGTGAACATCTTCCAACACCTTACTGAGTCCCTCCCAGTCCGTCTAGCTGCTGTCCGCGCTGCACACGGCGGTTACTCTGGATATTAGCTGGTGATCACAACAATGTGACTGGACGGTGTATGTATAAGTATAATAACTTAAACAGTTTTTCTCAGTAATGTTTTTTATATTTTTTGAAGTTTAAAGAATTTGAGCTTATTTCCATTTCGAGTACTACGTTTCGGGAGCCTTTCTCCGATGAATCAAATACATGATTCATCGGAGACCCCCCCCCCCCCCCACTCCTTAAGAAATTTCTGGCTACGCCACTGAAATTAGATCAAGTAATTTTTTTATCACTGTGTACTGTCATGGAATGTTTCCTGTTTTTGGGATTGCGTTGTTTTCGTTATCTTTACGGACTCCTCCAGATTCTAATAGATGGCAGCACAAAACTGTTTTCGCAATAAGCATTAACAGCTCACGATTGTTTTCAAAAAACTTTAATGAGAGAGTTCCTTTTGTGGATTATAAATTGCGAAATCCATATCCTCACATGAATTTGAAAGAGAAAAGCAAATTAAAAAACAATATTTCCCCTGATATCGCAACAAAGAACGGTGGGAAGATACTCTCCGAAAAAACCGGGATAATCCCTCTCTTATCAAAGATTAAGTTGCTCGTCTTAATTTGTTTCTTAAAATCATTTTTGGCCTCAAACTTGAGTATTTTTATGAACACCGTAAGTAAAATGTGTGTTTTAGCTTGTAATTTAGGCGAAATAGGCTAACATGAAATTTTGTATAAAAATTCTCTAAAAAGCAGAAGAAACGAAGATTCTGTATGATCAATTATTATCATAAAATCAGTGACAAAGTTTTGGACAACGGTGAGGAACTGCGTTCTTTGAAAACCCAAAATGATTATTAATTTCAAAATGTCGAAAACGAAATAAGGAAGTCCCGAGAAAGAAGAAATGTAGTTAAAAAAATTTTGCGCCAAGAAATATGCTTTGAAAAAAAATCAGTTTCTCTTGCAATTTTTTAACCTGTCATTTAGAGATACTTTTTAAGCTTCAGAACTTGTGAAGGGCCCTGAAAAACAAAAATTAAAATGGGACGTTGATAGGCTTTTTGTGTTTCAGGAATGGTTTTAATTTCAAAGTCATGTTAGCACTCTTACCAGATTTAATTTTGAGAGGAGACCATGATTTCTCGATTCTAACAGCTTTATTTTAAATACTAGTACATGCACTCTCAAGGAATAAAAATCAGAGTTGGGAAATTCTAGAGAGAGCCTTGGCCTCCAACCAAATATGTTAATTGCTGTTGAAGCCTAAGGGAAGCGGATTTACGACACTTTTTTTTACCAATACGATCTCTCTTTTACTATTGAATCTGTCAAAACGAAGCATTGTTATTCATTTCAAAAGCAAAATTACCTACATATTTGTAGCAATGAAAATCAACTAGTATTTTCAAAATAAATATCATTTTAAGTTGTGCTTAGTATGTTCCTTTATTGTTGTAATTAAAGCTATGCATTGCAACAACACAACGTTTTATTCACGTATAATCCCAAAAAGGAAAATTCAAGATACGCATTTGAAGAGTTTTGAACTCTCTTCTTTTGTTACAATAAGGAGAATAAAAATTTTTCGCCTTACCGACACTGAAGGGGAAAGTTGGTGTTTTCAGTTCGCTATGTGCTGCTCATCTTGCATTATTTTAAATATGCTTAAATTATACGCTATGCTATTTGTTTTTCATAGGTTTTTAATTAAAATATGAATTTTTTTTTCTGAATAAATATATCTCTAAGACTTGTTAACTTCCTCCATGTACCAACGAGTTTTCTCTTTGAGGGCCTCAATTTTTTTTTTCATGTGAATATATTCAGACTCATTAAGCGAAATTATATCGCCATCTCTTTTTTTGTTTGTATGTTCTGATTGAGGGTATAGCCACCATCGTGACCAACAAACAATCGCCCATCCCTAATTTAGGATCACTGGTTTCAGGGAAGGGAGAGAGTCAGGGCCGTAAGGCAAACACCACATCCATACTTGTATGGGATTCGAACCCGGACTCAACTCGGACGAATGAAAAAAATAAGGCAGCGCTCATACCACTTCGCCACAACGACAGTCAGGGGCAAGCAAAATTTGATTTTGTACAATATTCACCGTGCATGGCCACTAGCATTCCCCACATTTGAAAGTACTTTTCTACCCACCTACAAATAGTGCATGTAGTAGGGGTGGCAGGGGGCCCTCCTCCATGAGGTATCACTTGGTCCATCGTTCTTTGTTATTGACTGCTTATTTTTAAATACACTATATTGATAAAAGTAACCGGACACCCCTTCGAAAGCAACGGAACGGATCCGCTGCGTTGTTAAAATGCGCGGTACAGCTGCAAATGATATAAAAACAAACCACTGACCGCGATCACATCGCACTGTGAGGTTGAGTGAAAATGTCGCAGCGGAAGAGAATTGACTTTGAGAAAGGAAAGATTGTTGAGTGTTATATTAGTGGGTTGTTCATGAGAGAAACCGAGAGACGTTTAAACATACCCAAGTCAACTGTTTTGGATGTACTGAATAAGTGGAAGACACATGGCGTGCCTGAAGCGGCAAAACGCACCAGCAGATCAAAGAAAATTAGTGATAGAGGTAGTCGAAGCCTCAGGAGAGTCGTTACAGCTAATCGACGGAGTACAGCACAAGACCTCAGTGCACAGGTGAGTAAAAATGCTAGAACCGCGGTATGTACACGTACCATTTGCAGAGAACTTTATTCCATGGGTTACGTCGTGGTCGTGCGGCTGCTAATAAGCATTTCATCTACACTCGGAATGATACTCGTCGTTTAGCATGGCGTAAAGAACATTTACCGTGGATCGTAGATCAATGGAACGGGTCCTATGCGTTGATTAATCCAAATACACGATCCATCAGCCTGATGGCCGTATGTAGGCATGTCAGGAACGCTATTTACCACATTGTACTGTTTCTACGGTCAAGTTTGGAGCTGGGAGTGTTTTTCGTTGTACGGTCCCGGCCCATTGGCTATCGTGCACAAACCTGTTACCCAGCACGTCTACCTCGATATTCTGCACAATTATGCTCCACCAACTCTCTGGTAATACTATGGAATCGAGCCTTGTTGGTACCAGCAGCATAATGCGCCGAGCTGTTACGGCGTGGTTTGACGATAATTCCGTATCTTGTGTGGACCGGCCAGCACAGGGCCCTGATCTTAATCCCATTGAGCACCTATGGGAGAATTAGAGCGCCGCATAAGAAGTTTGGAACCAAGGCCTACTACTAAGCAACAGTTAGCGGCAGAATTGTCTACTGAATGGAAGCGCATACCTATCGCTGTGTTCCAAAACCTTGTCGAAAGCATGTCTCGAAGGGTCAGTGCATGTGTATATTTATATATAGTTTTAAAATACGTATTTAAAGAATCATTGGAAACGCATTTTACTATGGGGTGATATTTTTGTGGCTTTCCAATATTCTGGAAGATGTTTTCTCCGGTGTATTTTCATTTGCATCTTCAATATTTTTATGCCGCCCTGGTGGAGCAGTGGTCTAAGCGATGGCTTGTGACCATTCGTCCGAAATGGGTCTGGGCTCGAATCCCCGTTTGTGTTTGTCTTATGGCACTGACTGACTCCCTTCCCTGAAGTCAGTGACCCTAAATTAGTGGCGGGCGACTGCTTATAGCCCACTGAGCTGCTCACGGTGGTCGTTAAACCCCCAAATAAAATAAACTTGGACCACCTGCATAAAGAAATCCTCGGTGTGCCACTGCTACCTACTAGCAACAAATACATTGTTTGCAAATAAAAATAAAACAAGTTAGTAAAATCATGCAATGCATTGATTATGATACGCTTTCCAACATACCAGAAATCATTACTCAAGTTATGTGGATAATGGCTGTGGAATAAATCTCGCTCCTGTGTCTTGACCTTTGACCCCATTTCGATGATATTCAACAGAACCGGTTCACTATACCTCCGGAACAACATGATAAAGTTTTGTCGTAATACAAGCATTTTAGGTAAGTTATGAAGCACAAGGGCAATGGAATGGATCCCACTCCAGTGTCCAGACCTTTGACCCCATTTCGCCCATTTTAAATAGGGTTCGTCCCCAGTGGCTCCCTACCACATACTAAAATTTCATCGAACTCGAACCATTTTTACGCAAGTTATGACGCATAACGGCAATGGAATATATCCCGCTCTTATGCCCTGCCTGACTTTTGACCTCATTTCGCATATTTTTAATGGGGTTCGTGCCCAGGTGGTTCCCCTACCACATACTAACATTTCATCGAAATCGAACCATATTTACGCATGTTATGACGCATAAAGGCAATGGAATGGATCCCGCTTTTATGTCCTGCCGGACCTTTGACCCCGGTTCGTGCCCAGGTGGTGCCCTACCACATACTAAAATTTCATCGAAATCGAACCATATTTACGCATGTTATGACGCATAAAGGGAATGGAATGGATTCCACTTTTATGCCCTGACCTTTGACCCCATTTCGCTCATTTTCAATAGGGTTCGTCCCCATGTGGTTCATTACCACATACTAAAATTTCATTGAAATCGAACCATTTTTACGCAAGTTATGACGCATAAGGGCAATGGAATAAATCCCGCTCTTATGCCCTTCCTGACCGTTGACCCCATTTCGCCCATTTTCAATAGGGTTTGTGACCAGGTGGTTCCCTACCACTTACTAAAATGTCATCGAAATCGAACCATATTTACGCATGGTATGACGCATAAAGGCAATGGAATGGATCCTGCTCCTATGTCCTGACCTTTGACCCTATTTCACCCATTTTCATTAGGGTTTGTCGCCAGGTGGTTCCCTATCATATACTAGAATTTCATCGAAATCGAACCATTTTTACGCAAGTTTTGACTCATAAGAGCAATGGAATGGATACCGCTCCTATGGCCTGACCTTTGACCCTGCTTAGCCTATTTTCAATAGGGTTCGTCCCCAGGTGGTCCCTTATTACATACTAAAATTTCGTCGAAATCAAACCATTTTCACGTGAGTTATCGTGCGGACGGACGGACGGACAAAGCTGGAGCATATACGCTTCTTCAACCTACTGTTGGAAAGCGTAAAAAAACGATGCACCCAGAAGAAATCATCCAGTTGAGATCAAAATTGGTATGTCAATGTACATGTGTAGGAAATGAGGGAAATTCCAGAGCAGTTGGGCCATTTATTCGGATAAAAAAGCTAAATCAGTGGAACAAATCAGTACGTTGCAGCGCATCTCTAGCTCAGATATAAGCGCTTACCCGGTGTAGCATAGACGCATACAGTTCACAGATACTGTTCTAAGGTTCAGAATACCAGGTGGTGTCCAAATTATGTGCCAGTTGGCCGACATTCTGGGATGGGCGTAGGTGGCGCCCTATCATGTCCCCAACAATGTTCGATACGTGAAAGGGGGGACTATCGGGCTGGAGACGGAAAGGTGTTGAAATTACGAAAACACGCACTGAAGAGCCGTGCCGTGTGTTGCCGGCCATTATACTGTTGAAAATTGCTCGGTGATGATGCCGACAGTAATGGCAACACAACAGATTGTAGATGTCGTAGACGCACCGTTGAAACCTGAGGGTCCTACAGAGGACTACCAACGGTGTCCGGCTATCGTAGGAAATGGCTCCCCAGGGAGTCACTCCCGGTATGTGAGTCGTATGCCGTTTCACGATAAAGGCAGGATCCGTACGCTGGCCTGCTCGATTCCAGACATGAATGCGCAGGACATCGGCGTCAAGCGCAAACCGCGACTCTTCACTGAATACAACACGACGCCACTGGAACCTATCCGGCATTGATAGGACACAACACCACTGCAAGCGATACTGGCGATGATCGTTGGTCAGCGGTAGACGATGATATGGCCTCCTCGAATGTAGTCCCCGTGCCACAAGTCGCGTAGCAACGGTCCGGATGTCCACTTACGTACCTGTAGACGACGCAACATGGCCACAGATAGTTGAGAGGGACGAATTTGGTTCTGTTCGTGCAGCTCTCACAATGGCTCAATCCTCACGTTCTGTCGTTGCCCTCGGACGTCCACTGCCCGAGTGCCGCTGTGCGTGCCCTCCGCCATGCCTGACGATACGGCGGCAGGGTGAATTTTGTGTAAATTTGTGGAACATTCATTTACACAAAATACATGAATCAATATCAAGAGCAAAACTCACAATTCATAAGCTACGCAGAATGCCCACTTCAAACGAAGATCAAAGCCTTCGAAGAACCATGCTGAACTCTTCAGGAAAACACCAGCATGTAGACGCGTGGCTTTTCATAACACAGCAAATGGCTGGAGCGTCAAAACCTGTTGTGGTGTCCTCCAGGCCACATACACGAAAGCAAAGACAACATAACCGACATGCAACACAATCCACAAGTAAGAAACGCCAGAAAGACAACGAATCAAATATATGAGAAAATTCCGCAGTAACATGTAATTGGTCGCACTTAACATGTGAGGTGTAACCATTAAAAGTTAGAAGGATAGGTGACGGTTAATAAAAGTATGGCCACTAGTGATCAGCTAAGTAACACTTAGAATCGCTACCAAATTAAATTTTTAATTTTCTAGGGATTCTAACTGCCATAAAATTTAATATGGTAGGGATTTTAAGTGCTACTTGAAAGATCACTAGTGGCCATACTTTTGTTAACCACCACCTATACTTCTAACTTTGCATAGCTATACCTTACATGTTAAGGTAAATGTAAGTATCAATTATCTTCAGCTTTTCCCATCAATCGATAAACCTTCATTTATTGTAAAATCATTGTACAACAGTTTTGTCTTCTGAAACTTCATCTTTAATCCCATTTCTTCACTCTTGTCAGAAAGTTCCTGGATCATACTCTGCAGTTCTGGTCTGGGAATTGCAAAAATGACTACGCCATCAGCAAAACGAAGATGAGTTAAGCACTCTACATTAATCTTTATCCCTTTGTTTTCCCAGTTCAGTGATTGAAAAACATTTTTCAATGTGGCATTAAAGAGCTTGGGAGATATGGTGTCACCTTGTCTCATTCCCTTTCCAATTTTTATTGTTGCTGTATCTTCAAATAGCCGAACCTTTCCACTTGCATTTTCGTAGATGTTACTAATAATACTAATGTATGCATCTTCAATACCGCAGGATTTCAAAGCCATTTAGCTGCTGATGGTTTCACGGTGTCAAAGGCCTTTCCATAATCGATGAAAGCCATGCACAATGGAAGTTCATATTCCCTCGTCCTTTCAATTAGTTCTCTCAGTACATGGATATGATCTATAGTGCTGTAGCCTTTCCTGAACCCAGCTTGTTCTCTCGGTTGAGCTTTATCCAATTTTACCTTCAAGCGATATGAAAGAACCTTAGTGAAGAATTTATGAACCACTGAGGCTGACGGATCTGTAGTTCCTGAGATCCTTGTGACGTACCTGCCAGCAGGACGCACACGACATAAAGGCAGATAGTAGTCAGAACAAACGTCCGCGTAGCTCAATTGGTAGAGTGACTTATTCCGGAATGAGGGGATCCGGTTTCGAATCCTGGCGCGGATAGAAATGACGGAAAAATTTACTTCGTTATAATGGCGCCCGAACTATCCGGATGACCCGACCGTTCAAAATCTCGCAATGGTTTGATGTTATTTCCACACCGCGAAATAGGAAAAATCAGAGAATCCCTTCTCCAGCGCTTCGAAAAATAAATGTGTGTGACGTTGCATTCCACACACCAGATTGACTGGGAGTTCTCAAGTGCACGTTCTACAGTGGATGGCTGCCTGCAACGATTCATGGTCACGGCTGATCCGTGGGCCGTGCCCCCGGCCCTCTTTCGGGGGGGAGATGTGACGTACCTGCCACACGACATAAAGGCAGATAGTAGTCAGAACAAACGTCCGCGTAGCTCAATTGGTAGAGTGACTTATTCCGGAATGAGGGGATCCGGTTTCGAATCCTGGCGCGGACAGAAATGACGGAGAAATTTACTTCGTTATATCCTCAATGTTGCTTTGTTATGCAGCAGGATCGTTGAAGCATTGTTTCAATCCTCAGAAATCTTCTCTTCATTGAGACATCTAGTGAAAACTTGGGCGAGTGTAGTTTCAGTTTCTCCACTTGCTTCTTGTATAATGTCCACGGTAATTCCATCTTCTCCTGGAGCTTTATCCCATTTTATATTCTTAATTGCATGTGTAACTTTTGCCTGGAGGAACTTTGGTACTGTTACCTTTCTTAATGTCTAGAGTAGAGATATCATCTCTTTCGTATAGTTTTGAGCAGAAATCTTTTACTCTTGGCAAAATTTCGCCTCTATTTCTAATTACAGTGCCATCTTCTTTTCTCAGTGCCGCAATTTGTTTTCTTTCCTTACTGAGATGCCCATTTCCTCTCTTCAGGCTTTGGTTGTTTTCAAATGCTTAATTTAAAGTCCTTACCTCTTCAGTGATACTTTTTAATAATATCTTGCATAGCTCTATGTATGTATTCCACTTTGGAAGTGGCATCTTCTTTATTTGTCCTCATCTCTCTTATCTTTCGCATCAGCATTTTTGTTTTTCTTGATATTTTCTTCATAAGCAAATTATTCTTAGCACCCTATTTTTGATGCTGTTTCCATAGCAGCCTTGGTTACTTTTCTGTTAACTTCAGAGATACCCACTCCTTCCGACGTTAGAACTTCTAGAGCAGAGAATCTGTTCCTCAGTTGCAATCTGAAGTATTATGATGATTTTTTAGGTTGGTCATGTCAATACAATTTGCTTGTTTTATGAGCTTGCCACGTTCGTGTTTAGCGTTGAGGTGCATCTTATATCTCACCATTCTATGATCACTCCCTGTGTTGAACCTGTTCAGCATGCTGCAGTCTCCAAAGAAAATTTTCTTTTTATAAATAATAAAATCAATTTCACTTGTCATTCTGTTGGGATACTTCAATATCCATTTCCTATGTGGTTTTTTCTTGAAAAAGGAGTTCATGATGAAAAAGCTTTCTGCCTCTGCAAACTCTATGAGAGTATTTCTACTCTGTTTTCTGTTCTCATATCCGAATTTACCTACCAAATTTTCATTCTGCTGCTGTTGCCCTATTTTCGCATTGAAATCACCCATAACGATCATCAAGTGCTGCTTGCTTTTATTATTTAGATGCCCAAATTCTTCCATAAAATTCTTCACCTTCTTCCTCAGGATGACTTGTGCTGGGCGCGTAAGCTTGTATAATCTGAGCCTGGAATCATTTTGAGAGTTGGATAAAGAGTCGCGCATCTCTGTCCGAGGAGCTTTCGACTTCTAGAACATTGTCCTTCAGTTTCTAGTTTATGATAAATCCAATACCACTGGTCCTGCCAGCATATGTCCCAAGATAGTAGAAGAAATGTCCACTTTTCAGTTCAACGCCTTCTCCTTTTCTTCTTATCTCACTTAGCCCGATGATGGTCACCCGATCCTTTGGAGTTCCTCGTCCAATTCAAGGAGCCATATATATATATATATATATATATATATATATATATATATATATATATATATATATATATACTGAAGAGCAATTGAATTAGAGATACCTGTCTAGTAACGTGTAGCACCACCTTTCTCCCTGATGACGGAGGCGATTCGTCTCGGCATGGATACAACAAGACACCGGAAGCATTGGGAAGCCGTACGAATCCACGACCCCTGAACAAGCTCCCACAGTTCACGAAGATTTGATGGAGGGAGTCAGAGCCTCGAACATCTCTCTTGATGGCATCCCAGATGTGCTCGATGGGATTCAGGTCAGGTGACCTAGCTGGCCAAGGAAGCGAGGTCACGTCGGTGGAGTGTTCATCCAACCATTCGGATACAATTCGGGAGCTGCATTGTCTTGTTGCAGGATAAGGTCCCCAGTGGGATGTTGAAGACGCACGAACGGGAGCAAATGGTCGTCCAGGACCATTTGCTCCGTTCGTGCGGCTTTTGTAACCATAGCGAGGAGATGGTCCTGGATGGTTTGGCTGCTTACACGTTTTTGTGCACCAGCGTTAAATTGCCGAGTGAGTTCTTGCACTGTGGCCCGTCTATTCGCTGTTACAATGCGAGCTAACCGAGGATGATCCCGTTCATCCACACGCTGTTATCCACGGCAATTGGCCATTGCAGGGATAACTTTTTTTTTTTTTTTTATTGGAGCTTTAACGACCACCGTGAGCAACTCAATGGGCTATAAGCAGTCGCCCGTCCCTAATTTAGAGTCACTGGTTCCAGAAAAGGGAGAGAACCAGTGCCGTAAGACAAACTCAACATCCATGCCTCACCGGGATTCGAACCCGGACCCCTTTTTGGGCGAATGATCAGAGGCCAACGCCTTAGACCACTGCGCCACCGGGGCGGCACAGGAATGGTTTTACCGGATTTGATGTACTCACGGTGCACCCATGGCACAGTGGCTCGTGAAAATCCCAGTGCCTGCACGACTTCCGCAATGGAGTGACTCATTCGTCGGGCCCAGACAATTTGCCCACGATCAAATGCGCTTAGGCTCTTCGTCTTACCCATACTGCGTCCGACTCTTACTGATTCCCGTCGCATCACTCCTCACATTGTCCGATCGCTGCATACGTCATGTCGTTTTCGTTTACAGGGCCACCCACAGCGCCACATTTGCATAACGCCAGCTGTCTCTAATTCAATTGATCTTCAGTGTATATATATATATATATATAGGGATGTAAGGTCAGGTGATGCCTAACATCACAGCCTCTCCTTGACAAATGTCAACCCCGCCTTCTCGTGGAGCATCCTGTTCCCACTAAAGGGGCTCTGACGACCGCCAATAGCGGTATAACTATACCATCGGGATCAGAGGAAATTCTACCCCACACTCACCAACCCGCTTGGCCAGCGTGGTGAGTTATGGCCAAACCCCTCCAAAATGACTCCACAACTTAAATCTTGGCCCTCAGTCTCCGGCAGCTGGAATGTACCTGGCCAAGGCAGCTGCCAGTGCGACATGAAGGCAGAGGGTGCTAAGAATCCCCGGAGGACCAGACTAGGCTGCCATCTGATGCTGACCTTGGCAGCGTACAATGGACGCTCCCTATCTTCTGATTCAAGGCTTCTTGAATTGGAAGAGGAACTACAAAGGATCAAGTGGGACATCGTGGGGCTAAGTGAGGTAAGGAGAAAGGGAGAAGATCTCATCGAACTGAAAAGTGGACATCTCTTCTACTATCGTTTGACAGATACTGGCAGAACTAGTGGTGTTGGATTTATAATAAACAAGAAACTGAAGGATAAAGTTGTAGAAGTTGAAAGTTCCTCTGACAGAGCTGCACGGCTTGTTATCCAACTCTCGAAAAGATTCCAGGCTCAGATTATTCAAACTTATGCACCCACCACAAGTCATCCTGAAGAAGAAATTGAAGAATTTTATGAGGAAATTTGTCATCTAAATAATAAAGGTAAGCAGCACTTGAAAATAATTATGGGAGATTTCAATGCAAAAATAGGGCAACGGCAACAGAATGAAACTTCAGTTGGTAAATTCGGTCACGGCAACAGAAACCAGCGTGGAAATACTCTCGTTGAGTTTGCAGAGGCAGAAGGGTTTTTCATCTTGAACTCCTTTTTCAAGAAAAAGCCACACAGGAAATGGACATGGAGACATCCAAATGGGACGACAAGTGAAATTGATTTTATTATGTGTAACAAAAAATTCGTCATAGAAGACTGCAGTGTGCTAAACAAGTTCAACACAGGTAGTGACCATAGATTGGTGAGATGTAAGATGCACCTCAACACTAAACTGGAACGTGGCAAGCTCATAAGACAAACAAAATCTATTGACATAACCAACCTTAAAAAACACCATAATACCTTCAAGTTGGAACTGAAGAACAGGTTCTCTGCTTTAGAAGGCCTAACATCGGAAGAAGTGGACATCTCTGAAGTTAACAGAAAAGTAACCAAAGCTCTTATGGAAACAGCAACAAAATTAGCTGGGTCTAAGAACAAGTTGCATGTAAATAAATTATCAGGAAAAACGAAAATGTTGATGCAAAAAAGAAGAGAGATGAGGACAACTAAAGAAGATGTGACTTCCAAAGTGGAATATATAGGGCTATGCAAGACAGTACGAAAAAGTATCACTGAAGACGTAAGAAAATTCAACTGTGAACTAGTGAGGAAAGCAATTGAAAGCAACCAAAGCCTAAAGATAGCAAAGGGACATCTCAGTAAGGGAAGAAAACAGATTATGGCACTGAGAAAAGAAGATGGTTCTGTAACAAGAAATAGAGGCGAAATTTTGACAAGAGTGAAAGATTTCTATTCCAAATTATATGAAAGGGATGATACATGCACTCCAGACATCATGAAAGATACCAGTACCAGAGTTCCTCCAGTCCTTCCAGCAGAAGTTGCACATGCAATCAAGAACATGAAGCGGGGAAAAGCTCCAGGAGAAGATGGAATTACTGTAGACATCATACAAGAAGCAAGTGGAGAAATCGAAACAGTACTCGCCCAAATTTTCACTCGATGCCTTAATGAAGGAAAGATTCCTGAGGATTGGAACACCGCTACAATGATCCTGCTACATAAGAAAGGTGACATTGAGGATCTCGGAAACTACAGACCTATCAGCCTCCTATCAGTAGTTTATAAAATCTTCACTAAAGTTCTTTCACACCGCTTGAAGGTAACACTGGACATGGCTCAACCGAGAGAACAAGCTGGATTCAGGAGTGGCTACAGCACAATAGATCATATCCATGTGCTGAGAGAACTAATTGAAAGAGCGAGGGAATATGAACTTCCATTGTGCATGGCTTTTATCGATTATGAAAAAGCCTTTGATTCGGTGAAACCATCAGCAGTTACAATGGCTCTGAAAACCTGCGGTATTGAAGATGCATACATTAATATTATTAATAACATCTATGAAAATGCAAGTGCAAAGATTAGGCTGTTTGAAAATACAACACACATAAAAATTGGAAAGGGAGTGAGACAAGGTGACACCATATCTCCGAAGCTCTTTAATGCCACATTGGAGGGTGTTTTTCAGTCACTGAGCTGGGAAAACAAGGGGATAAAGATTAATGGAGATTATCTAACCCACCTTCGTTTTGCTGATGACGTAGTCATTTTTGCAACTAGCCCATCAGAGCTGCAGAGTATGATCCAGGAACTTGCTGACAAGAGTAAAGAAGTAGGATTAAAAATGAACTTTCAGAAGACAAAAGAGATGTTCAATGCTTTTACAAGAAATGAAGATTTATCGATTGATGGAGAAAAGCTTGAGATAACAGATACGTACGTTTATCTTGGACAGCAGATATCAAGTGAGGGTCACATTGATGAAGAAATTAATCGGCGTACAAAACTTGCCTGGAGAGCTTTTGGAAGAAACAGCATAATTTTCAAGAGCAGTATGCCATTATGTCTTAAAAGAAAAGTGTTTGATCAGTGCATCCTTCCAGTGCTTACGTATGGTGCAGAGACGTGGACCTTAACAAAAAGAGACATACAAAGGCTGCAGACAACTCAAAGCATCATGGAGAGGGTCATGCTTGGTGTAACCAGGAGAGATAAGAAGAGGAACTCGTGGATCCGAAAAATGACAAGAGTGGAAGACATCATGATCAGAGTTAAATCCCTGAAATGGCAATGGGCTGGACATACTGCCAGAAGGACAGATCATCGATGGACAGCCGAAATTTTAGATTGGATCCCAAGGGACAGGAAAAGACCCAGAAGAAGACCACATGGGAGATGGGTGGATGAAATTCGAAAGTATGCTGGGGTGACATGGAGGAGACTGGCACAAGACAGACCGTTGTGGAGGAAACTTGGGGAGACCTTCGTCCAGCAGTGGATTGATAATGGTTGACAATGATGATGATGATGATGATGATAAATATATATATATATATATTATTTATTTCTATCTTAAACCTGTGTTCGGAACACATTTTCTGATTTTTCTAATGCACAGTTTTTTCCGGCTTCGTATCGTGAGTTTTTATTTGTGAGTTCCGTGATATTAATACCTGACAGTAAATTAAAAAAAATGAAATAATATTTTTCTTGGAAAATATTGATAATACATCGTGAAAATCCTTTCGAGAGGAGTCTCAGAAGTAATAAAAAATATGCCGTTTGTAAATTTAAGTAGTGATGTTTATTTCCTATTTTTCAGAAATTGTTGTAAATGTTTAGTTTTGTAAGAAGACGCGCCCATGACACGAGAGAATCGTAAACAAAGGCTGCCACTCTTTTGTTTAGGATTTCAGCAATGCAGAAAGAAGCAGTTGTTTTATTACTTGGAAAATGTATCGCCATAATGTGCAGAAGCCATAATCTTACATAAATAAAAAGAATAAACATGTCGCCATAATTTTGCATAAATAAAAAGAAAAAAGTCGGTGAAAGTAAACGACTCTATTGCGTCGTTTTTTGTTTCTACGATAAGGTTGTCCACTTCAGAATAATTAAGTACGTACTTCAGTTGAGGCATTTCAACATCATTTGAAATCCGAGGCAACAATTTTTTTCAGAGAAATCTTGTGGCTCCATCTTTTGTCCCTTTTGGAAGATTCTGTAGTTAAGAGAAACATTTTTCAATTTGATCCATCGAAAACACTTGTGCATCCCTGAAAGAAGAAAGAATGGCGTAGTATATATATCCAGTATTCATATATTTTATATTCGTACACACACACACACACACACATATATATATATATATATATATATATATTCTATGGGATGTAAGGTCAGGTGATGCGTAACATCACAGCCTCTCCTTGACTAATGTCAACCCCGCCTTCTCGTGGTGCATCCTGTTCCCACTAAAGGGGCTCTGACGACCGCCCATAGCGGTATAACTATACCATCGGGATTAGAGGAAATTCTATCCCACACTCACCAACCCGCTTGGCCAGCGTGGTGAGTTATGGCCAAACCCCTCCAAAATGACTCCACAACTTAAATCTTGGCCCTCAGTCTCCGGCAGGCTGGAATGTACCTGGCCAAGGCAGCGGCCAGTGCGACATGAAGGCAGAGGGTGCTAAGAATCCCCGGAGGACCGGACTAGGCTGCCATCTGATGCTGACCTTGGCAACGTACAATGGACGCTCCCTATCTTCTGATTCAAGGCTTCTTGAATTGGAAGAGGAACTACAAAGGATCAAGTGGGACATCGTGGGGCTAAGTGAGGTAAGGAGAAAAGGAGAAGATCTCATCGAACTGAAAAGTGGACATCTCTTCTACTATCGTGGGACAGATACTGGCAGAACTAGTGGTGTTGGATTTATAATAAACAAGAAACTGAAGGATAAAGTTGTAGAAGTTGAAAGTTCCTCTGACAGAGCTGCACGACTCGTTATCCAACTATCGAGAAGATACCAGGCTCAGATTATTCAAACTTATGCACCCACCACAAGTCATCCTGAAGAAGAAATTGAAGAATTTTATGAGGAAATTTGTCATCTAAATAATAAAGGTAAGCAGCACTTGAAAATAATTATGGGAGATTTCAATGCAAAAATAGGGCAACGGCAACAGAATGAAACTTCAGTAGGTAAATTCGGTCACGGCAACAGAAACCAGCGTGGAAATACTCTCGTTGAGTTTGCAGAGGCAGAAGGGTTTTTCATCTTGAACTCCTTCTTCAAGAAAAAGCCACACAGGAAATGGACATGGAGACATCCAAATGGGACGACAAGTGAAATTGATTTTATTATGTGTAACAAAAAATTCGTCATAGAAGACTGCAGTGTGCTAAACAAGTTCAACACAGGTAGTGACCATAGATTGGTGAGATGTAAGATGCACCTCAACACTAAACTTGAACGTGGCAAGCTCATAAGACAAACAAAATCTATTGACATAACCAACCTTAAAAAACACCATAATACCTTCAAGTTGGAACTGAAGAACAGGTTCTCTGCTTTAGAAGGCCTAACATCGGAAGAAGTGGACATCTCTGAAGTTAACAGAAAAGTAACCAAAGCTCTTATGGAAACAGCAACAAAATTAGCTGGGTCTAAGAACAAGTTGCATGTAAATAAATTATCAGGAAAAACGAAAATGTTGATGCAAAAAAGGAGAGAGATGAGGACAACTAAAGAAGATGTGACTTCCAAAGTGGAATATATAGAGCTATGCAAGACAGTACGAAAAAGTATCACTGAAGACGTAAGAAAATTCAACTGTGAACTAGTGAGGAAAGCAATTGAAAACAACCAAAGCCTAAAGATAGCAAAGGGACATCTCAGTAAGGGAAGAAAACAGATTATGGCACTGAGAAAAGAAGATGGTTCTGTAACAAGAAATAGAGGTGAAATTTTGACAAGAGTGAAAGATTTCTACTCCAAATTATATGAAAGGGATGATACATGCACTCCAGACATCATGAAAGATACCAGTACCAGAGTTCCTCCAGTCCTTCCAGCAGAAGTTGCACATGCAATCAAGAACATGAAGCGGGGAAAAGCTCCAGGAGAAGATGGAATTACTGTAGACATCATACAAGAAGCAAGTGGAGAAATCGAAACAGTACTCGCCCAAATTTTCACTCGATGCCTTAATGAAGGAAAGATTCCTGAGGATTGGAACACCGCTACAATGATCTTGCTACATAAAAAAGGTGACATTGAGGATCTCAGGAACTACAGACCTATCAGCCTCCTATCAGTGGTTTATAAAATCTTCACTAAAGTTCTTTCACACCGCTTGAAGGTGACACTGGACATGGCTCAACCGAGAGAACAAGCTGGATTCAGGAGTGGCTACAGCACAATAGATCATATCCATGTGCTGAGAGAACTAATTGAAAGAGCGAGGGAATATGAACTTCCATTGTGCATGGCTTTTATCGATTATGAAAAAGCCTTTGATTCGGTGAAACCATCAGCAGTTACAATGGCTCTGAAAAACCTGCGGTATTGAAGATGCATACATTAATATTATTAATAACATCTATGAAAATGCAAGTGCAAAGATTAGGCTGTTTGAAAATACAACACACATAAAAATTGGAAAGGGAGTGAGACAAGGTGACACCATATCTCCGAAGCTCTTTAATGCCACATTGGAGGGTGTTTTTCACTCACTGAGCTGGGAAAACAAGGGGATAAAGATTAATGGAGATTATCTAACCCACCTTCGTTTTGCTGATGACGTAGTCATTTTTGCAACTAGCCCATCAGAGCTGCAGAGTATGATCCAGGAACTTGCTGACAAGAGTAAAGAAGTGGGATTAAAAATGAACTTTCAGAAGACAAAAGTGATGTTCAATGCTTTTACAAGAAATGAAGATTTATCGATTGATGGAGAAAAGCTGGAGATAACAGACACGTACGTTTATCTTGGACAGCAGATATCAAGTGAGGGTCACATTGATGAAGAAATTAATCGGCGCACAAAACTTGCCTGGAGAGCTTTTGGAAGAAACAGCATAATTTTCAAGAGCAATATGCCATTATGTCTTAAAAGAAAAGTGTTTGATCAATGCATCCTTCCAGTGCTTACGTATGGTGCAGAGACGTGGACCTTAACTAAAAGAGACATACAAAGGCTGCAGACAACTCAAAGAAGCATGGAGAGGTGCATGCTTGGTATAACCAGGAGAGATAAGAAGAGGAACTCGTGGATCCGAAAAATGACAAGAGTGGAAGACATCATGATCAGAGTCAAATCCCTGAAATGGCAATGGGCTGGACATTCTGCCAGAAGGACAGATCATCGATGGACAGCCGAAATTTTAGATTGGATTCCAAGGGACAGGAAAAGACCCAGAAGAAGACCACATGGGAGATGGGTGGATGAAATTCGAAAGTATGCAGGGGTGACATGGAGGAGACTGGCACAAGACAGACCGTTGTGGAGGAAACTTGGGGAGACCTTCGTCCAGCAGTGGATTGATAATGGTTGACAATGATGATGATGATGATATATTCTATAAAGAAGATACCTAAGCAAAAAAATACATATATAATTTTGACTCACACCTAGTACAACATAGAAAAGGTTATGTATCTACCTGTGTGAGTAAAAGGAGAAAAGATAAAAAAATAAAATAAAACAACTGAATGTAGAAGGTGTCGAGAATACTGAGCCTTGGCTTTATCAAGGACCAGCAAAAACTCTGCATTTTCTCACTTCTACAAAGACCTAGTTGGAAATGGGTTTCTGCAAGGCCATAGATGCAAGTAACATTCCCACCTAAAATAGTTTAAAAAATATATATATAAGTCATGTCCTCCGTAGAGTAGCATGACCTAGCACTAGTTAACAATTTCGCTTGCATCCATTAACCTTCATGGCCCGACCCATGCTCTTCATCTGTTACTATTAAACAGAGAGAAGAAGATTAAAGAGAACTCAAGCTGTGAGAGTGACATAATAAATAGAAATGATTTTCAGCTATAACGAAATTCCAAGTTCGTTTGAGAGAGAATTTAAACCTGAAAAACAATGCAAAAGAAATCCAAATTTTACATTGCAATTAAAAAAGGAAATGTTAATTTATAACGAACAGATTTTTGAAAGAAAACTTGAGTCTAAAACCCCCTACTCTACAACTTATGACAGCACGAAAACAAGAATAAGTTAAAGATAATAATTAACTAAAGAAAACTTTGTGAAAGTTATATACCTTAAACAGTTAGTTGCAATATGTACAAAGTATTTCAGCAGTGCTTTAAGTGCATAATTAATTAGTTATTAAGAACTTAACTACTTTGAAAAAACAACGCATAGACAGCGCATAGAAAAGGAACAAG
The DNA here is from genome assembly GCA_039090855.1 of Macrothele yani. Taxonomy (NCBI): domain Eukaryota; kingdom Metazoa; phylum Arthropoda; class Arachnida; order Araneae; family Macrothelidae; genus Macrothele; species Macrothele yani. The sequence continues at coordinate 59,570,505 of CM077010.1, forward strand.
CTTAGCCATCTTCTGTTCCTAGGTACCCCAAAAGACGCTCAAAGTTACAAAGAAAAGTAAGAGTTAAAACCCGCATAAATGTTAACAGACAAACCAATGCTTAAAAGCTGAAAAGCTAAAAAACGACAGAGAAAAGGTACATAAAGTACAAACATTGAACTTATAAAACCTAGAACCCAAAAACAAGGAAGAGAGCTTACCTCTTGTGTGACAAAAACTTTTCTCCTCACAAGAGGAGAACATGGCTGACCTCTTCCGCCACTCCCTAGACGCTGGGGGGCAGTGAGGGTGGGGCTGATGGCCTCCTCATACAGCAAGAAACCAACGCGCGGAGATTTTAACCAGAGAAAAAAATATATAAACTTAAGACTGTGGATCTGTATGATCAGAATGAGCAGAATTAACTCTCCAGAATACATGAGAAATATTATAAAATACACGAGCAGTTTATTTAATAATCTTTGCATGTATTAAATCACCTTAGTGAGCTTCTATAGATTAATCAGAATCTTATTAATTTTAATGTTGGTTTTACTATTTTTAGTATAGCTATCCTAGTGATGAATAACTAGTTTTCTTTTTTATTTGTTTTTATTTTCTTTTATAAACAGATTTTTAAGCTTTTTTTGTGATTTTGTTTATATTATTTAATTTTTTGTTTTAATAGGACCGTCATATCCATAGCACTAAGGTTCCTTTAGGTAGTTAATAGGCATCCTCTAGCCAACTTCCTTATGGCTTTGTGGAAGTGAGAAAATGCAGAGTTTTTGCTGGTCCTTGATAAAGCCAAGGCTCAGTATTCTCGACACCTTCTACATTCAGTTTTTTTTTTTTTTTTTTTTTTTTTCTCCTTTTACTCACACAGGTAGATACATAACCTTTTCTATGTTGTACTAGGTGTGAGTCAAAATTATATATGTATTTTTTTGCTTAGGTATCTTCTTTATAGAATGTGAATTCTGAATTTTCAAAACTGCTGCGTTGCGCGTTTTGATTTTCAGGTTATTTTGCACCCTTCGTTTTAAATTCTAAAATTTTTTCCTTAGTCTTCAGTTTTGCTCTTAAGTATATATATATATATATATACTTGAGTTGAGGATCCTGAGCTATAGGATCCTCTACAGCTCGGAAAAATGCTTCATCAAACAAATGACGTCTGTAACAAAATAGGTCTAGAAATACACCCTGATGGATGAGAAATAAATACTGTCCAAATTCCATCATCGAACTAAATAATTTCTCTATAGAAAATGTAGATTCCTACACTTATCTCGGGCAAACAATAAATATGGACAATAACATCTCTGAAGAAACATCTGAAGGAAAAAAGCGGCATAGACCACCTTTAACCGTTTCAAAACCACAATTACAGATCCAAAGCTAAATATCAAAATAAGAGCTGATATTTTCAATAGCTGTATCCACCCACTTCTAACACACGGCTCTGAAACATGGAGCACCACTCAAAAAGGGGAACTTAGTTTTTAAACTACCCAGCATTCATTGGAAAAAAGAATCCTGGTGATAAGTGAAAAGGATCACATCACAAACACAACTATCAGAAATTTAACTGGAGTAAAAGAAGTAGTGAAAACGATAAATGACGACAAATCACGATGGGCAGATCATATCGCCAGACTCACCAACAACAGGTGGACCTACCTTGTCACAAAATGGTATCGAAGATCAAACAAAAGAGAACCTGGTAGACCACCAACTAGATGGGAATACCCTTTAACCAAAGCGATAGGAAACAACTGGCGAAGACTGGCTCAGGATCGCCCTCGCTGGAAACTTTGCGACCTGCATTCTTGGAGAAACCCTTAATGATAAACAGGTACATCTAGGTAATCTAGGTAGTATATACGAACTGCAATATTAAAATACTTTAAACCAGAAATCCAAGCATACCAAGCTGGCCGAAATCAAATTCGAATATGAAATAAAGTTAAACAATGAAGTAAAAAGGCTATTTACGAAAAAATAAGCATAACATAGCATGTTACAATATTTACAGCAACTATTTCTTAAGATGTTAAAGCTCTGAGAAACCTTAATGAATAACCTAGCTAAGAACTAAAACGATGCACGTGGTAAAAGCCGAAAAACCGAACTCCATGAATCTCCGACAAGAAGATAACTGCAAGAACTAGAATTGCAAATATACATGCATATACACTGAAGTGCCAGAAACCTGGCACACCAATCTGATACTTGGTAGGTCCCACACGGGAGCACAGGACTGCAGATATACGACGGGGCTTGGACTCCACTAGCTTCAGGAAATATACTGCAGGTAATGCACACCATACTTCCTGCAGAGCGTTCCACAATTCGGGTGTATTCCGAGGTCACGGATTCCTGTGTTCGATAGTGCGTTGCATGGCATCCCAAATGTGTTCTATGACGTTCAGATCTGGGGACTTGGGTGGGAAAGGCAACACCCCAAGCTCAGATGAATGCTCCTTTAACCATAATGTGGCGTCCCGACACTTGTGTGGAGGTGCATTGTTCTGTTGGAACAGGCCCAACCCATCAGCATGAATGCAGGACATTAACCGGGTACCTCGTCAGAAAGGATGCGCACATAGCGTTGGCCGGTCACAGACATTTGTAGACGTACCAAGAATTCCAGTGAAGTCCAGCTAAACACACCCCATACCATTACGGACCCCCACCAGCCGGTACAGTTCCCTGTTGACAGGCGAGATCCATTGCTTCATGGGGTTTGCGCCACACACGAATCCTTCCATCTGCCCGATACATTTGGAAACGCGACTCGTCAGACCAAGCAACTTGTTTCCAGTCATCAAGTGTCTAGTGGCGGTGTTGCCGTGCCGAAGCGAGGCGCATAGCTCTGTGTCGTGCGCCCATCAAGGGGACTCGAGTTGGGCTTCGGCTCCGAAAGCCCATATCGTGCAGGGTGCGTTGCACAGTCCGGACGCTGATGCTTGTTGAGGCATTGAATTCCGATGATACCTGCGAGAGTGTTGCACGCTTATCGCGTGAAACGATTCTTGACAGCCGACGATGGTCACATTCACCCAACGTCTTTTTACGGCCACATTGGTATCGTAGATTGGAGGTTTTGCTGGAATTCTTGTAGTCACGGTACACTTTTACAATGGTCGTCCGTGAAAATCCGAACTTCGTTTCTACCTCCTAAATACTATGGCTCATCTCACGAGCGCCAACTATAACACCGCGTTGAAAATCGCTTAAATCGTTATTACTTGTCAATCTCATGCCGTAAACAGTTCTGACAGCTGGCAAGGATGTTTATCGCTTTATATACTCACTGGCGGACGCAACTGAATACGCGCATAGGTGACGTTGCTATGTATTTTGCATAAGCTCGTGTGTACCAGTTTTTCTGGCACTTCAGTGTATATATACACATTTTTTTAAGAACACTTTTTTTGAGGAACAACCTACAGGCAAAAAAAAAAAGGAAACGAAATATGCAGACTTACCTAACAAAGGCACGCCATTTCTGTCTTCGTTTTGTTAGTTCTGTAGGGTATATGTTGCCTTTCAGCATACGTAGTGCGATCAAATAGTTCGGAGACTAGGTACGCAGTGCGCCAACAGATGGCAGTACACGGATGCGGGAGCAGAGGTAGAGGGCAGTGACCTTCATGAGTCATTGTACTGAATGGCGTCGTTCTGTGAACATCGGGAGCTGTGCTACACGATATTTGGCGATCACGTGCAGAACACAGCTGCGATTTCGGTATGGACAGCAAACTAGAGCAGCGAGCGAACATCGAATTCTGCATCAAACTCGGCAAATCGGGAACGGAGACGAATGAAATGTTCCTGTCGCGGGTCATCACTGGGGACGAGACTTGGGTCTACGGTTACGACCCGGAGACCAAACATCAGTCGTCGCAGTGGAAGAGCCCGGCATCTCCACGACCGAAGAAGGCCCGACAGGTCCGGAACGCAACCAGAAGCATGCTCATCGTGTTCTTCGACATTCGTGGGGTTATGCACCGTGAACTCGTCCCCCAGGGCCAGACCGTCACCGCACTTTTTTACTGCGATGTTCTGCGGCGTCTTAGGGAGGAAATTTAAAGCAAACAACCTGAAATGTGGCGCAAGGGCGATTTTCTCCTCCATCACAACAATGCAGCAGCTCACAGAGCGTTAGCAACACGCCAGTTTTGCAGCCGCAACAGCATGACTACCCTTCCTCACCCATCTTACTCGCCGGATCTGGCCCCCTGCGACTTCTTTCTGTTTCCGAAGATGAAGCTGAAGCTCAATGGTTGCCGTTTTGAAACCGTGGATGAGACCCAGCGCGAATCGCAGACGGTGCTTGACACGATTCTCAAACAGAACTTACAAGGAGCGTTCCAACAGTGGCAAAAACGCAGGCAGTGGTGTATTGCTGCCCAAGGAGAGTACTTTGAGGGAGATCATAGCCAGACTTAGGTAACGTAAGTACTTTGTTGTGTATTGGCCTAGTCTCGGAACTTTTTGATCGGACCTATATACAACTGTATAAACACTGAAGTGCCAGAAAAACAGGTACAGACGAACTTATGCAAAATACATGCAACGTCACCTATGCGCGTATTCAGTTGCGTCCACCACTGCGTATATAAAGCGTTAGACATCCTTACCAGCTGTCAGAGCTGATTTCGGCATGAGAATGACAAGCATTAACGATTTAAGCGATTTTCAATGCCGTGTCATAGTTCGCGCTCGTGAGATGGGCCATAGTATTTCTAAAGGTAGAAACGAAGTTTGGATTTTCACGGACGACCATTGCAAGTGTGTACCGTGACTACAAGAATTCCGGCAAAACCTCCAACCTACGATACCAGTGTGGCCGTAAAATAACATTGGGTGAACGTGACAATCGGCGGCTGTCAAGAATCATTTCACGCGATAGGTGTGCGACACTCTCACAGGTATCATCGGAATTCAGTGCTGGAGCTTCAACAAGCATCAGCGTCCAGACTGTGCAACGCACCCTGCACGATATGGGCTTTGGGAGCCGACGCGCGACGTTCACTTGAACTTGATTGGTGCACGACACAGAGCTATGCGCCTCGCTTGGGCACGGCAACACCGCCACTGGACACTTGATGACTGGAAACAAGTAGCGTGGTTTGGCGGGTCGCGTTTTCAACTGTATCGGGTAGATGGAAGGATTTCTGTGTGGCGAAAACCCCATGAAGACACGGATCCCACCTGCCAACAAGGAACTGTACCGGCTTTTTTGGGGAGGGGGGCTCCACAATGGTGTGGGGTGTGTTTAGCTGAACATCATTGGGACTCCTGGTACGGCTAACGCTATGTGCGTATGCTTTCACCGGCTAACGCTATGTGCGTATGCTTTCTGACGAGGTACAGCCGTTCATGTCCTGCATTCATGCTGATGTATTGGGCCTGTTCCAACAGCACAATGCATCTCCAAACAAGTGTCGGGACGCCACATCATGGTTAGAAAAGCATTCATCTGAGTTTGGGAGTTTGGGGTGTTGCCATTCCCACCCAAGTCCCGAGATCTGAACGTGGTAGAGCACATTTGGGATGACATGCAACGCGCCATTGAACACAGGAATCCGAGACCACGGAATACACCCGAATTGTGGAACGCTCTGCAGGAAGTATGGTGTACATTGCCTACGGCATAATTCTAGAAACTAGTGGAGTCCATGCCCAGTCGTATTTCTGCAGTCCTGCGCTCCTGTGTGGGACCTACCAAGTATTAGACTGGTGTACCCGTTTTTCTGGCACTTCAGTGTGCATATATTTACATGCATATATATATATATATATATACATCATCATCATCATCATTTCAACCATTATCAATGCACTGCTGGACGAAGGTCTCCCCAAGTTTCCTCCACAACGGTCTGTCTTGTGCCAGTCTCCTCCATGTCACTCCCGCATACTTTCGAATTTCATCCACACATCTCCCATGTGGTCTTCTTCTGGGTCTTTTCCGGTCCCTTGGAATCCAATCTAAAATTTCGGCTGTCCATCGATGGTCTGTCCTTCTGGCAGTATGTCCAGCCCATTGCCATTTCAGGGATTTAACTCTAATAATGATGTCTTTCACTGTTGTCATTTTTCGGATCCACGATTCCTCTTCTTATCTCTCCTGGTTACACCAAGCATGCACCTCTCCATGATGCTTTGAGTTGTCTGCAGCCTTTGTATGTCTCTTTTAGTTAAGGTCCACGTCTCTCCACCATACCTAAGTACTGGAAGGATGCATTGATCAAACACTTTTCTTTTAAGACATAATGGCATATTGCTCTTGAAAATAATGCTGTTTCTTCCAAAAGCTCTCCAGGCAAGTGTTGTACGCTGATTAATTTCTTCATCAATGTGGCCCTCACTTGATATCTGCTGTCCAAGATAAACGTACGTGTCTGTTATCTCCAGCTTTTCTCCATCAATCGATAAATCTTCATTTCTTGTAAAAGCATCGAACATAACTTTTGTCTTCTGAAAGTTCATTTTTAATACTACTTCTTTACTCTTGTCAGCAAGTTCCTGGATCATACTCTGCAGCTATGATGGGGTAGTTGCAAAAATGACTACGTCATCAGCAAAACGAAGGTGGGTTAGATAATCTCCATTAATCTTCATCCCTTTGTTTTCCCAGTTCAGTGATTGAAAGACATATTCCAATGTGGCATTAAAGATCTTCGGAGATATGGTGTCACCTTGTCTCACTCCCTTTCCAATTTGTACGTGTGTTGTATTTTCAAACAGCCTAATCTTTGCACTTGCATTTTCATAGATGTTATTAATAATATTAATGTATGCATCTTCATTACCGCAGGATTTCAGATCCATTCTAACTGCTGATGGTTTCACCAAATCAAGAGCTTTTTCATAATCAATAAAAGCCATGCACAAGGGGAGTTCATATTCTTTCGCTCTTTCAATTAGTTCTCTCAGTACGTAGATATGATCTATTGTACTGTAGCCACTCCTGTATCCAGCTTGTTCTCTCGGTTGAGCCATGTCTAGTGTTACCTTCAAGTGGTGTGAAAGAACTTTAGTGATGATTTTATATACCACTGATAGGAGGCTGATAGATCTGTAGTTCCTGAGATCCTCAATGTCACCTTTTTTATGTAGCAGGATCATTGTAACGTTGTTCCAATCTTCAGGAATCCTCCCTTCATTAAGACATCGAGCAAAAATTTGGGCGAGTACTGTTTCGATTTCTCCACTTGCTCCTTGTATGATGCCTACAGTAATTCCATCTTCTCCTGGAGCTTTTCCCCGCTTCATGTTCTTGATTGCATGTGCAACTTCTGCTGGGAGGACTGGGAGAACTGGGAGAACTCTGGTACTGGTACCTTTCATGATGTCTGGAGTTCATGTATCATGTCTTTCATATAATTTGGAGTAGAAATCTTTCACTCTTGTCAAAATTTTGCCTCTATTTCTTCTTACAGAACCATCTTCTTTTCTCAGTGCCATAATCTGTTTTCTTCCCTTACTGAGACGTCCCTTTTCTATCTTTAGGCTTTGGTTGTTTTCAATTGCTTTCCTCACTAGTTCACAGTTTAATTTCCTTACGTCGTCAGGGATACATTTTCGTACTGTCTTGCATAGCTCTATATATTCCACTTTGGAAGTCACATCTTCTTTAATTGTCCTCATCTCTCTTCTTTTTGCCTCAACATTTTGGTTTTTCCTGACAATTTGTTCACAAGCAACTTGTTCTTAGACCCAGCTAATTTTGTTGCTGTTTCCATAAGAGCTTTCGTTACTTTTCTGTTAACTTCAGAAATATCCACTTCTTCCGATGTTAGGCCTTTTAAAACAGAGAATCTGTTCTTCAGTTCCAACTTGAAGGTAGTATGGTGTTTTTTAAGGTTGGTTATGTCAATACATTTTGTTTGTCTTATGAGCTTTCTACGTTCGAGTTTAGGGTTGAGGTGCATCTTACATCTCACCAATCTATGGTCACTACCTGTGTTGAACTTGTTTAGCACACTGCAGTCCTCTATGAAGAATATTTTGTTACACATAATAAAATCAATTCCGCTTGTCGTCCCATTTGGATGTCTCCATGTCGATTTCCTGTCTCCAAGTCGCCTCTGCAAACTCAACGAGAGTATTTCCACGCTAGTTTCTGTTGCCGTGACCGAATTTACCTACTGAAGTTTCATTCTGTTGCCGTTGTCCTATTTTTGCATTGAAATATCCCATAATTATCTTCAAGTGCTGCTTACCTTTATTATTTAAATGACGAATTTCCTCATAAAATTCTTCAATTTCTTCTACAGGATGACTTGTGGTGGGTGCATAAGCTTGAATAATCTGAGCCTTGTATCTTCTCGAGAGTTGGATAACGAGTCGTGCAGCTCTGTCACAGGAACTTTCAACTTCTACAACTTTATCCTTCAGTTTCTTGTTTATTATAAATCTAACACCACTAGTTCTGCAAGTATCTGTCCCACGATAGCAGAAGAGATATCCACTTTTCAGTTGAATGAGATCTTCGCCTTTTCTCCTTACCTCACTTAGCCCGACGATGTCCCACTTGATCCTTTGTAGTTCCTCTTCCAATTCAAGAAGCCTTGAATCAGAAGATAGGGAGCGTCTATTATACGTAGCCAAGGTCAGCATGAGATGTCCTAGTCCGGTCCTCCGGGGATTCTTAGAACCCTTTGCCTTCATGTCGCACTGGCCGCTGCCTTGTCCAGGTACATTCCAGCTGCCGGAGACTGAGGGCCAAGATTTAAGTTGTGGAGTCCATTTGCAGGGGTTTGGCCATAACTCACCACGCTGGTCAAGCGGGTTGGTGAGTGTGGGTTAGCATTTCCTCTAATCCCGATGGTATAGTTATACCGCTATTGGCGGTCGTCAGAGCTCTTTTAGTGGGAACAGGATGTACCACGAGAAGGCGGGGTTCACATTTGTCAAGGAGAGGCTGTGATGTTACGCATCACTTGACCTTACATCCCATATCATCATCATCATTGTCAACCATTATCAATCCACTGCTAGACGTAGGTATCCCCAAGTTTCCTCCACAACAGTCTGTCTTGTGCCAGTCTCCTCCATGTCACTCCTGCATACTTTCGAATTTAGTCCACCCATCTTCCATGTGGTCTTCTTCTGGGTCTTTTCCGGTCCCTTGGAATCCAATCTAAAATTTCGGCTGTCCATCGATGGTCTGTCCTTCTGGCAGTATGTCCAGCCCATTGCCATTTCAGGGATTTAACTCTGATCATGATGTCTTCCACTCTTGTCATTTTTCGGATCCACGAGTACCTCTTCTTATCTCTCCTGGTTACACCAAGCATGACCCTCTCCATGATGCTTTGAGTTGTCTGCAGCCTTTGTATGTCTCTTTTAGTTAAGGTCCACGTCTCTGCACCATACGTAAGCACTGGAAGGATGCATTGATCAAACACTTTTCTTTTAAGACATAATGGCATATTGCTCTTGAAAATTATGCTGTTTCTTCAAAAAGCTCTCCAGGCAAGTGTTGTACGCCGATTAATTTCTTCATCAATGTGACCCTCACTTGATATCTGCTGTCCAAGATAAACGTACGTGTCTGTTATCTCCAGCTTTTCTCGATCAATCGATAAATCTTCATTTCTTGTAAGAGCATTGAACATCACTTTTGTCTTCTGAAAGTTCATTTTTAATCGCACTTCTTTACTCTTGTCAGCAAGTTCATGGATCATACTCTGTAGCTCTGATGGGGTAGTTGCAAAAATGACTACGTCATCAGCGAAACGAAGGTGAGTTAGATAATCTCCATTTATCTTTATCCCTTTGTTTTACCAGTTCAGTGATTGAAAGACATCTTCCAATGTGGCATTAAAGAGCTTCGGAGATATAGTATCACCTTGTCTCACTCCATTTTCAATTTTTATGTGTGTTGTATTTTCAAATAGCCGAATCTTTGCACTTGCATTTTCATAGATGTTATTAATAATATTAATGCGCGCATCTTCAATACCGCAGGATTTCAGAGCCATTGTAACTTCTGATGGTTTCAGCGCTTGGCCAGCGTGGCGAGTTATGGCCAAACCCCTCCAAAATGACTCCACAACATCCCATATATATATATATATATATACTATATATATATATATACTATATATATATATATATATATATATATATATATATATATATATATATATATACTGCATAAATTTTAGATTGGATTCCAAGGGACAGGAAAAGACCCAGAAGAAGACCACATGGAAGATGGGTGGATGAAATTCGAAAGTATGCGGGAGTGACATGGAGGAGACTGGCACAAGACAGACCGTTGTGGAGGAAACTTGGGGAGACCTTCGTCCAGCAGTGGATTGATAATGGTTGACAATGATGATGATGATGATACTGCATATTTATTTATTTATTTATTTCAAGCAATATAAAGAGCCCAGCGTAGTATATTCTAAAATAAAAAAAATAAAAGCAGATTCAGAAATATTTTTATCTATTTAATGTAACTTGGATAAACCTCGTGTTTTGAGAATTTGAGAAATTCCCAGAATACACTTGGTGAAGCCATCGTCTAGGATCATCTAGTCCGAGCGTAATGAGTATGTACGTGATCTTACCCTACTTTTTTATTGGTACAGTATCTGGTGACCCAACGGGTGGTACGTTTTCCACGTTTTACCCTGAAATGAGTTTTGTGCTATCCTTAAAATCAACAACACACAGAGCAGAAAACAGTACGGAGGGGAGAGAAGCAGCGCCACGAGAATAGCGCGCCACGAACGTGATCCCACTCACAGGAGCACAGCAGTAACTGCAAAGTGTTAAATGGACTCCACAGTCCCCAGAGCTTAATCCAATTGAACACCTGTGAGATGAGATCGAGAGAGACATTCGTAACAGAGAGTACGTGGTGTTTCCTGATGGAGAATGATATTTTCAACAGGATAATGCGGCATGCCATGAGCCTCGAATCGTCACATAGTTATTCCTGGAGCACGATTGTGACTTCAAAGTGCTGAAATGGGCTTTATACTCCCCAGAACATAACCCGATTGAACACATGTTAGGTGAGATTGAAAACGCCATTCACAACAGAGTTTCTTATCCTCGAAATTCGGAAAATAACGGATTCCATCACATCTTCTTGGCTGAAAATAATAGCAGAACGATATGAACATCTCGATAAATTAAGGTGACTTACATCCAATCGAGGCTGATTTTAAGGACTCCAAATCAACCTCGATTCAATGTGACATGGATCAAACGAGGTGTTAGCAACATGTTACAAGTAGGTGTTCCTAATGATTTGCTACTTCAGTGTATGTCCGCTGCTATTACTCATAACGACATAACTATTTTTTAAACAAATGTCACGTATGTACTCATAGTACCTGTGATTATGTGTGTATATTTTTAATTGCCCCCAATGATATCCGTTGTACGCTATTGCATGGAAGCAGGTCCATCAAGTGGCTTAAATTCAGTTCCAGAAATGAACTGTTCCGTCCCCATTGCTATTGTAATTGAAAAAAATATTACCGTTGAGCATGTAATATCTTTTTCAATTACGATAGCAATGTTTCTAAATAAATATGCAATGGAAATGATAAATTTGGTGTATGCTTTCCATTCCTCCTTTTCTCCTTCGTAGCCTGCTGACATCCACTGCAGGATATAGGCCTTTCCCAGTCTTTTCCAACTCTCTCGATCCTTAGCCTCAGTCCACCGTTTGCCAACCTGGTGGCGCAGTGGTCTAAGCGATGGCTTCTGATCATTCTTTCGAGATGCAGTGGTCTAAGCGATGGCTTCTGATCATGAGTTCGAATCGCGGTGTGGCATGAATGTTGTGTTTGTCTTACGGCACTGGCTCTCTCCCTTCCCTTGAACCAGTGGCCCTAAATGAGAAACGGGAGACTACTTATAGCTGAATGAGTTGATCATGGTGGTCGTGTTAAACTCCCAATTAAAGAAGAAAAAAGTCCACGATTTAGCACCTCTAAATTTCTAGTCATATCTCTATATCATTTTTTGGCGGCCCCTTCGTCTCCTACCGTCTCTTGGTTGCCATTCTGTTATTAATCTGTCCATCTTTTAGTCTTCCAACATGTCCAGCCCATCTCCACAAGGATTCTTTCATTATTTTTATAATATCTGTTATTCATGTTCTTTCTCTTGTAATTTCATTTCTCTAACTCTATCTTTTCTTGCAATTCCTAACATTCTTCTCTCTAACTGTCTTACCGATACCCTTACTTTTTTACATTGCCGCTCTGTGATACTCCTTGTTTCACTTCCATATGTAAACACGGAGATAATACATGCATTGAAGATTTTTCTTTTTCAACACAATGGAAGATCACCGGTAAAATAATCTTTTAGTGTCAAAAGGCACTATTACCTTGAGTAATTCTTCTATTGATTTCTCTGTCTTTAAAACTGATTACTTGACCTAAATAGATGTATTCGTCTACTTTTTCAATTTCTTTTCCTTCTATGAAAATCTTTGCTTTATTGTTTTCTGTATTGCTCATGTATTACATTTTTGCTGTGTTCATTGTCATACCTTTTTTAAGACTTTCCATCCATAAGTCCTTTATCATATTTTATATTTCTCTATTGCTATTTGCAATGATGACTATGCTATCAGCAAATCTTAAGTGATTTAGGTACCTTCCATTTATGTTTAATCCCTTTCCCTCCCAGTTTAAAGTTCTAAAAATATCTTCTAATACAGAGTTAAATAACTTTGGATATAGTGGATCTCCCTTGTCTAACCCCTCTCTACATTCCGAAAACTGAGCACAGATTCTCCAACTATATTGTTACTATAGCCTTGCCATGTATTTCATTTATTAAACTGACATATTTTCCTTCCAATGTTTGTCTTTTTATTGAAAAACTCATTTCATTTTGATATATAGAACCAAAAGCTTTGGTATAGTCTAAAAAAAACTAAGTGAACTTCTTTCTGATATTCATTTTTTCCCCTGAAATTGCTTTCTATTACTTAGTGGAAAATGTTGTTCCTGTTGGATAAAGCAAATTGTATTTTGGTACACACTTTCTCCATTAGTTGGTAAAAAATGTTCTTATTAGATAACACGAAAGACGTTTTAGGTATGTACTTTCAATTACTTGGAGAAAAATATTGTACGTATTAAATGGTGCACGCTTTCTATTAATTGGTGAAAAACGTTGTCTGCATTAAATACCAGAAATGATATTTTAGATCCATGCTTTCTGTTACTTGGTTAAAAATGTTGTTTCTGTTGGATAACACAAACGACATTTTCGTTGCATACTTTATGCTACATGGTAGAAAATGATGTAGAAGATGACAGAAATGGTATTGTATAGTTACATGTTTTCTATTACTTGGAGGAAGATGTTCCCATTAGGGTAGAGAAATAATTTTTTAGGTGTCTGTTTGCTATTACTTAGTGGGAAATGTCGTTCTTATTCGAAAACAAAGACAACAAGAAAGGTGATACTGAATTTTCGGGTGTTATGAGCACGTCTTTTAAATCCGTTGTGACGCGAATTAAATTTATCAAAGCTATTCAAAGTCAATGGAACCGGTAAAAAAAACAGTAGTATCTGACCGAAGAACGAAGTTATTCAATCGGGGTTTTAATTCCGCAGTTATTTTTCTAAACGGAATCGTGAAATTACGCACTGTGTGTGCCGACTTGTGCGTTAAGAAAAATTTGAAATTATATGAGAAACATTTCGCAGCGAAAAAGCCCTCCAAGGAAGAAAGGATTTTCCAGATCTGACACTTAGAAGCACAGATGCAGAACTATCGACAAATATAAGACATGCATCTACGTCCCCTGGCGGGAAAAACATGCATTATTTTAAGAAGAAAGTATTCTGAACAGGTTTTTTAATGTGAGCGGTATAGGTCTAGGAAAGAATTTTTTCATTCGAGTTTCAAGGAGCATCAGATTTTGCTGCAAATATATCAGTAGCAGAAATTAACGCACATGTCCTCTGGTGGACAACCCATTCTTTACCGAATATTAGAAATTATATGAAAAACATTTCTCATCAGAAATTGTGTGCAATACAGGAAGAATTTTTCAGATAGGAGTTTTAAAAGCAGAGATATAGGGGAAACACAATTTACTTTTACGCCCCCTAGCGGGAATTCTATCAATTACTTGGAAATTTTGAAATTATATCAAAAACATATCTCACCGGAAATTCTATTTTTAAATAAAGAACGAATTTTTCAAATCGGGCGGTTAGAACCAGAGAAATTGACAAAAATAAGATATACATCTACATACACCCCTGCCGGAGAAACCATGCAATATTTTGTGACGAAAATATTCCAAAAAGGTTTATCAACGGGAGTGGCATAGATCCACGAACGAATTTTTTCAATCAAGATTTTAGAAGCTCAGATTTTGTGGCAAACACATCGGTAGCAGAAATAAACACTTAACCCCCTCTCCCCCTGGTGGCCAAAGCATTCTTTACCAAAAATGAGCGATTATGTGCAAAACATTTCTCATCAGGAATTGTATCCGCTGAAAAAGAATTTCAAATCGGAGTTTTAGAAGTAGAGATATCGGTGAAAACGGAATTTAATTTTACGCCCCCTAGTGCAAAATCTATACGCAACTTGAAAAAGTAATTATACCTAAAATACTCTGCGACATATATGGAATCTAAGGGTAAGAGATTTTTTTCAATCTGATATTTAGAAGCAAATATATAGAATAAAATGTATTTTGAATTCCATATCATCTGCATTTACTCCCTCTAGCGGCAAAATTGAACATCTTAAAAAAAAAACGAAGTGAAGGATCATCATTCTCATAGTTCAAGCTCCCCAATTCAAAAAGAATTTTTCAAATCAGACTAATAGTTGTAGGAGATATGGTGCCTATAGACGGACTGACCGACAAACCGATAACATAAGCACGATCTATTTTTTACAAAAGACGTGCTAATAAGTTGTGGATCGCATTCTAAGGGACTGTAGAAAACAGTAGAACCACGAAGGAAGGATATTTCTTTGTCGACCACTGTGAGCAACAAGCAGTCACCTGTCCCTAATTTCGGGCCACTTGTTCCAGGGAAGGAAGAGAGCCAGTGCCGCAGGGCAAACACAACAGCCATGCATCACTGGGATTCGAACGCGGATCTATCTGGGACGAATAAGCAGAAGCCAGCGGTCAGACCAATGCGCCACCGAAGAGTTCAGCTTGTTTCAGTAACTGGATACAGTTAAACCGTAGGTATTTGTAAATTTTGCAGTTTAATTCAGTAACACTTAATTGCATACTACACAGAAACAAAACACCTGGTTCAGTACATGTATTTGTCACGAAACCCGTTGAACAGAAGTTTACCTCTTCGCTCAGCGAAAATTTTTAATGCACACACAGATAGCCCTTCACCCTGTCGAAACCCTGTTGTATGGAACGCGATAATGCCGCCCCGGTGGCGCAGTGGTCTAAGCGATGGCCTCTGACCATTCGTCCGAAAGTGGTCCGGGTTCGAATGCTGGTGAGGCATGGATGTTGTGTTTGTTTTACGGCGCTGGCTCTGTCCCTTCCCTGGAACCAGTGACCCTAAATTAGGGACGGATGACTGCTTATAGCTCATTGAGTTGCTCACGGTGGTCGTTAAACCTCCAATCAAAAAAAATAAAAAAAAAAAAAAAAAAACGATGATAAACGTGGCTGGTAACGTTTCGAAGCCTGCCAGAAAAGACGTAGCGCACGTAAAATGAGCAAGCGGTCTTGGCATTCCAGGGTTTTAGTGATTCGATTCTCACAAGCGAAAGAATTTGCACATGTTCCTCAATGCGTATTTGAATTATCTGAGCTCGGCCTCTGCCTTGACTTGTTCAGAATATAGGCTACTGCGCACATGGATTTATTTGTGCGAAAGTGCTGACAGGAACGTGTCTTTATTTGTGTGAATGTTAGCAGGATAAATATCTCCGCAGCTGGAATCTGTTCTGCTTTTCATATTTTTTTTTTCATTTCCTCTTCATCAATGAGGAGATCATGCTTCTCTCTTTCTCAGGAAACGCATATTTATGTTATTTCCCTTGAAACCATTTTCCTCAAGGAGATTTTATTCTATTGCTTTTTCTCTGATCGCATGACATTTCCAAAATAAATTTAGCAACAAGTGCCGCTTTGATTATAGAACAACTGCCCTCCTACGCAAAGCAGGCAACCCAAAAGTTGGAAAAGCGTCACTTAAAACCGAGAGCAGGTGGCCAAATATTAACATCCGTTAATCAAAAGCACCGAGAAGTCAAGTGACCTGTTTTTCTTACGAAAGGCGAAACCTGAGAATTTCAACAAATATAAGAGAAGTTATTTTGATTTAGTAGAACGCGCATGAGCTGTTCAAAGGTCGTTTCATACAAACAAAATGTCAACATACTCGTTTAAATTTAAATAACCTTGTCTATCGAGGTTTTAATTTACTTGATTAAATTTCATGAATATTAATTCTCGCACGCAATGTTTTACTATGTATTCCCGAAATGGTCCAAAAAAAAATTCTTTTTTTTTCTTGAAATGTTACCCGTATGTCTTGCGGAATAGCGTGCAACATTGAAAGACCACGATTCCGCTAGTAGACCTTTGTGGGGCAGATAAAAAATTTAATACAGTAATTATGCCATTCAGCTGTTAATTCCGACGGCACAATGCGCGTAAGGAAGTGATAGGGAATGAGCGCTATTAAATCAGAGAGGACCCAACTGAAGGAATTATCTAGGGTCTCCCAAGAGGTAGGATAATATCCAGGGTGCATAAAATAGATCCCGGTTTTCATGTATCCCAAAGAAAAATAAAGTTTTTATGTTTCATATCTTTCGCTAAGCCCGTTTGCTGAACAAGTTTTCTCCTTCATGAGGATATTCCTTTTTTCCCTTTCTTTCTAGCTCCAAGGAATCAGGTAGGGGTAGCCAGGCGTACCCCACCCCTTCAAGTGCAAGAACGTAAGAAATAAGCAAAGTACAAGTGAGCGTTTCTCACGCCGAGATCTTGCGCGCCTCGGTGGCGGTGGGGGTGGGTGTGGGGGGTTATTAGCCGTGCAAGCAATTCCCTTTGAACGAAGCACGTCCTCACCAGCTAAGAAAGAGGCGAACAGAATATATTTTTAGAAGAGGTGTAACTCGAGTTGACAGAGGCATAAAGGGTCACTTAGCAAGTAAAGCAGGGCCCACGATAATGTTACGGACCCCAAACTGCGTGCTTGACGGGTCAAAGGAAGCATATTTCTCTCAGCATCCCAAGCCCTTCCTTCTTTAACCGACGTATCAGGATGACCCACAACGGGGGAGAATCCAATTCGGATTGAGGGATTGTGGCTCGCGACCAATCAGGGAAGCGTATTCGTATAAGGGTTATGGAAACCCCACCTCCACGAAATCAACCGGACGCTTCGGGGGAATGCAAGAAGAGAAAAAACCCAACAGAATTCTCTTGAAAACCTTGCAGCCGAAAAGTATCACTTATGCTGTAACCTTCACCTGATGAAGAGGGGTTTTCTAATTCCTCCAATATAGAAGTAAGGTTGCCCGCCGAGCGTCGAGCCAGACGCAGAAGTTAGAGATGCACTAGTGCACCAGTCGATTGTTGGGGAAAGTAACTCCGAGGACCTGAGAGAACCATGGTGAAGATGCTACTTGAGGGTATTGTGTGAAAACAGCTAGGAAGCTAGTTAGGTCAGGTTAGGCTTCAAAATCTACCAAGTGAGCATCCGGAACTACTTGTCAGCGGCATCGATATTGGGTGAGATTTCTTAAACTTATAATACACCAAATAGCATGAGTGTTCATGATCCATGAAATATCAGTAGTTAAGGTCAATCCAAATCTCAGTAGTTAAGGTCAATTCTCTTGCAAGCGCTCATTTAAATGTTAGTATATGAAACACGAAAACGAGAAAAGTTTAGAAATTAACTCTAGAAATTAAATATCTGATTTTGATCTAGATTAAATAGAACTCCACCGATACCCATGTATCTACCTTTTAAGAGACCAAATTGAGAATAAATCTGTCTTTTGTTGTTGAATTTCGCCAGAGCATCTCAAGTGTTTCCAGAATTGTTTATAGAGTGAATCTTTTAAACATCTTATCACTAAATTATCCAAATCACCAGCGTTGCAACTCAGAATTAGCTTTTCCTTGAAGTTTTTTATAGTTGCTTGTTTTGTAATTTAGTCATCTCGTAATTTCTCAACCCATACTTGATCAAATTCTTATCATTAAAGCGGCATATGGAAGACCATGGGATTCCCATGTTTTCCCATATGCAACACAACACACTGCACCCGTCGACCCTGAGCTTGGAGACCCTCAATTAAGGAACCCAACTTCATGGTAGACACCATTAGACATGAAAGTTTAACAGAATAAAGAGTCATGCAAAATTTCGGCCTTTCAATTTAATACCACTGCAGCAAATAAAACACAGCAGCTGGTTCGTTTCGTTGTCCCATCGAACGGGCGGCGGTAACAGAAATGGGCCCCACCTTTAATACTGCTAAAACCAAAAACGAACATCGGCATATCGTGCTCACCCATGTGCTCAAATTATGATCACCATAATTAACCATTCACGTTCCACTTCTGTGGATGAAGGTCTCCATAAGCACTCTGGCTTGAGAAAGACTCTTTCATCTGATGCCGGCATACTTTCGAATACCTATCATCCAGTCATCGCCCGCATGGTTTTCTTCCAGGCTTTTTTCTTATCCCATGGAATCCAGTCTTAATATTTCAGAGGTTCAACGGCAGTCACAGTTCTTCCGCCAGTATGTGCAGTCCATTGTCATTTCAGAGATTTTTACCTTCATCGTGATGACATCAAATCCCTTTATTTTCCTGATCCATGAATTCCTCTTTCTAACCTTCCTGGTTATGCCAAGCTTGCACCTTTCAACGCTCCGTTCATTAGTCTGCAGCACCTGGATCTCCACGCTTCTTTCATTAGTCTGCAACACCTGGATATCCACGCTTCTTTCAGTAGTTTGAAGCACTTGGATTTCCACGCTTCTTTCAGTAGTCTGCAGCACCTGGATCTCCATGCTTCTTTCAGTAGTCTGCAGCACCAGGATCTCCACGCTTCTTTCAGTAGTCTGCATCACATGGATCTCCACACTTCTTTCAGTAGTCTACAGCACCTGGATCTCCACGCTTCTTTTAGTAGTCTGCAGCACCTGGATCTCCACGCTTCTTTCAGTAGTCTGCAGCACCTGGATCTCCACGCTTCTTTCAGTAGTCTGAAGCACATGGATCTCTACGCTTCTTTCAGTAGTCTGAAGCACCTGGATCTCCACGCGTCTTTCAGTAGTCTGCAGCACCAGGATCTCCACGCTTCTTTCAGTAGTCTGCAGCACCTGGATCACCACGCTTCTTTCAGTATTCTGCAGCACCACGATCTCCACGCTTCTTTCAGTAGTCTACAGCACCTGGATCTCCACGATTCTTTCAGTAGTCCGCAGCACCTGGATCTCCACGATTCTTTCAGTAGTCTGCAGCACCAGGATCTCCACGCTTCTTTCAGTAGTCTGCATCACATGGATCTCCACGATTCTTTCAGTAGTCCGCAGCACCTGGATCTCCACGATTCTTTCAGTAGTCTGCATCACATGGATCTCCACAATTCTTTCAGTAGTCTGCAGCACCTGGATCTCCACTCTTCTTTCAGTAGTCTGCAGCACCTGGATCTCCACGCTTCTTTCAGTAGTCTGCAGCACCTGGATCTCTACGCTTCTTTCAGTAGTCTGCAGCACCTGGATCTCCACGATTCTTTCAGTAGTCTGCAGCACCAGGATCTCCACGCTTCTTTCAGTAGTCTGCATCACATGGATCTCCACGATTCTTTCAGTAGTCCGCAGCACCTGGATCTCCACGATTCTTTCAGTAGTCTGTATCACATGGATCTCCACAATTCTTTCAGTAGTCTGCAGCACCTGGATCTCCACGATTCTTTCAGTAGTCTGCAGCACCAGGATCTCCACGCTTCTTTCAGTAGTCTGCATCACATGGATCTCCACGATTCTTTCAGTAGTCTGCAACACCTGGATCTCCGCGCTTCTTTTAGTAGTCTGCAGCACATAAGTTGCCAGATTGGGCTACTCTGAAAAGCTATAAAAAGCAATCTGCTACTGTTTTTGTTGCTACTTTTTGGGCAACTCCCCCCCCCCCCACCCCCGCCTTAAAAATCTCGAGTAGGTAACATAATATTGACATTTTCTAATTTTTCGAGTGGACAATTATTTTTGAAAAAGCGGTTAAGGGAAACCTCGAAAGAAATTCTATCTTATACTCGTAATGTAAATTTTTTGTACACATTTGCTCAGAGACTATTGTTTTGTTGTGTTTAAAATTTTGGTCACAAATAAAAACGGCCCATAGATAATATATGCCACAGTTAGTATTCCGAAAAAAATGTTAGAATTGTTTTTAAAATTAAATTTATCTGACTCGAAAGTAATCCAATTTGGCTAGATGGCTCTAAAAGTTAGGTTGGCAGTGTTTCTGTGCGGAAAAAACGAAATCTCTCATTTCTGTCTGATTTTTCTAATTATCTGGGCCAAATAGAAAAAATTGAAATGGAGCAAAAGTGAGATTGGAATCTTTTCTCTTATAGATCATCTTAAAACCTACTTTACGTTCATTTTTTGAAGAGAAAATGGGCACATTAGCAGAGAACCCCTGAATTTGAGCTATGGAAACTCCGCTCACTTACTGAACTCCACCCCCAAATAACATCATTGGTTAAAACGCAACAGCGCGTATTTTGTCTTTTCATTCTCACTGCGTTTCTTGACTTCATTCAGTGTGCTCAGAAAGTTTTCAAAATTCTCGACCAGTTTTGGTTTAAGTCTATTTTTAACTGAAAAGTTCTTATCAGAACTCCCTCCTGGTCAAACTATTGGAGAAGTAAATGCCAATGACAGCATATAGTTCATCTCAGTCTTCTGCGCATGGGCCTGCGTAGCCGAAGCCAAGACGGGTCTTTATGCTCACTACACGTGATCGCCAACAACGCATGAAATGGGCCCAAGATCATCGAGATTGGACCATGAATGATTGGAAGAAAGTGGCCTTGTCTGACGAATCAAGATTCCTGGTGCATCACCTAGACCGGATACGCCGCTTACCAACGGAGGCTATGCCACCTGATTGCACTGTTGGGTGGAAACAGGCCGACGGCGACGGAGTTATGCAGTGAGTGATGTTTTTTGGGGACACATTAGGCCCCATTATCTTAATAGCACAATCCCTGACAGCTGTCAGGTATCTGAACATCGTTACGGACCAAGTTCACCCATTCATGGCAACTGTGTCCCCTTCTGGTGATGACCATTTACCAATAGGATAATGCGCCATGCCACACTGCCAGAATCGTCAAGGAGTGGTTCGAGGCAGATGCTGGTGACTTTCTGTTAATGTCCTGGCCTCCAAATTTACCTGACATGAACATAATCGAACATTTGTGGTTCAACTTGGAAAAGCGGGTTTACGCTAAATCAACACCAGCCCGAAATGTACGAGAACTGGAGGACTTGCTGTGGTCATTATGGTACCAGATACCCCAGGATACCTATTGCCACCTCATCGAATTGATTCCTCGCCTAGTGGTCGCTGTTTTCTGGCTAAAGGGGGTCCTACAGCTTATTAGGTAGGTAGGTGGTCATAATTAAATGGTTCATCGGTGTAAAATAAATGATAGCTATTAAAATTAGAGAAAGAAAGCATGATCTTGAAAGATTTGAGCCTAAGACCTACTCTTTTCTTTCCACAAGTCCAATTAAATCGATGCTAAAAAACAAAAAAAAAACCGCCTCTTATCATTATCTGAACACGTGAAGGAAAATTAATTGAGAATCGCCGAGAAACATTTTTGTACGATGGGCCTTGAATAAAGAACGAGACAAGAATTTGTTAAAAGATTTCACTGTTTTTCACATCTGAAGGACAATCAATGAATGTGCCCACAAGATATAATTATGAACACAGAGTTTCGTGCAAAAGAAAAATTTCCGTTCGGAATTACGTCACCACTTTTTTAACTGTGAAGATCAGCAAATAAAGACCCGAACTGGTCGTATTTCACAAGTTGGTGAATAACGAGAGCCCAGCGACGGTCTCTTTGTGCTTCACATCGTGGGTTGATTTCTAAAATTTTTATGAATATTACGTACATGTGATTTCCTTACAGTGGTAGAAGTTTGGAAAAATTAAAGTGGTCCGCAAAGGACAGAAATATTAATTTATTTAATATGTACATCATGTACGTTTTATTGCCTTTCTGCTCAAGGCGTGGTATACAGTAAAACAAAAAGTTAAAATTGAAATTAAATAAATAGTACAGTAAAAATATTATAAGAAACTAGCTGAATTGCCCGGCGTTGGTTGCTCTGGAGAATTTGGTGATAATTCACTATCTAAAATTTGTATAAATCAAAATTAAGACGATTAATTATTACGTCATGAACCGTACCTAATACTGTATTTCATTTCTTCATTGAATTTGAATTTTATTCTTTGTAGAGTCAAATTTGGCACACAGTATATTTTTAGTTTCTACGTTTGATTTGTGTTGTTTTTTATATACATATAGCACGGGTACCAGGCATTTTCCGGGAAAATATTGCTATTCGTGGAATCACCAAGTTCAGCGGGTGAATGTTTATGAATGAAAAAGATATTTCTGTAATTTTCCAGTAAATATATTTTAATTCATTTAGGTTATTGAGCCAGGATGGCTGCAAATGTGAAAAAAATGATTTAACGAAAAAAAAAACATTTTTTTTGACACGAAACAGCAAAAAAAAAAAAAAAAGAGAGAAGTGGAATCGAAATACTTACTTTGAATTCCGATGCTGAATTGTGTTGTAGTTCTTCACTGGAAAGCACTTGTCAGAAAAAAATCAATGCTTGCACTTAGTTTGACAACAAAAAGTATTAAATTCGAATTCAAAATAAAAAAGTAAATTTCTGTATTGGGGGTTACTTGACCTCAGGCTCCGTCTCCTTCTAAAAACCGTCGACGTCTAAGTTAGAGTACCATGAGATAGTATACCAAATTTGGTGGTTTTAAATTGAAAGCTGTAGATTTGCCAAGAGGAAAAACAAACAAACAAACATTCAACTTTATATTCACATATTAGATTCTCACGCTTATTAAAATTTTTATACAACAAATGATCGCATATAGCACATAAGTTACATTTAACTGTAGTTAGTATTTTGAAGGGTGTAAGGTTGAGTAGCAACTTGTGTATGTGCGCGCGGGTGTATGTGTGTGTGTGTGTGTGTGTGTGTGTGTGTACACCGGTTTGATAAAATGGAAACCTGCCAAAACGGGACATTTTTTTTGTACCGAAGCGAAAGATCCCAATAATTACATACATTAAACCTGTCTAAAATGAAACCTGACTAACGCGGAAACGGAAATGGCAGGAGAGTATAAATGAAGCTTCTAACAACGCAATGCTCCCAGATGTTCTTGTGATGTCAAGTATTTTAATTGAATACAAAACACTGCACAATCTGGTGTAATGATGAATTCACACGGAACAAATTGGCTTGAGGTTGAAGATATAATAATTAAGTAGAGCAGCAGTTGCTTTTGGGCTGTTTACACAAACTGCATCACATCCACTGTTTGGTTTCTATACTTAAACACGTAGCGCGACTCAGGTTTAGTTCATGTGACCAGAGCTGCTTCTTGCAGGATGCAAGAAGCAGCTGGCTGTTTCGTACGGATTTCAGTGAGACGCTCCGATTTTATCCTCTAATATTTATTTACTGAGATGACTATACACAGCCTTTTCTTCTTGTGAGTTGAAAGCTTTAAAAAATGAATGGTATTCAAATATCGCTAATTTGAATTTCAAAAATTAGGTTCCGAGGTGTGTCAGCTTGTTCAGACAAATTTCAAATCTCTGCGTACAGTAGTTTCTTTTTGTAGGCAACTGACAGACAGATATCATAATATCATTATCGTATCTGTCTGTCAAAATGTACCCACGCTGCATAGTTATACCGTACCCGCGCTGCCTGGGTATAATATTTAAGATAAAATCTTTATGTTCTGATTCTTACAGGAGTGTCGAGAGTACCGCCTCCTGAATAATATCCGCTTTTCTTAGCAGTCTATGTGTGTGTGTGTATACAAATGTTGTTAGTAGTACAGTAGTTATGTCTTTGGACGTAAAACGAAAAAAAATCAGTTACAGGTTTATGATACTTATTTATAAACAGCGTTAATCGTATTTCCATTAGTGTTTCATTCCTTTGCCTTCGCCCCTTCTGTTTGCACTGCTCTAGCTGCAGCTAGGAATTTTCTCTTTCAGAAGGAATGTAATACGTGTTTGATGAACACAACCTGCGTATCTTTTACGAGCTGTAGCTGAAATAATTTCTCCACACGCAACTCAAAACGGTATCGAAGCACTGCATACATTGGGGAAGTGCCGTCTATTTCTCACCAGCAAATATTACGTCCATTGATGGAATAGTAATGCTTGCTTCTCGTGATTACAAGAGACATGACGATTTTCATACCAGCGCCAATGGCACGCATGTTCAAGGTTACTAAGATGATGAGTTGTCTCGTTCATAACTTCTTGGTTTCCGTAGAAATAGCATAGCATGGTAAATGTTTTTGTTTCCAGCAAGTTCCTTTTGCTGAATTTCGACATGAAGCCGGCCACTGCAACTCGGACTACAACGAAAGATCATCTGTGAAACTATGTAGTGTCTACCACAATTTCTCAACGAGTTATGGCTACCACACACACACACACACTCACATTCTCTTTTATTTTTATAGATTCCACAAAAACATTCAATCACAGCAAACTTTTTCCAGCAGAGAAGCTTGTCACTTAGTGCCACTGATTCCCAGGAAGTTTCAACCAGTCGCGACGATGGCGCAATGGTCTTCACGTTGGCTTCTGATCGCCCGCCCCTGGCCCGCTGGGACGAACGATGGGTGGCACTTTTGTCTTTCAGCACTGGCTCCCTGTTATATTTATGATTATATATTTATAATTTTCTAAACATAGTATAAAATAAAATCCCCGGTAGTCGTCTGTCTGTTTGTTCGGGCTAATCTCGAGAATCGCTGATACGGTTTACATTCCATATTTGATACGGTTTTTACCATTCCATAGAGCATTTGTCGAGGAAGGTTTAGATGTACGAAACATTAATCTATGACAAAAGGGAGCCGAGTAACGATTTTAGGGACAAGTCAAAGAAAAAACGGCCGTTCGCATTCATTCGTGGGTTCTACTGCCTAAACAACGATGCGCGGCGACCTATTTACGAAACCTTTTGGCTCATTGGGAAAAAGACGCGAGAGGCATGCGCGATGGGCGGTCTGACAGCATGTAACGACACAGATTAAATGCGTAGTTACATAGGACGCTGAATGAATTGGTTTATCGGCGCTCGCACAGACTAAATGCGTTGTTACATCGGACGCTGAAAGAGAATTGGTTTACCGGCGCTCGCACAGACAAAATGCGTTGTTACATCGGACGCTGAAAGATTATGTTTATCGGAGCTCACACAGACTAAATGCGTAGTTACATCGGACGCTGAAAGAGAATTGGTTTATCGGCGCTCGCACAGACTAAATGCGTTGTTACATCGGACGCTGAAAGAGAATTGGTTTATCGGCGCTCGCACAGACAAAATGCGTTGTTACATCGGACGCTGAAAGAGAATTGGTTTATCGGCGCTCGCACAGACAAAATGCGTTGTTACATCGGACGCTGAAAGAGAATTGGTTTATCGGCGCTCGCACAGACTAAATGCGTAGTTGTTTTCGTCCACGCGCATGCATCTCCTTGAGTAGCTCTTTCATTAAAATTTAAATAATGTATTAACATAATGCCGAGACAAAAATCGAATATAGGTCGTAGTACATGGGACGCTAAAAGAATTTGTTTATCCCGTCATAATGAAACATTCCAAGAAACAGAATCTGGATTAACAAATGACAGACAAAGAATGGCTTTATAAAGAGAAAGACAGTCGTCTGTTGAACGTAATAATCGTCTCTCTTTAGATTTAGATTCGCCGCAATTCGAAATTGCTACCGTGCGAAGCCGGGCCGGGTCACTAGTATGTTTATAATTCATAGCAGGCCTATAAATTACAGACGGGAGACTACTTATAGCATTTAAAATTACTCACGGTGGTAGTTAAGTACCCAAGCAAAAACGTTTTAACGGTATGGTTCTTTTTTATTGGGTGGGGGGATTTAACACCCACCGTGAACAACTCGATATGATACAAGCAATCGCCTGTTCCAGGGCTACTGGTTCTTTTTTTTATTTTGGTTGGAAGTTGAACGACAGCCGTGATCAACTCAATGGGCTATGAGCAGTCGCCCGTCCCTAATTTAGGGCCACTGGTTCCAGAGAAGGGAGATAGCCAGTGCCATAAGACAAACACAGTATCCATGCCTCATTGAGATTCCAACCCGAACCCATCTCGAAGGAATGGTCAGAAGCCAGCTCTTAGGCTACTGCACCACCGGGGATGTCCATATGGTTCTGTAAATTTAAAGTCCTGATTTATATTTCAGAAGACGTTTTGGGTTAGCGTTCATTCGGTAATCACCTATAACTCAGCTTGTATTGCAATAATGGGCGCCCATACGGAAGGGAAGGGGGACTTGCCTTTCGCTGAAAATCTGGCTGTACATTGAAAGAACAAATCATTATGCACACCCTGGTGGAAATCCGCAAAGCAGCAGGACAGCAGCAAATCGCTGTGTGCAGGAAAACCGGTTGGGGCTATAAATAGAGTGTGTCGGTTCGAGGAGGTGTAACTGTTTGGGCAGCTTCCACACGCTGTCCGGCCTGGGTCGCTTGGTACCTCTTGAGGTTCCAGCTATGTATAGCTCCTGACCTATCATCTCTACCCTTTCATTACGAGCCTCTGTCCAAACTGAGTTACCATCTTTCAACAGGGCAATGCTCCGCAGCATCGGTCCCGGCTAGCAACCGACTGGTTCCAGAAGCATAGCAGTGAGCTTACCACACTAGCATGGCCCCCTCGCTCAGCGTACATCATCCCCATAGAGAATTTATGGGACATATTGGAACGAGCTGTTCGTGATTAACCATTCCCATCTACATCTCTGCCTGCTCTACGCCAAGCACTCTTAGATTGTTGGTCAGAGATACCTGAGTCTATGTCTTGGAACCTCAATGCGTCCGTACCACGACGTTTGGATGATGTCTTGCGTGAAAAGGTGGTGCCACATGCTATTAGGTGATGGTACGTAATAATTTCTCCTTTCAGTGTACCATTTGAGTACTTGGGTGGTAGTACGAACACTAATTCTGATTGCTAAATTTTCTTTTCGTTTGTGTGAAGCAAAAAATTGGAAAAACGCCGGGAAAAGTATGGAAGGTGAAGAAATGAAAAACGTACCATCCCCTGCAACAGCCCCTCACGCTGGACGATCTCCCGAAGTTTGTCTTGAGGGTACTTTTCTTTCTTGATAACCCATTGGGTGGTTGCCAGCGGTTTTGTGGTGCTTAGGACCCAAATGTTTAAAAGACGCAAGGCAACATCAAATAAATTTCCTTATGGTCCCAATAATCTGTCAAATTTCATTTATCTATCACTTTTACGTAGCTTTTCGGCCTTCTGGGTCTTCATTTAATCTATGTGTTGTGTGTGTGGTAAAAACGAGTTACATAACGAAAAAAAACAGTGGAAATTTGCATATGGGATTCCTGTATGTTACTTATAGTTAAAATTTCTGTTTGCCCCTCCTAAAAACTAAGCTATGGGCGCCCATGATTGCAATTGCATATTGATTATTACCTAAAAAGGAGTTTTGCTAACGCAGTTCTCTTTCTGCGACTTACTTGCTAAGTGCTATTTGACGTATGCTTACGTCTAACTCCGCGGATAGTATGGGACGACTTACGGCTGACCGCCTGTGAAAAAAACAAGTCCCAATTGAAATCATTATGGCGTTAAAAATATGTGACGCACACTAATCCTGTTAGCACATTTGCAAACAGCATGTAGTCCAATTCATGCACTGCACAATACATAGTGCGCGCGACGCTCCTCTCGTTTCCTGTACGCGGGGGAGGTGATGCAATATTTCTGGGGGTGCCGCCGCGTTTGACTTAGTCTATCTCGGCAACCGTGAGCACAACCAGTGTTTCTTTCAGGACTTTTTGGCAGGGGGAGGGGGTAATGGAACCTTAGAGGGGGCAAGTTTTCCATTTGCTATCATCATCATCATCATTGTCAACCATTATCAATCCACTGCTGGACGAAGGTCTCCCCAAGTTTCCTCCACAACGGTCTGTCTTGTGCCAGTCTCCACCATGTCACTCCCGCATACTTTCGAATTGCATCCACCCATCTTCCATGTGGTCTTCTTCTGGGTCTTTTCCTGTCCCTTGGAATCCAATCTAAAATTTCGGCTGTCCATCGATGGTCTGTTCTTCTGGCAGTATGTCCAGCCCATTGCCATTTCAGGGATTTAACTCTGATCATGATGTCTTCCACTCTTGTCATTTTTCGGATCCACGTGTTCCTCTTCTTATCTCTCCTGGTTACACCAAGCATGCACCTCTCCATGCT
Organism: Macrothele yani; assembly: GCA_039090855.1. Classification (NCBI taxonomy): domain Eukaryota; kingdom Metazoa; phylum Arthropoda; class Arachnida; order Araneae; family Macrothelidae; genus Macrothele; species Macrothele yani. The sequence goes on from CM077010.1 coordinate 59,599,097, forward strand.
GCTTTGAGTTGTCTGCAGCCTTTGTATGTCTCTTTTAGCTAAGGTCCGCGTCTCTGCACCATACCTAAGCACTGAAAGGATGCATTGATCAAACACTTTTCTTTTAAGACATAATGGCATATTGCTCTTGAAAATTATGCTGTTTCTTCCAAACGCTCTCCAGGCAAGTTTTGTACGCCGATTAATTTCTTCACCAATGTGACCCTCACTTGATATCTGCTGTCCAAGATAAACGTATGTGTCTGTTATCGCCAGCTTTTCTCCATCAATCGATAAATCTTCATTTCTTGTAAAAGCATTGAACATCACTTTTGTCTTCTGAAAGTTCATTTTTAATCCCACTTCTCTACTCTTGTCAGCAAGTTCCTGGATCATACTCTGTAGCTCTGATGGGGTAGTTGCAAAAATGACTATGTCATCAGCAAAACGAAGGTGGGTTAGATAATCTCCATTAATCTTTATCCCTTTGTTTTCCCAGTTCAGTGATTGAAAGACATTTTCCAATGTGGCATTAAAGAGCTTCGGAGATATGGTGTCACCTTGTCTCACTCCTTTTCCAATTTTTATGTGTGTTGTATTTTCAAACAGCCGAATCTTTGCACTTGCATTTTCATAGATGTTATTAATAATATTAATGTATGCATCTTCAATACCGCAGGATTTAAGAGCCATTGCAACTGCTGATGGTTTCACCAAATCAAAGGCTTTTTCATAATCGATAAAAGCCATGCACAATGGAAGTTCATATTCCCTCGCTCTTTCAATTAGTTCTCTCAGTACGTGGATATGATCTATTGTGCTGTAGCCACTCCTGAATCCAGCTTGTTCTCTCGGATGAGCCATGTCCAGTGTCACCTTCAAGCGGTGTGAAAGAACTTTAGTGAAGATTTTATAAACCACTGATAGGAGGCTGATAGGTCTGTAGTTCCTGAGATCCTCAATGTCACCTTTTTTATGTAGCAAGATCATTGTAGCATTGTTCCAATCCTCAGGAATTTTCCCTTCATTAAAGAATCGAGTGAAAATTTGGGCGAGTACTGTTTCGATTTCTCCACTTGCTTCTTGTATGATGTCTACAGTAATTCCATCTTCTCCTGGAGCTTTTCCCCGCTTCATGTTCTTGATTGCATGTGCAACTTCTGCTGGAAGGACTGGAAGAATTCTGGTACTGGTACCTTTCATGATGTCTGGAGTACATGTATCATTCCTTTCATATAATTTGGAGTAGAAATCTTTCACTCTTGTCAAAATTTCGCCTCTATTTCTTGTTACAGAACCATCTTCTTTTCTCAGTGCCATAATCTGTTTTTTCCCTTACTGAGATGTCCCTTTGCTATCTTTAGGCTTTGGTTGTTTTCAATTGCTTTCCTTACTAGTTCACAGTTGAATTTCCTTACGTCTTCAGTGACACTTTTTCGTACTGTCTTGCATAGCTCTATATATTCCAGTTTGGAAGTCACATCTTCTTTAGCTGTCCTCATCTCTCTTCTTTTTTGCATCAACATTTTGGTTTTTCCTGATAATTTGTTCACATACAATTGTATTTTCAAACAGCCGAATTGTATTTTCAAACAGCCGAATCTTTGCACTTGCATTTTCATAGATGTTATTAAAGCTTCTTAGACCCAGCTAATTTTGTTGCTGTTTCCATAAAAGCTTTGGTTACTTTTCTGTTAACTTCAGAAATATCCACTTCTTCCAATGTTAGGCCTTCTAAAGCAGAGAATCTGTTCTTCAGTTCCAATTTGAAGGTATTATGGTGTTTTTTAAGGTTGGTTATGTCAATACATTTTGTTTGTCTTATGAGCTTGCTACGTTCGAGTTTAGTGTTGAGGTGCATCTTACATCTCACCAATCTATGGTCACTGCCTGTGTTGAACTTGTTTAGCACACTGCAGTCTTCTATGACGAATTTTTTGTTACACATAATAAAATCAATTTCACTTGTCCCATTTGGATGTCTCCATGTCCATTTCCTGTGTGGCTTTTTCTTGAAAAAGGAGTTCAAGATGAAAAACCCTTCTGCCTCTGCAAACTCTACGAGAGTATTTCCACGCTGGTTTCTGTTGCCGTGACCGAATTTACCTACTGAAGTTTCATTCTGTTGCCGTTGCCCTATTTTTGCATTGAAATCTCCCATAATTATCTTCAAGTGCTGCTTACCTTTATTATTTAGATCACGAATTTCCTCATAAAATTCTTCAATTTCTTCTTTAGCATGACTTGTGGTGGGTGCATAAGTTTGAATAATCTAAGCCTGGTATCTTCTTGAGAGTTGGATAACGAGTCGTGCAGCTCTGTCAGAGGAACTTTCAACTTCTACAACTTTATCCTTCAGTTTCTTGTTTATTATAAATCCAACACCACAAGTTCTGCCAGTATCTGTCCCACGATAGTAGAAGAGATGTCCACTTTTCAGTTCAATGAGATCTTCTCCTTTTCTCCTTACCTCACTTAGCCCGACGATGTCCCACTTGATCCTTTGTAGTTCCTCTTCCAATTCAAGAAGCCTTGAATCAGAAGATAGGGAGCGTCCGTTATACGTAGCGAAGGTCAGCATCAGATGGCAGCCTAGTCCGGTCCTCCGGGGATTCTTAGCACCCTCTGCCTTCATGTCCCAATGGCCGCTGCCTTGGCCAGGTACATTCCAGCTGCCGGAGACTGAGGGCCAAGATTTAAGTTGTGGAGTCATTTTGGAGGGGTTTGGCCATAACTCACCACGCTGGCCAAGCGGGTTGGTGAGTGTGGGATAGCATTTCCTCTAATCCCGATGGTATAGTTATACCGCTATTGGCGGTCGTCAGAGCCCCTTTAGTGGGAACAGGATGTACCACGAGAAGGCGGGGTTGACATTTGTCAAATAGAGGCTGTGATGTTACGCATCACCTGACCTTACATCCCCCATTTGCTATATATATATATATATATATATATATATATATAATTTTAACTACTATATTTATATATATAGAACACTAACCACCCACAAGTAATTGGACACCTGTGATAGCAAAGGAAAACGGAAGTTTTTTTCACCTTCAATAGTTGGTGGAGCAGCGGCGATTACAGCTGCGACCCTCCGGGGCATACTCTCAACCAGGCGTTGTACGACGGCTAGCGGTATTTTCTTCCACTCGGCTTGGAGAAGACAAGTCAGTTCCTTCACTGATTTCGGACGGTGGGGGCACTCCTTAAGTCGACGCTCCAACTCGTCCCAGAGGTTCTCGATAGCGTTAAGGTCCGTGCTCTGCGCAGACCAGTCCATTCGATTAACCCTATTGTCACCATACCAAGCCATGGTGGACCTCGCAACCTGACAGGTGGCATTTTCATCCTGAAATTAACATGGGTCCACCCCGTAAAACTGCCACAACGTAGGAAGCGCATGGCCATCCAAAATGGTGGAGTAGGTCTCGGCGTTGAGTCTACCAGGAATTGCGACCAAGAGTCCCGTGCTATACCAGGCGAAACACCCCCATAGCATAATTCCACCGCCGCCGAACTGCACAGTTGGCACAATACATTCCGGCAGGAGGCATTCTCAAGGCAGACGCGAAACCCAGACCCTGGCATCCGAACGGTAGAGGGTAAACCTTGTTTCGTCGTTCAAGAGAACCTGTTTCCACTGTTCAACGGTCCGCTGTCGACGTTCTTTGCACCCCGTTAGCCGAGCAGCGTTATTGGACTTGGTGATCAAAGGCTTCTGGGCGGTAGCACGTACATGATAACTGAGCAGATGGGCTTCCTTACGGATGGTATTCATCGAAAGAACACTCCCGTATGCCTGTTGAAACTCCTCGCGGATGTGGCCCATTGATTTGGTGCGGTTCTTCCAAATTTCTCTGGCCAACATCCGTCGGTCTCTAACTCCCAGTTTTGTGGGTCTGCCGGGTCGGGGCCTATTCCGACCAGTCATCTCTCATTTTCCACTTGCCAATCGCGTAGGCCACTGTCGATTTTGGGTACTTCAACTCACTGGATATGTCACGTATGGATCGGCCATATCTGTGCTACCCGACGATTATACCTTTCTCGAAATCAGAGAGCTCCGAACTGCGCGGCATCTTGCATGCGACTGTTTGGGTTATCGTTTCCCACACGATATTTAACCGCGGCGGCTGTGACGTGTATCAGGACCGCAGATATCGTCGATTGCAGGGGTGTCCAATTACTTGTTGGTAGATAGTGTATCTAGCACAGAGGCTCATTTAGAGGGGCCTTCTCCCCCCGGAAAATGTTTCATTTTTTTTTGTGGTTTAAAATGAGACTTACGTTAGAAAAAAATGCTTTAATTTAATAAAAATGTATCAACTTACATTAGAAAAAAATGTTTTAATTTATCTTCAATTTTTCATTATTTTTAATTTTGCTCCAGATGGTGGATTTCAAAAACTTCCTTTTCCCCCTCCAACCGAAGTAAAATGCTATATACATCCCTGATATAGTAATTACTTTTTCAAACATTTCGGGAATAACAAACATTTTCAGCTAAAGGAGGGGGGGGGGAGGTTCCGCAGGCTTGAACTTTATATCTATTAAAATGCACTCAACACACTGTTGTTCCTAAATCACGATTCCCAGATAATTAGGTATGATTAGTCTGCTTATAATATTTTGGAGAATACCATGCGTCGTAATACACTTTTTTAAAATAAACTATAACTAGTGCCATTTGAACAAATATTAAAAAAAATGTAATTGGAGAAATGTTTTGCAGCATAAAAAGAAAAGAAAATTCCCTTTTTCATCATAGCCTGAATTTATTAAAATTTGGCTCGGTAACCTAAAATGTCTCGGTGGGGGGGGGGGGGGGGGGGGCAAATGGTCGTTTCCCGGTAGGCTTTGCTCCGCTGGATGTATGCCTGAAAGAAACACTGAGCACAACACGACTGTGCGTGGTATTGTTTTAAAGCTCTCGACGGGATCTATTCAAATATATGAAGAACATTTCTTAGTGGTTTGAACTGAACATTTCAAAAACTGTTTTCTTTTGAACCGGTGAACACTTTTGACAATATCGGGGTTTATCTGGACAATCGTGAGTGCAAAATGACTGTGCGTGGCATCGTTTTAAAGCTCTCGACGAGATCTATTCAAATATATGAAAAACATATCGCAGTGGTTTACATTAAATTTTAAAAAAATTGTTTCTGTGTGAACGGGTTAACATTTTCGACCATTCCGCAGAATAAACGCAAGCAAAAGTGGAGAAAATCAAAACGAGAGGCAAGAACAAGTGATGAGGAATATAAGAAGCCCAAGAAGACTGCATCCCAATGAACTAGAGAGTATCGTGAACACCTGAACGCTGTCGCCGTCAAACAAAAATCCGAAACACCGATCACAGTCCGACGATCCAAACTGACGGCTCAATCAGAACTGAGCCTACCTGGGGTTTTTTGGGGTTTTTTTTTTCTATTGGTTCGTTCCCAAAAATAATAGAATGCTGACGATAAATTTTCTCAATCATTTCTGGAGTTACCTTACACAGAGTTTACATGCAAAGTAACTTTAAAAAGATAACATATAAAGGGAAAAGTGCCATGAGGCTAGAGAACAGAAGAGCAGTTGGAGAGGCATTTTTATTCTCCTGACTATAAATATCTTAGGAAGACTCACGACCACGTGCTGGCTTCATTCAGTTCACTTAAAATATCTCTGTCAGTGGGATCGAAAGAGTCGGCAAATCTTGCGTCATCACCACTTTACCTGGTAACAGGTGAAGCAGGTTGCCAAGAGATTCTGCGTCCTCTTAATTTCTCGACTCCTATCCGAAGAAAAGGCACCCCCTGAGGACGATGCTCCCAGGATAAAGATCATTCGGGAGGAAAGGGATTTTTCTTCCTAGCAACAGCATCACGGGAACATTTTAGTCATAGCATTCGTGTAATTCAATTGCCTAGCTTCCTGAGAAAAGAGGTTGTCGTACTCCGCTGTAACAGTTTTTCCTGGGTTGTCAAGGACTGCAATTAACTATTGAGGTCTAAAGTGCGGAGCACCGACGCCAGTTTTTCAGTTAAGCGCCTTCCGACGACTGACAAAATTACATCACGCAACGCATTTGAAGTAACGATGAATTTTTTATGTCATTATATCCATTAGCACTTCGCGGAGGAAACGGTTTTTAGCATGTCTTTTGTAATAAAAAGATTATGTTTATGTTATCACTTAGTCCGTCCGTCCGTTCGTCCCCCTCCATATCTCTGCAACGATAAGTCCGATTTGAAAATTTCTTTTTGCAACGGGAAACTTAAAAAGTGAGACCGGTTATCCTTGAATTCCGATTTTTTTCTGATGCACAGGTTCGCCGCTAGAAGGCGTAAATGTGGATGATATCGAATTCAAAATACATTTTATTTTATATATTTGCTTCTAAGTATCGAATCGGAAAAACCTTTCTTCCTTTCGATGCCATTTATAACTAAGACTATTTTAGGTACAGTTTCGTTTTACTTGAAAACGAAACTGTACCTAAAATAGTCTTACTTGAATGTGTAGGTTTTCCGCTAGGCGTTTCTTTTTCAAGTAATGTATAGGTTTTCCGCTTTGCTTTTCCGAGATATTTTTACATTAACAGAGTTTTCAGAAAAATGAACTTCTAAAAACATCGAACTTCGAAAGAACAGAGTGCTCAGAAAAATGAGCTTCCAAAATCAGCTTCTGGCGTTATTTGGTGTTACAACGGAGTTGATGAAGTTCAAAGTATTTGTTCAAAGTATATATTTGGGGAACGAGGGCTACCTTGTTTTATACAACTTTTGCATATGTAACACGAGTATGTAGTCACGTCTAAACCTCAGCTGTGAGAAGAATTCCTACGAGAAATTGCACATCTCTCCTCGCTACCTTCCTTTTACTAGAATGATAAGTCAGTTCAATAGAGCAGCTTTTTTTTTCTAGTGCAAGAGGGCTTCAGACTTCTCTGAATCGCCCATGACAGTTTTACGGACCACATGAAAATTATTATTAAAAATGCATGTGTTTATTATGAATATCGGTTATTCCACAGAGGTTTTGAACCCTAAAACTTCCCTTTCGGAAAAAGAAACGATGCAGTTAACATGCTATATATCTGTGTTACAAAAAAGTCTGAAGCATGTACATCATATAGATATCTGCACGGACCGGGCTGGCCCGCCAAGCCCGAGCTTTCGGGCCTTCTTTTAGTTTAGAGAACAAAGCAATGGGCCGGGCCGGGATTTTTCCCAGACACTTACGACCGGGCAGGGCCAAGTCGACCCATTGTTTTTATCGCAATTGTAAAGAAAGAAAAAATATTCCTGGATTTCCTGAAGAAAGAAAAAAGATTCCTGGATTTCCTGGTGTTGTTTAACTGTTCCTATTAACTGTTTATCTAACTGTTCCTAGAGGCACTCACAGTGTTTTTACCAATCTGTAGGTATTAAGATGGTAAAACCATTTTAGGGCTTGTTAACAACAAAAAATATTCGACCCCGAGCGAGTGTGTGTGTTGTGTACAGTGGGGGACGGAGGATGTCTGCAGTTGGGTGAGGGTGTGTGTGTGTGTTTGTATGAGGGAGTGGGACAGCGTGAATTTTTTCTCCTATCTCTAATCTGTATATAGAGATTGACTTTTCTAGAATTACCGCTTACTAGTTCAGAGAAAGGGAGATTATGAACTCAATCAGTCTTCCATTTTCTTTTTTTAAAGGTTATATTTTTCGATATTACTGTATGTCAAAGTTTAGTTAATATTTTTAGGCTTCATCATCATCATCATCATTGTCAACCATTATCAATCCACTGCTGGACGAAGGTCTCCCCAAGTTTCCTCCACAACGGTCTGTCTTGTGCCAGTCTCCTCCATGTCACCCCTGCATACTTTCGAATTTCATCCACCCATCTCCTATGTGGTCTTCTTCTGGGTCTTTTCCTGTCCCTTGGAATCCAATCTAAAATTTCGGCTGTCCATCGATGATCTGTCCTTCTGGCAGTATGTCCAGCCCATTGCCATTTCAGGGATTTAACTCTGATCATGATGTCTTCCACTCTTGTCATTTTTCGGATCCACGAGTTCCTCTTCTTATCTCTCCTGGTTACACCAAGCATGCACCTCTCCATGCTTCTTTGAGTTGTCTGCAGCCTTTGTATGTCTCTTTTAGTTAAGGTCCACGTCTCTGCACCATACGTAAGCACTGGAAGGATGCATTGATCAAACACTTTTCTTTTAAGACATAATGGCATATTGCTCTTGAAAATTATGCTGTTTCTTCCAAAAGCTCTCCAGGCAAGTTTTGTACGCCGATTAATTTCTTCATCAATGTGACCCTCACTTGATATCTGCTGTCCAAGATAAACGTACGTGTCTGTTATCTCCAGCTTTAAATATTTTCAATAATATTTCATTTCATTACTTAATTTTCACATTTTAATAAAATACATAAGAAAGACAAAATACTGTAATACCAAATGGCACATCACGGGCCAGGCCTAAATAAGAGCTGCAATTGACGGAACCGGGCCGAGCCGAGTGTCTAACATTTGAAACGGGCCGAGCTGAGCCTTAAACGAACGGGCTTGCGCCGGGCCGGTCTCACCAAATTAAGCCCGTGCAGATCTCTAACATTATATGCCTACATTTTTTATTGCTCTTTAAAAATTCCTGTCATATAATTTATCGCAGCATAGCTCATAGCAGATTTGGGAATTCACCTGGATATTTATTTTTCATTTTCAAATATTTATTTATTTTTCAATTTCAAATATTTGTTTATTTTTCAATTTCGAAAATGTAATTTATTTTCAATTTCGAAAACATATTTTGTTTTTCAATTTCGAAAATGAATTTTGTTAAATTTCGAAATGTATTTTTTTTTTTCAATTTCAAAATGATTTTTTTTTACATTTTAGAATTTCTTTTGTAGGCAACATCTAGCGGGCCATTAAATGTACTCCGAGGACCTATGAAGACTAGAGGAACCCTTACGTCATTTGCAAAAAATGGTAAAGAACGCTTCATGAAAGTCTGAAACAGGCCGGGCAGAGCTCGTAAACTGGAAATTCTGACCCGGGCCGAGCCCGTAAACTGGAAATCCTGATTTGGACCGCGTTTTCGAAATTAGGCACGTGCATACCCCTACCTCATTGACCGTGGACTCGGTAATTTTAAAGTACCCCGAACGTTCTTTTTAGAGTGCACTTTTAGAAAAAATGTTTGTACCTTTACAGAAAGTGCGGTGAATGTACTAAATACGCAGTCCATATTTTGGAACTAATCACGGTAAATTTTCATTACATTGTTCTTATACGTAAATGAAAATTGGAATGAAAGATTGTTTATCAAATTTAAAAGATAAATTAAGAAATTTTTGTTTTGTTTTTCATGTTTAGTAGTAAGCCAGGATTAGTTTCACTTCCAAAAACGAAATAGGAAATACGAATCCCAAAATGTTCCTGACATTGCAACTTCAGCAAAAAAACAAAAAAACAAAATGTGCACATATATTTAATTGCAGCGTACGACAAAAAAATTATATGGATACTGATGACCGCATATCATTTGATATTACTTGAATAAAGAAAATTTTTCCCGTATAATTATTAATAACGGCAATGAAATCAGTGGCGCAGTTGTCGTATTTTTCTTCTGACCTGTCGTCCGAAAAAGGCCCAGTTTCATAGACAGGATGAAACATGAGTCGGTGTTTTTTCTTCTAGTAGCTCTCTTTCTTTGGTGGAACCACTGGCCCAAAATTAAGGACGGACAGCTGAAAGTGCCCGTCCTCAGTTAAGTTGTTCACAGTGGTCATTAACCTCCTCCGTCTAAGTCTAAAACAAATCAGTAAGTCTAGTCTGTTCATTTGCTAATGAGGTTCTTGCACATTGTGTCTGTCCGATTCACTATTTTGCGCCATCTTTTATTTTATTTATTTTATTTTATTTTATTTTTTGATTGGGGGTTTAACGACCACCGTGAGCAACTCGATGGGCTGTAAGCAGTCGCCCGTCCCTAATTTAGGGCCACTGTCTCCAGGGAAAGGAGAGAACCAGTGCCGTAACATAAACACAGCATCCATGGCATACCAGAATTCGTGCTCGAACACATCTCAACCAGAGCTTAGACCATTGCGCCACCTGGGCGGCTTCTGCGCCATCCATGTACTCAACTGAGATTAACAGCACACCAAAACTGCCTTCCATCGCCCTTTCACTGGAAAAAAAATGTAGAGCCCAGCATTGGTTAATGCTAGCATACTGTATTTATTTTCTGAGCATTCCTGATTTAAAACGCTGCTGTTTCATATAAGAAGAAAGTGAGAGATTACGCTGAATAGAATTGTTCTGATTTTACTGCAATTATGGAAGCATGTATGTGAAATTCCTGCTTAGTAAATAGGTTTATTATAAACAGTTTTAAATTTGTTATAAATAGAGAAGACAACCTGTTTTCTTTTTCGCATTGCGATGAATTAATAAAAGGTCATATATTTCTTTATAGCTTCTGCAACAATTTAAAGACACTCGTGTCCGCCAAAATCATTACTTTATCACCTGATAACGACTGCAGCTCTTCTGGAAGAAGGCCGCGTCGACAAATGGTGTTTTGTGACTTCGCACTTAACCTAAATATTGCAGACACATTGCAGTTTACATGGCTTTGACCTATTCTTGGTTTATTCTGCTTTGAAGTCATTTTAGACACAATTTCCTCCTAAAAATGCTATTTTTCCTTTTTCTTATTGACATGTCCATAAAGTCTTCCCCACATTACGAAGATTAATATAGAAAAATCTATGTAAGTTAAAACAAAATGGTTGCCAACATAATATGGCAGCACTCGTAAAGTATTTTAGGTGAGTGCTACTGCCGAATAAGAGGAGCATTTCATCGATAACGGAAACAGCGGAGTGCGTGTTGTTGCTCCACGAGTCCAGCGTCATTTCAGAAAAGAGTACAGACGATCACCACCGGATCAAAAAAGCATAAAAGCTTGGTATGAAAAGTTGAAAGCGACGGGGCCGCGGGTGGACGAGTGTGCAACGTCCGTGAATGCCACGGAAAGGACCTCAGGTTCGATCCCGGGAATATACGAACGCTCGATCCACTAAATATCCGCCGTGCGTCGGATGGGCTCGTTAAGCCGTCAGACCCCGGGTACTGGCTCTCCGGTAATAAATAAGGGCGTCTTCCTGCCACTTTCTGCTTCGCTTCCGTGTCACTTTCCTATAGGGCACTCTAGCCCAAATATCCTAGTTTCCTATTCCTAAGGGTTGTTTAAGACCTGGGGTCAGACACTCCCTTCCTAAAATCCTCTACATATGATCATTTTTTTTAAAGCGACGGGTAGTGTTGGCGATCTCCCCCGAGCGGAGCGGGCCGACCACCGGTTACACAACAGACAGCTGCAGCTGTTCAGGAGACATTTCTGCGAAGCCACAGGAAATACATTCGTCGTCTTCACTGGAAACTGGGATTCCCAGTGCCACGGTTCATAAAATTTTACACAAATGTCTTCATCTGTACTTATAAGTTACATATCGTTCAAGCTCTTCAGCCTGATGACCAGCCTCGCCGTGCTGCATTTGCGACGGAAATGTTGCAGGGCATAGCTCATGATAGTGATTATCTGCACTGTGTCTATTTCTCAGATGAAGCCACATTCCACGACTCTGGTACAGTAAATAGGCACAATGTGCGAATCTGGGGATCAGAAAATCTCCATTATTTCATTGAACAGCAGAGGGCTAGCCCGAAAGTGAACGTATGGTATGTCCTGATGCATGAGAGAATCATCGGACCCTTCATTTTTTACAGAGACCACGGTAACATGTAACGTGTACCGGACATGCTGAAACTTTTTGTAGCACCTCAGTTTCATGTACTCCAACCTTCGGTTATTTTCCAACAAGACGGTGCCCCACCACATTGGTCAATAATGGTTCGTGAGTTCCTGAATGCCACATTTTCGGACAGATGGATTGCCCGCGACGGTTCCATGACATGGCCACTTCGATCTCCCGCATAACCCCTCTAGAATTTTTTTCTGTGGGGTTATGTGAAAGACCAAGTTTACTCTTTCAGTGTTCCGGATGTCGAGGCATTGATGAGCAGAATAACGGACGTTATTGGTTTTGTCTGCTGAGATGTTAAACAAAATATGGCGTGACATTAAAATCGCTTAGATGTCCTCCGGGCCGAAAATGGTGCCCCATGTGGAGATGTACTAGCACTGGGAAAAAAAACTTTACTTGGGCACCGTTATTGTCGTGCGATCCCTTTTTTGTACCTGTAATATATTTTTTTACCTTAATTTTTGTAATGTGGGAAAGAATTTATGGACACCATGTATTTCTTTCTTTGGGGCTTATCAGCGATGAATATTTAGCAACCAGACTTGCCCTTGGCAGAAAAAAACAGGTCTTGCAGACAATTTGCATAATCCGTTTGAATGTCAAATTTCCGCTTTGGAAGTTTTCGCTTACAGCTAAGTATTCGCTCACACAAAAACCCCTCCAAAAAAAATAAAAAACATTCTATGTTACTAGGAAAGAAACTGTGATATAACAAAAGCCTTATGAAGCTTTTGTCGCACACTGAGAATTGTTGCAAGGGCGAACTAGGACTATCAAATCTGCCAGGTTATTTTGCATTTTTACCGGTCCTGGTATTTCTATTATACACAGCAATGTTGAGGCGAAAGAACTGTTTAACATGGGTATCGTTCACTTGATCGAAACGAAATCACTTCTCCGAAAATCACTTGATCGCAAGATACATTTTACCGAAGGGTCACTTGACCGAAAAGTTCATTTCACCGAAAGATCACTTCAGCTAAAAGTTCATTTCATCGAAAAGACATTTGATCGAAAAGTTAATTTCATCAAAGGATTACTTTACCTAAAAGTTCATTATATCGAAAGATCATTTCACCGAATGGCCTGTTTATCGAAAATTTAGAATTTTGTAATTAGAGATCTGTTGGAGTGTGGTGCGGTTTTTTGAAAAACTAGCCCCTAAACATTATCGGATTGTATAAAAAATACACTTTTAATTTCTATGAAACGCCTCCACATGAGTAGGTTTTTTGAAATATAACATTAATTACAAGGCCTAGATCTGTGCTTTTTTGTCAAATTGTAATCCTCCGAGATCATATTCATAAGGGTTACATAGTAAATCAAGTAAATAATGTTCCACTTTTACTCAGCCACAAAACATTAATTTTTTGACCATAGGCCTAGATACAGGCCATTTTACCAGATTTTAACTCTACTCATATTCATAAGCATTACATAAAATGTAAAGTAACTTTTTATGTAAACGTTATGAACATGAGCACGCACGGTTAAAATTTGCTAAAACTGCCTCAACCCAGGCCTACAGCCCTAAACATGATTCTTTTTGCCTGAAAAAATGTGCAACATTATTAACTAGACTTTTTATGTAAACCTATAAACATGAGTTCGTATGATTAAAATTGGGTAAAAATGCCTAAGGTAAGGCCTAGGGCCCTAAAATAAATTATTTTTGCCTGAAAAATGTGCAACATTTTTTAGACTTTTTATGTAAACTTTTATGTAAACCTTATTTTTTAACTAGACTTTTTATGTAAACCTTATAAAGATGAGTTCGTACGATTAAAATTGGGTAAAAATGCCTAAGGTAAGGCCTAGGGCCCTAAAATAAATTATTTTTGCCTGAAAAATGTGCAACATTATTAACTAGACTTTTTATGTAAACCTATAAACATGAGTTCGTACGATTAAAATTGGGTAAAAATGCCTAAGGTAAGGCCTAGGGCCCTAAAATAAATTATTTTTGCCTGAAAAATGTGCAACATTTTTTTAGACTTTTTATGTAAACTTTTATGTAAACCTTATTTTTTAACTAGACTTTTTATGTAAACCTTATAAAGATGAGTTCGTACGATTAAAATTGGGTAAAAATGCCTAAGGTAAGGCCTAGGGCCCTAAAATAAATTCTTTTTGCCTGAAAAATGTGCAACATTATTAACTTGACTTTTTATGTAAACCTTTTGAACATGAGTTCGTACGATTAAAATTGGGAACAAAGGCCTAAGGTGAGGCCTAGGGACCTAAAATAGATTCTTTTTACCTGAAAAATGTGCAATGTTATTAATTTTACTTTTTTTGTAAACTTTATGAACATGAGCACTGAACTTGACTTTAATGTAAACCTTATGAACATGATTAAAATTTGTTAAAAAAGCCTGAGCCGAGGCCTAGGGACTTGAAATTAATTATTTTTGTCTTAAAACTAAAACTTTGCGTTCTCTGTGACACGGAGAACGCAAAAATGTAATTTGAATATGATCGCCTAACGTTTCGGTGGTCTGCCGAACTTGCAGCATGCTTCAACAGATACTGTAAAGAAATCCAAAGTTTTCGATCAAGTGACTCTTCGGTGAAATGACCTTTCGATGAAATGAACTTTTAGTTAAAGATACCTTTCGGTGAAATGAACTTTCGATAAAGTGACAATTTTTGGTAAGATACCTTTCCGTAAAGTGACAATTTTTGGTAAGATACATTTCGATAAAGGGACAATTTTTGGTAAGATACCTTTCGATCAAGTGACTTTTCGGTGAAATGAACGCTTCGATCAAGTGATTTTTCGGTCAAACAATCTTTTCGGTGAAGTGATTTTCCGTCAAGTGACAATTCGGTGAAGTAAACGTCTGGCAAATGAACCAAACCCATTTAACATCATCTTATTGCGTAGAATATTCATAGGAATAAAAAATAAGTAAAATACTTAAAGCATAAAATGTAAAATAATGTTTTTCGACTGTGACTAATAATATTGTTACGAAGCCTAATTTTTGAGACCAAAATGGCTGAAATTATTATTTAAAGAAGTAAAATATAGGTACGACGACGCGAGTTGCACTTTGGTTATAAACCACACAGAGTTAAACTCCTTATTTCTGTGTCGCATATTTTTGACATTCAGTTTTTTTACCACTCGGGCGTTAAAATCGGAAAATGTTTAATTAAAAGGCACCATCATTTAATATATACCATCATCTATACTAGTTATACTCTTTAAATGAAACTATGATAACTATATCCGAATTCGTTGGTGTAGAATAGAAATCAAAGTTTCCAAGCTTTCGCACATCAACCAGATGGTGTTTTCAAGGAAGGTAGACTGCAAACTGCAAATTGAATAATAGAACGCTTCAACAATTTGAACGCGGTGACTTGACAATAAACGAAGAGATGCGAACGCAATTAGGAATTCAAAGACGCGAGGCTTTACGCTTGTTTAGCAAGCGAAATCATGGAAGGAAAACAAGACACATTCACTATTTGAAGAACTGGTTCCAAACTCGTGGCAACTCTAGCGAGACGCTATAATTCCATGACGCGCTGCTGGTTATGATCTCCAAAGTTTCGCGAACGACAGTAGATTTTGGGGTGGAGTACGAAGTTAACTTCTTACGTCATTCCACATAAGAGCAGCGGACTTGAACTTGATTTCTCTGGATAGGGCTGTGGTTACTATGCCGTTCTTTATATCCCCTTTTATTTTCATTAACTCTAATTCTAAATGAACGTTTCGTCATTCCAATGCAGTATAGCTTGGAGCCATCAGGATATTGTAGAGGAATGGCATAAACACGTGCTTCATTGGAAAGTGGGGTCTTGTCAGTGTTTCCCTTAAGTATGGTATATAAAGACATGGGAGATCTGATTCAAACACCGAGGTTCATCTTCTTGAGCGCTTTCTTGAGCTTATAGGAAAACATTTGGTATGTAGTGAATGATCCCAAGTAGCGTAGCTGTGGCACAGAAAGATTAATATGACTGGTTCTGGTTTTCTCGATATAGCGATATACCATGTTCGGGGAATATCCTGTCTCAGTGGCCAACTCGATAACGTTTTTCAATTCGCGTTACCTAAAAGGAACATCTGAGGAGACCGCAAAAGGCTTTTCGGATTCGAGAACGGAACAAATCAGCTGGGTAGAATGAGCTGCGCAGCATCAGTTTGAGGACGGATGTGGGTTTATGATAGACTTGTGTACGAAAGCGATGTTCAGGTAATTTTCTCAGTAA